>CM038147.1:385511032-386978855 GCA_021437245.1 Aegilops speltoides | reverse complement strand
GAAACGACGGAGGAACTATTTGAACGACTTAAAATTGGGATCCACATTAATGTTGTGCTCAACGAATTCTCTCGGTACACCTGGCATGTCAGAAGGTTTCCATGCAAAGATGTCCCGATTCTCACGGATGAACTCGATGAGCGTGCTTTCCTATTTGGCATCCATATTAGCCCCCACTATGAACTATTGAGATGAATCGCCCAGAACAAAATCCACTCGCTTGGTATCATCAGTCAACTTAAACTTCAACAGAGGGTCCTGCTCAGTGGTGGGCTTCTTCAGAGAGGTCATATCAGTCAGGCCAACATTGTCCTTATAAACTTAAGCTCCACATTAGCACAAGTCGCCTCTGCGTAAGCAGCATCACCTTCCTCACATTCCATAGCGATTTTCTAATCACCCTGGACCGTAATTGTCCCCTTTCGCCCTGGCATCTTGAGCTGTAAATAAACATAACAAGGGCGAGCCATGAACTTAGCATAAGCCGTCCGTCCGAACAAGGCATGATACGAACTCTTGATTTTGACCACTTCAAACCACAGTGCCCCTGCCATGTAATCATAGTCATCACCAAAGGCTACTTCCAGGGTGATTTATCTCATCGGATACACTGACTTACCAGGCACTAGACCATGGAAAACTGTGGAAGACGGCTTAAGATCCTTGTCAGTTAAATCCATCTGGTGAAAAGTGCCATAGTACAGGATGTTGATACTGCAGCCACCATCCATAAGTACCTTGGTGGACGTATAGCCACCAACCTAAGGGGACACCACAAGGCTAAATGACACAGGGTTATCAACCCGCGGCGGGTGATCCACCCTACTCCATGATATCGTGTGCTCAGACCATCACAAATACCGCAGAACAGCCGACTCTACTGCATGAACCACCCGCTTATGAACCTTCTGGTCTCTCTTGCAAAGACTTGTAGTGAAAACATGGTATTGGCCACCATTGAACTCCTTTGGATTACTCTGATACCCTGACTGATTACTTTGATGTTGGTTACCATGACCAGACTACTGATGATGACCACCATGTTTACCTTGACCTTGATAGCCAGAGTTTGAGCCGCGACCACCAAACTCAGACCCCTGAGAGCCAGAACCTGACCCACCGAGCAGCCCATTGTTATTGCCATGATTCTGACTAAGGCTGTAATTCCTGAACTCTTGCATAACCCAACAATCCTTCCAGGCATGAGTGGACGGCCTGTTGGGAAGACTGTGTTTCGGACAAGGTTCAGTAAGCATCGCCTCAAGGTTGAAAGGCTTTGTTGCGCCAAAGGGCGGCTTAACATTACCATTCGGCGTTGGTTATTATACCCAACATTGGCGTTGGCCACTAAATCTCACCCGCCATCGGGGTGCCTCCGCTTACCGCCATTACCATGGTTGTTGCCATTATTCCCTGCTGCATTCTGATGCTCACCTTTACCATGGCCATTCTTCTTGCCCCGGTTGGATTCATCCTCATCACCAGAACCAGGGTCCTTTGTACTATTCGAGTCTGCATACTTGGTGAGAGCCGCCATGAGCTCACCCATATCTTTGCACTATGCTTAAGCTGCCCGAGCTTCTGCTCAAGAGGCAAAAAATGATAGTTTTTGTCCAAGATTAGGACTGCCTGAGCCGCCGCAATGTTATCAGAGGAATGAATAATGGCCAAAAACCGCTGGACCCAATGGTGGGCCGACTCATCCTCATGCTGCATGCAATGATCCAAATCAACAATCGTCAAAGGCTGCTTGCATGTCCCTTGTAAGTTTTTGATAAAACGCGCCTTTAACTCTGCCCATGAACTGGAATTGGGGGGGGGGGGTAAACCTTTCAACCATGTACAAGCCGGCCCTTCCAACATCATAGTGAAATATTTAGCACAAACAACATCATTGACGTCCAACATCTCCATGGATAAATCATAACTCTCTATCCAAGCCTCAGGAGGGAGATCAGTTGTATAATTGGGCACGTTGCAAGGACCCTTAAAATCTTTGGGCAGGCATTCATTACGCAAAGCCAGTACTAAGCACAGCACAACAACCGCCCTGGAAATTGTCCCGGCTCCCACCGAGGTTGAAGGGGTCACCTGAGGCTGCTGATAAGCCCCCAATTGAGTCGTCGCCGCTGCCTCCGCCTCTCGGCGAGCTGTGGCCTCGTCGATGATCACCTGAGCATGAGTAAGGGGTGGGTTATTCCCACGGGGCGGGTTATCCTGGGGTGGTAGGTGACATCGTTCACTGCTGGAAACCTCGGGTGACTCAATACACCGGCTGTAACTATGGCTTGGGAGGGGAGTTGAGTGCACCCGATCACGACTGTACGAATATTTCTCCTGCTGTGCAACCGCAGTTTGCAAGAGCTCAATCACGTTCCGCGCCTCTACTACGAAGGGCGTCTGATCAGTAAGAGGGAGTGCACTGAGCCTGGTAGATGCCGCTAACGTGTTATCCACCAGGTTAGAATAATGACTAGGTGGTGTGGAAAAACGTTGAGGCGGGCTCTGATCCCTACGGTGCGAGTCTGGCAGTCGAGGCTGATTCGCCGCCCCACTCCCTGGCGCCTCTGCAGCCCGGGTTGTGCCTGGCGGATTACTTGGTCCTGCCATGGGTGTGTTAAATAGATTCCACGCCTCATACTGCAAAGGCAGGCGGGTTTGGTGTCTCCTTCGAAGAACAACAATATTGGACGCGTTCTGATCCAGACTCAAGCGAAAAGCCTCTTCCCTTATATGCTGCTTCTCTGGATCTATCTGGGCCCGTTCCATTGCCATCCTAGCATTCTCTGCATTAAGACCCTCCTGGGCTTTAGCTACCTCATCTCACACCTTTGCAATCTTTGCATTATGTGTTGCTTGATTCACCGCAGTAACCCCTGTCTTTAACAAGGTTGTCCAAGTGCCCAAGAGATCTGACAAAACCTGAGTCGGCAGCACCGGCCGCTGCAGCCGCCAAACTAGATGTCATAGCTGCAGTTGTTGATGAATTGAGAGCCAGTCCTATGCCAGCCATGAAGATAGCAGCCCTGCATGGCGGCTCATAGGGGTCCGAAATATTGTTGCCATCGGAATAGCCCCCATGCCCGCCGTCTTGAAGCTGATAAATCGACTCCATCTCTCTGGTCGAGGACTCATCACCTAAATAGATGAGAGTCTCTCCTCCGTATACAAAATCCTCTGCAAGATCCGTGCCATGTGTGAAACCGATGAACACACTCTTCCGGGCGGGTTGCATGCCCCGAGCTGACTCGATGATGTCAATGGAGGTGTCTGGCTTAGGCTCTGATTCGCCGATCTTTCCGATGAAGACATAAATTCCATCGAAGGGGACCCGGTACCAGTACTCGATTGAGTAGGCCTCGGGGCCCCAGCCAGCGTCATCGATGTAGAGCTTGCCGTGGCGACTCTTAGTCATCCTGCCAACAGCGTATCCCTTGATCCCTGGGAAATAGCCCTTCAAGAACTCGAAACCACCATGTGTTGGCCCCATGGTGGGTGCCAACTGTTGTGGGGTTAACACAGCAGATGTCCTAGTGAAAGGACTTAACCATGGAGCCATCACAACGTAGGTTAGCTTAAAGGGGTTGATCGGGACGAGAGACACGAGTTCACCCAGGTTCGGCCCCTCACAATCGAGGTAAAAGCCTATGTCCTGCTCTGAGTTGTATTGCTTGAGTATCGATTACAAGGGAGCGGAATCGCTTGACCTAGCTATCGATTGATTGTACTTAAGTTTACCCGCTGCAGGGTCTCGCCTTTATATACACAGGTCGAGGCCCTGGGCTTACAAGAGTCTAGGTCGGGTCATACTTCATGACCGACTCCAGTTCTAAGTCTCCTTGCCTTGTTAAGCAAGTTTCCATTGGGCGGCTTAGACCTCCGGGTCATGCACGATCCTCTGGTCTTGGGCCTTCGTCCGGCTCATCACATAAGTCGCCTCCTAGCTTCATGTCTTGATCTCTTGGGCCTGTCTAAGGCCTTATTGTTTAATTCACCAACATATTAACCCGACCCTTTTAGGGTGGGTTATACCATGGGGTTATATCCCCAACAGGAACCATGAGCCATTACTCTACAACTATAATGCAAACTACACATAGGCATTGTTCATAACTAATTTGCACTAGTGATTAAACTAAATTAATACATAAGTGTGCTCCCACTCAAATCAATATCTCTCATAATTGAAAGTGAGTGATTCAAGACCCTTATCTTATTCTCAGCCATTGATGAGGACATCACTGATGATGAGAATATTGACCGGTAGGTAAACTTTTGTCAATCATATCTCCATATGTGTCTTGTTCATCTTTTGATGCTTCGTGCTCTGAGCTCAGAATGATTCTGCCAGCACTTCAAGACAACCGAGTGTTATCTGCTTACATGGTTAGACCATCCACCCCTCTAACACCTCACAATCTGTCTATACTCATGTGGACATGACACACTCCAAAAGGCTACGTGTTATAGATGGTTGCAACACTGGGAAGAGCACCTTTTAACTTGATATTTACTGTGAGAGATCACCCTAATAATTGACTATTGTGTAACCAAAGGGTGCAAACAACAAAAGAATAAACATCTCAGGCAATTCATAATATCATGATATGGTATAGCCCTGGGGTCTTCATTGTCTTCTTAAATCTTTAGTTGAAACGTTATTGTGGCTGCAGAAAAATCATTGTCGTGGCAGCCATTTCAAAAACACTGCCGTGGTAGCTAACTCTCAAATCGTTGTTGTGGTGACTGTTTCAAAAACGTCGTTGTGGCACCGATTTCAGAAAACACTACCATGGCATAAAAAATTTCAGGCTTTCTCCCTGTGTGTGGTAATCAGTCTCACACTAGGGTCCTTCATGTAAGGCTTGTCACCATCACCTGTAACATGTAGGGTATCTCTATATCTATTACATTAAAGTGAGAATCCCGTGGCTCCAGACATCATGTCATACTGTGATGCGCATGCCACTTACATTACAACATATAACCATCTCATACATAAATGCATTATCATGACAAAGTATATACCACATCATATGCAACCTGAAAAAGCCAACTTAGACGTCCTCTAATCGGTTTGGAAAATTTTAATTACATGGCTTCTATGGTTTTCTGATAACATAGCTACCTACCTTCACCATTAAGGCAAAATTGTTGTCGCTAGATTAACTTTCGTGGTGTGTGAGGGAAGAGACTTAATTAAAAACCTCTAGCCCCACACTAAACTTTGTCAATATGCATGACCCTCTAGAAGATCGGATATCTTCATCAGCTATGTGTTTGCGATAGTTCACTATTCTTGACTACGATGAAGCCCAAAGAACTGTTAGCAGATCGTCGACAGCCAGAGCCAACCGATTCTTAGAACTTTTTACAAAGTCACATCATGGCATCAATGAACTGAACCGAAGCAACACTTGAGGGAAACATAGCAAGAACATCAAACCCTCACATCCAGATGTGATCCAGATCGAATCCTACATCTACTCATTGAACCACTCATGATGCCATTATGGGGAAACATAGTAGAAAAAAAATCGCCCTACGATCACCCAGGAACAATATGAAGATGCATTAATGATTTGGATTCGACCGCTACCAACTCTGAGTTGCAGAGGAAGAAGATGAGTCGGTGTAGATCGTACTTGGATTCCCTCAAACCATAGATGTATGATCCTGCGAACCACCCACGAACAGTCTCTCAAACGGAAGACCGAAGGCACAACCTCCCTATGAGTTGCAAGCATACGGTCTTCATGATCCGGCATCCCTTCGCCATCCAGAGCTTATTGTCGCCGAAGAATTAGAGGGAGGGGATTATAACCACACTAAGTTTATAATTATGAGGATTAGAGGATCTAGGTCTATCTCTTATTGATCAGCTAGGACCAACTAGAACTAGAACTAGAACTAGAGAACTAGAGGAGGCTCCAAAACTTGTGTAAAGAAAAGGTGGAAAAGCCTCTAGTATATATAGGTTGGTGGAGGAGGAGGGTCACCACAAGGGGAGGGAGAGTCGCCCCCCCTTTTCCGATCAAGAGGAGGGGACTCCCCCTCCAATTCGGCCTCATTCTCCCCTTTCCATGGGGAGAAGGGGGTGCCAACACTATTGGGCCCTTGTGGCCCAATGCCCCCTCCACCTCTTGGAATTTTAAGTCCGTTGGTACTTAATTAAATATAAAAGCCTCCTAGCTATTATTAGAGCCTTTTATTATTAGTTTAACATCTCTGAAAACATTTTTCTCACCTATATATTATTTACTAGTAATAACCCGTAGTGCCCAATAAACTCCGAAATCCTTCCGGTGACCCCAAAACGCTTCCGGTTCCTCTCGAAACTATTTTGAATTAACGAAACTATTTCAAAAGTAAATCTTTGATACTCCCATCCTAGTAACACTCAATAGATCGTGATTAACTTAAGCTTGTGACCCTGTAGGTTCGGTAAAACATAGACATGAACAAAACTCCTTTGTTCAGTGACCGATAGCGGAACCGTGGATGCCCATATCAATCCCTATGAGTACACGAATGGCATTCGAGTGAAACTTTGGTTATCATGTGTTAATCCCTTTGCTTCGCGATACTTCACAAAACCCGAGGTGAGATGTATCGGTATCCTCTTGAGTCATACACATGCTCACTATACCGTTCTCCTCGTCAACGGTTTTGTTCCTCTTTCTCGTTGACATGTTTCGGCATCACCGCGACATAGTCACCTATATCTGGCCAGACGATGATGGATGTCGTCACACCAAGAGGGCCCAAAAGAATATCTCTCCATCATCGAAGGAGCAAATTCCACTCTTGAGCTATTCAGTCCCTTGTCAAACTTTCCGATGAATCTGTAAGTTGTCGTTTATGATCACCATGTTACAAATGACGTTTAAGCAACCCTAAAGTTCATCGTATGGTAAGAAGTGACTACGATACTCTCATGGTCTAAGAAACTAAATCACATGTCAACACGTTGTGTCATAACAATTGAGTTCTGATGATTGCAAGTAAAAGTATAACAAAATGTCTTGGGTCAATTCAATACAATCTTTTTTAACGTCATATTCTCAAAGTTGTTTTAGGACGATCGTTACACTTAATGATATCCTAAAATCCGGAAAAAATGATCACTAACAACATTTGAGCTTGTCTTAGAGGCAAGACTAGGAATCATATGTTACCATTTATCATTCCACACATGCATATGAGTTTTTCCACTAAATCGCATATTCCAGGATCATAGTAGTTATAACATAGAACATAAACTCTTAATTATGAACACGGAAATATAATAATACAATATTATTGCCTCTAGGGCATATTTCCAACAAAGAGGCCATGGTGGGTGTGGTGCGTATAGGAGATAGAAAGTTGAGGACGATGGATGGATGTGATTGTGCTGTCGGACTCGGGTTTAAATAACGGGCAAAGGGTAGGCCAGGCGGCGAGGTCCTTAGTGGTGGGCGGCAGACGGACGGACGGTGTCGGTGTACAAAAGTAGGGGGCTCTTCTGTACCCCTTACCTGTGCACGGGAAGTCATAGCCATGCTTGCGGTAGGGCTTGGCGGGGCAGGAGGGACAGAACACAAGACTACCAACACAAACATTCAAGACAGCGGACAAAGAGCAGAGAACAAGCTGGACCTCCCCTGACAACATCCTTGCCGGGGCGGCTTGTGTAGCCCCGGCAAGCTCCTTGCCGGGACAACCCGTGAAGCACCAGTTAGATCATCACCCTTGAGGCTGAGAGCTTTGACACCATCGGCAGCGTCAAGGCCAAGACTCGGGGACGCATGCGTAGTAGCATGCAGATATTTGTGAAGACTAATGGCCTGAGGATCCATATGGGACCAGAAGAGAAAGACACCCGACGAGGCCCTTGCCGGGGACGACTGCGAGGCCCCCCCAACAAGCCTTGTTGGGGATGATTGTGGGGCCACAGCCAGGCCCGCGCACAACAATTCTTCGCCACCTCACCATCGTTCCAGCGCAACAGCCAGCTTGCCAGCTAGGCAGACACCTGCGTGGCGGCATGCTGAAAGTGCGTTATATCGACTAGAGGGGGGTGAATAGGCGATATTTATGAATTCTTCAGTAAGGAATTTACTGGTGAGGAAATTCCTGAATGAAGAACTACTTGCAGTGGAATAAGTACTCAAATGTAAACATAACAGAACACAAGCATGGTCATCATAATGGAATGAAGACAAGCACAGAGTACAGAAAGTGTAAGCATAGGATAACACAGAAAGAAGATCGACAAACTGAAGAAATTGAACTGAGGAAATTGAGAAAGTCTTTAGTCAAAGTCTTCAAACAGATATGAACAAGCACACAACAACAGAAATGAGGAAATGAAAGAGTTGAGGAAATAGAACCAGTAAGCTTGGTGAAGACAATGATTTGGTAGACCAGTTCCAACTGCTGTCTCAGTTGTACATCTGGTTGGAGCGGCTGAGTATTTAAACTCGAGGACACCCAGTTCCGGACACACAGTCCTCACCATATTCTCCATGAGCTAAGTTCATACAGACCTCGCCCAATCACTCGTGGTAAGTCTTCAGGTGACTTCCGAACCTTCACAAACATGGTCACTCGACGATCCACAATTCCTCTTGGATGATCTAGACCTTGACGCCTAACCGTCTGGAAGAAGCACAGTCTTCAAAGGAAACAAGCGTCGGATCCACGCAGGATCAATCTCTTCAGTGGTGCTCAATCACTTTGGGTTTGTAGGTGTTGGGTTTGGGTTTTCCTCACTTGATGATTTTCTCTCAAAGTCCTCAGAGGATGGGATGCTCTCAAATGACAAGTGTCAGTTTCTCTTGGAGCAGCCAACTAGCTAGTGGTTGAAAGGGGCGGCTATTTATAGCCTAGGGAGCGGCCCGACATGACAAGACATAAATGCCCTTGTCTGATATGACCGTTAGATGGGTAGATATTTTGGGACAGCTGGCGCATAGCACAGCAACGGTCGGAATTTTGACTATCAAATTCCTCAGGGCTATCATGTTCCTCACTATGTAGGCAATCCGCACTGGCGAATTCCTAACTCCTCTGTCAGAACAAATTCCTCAGAGACCAGAAGAACTTCGTCTCTGTCACTAAAGAATATGACTGAACTATATGCGATTTCCAATGGCTTCACTTGAAGGGATTGGTAGGTGTAGGATTTTGAGTTGAGCATCACATGGAAATTTTTCCTTAGTATTTCCTCGACCCCCTTTAACAGTCCTCGAATGAATACCAAGTCTTCAAGGTCACACCAATTTCTTCACTTTCAAAGTCTTCAGAAAATCTTCAGAAATCCAAAGTCTTCAGTCGAAGAACTTCATTATTAGGGGTCGACTTTCTCTGTAAATATCAAACTCCTCATAGACTTATAGACCTGTGTACACTCACAAACACATCAGTCCCTTAACCTATAAGTCTTCAATACACCAAAATCACTAAGGGGCACTAGATGCACTTACAATCTCCCCCTTTTTGGTGATTGATGACAATATAGGTTAAGTTTTCAACGGGGATAAATATATGAAGTGTAAATACTGATGTTGAGGAATTTGATTGCAAGATATAGAAGAACTCCCCCTGAAGATGTGCATAGTGAGGAATTTGCTTTTGAAGCAATGCACACTTGAAGTGTATAATCATGGAGATCTCCCCCTATATCTTGTAATTCATACACGCATTTGACATATAATATGAAGAATTTGAAATGCATGATGAAATATGGTGACTGATGTAATTCAGCATGCATGCATTGACATTAATGAGGAATAAGCCTGCAGAAGAACACAACAAAAGTATCAGGCCACCATTGAGTTTAAGATTACAACTCGATCCAGCAAAGTCATCAGAAGAATGAGAGTTGTAACTTAGCAAAAAAAATGCCCACATAAGATAGACCCGCTTGAAGACAAACTCAAATTTCTCCCCCTTTGTCATCGAATGACCAAAAGGGTTAAAACTGAGGACTAACGCCCCTAAAGAATATCAAGATGATGGAGGAGCGCCAGCGTCAGGGTCTTGAGTCGATGTAGGGCCTACTGTAGTGTCATCCAAGTCTTCATACTCGTCATGTCGCGCGATGAAGAATATGAACTGGCCACCAAGGAAGGAACCTTGACCTTCTTGAATTTCTTCGGTGGAGGAGCAGACCAGTCAAAATCTTCCTTGAAGCCCATTTCCTTCAGATCTTCTTCACCATATAGATGTGACAGGATAGCCCAGGTGCGATCAAAAACTTAATGGAGGTAGTAATGGTTTTTCTTCATTGCATTATGTGTAGAAGTCATGTTGTGAAGAATAGAGCCAAACTGACGCTTAACCCATTTGTGGTTTCGATCCACCTTCTGGTGAAGACTTAGAAGCAGATCACGGTCAGTCATCACATGACGAGCAGTAGCTTGTGGACTTGACTTGGTAGCATTGGCAGCAGAATCATGAGTGGCATAGTCATCATTGGTGGAATAAGATGCAGCTTTGCGGAACTAACCATCCAATGGAAGAATGCCTTCATCGATAACGGCTGGTGACTTGCCCTTCTCATCAGATGAGGAATATGTCCGATTGAGGACTTAAATCGGGGGCAAGTAGCTGAGATGATTCTGAAAGTCAGCCTTGTAGTTGAGTGAAGACCTTGTTCTGAGGAATCTCATGATCCACGGTGCGTAAGGCTTCAACTCAAAAGGTGAAAGTGCAACATTCGCCAGAGTCCTCAAGAAGAAATCATGATAGTTTATGGGGATGCCATGCATTATGTTGAATAGCATGTTCTTCATCATCCAAATAATTTCTTCATCGGATGAGTCATGGCCTTTGATAGGACTCATGGTCTTCGTCAGAATGCGATAGATGGTTCTTGGCACATAGAACTATTCCTTCACGAGGAATTTGGTCCTTGGGGCTTGACCAGGCTTCAGAGGCTTCATGAGCACTTGCATGTAATGAGCAGTGAGTTCAGGCTCATCATACAGACAACGAGCACCTTCAGGAGGAGGACTGATTGGCAGGGCACGAAGCAATTCAGAGGCTGGTGCCTTGTAATGAGTGTTTTCAGTCATCCAGTCCAACACCCAAGAGTTGACGTCAGCAGCATCACATGTGATATGCAGCATTGTGTAGAACTGAAGAATAAGCTCTTCATTCCAATCAACTATGTCCGAGCAAAAGTTGAGCAAGCCTGCATCATGAAGCATACCGAGGACTTGAGAGAAGCAAGGCATTGATTCCATGTCCACGTGAGGAATGTGCTCGTGGTCGAAGACTTTGTCCTTGTTGAAAAGTAGTGAGGAATAAAAGTTGGCCCGGCTGGCAGTCCAGAAATGCTTCCTTCTAAGACGAGCATTGTCATATGGGTTGAATTCAGTGAAGAACACATGCTCGCCGTAGAAATCATCAGCCTTGAATTTTTGCTTCTTTGAGAAAGGATCCTTTGGCTTGGGCTGAGGAGTGTCAGTCAATTGCATCACCACCTCAGGAATCGCAATCTCAGGTTCCTCAGGCTGAGGAATTTCAGGCTCTTCTACAGCTTCAGCTTGGGTCTTCAATTCTTCATTTTCATTTTCTTCAGCACTAGTGGCTGGAATTTCTTCATGGACAGACGGGGTTGCATGAGGTTCTTCAGATTCCATTTGCACTTGATGGCAGTGAGGACCGAGGAATTGCTTGGAGTCAAATGAACATTGGAGAGTTGGGGTGCTGACTTTCCCAAAAGTCATCATTGAGCACAGGAGTGGTACAACCAATGTCCACATCCTCATCTTCCATTTCTTCAACACCTGCCTCTTCAGCAGTGAAGTGAGGCAAAGGTGAGGAAATGACTGGGGTTGAAGGGATTGCATCCACTTCAATTTCTTCATCCAACTGCTCTGTCAAAGCAGCAGAAGGAGTTTCTTCATCAGATTCACTGGGAATCACATAATCTTCACCAAAAGGAACAAGGTCCATTGATGGCATGAAGGAGACTGGAACGGCATCAATTGGGTTGTCAATTGAACTAGTCAGTGGCTTCATCTTCTTCGGAGCTGAAGAATTTGATGAAGTTGATGCCTTCCTTTTCTTCACAGCTGCACGCTCTACAACCTTGGTCTTCTATTCATATGATGCAGATGGAAGGATCAGAGTTGGTGTAGGTGCAGGAGGTGTAGAGGACTTTAGATGATTTTCTTCAGGCGCAACTGAAGCAGTTGCCCTGACTTCTTCATTTTCTTCAGGCGCACCACTAGTGGATACCCTGGCAATATCTTCAGCGGCTGGAATGGAGTCATCAGCCCTGGCACTCTCATTTTCTTCAGCAGCCTGATTGTCATCAGTGGTGCTGGCATGTTCTTCAGTATGCTGAGCAGATGCTTCAGCCGGTGTAACTTCAATGTGCACAGGAGGAGCAACACTTGAAGTGAATTTCTTCGTCAGATTGACGAAACGAACCTTGGCACCCATCCAATCAGCATAGTAGCAATCGAATTCATCACTCAATTGCTTGATTTCAGCTTGCAAGGCAATGAGCTGATCAGGAATATGAGTGAGGACATTGTCCTTGAGGTAGCGCTGCTTCTTGTATTGCGCTTTCTTCAGCCTTTTGCCTTCTTCAATTTCCACTTTTCTTCCTCAATGAAGGCAGTCAGAACATGACTTTGACCAGGAGTGAGATTCATCTCCGGCAAAGGCGTGTCAGGGTCCTTGTGCTATAGGTCAATGAAGTCGAGGATCAACTTTGGATCCAACAGCAGTGGCACGTTGCTACCTTTGGCTCTAGCAGCCCTGGCTTGCCTGTCTCTGATGATTTCGGCAAGTTCTTCATCATCAGCCTCATCGTCATTAGAGGGAACTTGGAAGGCGACCTGCTTCTTGTGAGGACTTGGTCGAAGGCCTCTTCCAGCAGTGGCCTTTTTCTTCAGCAGAGAGGGGGCAACTGAGGAATTCGGTGTAGCTGAGGAACTTGCAGATGCTCCTGAGGTAATTGAGATGCCAGTGGTCCTATGGCACGTGGCAAGATGCACAGGTGCCGAAGATTTGGTCGGAGCAGCTGAAGACTTTGTCGGAGGAGCTGAAGACTTTGAAGGAGCATTCTGAGGAATTGGCCGTGAGGGCTTTGAAGAATCTGGCCTTGAGGGCATTGCTGAGGAGCTTGGCCGTGAGGGCATTGAGGGAGAAGTGCTTGACTTATGAGCAGGCTTCTTAGGCATCTCCTTCTTCGGCTGACTAGCAGATGCCTCAGCAGAGGCAGCAGCAGCAGCAGAGTCTGTGTTGAATTTCTTCACTGCTTCCTTTGCTTGCTTGGCCAGTTTGGCCTGGCGCTTTGCCCATTCATCAGCATAGTCCTCACCGCGCTTGAGGCTGGTGTGATCTGCCACTTGGCCTGGTGCCAATGGAGGTCTTGGGCATGGAGGGTTGAGCGCGAATTTCTTCATATACTTGGGAGTAACATACCTTTACTCCCTCCATTCCCGTGCCCATATCCTCTCTATCTTTTGAATGTGCACCTTGCGCTGATTTCTATCTTCCTCAGGGGGTGTGCAGTACCCAGCATAAATGTCCTCAGGGATTTCGAAAGCAGTGTTGACCTCAGGCCTCTTTCCACCCTTCTGTGGCTTCTTTCCTTCAGTCATTTTCTTCAGCTGAGGAATATGAACAACTGAAGTTTCTAAAGAGGTGTGCAACTTTTCTTCAAGGAACGCTGCAAATGAGTTAAGTTGATGAGAACCTAGTGATTCAGCAGCGGACATTTGTACCTATGAACAGAGTATAGTTGCGAGGAATTTGGAGAGGTCATATGTGTTCTCAGAAGGTTTTTCAAAAACGAATAGGTTTGAGGAATTTGACCAGATGAGTCTTGAGTAATTTCACTAAGCATACTTTGTCTTAGGTTCCAGAGTTGTATAGATTGAAAATCCACACAACTAAGGAGATCTTGAAGAAAACCATTGCTTAGAGAAACGAATCAAGAGCAGATGACATGTGAGGTGTTCATGTGTGTGAAGATTTGAAGAATAAACACCTTTGAAGATTTTCAAGAAAACATAAGAATCAAAGAGGGCAGTAAAAGTAACTTTAATTACCCAAAGTGAAGAACATGACGAACTGGGAAGTGTAGATCTGAAGTTCATCAGTTCAGATCTTCCACGCCTTAACTCGGCAGAGGAAGACGGCTATGGCGGCGGCGGAGTGAAGAAATCCGCAACCGGCACGAGTACGACGGCGACGAGGTCAAGGTAGTGAAGCTCTTCCTCAATGGCGACGATGAAGTAGCGGCAGCGCTAGGGTTTCAGGAGCTCGAGCGGGAGTGAGAGCGAGCGAGGTGACAGTGAAGTGAGGAAGAGGCAGGGGTATTTATAGTGGGAGTGAAAAACTATACGCCCGAGGAAATCAGACGAACATGCCCCTGGCCCCTTCTCATTCGCTTGACATGTGTCACCCACGTATTGAGAGGTGGAGATCGTGTAGGATCATGGGTGAATATATGAGTATTGTCGTGAGAAGCGGAACGGTTTGAGCGGCAAAGCCGAAAATTCAGATAAGATAAGTTAAAAGTTTCGTTCACAATTTCTTCAGCTATCAAGGACACATTGAAGATTTTGAACGAGTTTCAAATAGAACGCACATGAAGAATTTGTGAATAGATTGGGTTGAGTTTAGCATAGAGGGGGAAGGGTCCGATCACATTCACTTAGCATAAGAAATCAACTTGAAGAATTAGCAATAAGTGAATGTTGTAGAGGACATAAACTCATATATATATATATATATATATATATATATAAATAAATTCAAATGAAGAACAACACCGGAAGGAGTGAAGACAATGCAAAGTTGAAGAATTTGAAAAACCGAGGAATTTCAAAAATGAAGAAAAACTCAAATTGAAGATTTCCAACTTTGGGTGGTGGCGTAACCCACCGTATAAGAAAGTTGATTTCAGACACCGCGTACAATTGTCGTAGGGCTCTGAGAATCTATTTCTTCATTAATTTCTTCACACTTAGAGGGTTAGTCTTCATTGATTGAAGAAAAACGTTACTTCGTGTGTTGCGCATCTAAGTCATCAAGTCAGCATAAGTGTTAGGATGTGTGTCCATTTCAGAGAACATTCGAAGATTCTAGGATATTTAGCTCACACGGCAACTTGCTAAATCTCTTCTCATCTATGGGCTTAGTGAAGATATTGGCGCTTGATCTTGATTAACTAACGTGGTCGATGGAGATGTCGCCCTTCAACACATGATCACGAAGAAAATGATGACGAATCTGGATGTGCTTGGTCTTGAGTGCCGAATCGGGTTATGAGCAATCTTGACAAAGACTCCCATTGTCGCAGAGAGAGGCACATTCTTCACGTTGACGCCATAGTCCTTGAGTGTTTGCTTCATCCATAGTAGTTGAGCACAAAGACGATCCAACAGCAATGTACTCAACCTGCGATGGAGAGTGATCGCAGTTCTGTTTCTTCGAGGACCAACAAACCAAAGATTGTCAGGAAATGACATGTGCTGATGTTGACTTGCGGTCCACACGATCACCAGCATAGTCAGAGTCTGAATATCCATTGAGATCAAACGAAGAGCCCTTGGGATACCATAATCCAAGTGTTGGTGTGTGAGCTAAGTATCGAAGAATATGCTTTACAGCCTTATGGTGTGATTCCTTTGGTGTAGCTTGAAATTGGGCACACATTCAAACACTAAGCACAATATCCGGCCTAGATGCACATAGGTACAATAAAGAGCCAATCATGGAGCGGTATACCTTTTGATCGAAGCCTTTACCATTTTCATCAGTGCATAGATGACCATTTGTGGGCATTGGAATTTTGACCCCTTTGCAATCTTGCATGCCGAATTTCCTCAATACGTCCTTGAGGTATTTCTCTTGAGATATGAATATCCCATTGCGCTGTTGATGAATTTGGAGACCTAAAAATAATTTCAATTCTCCCATCATAGACATTTGATATTCTTCACTCATCATATAGGCAAATCCATCACTATATCGTTGGTCAGTACAGCCAAAAATGATATCATCAACATATATTTGGCACACAAACAATTCATCATCATAAGACTTAGTGAAAAGAGTTGGGTCGAGTGAACTGGGTTTGAAGCCTTTCTTCATGAGGAATTCCTTTAAAGTATCATACCATGCCCGAGGGGCCTGCCTGAGGCCATACAGGGCCTTGTTGAGTTTGAAAACTTTGTCAGGATTCTTTGGATCTTCAAAACCTGGGGGTTGAACAACATATACTTCTTCCTCAAGCTTACCATTGAGGAATGCACTTTTCACATCCATTTGTTGTAAGAGAATATCATGATGGTTAGCATAAGCAAGTAATATGCGAATAGCCTCAAGTCTAGCAACAGGTGCAAAAGTTTCATCGAAGTCAATTCCTTTAACCTGTGTGTAGCCTTGAGCTACAAGCCGTGCCTTATTCCTCACAACAAGGCCATTTTCATCTTGCTTGTTGCGGCAGATCCACTTTGTGCCAATAATGTTGTGCTTGCGAGGATCTGGACGTTTGACCAATTCCCAGATGTTGTTGAGCTCGAACTGATGTAATTCTTCTTGCATAGCTTGAATCCATTCAGGCTCCAGAAATGCTTCATCTACCTTAGTGGGCTCTGTGATAGAGACAAAAGCAAAGTGCCCACAAAAGTTAGACAAATGTGAAGCTTTTGAGCGTGTGAGAGGACCTGGTGCTTCAATGTCATCGATGATCTTCTCAATTTGCACTTCGTTTGCAATACGAGGATGAGCGGGTTGTCTTCGAGGAATTTGATCCACATTTTCTTCAGGAGCATTTTCCTCAGCACCATTTTCTTCAAAAGGCCAACCGGCGTTCATCACGTTCGAATGAATTCTTCAGTAGATTCTTCGGTGGGAATGACATCCTCAGTAGCTTTGAACTTGATAGAATCCTCAGGTGCTGGTTCATCTATCACAGAGGGTAGGTGCTCTCTTTGCAAGGCATTAGTTTCATCGAACCGCACATCTACAGTTTCAACAACCTTGTGAAGACCATTGTTGAAGACTTTGTAGGTGTGCGTGTCCTTTCCGTAACCAAGCATAAAACCCTCATGTGCTTTCGGTGCAAATTTAGAATTGCGATGAGGATCTCTACTCCAACATTTAGCACTGAAGACTTTGAAGTAACTCACATTGGGTTTCTTGTCAGTGAAGAGTTCATAGGAAGTCTTCTTGAAGAATTTGTGAAGCTATACTCTGTTGGTGATGTGGCACGCAGTATCAGTGGCCTCAATCCAGAATCGACGAGGTGTCTTGTATTCATCAAGCATAGTGCAAGCCATCTCAACAAGAGTTCTGTTCTTGCACTCCACGACGCCATTCTGCTGAGGAGTATAAGGAGCAAATAACTCATGAGTAATACCAAGTTCATCAAGATAGTCATCAAGACCGGAATTCTTGAACTCAGTCCCATTGTCACTTCTGATGTGCTTGATCTTCACACCGAAGTTAGTTGAAGCCCTCGAGGAAAATCGTTTGAAGACTTCTTGCACCTCATGTTTGTAAGTGACAATGTGTACCCATGTGTAACGAGAATAATCATCAACAATAACAAAGCCATATAGATATGCATCATTTGTAATAGCAGAATAATGATTAGGACCGAAAAGATCCATGTGAAGCAATTCAAATGGTAGAGTGGTAGTCATGATAGTCTTCGCTGGATGCTTGGCCTTTATCATCTTTCCAGCTTCTCAGGCTCCGTATAAGTGATCCTTGAGGAATTTGACATTCTCAATGCCAATGACATGCTTCTTCTTCGCAAGCGTGTGCAAGTTCCTCATGCCAGCATGACCAAGTCGTCGATGCCATAGCCAGCCTTCTGAAGCTTTTGCTAGTAGGCATACGGCCGGTTGTGGTCCTGTAGAGAAATCAACAATGTACAAGTCTCCTCTCCTACAGCCTTCGAAGATTTGGAATTGTCAGCTTCCATGATCACAACACAACGATACTTGCCAAAGATAACAACCATATCAAGATCACAAAGCATTGAGACAGACATGAGGTTGTATCCTAAGGATTCGACAAGCATGACTTTGTCCATGTGTATATCCTTTGAGATCGCATCCTTACCTAGACCCAAATCCTGACTTTTGCCTTTGTCAGCGAAGATGATATGCTTTAGATGTGACGGTGATAAAGGAGCATCCATCAATAGATTCTTGTCACCAGTTATGTGATTTGTACATCCACTATCGAGGACCCACTCATTGGCTTTGGGTTGATCATCCTATAGATGAATTAGTGCAACTTACGAACTCATATACTTCATCAGTGAAGAATATGACATCAATATCATCAGATCAATTTCATCAAGCAATTGAACAGATAAATGGTATGAGGACGTGTGAAATGAAAGTTCATTTCTGTCAGGACCCCGACTCAATGCCACATCGATCTAGCATGTAACACCTCATATCACTTTGCGGCCTCACGCACGGTATTCCCACGGGTGTTGCCTTACGTTTGCCCGGGACCGTTTGCGCCTTTTGGCACACGTATATGATAGTGTCGCTAGCATCCATATGATAAGGAGCCCGGCTGACATGGCTAGTCGTAAACCCAAAGTGGCACAAACTTACGAGGACAGCATCCATGACCCAAAGATCGAATGTGTCGGTCATCACGAGTAAGTTCCGGCTGTAGCACTGGCTAGCAGGACTCCGTAGAACCGGGCTGTAGCGGGCTAACAGGACTCCGGTACTCAACGCGTGACATTTCCCGAAGAACAGACACACAGAGGACGAAGAAGGACACATGCCGCCAGCCTAAGCGTTCGGAGCGAGAGCAAGCTACCATGGCTCGATGGAAACACTAGGAGACATTTCCGGTAAGAGAGGCTACTAAAGATAAACAACTAGATAGTCGATCCCACACATACCAAGCATTTCAATAACATACACACAATATGCTCGATATGTGCAAATACAACATGGCATCACAACATGACTCTACGACTCAAGTATTCATTAGGCTCCGAGGAGCGAGATATTACAAACATGGTCTCTCGACCCAACATTCAGAGCATACAAGTCAAGCACAAGCGGAAGCTTAACATGTCTGAGTACAGACAACTATAAATGAAAAAGGCTGAGAAGCCTGACTAACTACTAGATCCTGCCGAGGGCTCAAGATCGTAGCTGAGGTAACAAGCTAAACGTCGAAGTCCACGTGGAACTACTAGTGAGACTGAAGTCTCTCTGCAAAAACATAAAATAGGCAAACGTGAGTACAAATGTACCCAGCAAGACTTACATCAGAACTAACTACATATGCATCATTATCAATGAAGGGATGGTGGGGTTTAACTGCAGCAAGCCAGCTTTGACTCGGTGGCTATCCTAAATTACGACTGCAAGTAACTCTTGAGGTGGCGCACACGAGTCCACATATTCACCATATCAATACACCACTATGGATCCGCTCCCGTCTCCCTACGAGAACGCCATCCATAGCACTCACGCTTATCTTGCGTATTTTAAAGTATCCACTTTCACTTGTCTATGAACTGTACAAGGGGTCCAAGTTTCCATATCCGAGGAATCCGGCTATTCGAATAGATAATGATAACCCTGCAGGGGTGTACTTCTTCACACACGCTCTCGCCACTTATCGCCTGACACGTCAAGTACCTCGGCAACCTTCAAGCGGAAGCCGGGCGAGGAGTCGCCACGCCTACCTAAACACTCAAGTCTCTCTTCCGTGTTTATCGCCTATTCGGTTCCATCCGCAAGGAGATCCGGCGGGTGTCGCCACGGCCCCAAATGATGTGAGCAGGTTCCCAAGCCCACCTCGACGGTGGATCTACGCTTGGTACACCGTGCCACGGTGCCTAGTCTGTCCCAAGCCCACATGCACGGGTGCCACTTGGTAGACTACTAACACTACCTACAAACACCGAAACTAGTTGCAACTCCCGGACAGAGAACAAGGGTGATTAAGAAGCCGAGAGGGCTTGGAGCGCCGGAGCCCAATGTGTGGTAGTAACTGCTCATGGATCACAAACACGAACTCAGTTCACGAGGACGGCTGCAATGAGACAACCCACCATGTACTCCTACATGGCCTCTCACCGCTACCTTTACCAAATCGTGTTCACACATTTAGCTCTCAACAAGAGGACATGTTCACACACCTCCGATTCATTCCGGCGAATCGGACCTAATACAACTCTAAGCAATAGCAGGCATGACAAACAAGCATGAATGAGTAGGCACATCAGGGCTCAAACAACTCCTACTCATGCTAGTGGGTTTCATCTATTTACTGTGGAATGACAGGTCATGCAGAGGATAAAGGGTTCAACTACCGCAGCAAGTAACACATGAATCGTTGTTGTCCTAATGCAGTAAAAGAGAGCAGGAGCGAGAGAGTGGGATTGTATCGGAATGAACAAGGGGGTTTTGCTTGCCTGGCACTTCTGAAGATATTATACTTCTTCATCGGTGTCATCGAACTCGTCGTCGAAACCATGTCTATCGAGAGGGAACAGTTTCCGGCAAATAAAGAGGAACACAATCAATGCAATGCAACAAATATGATGCATGATAATGTCATGGCAATATGCTGTTGATTGAGATAATGCAACTAGCAGCAAGTTAAATGAAGTTGGTTTGAATACATGATTCAAATTCAAACTCCAAATATGATTATTTAAATGCCCTTTATTTGTTTTGTCCAAAACAGAGGACAAACATTGATCAAACATGCATGAAAATGGTACAGATGGATTCCTTGAATTTTTCTGATAATTTTTCATATATAATTTGTTTGATTTGGAGCTACGGTTGATTTTATATGAATTTTAGAAGTTTGCAACAATTTCTGGAATTTCCTGATTTATTTTAAAACCAGAGAATGATTAATTGCTTCAGCCTGACGTCAGTGTGACGTCAGCAGGTCAACTGGGCGCCTTCAGGTCAAACCTGACCAGTGGGGCCCATACGTCAGTGTCTCAGTTAATTATCGGGGTTAATTAGTGCTTAGTTAAAAGCTAACCTTAGTTAATTAGGGCGTGGGCCCGCATGTCAGTGACTTAGCTGGTTAACTAAGTTAATTAGTACTAAACTAGATTAGCAGGGCTTTGGGCCCACTTGTCAATGACTCAGAGGAGTCAACCTGGGCCCACCCAGTCCACGTCAGGGTCAAACCCGCCGGCGTCTAGCCACCGGCGAGTCCAGACGCGGCGGAGCGACGCGGGATTCGCCTACAGGGCGCCGTTTGGCGCGCGGAGCGTAGCTACGGGATGCGGACGCTCGTCCGCATCCATCCGTGGTGGTGGCGCGGCCGGGGAGTGGCCGGAGTGGCGCCGGCGACGACCTTGGCGGTCGCCGGGGTTCGGCCGAGGTCGGACACGGCGCTAGGGGGCACGGCGAGGTGCGTGGAGTGGGGTTCTGGGCTCCTGCGGGTGCGGTGAGGACGGTGGTGTGCTCGGTCGAGCTAACGGGTCAGGCCACGACGGCGACGCGGCGGTGGCGGCGGCGGGTGCGGCCGAGCTCGGTGTGGTCGCTGCGGTGCTCAAGAAGGCAAACGGAGAGGGGGAGAAGGGGCAGGGGCTCACGGCGGTTGCGACGAGGCGAACGGAGAGCTCGGGGATGCGTCGGGGCAAACGCGGCGGCGATGGCGATCTCGGCGGACCGAGGTTGAAGAATACGGCGTGGCCGGCGTTCGAGGGCGTCCGGCGTCGGGTGAGTCGACGGGGAGGACGAGGGCGTCAAGGCGGAGGCCATGGACACGTCGGCGAGGCGAGGGAGAGGCGATGGCCGCGGTGGGGCTCGTCGGTGGCGACGGCTGCATTCGGTGGTTGCGCGCGAGGGAGCCAGAGGAGGAGAGGGGCTCGGGGAGAGAGTGAGAGGGGTCCAGGGGGTCGGGGCGGCGCCGAGGAGAAGACGCGGGGCGTCGCGGTGGCAAGGGAGGCAGGCAGGCGAGCTGGTGGCGTGGCGCTCTGCCCACATGTGTCGGCCCACGCCTTTGATCGGGCCCAGGAGGACGAAGGCGGTGGCAGGTGGGCTGGCTTTGCCCAGTGGGCTGCTCTGATGGATAGGCAGTGGGCTGGCAGTAAGTGGCCGTGGTTTCTTCTCTCTCTCTCTTTTTCTATTATTCAGAAATTTTAGGGCTTTATTAAAATACTCAGCAGTTTCAAAAATCATGAAACAAACATGGCTACTGCTTAGAATATAACCAACAAGAAACATTTTAATTTATGATTATTTGAGCATTTCAAATATTTTATAGTATTCAAATGCCCAAATGTAAATACCATATGATTTAATTGAGCCCAAATATGTCATGGAAAAATGTGCAACACCTCCGGTTATGGTTCTAGCATTTTCCGAAATGATGAACATTTTTAAAGCCATTTGGAAATCACTGAAAATATTTTAGTTGAACCTAGTGAATTCCTTTGATGCTAGGGTTTAGGCAATCCCCATTTCAAGTTTCATAAAATTTAAACATGATGCATGGATGATAAAGCAAAGACAAGCAAGGCCTGAATCGGGGATGTGACAGCTCACCCCATTAAACAAGAATCTCGTCCCGAGATTCAAAGCGTGAGGTAAGAAGACAAAGGGACACAAGCTATTACAATCTTCACCATCCAACTGTCTTTCACGAGGATGCTGATTCAGTGCTCCAATTGATCTTGACGCCTTGCTTTGAGAACTACATCCAACATGACGATGAGAAGAAGGAAAGGATCTTGGAGGAATCGATCTTCTTGAGGTTCGAGCAACTTAGGATCATCTCAAGGATCACAAGATCAACTCACGAATGAGACGAGAAACATCTCTGGGGCTGAGAGGCAAGACATGCTTCAGAAGGACAAGACATAATTTGACGAGGTTTCAGAGTAGCGAGGAACAATTACTATGATCCCATAACGGGGCACCCTGGGAGAGGTGACTTGTAGAAATATCCTCTTAAATGGCAAAAAGAATTACATTTGATTCAAAGATCATTGAAACTCTTTATACCAGCCTAAGGCAATTCATAGTCGATCAGTTGAAGGGGTCCGAGAGAATGACATTCTCGGGCGTAATGGATGATGTGGATTACCTTGTTGAAAACAACACAAGGGATGATTTTAGTAGCTAGGAGAAGCTCAGCAGAGAGAGTGAATCTACTGTTGGAATGGTTATAGCATAACCGAGGGAATTGAGAGCAATCCCAGTTAGTAATTACGATTGCACCTAATGCTTGTGCGTGCTCTCAAGAACTTGAGCATTTCCATATTCATCAAGGTTTTACCAACATCCGGTCAAGGGTGCTGACAACACAACATACTACCATGATGAATAGCGATGGACAATGCAGATGCAAAGGAAGATAACACTTTCTCGATTTCACCTTAGCGAGACCAAGGAGACAAAATCGGATGATCGAGAGAGACATTTAGCACTCCGCTTCTAATGTTCTCCTTGATGTACCAAAGGTATCCCATTCATAGATATGGTATGATATCTAGAACATCGTGTAACAGGTCGGACGTCGGGAGCACGTAAATCATAAGGCACACAAATAGGGAATAATTCCTCTGAAGTCCTTATGGAGAGGTGGCCAACTTCTTCAATCAAGATATTACAATAACAGGTCTTCCGGCTGGTTGTGTTGGCCACGACATTCACTTTACGATTCTGAGAGACCAATATTATAATTCTTGGGAACGTTCCAACCATCATATCTGCCGAGATTCAGATCTGGTTGGTGTCGAATAATCCGCACTCATCGAGTCTAGAAAGAAAAATGAAAGTTTGCAACACAAATCGGCGAGATGACGCCGCGAGATTCTCGAAATGAACTACGATAGCAAGCACCAAAACATGAGCTGGTTCGCTACAAACATGTGAACACGTTGTCCCGCATAAACATGATCCCATGGTAGTCTTACAATAAAACACTACCGAAGTTCGGTGGGGAACCATCATCGAGGATATCGAAGTCCTTGCATAGGGTATACTCTTAAGAAGGAGCTTCTTCTCCTTGAACAAATCAATCAGTGGCTTGGTGTGCTACAGAATACATATGGAGTGGAGGTAATTAGTCTACCAAACCATAGTATACTTTGCACATGCATGACTGACTTGGGATGATTCCAAAGGAAACAAAAACAATCTTTCTCGGATCCACGGCGGCAACTTACACCAAGTGCACGTGAATTAGAGAAAGTCACTTCTTTCATCCGAACATATACCTCATGAATGGAACACGAAGGTAATGTTTACAAAAGTTTCCAACACTAGATGGATGTTCAACATGATCATGGAGAAGATAAAATGCTGCTGATGGGTTCAACAACAAGTCATAGGGATGACCATATAAATGGAATTCCATAATTATGTGAACGAGGACATAGCATTGGTCAGACCCAGAAGATATAATAGTGTATGCTCGAGGAACAACCGCGAGTAAGACAACATTACTAACATCGTTATTCTGATTTGATTTGAGAATAGCCCACACTCAAATCAAAGTTTTGACAAGATAATAGGTCCAACAACCGATCACAGGACCAATCGATGAAGATATCATCTTTCTTCAACTAACACACCAACACCGTGATATCCCTCGAAATGAACTAGGTTAGGTAAGCTTTTATCTTCTAACTCTCCAAGTTGTCGTTTAGCTTAATCAACTAGCTCAGGGGTATCCAACACGGTTTCTTGGAGAAGGGGTGGTTTATAAGAAACTAACTTGATCACGAGCTCAACACAGCGGTCAGGTGACAACCTGGTGACACTTCCGAGAAGATATCCAGAAAATCACGAACCACCGGTATGTTACTAAGCTCGAGAACAATCTTGCTTTTCAGGGCAAGACGATATGGTCAAATAAGCAAGGATTGGCATTATCCTAACTCATTGATCGGAGAGTGCACCAGAAATAGGGACTAGGTAGCACAATCTATCTTAGAATGATGATTCAATAACCAACACGCTAAGAATGAGAATATTGGCAATTTACTACCAAGCAACGGAGTTGCTAGGAGTATAGATTTCACACATCACTATTCACTTGTCGGCATTCCGGTTACAATAGCTCGGAACCCGAGGAATGAACAATGATGGCAAGAAGTATTACTGCGTCAAGAATTCATAGGATGACATTCTTGATATAAAGATGGTAATACTCGAAGATAGAACAGAGCAAAAGCTAGATTAACAATTTGATCTCATGGAGTACAACCGCTTTGACCCAATCCTAGAAATGGACAAGGTATCGAGTTTGTTTCTCCCACCATTCCGAGATAGAATGGCTTGACGGAACACAAGAGTAAAGGGCATCGATAACACGAATGCATCGCCATAAACTTGGCTATCAACCGATAGACAAGGATCGGAATACAACTACAGAGGGACAACTCAAAGGAACATATATCTTTCTGAGTTGTGGATGCATGGACTAGCATGTCGAACCAAGTTCAACATATTTCTTCCGGATAACCCATGCGTAAAGGTTGAACCTGCGAGTCACAATATAGAGAGAAGAACTCATCAAGAGCACTATGGTTGTGATCTTTTGGTTCAACGAGGAACTGCTGCCATAAATAGTTCTTGGTATTTGGAAGAACGATATACCACGAACCTTGAGGACTACCGCAAAGGTTACTAATAACCTAAAGGAACTAGCAACACTATCAACACGAGGTAAGTGGAGTGAATCTTGGGTCAAGAACCCAGGAGTAGAATACCTACTACTAAATGGCATCATGGGATGCTTTCGAGAATGAAAGGCCATAGTCATCACACTCGGATACAATTCATGGCTAGATTACTAGATGATCCCCTAAGACACCTAGGGTCATAATAATAATTCCAACATATATGTCGAGGCAATAGAATACCTCAACTCAGCAATTAGTGTGATTAACTCGCCCAAAGGAACATCAAAACCGAGGGAAAGGATTTGCAAGTGCATCGATTGCTTAGAAACCAGGATGACTCGGACGGCATAACGGTATGTAAATCGCTCAAAAGAATTTGAGACATGCTACAAAAATGGTGGCATAGCCACTCAACAACATCATATCAAGGTTCCGAGATCAACTTTCAACGTACAGAAGTAATAGAAACTGAACTGGGGCTTAAATCCATCAATCTTAGGCAACTACGGTTTAGTAACACGTCATCCCGAGAGATAGATGAGAAGGCCTAGTTCCTTAACCCGTAGGAAGAGAAGAGGATGACTCGGATCGAGAAGGCCATGGGGTAAAGGAGTAAAAAGAGCCTTACGTTCCATCCCACAATCAATTCCCCTACATATAACTAAAGCATTTCTAGACTCGACTTCGACCAGTTTGGCTTGGTAATCCTACAGCAATCAAGCTCGATACCAAAGTTGTCGGGACCCGACTCAATGCCACATCGATCTAGCATGTAACACCTCATATCACTTTGCGGCCTCACGCACGTATTCCACGGTGTCGCCTTACCTTTGCCCGGGACCGTTTATGCGCTTTTGGCACACGATATGATAGTGTCGCTAGCATCCATATGATAAGGAGCCCGGCTGACATGGCTAGTCGTAAACCCAAAGTGGCACAAACTTACAGGACAGGCATCCATGACCCAAAGATCGAACGTGTCGGTCATCACGAGTAAGTTCCGGCTGTAGCACTGGGCTAGCAGACTCGATGAACCGGGCATGGCGGGCTAACAGACTCCGGTACTCAACGCGTGACATTTCCCGGAAGGAGCAGACAGAACGAAGAAGGACACATGCCGGCCAGCCTAAGCGTTCCGGAGCAGTAGCAAGCTACCATGGCTCAGTGGAAACACTAGGAGACATTTCCCGGTAAGAGAGGCTACTAAAGATAAACAACTAGATAGTCAGATCCCACACATACCAAGCATTTCAATAACATACACACAATATGCTCGATATGTGCAAATACAACATGGCATCACAACATGACTCTATGACTCAAGTATTCATTAGGCTCCGAGGAGCGAGATATTACAAACATGGTCTCTCGACCCAACATTCAGAGCATACAAGTCAAGCACAAGCGGAAGCTTAACATGTCTGAGTACAGACAACTATAAATGAAAAAGGCTGAGAAGCCTGACTAACTACTAGATCCTGCCGAGGGCTCAAGATCGTAGCTGAGGTAACAAGCTAAACGTCGAAGTCCACGTGGAACTACTAGTGAGACTGAAGTCTCTCTGCAAAAACATAAATAGGCAAACGTGAGTACAAATGTACCCAGCAAGACTTACATCAGAACTAACTACATATGCATCATTATCAATGAAGGGATGGTGGGGTTTAACTTCAGCAAGCCAGCTTTGACTCGGTGGCTATCCTAAATTACGACTGCAAGTAACTCTTGAGGTGGCGCACACGAGTCCACATATTCACCATATCAATACACCACTATGGATCCGCCCCGCCTCCCTCACGAGAACGCCATCCATAGCACTCACGCTATCTTGCGTATTTTAAAGTATCCACTTTCACTTGTCTATGAACTGCACAAGGGTCCAAGTTTCCATATCCGAGGAATCCGCTATTCAATAGATAATGATAACCCCGCAGGGTGTACTTCTTCACACACGCTCGCCACTTATCGCCTCAGACACGCCAAGTACCTCGGCAACCTTCAAGCGGAAGCCGGGCGAGGAGTCGGCCACGCCTACCTAAACACTCAAGTTTCTCGTCCAGGTTTATCGCCTATTCGGGTTCCATCCGCAAGGAGATCCGCCGGGTGTCGCCACGGCCCCAAACGATGTGAGCAGGGTTCCCAAGCCCACCTCGACGGGTGGATCTACGCTGGTACACCGTGCCACGGTGCCTAGTCTGTCCCAAGCCCACCTGCACGGGTGCCACTTGGTAGACTACTAACACTACCTACAAACACCGAAACTAGTTGCAACTCCCGGACAGAGAACAAGGGTGATTAAGAAGCCGAGAGGGCTTGGGCGCCTGAGCCCAATGTGTGGTAGTAACTGTTCATGGATCACAAACACAGAACTCAGTTCCTGAGGACGGCTGCAATGAGACAACCCACCATGTACTCCTACATGGCCTCTCACCGCTACCTTTACCAAATCGTTTTCACACATTTAGCTCTCAACAGTAGGACATGTTCACACACCTCCGATTCATTCCCGATGAATCAGACCTGACACAACTCTAAGCAATAGCAGGCATGACAAACAAGCATGAATGAGTAGGCACATCAGGGCTCAAACAACTCCTACTCATGCTAGTGGGTTTCATCTATTTACTGTGGAATGACAGGTCATGCAGAGGATAAAGGGTTCAACTACCGCAGCAAGTAACACATGAATCGTTGTTGTCCTAATGCAGTAAAAGAGAGCAGGAGCGAGAGAGTGGGATTGTATCGGAATGAACAAGGGGGTTTTGCTTGCCTGGCACTTCTGAAGATATTATACTTCTTCATCGGTGTCATCGAACTCGTCGTGGAAACCATGTCTATCGAGAGGGAACAGTTTCCGGCAAATAAAGAGGAACACAATCAATGCAATGCAACAAATATGATGCATGATAATGTCATGGCAATATGCTGTTGATTGAGCTAATGCAACTAGCAGCAAGTTAAATGAAGTTGGTTTGAATACATGATTCAAATTCAAACTCCATATATGATTATTTAAATGCCCTTTATTTGCTTTGTCCAAAACAGAGGACAAACATTGATCAAACATGCATGAAAATGGTACAGATGGATTCCTTGAATTTTTCTGATAATTTTTCATATATAATTTGTTTGATTTGGAGCTACGGTTGATTTTATATGAATTTTAGAAGTTTGCAACAATTTCTGGAATTTCGTGATTTATTTTAAAACCAGAGAATGATTAATTGCGTCAGCCTGACGTCAGTGTGACGTCAGCAGGTCAACTGGGCGCCTTCAGGTCAAACCTGACCAGTGGGGCCCATACGTCAGTGTCTCAGTGAATTATCGGGGTTAATTAGTGCTTAGTTAAAAGCTAACCTTAGTTAATTAGGGCGTGGGCCCGCATGTCAGTGACTTAGCTGGTTAACTAAGTTAATTAGTACTAAACTAGATTAGCAGGGCTTTGGGCCCACTTGTCAATGACTCAGAGGACTCAACCTGGGCCCACCCAGTCCACGTCAGGGTCAAACCCGCCGGCGTCTAGCCGCCGGCGAGTCCAGACGCGGCAGAGCGACGCGGGATTCGCCTACAGGGAGCCGTTTGGCGCGCGGAGCGTAACTACGGGATGCGGGCGCCGTCCGCATCCATCCGCAGGTGGCGCGCGCGGGAGTGGCCGAGGGCGCCGGCGACGACCTTGGCGGTCGCCGGGTTCGCCGAGGTCGGACACGGCGCTAGGGGCACGGCGAGGAGCGTGGAGTGGGGTTCTGGCTCGCGGTGCGGTGAGGACGGTGGTGTGCTCGGAGTCGAGCCAATGGGCTGTGGCCACGACGGCGACGTGCGGTGGCGGCGGCGGGTGCGGCCGAGCTCGGTGTGGTCGCTGCGGTGCTCAAGAAGGCAAACGGAGAGGGGGAGAAGGGGCAGGGGCTCACGGCGGTTGCGACGAGGCGAACGGAGAGCTCGGGGATGCGTCGGGGCAAACGCGGCGGCGATGGCGATCTCGGCAGACCGAGGTTGAAGAAGACGGCGTGGCCGGCGTTCGAGGTCGTCCGGCGTCGGGTGAGTCGACGGGGAGGACGAGGGCGTCAAGGCGGAGGCCATGGACACGTCGGCGAGGCGAGGGAGAGGCGATGGCCGCGGTGGGGCTCGTCGGTGGCGACGGCTGCATTCGGTGGTTGCGCGCGAGGGAGCCAGAGGAGGAGAGGGGCTCGGGGAGAGAGTGAGAGGGGTCCAGGGGGTCGGGGCGGCGCCGAGGAGAAGACGCGGGGCGTCGCGGTGGCAAGGGAGGCAGGCAGGCGAGCTGGTGGCATGGCGGTCTGCCATGCTGCTCGGCCACCACGCCTGGCCGATCGCGCCAGGAGGACGAAAGCGGTGGCGGGCTGGCTGGCTTTGCCCAGTGGGCTGCTACAATGATGAAAGTTAGTGGGCTGGCTGTAAGTGGCCAGTGGTTTTCTTCTCTCTCTCTGTTTTCTATTATTCTCAGAAATTTTAGGGCTTTATTAAAAATACTCAGTAGTTTCAAAAATCATGAAACTAATCATGGCTACTGTTTAGAATATAACCAACAAGAAACATTTTAGTTTATGATTATTTGAGCATTTCAAATATTTTATAGTATTCAAATGCCCAAATGTAAATACCATATGATTTAATTCAGAGCCCAAATATGTCATGGAAAATGTGCAACACCTCTGTTATGGTTCTAGCATTTTTCCGTAAATGATGAACATTTTTAAAGCCATTTGGAAATCATCAAAATATTTTAGTTGAACCTAGTGAATTCCTTTGATGCTAGGGTTTAGGCAATCCCCATTTCAAGTTTCATAAAATTTAAACATGATGCATGGATGATAAAGCAAAGACAAGCAAGGCCTGAATCGGGATGTGACAATTTCATCATGATTAGCCCAAGTCCTATCGAGCCTTCGCTCAGTCTCCAAAGAAATTCTTCAGACGATTTGAGCACGTCTGGAGACCTGACCCTGCATAAGAGATTAGTTCTTTTTCTTCACCACCCACATCTGAAGGGGTGGCAAAGAGTTCATCACTCTGCGAGCACCATATGAGAAAGGTGGCATAGAAGCCAGTCCACTTCGTTTCACATAAGAGGGGTTAGGGTAAGCATATGAGTAAGGAGAGAAATTCTTCGAGGACTTATGAACATAATGATTTGAAGAATAATGCACATATTCATAACCCTTAGCTCTACCCTGCGAAACAGAGGGGTTAGCACGATGATGATCATATAAGGACTTTGATCCTTCTGAGGAATTTGATCCGTATGAGGACTTGGATCCATATGAAGAATTTGGTTCATATGAAGAATTTGATCTGGAGTTCCTATTCTTCACAGGTGGTGTCATGAGGACATTCACCTGAAGAATTTCAAGGCAACTTTTGGGAACCCAGATTTTCTTCATAGGTGAACTGTTCCTGCAGTTAGTGCCAACATATCTAGCAAATACTTCACCATTCTTTAACAGTTTATAGTTGGAGTCAAATGACTCATCAGAAGAATGAGGAGATTCACATGTAAAGCCAGATAAATTGGATGGATCAGCTAGAGGTCCCTTTGCAGCAACCCATGAGGTTTTGGGGTACTGCTCAGGCTTCCAATATGTTCCATCAGCATTGAGTTTCCTCTCAAAGGCAATACCCTCTTTCCTAGGGTTTCTGTTGAGGATCTGCTTTTTGAGCACATCGCAAAGAGTCTGATGCCTTTGAGGCTTTTTGTACATGCCTTTCATGTACAATTCCTTCAGCCCTACATCATCAGTGATACTTGCATTGTCCTCAGATGAGGAATTAGTGATAGCAGAGACAGATGAAGAATTTGTAGCATTAGAAGCATTTGAACATTTAGGTGAAGAATTAGCAGTTTCACATTCAATGCACTTCAGACATGGAGGAACAAATTATTCCCGACTAGTGCTGATTTTTGAGCAAGTAATGAATCGCGCTCCTTCTGAAGATCTTCATAATCCACTCTTAGCTTTTCAAGATCTTGCTTTCTTTGACGGGATTCAGAAGAAAGCTTCTCGTGATCAGATAAGAGAGTGTTATGATGACCTTGAAGGGCGTCAAACTTGGACTAAAGTCTCTGAAGACTCTCAGCCAAAGCTTTTGACTGATCCATTTCCTCACCCAACATATCATCGCTCTTATTTAGCATGTATTGAACTTTTTCCCAAGATCTTTGTTGTTTAGTGGCAAGGGAAGCAAGTTTGACATAGCTGGGGCCAAATTCATCACCTGATTCATCATCACTAGATTCGGAAAGGTAGCATTTAGTTACCTTGGCACCTTCTGCCATAAGGCACGGTGAAGAGGATGACGATTCAGGTGCGAAAGTCATCTCCTTGAGAGAATCCTTGTAATCCTCAAACCAAGGATCATGACGAGTACGATGACCTTCATAGACCTCAGAGAGCCGGTCCCAGATTAGCTTCGCGTGATTGAGATGCATGACGTTCCTGAACTGATTTCGAGACAAACAGGAGCAGATGACGGTCCACAGTTTGCTGTGAGGTTGAGTAGAGTGTACTTGCGAATGTCATCAGCCTCCGCCATCTTGCATAGATCGGTAAGACCAATCTCAGTGACGGTCCACAGTTTGCTGTCCATAGCCATGAGTCACTTCTTCATCATGGCCTTCCACCGAGGATACTCATGACCGTCAAAGATGGGGCAGGATACGTTCGTCAATCCTGCAGTCGACATAACTCAAACTCCAGGCGATTAAACCAAAATCACACAGAACAAGGGATTACCTTAGTCTGATACCAATTGAAAGTGCGTTATATCAACTAGAGGGGGGGTGAATAGGTGATTTTTATGAATTCTTCATTGAGTAATTTGCTGGTGAGGAAATTCCTGAATGAAGAACTACTTGCAGCGGAATAAGTACTCAAATGTAAACATAACAAAACACAAGCATGGTCATCATAATGGAATGAAGATAAGCATAGAGTACAGAAAGCGTAAGCACAGGATAACACAGAAAGAAGACGGACAGACCAAAGAAATTGAACTGAGGAAATTGAGAAAGTCTTCAGTCAAAGTCTTCAAATAGATATGAACAAGCACACAACAACAGAAATGAGGAAATTAAAGAGTTGAGGAAATAGAACCAGTAAGCTTGGTGAAGACAATGATTTGGTAGACCAGTTCCAACTGCTGTCTCAGTTGTACATCTAGTTGGAGCGGCTGAGTATTTAAACTCGAGGACACCCAGTCCCGGACACACAGTCCTCACCGTATTCTCCTTGAGCTAAGTTCATACAGACCTCGCCCAATCACTCGTGGTAAGTCTTCTGGTGACTTCTGAACCTTCACAAACTTGGTCACTCCGCGATTCACAATTTCTCTTGGATGCTCTAGACCTTGACGCCTAAACGTCTGGAAGAAGCACAGTCTTCAAAGGAAACAAGCATCGGATCCACACAGGATCAATCACTTCACTGATGCTCAGTCACTTTGGGTTTGTAGGTGTTGGGTTTGTGTTTTCCTCACTTGATGATTTTCGCTCAAAGTCCTCGGAGGATGGGATGCTGTCAAATGACAAGTGTCAGTTTCTCTCGGAGCAGCCAACCAGCTAGTGGTTGAAAGGGGCGGCTATTGATATCCTAGGGAGCAGCCTGACATGATAAGACATAAATCCCTTGTCTGATTTGACCGTTAGGTGGGTAGATATTTTGGGACAGCTGGCGCAAAGCACAGCAACGGTCAGTATTTTGACTATCAAATCCTCGTATATCATGTTCCTCACTGTAGGCAATCCATGACCGGCGATTTCCTAACTCCTCGGTCGAATAAATTCTCGAGACCGTAAGAACTTCGTCTCACATCAATAACATGACCGAACTGTATGAGATTTCCAATGGCTTCACTCAAGGGATTGGTAGGTGTAGGATTTTGAGTTGAGCATCACATGGAAATTTTTCCTTAGTATTTCCTCGACCCCCTTTAACAGTACGGTGTTTCCTATGACTCAAGAAAGAGAAAATGAAACTACGAAAACAAAAGTCTTGACGCTTCATGTTCCTCGAATGAATACCAAGTCTTCAAGGTCACACCAATTTCTTCACCTTCAAAGTCTTCAGAAATCCAAAGTCTTCAGTCGAAGAACTTCATTTTTAGGGGTCGACTTTCTCTGTAAATATCAAACTCCTCATAGTCTTATAGACCTATGTACACTCAGAAACGCATCAGTCCTTAACCTATAAGTCTTCAATACACCAAAGTCACTAAGGGGCACTAGATGCACTTACACATGCAGATCTTCGTGGAGGCTCTATCACCGCGCCAACACAGCAGCTAGCCATCCAGCATGGCGTTGCATGCCTCCTCAACCTAGACATCTGTAGACGGGACGACTTCTGTTACCGTCCCCAATAAAGTAAGAGGGCATGTAGGTAGCGCATTAAATGCGTTTGTCCTATGGTGCCGAGCGATAAGTTTGAACAATCTAGATACTTTCCACTTCCTGTGTGCCGCTTTGGCAACCCCTTTGACGTATAAAGGAGGCCCGATGCGTACTGGAGAAGGATTCCGACTTTTTGGACTGGGCATGCACCGCAGCTAGTTCAAGAACTCAAGAACACAAAATATACACACAGACAGGACTAGGGTTTTACGCACCAGTGTAACCCGAACCTGGGTAAAAATCCCTCACACTGATCACTAGACATGCTCTTCGTGCAGCTCTCTCCCCGCCAATCATAGAAGGGATCCTCGTGATCCCATAGGTGTCATTTCCCCGACATCTTTGGCACGCCAGGTAGGGGGAGAAGTTGTGAGAATTTGGTTTGGTAGTTAGTGCAGCAGTTCCTTCATCGCCATGGCTCCGAAGAAGAAGACGATCACGGCGATCAGTTCATATGGAGCCGCTCTGCCTGTGACAGTGCGGATGGGCAGCGTGGCAGACACTGGTGGTGGTGGAGATCAAGACCATCCACGTCGTTCTGGTACTAGCAGCCAAGCGAGTGGTGTCATTTGTAGCCGCAACGATGATCCGTGCAGCGATAAAAAGCTAAGTCACACCAAACCTTGGGTAATTTCCTTTTTGTAAGGTTATTTCCCTCGAATGGTTTTGGTTTTTGTATGGAAAACCTGCACGCGAAGGAACCCCGCCACTATTGGCAGCACCCTTGTTCTGTTTCGAGTCCGCTCAACAGCTCAAGTGGCTACGCCAAGAACGACAAGGTGGCTTGCCCGTCAGCAACACCCCCAAGCAGGCTGTTGAGGATATGTTCCTCAAAGCGCCCACGGCAAGGGTTAATGTGCCGGCAAGCCTATCCAACTAAGTGTTGTGTGTAGTACATACAAAGAGAAACCAAACAGGAAATAATGTGCATTCAGTTCAAAGCACAACAAAGTTATATTACATCAGTGGTTTCCGCGGTTCTAACTTAAGATAAAATTGTCTTGGGTTCGAACTCGCAGCGGCAACAAGAAATGGAGCAGCTAATCCCGGCGCTAGCCCTCCAGCCTCTTGACTCTTCCGACGCAGCTGATGATGGGCTCGATATGCTCTTCGAGTGCCTTGAGGTCCGCATCCTCCGGCAAGCTCTCAAGCGCGTTGGCAAAGTCGATGTTGGGATTCCAGTATGCCACCTTGGTGAGCATCTTGGTCAAGGCACCCCGACAAAGCTTCCGGGCCTCCTCGGCCAGATAAGTTGCCCTGTTGGAGTGGAGCAGCTCCAGGGCGTCGAGGACACGCTCAAAGAATAGGGTCAGCATGGCACTTTCGGTTACGTTCACCTCCGAGAGAACCTGAAGCTTGGCATGCCCATGATGGACAGCTGCGTGGTGAGCCTCTCCGCAACATCGATGAGGCGGCTGGTCCAGAGCTTCGTGCCAGCCACAAGGTCGTTGTGGGTGGCCACGGCATTCTATAGCAGCTGCCTCTCGTCCGCGAGGTCCTTGATCAAGGTCTTTTCGCGGGCCCTAGTCTCCGAGAGCGTCCTCTCCAAAGTCTCCAGCTTCAGCTTCAGATCAGCAATGGAGTTGTTGGCATCAGAGAGCAGCTTGGTCTTGTTGGAGATGGTGACCTGCAGATCCGCCAAGGTGCAGACAGCCTTGTCCCTATTGTCCTTTAGCATCGCGATCCCCTTCTTCAGCTCCTCCAGCTCCAGCTCCAGCTCTAGATTCTCCACCTTGCCGACCAGCTCAACCTTGGCGGCCTCTGCGGCCTCAACACCATCGACGACCTCCTTCAGCTTGCCGGCATGGTCCAGGGCCAGAGCATTGAGTGCTTCTGCTCTAGCCCCTGGGTCTGATATGTGACAAGCTTTTCAACCTCCTCATCCTTGGCACGAAGCTTGGTGGAAAGCGCCTGTTCACGACCGACTAGGTCCTCTTCTTGAGCGTCAAGCAGGATGCGGTGCCGCGTCTGGTAAGATTCATCCTTGGTGGCCTATGCCTTCGCCGCGTCTTGGGCCTTCTCAATATCGGCTTGCTTCAGGAGGAGCTCTTGCTGGCGCTCGTCCAGCTGGTCCTGGGTGGCCTTCAGATCCTGCAGGGCCTCGGCAAACCAGACTTGCATCTGAGCAACGTGCTCCTGAAAGTCTGCTTCTGCCTAGTCCACGGCTGCCATCCTGGAGTCCACCTTGTCCTGGCGGGCGCGGTTGAGCGTCTGGAGCTTCTGGAAATTAGCGCTCATGGCCTGAAGGAGCTGGTCTTCCTTGGAGCCGCTGCTGTTGGCGCTCGGTTCATCAACAACTTGGAGCCCGGCAGCGGCGATGACCTCGTCGTCGAACACCTCCCCTTCGGCTGGCGCTCCGGTGCTTGCCGTCCCTGGGAGGCTGACGAATAGATCGTCCCCCACCTTCAAGTACTTGCTCGGGGCAGGGGCTAAAGAGGAAGAGGGTTGGTCATCGACCACCTCCTCCTCGGCAGACTCCTTAGCGGCCTCCTCAGTGGCGGCCTTGCCGGCCTCCCCGGCAGGCCCCTTGGTTGCCTCCTCGGCAGCAGCCTGGCCGGCCTCCCCGGCAAGCCCCTTGGCAGCCCCCTCAGCAGCGGCCTTGCTGGCCTCTCCAGCAGATCCCTTGGCGGCCTCCTCGATGGCAATATTGGTGGCCTCAGCCTCGGCATCCTTGGCGGTCTCCTCGAACACAACATCGATGTCCGCCTGGTCCATCAGGGGAGGATCTGGAGACCAAAAAGGAGAGTAAGGCAGAGCCAAAACCAAAGTTCAATACAAAGGAAAGAAGGAAAACCGCTTGGCAAAGATGACAAGGGGCGAGAGGCAAATGGCTTACCAGTGATGAGTGGAGAGGAAGCGTTTCCCTCCCCGGCAACATCCGTTGCCGGGATGGAGTCGCCAGCGCCTGCTCCCACCACCTCTTTCTCCATGCGCGTGGGCTCGTCGGTGGATGCCCTTGCTGGGGACACCCCTCTGGTTGGCGTGGTTGACGGGGCGGCGTGTCAGGGGTGGCCCTCAGTGGCTCCTCCTGTTGCTGCTCTCCTCCTACAAACCCAGCAAGGTCAGCACTAAAGATACACACTCCAACGCCCGTCGGCGAGAAATGAGTAATAGACTTACGCTGGGGGCTGGAGTGGGGGCTGCGTTGACAGCTGGTATCCAAGCTGATCACGATAATCCCCGGCGCGCGTGAAGTGCTCGCCGGGGGCTCGTGTCTAGTCGAGGCCTTGGCTCTCTTCGCCACCCTCTAAGCCAGCGACTCCGTATCCGTACGAAGACAAGATCAAGTCAAGACAAGATAATCCAAATGAAGGATCAAGGAATGGATGGGAAGGCAAAGTGCTTACACATCTTCCTCTTTTGTCCTCCTCTTCCTCTTTGGGCTGAAAGACCCGAGGTCGAAGTCGACCACCGGGGCAGCGTCCGCAAGGGCAGGAGGAGGAGATGGAGTCCTGGACCGCTTGGACAAGGAGGAGGCAGCAGCCGTGGTGATACGTCTCCGTCATATCTATAGTCTTGATTGTTCCATGCCAATATTCTACAACTCTTACATACTTTTGGCAACTTTTTATACTATTTTTGGGACTAACATATTGAGCCAGTTCCCGGTGCCAGTTCCTGTTTGTTGCATGTTTTTTGTTTCGCAGTAAATCCATATCAAACGGAGTCCAAACGGGATAAAAACTGACAGAGATTATTTTTGGAATATTTATGAATTTTTGGAAGTGGAATCAACACGAGACGATGCTCGAGGGGCCCCCGAGGTAGGTGGGCGCGCCCCTGACCCTCGTGGGCACCCCTTAAGGCGGTTGTTGCCCTTCTTTCGCCGTAAGAAAGCTAATAAAAATCATGTTCAAAGTTTCAATCCAATCAGAGTTACGGATCTCCGGGAATATAATAAACGGTGAAAGGGAAGAACCAGCAACGCAGAAATAGAGAGAGACAGAGAGACAGATTGAAAGCACATTTGCTCCCTAGGTGGTTTTGGTAATTAATGACAACATACTTTGTGGTTGGACTAATGCTTTTATCAAGTATGTCTCAGGAAAGTCAATCACTCTGGCATGGCAAAAGGACTAGAAAGGTGAATCCCTAAGATGCTAAGGAAAGGATTGGCAAAAGCTCAAGACTCCATCTTTGGTTTAGTGATCCAAGATCACATTGAGTCCATAGGAAAGCCAATACTATTAAAAGGGGATGAGGTTATGATGATGATCTGGTTGCTCTAAGTGCTTAGTGATTTATCTCTCAAACTATCAGCAATCTTTCATTCCAACATAAACTCATAAGTAATCTCGGTCCCACCGATTCCAAACCCACCACACCGAGATGAACCACCTCACCATATAGCCAAACCCTAAGAATTTCGGATTTTCCGATTCCAAACTCGGCCATACCAAAATTGGTGTTGCCAAGCTTCAGAATCCTTCAGACTCAAATCGGTGTCACCGAGATGAGAAAGTCGGTCCCACCGAGATTGTCAAACCCTAGACTTTGGAAGAATCGGACTAACCGAGATTGTATTTTCGGTCCCACGAAAATCCCAACGCTCACAAGATTTGAACTTTCGGTCCCACCGAGTTGTCAACTTCGGTCGACCGAGATTGGTCAAATGTGTAACGGTTGGATTTTGTGTGGAGGCTATAAATACCCTCCACCTCCTCTTCATTCGTGGAGAGAGCCATCGAAAGAACTACCACTCCTACCTTACATTTCGAGAAGAAAACTACCTACCCTTGTGTTGAGATCAAGTTGCTCCATTCCCACCATATGAAACTTGATTTCTAGCCTTCCCAAGTTGCTTTCCACTCAATCCTTTCTTCCACCACAGCAAAATCAGTGAGGGAGTTGAGTGTTGGGGAGATTATCATTCAAGCACAAGAGCAAGGAGTTCATCATCACCAACCCCATCTATTACCTTTTGGAGGGTGGTGCCTCCTAGATTGGTTAGGTGTCGCTTGGGAGCCTCCGTCATGATGTGGAGTTGAACCAAGGAGTTTGTAAGGGCAAGGAGATCGCCTACTTCGTGAAGATCTACCCCGAGTAAGGCTAGTCCTTCGTGGGCGTAAGCCATGATGGCATAGACAAGGTTGCTTCTTCGTGGACCCTTCGTGGGTGGAGCCCTCCGTGGACTCTCGCAGCCGTTACCCTCCGTGGGTTGAAGTCTCCATCAACGTGGATTGACGATAGCACCACCTATCGGAACCACGAGAAAAATCTCCGTGTCTCCAAATTGCGTTTGCTCTTCACAATCTCTCCCTTACTATTCGTGCAATTTACTTTCCGCTGCCCTATACTCTAGAATTGCATGTCTAGTATGTTGCTCGACTTGTATGCATGATGCTTGACTTGATCTTCATTATGAACTTGCTAAGAACTTATGTTAATCAAAAGGCATAAACTTTTATCTTGTCGAGTTGTCTAATCACCCCCCCTCTAGACACTCTTGCCTTCAACGATCCTACAATTGGTATCAGAGCATTGGTCTCCATTGCTTTGGTTTGCACACCATTGGAGGAAGATGGACGTGTTCACGCTTGGGGAGTGTAAGTCATAGAGTGCCTATTCTTGATGGAGTGTCCTATAACTCGTGGAGGATTGAAATGCTTGCTATCTTTAAGATGTACAACTTGCGCAAATATGTTGAAACCCCATATGTACCACCATTTGACCCCTTGCACCCCACTATGGATGAAGAGCTTGATTTGCTTCGTAACCTTAGAACTGTCAATCTTATCATTAGAGGCTTGCCGGATAACTTGCTTGAGCTTGTCACAAACTTTGAGTGCGCCCATGCTATGTGGAAGTTCTTGGAAGAACTTTATCCGGACTACTCTTTGAGAGGTCTTGATGAAATTCTATACAAGACTGTTGAATTTGATATGTTGCGCCCCAATGATCCCAACTTTGATAAATGCTTCTTTGAGCTTCGTGATCTTATGAAACGGAAGGGTGATTCCGGACTTATCAATGTTCTTGTTAGAAATGCTCTTGTATTGCATTCCGATGATTATTATCACGTTGATAAAATTGATGCAAGTCATTGTCAAGTTGACCTAGGTATTGATGATGAATTATCTATGGGTCAATATGATGATGAGCATGAGCATGATGACGATTCGGACACCGAGCTAGACAAGATCATGAAGAGTCTCATCTTATGGCAAATCGAGAGACTACATATCCGTGGAAAGGAGTGGATTCTTGATAGTGGATGCACCGATCACATGACCGAGATGAAGACATGTTTCGAGAGCTTGCAAAGAACGATGGTCCACGCAAGTATGTGACTTTTGGAGACAACTCCAAGGGAAAGGTACTTGGCCTTGGTAAGGTGGCCATATCTCATGATAGCTCCATTAAAAATGTCATGCTTGTTGAATCTCTTGGATACAATTTACTTTCCGTGTCTAGATTAGCTGACTTTGGATTCAACGTGCTATTCACCAAAGTAGATTGCCAAGTTTTTCAGAGTGACAATCATAACATGGTTTTTACCGCATTCGTAGAGGTGACCTATACATTGTCGATTTCACTAAGAAAGCTCAACCTAGAACTTGCTTTATTGCTAAATCTGCTAAAGGTTGGCTTTGGCATAGAAGGCTTGGACATGTTGGTATGCGAAATTTAGATAAGCTAATCAAAGGTGATCACATTCTTGGTGTTAAAGATGTTTTCTTTGACAAAGATAGACTCTGCGATGCATGTCAAGCAGGAAAACAAGTAGGTGGAAGTCATCCCGTGAAGAATATCATGACCACAAGGAGACCGCTTGAGCTTCTTCATATGGATCTCTTCGGTCCCAATGCTTACAAAAGCCTTGGTGGTAACTCCTTTGGTCTAGTTATTGTTGATGACTTTTCCAGATTTACGTGGGTATTTTTCCTTGATGACAAATCGCAGGTTCAGAAAATCTTCAAAACCTTTGCTAGAAAGGCTCAGAATCAGTTTGAAGTAAAGATCAAGAAGGTTCGGAGTGACAACGGAACGGAGTTCAAGAACGCCCATGTGGACTCTTTTCTCGATGAGGAAGGGATTCTACATGAGTTCTCAGCTACGTACACACCTCAACAAAACGGGGTTGTTGAGAGGAAGAACCGAACGCTCATTGAGATGGCGAGGACAATGCTTGATGAATATAAGACACCAAAACACTTCTGGGGTGAAGCCGTCGAGACAGCTTGTCATGCCATCAACAGACTTTATCTTCACAAGCTCCTCGGCAAGACTTCATACGAGCTCCTTACGGGTAACAAACCCCAAGTGGGATATTTTCGTGTCTTTGGTTCAAAATGCTATATTCTTGATAAGCATCGTCGGTCTAAATTTGCTCCTAAAACTCATGAAGGCTTTTTCCTCGGTTATGGATCAAACTCTCACACCTACCGTGTTCACAATAATTTCACCCAAAGGTTGAAGAGACGGTAGATGTGAAGTTTGATGAATCTAATGGCTCGCAAGTAGAGCAAATGCCTATTGATGTAGGAGACAAGGACCCATCGGAAGCCATTCAAGATTTATCCATTGGAAAGATTCGTCCCATGGAAGTGAAGGAGAGTACCTCATCTACATATGTGGAGCCCCTACCTCACGGCAAGGTGAACCTCAAGGCAACATGGAGGCCTCCACAAGTGGAACTCACCAAGATGAGGAAGTGCGACAAGAAGATCCACCACAACCTCCTTCTCCACCACCTCAAGACAACACCAACAACACAGATGAAGAAGAAGATGAGGATGATGAGGAAGCTCAGCCACGACCACGACAAAAGCTATCCCGAGTTCGAGCAAGAGTCAAGAAGGACCATCCCGTGGAACAAATGATGAATGACATCGACTCGGAGAATCACTCGCCTAAAACTCGCTTAGCTAACTTTTGTGAGCATTACTCATTTATTTCCAGTCTTGAACCTATGAAGGTAGAAGAAGCGCTTGAAGACCCGGATTGGGTGAACGCTATGCATGAAGAGCTGCACAACTTCGAGAGGAACAACGCTTGGTCTTTGGTAGAGAAGCCCAATGATGACCAAAACGTCATTGGAACCAAATGGGTATTTCGAACAAGCAAGATGAAGATGGACAAGTCATCCGCAACAAGGCTCGCCTCAGAGCACAAGGTTACACACAAGTCGAAGGTATGGACTATGGTGAGACCTATGCCCCCGTTGCTAGACTTGAGTCCATTCGCATTCTTCTTGCTTATGCCAACCACCATGACATTACTCTCTATCAAATGGACATTAAAAGTGCTTTTCTAAATGGTGAAATTGAGGAGGAAGTTTTTGTGAAACAACCTCCCGGATTTGTGAATCCTAAAAAGCCCAATCATGTTTACAAATTGCACAAAGCTCTTTATGGTCTTAAACAAGCTCCTCGAGCTTGGTACAAATGCTTGACTAGCTTTCTTCTTGAAAAAGGATTTGAGATTGGTAAAATTGACTCAACGCTATTCACGAAAAGAGTAGACGGTGAACTATTTGTATGCCAAATATATGTTGACGATATTATCTTTGGCTCAACTAACCCTGATTTTAGTGAGAAATTTGGAAAGCTTATGTCGGAGAAGTATGAGATGTCCATGATGAGTGAACTCAAGTTCTTCCTTGGGTTGCAAATCAAGCAATCTAAGGAGGGTACTTTTGTCTCACAAACTAAGTACACTAAGGATCTCTTCAAGAAGTTCAACATGCAAGAGAGCAAAGGTATGAGAACCCCCATGCCTACTAATGGACATAATGACTTGACTAAAGATGGAAAACCTGTTGATCAAAAGGTTTATCGATCCATGATTGGTTCTCTACTATATCTTTGTGCTTCTCGTCCTGATATAATGTTGAGTGTATGCATGTGTGCTCGATATCAAGCTGCTCCTAAAGAATGTCATCTTAAAGCTGTTAAAAGAATTGTGAGATATTTGATACACACACCTAACTTTGGCATTTGGTATCCTAAGAGGGCCTCTTTCGATCTTGTTGGCTATTCCGACTCGGACTATGCCGAGACAAGATAGATAGAAAGTCAACTTCGGTACATGTCAATTTCTCGGTCGATCCCTTGTATCTTGGTCATCCAAGAAACAATATTCGATATCATTATCTCTCGCCAAGCGTAATATATTGCCGCTGGTTCGTGTTGTGCTCGGTTGCTATGGATGAAACAAATGCTTAAGGACTATGGGATACATGCGAGACATGTTCCTTTGCTTTGTGACAATGAGAGTGCGATTAAGATTGGACACAATCCGTGCAACACTCTCGCATCGAAACACATTGAAGTTCGCCACCATTTTATTCGTGATCACATTGCTAAGGGAGACATTGATCTTAAGCATGTTCGTCTTGACAAACAGCTTGCAGATATCTTCACAAAACCACTTGATGAGAAAGTGTTTTGTCGCTTAAGGAGTGAGTTGAACATCATTGATGCTTCGAACTTGGAGTGAAAACTCCATTGATGCATGCAAGGCATGAGCCTAATTGACTAATCCTTGATATTTCTCTTATGATGATGATCATATGTCTTGGACACACTTGCCCCCTTGTATTGCATCTAACTCCTTGCAGGTACTTGGATGGTCTACATTCTACAAGATTATCACACTCACTCAAATCATGAGTAATCTTGTCACTGACCAAGTATCTAGCTCTTTGGGAAGTTGAGTTCAAGGAACAAAATTCCACATATCCTTTTGACACCATATACTTCTAGTACTTCACTCATGTCATATTGGATATTCTTGAGTATTTCCTTGCTTGCCTAACCCATGTAGGAAGATGAACTATACAATTGGAATTGGTGCTCCAACTTCACATTCTATGAGCATCTACATCAAGTTCACCTACATGAGAACAAGCAACAACAAGCCCAAGGTATGTCTTTCACATCTTGAAAAAGCTTTGCTCAAAGACATGAGTACAAGCAGCTTCAAAAGATGTGATCACATCAAATGCTTAATCGAAAAATGGTAACCCCATTTTGAGCTTAAACGATGAGTATGACCTATGATCAAATGTTCTCATTTGACTCCTAAGTCAATATACTCAAACATAGGTGACCTAGTCGCCAACCCCTGTCTAGATGAAGTACATATGTTTTGGAGTCTTGCTATTGTCTCTTTTGATTCTCTTGTTGAGTTTTTCCCTTTTAAACAAAAAAAAAACAACTTCATCTAGCAATCTTTTTCATTTCTGTTTCTTCTGTTCTTGTGTATATCCTTTAGCTCTGATAAATTCCCTAAAAATCATTTACAAATTCATTGCAAATCTTCTGAGACATTCCTTGCAAAGTGAGCTGAATTATTTCTGTATTTCCTTGGAATTAAACTCGGAGTCACCGATTCAATCACTTCGGTCTGACCGAAAAAGGATCTGCCCTAAGTCTCTGACTTTCGGACTCACCGATCCATATCAATTCGGTGTCACCGATTTACATTCACCAGGATATCATCTTCTACAGCTCATCTAAATGATTTCTTCTGCATACTTAATTTGCTCAGTTGTGATTCTTAATGAACCCACTTCTTTCCTTCCATCCTTCCTGCCCTTCCTGGTTTACTGCCCTTTTCGGCACTTGATGTCAAAGGGGGAGAAGATTTAGGGGGAGCTTAAGGGAAGATTGGAGGATAAGGGGAGAAAAGATATTTTAAAGGAAGAAGAACAATCTTACCTTAAGGGGGAGAGGATCACATCAAAGCTTTGCCATATATTTCACTGTGATAATACATTTGGCATTATTCTCTTGATTTTGCTTCTCTTGCTCTCACTATTGGTATCTTCTGAAAAGCACAATTGGTATCTTATGAAAAGCAAAATTCTCTCAGAGCTCATTGAAAATCTTTTAGTCTTGGGAGACATGTTGGCTGATTCAAGCTAGTGCTCAACATGAGACACTCTTTATACATGTCATCCCTGGCTTGGTACTCTTGATGTTCTTGCTATTGGTTGAAGAACTACTCTTGTGTTATCTAACCTTGTTTTCCCAAGTTTATTTTTTCAGGTACAATACCAAGGAACTCCAATGTAAGTATATGCATCTTGCAGAATGTGCATGATGGTGACTTGCTTGTGAATACTTGTTTGCAAGAAATCACCATGCACATATGCATCATCTCTCATTTACCTTCATCTGCTCTGATGCATATAGCCAAGCTGCATGTAGCACATCTTGCTTTTCTCTCATGTGTGCTTGTGGTAGTCCAAAACCAAAATCTAAAATCTTGCACACTTGTAGGGGGAGCTTGTGTACTACATGTTTGTCAAAGCTTTAATGATAATCCTGTCTTTCTTTCAGTAAGCTTTGATATCTTTTTCTGTGTGTTGCCATCAATTACCAAAAAGGGGGAGATTGAAAGCACATTTGCTCCCTAGGTGGTTTTGGTAATTAATGACAACATACTTTGTGGTTGGACTAATGCTTTTATCAAGTATGTCTCAGGAAAGTCAATCACTCTGGCATGGCAAAAGGACTAGAAAGGTGAATCCCTAAGATGCTAAGGAAAGGATTGGCAAAAGCTCAAGACTCCATCTTTGGTTTAGTGATCCAAGATCACATTGAGTCCATAGGAAAGCCAATACTATTAAAAGGGGATGAGGTTATGATGATGATCTGGTTGCTCTAAGTGCTTAGTGATTTATCTCTCAAACTATCAGCAATCTTTCATTCCAACATAAACTCATAAGTAATCTCGGTCCCACCGATTCCAAACCCACTCACACCAAGATGAACCACCTCACCATATAGCCAAACCCTAAGAATTTCGGATTTTCCGATTCCAAACTCGGTCATACCGAATTGGTGTTGCCAAGCTTCAGAACCTTCAGACTCAAATCGGTGTCACCGAGATGAGAAAGTCGGTCCCACCGAGATTGGCAAACCCTAGACTTTGGAAGAATCGGACTAACCGAGATTGTATTTTCGGTCCCACTGAAAATCCCAACGTTCACAAGATTTGAACTTTCGGTCCCACCGAGTTGTCAACTTCGGTCTGACCGAGATTGGTCAAATGTGTGTAACGGTTGGATTTTGTGTGGAGGCTATAAATACCCCTCCACCTCCTCTTCATTCGTGGAGAGAGCCATCAGAAAGAACTACCACTCCTACCTTACATTTCTGAGAAGAAAACTACCTACCCTTGTGTTGAGATCAAGTTGCTCCATTCCCACCATATGAAACTTGATTTCTAGCCTTCCCAAGTTGCTTTCCACTCAATCCTTTCTTCCACCACAGCAAAATCAGTAAGGAGAGTTGAGTGTTGGGGAGATTATCATTCGAAGCACAAGAGCAAGGAGTTCATCATCACCAACCCCATCTATTACCTTTTGGAGGGTGGTGCCTCCTAGATTGGTTAGGTGTCGCTTGGGAGCCTCCGTCATGATGTGGAGTTGAACCAAGGAGTTTGTAAGGGCAAGGAGATCGCCTACTTCGTGAAGATCTACCCCGAGTAAGGCTAGTCCTTCGTGGGCGTAAGCCATGATGGCATAGACAAGGTTGCTTCTTCGTGGACCCTTCGTGGGTGGAGCCCTCCGTGGACTCTCGCAGCCGTTACCCTCCGTGGGTTGAAGTCTCCATCAACGTGGATTGACGATAGCACCACCTATCGGAACCACGAGAAAAATCTCTGTGTCTCCAAATTGCGTTTGCTCTTCACAATCTCTCCCTTACTATTCGTGCAATTTACTTTCCGCTGCCCTATACTCTAGAATTGCATGTCTAGTATGTTGCTCGACTTGTATGCATGATGCTTGACTTGATCTTCATTATGAACTTGCTAAGAACTTATGTTAATCAAAAGGCATAAACTTTTATCTTGTCGAGTTGTCTAATCACCCCCCCCCCTCTAGACACTCTTGCCTTCAACGATCCTACACAGATCTAATCTCGGAGGGGCTCTCGCCCCTCCCATGCCATGGAAGCCAAGGACCAGAGGTGAAACCCTTCTCCCATCTAGGGAGAAGGTCAAGGAAGAAGAAGAAGAAGGGGGGCTCTCTCCACCTCTCTCCCGGTGGCGCCGGAATGCCGCCGGGGCCATCATCATCACCGCGATCTACACCAACACCTCCGTCATCTTCACCAACATCTCCATCACCTTCCCCCATCTATCTACAGCGGTCCACTCTCCCGCAAACCGCTGTACCCAATACTTGAACATGGTGCTTTATGCTTCATATTATTATCCAATGATGTGTTTCCATCCTATGATGTCTGAGTAGATATTCGCTGTCCTGTCGGTAATTGGTGAATTGCTATGATTGGTTTAATTTGCTTGTGGTTATGTTGTTGTCCTTTGGTGCCCATCATATGAGCGGGTGCGTGGATCACACCATAGGGTTAGTTGTATGTTGATAGGACTATGCATTGGAGGGCAAGAGTGACAGAAGCTTCAACCTAGCATAGAAATTGATGCCTACGGGATTGAAGGGGGACCAATATATCTTAATGCTATGGTTGGGTTTTACCTTAATGAACATTAGTAGTTGCAGATGCTTGCTAATATTTCCAATCATAAGTGCATAGAATTCCAAGCCAGGGATGACATGCTAGTAGTGGCCTCTCCCACATAAAACTTGCTATCGGTCTAGTAAAGTAGTCAATTGCTTAGGGACAATTTCGCAACTCCTACCACCACTTTTCCACACTCTCTATACTAACTTTATTGCTTCTTTATCTAAATAGACCCTAGTTTTTATTTATGTGCTCTTTATATTCTTGCAAACCTATCCAACAAAACGTACAATGTCCTTCTAGTTTCATACTTGTTTTAGGTAAAGTGAACCTTAAGCGTGCGTAGAGTTGTATCGGTGGTCGATAGAACTTGAGGAAATATTTGTTCTACCTTTAGCTCCTCGTTGGGTTCAACACTCTTACTTATCGGAAGAGGCTACAATTGATCCCCTATACTTGTGGGTTAGCAAGACCTTTTTCTGGCGCCGTTGCCGAGGAATTATAGAGCAGGGTGAATATTCTCATGTGTGCTTGTTTGCTTTATCACTAAGTAATTTTTATTTGCTGTTCTAAGTTGTTCTGTATCTTTAGTTATGGATATGGATCACGAAATACTAAAAAATTAGGTGTACTTGCTACTCATGGAGATTGGGAACCTCCTAAAACCATCGATGCTCATTATGTGAAAGATATTATGTACTACTTTGATAATCCTGAGAAAACCCCATTCAACTTTATAATGGGAGTAATGTTGGATCAATGTGAATACTTTAGGGATTATCGTTTGACTCAAAAAGAGAAACTATTATGGGATCAAATTCATATGTTGCATTGGTATGCTCGGGAACTGTGCTTGAGATATGATTATACTTGTTGCTCTAGGATGAAGGCTCCACACCTTCCCTTTTCATGCGAATTTAATGATAATAAAACCTTAGCTTCTTATGCTAATGGTATATATGATTACTATGATGTGGAACAAATAGAAGGATTCGTTGCTTTTATGGGTGCTTATGAAATTGAATCTTTGTTTAAAGTGTGTGAAAATCTTTATGATGCTGCTTACAGACCTGAAAATTTAGCTATCCTTAAATATTGCTATGAGAATTATAAATACAATTATGATATTGGTGAATTTGTTGAGAAAGTCTCAGCTGTCCAAGAAGAGACTAATATTTTGCAAAAAATCTATGGAAGAAGAAATTGATGAAACTGTGAGCTCATTGCATGAAAAAGATGAGGAGGAGAGCGAAGAAAAAAGAAGGAAGAGAGGATTAGCTACCCGTGCCCACCTTCTAATGAGAGTAACTCTTCAACTCATACAATGTTTAATTTCCCTTCGTGCTTACCGAAGAATGATTGCTATGATAATTGCTACGATCCCTTTAATTCATTTGAAATATCCCTTTTTGATGAACTTGATGCTTGCTAACCTTGTGGCTAAGATGCCAATATGAATTATGCTTATGTAGATGAACTTGCTATAGTTCCTTATGTTAAACATGAAATTGTTGCTATTGCACCCACGCATGATAGTCCTATTATCTTTTTGAATTCTCCCTACTACACTATATCGGAGAAGTTTGCCCTTATTAAGGAATATATTGGTGGGTTGCGTTTTACTACTACACATGATGATTTTGATAGATATAATATGCATGTGCTTTCTGCTCCTACTTGCAATTATTATGAGAGAGGAACTATATCTCCACCTCTCTATGTTTCCAACACGATAGAATTGCAAGAAACTGCTTATACTATGCATTAGTCTTTACTTGGTGTGCATGAATTGTTCTTTTATGACATGCCGATGCATAGGAAGAGAGTTAGACTTTGTTGTTGCATGATATATGTTACTTTGTGCTCACTACTAAATTACAAATCATTGTTAATTAAAATTGGCTTTGATATACCTTGGGACCGTGTGGATTCATTACTTGAGCACTATATTCCTAGCTTAATGGCTTTAAAGAAAGCGCTGCCAGGGAGACAACCCAGAAGTTTTAGAGTCATTTATTTCTTTTGAGTGCTTTCATAAAGTTAAAAAACAAAAAAATAAAGAGGGGAACCCAAAACTTTTTCAAAAAGAAAAATGAAAGTGAGAAAGACGAGCATTGTTAAAGTGGGAGCTAGCCTTGAACTTTGTTTATGCTCACCAAAACTTTGTGAATCTTAATTACAGAAACTTTTCAAAAAATAATAATTATCCCCTTGTTCAATTCCATTGTATAATAAAAATAATGTGCCAAGGTTTGCCTTCAGGATGTTTACAATGCTTGTTGGTTTGTGCGGTGCAAGACAGAAACTTTGGCTGTAATGCACGATTTTACATTTTTTACTGGAACGTCAAACGGTTCTGAAACTTTTTGCACTGTCTTTATATACAAATTTTTTATTTTTTCCAATTTTGGCAGAATTTTTGGGGTACCAGAAGTATGGTGAATGTTCAGATTACTACAGAATGTCCTGTTTAAGACAGATTCTGTTTTTTATGCATAGTTTGCTTGTTTTGATGAAACTATGAATTTCTATCAATGGATTAAGCCGTGGAAAAGTATATTAAAGTAGATAAAATGCAAAAACAAAATATGAATTGGTTTGCAACAGTACTTAGAGTAGTGATTTACTTTATTATACTAACGGATCTTACCGAGTTTTCTGTTGAGTTTTGTGTGGATGAAGTGTTCGAAGATCGAGGAGGTCTTGATATGAGGAAAAGGAGGAGAGGCAAGAGCTCAAGCTTGGGGATGCCAAAGGCACCCCAAGTGAATATTCAAGGAGACTCAAGCGTGTAAGCTTGGGGATGGCCTGGAAGGCATCCCATCTTTCTTCAACAAGTATCGGTAGTTTTCGGATTCGTTTCATTCATGCGATATGTGCAAATCTTGGAGCATCTTTTGCATTTAGTTTTCACTTTTCTTTTATGCACCATGCTGGTATGAGATAGTCCTTGGTTGATTTATAGAATGCTCATTGTGTCGGTGTTCTGGGAATGGGGGTCCCCAGGCTTGCCTGCCTGCGGCCTGTGGCGTAGCTCAAGTGGATGCCCAGTATGGCCCATCTTCATTAGCACAAAACTCAAGACCCTCGCGAGGGGCCAAGCCTCGCGGGGCGGTCGACACAAGGCTTTCCTCAGGAGCAGCCTCGCCAAGCAGGCTCGCGAGGAGGTGGAGAGATCAAGGCAGGGTACCTCGTGAGGTGCTCGTGACGCGAGCCATGACGATCGAGACCAGGCGGGCGCCGGTCTGTGCAGTGTCCTTGTTTCCTCTTTGCTGCAAAGGGGGAAAGCACAGGCACGGAGTACTGAGGCATCATGCAAAGGTTGGTGTTTCAGTGCAATGAGACCAAGACCAGCGGAGCGGCAGGATGGAGGTCACCATGGAGCCCAAGACGACGTCATCACTAGTGCTTTTGGCAGGATAACTTGTACTAGATGTTCCCCTTCAAAATGGCCGTTGTTGGCGCCCTTCCCACTCAATATTTGGGAAGAGGACCAGAGCCTCTATAAATAGAGCTAGCCACCACAGGGTAGAGGGGGTGGAAGATTGAGGAAAGACAGAGAGAGAGGCGGTCGAACTCACCCAGGCAGTTCATCGCACCAGCTCAAGAACACCTCTCGCGAGGCTGTTCTTCCCTTGTACTGTTCATCATCAGCCCCTGAGGCAATCCACCACACCACACACTGGAGTAGGGTATTACACCACAACGGTGGCCCGAACTAGTATAAATCTTGTGTCCCTCATGTTGTTCATCGTTTTTAGCCTAGATCTCACGAGACGATCAGACGTAGGTCAGTAGGGGAGAGATCTTCATGCGCACCCTAGAGTTCGAACCTTAAGGGTCTGCCAGAACCCAACATCCGACATTTGGCGTGCCAGGTAGGGGTGCGCCGAGATCTTCCTTCTTCTGTCCTATGATCCGCCGTGTCACCACCTCCATGTCTGGCGACCCGACGGCCAACTCCGACCGCTGGGCGGCATGGCCTGCCCATGCCGTGCCGTCTGCCCAAGGTGACCTCAACCCCGCACCTCAGGCAGCCCGTGCCCCGCAGAACGCTGCGGGACTCGGGCGACGCAGTCAGGCGTCCCCTACCCTCACTCCACGGCAAGTATGATTGGTAGCAAGGGCCTCAAGCCACGCTGCGGCCACGGCACCGCACACCTGACGGGAGCAGGCAAACATGAAGGCCGCGCTCACGGTGGCGCGGGAATTGCTGCGGTGCAGACTGCAATAAAGCGGCCGCAACGTGCTGCTGGAACGCGTCGCCGAGCTCCTGGATGCCGCTGCGTCAGGGGCTCCCCCGCTCTGCGTCCAGCTTCCACCCCAGGCCCCGGGAGGATCACGAGGCGGGCCGGTCCGCGCCCACGCGCCCTCGGGCGCGCTTCAAGGCTTCATCAACACCAGCTTGGCCATCAGCACCAAGCAGCAGGCTGCGCCGGCACCGCCCCTGGTGAGCGAGGGCATGCGCAACACTGCCTTTGGTCCCAGCGGGCTGCCACCTTACTGCCCCCAAGATGGAGCTTCAAGTCGAGATGCATGGCGTGCGGAGCACCACGGCGAGGCCTTTGGGGTGGTCGCCCCGGAAGCCTATGTGCCCCACATGATGGATCGAGGGTACGCGCTGGAGGAAGACCACGGCTCATTCCTCGGGTCAGGCTGGGACGAAGAGCCGCTAGAAGCCGAGCTCTTTCAGGAGCCTCACGGGAGCCTCAACAACTACCGGGTACCGCTAATCCCTCAGGAGCAGGCTTATACTAACCATGGGTCGCAAGAGGTTCAGGTCACTGCAGTAGATGGCTGCCCCAGTGCGGCATTCTCCTTCCCCTCAGGAGGAGGGCACTGGGGGCAGCAGGAGAGGGGTCGAGAGCCAGGCTCCCCTCCACGGCGTGCGGAGCAAGGAGTTCCTCGGAGGTAGGCCCTCTGCCGGGGAGGTACCCCAGGGCCTGGCGCCGGCAGAGGACCCGTGGTCGTCGGGGGAACCGCTGGCGTCCCCTTTTCCCCATTGGCGCCGTCCTGGTTTCCGGTCGCCGTCGGTGGGGTCAAGGGCGGCGCAAGGTGGGGCCCTCATCTGGCGATATGAAGCAAGGCCAGTACCTGTGAAGAAGGCCCAGTGCCTGTGAAGCTCGCCGCCTGTGACACTCTCACGTAATAATGAGTTGGGGCTGTACATGCCCCGGAGTCTCTGGAGAGCCGCCCTCGGGCCTCGGGGGCTCCCTCCCACGCCCAGTGGCAGCACTTAGCTCCGCGCTGGTGAGAAGACGTCGAAGACTAGACTAGGTGCCGGACGCGGCCATTTGCTCTTGTTTTCTCCTTTCATGCGCACAAGCTTTCTTGCCTTAGATCTAAGTTGAAGTTGAATTTGTGTTTGCGTATGCGGGAAGGGGTGTTGTGTCTTATTCATGTGTTTTCTCGTGCTCCGATTTCTATTCAAGTGGGAATTCACACTAGATGCCTCCCTCTCGCGGGCCCCTCGCGAGTAGGGCAGGGCCCAGCACGTGCGCCCGCCGTCCTGCGGCCAGTGTTCGCTCCAGCCAGGCTTTCGCCGCATTATCAAATAGGACCCCCATGGGCCCTCAAATGCACATAACAAGCCCACTCGAGGCTCCCCAAGAGAAAGGTAAAACCACAACAACCTATTCATCACGACAAACACGGCGTCATGCGGACACTCATCCGGTGCCAGTCATGGCAACAATCTTCTTACATGAGGGGATTCCCCTCCCAAAAATGCTCTCACAACCTTCAGGGCCACGCCCAAGTCTCTTCCTGCGTAGGGCAAGCAGCGGGAGGAAGTGCGGGGTCAATCAGACAAATCGCTCGCCGCATCTCCTAGGGCGCCCCCTGAGGCGTCGCTGGCACCACCATCGTCGTCGCCGGCCTCTTCATCACCATTGTGGGCGCCGTCCCCACCATCGTTCACCATGACGCATTCGTCGGCAGCAACGATCACCCCGTCGTCGTCGAAAGTAAAGGCCCAGACGAGCGCATCAACATTGTCCTCCACCCACCGCGCTAGGTCGCTTCGAACGGCCTCGGGCACTGGGGCAATGGCGGCATCAAAGTCGAAGAGGGGATCGAGGTTCTGAAGATGGCTGCAGACACGGGAGAACGCCCGCGCGAGCAGGCCGCGGCTCCGTTCCTCCACCAGTTGGCGAGACCTCTCAGAGCGGTTCTCCAGATGCGTCACCACATCAGTGAAGAACTGGAGGTTGCCGGCATAGTTGGTCACATGCGGCTCCTCGACGGAAGCCTCGCAGATGTTGCCCAAGGCCGTGTTAGCCCTTTCCCTAAGCGTTCGGAGCATGGGGCCGTGCATGTGCTCCAACGTCTACCGCTGGCGGATCTCGTCTGCATTCTGCTCCACGACGGCCTCGGCATCATCAACCCGCCGTTGAAGAAGGAGCAGTTCGGCGCGGGAGAAGGCCAGTTCGGCTTGCGCCGAGCTTAGCGCGGCAGCAGTGGCCTCAGCTCTCTGTGTGGCTTCAGTCAACCTGGTCCTAAGGGCAGCAGTCCTCCCCGTGGCTTCAGCCCTGATCAGCTCCAGCCGCTCTTCATACTCGCGTTCAAGGCCGGCGCGAGCTTCCGCCACGTGACGGTCGATCTCCTCTTGGATCCGGGCCTCTCGCACGCCAACCTCGTCCTCCGCCTGGGCGACCTGGCGCTCCCTCGTCTCCAACCGCTCCAGATCGAGGTTACGCTCGGCAGTCTCCAGCGTCAGCGCTTCCTCGCACCTCCGGAGCTCTTCCTCTTCAGTGGGCCCACCCTTCAGCAGCGCAAGGGCGGCTCGGCGCAGCTCCACCTGTTGCTCCTGGGAGTTGCACCAGTCTTGGAGCTCCCATCGCTCTCCTCCGCAGCTTCGTGCCGCCTGTCCGCCTCCTGAGTCTCCTCAAGGGCCCGGGAACAGGCCTCCCGAGAGGCCGCCAGGGATGCCTCGGCCTTGGCGTCTTCAAGGTCATGCTGGTGGCGCGCGAGACCAACAGCCACCTTCAGCTTGTGCCGCTCTTCAACCAGCCTCAAGCCTTCAGCTTCGAGACGCGCGTCTTCAGCCGCCAGCTCTACGCCGAGCTAACTCACGACATTAGCTGCCCTCTGGAGGAACTCTTGGCGAACAGCGCTGCGCTCCTGTGCGCGCCCAATCATGTCGTCAACACCGTCCTCCGCCGCCAACGCAGGTGGAGGGCCTTGGAGTGGTTCGCCCCCTCTCGGCAGGGGGCTGGGGGCTAGCGCCCCTGCGATCGTTGGGTGGGCCTCGCGAGGGACCCAGCCTGGCGTCGATCCACCTCCCGCTGAGGACCCGATGACCGACTTTAGCCACTCGCTAGCTATGATCAACGGAGGAGCTCGGGGCAAGCTGGATGTGCCCAGGGAGAGCTCACGAGGGAAGGGCGGCATGACAACAGGACCAAGGCGCGCTGCAGGACGGCCTGTCACTCCAGCCAAGCTTGCACCAAAGGCGTCGCGCAGACTTGAGGCAGTTAAGGTTGGTGACGGAAGAGGAGCCTGAGGGAATGGCTCCTCAGCTGGCTCCGCGGGCTCGTCGGAGGGAATCCTGAAAGGCCACGGTTAGCGAAAAGAGAGGCACACAAGGGACCATAAGAAGGAGAGACTTACTCGTCCATGGCAAAGTACTTCCTGTGCTTCAATGGGCGGTGCGGGCGCTCATCACCACCGGAAGCCTCCTTCCTCTTGTGAAGGGCCTCGAAATCTATGCGGAACCGTCCCAAGCTCGCGACGTGAGGGCCGGCACGCGGCATAGGAGCCGAAGCATCAGGCCGGCATGCATCAGGGGCACCTTCCTAAGGGGAGCGATCTGACACCACCTCTTGGTGGCCCGCCGGAGCCTCGGGGGCCCCAGCCTCGGGAGCGGCAGGCCGCGTTCCCTTGTTGGCCACCACCTCGCGAGGGGTACCATCAGCTCCGGAGGATGGCGCCTCGAGAGCCACACGGGACATCAGCACCTCGGCGTCAAGCTCCTTGGCTCCCGCCAATCCTTGCCTCCCTGCAACGACTCCTGAGGCGAGGTCGGCGCGGGCAGTCGGGGAATGGACCACGGCAACCGGATTATCGCGAGGTCCCACAAGGTTGACAGAGCACAGCCCCCATTCGTCAAAACGGGGCATCTACTTCGCGAAGTCGACCCGATTTTTGCAAAGATACAGCAGGGCGCCCCCATGGCCAGCGCTGCCGGGAGAGGGGTCGCCAGTCAGGAACTGCAGCACCTTCTTCAGCGTCTCGGGCGCGAGATCCCCTTCCTGGAGCCTAATACGGTCTTGGCGACCGGTGTAAGCCCACATTGGGTGGGAATGACATTGAAGGGGAGCGATGCGGCATCAGAGGAACTCCTTCACCACCTTGGGCACCATCACTCCGAGCTCCCTCAACCTCTTGAAGCGATGCCTGGTGAAGGCAAGTTGGGGGCTCGTGAGTTCTTCGTGATACCAACCAGGATTTGGAATGGTAGGCAGCATCGGGTGCGCAAGCAGGGGGTTGGGCACCCCAACGTCCACATACAGCCACCGCTCCCGGAACGCGCTCGCGGAAGGTGGGAGGCTAAAATCGATCCCTGAGGCGGCCGAATCCGGCACGGCCTGGAAGCTCATGCACCTCAAACACCGAGAAGGATCGGACAAGCGCAGCGAGAAGAAGTGGCGCAGAAGGGAAACAAAAGGACTAATCCCCACCATGGCCTCGCAAACGAAGGCGAAGACAACAAGCAGAGTAATGGATTGGGGGCCAAGGTGCATCATATGGATCTGGTAATGGGAAAGCACCGCATTGAAGAAGGCGGAAAAAGGGGGAACCAGGCCTGCCCACAAGGCATCAGCAAAGAATCGGACCTCCGTGACAAGCCTGTCGAAGGAGGCGTGGGACGCGGGCCAGACCGTCGTCTTCCCGCACTCGTTGAAGCTGGAAGCAAGCGCAGAGCAGACCTTCTCCAGGGCCTCCAGGTTGAGTATGAGTGATTTGTCGACGGCCGGAGCAGCCGCCGGGAGCGTGCTGGTCGAGGCCCGCAGGATTCTTCCCCTTATCCTTTTTCGTCGGCGCCATGGCAATGGGACGAGGAAAGAGCTCGAGGCAGATTGGAGGCGGAAGCAGAGGCTCGAGGGAGAAAGAGGAACAAGAAGTGCGCAGGCTGCGAAGGGAGGATAACTGTGTGCAAACCTCGTGGCCGCCTAGCCAGGCGCATAATGAGGCAGCATGGGAAAGCAGAGACGCCCACTTCCAATCAACCGCCACGCGGTGCCCAAGGCCGCAGGCTGAGGGGGCCCGTGGCGCTCCGCACTTGCCCCTTCGCTTCTCCGCTAAGCCAAGTTCGAGCGCGCCTTGGGCCCGGGGGCTACTGTCGGTGTTCTAGGAATGGGGGTCCCCAGGCTTGCCTGCCTGCGGCCTGCAGCGTGGCTCAAGTGGATGCCCAGTACGACCCATCTTCATTAGCACAAAACTCAAGACCCTCGCGAGGGGCCAAGCCTCGCGGGGCGGTCGACACAAGGCTTTCCTTAGGAGTAGCCTTGCCAAGCAGGCTCGCGAGGAGGCAGAGATATCAAGGCAGGGTACCTCCCGAGGTGCTCATGACGCAATCCATGACGATCGAGACCAGGCGGGCGCCAGGCGGGCGCCGGCCTGTGCAGTGTCCTTGTTTCCTCTTTGGTGCAAAGGGGGCAAGCACAGGCGCGGAGTACAGAGGCATCAAGGAAAGGTTGCCGTTTCAGTGCAATGAGACCAAGACCAGTAGAGCGGCAGGACGGAGGTCACCATGGAGCCCAAGACAGCGTCATCACCAGTGCTTTTGGCTGCCGAAGACCAACTTTAGTTAGGATAACTTGTACTAGATGTTCCCCTTCAAAATGGCCGTTGTTGGCTCCCTTCCCGCTCAATATTTGGGAAGAGGACCAGGGCCTCTATAAAAAGAGCTAGCCACCATAGGGTAGAGGGGGTGGAAGATTGAGGAAAGACAGAGAGAGAGGCGATCGAACTCACCCAGGCAGTTCATCGCACCAGCTCAAGAACACCTCTCGCGAGGCTGTTCTTCCCTTGTACTGTTCATCATCAGCCCCTGAGGCAATCCACCACACCACACACTGGAGTAGGGTATTACACCACAACGGTGGCCCGAACCAGTATAAATCTTGTGTTCCTCGTGATGTTCATCGTTTTAGCCTAGATCTCACGAGACGATCGGACGTAGGTCAGTAGGGGAGAGATCTTTGTGCGCACCCCAGAGTTCGAACCTTAAGGGTCTGTCGGAACCCAACATCTGACACATTGCACTTCACTTATATCTTTTGAGTATGGCTTTATAGAATGCTTCATGTGCTTCACTTATATCATTTGAAATTTGGATTGCCTGTTTCTCTTCACATAGAAAACCGCCATTTGTAGAATGCTCTTTTGCTTCACTTATATTTGTTAGAGCGTGGGCATATCTTTTGTAGAAAGAATTAAACTCTCTTGCTTCACATATATCTATTTAGAGAGATGACAGGAATTGGTCATTCACATGGTTAGTCATAAAATCCTACATAAAACTTGTAGATCACTGAATATGATATGTTTGATTCCTTGCAATAGTTTTGCAATATAGAGATGATAATATGTGGGAGGTTCTAGTAAATGGTTGTGTTTAGTAAGAATATTGGTGTTAAGGTTTGTGATTGCCAAACCATGCACGTATGGTCTCCTAACTATGTAACCAAAATTGGCATGCATTGTATTTTGATTGTTTATCTTTGCGTGAAGGTCGGGGACGCGCGATGGTTAAGTCCTACCAACCTCCCCCTAGGAGCATGCGTAGTAGTACTTTGCTTCAAGGGCCAATAAACTTTTGCAATAAGTATATGAGTTCTTTATTAATAATGTGAGTCCATGGATTATACGCACTCTTACCTTTCCACAATTTGCTAGCCTCTACGGTACCGTGCATTGCGCTTTCTCACCTCGAGAGTTGGTGCAAACTTCGCCGGTGCATCCAAACCCCGTGATACGATACGCTCTATCACACATAAGCCTCCTTATATCTTCCTCAAAACAGCCACCATATCTACCTATCACGGCATTTCCATAGCCATTCTGAGATATATTGCCATGCAACTTCCATCATCATCATATACATGACTTGAGCATTCATTGTCATATTGCTTTGCATGATCGTAAGATAGCTAGCATGATGTTTTCATGGCTTGTCTGTTCTTTGATGTCATTGCTACGCTAGATCATTGCACACCCCGGTACACCACCGGAGGCATTCATATAGAGTCATATCTTTGTTCTAGATACCGAGTTGTAATATTAAGTTGTAAGTAAATAAAGTGTGATGATCATCATTATTAGAGCATTGTCCCATGTGAGGAAAGAATGATGGAAGCAATAATTCCCTCACAAGTTGGGATGAGTCTTCGGACTTTATGAAAAATAAAAGAGGCCAAAGAAGCCCAAATAAAAAAAGGAGGCCAAAGAAGCCCACCAAAAAAAAAGAGAAAATAAAAAATGATAGAAAAAAGAGAAGGGGCAATGCTACTATCCTTTTTACCACACTTGTGCTTCAAAGTAGCACCATGTTCTTCATAGAGAGAGTCTCATATGCTTTCACTTTCATATACTAGTGGGAATTTTTCATTATAGAACTTGGCTTGTATATCCCGATGATGGGCCTCCTCAAATGCCCGAGGTCTTCATGAGCAAGCAACTTGGATGCACACCCACTTAGTTTCAGTTTGAGCTTTCATACACTTATAGCTCCAGTGCATCCGTTGCATGGCAACCCCTACTCCTCGCATTGACATCAATTGATGGGAATCTCCATAGCCCGTTGATTAGCCGCGTCGATGTGAGACTTTCTCCATTTTTGTCTTCTCCACACAACCTCCACCATCATACTCTATTCCACCTGTAGTGCTATATCCATGGCTTGCGCTCATGTATTGCGTGAGGGTTGAAAAAGTTGAAGCGCGTTAAAAAGTATGAACCAATTGCTTGGCCGACACCGGGATGGGCATGAGGTGTACCTTGTGTTAAGAAAAGGGAGCATAAAAGACTATATGATTTTGTAGGGATAACGTTCTTTAGCATTGCTATTTTGAAAGACACGATTGTTTGTTGGGATGCCCGAGTATTGAATTCTTTTATGTCAAATGATAGACTATTGCTTTGAATCACTCATGTCATAATATTCATGCCATGATTATATTACATGATCAAGATTATGCTAGGTAGCATTCCACATCAAAAATTATCTTTTTTATCATTTAGCTACTCGAGGACGAGCAGGAATTAAGCTTGGGGATGTTGATACGTCTCCGTCCTATCTATAATTTTTGATTGTTCCATGCCAATATTCTACAACTCTTACATACTTTTGGCAACTTTTTATACTATTTTTGGGACTAACATATTGATCCAGTGCCCAGTGCCAGTTCCTGTTTGTTGCATGTTTTTTGTTTCGCAGAAATCCATATCAAACGGAGTCCAAACGGGATAAAAACCGATGGAGATTATTTTTGTAATATTTATGAATTTTGGGAAGTGGAATCAACGCGAGACGATGATCGAGGGGCCCATGAGGCAAGGGGCGCGCCCCAGAGGGGTGGGCGCGCCCCTGACCCTCGTGGACACCCCGTAAGGCAGTTGTTGCCCTTCTTTCGCCGCAAGAAAGCTAATATCCGGAGAAAAATCGTGTTCAAAGTTTCAATCCAATCGGAGTTACGAATCTCCGGGAATATAAGAAATAGTGAAAGGGCAGAACCAGCAACGTAGAAACAGAGAGAGATAGAGAGACAAATCTAATCTCGAAGGGGCTCTCGCCCCTCCCATGCCATGGAATCCAAGGACCAGAGGGGAAACCCTTCTCCCATCTAGGGAGAAAGTCAAGGAAGAAGAAGAAGAAGAAGAAGAAGAAGAAGAAGAAGGAGGCTCTCTCCTCCTCTCTCCCGGTGGTGCCGGAACGCCGCTGGGGCCATCATCATCACCGTGATCTACACCAACACCTCCGTCATCTTCACCAACATCTCCATCACCTTCCCCCATCTATCTACAGCGGTCCACTCTCCCACAACCCGCTGTACCCTCTACTTGAACATGGTGCTTTATGCTTCATATTATTATCCAATGATGTGTTGCCATCCTATGATGTCTGAGTAGATATTCGTTGTCCTATCGGTAATTGGTGAATTGCTATGATTGGTTTAATTTGCTTGTGGTTAGGTTGCTGCCCTTTGGTGCCCATCATATGAGCGCGCGCGTGGATCACACCATACGGTTATTTGTATGTTGATCGGACTGTGTATTGGAGGGCAAGAGTGACAGAAGCTTCAACCTAGCATAGAAATTGATGCCTACGGGATTGAAGGGGGACCAATATATGTTAATGCTATGGTTGGGTTTTACCTTAATGAACGTTAGTAGTTGCGGATGCTTGCTAATAGTTCCAATCATAAGTGCATAGAATTCCAAGTCAGGGATGACATGCTAGTAGTGGCCTCTCCCACATAAAACTTGCTACGAGTCTAGTAAAAGTAGTCAATTGCTTAGGGACAATTTCGCAACTCCTACCACCACTTTTCCACACTCGCTATACTAACTTTATTGCTTCTTTATCTAAACAGCCCCTAGTTTTTATTTACATGCTCTTTACATTCTTGCAAACCTATCCAACAACACCTACAAAGTCCTTCTAGTTTCATACTTGTTTTAGGTAAAGCGAACGTTAAGCGTGCGTAGAGTTGTATCGGTGGTCGATAGAACTTGAGGGAATATTTGTTGTACCTTTAGCTCCTCGTTGGGTTCGACACTCTTACTTATCGAAAGAGGCTACAATTGATCTCCTATTCTTGTGGGTTATCACGTGGCTTTCTTTGTCGCCGCGGTTGTAGTCTTCTTTGCCGCCACGGCTTCCTTCTCTGCCGCCGCGGCTGTCGGTGTCAAAACCGGTAGATCTTGGGTAGGCGGTCCCAAACTGTGCATCTGAGGATCAAAGGTAACAGGAGATATGGGACACGATGTTTAGCCAGGTTCGGGCCCTATTTATGGAGGTAATACCCTACTTCCTGCTTGATTAACTTTGATGAGTATAGGAGTTACAAGAGTTGATCTACCTCGAGATCGTAATGGCTAAACCCTAGATGTCTAGCCTGTATGATTGTGATTGTCCCTACGGACTAAACCCTCCGGTTTATATAGACACCGGAGCAGGCTAGGGTTATACAAAGTTGGTTAACAGAGGAAGGAAACGACATATACGAACGCTAAGCTTGCCGTCCACGCAAAGGAGAGTCCCACCAAGACACGAGAGAAGGCCTTCGGTTCTATATCTTCACGACACGTTAGTCCGGCCCATGTCACATAGGCCGGCTCTCTGAGGACCCCTTAATCCAGGACTCCCTCAGCAGCCGCGTGCCTCGTCTGGCACATGGGTTGCGCCTGGGCCCCTTGTCGCTGCATGGCCTTGCCGGGCCGGACTGGCTCGCCGGAGCCGGGCCGCCGCAAGACCCTCTTCTTCTTTGGGGCGACGGCTTGTCCACGTCGGATCCCTCCTCGGCCGCCTCCTAGGCCGTCTCCTGAGCCGTTTCTTCGACAAGGGGAGCCCCGACACCAGTGCCACTGGGCCCCCCGGCAGACCCCGCCCATTCGGCGAACTTCTTCTCCTCTTCGACCTCCTCGGCCTCGTCCTCCACGGCGCCAAGGATGCCGGCCTCCTCGACAAGTGCCGCCTCCCTCCATCGGATCTAGTCCCTGTTCGGGCGGGATTAACTACCTTCAACGACGAAGCCCTGGCGGAGAAATTCCCCTTTGTTTCATTCCTGCTGAGGGGTGTGGGATTTCCAATCCACCTTTTCCTCAGGGGTCTTCTGGAGTATTACGGTCTCCAACTGCACAACCTCATGCCAGGCTCCATTCTACACATCACGGGCTTTGTTGCTCTTTGTGAGTTGTTCCTAGGCTGCGATGCCCATTTCGATTTATGGAGGAAATATTTCTGCCTCATCCCCCGCTCCCAGAACGGATCCATATTTGAGGCGGGTGGTGCCGAAGTATGGCGTATAGGCGGAACAGGATACCTGTCCGGCACTTCAAAGAAGGCATCCGAGGAGTGGCCCTCGGAGTGGTTCTACATTGAAGACATTGTCCATCTGAACCCAATCCGGCAAGGTCTTCCCAAATTTTCCTCCGCTCCTTTAAAGAAGCACACCAGTTGGCGTCCCCGCAGCTATTAAGAAGAAGATAGTGCGGAAGTTAAGAGGCTAGTGAACAAGATCAGAATACTTGCCCACTTCGGACTATCTATAGTCGAGGTAATGGCGATTTCAATAATGCGATGCATTCAGCCGCTTCAATCCAGAGGGCTTCCCATGTGGCATTACAACTGGGAGGACGACGCCTCATGTTGTGGGTGCAAGGGTCCGGCTAATTTTGCTGCGTTGGCCGCCACATTGGCTGACCTTTTCAAAGGGGAAAAGGAAGATTTCACTCGCCTGAAGTGTCGAGAAGGTTTCTGCATGTATACCCCCATTGACTGGGTGATTCTTTGATTATAGGCCTTACTCGATCTTCTTCCTTAACTATGCTTTTTAGTCGAACTTAATCCGACTACCTTTAACAGGAATGGAGAAAGGTCGTCACGGGGATCTACAACCCTGCTCCACAGCCAGAGGACCATAATCGAGACCTTGATCCTGGATTCAAAGAGGATCCAGATATATTTGTAGACTTTAAGGATGGAGTCTTTTATCAGACGAGCTACGACGGCACGGAAGTGGCTATTATAGCCGATTACCCCGGCCTTCTCCCTTCCTCCCATGTAAGTACCCAGGAGACATCTCCTCAAAAAGAGTTTTCCCACTGCGACTCACCCATCGCACTACATCGTGCTCCCAAGGGGCGACGCTCACACCATCATACTGCAGCAAAGGCGTCTTCTAAGAAGATGACGCTTGCACAGGGTGCATCTCTGAAAAGAAAGGCTAACGACGGTACAGCCGGGCCCTCTCCTTCATCGAAGAGGTATAATCCTTTAACACGCACTTAGTGGATAGATCGGACGGTGGCGTTTCCTACTGTGCCATATTGCAGGAGGAGTGTATGTTGGACTATATCCGGAGACCTGACCGGCCAGGCACAGACTAACCCGGCCCCGAACCCTGCCACAAGGACTGGATTGATGTGGGTGCAATGTCAGATTGTCATCTCCAAGAGGATTCGGATAATGTATCTGTCACAAACTCCGAAGTGGAGAGTGCGATGAATCATCGACGGCAGAGAGCGGCTATGCGTGACCCAAATTTCACCGAAGAGGAGTTCAATGCCTTCAGCTCAACGGATGCTTACATCCGAGCTGCTCGGGATGGACTTGCCGGTGCCACTCACCAGCTTTCAAAGGATATGCGGGTAAGTACTTTTTATGCTGATTCAATAATTATATGCCAGTAGCCCCCGAGTCTTGAAGCAGTTGGCCCAACTGTTTTAAGAGTCATTACATTGTTAGGTACTCGCGGAGAGGAATAACACATTATTGAAGGAACTACAAGAATGCCGAACTATGCTGACTGCTGCCACTACCGAACTGGAAAATTTGAAGAAATCCAAGAAGGCATGTGATGGTAAGTACAGCAGCAGCTCGGAAATAAGATTCCGTGCCTATAACGAGGTTGCTTAACTATGCTTTTCTCTCATTGGTAGGCTCGATAGATCAACTGGAGGAGAGGCTAAGGGCTGCCCAAGCGGACAAACAACATGCCGAAGGGCAAGAAGCCGCTGGTCAATGTGTATTGACACGGACCATTAATAAGAAGAACAAACTACAGGATGCAAATATCAACCAAGCCGAAGAACCGAAGGATTTAAGAGCCCAATTATCGGATGCTTTGAAGGAGAACAGGAAGCTGAAAGGCGGCGTATTCAGTATGCTTTTTAACCTATCTCTCACATGGTCTCCTGTTTGAAAATTTTACAAGTTTGCTTCTGTAGGTGTGCTAACCGGACGTCCCAAAGGAGAAGTGTCTAGATTCCAAGGCGACCTGCTACAAGACATGTCCAAAGTGCACGAGCGAGCTCAGAAAACATTAAGGAGCATGGTTAATGCTTTATGGCCATCCGATTCACCTCTAGGAAGTATGGATGAGCTTGTGAATTTATTCAAGGGAGCTCGTCGCCCTTTGGAGCTATGGAAGATATCAGCATGTCGGGAAGGCGCCCGAGAAGCCTGGGCCATGGTGAAAATGCAGTATACCAAACTTGATCCGAATCATATGGCCCGGGTCAGACCTCGGGGACCAGATTGACAAGAAATTCCTGTTAGCTTAGTGTATGACCAAGTGAAAATAGCCGCTAAGTTTTCTCAATAGGATTGTAAACTAGACAACTTGCTAGAGGGTCTAGAGGAAGAAGAAGTTTTTGAGTACAAGTAGCAATGTAATTTATCAACAAACTTATTTCCAGCCGAATTGTAAAATGATTGCCATGGCAGACTTTCCGCTTCGACCTCCAAGCCCGAGGTTTGGAGTGTTTCCGGACATTATGCCATTGGTTAACACCAAGGTATGTTTGGAAACTAGGTAGTCCGGTCATAGTTGCTTAAACAAACAAGTTGTAATCAGGGAGTTTTGTTATATTACATTTCATCATAAGAAACATCTTCCAGAGAGAATAGTTTCGTTAAGGGTTCCTTTCCCTGGGCCAGCATGCGATTTTGCGCATGCATAAGCTGTGGTCCGAGAAATGACAGTACACATTATAATTTGGGGGCGTATATTGCAGCGAGGGCAGTTCGTCTCTTGTCCGCTGACCAATTATTCCCTTAAGAAAGGTACGTTTCGGTTTCACCCGTCTGAGGTACATGTCTGGATAACCCGGCTGTAACAATCGCAGAGGTGCTCCCTTTATGCCCTAGCTGAACAAGCAAGAACGTAGGGCATAAGCACAGGAGCCAGGCAACCCACCTTGGCCAAAACTTAAGTCATAAAGATGCATATAATGGCGAAGACAAGACACATATGAGTAGACAACACATATATACGGTGAGCTTGACTCTCCAAAATAATAATCATAATAAGCTTCTGTGAAAAGAAGCCCCCAGGTATTATGGGGTATGTACATTTAATGATGTATATCCCTCGAGTGTGCGGTTTATCCGAACAATGGTAGAAGTCATACAAAAACGAAAAAGAGGGAAAAAAGAAAAGACAAAAAAGTTATGAGTGTGAACTTAGGCGTAGAATCTTTGGAGCCAAGCAGCGTTCCATGGGTTTGGTTCCAAACGATTATCCGAAGCGTTGCGAAGGCAATAAGATCCTCCAGTGAGAACTTCATATATAATGAAGGGACCCTCCCCTTTGGGCATGAGCTTGTCCTTTTTCTTCTCTGGTAGGTGTAGGACGAGTTCACTGACATTATAAGTTTTGCCCGTACTTCCCTGCTTTGATATCACCGAGCTTGCTGTTGGTAAAATGCGGAACGGGCCTTCGCGACGTCGCGCTCCTCCTCCAAGCTGTCCAGATCATCCTGCTAGTCGAGCTTGGCCTCTCTCTCTTCATACGTACGCACTCGAGGTGAGTCATGAATGATGTTGCAAGGCAATACTGCCTCGGCGCCATACACCATGAAAAAAGGTGTATATCCGGTCATGCAATTTGGCGTGGTACGCAGCCCCCAGAGTACATAATCGAGTTCTTCAACCCAGTGCTTGTCAGATTCTCGCAGAGATCGCACTAGTCTGGGTTTGATGCCGCTCATTATCAGGCCATTAGCCTGTTCGACCTGACCGTTTGTCTGAGGGTGATATACGGAGGCGTAATCGAGCTTGATGCCCAAATTAGCGCACCAGGTTTTCACCTCATCGGCCGTAAAGTTAGAACCATTGTCAGTACTAATACTATGTGGGACACCATAACGGTGTACAACACCGGATATGAAGTCTATAACCAGTCCGGCTTCGGCCGTTTTGACTAGTTTGGCTTCTATCCACTTAGTGAACTTGTCGACCATGACCAGTAAATATTTCTTCTTATGGCTTCCCCCTTTAAGGGGTCCGACCATGTCTAGCCCCTAGACCGCAAAAGTCCAAGTGATGGGGATTGTTTGTAAGGTCGTGGGCGGCATATGGCTTTTATTAGCGAAAAGCTGACATCCAAAACAACGCTGTACGAGGTCCTGTGCATCTGCTCGGGCCGTGGGCCAAAAGAAATCCGTATGAAAGGCCTTACTTACAAGGGCCCGAGCTGCAGCGTGATGGCCACCAAGACCCGCATGTATTTTAGCCAAGAGCTGTCGTCCTTATTCTTCGGAGATACACCTTTGGAGTACTCTGGTGGTACTTTTCTTGTACACTTCCCCCTCATGGACTTTGTTGGCCTTCGAGTGTCGAACAATACGACGGGCCTCCATCTGATCATCAGGGAGCTCCTTCCTTGTAAGGTAGGCGAGGAAAGGTTCAGTCCACGGGGCAATTACAACCATGATTTCATGGGCCGATGGTGTTATTTTGGTGCCAAAACCCCCGACGATATCGGAACTGTGTTTGGAATCTGGGGGTATGATCGGTTTTGGAACGGTGTTGCCGCTATCGTCCTGCCACACAACGGATGGCTTGAAGAGCCTATCCATGAAGCTATTAGGCAGGACGGGGTCGCGCTTGGCGCCCATGCAGGCAAGTATGTCTGCATCTTGATTACTCTCTCGAGCCACATGATGAAACTCGAGCCCTTCAAACCGAGCTGATATTTTGAGTACGGCGTTGTGGTAAGCCGCCATCTTCGAATGCTTTGCGTCGAAGTCTCTGTTTACCTGAGATATTGCAAGGTTTGAATCTCTGCGTACTTCAAGGCATTTTATACCCATGGAGATGGCCATCCAGAGACCATGCAATAGGGCCTCGTATTTGGCTGCATTGTTATAGTCTGTATACAATATTTGGAGCACGTAACAAACTATGTCTCCTGTGGGGGATGTCAAGATGACACCAGCCCCCAATTTGTCTAACATTTTAGAGCCGTTGAAGTGCATCACCTAGTTGGAATATGTGCCAAATTCTTTAGGGAGTTCGGCCTCTGACCATTCGGCGACGAAGTCAGCCAACACCTAAGATTTGATAGCTCGGCGTGGCTTGTAAATTATTTCAAATGGTAAGATCTCGATGGCCCATTTAGCAATCCGACCGGTGGCGTCCCAATTTTTTATAATATCGTTAAGTGGTACTTCGGAAGCCACCGTGATCGAGCACTCCTGAAAGTAGTGTCATAGCTTGCGGGATGCCATAAAGACCGCATACGCTATCTTTTGGTAATGCGGGTATTGGGATTTGCATGGTGTAAGGACCGTCGATACATAATATACTGGTTTTTGAAGTGGGAATTTATGTCCCTCCTCCTCTCGTTCGACAACGAGCACCACACTCACCACCTGGTGAGTTGTAGATATGTAGAGTAGCATCAGTTCGCCGACGTTTGGTGCGTCCAGGATTGGGTTACTTGCTAACAGAGCTTTTATTTCGTCCAGTACGGCTGTGGCAGCATCCATCCACACGAAGTGGTCAGTGCAGCGGAGCAAGCGATATAATGGCAACGCCTTTTCCCCTAGTCTGGAGATAAAACGGCCTAAAGCTGCCACGCACCTGACTAATTTTTGGACCTTCTTGAGGTCTGTTGGTGTTGCCAACTGTGACAGGGCTCGGATTTTAGCGGGGTTTGCTTCTATTCCTCTATTAGAGATGATGAACCCAAGCATCTTTCCGCCTGGAACACCGAAAACGCATTTTTCCGGATTGAGCCGTATGTCATATGCTCAGAGGTTGTTGAATGTAAGGCATAAGTCATCCACCAATGAATCGACATGTTTGATTTTGATGACCACGTCATCTACATATGCCTCCACAGGTTTGCCGATCTGCTTTTCCAGGCATGTTTGAATCATGCATTGGTAGGTTGCGACGACGTTCTTTAGTCTGAAAGGCATAGTGTTGAAGCAGAAGGGCCCATACGGAGTGATGAATGTCGTTGCGGCTTGGTCGGATTCTTTCATCTTAATTTAATGGTATCCGGAGTATGCGTCAAGGAAGCACAAGGAATCGTGTCCTGCGGTTGCGTCAATAATCTGGTCAATTCGAGGTAGTGGGAAGGGGTCCTTAGGGCAAGCCTTATTAAGGTCTTTGAAATCGACACACATGCGCCAGTATTTATCCTTCTTAGGTACCATGACTAGGTTTGCTAGCCAGTCCGGATGTTTGATCTCTCTTATAAACCCAGCTTCGAGTAGCTTGGCTAGCTCCTCCCCCATAGCATATCGTTTGGGTTTGGAGAATCGGCGCAGAGTTTGCTTGACTGGTTTGTATCCTTTCAGTATATTGAGACTATGCTCGGCCAGATTTCGTGGGATACCTGGCATATCCGAAGGGTGCTAGGCTAAAATGTCCCAATTCTCATGCAGGAATGCGCGTAATGCGGCGTCTACTGTCGGATCTAGCTGTGCCCCAATGGAAGTTGTTTTCTTGGGGTCCGTCGGGTGGACTTGAAATTTGACTATTTCGTCTGCTGGCTTGAAGGAAGTAGATTTGGGTCTCTTATCGAGGATTACATCATCCCTATCTACTATAGAGCGTAGAGTGGTCAATTCTTCGGCCGCGAGGGCCTCGGATAATGCCTCAAGGGCCAGAGAGGCAGTTTTGATTTTGGCGCGGAGTGCTATGTCCGGATCACTGGTGATAGTGATAACTCCATTGGGCCCGGGCATTTTGAGCTTCATATACCCATAATGGGGTACGGCTTGAAAGGGCGTGAATCCGTCTCGCCCCAGCAAGGCATGATACCTGCTGTTGAAAGGTGCCACATGGAAGAGTAACTCTTCGGACCTGTAGTTCACCGGTGTGCCGAATACCACGCTGAGTTTGATTTTTCCCGAGCATCTGGCTTCCTGACTAGGGGTAATATCGCGGAAGGTTGTGTTACTTTGCTCAATGCGACTCCTGTCCATTTGCATTTTATTGAGCGTGTCCCCGTAGATGAGGTTTAGTTCGCTACTGCCGTCCATTAGTACTTTAGTGAGCCGGAAATCGTCTACAATTGGGTTTAGGACCAAAGCGGCTGGTGCTCGGACTGAGCGGGTTCGTCATCGACGTTGAAAGTGATTGCCGCGTCGTTCCACGGATTCACTGCTGCCACATGGCAGACTTTGGCGAGGTCGCGGAGTGCCCTTTTGCGTCGATTATTTGATGAAAAGGTCTCGAAGACCGTGAATACTTTGGGATCATTGTCCTCCGAAGAGTAGTTCTCTGGAGTGTTGTTAGTGAGGATACCCTCGCCTCTCTTGTCCACCTGCCGGAGTATCCAACATGTTCGAAGGCTATGCGTTGGTTCGTTGTTTGGCGCCATGTGAATTTGACAGGGCTTGTCGATCCATTCCTCGAGGACAGTTTTATGCCCTGTAAATGGTTTGATTTTCTTGTCCACGGGATAGTGATTAGGTGCTCCGCGAGGATGCATCCTCTTTGCCCGTCCGAGAGATGGCTTAAAGGCTTGTGGTTCCCATCGAGCTGTCTGGGTTTTCCAGGCGCTTTCCATTGTGCATTACTTCTATACTATGTGTGCCAAATCTGCAAAGTGTAGTATGCAACGGTGGTTGAGGGCATTTAAGGATTCCTTCATCTGTGCAATTGTTGCAAAATACCGAGATCGTGTCATCGTCGCAGCAATCCTTGATCTTGTTTTTAACAAGTAGGAATCTAGCCCAAAAGTGGTGGACTGTTTCCTGAGGCTGCTGCCGCATGATACTTCTCCAACGTATCTATAATTTTTGATTGTTCCATGCTATTATATTACCCGTTTTGGATGTTTATGGGCTTTACTATACACTTTTATATCATTTTTGGGACTAACCTATTAACTGGAGGCCCAGCCCAAATTGTTTTTTTGCCTTTTACAGTGTTTCGAAGAAAAGGAATATCAAACAGAGTCCAAATGGAATGAAACCTTCGGGAGAGATCTTCTGGGAACAAACGCAATCCAGGAGACTTGGAGTGGACGTCAAGAAGCAGCCGAGGCGGCCACGAGGGTCCAGGGCGCGCCCTAGGCGGGTGGGTGCGCCCCCCACCCTCGTGGGCCCCTCGTGGCTCCCCTGACCAACCTCCTTCGCCTATATATACTTATGTACCCCGAAAACATCCAGGAGCACCACAAAACCCTATTTCCACTGCTGCAACCTTCTGTACCCGTGAGATCCCATCTTGGAGCCTTTTCCGGCGCTCTGCCGGAGAGGGAATTGATCATGAAGGGCTTCTACGTCAACACCATAGCATCTCCGATGAGTTGTGAGTAGTTTACCACAGACCTTCGGGTCAATAGTTATTACCTAGATGTCTTCTTCTCTCTCTTTGAATCTCAATACAAAGTTCTCCTCGATCTTCTCGGAGATCTATTCGATGTAACTCTTTTGGTGGTGTGTTTGTCGAGATCCGATGAATTGTGGGTTTATGATCAAGTTTATCTATGAGAAATATTTGAATCTCCTCTGAATTCTTTTATGTATGATTGGTTATCTTTGCAAGTCTCTTCGAATTATCAGTTTGGTTTGGCCTACTAGATTGATCTTTCTTGCAATGGGAGAAGTGCTTAGCTTTGGGTTCAATCTTGCGGTGTCCTTTCCCAGTGACAACAGGGGCAGCAAGGCACGTATTGTATTGTTGCCATCGAGGATAAAAAGATGGGTTTTATATCATAATTCTTGAGTTTATCCCTCTACATCATGTCATATTGCCTAATGCATTACTCTGTTCTTATGAACTTAATACTCTAGATGCATGATGGATAGCGGTCGATGTGTGGAGTAATAGTAGTAGATGCAGGCAGGCATCGGTCTACTTGTCGCGGACGTGATGCCTATATACATGATCATGCCTAGATATTCTCATAAGTATGCACGTTTCTATCAATTGTTCGACAGTAATTTGTTCACCCACCGTAATACTTATGCTATCTTGAGAGAAGCCACTAGTGAAACCTATGGCCCCCGGAAGTTTCCAATCTACTTTTTTTTGCAATCTTTATTTTCCAATCTATATCATAAAAATACCAAAAATATTTATCTTATCTTATTATCTCTATCAGATCTCACTTTCGCAAGTGGCCGTGAAGGGATTGACAACCCCTTTATCGCGTTGGTTAAGAGGTTCTTGTTTGTTTGTGTAGGTACGAGGGACTTGCGTGGAGCCTCCTACTGGTTGATACCTTGGTTCTCAAAAATTGAGGGAAATAATTACACTACTTTGCTGCATCACCCTTTCCTCTTCAAGGGAAAACCAACGCAGTGCTCAAGAGGTAGCAAGAAGGATTTCTGGCGCCGTTGCCGGGGAGGTCTTCGCACAAGTCAAGACATACCAAGTACCCATCACAAACTCATCTCCCTCGCATTACATTATTTGCCATTTGCCTCTCGTTTTCCTCTCCCCCACTTCACCCTTGCCATTTTATTCGCCCTCTCTTTTCCGTTCGCCTCTTTTTCGCTTGTCTCTTGTGTGCTCGTGTGTTAGATCATTTATTTCGTCATCATGGCTAGTCCTTTATCTGCTCCTTTGTCTCCCGAGTTTGAAGTTCTTCACTTCAAGCAAAGACAAGGAGAAAACTTAAAAGATGCTTGGTATAGGATGATGGAATCCTATCGTAACTGCACCTTAGAGGTGAATTTTGGAATTTTACTTCGCAATTTTTATGTTGGACTAAATATGTCCCATAGACAACTCTTGGATTGCGTTGCCAAAGGAAATTTTATCGGAATTGATCCCAGTATTGTGCATGAAATTATAGAGGGAATAGTGGGAACACTATCTCAAAAAAGGGGGCCACATCATACCCAGGAAGAGACACAAGTTTTTGAAAAGATTTGTGAAGTAACAAAAATCTTACAAAAGTCTCTTGAACCTCTTAAGAGTGTTAGCGGAAACCTTCACCGCATGAATATGTTGATTACTCTTTGCAACAACCGGTTGGATTCTTTAGATCTAAAAATTTCTAAGTATGAAAAGAAACCTAAAGAACCCCCCGAATTCGAGCATGACTCCGCTAAAAAATTAAAAACCAAAGATGGCAATGCTTAGATCTATTCTCGCTTTTATGCCTAGCTAGGGGCGTTAAACGACATCGCTTGTTGGGAGACAACCCAATTTTATTTTTGTTCCTTGCTTTTTGTTCCTGTTTAGTAATAAATAATTCATCTAGCCTCTGTTTAGATGTGGTTTTATGTTTTAGTTAGTGTTTTTGCCAAGTAGAACCTATAGGATCATCTTGGGTGATAGTTAATTTAATCTTGCTGAAACAAAAACTTTTGCGCGCACGAGAATAAATTTAATAAATCACAGAAACGTGATTTTAGTTTATTATTTTTGCAGTAGATCGATAGATAAATTTCCAAGGACTTACTATTTTGGTAGGAATTTTAGAGTTCCAGAAGTATTCGGAAGTTACAAATTGCTACAGACTGTTCTGTTTTTGACAGATTCTGTTTTTTGTGTGTTCTTTGCTTATTTTGATGAATCTATGGCTAGTATCAGGGGGTATGAACCATAGAGAAGTTGGAATACAGTAGGTTTAACACCAATATAAATAAAGAATGAGTTCATTACAGTACCTTAAGTGGTGGTTTTTCTTTCTTGCAGTAACGGAGCTTATGAGATTTTCTGTTGAGTTTTGTGTTGTGAAGTTCTCAAGTTTTGGGTAAAGATTTGATGGACTATGGAATAAGGAGTGGCAAGAGCCTAAGCTTGGGGATGCCCATGTCACCCAAAGATAATTCAAGGACAACCAAAAGCCTAAGCTTGGGGATGCCCCAGAAGGCACCCCTCTTTCGTCTTCGTCTATCGGTTGCTTGCCATGCATAAATCTCCGGCTAAATCTTCTTTTAGATCGAGTTCTTCATCGAGGAAGAGTATTTCTTTTGCCACGTTTCAGCAATACCCTGCTTGTAAGGGTTATAGATATCCGGCTACTCAATCATGTGTTGATATGGTTTCTGAAGCCGGCTATGTTGTTCATCCACATGAAACAGTGATTTTGCCCCCGCCGCCGGTGACCGAACTTCAGTGGACGGTGGCGATGCTGTCCATATCTTTCAGGGCGATCAACATTCCTGGCAAAAACACCGCCGCTAGTTTCGGATCTTCACCCACCAATTTGCTGCGAATTGAGCCAGTTTTGGTGGCACATGATTGCATTGCACCGATTTCTCCAGCCCAACATGGATGCATGTCCTAGTTTGGCCCCCAAGCCCAACATGACGTGTTTGCCCCCATTGGGCTGCCAGCTTTGGGTGGATCTGCTTCGGCCCAGTCTGTTTTGGCTCAACCGTCTCAAGATCTTTTGGATTTATCCTCTGGCACAGTTGGAACTCCAGCTTCGGTTGTTATGGAGGACCAACCTCCGGATATTCGGGATGACGCGGCTCAATTTAATGATCTTATTGATGATATTGCGTTCAATGTTTGGAAATGTCAGAATTGTTTATCTCTGTTGCATTACACCAATACATGCACCAATCAAATATGATGCCGTAGATGCTTTCGCCTGGGCCATCGAGCCAAAGGATGCTCCGACGCTGCGCATCCTCCGACTTTCAAGTGGGTCCCGCAGGTCAATCCTACTTCCCCGGGCCGGTCAGCTGAGATTTTCTCGCCCGTCGCCTCGGTTTCCCTTGCAGCTAGCCAAGTTGGGTCTTTGCCAAGTCCCATCACGCCTGCACCAACATCTTCGCCCCCGCCATTGCCTGCTGAGCCACCACCCATCACACCGCCACCACCTTCCTCGACACCATCGCCCCTTGCCTCACCACCGCATTCAGCAATGGTGACCTTCGACCTCGACCCCACGCCTTTCGTCCCGCCGGGTTTTGAGATCATCGATGGTGGGCCGAGGAGGTTGCCGCGCACCTTCTACTCTCCTGTAGTGGCTCCAGATCATCAGCATGAGGAGTACGCCATCGCCATCGTCGAGCCTGCTCCTTTGCCTGAAGAAGTTGCTATCTTCAGAAACATGGTCAGTGATTTTGTGGTTAACACTCTTGGCCGTGCCGTTCTTGATGCCCAGCCTTGGATCCAAGGTGTTGGACTTTTCCGTTTCCGTGGTCCGATTGCTAGGCAGGCACTGGTAGATCATCCTCCGTTTGAGCTGGACATTGACAGATTCGTAAGACTTGTGCCTCACGATGAAGGAATTAATTTCAGAGCTGTTCAGGGTTTTCGTAGGGGTTGGGTTATGATTGTGGGAATACCCTTGGATTATAGGCGTACTCAATATATTGCTGATGCGATCAGTACATTTGGTCGTTTTCATCACTGCCATCTGGATGACCCGCTTCTGGTTCGTACTTTGGCGTATGTTTCGTTCCCGGCGGCTACTTTAGTGCCGCGTGATGTGGTATACATGGAGTTTGCGGATTTTGGAGGATCTCGCATTTCTTGGTCTGCTCCCATATACATCTTCTCTGCTGATTTTGCTGATATTTTACCTCCGGACGAGGATCCAATGCCCTTCGATGGCAACCCTCATCCCTTACCTGGCCATCTGCAGTTTAACAACCACAATTGGGTTGTGCCTGAATTCCCAGAGATTGGGTGGGATGAGCTGCCACCACCTGTTCAGGAGAATGCTCCTCATCACCAGGACGCCCACAATGATGATCTGAATGTGCAGCAGGAGTTTGTGGAGGAAAATCAGATTGAGGTCAATCAGTCCCAAGAATCTATCATCCTTCAAGTTTCTGATGACTCTATTAATGCTCAGCCAGTTCCGGAATTAGCAGTTCTGCAGCAACCTGTTGTCCAGTTGCAGCCCCCACTTCATATTGGTCGAGTTTTAACTGTTTTTGGCCCTGTTCTACCACCTATGATGCAATGGCAGCGATCTTTCTGCAAGTTTATGCCAGCTATCTTCTCTGCTGATATTCTAAAGTGTCTGTTCAGAACTGATCTTGGTGCTCTGCTACTGTCTAAAAGCTCCTGGGATTTCCATTGTAATGGGAAGGAAGTCAGCCTCTCTCTTCTGCCTGCACCAGAGCCTTCAATCCGTCCTTCGTGTCATGTTGCTCCAGTTAAAAGGCCAGTTGCTCGTGCACTTTGCTTTGATGACCTTTCTGAACCTGTTAGTGAATCATTTGAGTTCTCTGCACTTCCAGAAGTTAATCCCAAGCACAGCAGGAAGTCCAAATCTTCTAGGATTCTTGTTGACACTGAGGTATGCCGCAGTGCATGTCTAAGTGCCCTACGGGATGGTTATCGTGCATCACCAAGCTCGGACCCCAAGCAGGTCAAAATCCAGGGTTCTTTCAAGCGGCGTCGTACTAGCTCAACTCAGCAGGACAACGGCCCGTCAGCGCCTCCACCAACGCCAATTGCTGAACTGCAGCGTATCGGGGCACATTTGCACATTGCACCTGAGAAGATCTCCAAGGAACAGCTTGAGGCTGACCCTTCTACCTCCACCTGTAGCAAGGGTTCTGATGAATAGTTGCACAGGACGTTTCCTTGGTTTATGGCGTACCGGTATAAACGCCATTTATCTATTCTATTATTTCCTGTTTGGACTCTACCTTCTGTGTGTAGTTGGTCAGTGTAGGTCATTGCATGATCTACTTTTGCTGCTCTTTATTTCGGTTTGTAATGAATCAGACAGGGTTTAGAGATTGGAAAGTGTTATGTTGGAATGTGCGTGGTCTTATTTCAGAAGCACGGCAATTAGCGGTTAAGCAGAAGATTGATGAAAGTGGCTGCTCGGTTGTTTGTCTGCAAGAAACAAAGTGCATGCATATTGATCATAGATTCATTAGGAAATTCTGTCCTCGGCGTTTTGATAATTTTTGCTATGTACCTTCTGTAAGTGCATCTAGTGTCCCTTAGTGATTTTGGTGTATTGAAGACTTATAGGTTAAGGGAGTAATGCGTTTGTGAGTGTACACAGGTCTATAAGTCTATGAGGAGTTTGATATTTACAGAGAAAGTCGACCCTAAAATGAAGTTCTTCGGTGAAGACTTTGATATTCTAACACTTTCAAGACTTTGAAAGTGAAGAAATTGGTGTGACCTTGAAGACTTGGTATTCATTTGAGGAACATGAAGCGTGAAGACTTTTGTTTTCGTAGTTTCATTTTCTCTTTCTTGAGTCATAGGAAACACCGTACTGTTAAAGGGGGTCGAGGAAATACTAAGGAAAAATTTCCATGTGATGCTCAACTCAAAATCCTACACCTACCAATCCCTTCGAGTGAAGCCTTTGGAAATCTCATACAGTTTCACCAACTTCTTGATGATAGAGACGCAGTTCTTACAGTCACCGAGGACTTTGCTCGATCGAGGAGTTAGGAATTCGCCAAACACGAATTGCCTACACAATGAGGAACATGATAGCCCCGAGGAATTTGAGAGTCAAATTTCCGACCGTTGTTGTGCTGCGCGCCACCTGTCCCAAAATATCTTATCCACCTAACGGTCATATCATTGAAGGGCATTTATGACTTATCATGTCGGGCTGCTCCTAGGCTATAAATAGCCGCCCCTACAACCACTAGTTGGTTGGCTGCTCGAGAGAACTTGACACTTGTCATTTGAGAGCAACCCATCCTCCGAGGACTTTGAGCGAAAATCATCAAGTGAGGAAAACCCAAAACCAAACCCCCACAAACCCAAAGTGATTGAGCATCACTGAAGAAATTGATCCTGCGTGGATCCGACGCTTGTTACCTTTGAAGACTGTGCTTCTTCCAGACGGTTAGGCATCATGGTCTAGAGCATCCAAGAGGATTGTGGATCGCCGAGTGACCAAGTCTGTGAAGGTTTGGAAGTCACCTGAAGACTTACCACGAGTGATTGGACGAGGTCTGCGTGGCCTTAGTTCAAGGAGAATACGGTGAGGATGGGTGTCTGAGCTGCATGCTCAAGGATGTTGGGTGTCCGGATCTGCGTGTCCTCGAGTTTAAATACTCACCGCTCCAACCAGACGTACAACTGAGACAGCAGTTGGAACTGGTTTACCAAATCATTGTCTTCACCAACTAACTGGTTCTATTTCCTCAACCCTTTCATTTCCTCATTACTTTGTTGAGTGTTTGTTCATATCTGTGCTTGAAGACTTTGACTGAAGACTTTCTCAAATTCCTCAGTTCAATTTCTTCAGTCTGTTTGTCTTCATCTTGTGTTATCCTGTGATTACGCTTTCTGTACTATGTGCTAGTCTTCATTTCATCATGATGGCCATGCTTGTATTCTGTTATGCTTACTTCTGAGTACTTATTCCGCTGCAAGTAGTTCTTTGCTAAGGAATTTCCTCACCAGCAAATTCCTTAGTGAAGAATTCATAAAAATCGCCTATTCACCCCCCTCTAGTCGATATAACGACTTTCAATTGGTATCGAGCAAGGTACTCCTTGTTACGTGTGATTTTGGTTTAACCGCCTGGAGTTTTAGTTATGTCGACCAGAGGTATGATCAAGGTCTCGGCTGGGTGTCCTACCTTTGATGGGACGGACTACCCCTACTGGAAGAACAAGATGTGAATGCATCTTGAGGCAATTGATAACGATCTCTGGTATGTTGTGGAAAATGGTGTTCCCTCTGTCTCACCCTCACTGAACGCTACCGATGTGAAGAGATTCAAGCAACTCGATTCTCAAGCGAAGAATATCATATGTGGACATCTGAGCAAAGGACAGTATGGAAGAGTGAGTGCTTTGGAAACTGCTAACCTTATCTGGGATAGGTTGTCCAAAGTGAATGAAGGAGTCTCAACTCAGCGTGACTCTCGAGTTGATGTTCTTCGGAATCTCTTCAACCGCTTCAAAAGACTCGACAATGAAAATTTCCAACAAACCTTTGATCGCCTCACTGACATCTCAAATAAGCTTCAAGCCCTCGGTGCCACTGACATCACTGATCATGAGGTGGTGAAGAAACTGTTGAGATCACTTCATTCCTCATTTGATACTCTGGGACTGATGATACAAGAACATGCTGACTACAAGTCTCTTGATCCTGCCGATATCCTCGAAAGGCTAAACACTCACGAGTTCCAGCTTGCTGAAAAGAGAGATCTCTATGGTTCGAGCTATGGCAAACCACGTGCCCTGAAGGCCAAGGCTGTGTCTGAATCTGAATGTGAGGATTCTGGTAGTAGCCTTGGTGATCCCGAAGAATTGAGCCAGGAGCTAGCACTGCTCGTGAAGAAATTCCAGAAGTTCTCAAGACGTGGTCGCTTTGGAAAATCCTCAAGAAGCAGTGATTCCTCATCCAGTGACTATAAGAGAAGTCTTTGCCACAAATGCAAGAAACCTGGTCACTATATTCAAGATTTTCCTCAGTGGGAAAAGGAAATGAAGAAGAAGAAATACAAGGATTACAGTTCCGATGATGTGAAGAAGAAGAAGAAATCATCAAAATCTTCGTCATCAAAATCCTCGAAGTCTTCATCTCACAAGAAGAGCAGCTCCAAGAAGGCTCGGGCATTCATTGGAAAGGAAATGGACTCTGAAGCTGAATCTGAGGAAAATGAGGAAGAGGAGGCGTCTGAAGAATCCGAATCTGGTGTGGCGAGTCTGGCCTTCGCTACTGCTTTCGTCAGCAAGTCCATCTTCAACACTGAAGAAACTGACCCCACCGACAAGCCTGATGAAGGTAATGATGGCTACACTCCCACCTATTGCTTCATGGCAAAAGGTGCAAAGGTACTCAAATACAACTCCTCTGAATCCAGTGAAAATGAATCTGATGAGGATCTCAAGCCCAGCTACTCTAAACTTGCTAAGATTGCTGTAAAACAACAACGGGCTTTTGAAAAGGTTCAAAACATGCTAGATAAAAGTGATGATATGTTGGGTGAAGAAATGGATCGCACTAAAGCCCTGACTGAAAATATTCAGAGACTTCAGTCTAGGTTTGATAACCTTCAAAGTCATCATAACACTCTCTTATCTGATCATGAGAAACTTTCTTATGAATTTCTTCAAGGAAAGCAAGATCACGAGAAGCTTTCTTCTGAATCTCTTCAAAGAAAGGAAGATCTTGAAAAGCTAAGAGTGTGTTATGAAGATCTTCAGAAGGAGTGCGATTCATTACTAGCTCAACAAATCAGCGCTTCTCAGGAAGAATTTGTTCCTCCATGCTTAAAGTGCATTGAATGTGAATCTGCTAATTCTTCACCTGAATGTTCAAATGCTTCAACTATTACAAATTCTTCACTTGCCTCTGCTATCACTAATTCCTCATCTGAGGACATTGCTAGTATCACTGACAATGCAGGGCTGAAGGAATTGTACATGATAGGCATGTACAAAAGCCTCAAAGGGCATCAGACTCTTTGTGATGTGCTTAAAAAGCAGATCCTCAACAGAAACCCTAGGAAAGAGGGTATTGCCTTTGAGAGGAAACTCAATGCTGATGGAACATATTGGAAGCCTGAGCAGTACCCCAAAACCTCATGGGTTGCTGCAAAGGGACCTCCAGTTGATCCATCTAACTTATCTGGCTTTACATGTGAATCTCCTCATTCTTCTGATGAGTCATTTGACTCCAACTATAAACTGTTCAAAAATCAGAATGGTGAAGCATTTGCTAGATATGTTGGCACTAACCGCAGGAATGGTTCTCCTATGAAGAAAATCTGGGTTCCCAAGAAGTGCCTTGAAAGTCTTCAGGTGAATGTCCTCATGACACCACCTGTGAAGAACAGGAACCCTAGATCAAAATCTTCATATGGACCAAATTCTTCATATGGATCCAAGTCCTCATACGGACCAAATTCCTCACATGGATCAAATTCCTCAAAAGGATCAAAGTCCTCATATGATTATCATCGTGCTAACAACTCTGTCTCGCAGGGTAGAGCCAAGGGCTATGAATATGTGCATTATTCTTCAAGCCATTATGTTCATAAGTCCTCGAAGAATTTCTCTGCTTATTCATATGCTTACCCTAACCCCTCTTATGTGAAACGAAATGGTATGGCATCTTTGCCACCTTTCTCATATGGTGCTCGCAGAGTGATGAACTCTTTGCCACCCCTTCAGATGTGGGTGGTGAAGAAAAAGAACTAATCTCTTCTGCAGGGTCAGGTCTCCAGACGTGTGTTAACGTTTGAAGAATTTGCTGGGGACCTGACGAAATTCCCTGAAAGGACGCAGGCGAATCATGATGAAATGAAACTTCATTTCACACGTCCTCATACTGCTATATCTGTTTACTGCTTGATGAAATTCATCTGATGAACTTGATATCATATTCTTCACTGATGAAGCATATGAGATTGTAAGTTACACTAATTCATCTGCAGGATGATCAACCCAAAACTACTGAATAGGTCCTTGATAGTGGATGTACGAATCACATGACTCGTGACAAGAATCTATTGATGGATGCTCCTTTATCACCGTCACATCTGAAGCATATCATCTTTGCTGACAAAGGCAAAAGTCAGGTATTGGGTCTTGGTAAGGTTGCAATCTCTAAGGATAAACACATGGACAAAGTCATGCTTGTTGAGTCCTTAGGATACAACCTCATGTCAGTCTCAATGCTTTGTGATCTTGATATGGTTGTTGTCTTTGGCAAGTATCGCTGTGTTGTGATTATGGAAGCTGACAATTCCAAAGTCTTTGAAGGCTTTAGGAGAGGAGATTTGTATATTTTTGATTTCTCTACAGGACCACAACCAGCCGTGTGTCTACTTGCAAAAGCTTCAGAAGGCTGGCTATGGCATCGACGACTTGGTCATGCAGGCATGAGGAATTTGCACACGCTTGCGAAGAAGAAGCATGCCATTGGCATTGAGAATGTCAAATTCCTCAAGGATCACTTATGCGGAGCCTGTGGAGCTGGAAAAATAACCAAGGCCAAGCATCCAGCGAAGACTATCATGACCACTACTCGTCCATTTGAATTGCTTCACATGGACCTCTTCGGACCTAATCATTACTCAGCAGTCACTAATGATGCATCTCTATATGGTTTTGTCATTGTTGATGATTACTCTCGATATACATGGGTACACATTGTTACTTACAAACATGAAGTGCAGGAAGTCTTCAAGCGATTTTCCTTGAGGCTTCAACCAACTTTGGTGTGAAGATCAAGCACATCAGAAGGGACAATGGAACTGAGTTCAAGAATTCCAGTCTTGATGACTATCTTGATGAACTTGGTATTACTCATGAGTTATCTGCTCCCTATACTCCTCAGCAAAATGGCTTCGTGGAGCGCAAGAACAGAACTCTTGTTGAGATGGCTCGCACTATGCTTGATGAATACAAAACGCCTCAGCGTTTTTGGATTGATGCAATTGATACTGCGTGCCACATCATCAACAGAGTATATCTTCACAAATTCTTCAAGAAGACGGCCTATGAACTCCTCACTGAAAAGAAACCCAATGTGAGTTATTTCAAAGTCTTGATGCTAAATGTTGGATTAGAGATCCTCACCACAACTCTAAATTTGCACCGAAAGCACATGAAGGTTTTATGCTTAGTTACGGAAAGGACTCGCACACCTACAGAGTCTTCAACATTGTTCTTCACAAGATTGTTGACATTGTAGATGTGCGGTTCGATGAAACTAATGGCTCGCAAAGAGAGCACCTACCTTCTGTGTTAGATGAACCAGCACCTGAGGTTTCCATCAAGTTCAAGGCAACTGAGGATGTCATTCCTACTGAAGAATCTGCTGAAGAATTCATTCTAGTTCATGAAGAACATCGTGTTGATGCACCTGAAGAAAATGCTGAGGAAAATGGTGATGAAGAAAATGCTGATCAAATTCCTCAGCGACAACCAGCTCATCCTCGCGTTGCAAAAGAAGTGCAAGTGGAGAAGATCATCGATGACATTAGCGCACCAGGTCCTCTCACACGCTCAAAAGCTTCATATTTATCTAACTTTTGTGGGCACTATGCTTTTGTCTCTATCACAGAGCCCACTAAGGTAGATGAATCATTTATGGAGCCGGAGTGGATTCAGGCTATGCAAGAAGAATTACATCAGTTCGAGCTTAACAATGTCTGGGAATTGGTCAATCGTCCAGATCCTCGCAAGCATAATATCATTGGCACAAAGTGGATCTACCGCAACAAGCAAGATGAAAATGGCCTTGTGGTGAGGAATAAGGCACGACTAGTAGCTCAAGGCTACACACAGGTTGAAGGAATTGATTTCGATGAAACTTTTGCACCTGTTGCTAGACTTGAGGCTATTCGCATATTACTTGCTTATGCTAACCATCATGATATCATCTTATATCAAATGGATGTGAAAAGTGCATTCCTCAATGGTAAGCTTGAGGAAGAAGTATATGTTGCTCAACCCCCAGGTTTTGAAGATCCAAAGAATCCTGACAAAGTCTTCAGACTTAATAAGGCCCTCTATGGCCTCAAGCAAGCCCCTCGGGCATGCTATGATACATTGAAGGAATTCTTCGTTGGAGAATGGCTTCACACCCGGTTCACTCGACCCTACTCTCTTAACTAAATCTTATGATGGTGAACTGTTTGTGTGGCAAATATATGTTGATGATATTATCTTTGGTTGTACTGACCAACGTTATAGTGATGAATTTGCCTATATGATGAGTGAAGAATATCAAATGTCTATGATGGGAGAGTTGAAATTCTTCTTAGGTCTTCAAATTAAATCAAAAGCGCAATGGCATATTCATATCTCAGAGAAATACCTCAAAGATGTCTTGAGGAAATTCGGCATGCAAGATTGCAAAGGCGTCAAAATTCCTATGCCCACAAATGGCCATCTATGCAATGATGAAAATGGTATTGACTTGATCACAAGGTATACCGCTCCATGATTGGTTCTTTATTGTACTTATGTGCATCTAGGCCAGATATAATGCTTAGTGTTTGCATGTGTGCCCGATTTCAAGCTGCACCAAGGAATCACACCATAAGGCTGTGAAGCATATTCTTCGATATCTAGCTCACACACCAACACTAGGATTATGGTACCCCAAGGGCTTCGCTTTTGATCTCATTGGATATTCGACTCGACTATGCTTGGTGATCGTGTGGACCGCAAGTCAACATCGGCACTTGTCATTTCCTCGGACGATCTTTGGTCTGTTGGTCCTCGAAGAAACAGAACTGCGTATCACTGTCTACTGCTGAAGCTGAATACATTGCTGATGGCTCTTGCTGTGCTCAACTGCTTTGGATGAAGCAAACCCTTAAGGACTATGGCGTCAATGTGAAGTATGTGCCTATCCTCTGCGACAATTAGAGTGCCATCAAGATTGCTCACAACCCAGTTCAGCACTCGAAGACAAAGCACATTCAAATTCGTCATCATTTTCTTCGTGATCATGTGTTGAAGGGCGACATCTCCATCGAACACGTGAAGACTGAAGAACAGCTAGCTGATATCTTCACTAAGCCCTTGGATGAGAAGAGATTTAGCAAGTTGCGGTGTGAGCTAAATATCTTAGAATCTTCGAATGTTCTTTGAAAAGGACACACATCCTAACACTTATGCAAAATTGATGACTTAGATGTGCAACACATGAAGAAACGTTTTTCCTCAATCAATGAAGAATAACACTCTAAGTGTGAAGAAATCAATGAAGAATTTGATTCTCAGAACCCTACGACAATTGTACGCGGTGTCTGAAATCATCATTCTTATACGGTGGGTCACGCCACCACAAAAAGTTGAAAATCTTCAATTTGAGTTTTTCCTCATTTTTGAAATTCTTCAGTTTTTCAAATTCTTCAACTTTGCAAAATCTTCACTATTTCCGTCGTTTTTCTTCATTGGCTATATATATATATATGTGAGTTTATGTCCTCTACAGCATTCACTTATGGCTATTTCTTCAAGTTGCTTTTTCTGCTAACTGAATGTGATCGGACCCTTCCCCCTCTATGCTATACTCAACCCAATCTATTCACAAATTCTTCATGTGCGTTCTAACTGAAAATCGTTCAAAATCTTCACTGTGTCCTTGTCAGCTGAAGAAATTGTGAGCGGAACTTTAAAACAAATCTTGTCCAGATTTTCGGTTTTGCCGCTCAAACCGTTCCGCATCCCATGATGCATTATTTTATTCACCCATGATCTTACACGATCTCAACTACACTGTACATGGGTGACACATGTCGCGTGAAGGAGAAAGGGCAGGGGCATGTTCGTCCCAAAATCTTCGGGTGAACAGTTTTTCACCGTGTCTATAAATACCCCTCTCCCCTTCCTCACTTCATTTACTCTGCTCGACCGCTGTCTCTCGCTCGAGCTCCTCAAACCCTAGCGCCGCCGCTACTCCAGCGTCGCCGGTGAGGAAGAGCTTCGCTGCCTCGACCTCGTCGCCATCGTACTCACGCCGGTTGCGGAAATCTTCACTCCGCCGCGGCCGTAGCTGTTTCCCTCTGCCAAGTTAGGGCGTGGGAGATCTAACCTGACGAACTTCACATCTGTTCATCTCAGTTCGTCGTGTTCTTCACTTCGGCATTCCTAGAAGAAAAACTGCATACTTCTTCAGAGTGTTCAATTGTTCAAAATCCTCATCTGAAGAATATGACTGAAGGAAAGAGACCGCAGAAAGGAGGAAAGAAGCTTGAGGTCATGACTGCTTTCGAAATCCCTGATGACATTTATAAGGACTATTGCACACCTGACGAAGCCAAATTTGGCAAAGAAAACAAAAATCAGCGCAAGGTGCGCATTCAGAGGATTGAACGGAGATGGGCAAGAGAATGGAGGGAGTACAGATATGTGACTCCAAAGTACATGAAGAAATTCGCCCTCAATCCTCCATGCCCAAGAGCTCCATTGGCACCTGGCCAAGTAGCTGATCCCACCAGCATCAAGCGTGGTGAGGACTTTCCTGAAGAATGGGCTAAGCGCCAAGCAAAATTGGCAAGACAGGACAAGGAGGCAGTGAAGAAATTCAACGAGGATTCTGCCACTGCTGCTGCTGCTGAGACCTCGGTCAGGCCAAGGAAACCCATGCCGAAGAAGCCTGCTCGTAAGCCAAGTGCTTCACCAACAGTGCCCTCACGGCCAAGTTCCTCAGCTATGCCCTCACGGCAAATTCCTCGATCACTCTCGCTCCACCAAAGTCCTCAAGCAGCTCCATCAAAGTCCTCGGCTCCTATGCATCGGCTACATATCAAAGGACTACGGGTTTCTCAATTGCTTCGTGTCTCAAAGCAAGTTCCTCACCGCACCAATGTCCTCATCAGGCCCCACACTGTTGAAGACTAAAGCAACAGTGGACGCGGTCCTCGCCAAGTCCAAGGAAGAAACAGTCGCATTCCAAGTGCCCTCGATGATGAAGCTTCTGATGATGAACTTGCAGAAATCATCAGAGACAGACAGGTGAAGGCCGCTAGAGCCAAAGGCACATCTGTGCCACTGCTTTTGGATCCGAAGAAAATCCTCGATTACATTGACCTCTGGCACAAGGATCCAAACACCCCCATGTGTGATTTTCATTTGACTCCTGGTCAAAGTCACATGCTGACCCATTTCATTACTCAAGAGAAATGGAAATTTGAAAAGGCAAGAGAGATCAAGAAAGCGCAATACAGGAAGGAGAAGCTCCTGAAGAAAAATGTTGTCAGAATGACACCTGATGAACTTCTCAAGGCTCAGTCTGAAATTCAAGCCCTCAGCAAAGACTTTGATGCCTACTATGCTGATTGGCAAGGAGCCAAAGTGAGATTCGTCAACCTGACGAAGAAAATGACAAATGTTGCAGCTTCATCGCAACAAGAAAATCTTCAGGCTGCAGACTCTGCTCAGCTCTTTGAAGAACATGCCAAGACCGCTGATGACTTTCAGCCTGCTGAAGAAAATGCTAGTTCGAGGCTGCTGACTCCATTCCAGTCGTTGAAGAAATTGCGGGGCATCCACTAGTGGTGCGCTGAAGAAATCGAAGAAATCAGGCAATCGATCATCGATTCCAAGAAAATCAACCAGATTCCTCAGCTCCTCCCGCGCCTACACCAACTCCAATTCTTCCATCTGCCTATGAGGTGAAGAAGACCAAGGCTGCAGAGCGAGCTGCAGTGAAGAAAAGGAAGGCATCAGCTGCGTCAAATTCTTCGGCTGCGAAGAAAATGAAGCCAATGACCAGCTCACTTGAAAATCCAATTGATGTTGTTCCAATTTCCTCCATGCCATCAAAGGACCTTGCTCCTTTTGGAGAAGACTATGTGATCCCAAGCGGGTCTGATGAAGAAAATCATTCTGCTTGCCCGTCGAGAGCAGATTGATGAAGAAATTGAAGTGGATACAATCCCTTCAACGCCATCATTTCTCACCTGTGCCTCGGTTCACTGCTGAAGAGGCTGGTGTTGAGAAATTGAAGATGAAGATGTGGATATAGGATGCACCACACGGTGATGAATGATGACTTTTGGGAAAGTCAAGATCCCAATACTCCTCTATTCACACCTATCCAACAGATTCCTCGGTCCCCGCAACAACAGTTCAAATGGGCTCAAGAAACTCATCCCACTCCCTCTGCTCATGAAGAAATTCTAGCCACTAGTCTTTGAAGAACCTGCTCTTGCTGATCTTAAGGTTGCACAAGAAGAGGAACCAGAAATTTCTCGGCTGAAGAACCCGAGCTCGCGATTCCCGAGGTGGTACTGCAACTCACCGACACCCCTCTGCCAAAGCCAAGAATCCGTTCTCAAGCAAGCGAAGTTCAAGGCTGAAGACTTCTTTTCCGAGCATGTATTCTTCATCGACTACAATCCCTATGACTCTGCTTTCGCATAAGGAAGAGGCGTTTACGGACTGCTAGTCAAGCCAACTTCTATTCCTCGGTCTGTTTGACAAAGACAAAATCTTCGATCATGAACATATTCCTCACGTGGATATGGAATCTCTGCCATGCTTCGAGCCAGTCCTCAGTGTTCTTCATGATGCAGGATTACTCAATTTCTGCACTGACATCTGTGATTGGAATGAAGAACTCATTCTTCAGTTCTACACTACACTGCATATCACTGGAGACGCTGAAGATGTCAATTCATGGGTGTTGGATTGGATGACTGAAAACACTCACTACAAAGCACCGGCAACTGAATTGCTTCGTGCCCTTCCTCTCGATCCTCCCCATGACAGCGCACGTTGCATCTAAAATGACCCTGAACTGACAAATCACTATATGCAAGTGCTCATGAAGCCTTTGAAGCCTAGGTAGGCCCCATGAACCAAATTCCTCGTCAAGGAATTGCTCTATGTGCCTCGGACTGTCTATCGCATTCTGACAAAGACAATGAGTCCTATCAAAGGCCACGACTCAAATGATGAAGAAGTCGTTGGCATCATGAAGAACATGCTTTTTAACATCATTCATGGTGTTCCCGTCAACTTCCATGATTTCTTCATGAGGACTCTGGCAAATGTTGCTATGTCACCATTCGAGCTGAAGCCCTATGCGCCTTGGATATGAGATTCATAAGGGCAAGATCTTCACCAATTACAAAGTCGACACTCGAACCACGATAGCTACTTGCCTCCCATTGAAGTCCTCAAGCGGCCGGTTCATCATCGATGATAAAGGCAAGGCAGCTGCTGTGATCGATGAAGGCATTCGTCCATTGGATGGTCAATTTCGCTGGCTACATCTTACTCTACCAATGACGACTCGCCACACATGACACCGCCGCTAATACCTCAGCTAAGCAAAATCCTCAAGCCACAAAGACCTGTGGTGATGATGACCGTGAGTTACTCCTCAGTCTTCATCAGAAGGTTGATCGCAATCACAAATGGGTAAAGTGTCAGTTTGGTGCATTCTTCACAACATGACCTCAACACACAATGCAGTGAAGAAGAACCATTACTACCTTCATGAAACCCTCAACCGCACCTGGGCTGTCCTCACTCATGTCTATAGCACTGAAGAACTGAAGACTATGGGTCTCAAGGAAGAATTTGACTGGTTTGCACCTCATCCGAAGAAATTCAAGAGGGTCAAAGTTCCTCCATTGGTGGCCAGCTCTTATTCTTCATTGCGTGATACTGATGAGTATGAAGATTTGGACGACACTGCGGCAGGCCCTACTACAACAAACAACCCCGACAACGCTGGCGCTCCTTCATCAACTTGAAATTCTTCAGGGGCGTTAGTCCTCAGTTTCAATCCTTTTGGTCATTTGATGACAAAGGGGGAGAAATATGAGTTAGTCTTCAAGCGGGTCTATATTAAGGGCGTTTTTTTAAGTTACAACTCTCGTTCTTCCGAAACTTTTATTGGATCGAGTTGTAAGCTTAAACCCGATGGTGCTCTGATACTTTTGGACGGTGCTCTAATACTTTTGATGCACTGTGCTCTGATACTTTTGATGTGCTATTCTGCATGCTTATTCCTCGTTAATATTATTGCACGCATGCTGAATTTCATCAGGCACCATATTTCATCATGCATTTCAAATTCTTCATATTAAATATCAAATGCGTGTATGAATTACAAGATATAGGGGGAGATCTCCATGATTAAACTATTCATATGTGCATTGCCTCAAACGCAAATTCCTCACTATGCACATCTTCAGGGGGAGTTCTTCTATATCTTGCAATCAAATTCCTCAATATCAGTATTTACACTTCATATGTTTATCCCCATTGAAAACTTAACCTATGTTGTCATCAATCACCAAAAAGGGGGAGATTGTAAGTGCATCTAGTGCCCCTTAGTGATTTTGGTGTATTGAAGACTTATAGGTTAAGGGACTAATGCGTTTGTGAGTGTACACAGGTCTATAAGTCTATGAGGAGTTTGATATTTACAGAGAAAGTCGACCCCTAAAAATGAAGTTCTTCGGCTGAAGACTTTGATATTCTGAACACTTTCTGAAGACTTTGAAAGTGAAGAAATTGGTGTAACCTTGAAGACTTGGTATTCATTTGAGGAACATGAAGCGTGAAGACTTTTGTTTTCGTAGTTTCATTTTCTCTTTCTTGAGTCATAGGAAACACCGTACTGTTAAAGGGGGTCGAGGAAATACTAAGGAAAAATTTCCATGTGATGCTCAACTCAAAATCCTACAACTACCAATCCCTTCGAGTGAAGCCTTTGGAAATCTCATACAGTTCAGTCAACTTCTTCATGTGAGGCGCAGTTCTTCCGGTCACTAAGGACTTTGCTCGATCGAGGAGTTAGGAATTCGCCAGTCGAATTGCCTACACATGAGGAACATGATAGCCCCGAGGAATTTGAGAGTCAAATTTCCGACCGTTCTTTGTCTTCTTGCGCCCTGTCCCAAAATATCTTATCCACCTAACGGTCATATCATTGAAGGGCATTTATGTCTTATCATGTCGGGCTGCTCCTAGGCTATAAATAGCCGCCCCTACAACCACTAGTTGGTTGGCTGCTCCGAGAGAACTTGACACTTGTCATTTGAGAGCAACCCATCCTCCGAGGACTTTGGCGAAAATCATCAAGTGAGGAAAACCCAAAACCAAACCCCCACAAACCCAAAGTGATTGAGCATCATCAAGAAATTGATCTGCGTGGATCCGGCGCTTGTTACCTTTGAAGATCGTGCTTCTTCCAGACGGTTAGGCGTCATGGTCTAAAGCATCCAAGAGGAATTGTGGACCGCCGAGTGACCAAGTCTGTGAAGGTTTGGAAGTCACCAAGACTTACCACGAGTGATTGGGCGAGGTCTGCGTGGCCTTAGTTCAAGGAGAATACGGTGAGGATCGGGTGTCTGAGCTGCATGCTCGGATGTTGGGTGTCCGGACTGCGTGTCCTCGAGTTTAAATACTCAGCCGCTCCAACCAGACGTACAACTGAGACAGCAGTTGGAACTGGTTTACCAAATCATTGTCTTCACCAACTAACTGGTTCTATTTCCTCAACCCTTTCATTTCCTCATTACTATGTTGAGTGTTTGTTCATATCTATGCTTGAAGACTTTGACTGAAGACTTTCTCAAATTCCTCGCCCAATTTCTTGATCTGTTTGTCTTCATCTTGTGTTATCCTGTGATTACGCTTTCTGTACTCTGTGCTAGTCTTCATTTCATCATGATGACCATGCTTGTATTCTGTTATGCTTACTTCTGAGTACTTATTCCGCTGCAAGTAGTTCTTCACTAAGGAATTTCCTCACCAGCAAATTCCTCAGTGAAGAATTCATAAAAATCGCCTATTCACCCCCCCTCTAGTCGATATAACGCACTTTCACCTTCGGAGGGTGCATCGGCCGGTATGATCATCATTTGGAATTCTGCTTTCTTTGATGGAAAATTAATAGAGGCAAGACGTTTTGGTATTCTTATGGAGTTCCGCTCAAAGCATACTTCTGAAGTCTGGACGCTCGTGTCAGTTTACGGTCCATGTCAGGGTCCTTCCAGAGATGATTTTGTGCAATGGTTATATAGTCTTGATATTAACCCTGATGATAATTGGTTGTTGTTAGGTGACTTTAATTTCGTGCGATCGTTGGAAAATCGTAACCTTCCTGGGGGTAATGTCAGTGATATCTTTCTTTTCAATGAAGTGATTGGCCATCTGTCTCTCGTTGAGTTACCAATTAAGGGACGGCAGTTTACTTGGTCGAATATGCAAACTGATCCTTTACTTGAACAGATAGACTGGTTTTTACCTCAATTGCATGGACCTCGGATCATCCTAACACGCTTGTTCTGCCCCTTGCACGCACGGCCTCAGATCATGTCCCGTGTGTGGTCTCAATTGCTACTGCTATTCCTAAGGCTAAAAAATTTCAATTTGAAAATTACTGGATAGACTTTCCTGGGTTTTATGATTGTGTTGCTCAAGTTTGGAGCAAGCCTGTGGCCAGACCCTCGGCTGCTCTAAATATCTCCACTAAATTTAAAGCTCTACGGTCTGCTCTCAAGAAATGGCACATGAATTTATCCACAATTAAGGTGTTAATTTCTGATTGTAACAAGGTGATTCTGTTCTTTGATGAGTTGGAGGAGATCAGACCTTTGTCAAGGCCGGAATTTAACTTCAGGCGGGTTGTTAAATTGCATTTGGAGGATACTTTGCACTGGCAATATATATATTGGAAGCAACGTTGTACTATTCGCAGTATTAAAGTTGGTGAGGAAAATTCAAAGTTTTTCCATGCAATGGCCACGGAAAGGTACAGGAGAAATATAATTTCCTCAATCAAGAATGCTAATGGGGAGGTGGTCTCCGATCATCAACAACTTGCGACCATGTTCTAGGCTGATTTTAATCAGAGAATGGGTAATGCCAAAGGAATTATTATGGGTTTTGACTTGGACACATTAATTGCGAGAATTGATGGTCTTGAGGAACTTTCCCAGCCTTTCACTAATTCCGAGGTTGATCTTGTCATTAAGGGCATGCCTCCCGACCGTGCCCCTGGCCCAGATGGTTTTTCGGGGCTGTTTCTTAAGAGGTGCTGGCCAATCTTTAAGGAGGATTTCATGCAACTTTTGAAGGAGTTTTATGAGGGTAATTGCAACCTGGAATGTCTGAATACCTCTTTAATTACCCTGATACCTAAGAAGCTTAGCCCTGAAGTGGTCGGAGATTTTTGGCCTATCTCTTTGACCAACACGTGCTTAAAATTTCTGACTAAGTTGCTTGTGAATCGACTTCAGAAAGTGATCCTACGATGCATCCATCGTAATCAATATGGTTTTCTCCGGTGTCGGACTATTCAAGATTGCCTCGCTTGGTGTTTCGAGCACATTCATCAATGCAAGGCCTCCAAGCGGCCAATTGTCCTCTTGAAGCTGGATTTTACGAAGGCTTTTGACACGATTGAGCATGACCTAATTCTCAGAATTTTGCAATGCAAGGGCTTTGATTCCCGGTGTACTGGTTGGATCAATAATATTTTGTCATCGGGTTCTTCTTCGGTCCTTCTTAACGGCGTGCCAGGAAAGCATTTTGTATGCAAAACGGGTGTACGGCAGGGGGATCCTCTATCACCGTTGCTCTTCGTGATTGCAGTTGATTTACTGCAATCTGTCGTCAATGAGATGTGTTCCAGGAATATTCTATCTCTGCCAATACCAACCAACTCCAATGATTACCCAATTGTGCAATATGCCGGCGACACATTAATTGTTCTACCTGCGATTGATGAGCAGCTCGTGGCCTTCAAGGAAATGCTTGTCACTTTTGCTGAGTCTACTGGTTTGCGTGTTAATTTTAGTAAGTCCTCCCTCTTTCCTATAAATATGTCTGATGAGGAGGGCGCCAGAGTAGCCTCTCTGCTGGGATGTGATGTTGGCGCAATGCCTTTCACATACCTTGGATTGCCTATGGGTACTTCTAGACCCACCATATATGATCTGTTGCCTCTGGTTGATCGTATCGAGCGTCGTTTATCTGCCTCGTCATGCTTGCTAAACCAAGGAAGCCGTCTGCAGCTTCTTCAGTCAGTGTTGTGCTCCATGCCTATATATTTTCTGTGCACTTTAGACCTTCCTAAAGGAATTATTCAGCAGTTAGAGCGGATCAAGAGACAATGTCTCTGGCGAGGCAACATGGATAATCCACGTCAGTCACTTGCTGCATGGGATTTAGTATGTCGCCCTAAGGATTCTGGTGGTTTGGGTGTTCTTAATTTGACCATCCAAAATGAGGCGTTACTTCTTAAGCATCTCTTCAAGTTTTTCAACAAAGTGGATGTGCCTTGGGTATCTTTAATTTGGGATTCCTATTATGCTTTGTCTCCACCTCAAAGCACACAGATTTGTGGTTCTTTTTGGTGGCATGACGTCATGCGCTTATACCCCAATTTCTGCAAACTAGCTACCCCACAAGTCCATGCTGGGGACACGGTGCTATTCTGGCTTAACCGATGGCAACTGGGAAATCGTGCGATCTTGTTGCAGGAATGTTTCCCGAGGCTTCGCTCTTTTGCTGTTGATGAGGCAATCACAGTTAAGGACTTTATTGAGTAGTCGGATATCTTGGATCACTTTCATCTGCCTCTATCGCAAGAGGCCTACTCAGAATTTTCTCAACTACAAACCCTCCTGCCTTTGATCAATCTGGATGCTGAGAGCAAGGACATTTGGAAGTGGCCTTCGAAGTCTGGTGACTTTAGGGCCAAGTTATACTATGACTCTTGCTTCACGCACATTGTGGTTGACCCCATTTTCAAGTGGATTTGGAAGTGTGCATGCACACTAAAGCTTAAAGTTTTTGGTTGGCTTCTGTTAATGGATTGTTTGAACACCAGGGATATGATGCAACATCGACAGTGGATCATCCAGGATGATACTTTTGTGCTTTGCAACCTTGCACAACATGAGGATCGGGCCCATCTTTTCTTTGCTTGCAACTTCAGCCAAAGGGTTTGGAACTATATTGGGATTTCTTGGACTGTTCTACCTAACCAAACCACTTATGATATGGCCCAAGAAGTTAGAAAGGATTTTGGTCTCCCTTTCTTCTCTGAGGTGGTTTTTGTGGCTACTTGGAATATTTGGATTCAAAGGAATGGGAAGATCTTCAGAAATGAGCAGCCCTCATTTAGAGCCTGGAGGAGAAACTTTATTCATGACATCTCTCTTCTCTCCCACAGGATTCGGTGCAAATATAAGGATAGTCTTATGTCTTGGATAGCTAACCTTACCTAGTTTCTTCTTTTGTCAGTATTTTACTCTTCCCTATACAGTTGTAAAGTTGTAACTTGGACTCTTTTTATTATTTAATAAAAGACTGTGAGGCTGTGCCTTGCAATACATAGTCAAAAAAAACTTTACTTGGAGCTATATTTTTATTCACCACATGATATGTGTTTTGTTTGGAGTGTCTTGTATGATATGAGTCTTTTCTTTTTAGTTTACCACAATCATCCTTGTTGTACACACCTTTTGGGAGACACACACATGATTCAGAATTTATTATAATACTCTATGTGCTTCACTTATATCTTTTGAGCTAGACAATTTTGCTCTAGTGCTTCACTTATATCTTTTAGAAAACGGCGGTGGTTTTATTTTGTAGAAATTACTGATCTCTCATGCTTCACTTATATTATTTTGAGAGTCTTTTATAAATGCATGGTATTTGCTTTGGTTATAAAATTGGTCCTAGAATGATGGGCATCCAAGTTGGGTATAACAAAAACTATCATGTGCATTGGATACTATGATCAATTTGATGCTTGATAATTGTTTTGAGATATGAAGGTGGTAATGTTAGAGTCATGCTAGTTGGGTAATTATGAAATTGAGAAATACTTGTGTTAAAGTCGGCTAATCCCGTAGCATACACTTATGGTAAAAGTTGTCTAACAAATTTGTAGCATGGGATGCTCTTTTGATTGCCTTCCTTCTGAGTGGAGGTCGGGATCGCGCGATGGTTAACTCCTACCAACCCTTTCCCTTGGAGTATGCGTAGTAGTACTTTGCTTCGAGGGCTAATAAACTTTTGCAATAAGTATATGAGTTCTTTATGACTAATGTGAGTCCATGGATTATACGCACTCTTACCCTTCCATCATTGCTAGCCTCTACGGTACCGTGCATTTCCCTTTCTCACCTTGAGAGTTGGTGCAAACTTCGCCAGTGCATCCAAACCCCGTGATACGATATGCTCTATCACACATAAACCTCCTTATATCTTCCTCAAAACAGCCACCATACCTACCTATTATGGCATTTCCATAAGCCATTCCGAGATATATTGCCATGCAAGTTTCCACCGTTCCATTTATTATGACACGTTTCATCATTGGCATATTGCTTTTGCATGATCAAGTAGTTGAGATCGTATTTGTGGCAAAGCCACCTTCATAATTTTTCATACATGTCACTCTTGATTCATTGCATATCCCGGTACACCGCTGATGACCCACAAGTATAGGGGATCTATCGTAGTCCTTTCAATAAGTAAGAGTGTCGAACCCAACGAGGAGCAGAAGGAAATGACAAGCGGTTTCAGTAAGGTATTCTCTGCAAGCACTGAAATTGTAGGTAACAAATAGTTTTGTGATAAGATAATTTGTAACGGGTAACAAGCAATGAAAGTAAATAAGGTGCAACAAGGTGGTCCAATCCTTTTTGTAGCAAAGGACAAGCCTGGACAATTTCTTATAATGAGAAAAGCGCTCCCAAGGACACATGGGAATTATCGTCAAGCTAGTTTTCATCACATTCATATGATTCGCGTTTGGTACTTTGATAATTTGATATGTGAGTGGACCGATGCTTGGGTACTGCCCTTTATGGGACAAGCATCCCACTTATGATTAACCCCTATTGCAAGCATCCGCAACTACAAAAGAAGTATTAAGGTAAACCTAACCATAGCATGAAACTAGTGGATCCAAATCAGCCCCTTACGAAGCAACGCATAAACTAGGGTTTAAGCTTCTGTCACTCTAGCAACCCATCATCTACTTATTACTTCCCAATGCCTTCCTCTAGGCCCAAATAATGGTGAAGTGTCATGTAGTCGACGTTCACATAACACCACTAGAGGAGAGACAACATACATCTCATCAAAATATCGAACGAATACCAAATTCACATGACTACTAATACCAAGACTTCACCCCATGTCCTCAGGAACAAACGTAACTACTCACAAAGCATATTCATGTTCATAATCAGAGGAGTATTAATATGCATTAAGGATCTGAACATATGATCTTCCACTAGATAAACCAATTAGCATCAACTACAAGGAGTAATCAACACTACTAGCAACCCACAGGTACCAATTTGTGGTTTTGATACAAGATTGGATACAAGAGATGAACTAGGGTTTGAGAGGAGATGGTGCTGGTGAAGATGTTAATGGAGATTGACCCCCTCCCGATGAGAGGATCGTTGGTGATGACGATGGTGATGATTTCCCCCTCCCGGAGGGAAGTTTCCTTGGCAGAACAGCTCCGCCGGAGCCCTAGATTGGTTCTGCCAAGGTTCTGCCTTGTGGTGGCGGAGTTTCGTCCCGTAAGCTTGCCTATGATTTTTTTTCCAGGGTAAAAGCCTTCATATAGCAGAAGATGGGCACCTGAGGGCCACCAGGGGGCCCACAAGGCAGGGGGCGCACCCAGTAGGGGTGGGCGCGCACCCCACCCTCGTGGCCAGGGTGTGGGCCCCCTCTGGTACTTCTTTCGCTCAATAGTTCTTATTAATTCCAAAAATGACTTTCGGAGCTGTGCAAAATAGGTTTCCAATATTTGCTCCTTTTCTAGCCCAGAATCCCAGCTGCCGGTATTCTCCCTCTTCATGATAAACCTTATAAAATAAGAGAGAATAGCCATAAGTATTGTGACATAACGTGTAATAACAACCCATAATGCAATAAATATTGATATAAAAGCATGATGCAAAATGGACGTATCAACTCCCCCAAGCTTAGACCTCGCTTGTCCTCAATCGGAAGCCGATATCGAAAAATATGTCCACATGTTTAGAGATAGAGTTGTCGATAAAAATAAAATACGGACATGAGGGCATCATGATCATTCTTATAACAACAACATATATAGATTTTGTCATATGATTCCTTATGCTCAAGTAACAATCTATTCACAATGTCAAGTATGGTTCAGAAACTTCATTGAGGACTAACAAACTATAATCTTAGTCATTGAAGCAACTGCAATTTATCATAACATCGGAAAGAGTCAAGAATAGAGCTTTTCAGCAAGTTCACATACTCAACTATCATATAGTCTTCTACAATTCCTAACACTCACGCAATACTTATGGTTCTGGAGTTTTAATCGGACACAGAGAAAGATAGGGGCTTATAATTTCGCCTCCCAACGTATTCACCTTTGGGTGATGTCAACAATAATTGTTCATGCTAACTTACATCCAATTGTCACCATCGGGATCTTTCCAACATGAGGTGCTTGCCAAAGGATAAAATGAAAAAGGGAAAGCTGAGGATCACCTTGACTCTTGCATAATGTAAAAGACATAAAGTAAAAGATAGGCCCTTCGCAGAGGGAAGCAGATGTTGTCATGTGCTTTTAGGGTTGGATGCACACAATCTTAATGCAAAAGAACATTACTTTATATTGCCACTTGTGATATGAACCTTTATTATGCAGTCCATCACTTTTATTACTTCCATATCACACGATCGTATAAAGCTTATTTTCTCCGCATTAATAAGTCATATATATTTAGAGAGCAATTTTTATTGCTTGCAACATGACAACTTACTTGAAGGATCTTACTCAAACCATAGGTAGGTATGGTAGACTCTCATGGCAAAAACTGGGTTTAAGGATATTTGGAAGCACAAGTAGTATCTCTACTTGGTGCAAGGAATTTGGCTAGCATGAGGGGCAAAGGCAAGCTCAACATGTTGGACGATCCATGACAATATACTTTAACTAAGATGTTAGAAAACATAACCCGTTATGTTGTCTTCCTTGTCCAACATCAACTCTTTAGCATGTCTTACTTTAATGAGTGCTCACAATCGTAAAAGATGTACAAGATAGTATATTTATATGTGAGAACCTCTCTTTCTTTATTACTTCCTATTAATTGCAACGATGACCAAAACTATGTTTGCCAACTCTCAACAACCTTTAAGCCTCATACTCTTTATATGTGAAGTCATTACCATCTATAAGATCAATATGAACTCTTTTATTTCTTTTTACTCTTTATATTTCGTCAAGGTCATAGCAAGATAGCAAAGCCCTTGACTCAACACTAATCTTTATTATATATAGCTCACGGACTCGATTACACAGAGGGATCACAAAGCAAAACTCAAAACTAATTCATACCAAAACTTTATTCTACTAAATATAGATATTACTAAATGGATCGAACTAAGTAAAACGGTAAAGATAGGAGTGTGATGGTGATACAATACCGGGGCACCTCCCCCAAGCTTGGCAGTTGCCAAGGGGAGTGCCCATACCCATGTGATTATGTCTCCTTCTTCAGAGTGGGTGTTGTGATCTTCTTGGCGATGATGCCTCTCAGGATACGGTTCTCCTCCTCGAGCTTATTGACTTGTTGCTTGAGGTCCATATTTTCCTTGCGAATCTTGCCCGTGACGGCTAAAGCTCCTTTTACCCAAGGATGCTGCGTAGCTTCTGGAGAACAAGTGACACTCTTTTTCATATTTTCATAAGAAAGAAATTTAACATTGGAAGGGATGACCGAATTTGGAATAGCTGAGCTCTGTAGTTCCCCCATTGCGAATCTAGCTCAGAGACCAGAGGTAACTTCTTGATCCTCCTCCATAGCACCTATCCTTTTCAAGTCGGCCTCCATCTCATCCTCTGTTGATGGTCCAAAGTGATAAGCATCGCTGTTTGCTTCTGGACCTGGCGTCGGGTGAGACACCCGACTCTCCCCGACTGACTCTTGAGAAGACATCTTGCTCTAAATCTGCGACAGAAACAGCTCGAAACAAAAACAGAGGATTTTTGCAAGATACGTTGGTCAAAACCTTTGGGAGATTATATAATGAATTTTTACCGACGAAAAGAAGTATCGTGCAAGAAAACGGAGTCCAGAGAGCACACGAGGTGCCCACGAGGCAGGGGGCGCGCCCAGTAAGGGTGGGCACGCCCTCCACCCTTGTGGAGGCCTCGTGTCCTTCCCGGACTACTTCTTATTTTCCTAAATTCTTAAATATTCCAAAAGGAGAAAATTGCCATTAGAACTGTTTTGGAGTTGGTTTACTTACCGTACTACGTACCTATTCCTTTTCGGAGTCTGAAACATTCTGGAAAGTGTCCCTTATGTATTCCTCCGGGGTTACGGTTTAAATAATATTAGTGTCAACATTTATTGGGTTACCTGAGATATAGTGTTTGATTCTTGGACCGTTCACCACCCTCGGACTTGTTCCTTCAAAGTTGTTGATTTTTATGGCACCGGAATGATAGACCTCCTCGATAATGTAAGGACCTTTCCATTTAGAGAGAAGTTTTCCTGCAAAAAATCTTAAACGAGAGTTGAATAGCAACACATAATCACCCACGTTAAACTCACACTTTTGTATTCTTTTGTCATGCCATCTTTTAACTTTTTCTTTGAACAGCTTGGCATTCTCATAGGCTTGGGTTCTCCATTCATCAAGTGAGCTAATATCAAATAACCTCTTCTCACCGGCAAGTTAGAAATCATAGTTGAGCTCTTTAATAGCCCAATATGCCTTATGTTCAAGTTCGAGAGGTAAGTGACATGCTTTTCCATAAACCATTTGATACGGAGACATACCCATAGGATTTTTATATGCAGTTCTATAGGCCCATAATGCATCATCAAGTTTCTTGGACCAATTCTTTCTAGATCTATTAACAGTCTTTTGCAAAATTAATTTGAGCTCTCTATTACTCAATTCTACTTGACCACTAGACTGTGGGTGATAAGGAGATGCAATTTTATAATTAACATCATACTTAGCAAGCATTTTACGAAAATCACCATGAATAAAATGTGAACCACCATCAGTCCTTAAGTATCTAGGGACTCCAAACCCCTCGGAAAAATAACTTCTTTAAGCATCTTAATAGAGGTGTTATGATCAGCACTACTAGTTGGAATAGCTTCTACCCACTCAGTAACGTAATCAACAGCAACTAAAATATGTGTATATCCATTAGAGGCAGGAAAAGGTCCCATATAATCAAAGCCCCAAACATCAAATGGTTCAATGACAAGAGAATAGTTAATAGGCATTTCTTGACGTCTACTAATATTACCAATTCTCTGACATTCATCACAAGACAAGACAAACTTACAGGCATCTTTGAAGAGAGTAGGCCAATAAAAACGGATTGCAATACCTTATGTGCAGTTCTATCTCCAGTGTGGTGTCCTCCATATGGTTCGGAGTGACACTTGCGTAGGATATGTTCCTGTTCATGCTCAGTTACACAATGTCTAATAACACCATCTACTCCTTCTTTATAAAGGTGTGGGTCATCCCAAAAGTAATTTCTTAAATCATAAAAGAACTTTTTCTTTTGCTGGTATGTGAAACTAGGTGGTATAAATTTAGCAACAATGTAATTATCATAATCAGCATACCATGGAGCAGTATGAGAAGCATTTATGACCGCTAATTGTTCATCAGGAAAGCTATGATCAATAGGTAGTGGGTCATCAAGAATATTCTCTAACCTAGACAAGTTGTCTGCAACTGGGTTCTCAGCTCCCTTTCTATCAATAATATGCAAATCAAATTCTTGTATCAAGAGAACCCATCTAATAAGTCTAGGCTTAGCATCTTTCTTTTCCATAAGATATTTAATAGCAGCATGATCAGTGTGAATAGTTACTTTAGAATCAACAATATAAGGTCTGAACTTATCACAAGCAAATACAACTGCTAAGAATTCTTTTTCAGTGGTAGCATAATTTCTCTGGGCAGTATCAAGAGTTTTACTAGCATACTGGATAACATTTAATTTATTATCAACTCTTTGCCCTAGAACATCACCTATATCATAATCACTAGCATCACACATAATTTCAAAGGGTAAATTTCAATCAAGTGGCTGAACTATAGGTGCAGTGATCAAAGCTTTCTTAAGTATTTCAAATGCTTCTACACAATCATCATCGAAGACAAAAGGAATATATTTTTGCAATAAATTAGTCAGAGGCCTAGAGATTTTAGAAAAGTCCTTAATGAACCTCCTATAAAAACCGGCATGACCAAGGAAACTTCTTATACCTTTATTGTCCTTGGGACACGACATCTTTTTAATAGCATCAACTTTAGCTTTATCAACTTTAATACCTCTTTCAGAAATTTTATGCCCCAAGACAATGCCTTCATTAACCATAAAGTGGCACTTTTCCCAATTCAAGACAAGACTAGTGTCTTCACATCTCTACAAAACTCGATCAATGTTGCTCAAGCAATCATCAAAAGAGGATCCGTAAACGGAGAAGTCATCCATGAATACCTCACAAATCTTTTCACAAAAGTCAGAGAATATAGCCATCATACATCTTTGAAAGGTAGCAGGTGTGTTACATAAACCAAAAGGCATACGTCTATAAGCAAAAGTACGGAAAGGGCAAGTAAAAGTAGTTTTTGATTGATCGTCCACTGACACAGGTATTTGAGAGAAACCAGAATAACCATCTAGAAAGCAGAAATGTGTATGTTTGGATAGTCTTTCTAGCATTTGATCAATAAAAGGTAAAGGGTAATGATCTTTCTTAGTAGCTTTATTTAATTTACGGAAATCAATTACCATCCTATAACCTATAATAATTCTTTGCGGAATCAATTCATCTTTATCATTAGGAACAACAGTAATACCTCCCTTCTTAGGGACGCAATGGACAGGACTTACCCAATCACTATCAGCAACGAGATAAATTATACCTTCCTCAAGGAGCTTTAGTATCTCCTTTCTTACCACTTCTTTCATCTTAGGATTCAATCGTCGTTGATGATCTCTAACTAGTTTGGCATCTTCGTCCAATTTAATTTTGTGTTGGCATAGAGTGGGACTAATGCCCTTAAGATCATCAAGAGTATATCCAATAGCAGCACAGTGCTTCTTCAGAGTTTTCAATAATCTTTCCTCTTCCTGCTCTGAAAGGTTAACACTAATAATAACAGGATATATCTTCTTTTCATCAAGATAAGCATATTTAAGATTATCAGGTAATGGTTTAAGCTCAAACACGGGATCACCCTTGGGTGGAGGAGGATCCCCTAGGATTTCAACAGGCAAGTTGTGTTTCAGAATAGGACCCTGTTTAAGGAATAATTCATCTATTTCCCTTCTTTCATTCATAAACATATCATTTTCATGGTCTAGCAAATATTGTTCTAATGGATCAGTAGGAGGCACGACAATAGAAGCAAGACCAATAACTTCATCCTTACTAGGCAATTCTTTATCATGGGGTTGTCTACGAAATTTAGCAAAATTAAACTCATGAGACATATCTCCTAAGCCAATCGTAACAACATCCTTTTTGCAATCTATCCTAGCATTAACAGTATTCAAGAAGGGTCTACCAAATATAGTGGGACAAAAGCTATCTTGTGGGGAACCAAGAACAAGAAAATCAGCAAGATATTTAACTATCCCACACAAGACTTCAACATCTCTAACAATCCCAAATGGTGAAATAGTATCCCTATTGGCAAGCTTAATTGTAACATCAATATCTTCTAACTCAGCGGGTGCAATATCATGCATAATTTCATTATATAAGGAAATAGGTATTGCATTAGCACTAGCACCCATATCACATAAGTCATGATAACAATGATCTCCTATTTTAACAGAAATAATAGGCATGCCTACAACACATCTATGTATCTTAGCATCGGGTTTAGCAAAGTTGCTTCCTCACAGAAATAAATAACATGCCCATCAATATTATCAGCTAAGAGATCTTTAACCATAGCAATACTAGGTTCAACTTTAATTTGCTCAGGAGGTGTATATGTTCTAGTATTACTTTTACGAAGAACAGTTGAAGCTTTAGCATGATCCTTTATCCTAACAGGGAAAGGTGGTTTCTCAACATAAGTAGTAGGAACAATAGGATCATTATAAGTGATGGTCTTTTCTTCAACTGTAATAGGTGAAACTACTTTTACTTCAGTGGGAGGATTATATTTAAACCACTTCTCCTTAGGGAGATCAACATGAGTAGCAAAAGATTCACAGAAAGAAGCTACTATCTCAGCTTCAAGTCCATATTTAGTGCTAAATCCACGAAAAGCATCGGTATCCATAAAAGACTTAACACAATCAAACTTATGTGTCATACCTGACTCCTTACCATCGTCGGAACCCCAGTCTCCAGAGTTGCATTTAATTCTTTCCAATAAGTCCCACTTGAATTCAGTAGTCTTCAGCATATAAGAACCAACACATGAGGTATCGAGCATGGTGCGATCATTGAGAGAAAGCCGAGCATAAATTTTTTGAATAATCATTTCTCTTGAGAGCTCATGATTGGGGCATGAATATAACATTGACTTAAGCCTCCCCCAAGCTTGAGCGATGCTTTCTCCTTCGCAAGGCCAAAAATTATATATATAATTATGATCACGATGAACAAGATGCATAGATAAAACTTCTGGTGAAATTCCAGCTTCAATCGTTTATAGTCCCAAGATTCCGTATCATCACATAGCCTATACCATGTCAATGCATCTCCCTTCCAAGATAGAGGGAAGACCTTCCTCTTAACAACATCATTGGGTATACCTGTAAGCTTAAATAGTCCACAAACTTCATCCACATAGATAAGGTGTAAATCGGGATGCAATGTTCCATCTCCTGCAAAGGGATTAGCAAGCAGTTTCTCTATCATACCCAAAGGAATTTCAAAGTAAACATTTTCAGTGGGTTCAGTAGGTTGAGGAGCAACTCTTTGCTCTACTGGTCGGGGCGAAGATGCCCCGAACAAGCCCCTCAAAGGATTAGTTTCCACAGTAACAAGTGACAGAAAATTTCAGCACACTATATAAATGTTTCATTACCAAGTTCCACTCACTAAAGGCGCTTCACTCCCCGGCAACAGCGCCAGAAAAGAGTCTTGATGACCCACAAGTATAGGGGATCTATCGTAGTCCTTTCGATAAGTAAGAGTGTCGAAGCCAACAAGGAGCAGAAGGAAATGATAAGCGGTTTTCAGTAAGGTATTCTCTACAAGCACTGAAATTGTAGGTAACAGACAGTTTTGTGATAAGATAATTTGTAATGGGTAAGAAGCAATGAAAGTAAATAAGGTGCAGCAAGGTGGCCCAATCCTTTTTGTAGCAAAGGACAAGCCTGGACAATTTCTTATAATGAGAAAATCGCTCCCGATGACACATGGGAATTATCGTCAAGCTAGTTTTCATCACATTCCTATGATTCTTGTTTGGTACTTTCATAATTTGATATGTGGGTGGATTGGAGCTTGGGTACTGCCCTTTCTTGGACAAGCATCCCACTTATGATTAACCCCTATTGCAAGCATCCGCAACTACAAAAGAAGTACTAAGGTAAACCTAACCATAGCATGAAACTAGTGGATCCAAATCAGCCCCTTACGAAGCAACGCATAAACTACGGTTTAAGCTTCTGTCACTCTAGCAACCCATTATCTACTTATACTTCCCAATGCCTCCCTCTAGGCCCAAATAATGGTGAAGTGTCATGTAGTCGACATTCACATAACACCACTAGAGGAGAGACAACATACATCTCATCAAAATATCGAATGAATACCAAATTCACATGACTACTAATAGCAAGACTTCACCCATGTCCTCAGGAACAAACGTAACTACTCACAAAGCATATTCATGTTCATAATCAGAGGAGTATTAATATGCATTAAGGATCTGAACATATGATCTTCCACCAGATAAACCAATTAGCATCAACTACAAGGAGTAATCAACACTACTAGCAACCCACAGGTGATAACCCACAAGTGTAGGGGATCGCAACAGCTTTCGAGGGTAAAGTATTCAACCCAAATTTATTGTTTCGACACAAGGGGAGCCAAAGAATATTATTGAGTATTAGCAGTTGAGTTGTCAATTCAACCACACCTGGATAACTTAGTATCTGCAGCAAAGTATTTAGTAGAAAATTAGTATGATAATAAAGGTAACAGTAGCAAAAGTAATATTTTTTGGGTTTTGTAGGAATTGTAACAATAGCAACGGAAAAGTAAATAAGCGAAGCACAATATGTGAAAAGCTCATAGGCATTGGATCAGTGATGGATAATTATGTCGGATGCGATTCTTCATGTAATAGCTATAACATAGGGTGACACAGAACTAGCTCCAGTTCATCAATGTAATGTAGGCATGTATTCCGAATATAGTCATACATGCTTATGGAAAAGAACTTTCATGACATCTTTTGTCCTACCCTCCCGCGGTAGCGGGGTCCTAGCGGAAACTAAGGGATATTAAGGCCTCCTTTTAATAGAGAACCGGACCAAAGCATTAACACATAGTGAGTACATGAACTCCTCAAACTACGTCATCACCGAGAAGTATCCCGATTATTGTCACTTCGGGGTTGTTGGATCATAACACATAATAGGTGACTATAGACTTGCAAGATAGGATCAAGAACACACATATATTCATGAAAACATAATAGGTTCAGATCTGAAATCATGGTGCTCGGGCCCTAGTGACAAGCATTAAGCATAGCAAAGTCATAGCAACATCAATCTCAGAACATAGTGGATACTAGGGATCAAACCCTAACAAAACTAACTTGATTACATGGTAAATCTCATCCAACCCATCACCGTCCAGCAAGCCTACGATGGAATTACTCACACACGGCGGTGAGCATCATGAAATTGGTGATGGAGGATGGTTGATGATGACAACGGCGACGAATCCCCCTCTTCGGAGCCGCGAACAGACTCCAGATCAGCCCTCCCGAGAGAGATTAGGGCTTGGCGGCGGCTCCGTATTGTAAAACGCGATGAAACTTTCTCTCTGATTTTTTTTCTCCGCGAAACGGAATATATGGAGTTGGAGTTGAGGTTGGTGGAGCCTCAGGGGGCCCATGAGACAGGGGGCACGCCCAGGGGGGTGGGCGCGCCCCCCACCCTCGTGGACAGGGTCTGGAGCCCTGGTCTTGATTCTTTCGCCAGTATTTTTTATATTTCCAAAATGTGCCTCCGTGCATTTTCAGGACATTCCGAGAACTTTTGTTTTCTACACATAAAACAACATCATCGCAGTTCTGCTGAAAACAGCGTCAGCCCGGGTTAGTTTCATTCAAATCATGCAAGTTAGAGTCCAAAACAAGAAAAGTGTTTGGAAAAGTAGATACGTTGGAGACGTATCAACAGGTACCAATTTGTGGTTTTGATACAAGATTGGATACAAGAGATGAACTAGGGTTTGAGAGGAGATGGTGTTGGTGAAGATGTTGATGGAGATTGACCCCCTCCCGATGAGAGGATTGTTGGTGATGACGATGGTGATGATTTCCCCCTCCAGAAGTTTCCCAGCGAACAGCTCACGGAGCCCTAGATTGGTTCCGCCAAGGTTTCGCCTCGTGGCGGCGGAGTTTCATCCCGTAAGCTTGCCTATGATTTTTTCCAGGGTAAAAGCCTTCATATAGTAGAAGATGGGCACCGGAGGGCCACCAGGGGGCCCATGAGGCAGGGGGCGCGCCCAGTAGGTGTGGGCGCGCCCCCACCCTCGTGGCCAGGGTGTGGGCCCCCTCTGGTACTTCTTTCGCTCAATAATTCTTATTAATTCCAAAAATGACTTTTGTGGAGTTTCAAGACTTTTGGAGCTGTGCAGAATAGGTTTTCAATATTTGCTCCTTTTCCAGCCTAGAACCCCAGCTGCTGGCATTCTCCCTCTTCATGATAAACCTTATAAAATAAGAGAGAATAGCCATAAGTATTGTGACATAACGTGTAATAACAGCCCATAATGCAATAAATATTGATATAAAAGCATGACGCAAAATGGACGTATCAACCGCCGGAGGCACTCGTATAGAGTCATATTTTGTTCTAGTATCGAGTTGTAATCCATTAGTTGTAAGTAAATAGAAGTGTGATGATCATCATTATTAGAGCATTGTCCCCTAAAAAAGGAAAGACCAAAAAAAAGAGAAAGGCCAAATAAAAAAGAAAGGCCAAATTAAAAAAGGAAAGGCCTAGAAAAAAAGAGGGGGACAACGTTACTATCATTTTCCACACTTGTGCTTCAAAGTAGCACCATGATATTTATGATAGGGAGTCTCTTGTTTTGTCACTTTCATATACTAGTGGGAATTTTTCATTATAGAACTTGGCTTGTATATTCCAACGATGGGCTTCCTCAAAATGCCCTAGGTCTTCGTGAGCAAGCAAGTTGGATGCACACCCACTTAGTTTCTTTTGTTGAGCTTTCATACATTTATAGCTCTAGTGCATCCGTTGCATGGCAATCCCTACTCCTCATGTTGACATCAATTGATGGGCATATCCATAGCCCATTGATTAGCCTCGTCAATGTGATACTTTCTCCTTTTTTGTCTTCTTCACACAACCTCCATCATCATATTCTATTCCACCCATAGTGCTATATCCATGGCTTACGCTCATGTATTGCGTGAGAGTTGAAAAAAGCTGAAGCGCGTTAAAAAGTATGAACCAATTGCTTGGCTAAAACTGGGGTTGTGCATGATGGGAGTATTTTGTGTGACGAAAATGAAACATAGCCTAACTATATGATTTTGTAGGGGTAAGCTTTCTTTGGCTATGTTATTTTGATAAGACATGATTACTTGTTAGTATGCTTGAAGTATTACTATTCTTATGTCAATATTGAACTTTTATCTTGAATCATTTGGATCTGAACATTCATGCCACAATAAAGAAAATTACATTGAGAAATATGCTACCTAGCATCCCACATCAAAAATTCTGTTTTTATCATTTACCTACTCGAGGACGAGCAGGAATTAAGCTTGGGGATGCTTGATACGTCTCCAACGTATCTATAATTTTTGATTTATCCATGCTATTATATTACCCGTTTTGGATGTCTATGGGCTTTACTATACACTTTAATATCATTTTTTGGACTAACCTATTAACCGGATGCCCAGCCCAAATTGTTGTTTTTTTTGCCTATTTCAGTGTTTCGAAGAAAAGGAATATCAAAGGGAGTCCAAACAGAATGAAACCTTTGGGAGAGATCTTTTTGGAGCAAACGCAATCCAGGAGACTTTGAGTGGACGTCAAGAAGCAGCCCAGTCGGCCACGAGGGTCCAGGGCGCGCCCTAGGGGGGTGGGCGCGCCCCCCACCCTCGTGGGCCCCTCGTGGTCCCTTGACCGACCTCCTTCGCCTATATATACTTACGTACCCCGAAAACATCCAGGAGCACCATGAAACCCTATTTCCACCGCCGCAACCTTCTGTACCCGTGAGATCCCATCTTGGAGCCTTTTCCGGTGCTCTGTCGGAGGGGAATCAATCACGGAGGTCTTCTACATCAACACCATAGCCTCTCCGATGAGTTGTGAGTAGTTTACCACAGACCTTCGGGTCCATAGTTATTAGCTAGATGGCTTCTTCTCTCTCTTTGAATCTCAATACAAAGTTCTCCTCGATCTTCTTGGAGATCTATTCGATATAACTCTTTTTGCGGTGTGTTTGTCGAGATCCGATGAATTGTGGGTTTATGATCAAGTTTATCTATGAGAAATATTTGAATCTCCTTTGAATTCTTGTATGTATGATTGGTTATCTTTGCAAGTCTCTTTGAATTATCAGTTTGGTTTGGCCTACTAGATTGATCTTTCTTGCAACGGGAGAAGTGCTTAGCTTTGGGTTCAATCTTGCGGTGTCCTTTCCCAGTGACAGCAGGGGCAGCAAATCATGTATTGTATTGTTGCCATCGAGGATAAAAAGATGGGGTTTATATCATATTGCTTGACTTTATCCCTCTACATCATGTCATCTTGCCTAATGCGTTACTCTGTTCTTATGAACTTAATACTCTAGATGCATGCTCGATAGCAGTCGATGTGTGGAGTAATAGTAGTAGATGCAGGCAGGAGTCGGTCTACTTGTCGCGGACATGATGCCTATATACATGATCATGCCTAGATATTCTCATAAGTATGCACTTTTCTATCAATTGCTCGACAGTAATTTGTTCACCCATCATAATACTTATGCTATCTTGAGAGAAGCCACTAGTGAAACTTATGGCCCCCGGGTCTATTTTCCATCATATAAGTTTCCAATCTACTTTATTTTGCAATCTTTATTTTCCAATCTATATCATAAAAATACCAAAAATATTTATCTTATCTTATTATCTCTATCAGATCTCACTTTCGCAAGTGGCCATGAAGGGATTGACAACCCCTTTATCGCGTTGGTTGCGAGGTTCTTGTTTGTTTGTGTAGGTACGAGGGACTTGCGTCGAGCTTCCTATTGGATTGTTACCTTGGTTCTCAAAAACTGAGGGAAATACTTACGCTACTTTGCTGCATCACCCTTTCCTCTTCAAGGGAAAACGAACGCAATGCTCAAGAGGTAGCACCGCACATACATTAAGTCGCATATGTCCGGAGGATCGGTGTTTCTTGGGGAATATTGCTTGTGGTGGGTGGGCGGGCTCAAATCCAAACCCTGACCCACTGAGAAGTCTGGATTCTGAAGAATTTCCGAGGTTACAAGCATGGGCTTCAGAGCATCCGGTGCGTTTTTAGGCTCAACGCCTGATTCCATGTTCAGAGGACAAGAAGTGTCTTCCGGAAGACGGGGGTCCGGTTCTCCGAGCTCGGAGACCCGAACATACTTTGTTCTTAATGTAGGAGAAGAGTCATTGTCGGCTTGTTCCTCCACGATTGCCACATGATGGGTGATCGGTGGAGATCTGATTTCTCTCTGATCGGGTTTAAGCCCAAACCGATCATAGTCGGTTGCAACCCCCAGGGCGGCGATGCGATCTAGCAGTTCATTTAAGGCCAATACATCTGTCGGATCCATCTTGTCGGAGTATTCAGGGCCGCTGCAGAGGTGATTTTTGGCGACAAGTTGGGCTGCTTCTAGCTTAACGGTCGGGCGAGCGCCCATGATGAAGCTGCCGAGCCGGAGGGTTTGCCCTAAAGCTAGGGCTCCTTCGGATGTGATGTTGTCCTTGATAATAAGGCGAGCCATCAATCCTTCTGTTGACAGCACAGAGGAACTCTCAAAGAAAGCACCAATGTCGGTGTCAAAACCGGCAGATCTCGGGTAGGGGGTCCCGAACTGTGCATCTGAGGATTGAAGGTAACAGGAGACAGGGGACACGATGTTTACCTAGGTTCGAGCCCTCTTAATGGACGTAATACCCTACTTCCTGCTTGATTGACTTTGATGAGTATAGGGGTTACAAGAGTTGATCTACCTCGAGATCGTAATGGCTAAACCCTAGATGTCTAGCCTGTATGATTTTGATTGTCCCTACGGACTAAACCCTCCGGTTTATATAGACACCGGAGGAGGCTAGGGTTATACAAAGTCGGTTAACAGAGGAAGGAAACTACATATCCGGATGCTAAGCTTGTCGTCCACGCAAAGGAGAGTCCCACCCAGACACGAGAGAAGGCCTTCGGTTCTGTATCTTCACGACCCGTCAGTCAGGCCCATGTCACATAGGCCGGCTCTTTGAGGACCCCTTAATCCAGGACTCCCTCAGTGGCCGCGTGCCTCGTCTGGCACATGGGTTGCGCCTGGGCCCCTTGTCGCTGCGTGGCCTTGCTGGGCCGGACTGGCTCGCTAGAGCCAGGCCGCCGCAGGACCCGCTTCTTCTTTGGGGCCGACGGCTCGTCCGCGATGGATCCCTCCTTGGCCGCCTCCTAGGCTGTCTCCTGAGCCGTTTCTTCGACAAGGGGAGACCCAACACCGGTGCCGCTGGGCCCCCCAGCAGACCCCGCCCATTCGGCGAACTTCTTCTCCTCTTTGGCCTCCTTGGCCTCGTCCTCCACGGCGCCAAGGCTGCTGGCCTCCTCAACAAGTGCCGCCTCCTCCACCTTGGTGGCAATGTACTCCATCTCTTCCTCAGTGGTGGGGCGGATGAGCTACGGCTCGACACAGATATACTTCTTCGACAAATTGTCAAAGAATCTCTGCACTATCTCTTCTTCTGGATCGACCTAGGTCGAATCGAGGTCGTGCGCGTTGAACATTGGCATCATAGCGATGATGGCGGTCAAGCAAGAGTTGTTGCTCAACGGGACCACCCCCGCTGGCAACCTGAAAGGATTGTCAGCCTTGCCGGTCTTGGCGGCCTTGCCGGACTTCTCGGCCTTGCCAGTCTCATCCACCTTGAGCTAGAAAAGCCTCTGGCAGAGATGCGCCTGTTGTATCACCGTGAAGTTATAGTTCAGGCCAGGGCGAAGCCTCATGATATCGATCGCATTCTTGTAATCCCAGACCGGCCTCCCCTTGTCGTGCAGAGGAGCAATGCGGCGGCGGATGAAATCGGCCCCGATCATCTCGAGCATGAGCCTGGCTGAGGTGAGGCGGTGGATCCTGGTGGTGGCGATCGTGAGCTTCCCGTCGTTGGCGTCGAGTTCGCCCCAGTCGTTGCCGCGGACCGGCGGCCTGCGACGGACCTGGCAGAACTCCTGCGGATCCTTCTCCTCAATCCAGCACCACCGGCCCCGCCATTCGTCCCACTTGTCCTTTATGGAACCCTCCGTGTACGTGCCCTTGCTCAGAGCCCTTGGGATCCAAGTGATGCACCCATAGATGGCGCCGCCTGCCTGGATGCGGGGGACGAAGTACTGGCGAAAGAGCGACGTGTTGGTATGCACCCCGGCAAAGCCCTCGCAGAGGTGGGCGAAGAAGGCCATGCACGCCACGGCATTCGGTGTAAAATCCAAAAGATGGAAGCCGTAGGTGTGCATGATGTCGTTGAAGAAGTCGGAGAAAGGGGGGCAGAGCCCGCAAGAGAAGTAATTGACGAAAAAAGGATATTTGTCTGGGCCTGGCTTGGCGAAGGAAGCGGGGATGATAACCGTGCACTACTAGGAAAAGGCCTACTAATGGCGCACCGGTTTTGCCTACTAATGGCGCATTACCAGTGCGCCATTAGTACCACGCCACTAGTATTTTTTACTAATGGCGCACCACTGGTGCGCCATTATTATCTGGTATACTAATGGCGCACCAAGCAGTGCACCATTAGTATGTAACACCATGCGCCATTAGTGTGCCTCCCGAGGGGCCATACGTAAGCATGTGCTTTGTCATACTAATGGCGCATTCTGTGGTGATGCGCCATTAGTATCCTTTGGCATACTAGTGGCGCACCTAGTGGTGATGCGCCATTAGTATGAATATTTGTTTTTTTTACTTTTCTGATTTTTGCACAGGTTACAAAATATATTATTGGACAGAATATAGACAGCAGCACACAACAACATCAGATTCATCGAATACAATAGAAGATTAGTCTCCGAATACAATTCATCATATTAGTCTCCAAATTCAAAAGACCGAACAAAGATAAAACATTACAAGTCTCAAGACCGCGAGTATCGAGTTTGTCTTCACATTACAAGTCGATATCGATCATCTAAACTACCATCACATAGAAGAGAGCTGCGGTCATCACGATGAGCATCATCGCGATCAAACTGGTCTTCATCCGGTTCCTCCAACGCTCCCTCCTCTCTCCCGCTAGATAGCGGGCGTATCTAGATTTGGCCTCCGCCCTAGTGGTGTACCCTTTGTAACTGTTACCGCTGAAACGGTGAACCTGTCTCCAACACTCCTCCCAGTCGTCGTAGACTCCGGGAACCTTACCCTTGTACACGACATACGACGGCATCTCTATGCACAAGCCAAACAACAGACAATACATAAGCAATATGTAAGTATGCAACAAAAGGATCGGAAGAGAAAAGCAAGACATTAATAGCACGATTCATGGTCCTACTAATAAATAGCATCGATTACATCTAAGTTGAACGATTGTCCAAACCAAAGAGACATACGAATTCATTAAAGTTTAATTACAACATGAGCCAATCAATGTTTTAGAACTACACATCACTACTTTCGACTCGACTCATCGGACAGGAGCGTGGATGAAGCCGCCGTCTGTCGTGATGGTCATGAAATCGCGGTCGTTGTCACCCTGCATTTGTAGCGTTCCATCTATCTCATTGTTGGACGGTTGATATCTGAGGAAGAACTGCCCCGAGGTATGAAGGACATCTTGATGGATGATGTCCACAAACTCCGACTGGATGCGAAAGAATTCTTGTCTGAGGTCCGCGTCCTGGATTGCCGACAAGTTCGCGGCCCAATCTTTGAGATTATCTGGTAGCAGAAGGTGATGATGGTCCCTTACGATCGCCCGCATGTGATGGAGGGTGTAGTAGGCATCCTTCTGACCGCCAGGCGGCTGCTTGACGCAGCAGAACTTCGTATTGTGTGAGAACATGTGCTTGCCGTACTTACAAACTGCCCTGGTGGAGGTGCCTCCAGATTTGGCGTAGCCGGGGAGAACATCATCAAGAATTTTCTTGACATTTGTGTAGTCTATCTTGGAGTTACGGTTCAGGTCGAAATACGTGGCCATGGAATATTTCGGGCTTAAGAGGATGAGTGTGCAATGTGTGTCACTTCATAGAACATGGAATGTTAGAAAAAAAAGAACGATCGAAATCTAAGAAATCATATGTTACGGGGCGGTTAAGGGATGACTTACTCGAGAAAGTAAGCCACAAGGAAGTTATCCTTATCTGGGTTTGCCAGAATGACGCCTTCGAGGTGTGAACTCGCAACTTGGCGGTCCCCAGGGCTGCTCAAGTGCTTGGCACGCATGTAGAAGGGGTCAACTATCACGATGTTCGGGGTCTTGTCTCTAATGATCCGCATCTCCATACTCAGCGAAAACAGCCGAACGAAGGTGTAGTGTAGCGGATGAAGGTTAAACATAGCAAAGATGTCATCAAACCGCACGACAATCGTACCCCCGATGTCGCCATCCACAAAGCCCTTGCCCTCTAGCACCTTGGCCACGAAAACCGGGTATGCCACACCATTCTCTCTGAGACGCTGCTTCTCCAAAGAAAGAACAATGTCGTGCAGACTCCGCATAGCACCGGTTGCAGCATTGAGCATATTTGGCGGTAGCATCGCCCTACCCGCCACATGCACCCTCCTCGAGATATCCTTAGGTGAAGTGGCCCGTCCTGAGCACGGATCGGACTCGGTGCCGGGTGGCTCGCACCGGCGCCCTTGTTAGTCTTTCGTTTCTGTCCCTTCTTCTTGATCTCCTGTAATGGGACGAGTTACGCTCACGAGACCGCCTTCTTGGCGTGTTGGGGCTGATAATATTTCGCACCTCAGCTATCTCGAGGCTCGGTGAAAGCGGAGCTGGGCGTCTCCGAGAACTGAGCGCCGCGGCGCGCTGTTGCAATTGGATTTCTCCGTCGTACCAACTAGATTGTGGTCGTCTTGGTTGGGTTCTTGAGAAAGAGGCCCGCAGAACTCGTCAACGTACCCATGTTCGGCAAAGTACTTATCGACTTTAGTAAATGTACCGTCGTCGTTGTCGTCGCCGTCCGGATCCTATGCCATAGGGCTATCCGGATCCTGTGCCATAGGGATGTCCGGCATAGGGATGTCTGGCAGGTCCGATAGCATTGCGGCATTCTTGCCATGGCTTGGCGCCGGCACGACTAGCGGTCTTGTCTGTGGGGTGGTGTCCCCGGCCCCCAAACGAATCTGCTCTTCGCCCAAGCGAGGGCGATTCTGCAGCGCCGAGGTCATCTCATCTTCTTCGTCGGCCCAGCCGGTCGAATGGGAGGTAACAGCTCGTCGCAGCTGGCAGCACCGAACCACTTCAACCCTATACATTGTGGGTGGCATCGGATTACCGTGGAACATGGGGTTGCCCGGTTGAACGATTCTGCCCTTGGCGACATCGACCAACTCGGCGCCCACGAAGTGCAGAAGAGTGCAAGGAACGTCGATGGCGCCCTGCGAAAACATGTAGGGCGTCAGGGATGCCCAGTCAAAGGCAAGGAGATGAAGTCATCGGCCGAGAGGCTTAGTTACCGTGATGCCGTCGAGCTCGGCTAATGTCGAGGCACCGCCAACGGCGGGCGCGCAACTGACGGAGGGGGCGCTTGCTGGCGAGGTGCCGACCGGCGTACACCTGGGTGCATTAAGCTCCAATGCCCGTGCCGGTGCCGGAGACATGAATACCGCCTCCGCCGGAGACACCAATGGTGCCGTCGGAGACACCAATGGCGCCGCCTACGCGCTGTGCGAGTTGCTGGCCGTGAAGCTGGGAACCAGGGGAGGCCCCTGTTGGCTGCCCGCAATCCATGTCGTCAGCCCATGAATCAACGTAGGCACCATGGCGTTGAGCTTCGTTCCCAGCTGTTGTTCCACTTGCTCTTGGACAAGCTCCGGAATCCGCGCCACTTGTGCCTTGAGTGCTTCAACCTCGCGCGTCTGGCTTTTCGAGCTGGTCTTTTTCTCCTTTCGCCCACCAGCGGTATAGTATGACGACCATTTTGTGGACAAGCCTTTGCCGGCCACACGACCAGCTGACGTCGGCTTATTGAGCTTATCCTTGTTTTTCATTACGTTCAACACCCTATTTAAAGGGGTGTCGAAAGGGGAGCTCTGAGACGACCCCGCGCTACTGCTTTCAGTGTCCTACGGAAGGAACGTGAACCGTTTAGAAATATTGGGGATTAATTAGAGTGCAACCATATGGAGCTAATTACGCGGGGGTGTATTCCTTACCAGAACAAGCTCAAGCGCCCTGGTCTTCGGATCCGTGGTAAGCTCCTTTGTTATCGGGTCCTCCTTGTACCGGGCCCTGACAAAGTTCCTCGTCTACTTGTCACCGCTGTATTTCTCAAAGCGGGCGGTAGGCCTTGCTCGGCACGCTCCGCGTCCTCCTTGTCCCATATAGGCTCCGCCACTCTGTAACCACCGGGACCGAGTTTGTGTTCCCCTAAGTTCAACTCCCGCATTTCTTTCCCCCACTGACTTGATTCGGAGGTTGCGCTGCTCTCGCACTTGATCTTGAACTCCTTGTACTCATCTTCGCTCATCAAAGGATATTTCGCCTTGATCTTCTCATAACTATCACCTTTATCAATCATTCTCTTCACCGCGCTTCTCCAAGTAGACATGGTCGTGCTCATCCTCGTGAGGGCGGCACTGTTCACTTTATTCCCTGAGAGGCGTGTGTTTTCAAATTCGGCGGGGAACTTGTATCGTTCGTGTAGCTTCGTGAAGAGGAGGTTGCGCAAATTCCCGTGGTCCTTATGCCTAAGGTTCTCGGTGTTGATCGAGACGGTGCTCCGGAGAATGCACCCGAGCTGAAGCGAGTACCCCTTGACTATATGTTTGGGCTCCGTTGGATGCCCGTCGGAGTCCACTTGAGTGAATTCCTCCTTGAGGGTGCGGAGCGCATTTGGGCGCCGGTCCTTCCTTTGCTTCTTCGGTTGGCTGCCATCTGTGTGTGCGCCGCCATCATCAGTGGTGGCATCCTCGGCGGCACCATCAGTGGTGTCATCCCCAACGCCACTAGGGGTTGTGTAGTCAGGATCGGTGTCTTCCACAGCGTCCTCATAGCGGTGAGGTTGTTCCTCCATCTCCTGGGACAGCTCCCAGAATTGCTTGCCGCCCGAACCGCCGGCCTCATCGTAGTTGGCCATGTTTCGCTCTAAATAGGAAAACAGTTTGGTCAAAAGTTGGTTATTGTCAAGGAACAAGATCATGGTCTCATCATTTAGGGTTTGTCGACACCGAGGCATCCTAAAAGCCTAAGTGTACATCATTTAGGTTCTCATCGACACCGAGGCATCCGGGGCAGCCAAGTTAAGTTTTCATCATTTAGGGTTTATCGATGCCGAGGCACCCTAGGTTGGGCCTAATCACTTGGCACTAATCACTTGGCTCTATTGCCACCTATGTTGGGTTTATCATCTAGGGTTTATCGATGCTAAGGAGAATTCTAAGTTGGGCCTAATCACTTGGCTCTATTGCCACCTATGGTTTAATGCAGCAAGAATGGCGGGGTAGTTGATCCTACTTACCTAAGTACTAAGATACCCCGGCCCATGCATTAGTCGCAAGTACCCCATATGTCCTATTTTTAGCAAAGCCATGCTAAAATTCACGAAAAATTTCAGCATGACCTTTGCTAAAAATAGGACATATGGAGTACCCAAATTTGCCAGAACGGAAGTTAATCGACATTCTGACAAACTCAAGGGCCTCTCGGGGTACCTGCAAATTCATCACGACACAATGGCCGGAGACAAAACCCAGCAAACTAGCAAGATGATCATCATCTTTGCAAGACAAGAGCTCAAGTTTTTGACAAGAGCCTCAAGAAAACAGCATTGCAACATTCAAGTTCGAGACATACACCTTTGAACATTTGACGATTCTGATTCTAAGGAAGGGAGTTACAGATTTAACATCATCAAGTAGTGTTACATAATATAGGTGCAAATTACAAAGGCGACAGAGCGACGGATCATAGGATTAACAAAACTCAGAGACTACCAAATTTACGCCAACCTAAAAGCGAAATACAAGTCCTCGAGAAGTGTAAGAGAAGTGTACTAGAGCTGTAAATGACTTAAAAACCCAACTCTCGGACACGATAAATCATGGTCATTTTAACTGTAAAAAGAGTTCCACATGACAGTAGATGATGGAAAGAGCTCAAATACTAGTACAAAGATAAACTTGAAAGATGATCAACAACAGCTGCAGAGATACTATTGTGAAGCAAAATTTGACGACAAGAGGAAATTCAGAACATTAGAGACAAAACTCTATTTTCATGACAGAACATGCTCAGGGCTTCAATTTGAAATACTACTGGAAGATAACTAACTAAAAATATGTGGAACTGGAGCATTACTACTCTACATTTTTAGTAACAACAATACATATATAGCAATTGGAAGCAAACAGATGTACACATAAGATAAAAATGTAGTGCTGAAAGTTTAATGCTTACAAAAGACTTGCTGAAATAGTGAAAAATATGGAGTCACCAAGCTGGCTAAGAAACTCCCAAAGTCCACTAGCAAATCCCAGATCTAATCCTGTTACACACATCATAACAATTTAAGATAATTAGGATAAGGATAGTAGGAAATGAAAAAGAAAGAAAAGAAATCCTAAAATCTGGAGCAAGTCCTAGCAGTAGTAGTCCAACTAGATGGCCACCACTACTACTCCTATCACTAGAGTAATTTAGGTACACCCAACAGACCTTAAACTACTACTTCATCAATGATGACTCACATGGTACAAAAGAAGTTGAGTGGACCAAGTTACAAATCCAACAAGATTCTAGGATGTGAACCAAATGATTTGCCAATAAAAGGTAACAATGATATTGCAGGAATAGACCTTCCTAAAATAGGAATGATAATCTACTGTCAATAACCACTGAATAAAACAGATTTACCAAGAAAATCTAAAAGGACACCTGCCTATCAGATTCAAATAGTTTATCATTTTCTAAAGCCATAAGCACAACAATCATGATCAGAACTAACACTACTTCAGACAAATAACCAATTAAGCGCCAAAAAAAGCAAATAAACACTAATCAGCAGGCACTCTCCTGCTACAGCTAACCAAAATAAACACTAATCAGTACTAATACATAGGACAGTAGTTCAACAATTCTATCAAGAAATCATAACAGAGCACCAATTTGTATGACCTAATGGTAGCTACATGTATGGCAATTATGAATTTCTTGACCGGTTTTGATAGCAACATGTAGGACCAGGCAAAATAATTTTCCTAGACTTGTCTTAACAACATGTGATTTGCACGCATCTATCTATAATGGCCATTACTTATATCTCTATCTAAGAAACCTTAGGAACCCTATGGTTAATTGAAGATAAGCATGGCAGGAACTGAAGGTATGGCAGCAAACTGACAACAAGAAGCAGCAGTCGCGTGACGGCGGCGGCGGCAAGCACGAGCACGTGGGGCCCGGCATCCGCGCACGAGCGCGCAGGAAAGGCGGCCGCAAGAAGCAGTAGCAGCGGCACGACGGGGCGGCGGCGAGCTCCTGCTCCTAACCCTAGGTCGTCGCCCCGTGGGGGCATGGGGATGAGCGGGGGAGAGAGGGAGGCCGGAACAGAGACTAACCGTCGTCGATGAGCAGCAGCCGCGCGGGGAGGCTCGCGCCGCCGTCGAGGAGCGCGTCCGACGAGGCTAGCCACTGTCGAGGGGCAGCTCCGACGAGATAGATTTGGTGGTGGCGGGGAGGTCGCGGGCTCGAGGGGGAGGAAGGGAGAGGAGGCGGCGGGCGTGGGCGCGCTGGGCCTTGATGGGTCGAAGCGGCGGCGGCGCAAGATGGAGGGAGGGACGAGGGAAGGAGCGGCGCGGTGGATCGAGGGAGAGGGATCTGGCGAGGGAGAGGGAAGGGGGGATCGGGCGAAGGGGTATCTAGCTAGACACTATAGCAATGGCGCACCACCCTCTGGTGCGCCATTAGTAGTTTTTTTTCTGATAGCAATGGAGCACCCTCCTCTGGTGCACCATCAGTAACTTTTTTTCATTATTTCTTGTTGCATCTAATAATTTGTTTTTATCAAATTTGTTATTTTCATGAGGACTAGAACAGAAGATATCATCAAATATCATCATTTTTTCGAAAATATCATCAATTTTTTTAATTGAAAATATCATCAAATTTGTTATTTGAAAATATCATCAAATTTCTTATTTGAAAAAATCATCAAATTTGTTATTTAAAAATATCATCAAAAAGTGGGGGAGGGTGCGGGGTGTCGGCAGCGGTGGTGGAGCGGGGGAGGGTGCGGGGGGTCATCGGCGGCGGTGGAGCGGGGGAGGGTGCGGGGGGTGCTCGGCAGTGAGGGGGATCTGGCGAGGGGGATAGCTATCGAGAGGGAGGGGGATCGAGATCGAGTGTCCTCATGAATATTCAATATTTTTGCATATTGAATATGAAAAAATATCATCAAATTTGAAAAAATATTCATGGATTCAAAAAGTGCCCATGAAATTTAAAAATATTCATGATATCAAAAAGTGCCCGAGAAATGAAGACTACGATTTAAATACAATCGATCTTAGCTAGCTATCTATTCACAATCTTCTTGCCCTTCTTTTTCGCAAATGGAGTTCTTCTGTGGAACGGACGTCCTTTAGGTAGGGTGGTCCTGCTTCTTCTTGTGGTGTGTGCTGCTACTTCATCGTCGTCGTCATGTTCGATCTTCGGGTCGCCGTACTTGTCGAAGTCCTGCTCATTGGCTACTCCATCCATTCTGATGATCTTCCTTTTGCCTCTCCTCACGACAACACGATTGGGCTTTGACAGGTCGGTAATGAAGAAGCATTGGTCCACTTGGGAAGCCAGTGCCCATGGCTCATTTTTCGTGGTGACGTTTGTGCCCGCGGTCTTGGATTTGGCTTCGGGTATAACCATGGTGGTGAAATACCGGTCTTCTTTAGGGCGCTCTTGGCCCATCGACACGGAACATCGGGACCTTCTCTCCAACAGTAGCTCAGCTCCCAGATCTCCTTGATCCTTCCGTAGTATCTGTCCTTGTCGTTACGGTGTAGGATTCCATTGTTACCCGGAGTTCGATAACCATCACTCTTCATGTCCTTGTTCTCGGTGTAGAATGTGTAGCCGTTGATATAAATGCGCCTCATAGGTCATCGAGGTTGTGCTCGGTGCCTGTGACAAGGCGAATATGAGTTGTTCTTCTGCGAAGAATCCTCATGTAAAGGGTGCGACGAAGCTTCGCTTGAACCAACGCGTGAAACATGAGTTGTGCTCTTTGATTATATCTCCGTCCGTCCTCTGTTGGCCTCGGTCATTGTCGTCTTCTCAATAAAGTTTTGTGCTCTACCACCCAAGGATCGACCACGTCTATGTGTTGTAGCGCGACTAGGTTTGCTCTTTCAAAGTCGGCGAGTCGACCCTCGAAGTTGACATGCATTTTGCGGCGACCCTCACGGTGACCCCATCCAGCAAGGCTGTCGAGGTGCCTGTTGGCGGGCGACCAGCGGGGTTCTCGATGCCTAGATAATTCGTGCGATGGGAGATGCACTCTTGATTGAAAAGCCCGGCTATACTTCCCTCTGGACGTGACATGTTGCGAACGTATCCTTTCATGACACCATTCATCCTTTCGAACGGCATCATGCTGTGCAGGAACGTCGGCCCGAGTTGGATGATATCCTCCATGATATGGACCAGCAGATGCACCATAACGTCGAAGAATGCGGGCGGGAAGTACATCTCAAGCTCGCATCGTATCACCATGATCTCTTCCTGTAGCCTTCTGAGTTGCCTCACGCCAATAGACTTCTGAGAGATGACGTCGAAAAAGTTGCATAGGCCAAATAGCGTTTCACGGACGTGCGCGTCCATGATCCCACGGATTGCAACTGGAAGTATCTGTGTCATCAACACGTGACAGTCGTCAGACTTCATCCCGCTGAACTTCTGCTTCGCTGGGTCTAGGTATCTGCTTATCTTCCCCGCGTAACCGCAAGGAAGTTTTACTCCTACGAGGCAGGTGAAAACTGCTCGATCTCCTCGACTTAGAGTGAAGCACGCGGGAGGGTAGTCATTTCCGGTCTTCTTGGCCTTTTTGCCTTTGCGACGACTTTCTGTGTCCTGCTTCGACTCATCATCATCATCATCATCATCATTAGCGTGAAGCTCCTACCTAATGCCCATTGATTTCAAGTCTGCCCTTGCTTTCGGCCCATGTTTGGTCCTCTCTGGCATGTTGAGTAGGGTACCAAGCATACTCTCGCACAAGTTCTTCGTGATATGCATGGCATCAAGGCTGTGAGGCACATGGTGGATCTTCCAGTACGGCAAGTCCCAGAAAACAGACCTTGTTTTCCATACCTTCAGCAGCGGCTCTGGCGCCTTTCGCTTCTTTCCCGGCTCTGGCGCCTTTTGCTTCTTTCCCGGCAGTGGGCAATCTTTCCAATTTTTCAACAGCTCATCTATTTCCTCGCCGCTCCTTGTACGCGGGCGTTTTCGGGGTTTGGTTTCACCATCGAACATATCCTTGTGTTTCCTCCACGGGTCATCATCGCGAAGCCACCTTCGATGTCCATGAACACGGTTTTTGAAGACCCGGGATCTCTATCTAGATGGCGATACGTTGTGTCATCCATGCACCTTACGCATCCAGAAAATCCGTGCACTACCTGCCCTGCGAGATATCCGTAACCGAGATAGTCGTGCACCGTCGTGAGCAGTGCGGCTCTCATAGGGAAATATTCTTTGTCTGCGGCGTCCCATGTATTAGCTGGCGTTTTCCACAGCGTGTCTAGCTCCTCCTTCAGCAGCCCCAGATACAGATTGATGTGGTTCCCTGGTTGTTTCGGCCCTTCAATTAGCATAACTCATGTGAATGTACTTCCTATTCATGCACAACCAGGGGGAAGGTTGTACATCCACACAAACACAGGCCAGGTGCTATGTGTGCTTCTCTAGCTGCCAAACGGATTGACTCCATCGGTGCTCGCGCCCAGCACGACGTTCCTTGGATCCTTCCCAAATTCTGGGTATTCGAAGTTCAACGCTTGCCACTGGCTCGCATCCCTAGGGTGACTCAGCATCTTGTCTTTTTTATTTATCTCCGGATCATTTCCGTCATCTTCCCGCTTCTTCTCCTCCCTATTCGCGTGCCAACGCAGGAGCTTTGCTACCTTAGGGTCCGCGAAATACCGCTGCAGACGAGGAGTGATCGGAAAGTACCACACCGATTTTCGAGGAGCTTTCTTCCTCTTCTTGTATCGAGTGGCGCCAAGACACGGACATATGGTAGACTCCGCGTGCTCGTCCCGATAAATGATGCAATTGTTCATGCACATGGTATTTCACGTGCGGTAAATCCAGAGGACACACGATTTTCTTCGCCTCCTCGAAACTGGTCGGGCACTTGTTCCCCTTGGGAAGGCGTTCGTGCGAAATGACATGTTCTCGTCGAATCATCGTCGGTCATTTTGTGTTTTACCTTCATCTCGAGCCATGGCGTTACTTTCAGGCGGGTATCCTCGGGCTGCATCCTTCATACAATGGAGTAACCGCGTCTATGTCCAGTTGATCCAGCTTGGCTTTCTCTCGGGCGGCAGCTCTTGCGTTATCCGTCTGCTTGAGAAGCAGCTCTTTAATATGAGGGTCCTGCACCCAGCCTCCATCGTCGTCTACTCCGGCATCTTCATCTTCATGATCATGCCCTTCGTATTGATCTTCCTCATCATCATGTACGACATCTTCTACATGATGACTGTGTACATCATCACCGTCGTGATCATGTCCTGGAGATTCTTCGTCTTCTCGCCCGCCCTCGCCGTGGTGGTTGTCTTGTTGCCCTTCCTCATTTCTTGCCCGGCCCCCATGGACGACTTCATAGTCATCTTCATCACCTTGCCACCAATAGCCATCCATGAAACAACGCAAGAGCAGGTGGTCCCGCACCTGCCCGGAATCCGGATCCGCAATAAGGCTCTTCAGCTTGCATCTTCGACACGGACATCTTATCTCCGTCTCGTTCTTTTGAAGCATCTCGGCCTTCGCGGAGCTCAAAAACCTATTCACGATGCCTTCGGTCATCGTGCGGACCATGGTCGCCTGCGGGGTAGAGCAAAACGATATTTTAGAACCAAGAAAAAATTTGGCATGACCTTCCCTAAAAATAGGACCAAAAAGAATGCATAGTGCCAAAATTCTCGCCGAAACGGAAATGAATCAACATTCCGGCAAAATATTGGCAACTATCGCATTTCAAATACCGGTACCTGCAAACACAAACATATATGCAACACCACAAACATATGCAACATCACAAACATACATAGATCTAGCTAGGCCACAAAAAGTGCATGTGCACGTTGTTGGAGCGAGCTATGGAGAAAAAAATGGATCTACAACATGAAGATAGCTTTCCCCTTACTTACCTATCAAAAAAAGGTAATTTCACCACTTAATTTTGATGAATCTATGGTGCAAATGAGGTGAGGAGGAGGAGGCAGCCGAAAGCTTGGAGAAGGAGGTGGAGGGAATGAAGTGGGGAAAGTGAGTGGGTAGTTGTGGCTGTCCAAAATATCTTGTTGGGGTCCCAGGTTACTAATGGTGCACCACCTGCAAATGCGCCATTAGTATGCCTGGTTACTAATGGCGCACCTGCAGGTGGTGCGCCATTAGTAGTTTTGCAAAAAGTTATATATATATATATATATATATATATATATATATATATATATATATATATATATACACTATGGCACGAGTCACAATGCGCCATTACTAGTTTAAACTAGTAATGGCGCACTTTGACACGATGCGCCATTAGTAGTTTTGCAAAAAAGAATAAAAAAAGAATAAGATCTTGGCGCCTTCATGCATGCAGTGCGCCATTACTAGTTAGAACTAGTAATGGCGCACTTCGCCAGGATGCGCCATTAGTATGTATGGAAAAATGGAAAAAAAATATTACTAGTGGCGCACCGTGTGTCTGGTGCGCCATTAGTGTCTTCCACACTAATGGTGCATCACCAAACGGTGCGCCATTAGTATATAGTAGTGGTGCACCACCTGACAGGTGCGCCATTAGTGCCCATCCCATCTATAGCCCTTTTCTTAGTAGTGGTGGCAGGATGCCCCAACGTCTCTCTCCCCCACAGGTACTTGAATTTCTCCCTGAGGGTGAGCGCGTCGACCCTCGAGATGAAGAGGGCGTGCTTCTTCCGCAGCTTCACCAGCTCGCTATCTGACACTTCCATCCCCTCGGCGGCCTTGGTCGCTCCCTTGCCTTTGCTTGCCTTGGGCGCCATGGCGGCTGATAAGAGGCGAGGGATCAAGAAGAAATGGAAGTGCGGCGGCAGCGGCGAGCATAGGTGAAAAACTTTGGTTTGCGCTCGAGGAAGAAAAGGGTAACGATGGTTCCTAGATTGGGAAGGGTGCAGAGGGTAAATGAGCAGCGCCCCTGCGGATTCCTCTTTTTATGGGGAAGGCGCGGGTCGCCTCTTACTATTCTTCGCGGGGTGGCCTGGCAGCGCTAGCGCTGACCGTTCCGCATGATCCCCACGTCATGCACTCAATGCGGGTCGTGGGGAAGCGCAACTGGCGAAGAGTTTACAACGGTTAAAACCCTGCCATGCATGCCCGCGCACTGTTCTGAGCCTAGCCCAACAACGCTTCACGCTTATGAGTGGCCCAGGCCCGAGGGCTCCTGTCGGTGTACAAAAGTAGGGGCTCTTCTGTATCCCTTACTTGTGCACGGGCAGTCGTAGCCACGCCTGCGACAGGGCTTGGCGGGGCAGGAGGGGACAAAACACAAGACTACCAAGACAAACATTCAAGATAGCGAACAAAGAGCAGAGGACAAGCTGGACCTCCCCCGGCAACATCCTTGCCGGGGCAGCTTGTGTTGCCGGAACAACCCGTGAAGCACCATCAAGATCATCACCATTGAGGCTGAGAGCTTTGACACCATCGACAGCGTCAAGGCCAAGACTCGGGGACGCATGCATGCGTAGTAGCATGCATATCTTTGTGAAGACTAATGGCCTGTGGATCCACGTGGGACCAGAAGACAAAGACCCCCCGGCAAGGCCCTTGCCGGGGACGACTACGAGGCCCCCCGGCAAGCATTGCCGGGGATGATTGCGGGGCCACAGCCAGGCCCACACGACAAGTCTTCGCCACCTCACGACCGTTCCAGCGTGACGGCCAGCTTGCTAGCTAGGCAGACACGTGCGTGGCGGCATGCAGATCTTCGTGGAGGCTCTACCACCACGCCAACACAACAGCTGGCCATCCAGCATGGCGTTGCATGCCTCATCAACCTGGACGCGTGTCAAGGCAAGGAGAAGGCGGCAACGGACGGGGTGGGCTTTTGTTACCGTCCCCGATAATGTAAGAGGGCACGTAGGCAGTGCATTAAATGCGTTTGTCCTACGGTGCCGAGCGATAAGTTTGAACACTGTAGATACTTTTCACCTCCTGTGTGCCGCTGTGGCAACCCCTTTGACGTATAAAAGGAGGCCCGAGGCGTACCGGAGAAGGATTCGGACTTTTTGGACTGGGCATGCACCGCAGCTAGTTCAAGAACTCAAGAACACAGAATATACACACAAGCAGGACTAGGGTTTTACGCACCAGTGCGGCCCGAACCTGGGTAAAAATCCCTCGCGCTGATCACTAGACCTGCTCTTCGTGCAGCTCTCTCCCCGCCAACCGTAGAAGGGATCCCCGTGATCCCATAGGTGTCGTTTCCCCGACAGACGAGTGGCACCGGAGTAGGTCTCTCGGTAACCGCATACGCTTAATGGAGGGAGGCGGGCGTACTGGTGCCGTTTAAATGTTGAGAGACGTGGAGTGCACCGAGAAGCGGCGCGATGACGCTCTTGACCGGCGCGCTGCTTCAATGCCGGCTTCAGTAAGCGATCACGTCGCTCTGGGCCGACATGAATGTGGTCAACTGGTTTCGGGCGAAAAAGCGCGTAGGTGCGAGAGAGGGGGTTTTGGTGGTCTTGATTAGTCAGACGTAGGCGTGACAGCGATCCGCACACCCGCAAAGCCTCTCAGTTTGTCTCCGGGTTGTGAAAAAGTGCATCCGAACCATCCAACGGACCGACCAAGACTGCGGTACGAACGGCTGCGGGAAATCGGCCTGGGGATGCCATTGCCTACAGTTGCACAGTGCAACGCATGCATGTGAAGCGAAGGGCATACAACTACTGCACCCTCTTTAAATATGTGTACAGTTTGTTTAATTTCGAGGAGTACACTAGTTACTTCGCTATGGATTCACGGTGTCTTACATTACATGCGGTGCATACCAACGTGTACTCTAATCCATTGAACAGCTTGAACTAATAAATATTCGATCGATCGACTATACTAGTATATAATACGGTCCGGTTGTACGTGTTGTCTCGATCTTACGTATACCTAATTACCTAGCTAGTGGCTGGTTAGCTGTTGTAAGTCAGAGAGAAAGCTATCGTCAAGACTAATTCAGTTCTGTACATGTTAACTACTCCCTCCGTTCCTAAATGTAAGTTTTTGTAGAGATTTCACTATAAACCGCATACAGATGTATATAGATGCATTTTAAGTTTAGATTCATTCATTTTGCTCCGTATGTAGTCCACCTAGTGCAATCTCTACAAGGACTTATATTTAGGAACGGAGGGAGTAATTAAGTAGCTAGGCAGGTGGGCTAGACGACACATAGCACCAAATTAAGAGAACAAAAATATTTACAGAAAATAAATGGTCTTCCATTTGTCATCGACATGCACTATATTTCATGGAGGCCGTCATCTAAAATATCTGTATATGCGGTATGCACAAGTGTGCATGTTCAGGAGTCAACCGTTTCACATGGATGCTACCTTTCCTCCTGTTTAATTGGATGCAAGACTTTGAGGTACATATTTGCCCAAAATTAGGTATAGGTTGGACCTAGCTATGATGAATCCTTGGAATTGAAACTGGCACACAAATGGGAGGTTAAGTGGAATGCTAGCTAGCTAGTCCAGAACCTATATAGCTAGATAAAAAGACAGAATAAAATCGATTGCCTTCATTGATCACAAACGTACCAATCAAAATATATACTCTCCCCCTAAGGTCAACACTAGAACCTCCTCCCGTGTTTAATTCATCGTGTCAAAATACTTTACGTCCTATAAAAACATTTGAATTTGCAATCGATCGAACTTCTGTAACCTTGGCTATCAATGTGTGAAAGATTATTAGTCAAACAAAATACTCGTTGCTTCTAAAAAAACACATTATTGTTCATGGAGCCAACGTTTTCTCAACGAGAGCGCCTTTACATAAGGCACCTGAAAAAGGTTTACGTCAGTCGGTTTCATTCAGGACCGCTAGATCTTCATCCAACGACCAAAAAACAGATCGCACATTATTTATCTTCAACCTCCCCTTCTTCTTCCTCATGTAACCGCGGGGGCCTAACCAGCCCGCTCCCCCCCCCCCCATCCCCACCCCGCTAGTGGACACTTCTGTGCGCGCCACACCCTCCCCATGACCCCCACCGCCGTGCTACCCATCCCTCTACCCCCACCCCCCGACCAGCACCGTCAAATTTCCGACTCACCCCCACCGACTACAGTTGGCTCTTGCTCGTGCACGACTTAGCCTCGGTTTGTGCTCCTCACGCCGTTCCCGCCTTCAGCCTCACACGAATCAAAAGTGACTGGCACCTGAAAATTTTTGGGCGCCTGATATTTAGCAAACGTGTTCAAAACTTTAACCACTAAAATGAGTAAAACTAATAGATTGGGCATATATATTTGTTGCAAAATAACTCTGGGCCATATATTATTAAGTGAAATATATGACGCGATGCATTCATTAAATTCATTAAATGTATAACTCTAGATCATGACTGGCAGCTTTTATTTTTGTTGCAAAATAACTCTGGGTCATATATTCTTTTATTATAAGTTTGCACATTTATTATAAGTGAAATATAGTGACCAAAATAATGCATACATTGATCCTATTAAAAAGGACGCCGTGCATTCATGAAATTCATGATAAAAATCATATATTTCAAAATTGCTCACATATTCGAGTATTTTGGAACTGTGTGAGTAGTTACATATCTTCATCCACTTCACAAAAAAAGTTACATATCTTCATCCAACGAAACTCGAAGGTAAAGTAATAGCACGTACATAAGCTTGAATGCCTGGTCATCCATTTGTAACAGCTTGGTGAATCGTGGCGGTTATTTACAACTCAAGTTGGGCAGAAAAAGGCGAACCAACATATGATTGGATGGTTAGAGGGACAGTGGTATCCCCAATCCATCAGAGTTCAAGTCCTGGTGCTTGCACTATTTCTGGATTTATTTCATAATTTTCGGCAATGCGCTTTTAGTGAGAGAAGACGTTCCCGTCGACGAGGAGGCGTATGCCGGCTCAGTCTTTTGAATGTGCTCATAGAGATAGGGTGTGTGTTTGTGTGTATGTATGAGCGCTTGATTTTAGGCTGCTCCCAATGGACTGGTGCTTGGATGGGGTGCTAAGCCTATTAAATAGCTTAGCAACCAAACTCCCCAATGCATAGGTGCTTAACTTCTTGTAGCTAAGCTCCCTTCATTTTAATGATTTAGCTACTAAACTCTCTCATGCATTGCTGAGTTTGCTTCATTTAAATGTTTTGCCTAGGTTCGCGCGCTTGGCATTTGTTCTTTCTGGGTCATCAAACCCATCTCTTTCCTCTTAATTGCCTTGCCACATTAGATTTTTTGTCTACATGGCATGCTTAGCACCCGTACACGATGGAGCATTGGGAGGGGCCTTATACTAGGTTAAAAAAAAGTTGGGCCAAAAAGTGCAGACATTTTATTTTTTGATTGAATGTAGCACGCAGACAAGTGGAGTCAGAGCCGACTAGTAACGGTATATAAAGCGTTGGCGACCCATGCCCGCTGTGGTCACTCCATTCGATTCAATCCCCCGTCGATCCCGACGATTGCCCCGAGAAAATCTCGCACCCCAAAGAAAGAAGAAGGCCACGACGCGACGAGGACGTCGGCATCGAGTTGAAAGCAGAGCAGAGATTTTCCTCGGGGTGCCACGGAAGGAGCCGATGCCGGCGCCGGCGCAAGAAGCGGACGACGACTTTACCTTCCCCACGCCGCCGCCGCTCCTCGCCGCAGCCGCGTGCAGCTACGGCCACCACCGCCACAACAACAGGGTGTCGCCGTCGCCGTCGCCCTCATCCTCCCCGCTTCCCGCGTGGCTGCTCTCCTCGCCCATCCGCCGCAGCTTCTCCGCCGCGGACTGCGCCGCGTCGCCGTGGCGCGCGACGCGCGGCAGGTGCTGCTCCCCCGCCCTGAGCGACTATGCCGCCGCGTTCTGCGACGGCGGGGACGAAGAGGAGGAGATGATGGACAGCCTCTGGGAGGACCTCAACGACGACGAGGCGCCGGGCGGGGAGAGGAACGATCTGCTCATCGCCTCCCTCGACGTGTCGCGGCGGCGGTCCATCGGAGGCCCAGGCCACCCCGTCGACGGGAGGAGGCAGACGACCACGGCGAAGGAGCGCGAGGCCGCAGCGGTGCTCGCGGCATCGAGGAGCTCCCGACGGCGCTCCCCGGGGCTGGTGGTGATGATGCGCGCGCTCAAGAAGATGTTCGTCGCGCACAAGAGCAGAAGCAAAGTGCACAAGGTCGACGAGCAGAGCACCGCCTCTGCTTCTTCCGGCAACTCCTTCAAGAAATGAGGTGCATCATGACTTCATGAGCCGCAGATCACAGTAAAAACAGTTGCACTTTATGATAAATAGCGTGTTGGTTACAATCTTGTAAAGCATTGATTTCCTTTTTTGAACCTTCGAGCATTGGTTTCTTGATCGAAATATCTGCACAATGATCATAATCACAGTTGTGTGATTTTCAGTACATTGCGAATCGTAGTATTACTGCGTATCATTACGTACAGTCATATCTATTTTATGTACAAGCAATTATTTGGTTAGATTAAACATGGTTTGCATACAGTTGGAGACTGTTTTTCTTTCCCCACTTTGTGCAGCGGTTCTCATTTGTTCTGGTTTGTTTCGCTACTTGTGTTTTTGGCCTGAGATATGTGTACAATGCTGCAATTGTGTCTTGCTGAAGAACACCAGTCAGCTGCAGATTCACTTGGATTCTTTATTAGAAAGTCGCAGCTATATATTGAGCAAAAAAAATGTATTACTACTCCTGATGAAGCTCCTGAGATTGTGATGCACACTGGCAACGAATTTGTACAGCTTAGGCTTTCCTTGGACGAAACTAGGGGAATTAGGCAGGAGTCATCTATCATCGACCAGTCATCTTCTGCTATTAAGACCGACCAATTAGGAGGATATAGGATACTCCTCAAGTTCCGTGATCGCGGCCAATTAGGGCCAAACCCATTAGCTTAGGTTGGACCGTAAGCACCATGGACAAAGTTAGTTAGGCCATGATAATTGTATAGCAAAGCTGTCAAGTAGTAGTCAATTAGCGATTGTAGCACAAAACAAGGTTGTCTGATTCTTCATTCTTGCATACTGGAGTACTAGTATTTAAGAGGAGAGGCCAACTGCATGTGGGATTCGATTCCAGCTTCCAGACAGATTGACAAAATCTTCGGTAGAATTCTTATCAGCTAAACGTTGCTTCCGATTATGACTTGACGATGACGAGTATTTAACAAAAAACCACCACATTTCGTTGAAACATTCCTACAAACTACCTTTACAAATTTGTGCCAAAAACTACCGTTTTCTCACTAATCCTTGATTAAAAACTATCATGTCTAAAAAGAGTCTGATTTGCCTCTTTAAACGTGTTTCTGACTGGCAACCTAAACTAATTAGGAGTTAGACTAATCTGGCAACATGGGCCCAGTAAACAGTGGCCCATCTGACTTGGGACGACCTCTCGCCCGCACAACCTCTCCTCATCCTCACGCGCAGTTCGCCGCCCCGCAAACTGCCGAAGCCGCACTTCCCCGCAGGTGCAGCCGCGGAAGCCGCTCAGCGTTGGAGTGCCACCCGCCGCCCTTCGCCCCTGGAGCCGCTCGCCGCGGTAGTCGCTGGAGCCGCCGTGGGAGCCGCCGCTGCCACCCTTCGCTGCCGGAGCCGCCCGCCCCGCGCCCTTCACCGCCGAAGCCGCCCGCCCCAACCTCCGCTGCCCTAGCGCCTCGCCGGATCCGGCTAAAATCTTCACCCCTGTCGCCCCGTTGTGCCGCTGCCTCCGCTCGACTGGGAGGAGACGTCGAGCATCGCCGCCCCATGGGCCGGCGGCGACCACCAACTGCCTGTCCCGTGAGAGCTGCGCCATCAAACTAATTTTGCTAATGTTCCACATCAACGTTTACATGTGGGCCCAAACAGTCAGAAACGCGTTTAAAAAAGGCAAATCAGGCTCTTTTCAGAAATTGTAGTTTTTAGTCAAGAATTAGTGAGAAAATGGTAGTTTTCGGCACAAATTTGTAAAGTGGTAGTTTGTAGGAACATTTTCACAAAATGTGGTAATTTTTTGTTAAATACTCTGACGATGACACAAGAGCGTGTAACAAGGCAATGTACTACGTACAAGGAGTATTTAACCAAAAACTACCACATTTCATGGAAACGTGTCGAAAAACTACCACTTTACAATTTTGTGCGAAAAACTACCACTTTTTTCCTAAACCGTGGCAAAAAACTACCAAGTCGTGAAATCGCTCGCTTCGCCCGCGCTAAGCACGAATCTGACCGGTTGGGCCCACGAACCAGGTGACACCGTGGCCAGCCGTCGCCCGCCGCGGGTTAACGGCCGTTAACGGGGCGTTTGCGATCGGAACCTTCCCCGCTCTCCGGCCGCCGCCAGCACGCCATGCTCCCGCTCGCCGCCGCAAGGGCCTGCCTTTCCTCCCCGGCGCCGCCGCCGAGACCCCAAACCCGAAGCGCCTCCTCCCCCTTCCGTCGCCGCTCCACCGCCACACCGCCCGACCGGCCAGATCCCCCTCCGCCCGCTCGGGATGGCGCCGGCGCGTCCTCACGGCCGCGAGGACCACGTGATCGACCTCGGCAAGCACAAGGGCGAGATCTTTGGCACGCCGCCGCCGTCCTACTGCGGCGGGTGGTCGTGGAGCTCGCCACGGGACACGCTGGTCTGACACGCTGGCGCGCGAGGTGCTCGGCGACCCGTCTATGTCGACCACGTCGAGTAGGAGCACGCGCGCGCCGCTTCCTCCACGGCGACTCAAGTTTGACTACGTCTGCGGCGACGTCGGCGGCAGAACGGCCCCTCCAGAGATGGCGGCGCTTGGTGGGATGTCTCCGGCGAGGGCGGTGGGCCGCCTCGACTTCCACCTCCTCGGCACCTCCTATGGCGGCCGCATCCCGAGGAAGGCCGACCGGTGCCAGAGCACCGACAGCGGCAGCAACAGATCCCCCGCGGCGGCGGCGTCCTGTTCGACACCGGGGCGGCCGACCCGGACGGGCCGAGGGGGAAGAGGGACGAGAGGAGTGAGCGGATGCGGACGAGGAGGGAGGAGCAGGTGAGGACAACGAAACTGGATGTGCTCGGCGTGAACTCCGGCGCGTATCTGACTCTGGCGCGGGCGAGGCTAGCGCGCCGTTAACGGCAGTTAATGCGCGTCTGGTGACGGTTGTCCACGGTGGCACCTGGTTCGTGGGCCCAACTTGTCTGATTCGTGCTCAGTGCGAGCGAAGCGAGCGATTTCGCAACTTGGTAATTTTTTGCCACGGATTAGAAAAAAAAGTGATAGTTTTTCGCACAAAATCATAAAGTGGTAGTTTTTGACACGTTTTCATGAAATATGGTAGTTTTTGGTTAAATACTCATCGTACAAGAGTATTTCACAAATCACAATCTCTGAAGAAGACTATGCAGTACTACCACATCAGTTTATATGGATTCACACTTGATCTAGATAGCACTGCACTAGCGATATTCATTCAGTTCAATGGCACTTGCGCCGACAGTTTGGCGAATCGTCTAGTATTGGGTACTGGACAGTAGTACGTGTCTTGTCTTTGAAGGAAAAGTAACTCAAGGACACCGGACTCATTCATAGTTTTCAGATTTCACAAGTCTTCGCTGTAGTAGCTTCAGGTTGCAGTCAAATGATCGGACAGGATACTGCCATCTGGTAGATACCAAAAGTTTTTACAGATTATACTCCTTCATTCCTAAATATTTGTTTTTTTAGAGATTTCAACAAGTGACTACATATGAAGCAAAATGAATGAATCTATACTCTAAAATATGTTTATACACATCCGTATGTGATAGTCCATTTGAAATCTTTAAAAAGACAAATATTTAGGAACGGAGGGAGTAGTTATTAAACGGATGTGGAGAGTACAGCATGAGAACATTCATAATTGTTAAACAACATGCTCATCTGTGATCCGCGCGCAAGAATCGATCATGCAATGTGATTTCTGTTTGTGCCACACAATAGGAGTAATGTAAATTCTCAAAGCAACTCTAACCAATCCCCTAAAAAGCTTTAGAGCATCTATAACCGCGACCTGCAAATCGGTGCCCTCAAACATTCACGAACGCGTCCTTCGACAGTGATTGGGCGGCCTTAAATTTTACCATTTGCACCCACAAACCCTATTGCTAAACAGTTAATACTACTTGCAAACACATGCACGTCGATCATTTTGGATGTTGCGGACGTTGGGCCAGCAGTGCTGTCAAAAATACCAAAATATAAATTGCTCATACTAAGATTTTCACATCCAGATTAGGCTGATGTTTAGTCCCACCTCGCCGTGTGAGGAGCTAGTCGATAGCCGGGTCGTCCAAAAGCGATAAGTTTCAACCATTAATGCATCCTTTGTTAAGGAGATGGACTATCACTATTAATCTTCTCTGCTTATCACATATAAGATTAATAGTCATGGGCTATCTCCTTCACAAACAGAATATTGATGTTTGCACGACTCTTTTTGAATCATAATGTGTCAAACGGTGCAAGGGTGTAGGCCAAAATAAAATTCGGTGAACAATTTAAAAACCTCTTTCATTGTAGTAGGGCTATCAACGTATATGAACAAGATGAAGAAACTCGATGAACAATCATTAGTTGATGAAATGCAATCTAGTGTCAAGCTACCTCGTTCACACAACGATAATCGATCGGCCTATGCAACAGAAGAGAAGCTTGCCGCCATCCGCCGGTGTGGCGATTTAAGCCGGTCAGCTCCGCCTCTCGTGGCGAGGTGGGACTAAAATTTGGAAGCCTCCGTCTTGACCTGGAAGGAGGTTCGGATGGCCGCAGGTGGGTCTGCTCTGACCTGGAGCGGGGTGCCCGGTCGCGTCGCCCTCACCGTCCCTACATTTGGTCCCGATTTGAGGGGTGGCGGTCAGTCCGGGTGTATATGGTGTAACTGAGGGGTCCGGTTGGGTCAATTTTTTTGACCGGGCGGGCATTTAGGAAGAAAATAAAGGGGTCCGACTGTAGATACTCTTAGAGGAGTAGTATTTCACTTTTCCTTCACTAAACTGCACCTAACTGATCCCCTAAAAGTAAGTTTTAGAGGAGTAAAAATTATCCTCCTCGACCCGTGACTCCGACCGAGTAAAATTTTTTCCCCTCCACTCTCGGCTGGACCCACCCAACCGCGCACCGCATCCACCTGCGCCGCCACCGAGTAAAAATTATCTTCTGTAGATGATGGCTATGGGGCTGCAATTTTGGCATGGGGTGCCTCCACACAAAACTAAGGTTTCCCATCAATATAATAAGTGGATGCATCTAATATCGTTCATCCAGCCTATAGTCCATTGGTCCAAGGCCCTTGGGCATGTTTAGAGTCCTCCGGAACCTAACTTATCTTCTCATGAGCCCATAGGATCAAACCACATTGATATCAACAAGTTTGGAAGGAGTTGGAGTCAATCCCTTCACCCCTAATTTCGGATTTCCGAAAGTGTCAGTTTTTGTAAATACTGACCCACAGGGCGCATACAGACTTGTAATGGGTGATTACAAGTGCTACGATTTTTTCCTTCTGTGGATATTAATTTTCATGTTCTGACTTTCTTTGTTTGACTCCATCTTTAGGGGTCGTAGTGATGATCCTTAAGTATTGGTCCCGCAGGAACAAATCGGCACTAACTTCAAATTTGAACGGACCTTAAAGTTTATTGATGGTTCATTGAATTTTCATGAAGTTCCTACACACATAAGAGTTAACAAGAACGTCTGCATGTCTTGCAACTATTAGTAGGTTTAGTCCAAATAAATATAAAAATTTGCATGAAAGATAAGATAGTGACATGAAACATACAAAAAATATAGATACGTCGATGACATATCATTCGTGTTTTTAAAAAAATTCTAAAACTAAAAAATTATTCTCAAAAAATAATATTCGTATATGTAAATAATGTTAATTGCCTATGCAGTTCCCTAGCAAATTGTCGCAATAAGCGTCAAATAGAATTCGCCAAATCCTTTTCCCCGGCTGCTAGTTAGTGACCCATCGCGCACACTCGCTCATGCTATTTGGACGACCAATATGATGTTTTTCTTTTCTTTCCCCCTTAAGTTTTAGAAAGGTTCTAGAACATAATTCAGCCATTTTTTTTCCATGTTTTCCCTATTGGTATTATAAGTTTTTGTTCTGCTTTCCGTTTTTTCTATTGATTTTTTATTTTCCATTTTTTAATTCTTAGACATTTTCCAAGTTCATGATTTTTTTTTTGAATTCATGAAGTTTATTATATTTGATGAATATTTTTAAACTAGATGATGCCCCACACGTTGCTGCATGAACTTTGCTAATAAAATGCAAAAATAGTTGCTACAAAACTATTTAAAACTAATGGAAAGCAATTGTAAGCTTAAAAAATAAAGCGTGTAAAAAGATATAAAAATAAATTGCAGTTAAAGGAATGTCATTTCTAACAAGATTGAATGACGAGCGTGACTAGGAAAAATAGGTAGTGGGTTGTAGCTATTTAGAAGTAGAAGATTTAAGAACATTGTTTGGTCCACGACTGGCTATTTTTTAAATTTGGAATATTTTTAAGTGTGCAATTTCTAAATTTACTGACAATTCGTGTGAATATTATAAAATTCATGATTTTTTCTATTTTTGAACATTTTTAAAATTATGGAACATTTCTAAAATTTCATGAACATTTTAGAATTCAGAAATATGTTTAATTTATTGCTTCGTTTAATATATATAATTAATTAATTCAGGGATTTTCAATATTTTATTTACAATTTCTTGAAAATTTTCACTAACATATTTTAAAATCTGGGACATTTTCCAAAAATCATTGCAGTCACACAATGCATCAACATTGCCGGTGGCCGGTGACATGGTGCCTTTGTCGTTGAAGAGAAAAGGAATGATGAACAAGAAGAGAAACAAGCTTTTCTGAATTTTAGTGGCATTTTCAGACATTCTTCTTGGCAATGTACAATGTAGTGATTTTAGTGTCATTTTCATGTTATAAAATGCAGTTTTGAGAAGATATTTTTTAAATTTATGGCCTGCATGCATGTGTTGCTTATGTGCATGGTTGCACGGCTAGGAAAAGTAGGTATGGGTTGTAGATATTTAGAAATAGAAGATTTCTGGACATTGTTTGGTTCCCGAAGAACTTTCAAATCTGGCTTTTTTTTTGAAAAAATTTGGAATATTTTTAAGTTGGAATCTTTTTCCAAGACAATTCGTGTACAATTTATAAAATTAATGATTTTGAAAATTTGTGAAATTTTTTTATAATTATGGAACTTTTTAAAATTTCGTGAACATATTAGAATTTTAGAAGCATTTTTAAATTCTCGCGTCTTTAGAAAAATATTTCGTTTTTTAATTTTTGAAAAATTTCACAAACATATTTTAAAATTCAGAACATTTTTCAAAACTTATTGCAATCACACAATGCAACAACATTGTCAATGGTAGGTGACATGGCGCCTTTGTAAGGTGACATGGTATTTTCAGAAAATTTCTTAGCAATGGACAATGTAGTGATTTTTGTGCCATTTTTATGTTATAAATTGCAGTTTTGAGAAGATAATTTGAGGCACTTGATAGTGACAGTAGCTCCGGTTCAAGTACCTATGAAAGTGGAAATATTACAGCGCACATAACTTAGCAATTGACATTATCGAGACCCAGTTGCACAACATGATGTCCAACTGTTGGCTTAATTAATCAATAGTGTTTTACATTGAGAGAGATATATTCAAGTCTTCATCTTGATACAATTACAGAAGATTTTCCAAAGAAGGTACTGCCATTGACCGGGTTTTCTAGACGGCACGTAAAAAATATGTTTGCATTTGTGTTTTTAAGTTGTTCTTTTATTTAAAATATGTTTGTGTTTGTGCCATCTTATAAATTCATTATCAATATGTTTTTAAGTTGTTCTTCTATTTAAAATATGTTTAGTTTCCATTGTATTTGGCTATTATGTTTAGTATCACGTAAAAATATTAGTATGTATTGTTACTGCGTATGATATATTTTAGCTTTGCATCTAATTTTCTTATACTTTAGAGTCCATACCACCTCATGTATTTTTTCGTCCTCCGCCACTTTCTACATAGATACTACAGACTTGCATTCCGAATCGAAGCACGAAATTTCTCTCTACAAAAAAGAAATGCAAAAAATAAAACACTCAAAATTGCGAGTACGCTGCCAAAAGCCCAAAACCCAAGCCGGCCTACAGGCTTCGCAGCGGCAGCAGGCGCACGGGGACGCCGTGGCGCGGCCGGAGGGTGAGGACGTTCACCGGCGCGTGGCGGTACTCGTCAGAAATTCCGAAGCGGAAGCTCGCGAGCAGCATGGCCAGCACGACCTTGGCCTCCACCATGGCGTACGCCTGCCCGACACAGTTGCGTGGCCCGGCCGCGAAGGGCAGGAACCGACCCGCTCCGGGCCGGGGGCGCCCGGGCGCGAACCTGTCCGGCCTGAACTCATGCGCATCCACGCCCCACACGGCCTCGTCGTGGTGGATGGCCAGCAAAGGAATCCACACCGACGCGCCCCTCGGCACCCGCAGCTTGCCGCCGAGCGTGATGTCCTCGAAGGCCATCCTCGGCAGCAGCGTCGCCGGCGGGTACAGGCGCAGCGTCTCGTTGATCACCATCTGCAGCTGCACACGCATCCACGTGTTAAACATTGACGTGTACAGTGGCGCCGGAGTGCATGCGTTTCGACGTTGTCGAATGGCTTACGACGGCGAGCTTCGGGAGGTGATCTGCGGCGGGTGGAGCGTGGCCACAAACTTGGGCAACCTCGGCGCGAGCCTTGTCCTGCCACTCCGGGTGCGTGGCAAGCAGCATGATGGCCCAGGTGAGGAGCAGCGCCGATGTCTCGTGGCCGGCGAAGAAGAAGGTCTTGCACTCGTCAATGATCGTCTGGGCATCGTACCCCAGCTCGCCGTGGCCGAACGCGTTCTCCTTCTTCTTCTCCATCTCGGCCAGGAGCATCCCGAGGAGCCCCCGGCCGCACGCCTCTGCTGACGGCCTCCGCCCCTCGTCGGCGATCTCGCGATTGCGCTGGATCGACTCCTTGAGCACCTGCTCTAGCTCCCCGTTCAGCCGTTTCATCTCTCTTCTGTACTTGCTCGGAAAATACCTAAAAAAACCGTAGTACTACTTTAAACCACGACAGAGAAAAGGAATGCAGGATCACCATGAAAATGCACTTAGATATTTTCAAAAATGAATAAATAATTTGTGGTGAGGTGATGTTTGATTGATGACTTACTGGCTACCGGGGACCCAGAGGTAGCGGCTGGAGCGTGCGGTGAGCCGCTGAAGCTCCTCAATTAGGTGGAAGATGCGCTTGCCGGTCTCGTAGCTGGTGTCGAACTCGGTGCGCGCGATGACGTCGCCGGCGAGCCTCGTCATGTGCGCGCTCATCTCCACCTCGTTTCCGCCCCGCGCCACCGCCTCCTGCAGCGCTCGCACCGTCTGCCGCGTGCACTCCACCATGTGCCCGACCCTGCCCTTGAGCTTGTCAGCCATGAAGGCGGGGGCAACGACGTGGCGCTGGTGCGACCAGGTGGCACCGTTCGCCATGAGCAGGCCACGGCCGATGAAGTGCTTGGAGCCCTGCCGCTGCAGCCACGATTTGCCGGTCACGTGCGCATGCTTCGACGAGAGCAGCTCCCGCACCATGCCGGCGTCCGTCACGCACACCCGTGGCTCGCTCCCGTACCAGTAGACGAACAACCTCCCTGCAGATAGGAAAAACCGAGCTCCGGTCAGCCTTGACACGCGGGCCATGGCCGGCCAGCGACGCGATTAACATACGTGTCCCACTCACCGAACTTCTTGGACCAGAGAACGTAGTGCGGCAGGAGGCGGCCGACGATATTGTGGCTGAGAGAGCCCATGTCCCCGGCGGTGGACTCGGCGACCAGGGCGGAGACGTCATGGAGGTTACCGACGAGAAGGCGTGGCGTGGGGCCGTGGACGCCTTGTCTGGACAAGATCCTCCGGATCCTCGCCGGCGTGAGGTAGTAGCATGAGGCGGTGATCCATACAGCATTGGCCAGCAACAAGAGTGGCGATGCAACGAGCACTAGGACTATGACCGGTACCATTTTGGACAGGAACTTGTCCTTGTTTACATCTGTGCGAGTGCCACCAGGCCCCGTGCCTATATATAAACACAATGGAGTGGCATGCATGCAGCCATATGATTGGGCCAAGATCAAAAAATAGGCACGATATAGCACGTTAATAGTATCACAATATAGAAGGTGTTGGATTTCTCGCATTATTTTTACGCACTTTGCATACTTGTCCCACTAGGGCCTGGTTGAGCATATGCAGGCAAAAAGTCCATCATCTGCATGTTCATTGGTTGTCAGCATATCCTCTTCTTGCATCGTAGCAACGCCTCTATGAATGTGTTTGGTTGCTCGCATCGTTTGTGCTCATACAAGTGCACGTTGTTTGGTTGCATATGAGTATTGAGTTCTGATTACCTCATACCCTATTTGACGAGCTTACCTGCTACTACTACACCTTACACACGATCACACCGCGCGCACCAACGCCACAACACTGCAATGGCGATGAACTGGACGAAGATGATGAAGTTCTTCAGCCCAACTGACGATACACCTTGCCAACTTCAACACTGCTGCATGTCTGCATTCGCACAAATTTGGAGTAAGCATTTTCTGTCGCCTGCCTACTCTTAAACCCTCTGTGGTTGTTGTGCTTGTATCCTAAAACTTGTTCATTGCAAGCTTCTCATGAACTATAAATCCGTGGAGCCCTCCCGATGAACAACGCATACCACTTGTACTAGCAGTGCACAAGAGCAATAGTTGAAGCAGCAAGCAATGGAGCAGAAGAGCAATAGTAAGCATGCATGATCATACATCATACCAAGTTCAACCTAGCACTAATATGGTACCATCCTACCACCACATCCAATGAGGGTGTAATCCTACCATCGCAGCTTCGTTATCACCTTGAGGGGTTAGTATACACCACCTCACTAAAATACATAGACCATCAAATAGTTTCAAGTCCTAGCTACACAAAATATACGTCGTCATCGTCATCGTCGTCCTTGTCGCCATCACCATCGCCGTCGAGGATCATGCACGCCATCACCACTGCTAGAAGCAACACTAGTAGTAGTGCTTTCCCAATCAGGTCCTCAGCCAGAGCACCCTGTGGGTGTCTCCCATGTCAACAAACCCAACACCGTGGGCTTTGTTGTCCAACAGGTGGCTCCGGTCAGCCGCTAGGCTCATCTATGCCCGAGAGCCTCTGAGCTGAAGCAACCTTGGTCCATGACGGCGCCATAGAGGTTAGGGTGTACGTCGACCGGCTTGCTCTCCCTGATGATGGTGGCCACCTTCTTCACTGCCCGAGTCATGCTGCAGAAGACGGTCATCTCGTCCTCCATCAAGGCTCCCCTCTTGCTCTTCCTATCAAGCACCGGAACGTGCTCACCATCCTTGTCAGGACCATCAATGTTGATGGTGTCTGACTCCTGGGTGTCTGGATACTCGGGCATAGGGGAGCCTAGCGGCTGACCGGAGCCCAGGGCATGCTTGCCGGTTGCCATCCCGAAGGAAAAGATCAGCTGCATCGGGTGGTAGTTCTGGATGTGTGTGTTGAGGGACTCTGCATCCTTGGGGTGAGCCTAAGAAAGAAACAGGACATAGTGGTTACTTAGAATGACAAAGGTTCATAGGCTTAAAAAACTAGTTAGTTAGAATGGCATGGTTTGTGAGTTAACAGCGATGTGGCCTTAGTAGTGCTCCGCCTCCAAAAGGATGGAGCAGGTGCCCTCATCCCATGAAGCATCGCTCAGGTCTCTGAGCTTGGACACGGTGATCCACCTCTCTTTCCACTTCCTGAGGTGGTTGTAGACCTGGGTCGAGCCGACCTCCTGTGAACAAAACTCGAACACCTGCTTTGCAACAACGTTCAAGTGAACCTCCTTGAAGCCCTTGTCAGTCCTCACCCCACTAGCTAGGATCTCACACATCTTGTTAAGCACGAACATCGACAAGAACGGCTGCCACTTCATGTTGTTCCCCTACCATCCTTCTGCACCTTTGAGGCTGCCGTTTGTTCAGCGACATGAGCTGCAACATTGGGCTGAGCCAGCACAAATGGAGGAACCGTAGCCGGCACCTTGAAAACGTCTGAATCAGGAGGCATCTGCTTGATGCGAGGCTGGGAGTCCTCAACGTAAGACGCCGAGAATTGGCTATCGGATAGGACGATGACCTAATTAAACTCTTTTGTGCTCATCTTCTACAAACATAAGCGTCATCAAGACCAGAACACACTACACATCGACAATAGGAACTACCCGTAAACATGGGCAGATCGAACTGGCACTACCACATGCACACATGGATTATCTAGTTCAGCACAACACAACCAAATACTTTCACGCTAGCATAACACACATCAAAGCATACTACCAATCCATCCATGACCACTAGCTATCAATCCTTGCCGGCATGGAAACAACTCCTAGCATGCTTCAAATCCATCACAACTTGCTACTAGAACATCAGATCACATTGGAAGATCTAACCCTACCACATGCTCACAGATCTAGCTAGAACTAGTAGAGAGGTGGGGGTCATTAAACTCACAGACGCCATCGGAGGAGACGCGGAGGAGGCGCTGAACACATCGGAGAAAAGGAGCAGTCGACTTGCTGCCGCCATTAACCGATCGCTTGAGCAGTTGCGCCGCTTACCTCGTCGTCAATGTGGAACCGTGCCGGAGGGAAAGATCGAGCGGGGGGGATGGTGGCAGGAGTTTTGCCGTTGCGGTCACCTGGCTATATAACCGAATTGGCTAGTAGTGACGCGAAAATCGTCCCACCGCCTTTTTTTGGAGACGCGCATGAGGTCCTACCATCTCCGTGCTCACAAGAGGCCAGCGTCGCGTTCCCCTCCCCTACATCGCTCGAGCCTGGCTCACTGAAAACTACCGGTTCATATGGGCCAAGATTCTGATGCGGGCTAGACAACCAAACACCCTGTTTTCTTCCTAGGCGGGCTTGGCTGGGCTTAATGCGAGCAACCAAACGCATCCATAATGCTCTGAGCAGTGTCTCAATAAATAAATTAGTATACAATAATATCTCACTAATAGCACGCTATAGCATGATATAACACACTAATAGCATAAGCGCACTAGTTTTTTCATTAACCGAGATCTAAAAGGTGATTTTGTGATTACAACTTACTTACTGCATGTATGCATTTTTGTACGACTTTTGGAGGAGTGCATGGAGTAATGCTAGACATAAGGAGGTTTCCGATGGATCTAATGGACTGGTTGACGTGTAGGTATACAATTGGAAATAGGGGAGAGAGAAGGGCCCACCCACGTGAAATTCAAGGGGAGGGGGACAATTAGTTTGAAGAGGCTATTGCCCGCATCGTCCATGTGTTTAGTATTATCGGAGTGTGATGCATGAGATTGAAGAGTTGCTTGAACAATAAGAGACACATTACAAGAAGAGGCCCCGGGTGACTTGGTGAAAAAAGGAGATAGGAATACTCAGTTTTTTCAGGGTTTTGCATCAAAGCGGAGGAAGAATTTTTTTATAAAGAGGCTGAAAAATGACCAAGGGGTTTGGTTAGAAGGTACCAATGATTTGAACCCTCATACTCAAGATTATTTTACTAATATATTTACCTTTCAAGTAGATGCAGTAGACCCAGTGGTTCTGGATAAAATAGTGCCAAAACTAAATGATATCATGAATGAGCATCTAATGAAACCGTTTACTACTGAAGATGTTAAGCAAGCTGCTTTTAGTATTGGTGACCTAAAGTCACCTGGTCCTGATGGGTTACATGCAATTTTCTTCAAGCAATGTTGACACCTTATTGGTGAAGAGATTACTTTGGAGGTACTTTCTGCTATCCAGCATAGGCAAATCCCGGATGGATAGAATAATACAAATATTGTTCTAATACCAAAAGTGGATACACCTGAATCAATATCTCAGTATCTCCCTATTAGTTTATGCAATGTGGTATACAAGATTAGTTTCAAGATGCTATCTAGTAGGTTGAAATCTATTCTGCCGGATATTTTTGCTCCCACTCAGAGTGCTTTTGTTCCCAGTAGACTCATTACAGATAATGTCTTGGTAGCTTATGAGTGTATTCATACTACTAAGAACAAAAAGAAGGGAAAGAATGGTTTGTGTGCGGTGAAGCTGGACATGCATACGGCTTATGATAGAGTTGAATGGAAGTTCTTGAGAGAAATGATGTTAAAATTGGGTTTAATGAGCTATGGGTAGATCTTATTATGAGCTATGTTTCTTCGGTAAAGTACAATATCAGATATAATTATCAAGAAACAGAAGTGTTCATCCCTTCTAGAGGCCTCCTATAGGGAGACCCTTTATCACCTTACCTGTTTTTGCTATGTTCAGAGGCACTATCTAGTTTACTACTATTCTAAGAAGAAGTTGGTGGCATCGATGGGATCAGGGTGTGCAGAAATGCACCATCAGTTTCACACCTCTTATTTGCTGATGATTCCCTTATTCTCATGAAGGCTGATATGAATAATGCAACTTCCTTACATCAGGTACTTGATACTTATTGTGCAAATTCAGGGCAAATGGTGAGTTTTGCAAAGTGCAGTATTTTTTCAGCCCAAACACTGATGTGGATATGAGAGCTGATATATGTTTGCACCTAAATATTGGCAATGAAGCACTATCAGACAGATACTTGGGGTTACCAGCTCTTGTGGGCATTGATAGAAATGATTTCTTTAAACATCTTGTGGAAAGAATTATGTAGGGAGTTAATGGACGGCAAGAAAAAAAATCTACCCATTGCTGGTAAAGAAACCTTATTGAAGGCTATGGCATAAGCCATTCCAGTATATGCTATGGGAGTATTTAAACTACCAAAAGGAATTTGTAAAGACATGATTGATGTCATAGCAAAGTTCTGGTGGGGAGATGGAGAAAATAATAAAAAGATGCATTGGTTTGCTTGGTGGAAACTTTGTATCCCCAAATCTCAAGGAGTCTTAGGCTTTCGTGATTTTCACTCTTTCAACTTGGCTATGTTATCAAAACAAGTGTGGAGATTGATTGAGTACACGGACTCCGTTTGTGCTAAGATTTTGAAAGCTAAGCATATCCCAAATCAACATATCTTAGATGCGGGTCCGAAGAGGCGGTATTATTTTACATGGCAAAGCATAGTCGCTGGAATTCAAACTTTTAAGAGAGGTTGTATATTGCTGGTGGGGAATGGTGCATCAATAAAAATCTAGACAGATCCTTGGGTACCAACTAGTCCTTCAAGAAAGGTTGTTACAGAGAGAGGAGGCACTTTAATTGATAAAGTCTCTGACCTAATTGATCCTTTGACTGGGCAGTGGGATGAGGTTTTGATCCAGGATATATTTTCTGCTGTGGATGCGGTCAGAATCCTCGGGATACCCTTGAGTCCATATAGTTTTGATGATTTTGTTGCCTGGCATTTTAATCACTCAGGGACTTTTTCGGTTAGGTCAGCATACCATGTGGAATGGAGACACCAGTTTAGAAATACTGCTAACCAAATGACATCTTCATCAGTTGGTACAAACCGTATATGGAGTAAAATATGGAAGTTGTCAGTTCCCGGTAAGATAAAGATTTTCTCTTGGCGAGCACTCCATGCAACAATTCAGGTTAAAGCGGCGCTGGTAAACCGTCATGTTGGAACTGATCCTATTTGCCCTATAAGTAATGTTGGATTGGAAGATATATCGCACCTGTTGTTTGAATGCACTCCTGCAAGACAGTTATGGAAATCGTTGAAGCTGGAGGACAGAATATTGGGAGCTTTTGCCGTGGAAACATCTGGTTCAAAAATGTTGGAAGAAATCCTTGATAACTCAGATGATCAATACCAAAGCCTACAGGGTGTGAGCACAACGGAGGTCATAGCAACAACGTGTTGGTATCTATGGTGGATTCGCCGAAGAGCAACTCATAATGACAGTGTTCCGCCGCCAACGCATTAGATGATGTTAATCCTTGCTCTTTGTAATGCTTTTGTCATGGAAAATCAGAAAAATGTTACTAGGCAGATGACAAAGTGGAAAAAGCCGGGCAAAGATGATCTTAAACTCAATGTCGATGCCTCTTTCCACGAGTGACGGGGAAACCGATCACCTATGGGGTCACAAGGATCCCTTCTACGTTCGGCGGGGGATTTGTTGCACGAAGAGCAGTTCGAGCCGTTAGCACACAGAGGATTTTTATCCAGGTTCGGGCCGTGAAGATGCGTAATACCCTAGTCCTGCTTTATCTGTTTATATGTGTGTTCTTGAGCTTTTGAACTAGCTATGATGCGTGCTTTGTCCAAAAGTCCGAATCCTCCCTCTGTGCGCCTTGGGCCTCCTTTTATACACAAAGGTGTTGCCACAGTGGCACACAGGAGGTGGCAAGCTACAGTGTTGCGAGCTTATCACTCGATCAACATAGGACAAGCACATTTAATGCGTTGCCTACGTGTTCTCTCGCTTTATTGGGGACGGCAACAGAGGCCATCTCATCCTTTGCCGCTCTTCCTCGCCTCGCCACGCGTCCGGGCCGACAAGGCATGCAGCGCCACGCTGGCCAACCAGCTGCTGTGTTGGCGTAGTGGTAGGCTTCCACGAAGATCTGCACGCCGCCATGCAGGCGCCTGCTTAGCTGGCATGCTTATCGTGGCACTGGAGTGGTGGTGAAGTGGCGAAACCTTGCCGAGCGCGGGACTGGGCACGACCCAGCGATCGTCCCTGGCAAGGCTTGCCGGGGGCCTTGGAGTCATCCCCGTCAAGGGCCTTGCCGGGGGTCTTCATCTCCTGATCCCACGTGGGCTCATGGGTTGTCAATCTTTGTGAGGGGATACATGCTACTAGGCATGTGCTCTCCAAATATTGGTCTTAACGTTGTCGATGGTGTCAGAGCTCTCAACCCCAAGGGTGGTGGCCTTGCTGGTCCTTTTGCAAGCTGCCCCAGCAAGGGGTTTGCTGGGGGCCTCGCAGGTCGCCTCGGCAAGACTTGTTGCTGGGCGTGGACTTGCTTGCCTCTTGCTGCTTGCTACTCTGGGCATCTATTTTGATATTCCTTGTACTTGTCTTGCTTCATGCCTTCCTCCTTTGCTTTGCCGAGCCCTATTGTGGGGGTGGCTGCGACCGTCCGTGCACAAGTAAGGGGTACAGAAGTACCCACACTTTTTTACACCGACAGGAGCCCCCGGGCCTGGGCCACATATAAGCACAAGGCGTAGTTGGGCCAGGCTCAAAGCAGTGCGCTGGAAGCGTGGTAGAGGCGAACCGCCACGATCTTTCTGTCAGTTGCACTTGCCCGCAACCTGCGCTGAGTGTGTGACGTGGGTGTCGTGTGTGGGATGGCCTCAGCATGCTCGCGCCATGTTGTAGTCGATAGCAAAGGGGCGGCCCGCATTTGCCATATTAAAAAGGAAGGAATCTACAGGGGCACTACTCATTTACTAAGTGGACTCGGGTCGCAGCTTGCATGGCGCCGCACCCCACGATAATGGGGTGGAAATCAGTCGTCCCACCCGTCCTCACACCCCTTCTACTTCGCCATATACCCTCCATGCATTGGGAAGGGTAGGCGGCGGGCGCGGAGGACGTGGGCATTAATGCTGAGGCGGAAACTCAGGCGCCTGTGGATTGGGGGAGCGGGCCGGTTCTGATTCCCCATGCTTCAAGAGGCCGCATTGGCCGTGTGGGGCGGCCACCCCTTGGGTTGGGTGGCCAGGCCCTGGCCTCGCTCCTCTATAAATGGGGGAGAGGGACGGTGCTTCTCCACACTCGCCCTTCTCTCCCCCTCTTGCTCACCATCTCCTTCTGACTCACCATGGTGAAAGGGCATAATGGTGCTTTGGTGGCGGTGACAAGGACTTCTGCTCGACAGCACGTCCCTCCTCCTCTGGAGCCTCCGGTGGCAGAACCCGCTGCGAGGGTAAGAGGAAGGGGACGAGGCCGAGGTCGTCGTGATGCTCGAGGAGGAGGCGGACGGGGAGGTATCCCAGCTGTGCCTCTGCCGGTGGCCCCCCCTCCGGTGGGCGGCCACATAGGGGACCAGCCCTACGAGTTCTTCATCAGGCTGTATAAGCCGGTATGCAGTCGCCTCCGGCTCCCGAGTCCCGACCCTGTTCGCCTGGGTGATGGAGGAGGAGGCCCCGCGGTCCTTGCGGCTTCACATGAGGGGCTCCGGGAATGGCAGCATATGGGCTGACGTTGACTTTCCTCGCCCTCATGTCATGTATCTTCATCAGAGGTGGAAGGCTTTTGCACCTGCCCACAGCTTGATGGAGGGGCACGTTCTCCATTTTAAATTAATGGAGAGCGTCCTGCTCTCTGTCAAGGTCTTCGGGAACTCCGGAATTCGCCTAGGGTGCTGCGTGGGAGGAACTTTATCTGATTAAAGCTCCTCCTCAAGCGACGGCGGCGAGGAGGACAGCGCCAGCGATGACGACGACAACGAGCGGGAGGACGACGACTCCGACTCTGGCTGCCGCCAGTGGCCGCACCATCGTCTGGCTCGCTCTCTCCCCTGGCAACACGCCTTGCCGGGGGCTTCGTCCTGCTATCCCTGGCGACGGTGGCTGGTGGGCTTCCTCGTCAAGCTCTCCATCACCCAGTTCCCCATGCCCATCACCTTGCGTGGCCTGCCGTGCCTGGGGAGGAATGGGACAAGAACGGGGTTTATGGGACACTTATCTTTTTCCCAAATATGTAGGCACTTGCCAAATCTTAACTTTCTAGGAAATGTACTCTACCAAGCCCATGCTTATGTTCTGTAGTATCTGTATTTGCATCAGCATATCAATGAAAAAGATGAGCTTTTGCCGGGAACTCAAGCACGTATACGTTCGTGCACAGACAAGGTGCCCCTTTAATGAAAAATAAATAAGTCTCCCCAGTAAGCCACCTTGCCGGCGCTCCTGTGCCTGCCGGAGAATCACATCTGCCGGGTTACACGCACAGGGTCCAGCCCCCTGCCAAACTCTTCTTTTGCCCAAGGTTACTGATACAACCCCGACCAAAGCAGCGTTCGAGTCGGGGATGGGAGCACCCCAGTCTAGACAGAGTGGTTAGGTTTTCTACTACGCAAATCACAACTTACGAACATAAACGGGCAGGGGAGGAACTTTATCTGATTAAGTTATTGATGGAGATGCCACACCAAGCAGACTTCTCAATTTCTTGCCGGGGCATCGTTACTGCGAATGGAAAGAAGAGAGGACAAGGGCATGGAGCCTTGGCGGTTTCCCAACACCTGTTAGAATCTAAAGTAGCACAATATCCTGGACAAGTACGCATGCATACATATATATAAACATGGAAACTAGCAAGAAATTGTACAAGCTAAAAACTATCTTGCTGCGCCCAGGGTCTGCGTCTGGCTCTGTGTACATGCCTTGCCGGCAAGGCTAGTACAAAAGGTGGTTGCCGGAGCTCCCGGCAACCGCGCCCTATGGGTAAAACTTGCGAAGATGTTTGATATTCCAGGAGTTGCTCACTGGAATGCCATCTTCGGTCTCCAGGCGGACTGCACAGGGCCTGGTGACTCGTATTACCCGATAGGGGCCTTCCCACTTCGGCATCAACTTATTTGAATTCTTAGCGGACTGAATGCGCTGAAGAACAAGGTCACCTTCCCCAAGGCTTCAGGCGTGAACCTTGCGGCTCTGATAGCGGCACAAGGCTTGCTGGTAGCGAGCGGCTCGCACAGCAGCTCGAAGACGATCTTCCTCAAGGAGCGTCGCATCATCTTGGAGCAACTGCTCTTGCTCAAGCTCATCATAAGCGAGCACTCGAGGTGACTCGTATATGAGTTCAGTGGGGAGAACTGCTTCTGCCCCGTAAACTAGGGCAAAGGGTGTCTGACCAGTGGCTCGATTTGGTGTCGTTCTGATTGACCAAAGAACTATTGGTAATTCATCAATCCAGCGCATTCCACACTTGCGCAACCTGTCGAAAGTTCTTATTTTGAGGCCTCACAATACTTCAGCATTTGCCCTTTCTGCTTGGCCATTGCTCCTTGGATGAGCAACAGAAGCAAATCATACATTGCTGCCAAGGTCTTGGATATACTGCATGAAGGTGCGGCTCGTGAACTGTGTGCCGTTGTCGGTGATGACTCTGTTTGGCACACCAAAACGGCAGACGAGTCCCTTGAAGAACTTGACGGCTGATTGTGTTGTCACCTTTCTCACTGGCTCCACTTCGGGCCACTTTGTGAACTTGTCAATCGCGACGTACAAGTACTCAAAGCCCTCGACAGCGCGGGGAAAGGGACCCAGTATGTCGAGCCCCCAGACCAAAAATGGCCAGGAGAGAGGGATTGTTTGAAGGGCTTGGGCTGGTTGATGAAGCTTCTTCGAATGAAACTGGCACACTTCACACTTGGTTACTAGTGCCGTTGCATCCTGGAGGGCGGTGGGCCAGAAGAAACCTTGCCAGAATGCTTTGCCGGCAAGGGCTCTTGACCCTATGTGGGAGCCACATATGCCTCCATGTATCTCTGCCAACAACTCCAGTCCGTCCTCTCGAGGAATACACTTAAATTTCACGCCATTCGGCCTTCTTCTATAAAGGGCATCATCCAGAAACTGTTTCTTCCTACTCCTCCGAGAGCTCTCCCGTTTGGAGGAAACGAACCGTATGTTGTGCCCATGATAGAGCCCGGGGCTCGACGACAAGGACTAAAGGCATGTTTTCTGCTGCGGGGGCAGCCGCCTCGACGGCAAGGGCCTGGGGGTCCTGCCGGAGGCTGCTGCTCCTCGGCAAGCTTGGGGTACCCGGCAACTTCCTTGCTGGCTGCTCCTGGGAGCTCTGCAGGGAAGTACTTGTCGGGCCCCACTTTCATTTGCTTGTTCTATTCTGCTGATGGCTCGACAGATGGCTGAGTTAAGTAAAAGACAAAGGTACCTGGTTCCACAGGTAGCTTGAGGGCAGCGCGCTTTGACAGGTCATCGGCAATGCTGTTCTCTGCTCGAGGAACATGCTCTGCTTGTAGACCATCAAAGCGCTCTTCCAACTTCCTCACTTCATCCACGTAAGCCTCCATTAGGGGGCTTTGATAGTCCATGTTAACTTGCCTGATGACAAGTTGTGAATTTCCTCTGATAATAAGCTTCCTGACCCCGAGGTCTGCCGCGATCCTAAGTCCAGCGAGCAGCCCCTCGTATTCTACGGTGTTGTTTTTCGACCTCTCCCGTGGGAAGTGCATCTGGATCACGTACTTGAGGCGTTCTCCAGTGGGTGCGACGAGTAACATGCCGGCACCTGCACCTTGTAATGAGAAGGCTCCATCGAAGTACATAATCCAATGACTACTTGCCTCTTTGCCGGGAAGGGTGGTTTCTTGAACTTCTTCGTCGGGCGTGGATGTCCATTCTGCTATGAATTCTGCCAAGGCTCTACTCTTGATCATCGAGGTACTTTCAAATTTGAGCCCGAAGCTTGACAGCTCCACTGCCCACTCCACAATCCTCCTCGTCGCATCTCGATTGTGCAAAATCCATTGCAACGGGAGGCGAGTGACGACGGTGATCTCGTGTGCTTGAAAATAATGACACAGCTTTCTTGAGGCCATAAGGAGGCCGAAAAGCAACTTCCGCATCCTGGAGTACCTTGACTTAGCCCCCTGGAAAAGGGAGCTGACAAAGTAGACTGGGTGCTGCACCACCTTCTTCTTCTGCTCTACCTCGCTTGCTGGTGCAAGCGCTGTCTTGCCTGGATCAGGTCCTGCGGGGGCTCTCCCTTGCCGGGATCGGAGCCTGTCGGGTCCAGCTCTTCTCCTAAGGGCTTGCCGCTGCTGTCGCCTCTTCCTCGTCTTCTCTCTGTGCCACTAGCATGGCACTGACCACTTGATTTGTTGCCGCCAGGTACAGCAACAATGGCTCTTGTGGCTTAGGTGCGACCAGTATTAGCGTAGAGGAGAGGTATCTCTTTAAATCTTGCAGTGCTGCCTCTGCCTCCGGGGTCCAATTCATTGGACCCGCCTTTTTCAAAATCTTGAAAAAGGGGAGGGCACACTCAGCAGATTTAGAGATGAACCTACTCAGGGCGGCAACGCAACCGACAAGCCTCTGGACATCTTTGACCCGTCTTGGAACCTCAATTTGCTCGATTGCTTTGATCTTGTCGGGATTTGCTTCGATCCCGCGTTGAGACACAAAGAACCTAAGAAGTTTCCAGGCGGAACGCCAAACAAACACTTCTCTGGGTTGAGCTTGAGGTTGATCTTGCGCAAGTTTGCAAAAGTTTCTTCTAGGTCCTGAAGGAGTGTAGCCTTGTATTTGGTTTTGACCACTATGTTGTCCATGTAAGCTTCCATATTTCTATGGAGCTGGGGCTCAAAACCAATTTGGACAGCCCGAGCAAACGTTGAACCAGCGCTCTTCAACCCGAAAGGCATCCGTACAAAACAATACATACCACATGGGGCGATGAACGCAGTTTTATCTTCATCTTCCTTCATCATGAAGATCTAATGATGCCCTGAATAAGCATCAAGGAACGATAGCAGGTCGCACCCAGCAGTGGAGTCCACTATCTGATCGATACGTGGCAATGGGAAAGGATCCTTAGGACAGGCTTTATTGATATCAGCATAGTTGATACATAGCCTCCACTTCCCATTTGCCTTACGTACTACGACCGGATTGGCCAACCACGTTGGGTGGAGAACTCCCTTGACCAAACCTGCTGCCTCCAACTTCCTGATCTCCTCGATGATAAACTCGTGTCCCTCCAAAGCTTGCTTTCTGACCTTCTGCTTGACGGTCCGTGCATGAGGGCAGACATCAAGATGGTGCTCAATCACCTCCCTGAGAATGCTGGGGATGTCGGATGCTTGCCGTGCAAAAACGTCGACATTTGCCCGCAGGAAGGTGACGAGCGCGCTTTCCTATTTACTGTCAAGGGTGGAGCTTATGATGAAAAGCTCTGCCTGTGTCGTCCTCCTTGACGGACACCTTCTTGGTTTCCGGCGGGGCCGCCTTGGACTTTTTGCTCTTGCCGGTAGAGCTCTCTGGTATGTCCCCGGCGGAAACACAACACTCCAAATAGGCGCATTTTCCGGAGAGGGTACATGAGCCCTTGCCGGAGCCAGGAGTCTTGTCGGCAGCCGAAGCCTTACTGGTCCTCTTCTGGGTGGCAGGAGCAGGTGCCTTGGCGGCAGATGCTGCAACCGCCTCCCGACAGAGCTGACCGGCGCAGATGAGCGCGTCCTTCCTATGGCTGCCGACGGTGATGATGCTCATCGGGCCTGGCATCTTCAACTTGTTGTAGGCGTAGTGCGCCGCCGCCATGAACTTGGCCAGCACAGGGCGGCCCAGGATCCCGTTGTATAGCAGCGGGATCTTAGCGACATCGAAAACGATCCTCTTCGTCCTGTAGTTGAGGTCGCCACCAAATGTAATTGGTAGTGTGACCTTTCCCTTGGGCTGACTCCTCCCCAGATTGATCCCTTGGAACGTGCTCGTCTCCTCGAGGTCCTCATCGGGGATCTGCAGTCTCTTGACCACGTTGGGTGAGATCAAGTTAAGGCCGGCCCCACCATCACCTAACATCTTCGTCACCTTGAGGTTGCGTATTGTTGGGGATACCAACAATTTCAAACACCCGACCGCAGTGGTGCGATCAGGGTGATCCTCGGCGTCAAAAACTATAGGCATGTGGGACCACCTCAATGGCTTCCGGGCATCGACCATTGGTTCTGTTGCATTAATCTCACGCGCCGACTGTTTCAGTTGGCGGTGGGAAGAATGCGCGAAGCACCTCCGTCGACAGAAATGATTTCTGTCGCCTTCTAGAACTCATGCTCGATGGATTCATCATCATCATCATGATCGTCATCCCCCTCTTTCTTGTTGCGGCCTTGGGCAGGCCTCTCTTGTTGCTTTTCCTTGTTGCTGCGTCCTCCTTGGCCGTCGCGCTTCTTGCCGGACCCTTTAGTGCCTCCTTGGCCCTTCTCCTTGTCTCGCCTCTTGTACTCAGCTTGGCGACAGTTCTGGATGTCGTGGCCCTTGGTACGGTGAATCTTGCAGTACTGCTTGTCGGAGCCCTCTGACTTGCCGGCAGCCGCCAAGGCCCAGCAGGCGTCGCACCCGGCAACCTCCTTGCCGGGTTCGTCGGCCTTGGCCTTCTTGGTGGTGTCATGGTTGTCGAATTCCTCAATGGCAAGCACGGTCTTGCCCTTACGCTTCCTGTTACGCCGCTGGCCTTTCTTTACTGGGGCGACGATGTCTTCGTCTTCTGAGTCACTTCCCTCGTTGGCGTCTTCGCCGGTGTACTTCCTTCCTTCCTCCGCTCGGGCACATCTGTTAGCCAGAACGTATAGCTTGGCAACATCCGTGACCTTGTTCATTGTCAACTCTTCACGCATCTTTCGATTGCACATGTTCTGGTGGAATGCGCTGATGACAGCGGCGGGATGAACATCGGGGATGTTGTACTGCACACGGCTAAACCTCTGTATGTACTTGCGCAAGGATTTGCCATCTCTCTAAGGGATCACATGCAAGTCACTTGCCTGCCCAGGAGCTATGTGGCCGTCAGTGAAGGCACCAACAAACTCGTGGCACAGGTCGGACCAAGAGGCAATGAAATCTATCGGCAGATGCATCAACCACGACCTGACATTGGGCTTAAGTGCCAACGGGAAATAGTTGGCAAGTATCTTGTCGTCTCGTGCTTCGGCAGCTTGCATCGCAATAGTGTAAACGCTCAAGAACTCAGACGGGTAAGTCTTGCCATCGTACTTCTCTGGGACCTCTGGTTTGAACGTGCGGGTGTTGGGCCACTGGAACTGCCGCAGCTCGCGGGTGAATGCTGGACAAGTGATTGCATATGGCAAGTCACTAGCATCCCCCGGTGTAGGCTTGTACTCAGCAGGCCCAGCACGCCTATCGGACTGGTGACGTGCTTCCCGTCGCCGCTCGATAGTAGTCCGGGCGTCCTCCTTGAGCTGCTCTTGAAGAACTTGGCGCTGGTCACGACGTGTCCGTGGGTCTGATGACGCCATGGAAACGTTGTCCCGGGCATCGGCCCGATGGGCCGACCGTGGCGAAGGGGAGTGCACCGTGGTTGCGGCGCCCTTGACCCTTCCACTGCCTGCACGCGTTGGCTCATCATTTCGGCGTCGTGAGGGGCTTGCTCCCCGGTGGCCATCTCTGTTGACATGACCAATAAGGCTTTGGATAGCAGCCCTCCACTCTTCTTGCTTTTCTAGGGCAGGAGGAAAGTCGAGGAGTAGCTGCGCTCGCGACAGCGCTTCCACTCACGTGGGTGGCAGCGACAGGCGCGAGGAATGGGAGGAACTCAAACTTCTAATGACATTAGAAGGAGTCCCCTCTTGATTCCGCAACCGCGCGCTCTTTTTGCCTGCACCATGATGTGCGTGTCAGCCCTGCACCATGATGTGCGTGTCAGTCCTGCGTGTCTTGAGAGTGATGCTGAGGGCTCTTGCCGTTGCGACGCCCGGGGTCGTCAACATTGTGACGCGGTTCGTTGTGCACGAGCTGAGGAGACCACGGCACGCGCGTTGGCGAGGTTGATCTTCCGCCCTTGGAGGTCCCCGCACCACCCGCAGGTGGCAGAACTCCACCCTTGGGCGTGGTGGTGCGCCGACCCCCGTCGACGTTGCGGAGGATGCCGGCGGCCTGGCTTCTTGTATTCGGATGGTGTGGACGATCTCGATCTCCTCCACCACTGGCACCCGCCCCGTCGCCCGCTCACGCAGGTGCGGGCGGAGCGGCCCCGGACGGGCCGATCATCGCGGTCGTCTTCTTCTTCGGCGCCATGGTGACGAAGAAACTGTTGTCCTAACTAATAGACCAGATCCTCACAACTAACCGCCCCCTACCTGGCGCTCCAATGATGTCGGGGAAACCGATCACCTATGGGGTCACAAGGATCCTTTCTATGTTCAGCGGGGGATTAGTTGCACGAAGAGCAGGTCGAGCCGTTAGCAAACAGAGGATTTTTATCCAGGTTCGGACCGCGAAGATGCGTAATACCCTAGTCCTGCTTTATCTGGTTATATGTGTGTTCTTGAGCTTTTGAACTAGCTATGATGTGTGCTTTGTCCAAAAGTCCGAATCCTCCCTCTGTGCGCCTCGGGCCTCCTTTTATACACAAAGGGGTTTCGACAGTGGCACATAGAAGGTGGCAAGCTACAATGGTGCGAGCTTATCGCTCGATCAACGTAGCACAAGCGCATTTAATGTGTTGCCTACGTGTCCTCTCGCTTTATTGGGGACTGCAACAGATGCCATCACATCCTTCGCCGCTCTTCCTCACCTCGCCATGCGTCCGGGCCGATGAGGCATGCAGCGCCATGCTGGCCAACCAGCTGCTGTGTTGGCGTAGTGGTAGGCTTCCACGAAGATCTGCATGCCGCCACGCAGGCGCCTGCTTAGCTGACATGCTTATCTTCGCATTGGAGTGGTGGTGAAGTGGTGAAACCTTGCCGAGCACGGGCCTGGCCGTGGCCCAGCGATCGTCCCCGGCAAGCCTCTTCGTCTCCTGATCCCACGTGGGCTCGTGGGTTGTCAGTCTTTGTGAGGGGCTGCATGCTACTAGGCATGTGCTCTCCAAATCTTGGTCTTAACATTGTCGATGGTGTCAGAGCTCTCAACCCCAAGGGTGGTGGCCCTTCTGGTCCCTTCGCAAGCTGCCCCGGCATGGGGCTTTCCTGGGGCCTCGCAGGTCGCCTCGGCAAGGCATGTTGCCAGGCGTGGCCTTGCTTGCCTCTTGCTGCTTGCTACTCTGGGCATCTGTTTTGATATTCCTTGTACCTGTCTTGCTTCCTGCCGTCCTCCTTTGCTTCGCCAAGCCCTGCTGCGGGGGTGGCTGCGACCGTCCGTGCACAAGTAAGGGGAACAGAAGTACCCACACTTCTGTACCCCCACAATGAGGATGTTGGTATGGGAGCTACTGCTGCGATAATCAAAGATGGCTCCGGCATTTTTGTGGCCGCATCTTGCTCTTTTATCTCTTTTGCGTCGGGCGCAACAACTCTAGAAGCTTTGGCTATGAAGCATGGACTTACCTTGGCAACAGATCTTGGCTTCAGCAAGATCACAGTGGAATCTGATTCGATGGAAGTCATAAATGCATGCACGAGCAGTACATGGTGGAGTGAAGGAGCCCCTGTTTATGCTAATTGCATGGATCTTATCGCCTCAATTGGGAACATCAAGTTTAACCATGTCTTACGAGAAGCTAATCAAGTAGCATACACGATAGCAAAGTTTAGTTTTGTGAATAATGTTTCGTGTTCCTGGGTGGACGAACCCCTTGATTTCATTCTGGGTTGCCTTGTGAATGATGTAAGCGTGTGCTAAGACCAAATAAAGTAAGCATGATGGTGTTTTCCCTAACAAATAGTATTATCGGAGTGTGTGCGCCACCCATCTCATCTCCCATGCCTTTTTATTTTGACACGTAAATTTAAATTTACTATAGCTTTTGAATTGAAAGTCCAATTTATATTTAGTTTGCATATTCATGTTCCTTTTCATGAAGGATTTGAAAAGAAGACAAATTTTGAATATGTTTTGACGCTATTTTTGCTCGGACGGAGTTGCTTCTGGGGTGGTAACGATGGTCGCCTCCATGGCGGGAGGGTCAGCGGGGATCGGTCTCCGGCGTGCTCTTAGGCTATGGTTGGTGGCTGTGGCTGTGGATCTGCTCCATGTTCAGATCCATTGAAGTGTTGCCCTTGGTCGGCTGGCAAAACGTGGATGGGTTAGTGAGGGGCGGTTGGAGGTCCTTTACTGGCATTTCGGCGGCTCCATCCATTGCGGAGTTGGGGTGGCATGAATGCCAGTGAAAATCATGCCGACTTTGATCACGGCAGATGATGGCGGCGTCTTTGACGTTGTTTCCTTTTGGAGGCATCATCGTTGCAGTCCGCGTCACCTCGCTCGGGTTGCTCCAGGGGAAATCCTAGATCTGTCTCCTGGATCAGATGATGTAAGTGCCTTTGGTGTCGTTTTCCCTCCCGGAGGAACGTTTTGGAGCATGTGCTAGATGAAGGGGCCAAGAGGTGGAGCGATGTTGCATCTACTGCGTCAATGACGGCGTCGTGGTGCGGTGGAGTCTCGACGATAGATGTGTGTGGATGGACGAGCACAGGGTGATGGCAGTGTCTGATGTCGACGACAGTTGGGCTTGGCAAGGTCAATGCGTCGGTCGATCTTGGAGATGGTACGGCGAAAGATGGTTGCGACGGTTTCTAGAGCGTGCACACGCGGTGCGCGCTGAGGGTCCGCTAGACCAGTTGGTGCTCTCGGTTGGCCGTGGAGCACTTGGCGAGGCCACCGGTTTAGATAGTGTGTGTTGATGCGATGTTAGGGAACATCAACAATCATGTAGGTGTAGCGACATAGGTCGCGAGAATGATGGCTTTGGGTTGATCAATATATTTGTTTTGTCAAGCTTCCATTGAATCTCTACTTCTCTAATTTAAAAAATAGCGTTGGCGGGGTGCTTCGTTCGACCTTCCGTCCTTACCCTGAGTATCATTACTCGGGCTAATGTACTAGAATACTTATATCCCGTTGCAACGCACGAGCAATTGTCTATAATATACTTCCTCCGTCCCATAATATAAGACGTTTTTTTTGACACTACACTAGTGTTAAAATACGTCTTACATTATGGGACGGAGGGATTAATAAAGATGATTGTGTGTATTTTTAAATGCAGAGGCCAGGATTTCGACCTCCTTTTTGAATAATGTACTCCTTATCAATGACACATTGATAATTCTCCTATTTGGAGTTGTATCTGAAACTATGCATGTGCTTTTATAAAGGTTTTATCATCCTCAAAAGCTAGCTCGAGAGGTGAGGCTTTTAAATGAGGTCACTTCCTTGCAAAAAAAGTGCGTTGCCCCTTCCACAACTGATGAGGGACTATTCGTACATTAGTGAAGATTAACAACTGATTCGGGACTAGTTGAAGATTAATGGAGATTAAGACGTTGTTTTGACCAAAAAGTGAGACCACATTGGTTAAAACAAGATTAGCTTGTGGCGTTTAGTGGGGAAGGACAGTGAGCGGGTATGCATACTTTGGTATAAAGCGGCAAAACCGGTACAGTTAAGAGAACTGCCTTAGTTAAGTGCAAGTGGCGCGGCAATCAATCTTGCCACTAAGTGAAAAGAAGTAGTAGCATATCTTCGATACTAAACTAGATTGTTTAAGGCAAAGGTGTTCTTGTTGGGCTTATGGTTTCTTTGCAGTTGCAAAGCCACGATGAGCAAAGTTTCAAGTGGGGCACACCAAAGATCTCATCAGTTAAGTGAGCACAGTTCTCTTTGTCGAAAGAAAAGTGATCATAGTTCACTCTTTTTTTCGAGAGTACGCCAAAGACGTACCTTAGGTTTATAGAAAAGAGAAAATATGTACAAGAGATTACAACGGCGAGATCATCACACGCCGGCGATCCCACACCCCTCCAGTCTGGCTACAGCTAGGCAACTGCTCACAATATCAATGAACTCCTCCCCCTCCTGCAAGACCCCGTTGCCGGATTTCGGCAAAGATTAGCTCTACGGTGCCAAACAGACTACGGATGTTACCTGAATGAAAGACCCTATTATTTCTTTGCTTCCATAGAGTCCAACAAATAAGATGAATGAGTCGAAGCCCTTTCTTTCCTCCTTTTGGATTTGCTTGCGCCTACTAGTCCACCAATCTTGTAGTCTGTCCTGCTGGGAAGGGAGCATGCACAGTTCACAGGACAACTGAAGAAAGAGGAGATATCAGGAGTGCAGCGGTTTAGAGGACGGGCTCTAGGTAGCTTGTTATATGAAAAAAGTTGAAATATTATGTAAACGTTTCAAATGTTTTTTTACAGATACATATACATGTTATTTAGGTAACTGTAAAGTTCATTAAATAATACTCCCTCCATTTCAAACTATAGCGCACCCGCGCTTCCTGAGGTTTAACTTTAATCATAAATTTAACCAACGAGACCGACTGTGGCTGGAGCAAAAATTGTACTATAATGAAAACTTCTTTTGAATACGAATTCACTGGTATAATTCTTGCTCCTACCGCAGTCGGTCTCGTTGGTTAAATTTATGATCAAAATTGAAGTGCGAAAACCAAGGACACACTATATTTTAGAACAGAGGGAGTACAATTATTTGGAGGCTACACAAAAAAGAAAGAAAATGGCCCAAATAAAGCAAAAACCGTTTTGATCTACATATTTGTCATTTTTGTGTACACCATACATGAACATATATGTTATTGAAATTCCGTACGTATATACACTAGTAAAGAAATGGCTAGTCACAACTTAGTTGGTGGCGCGTCATTTTCAAAGCTCCCGAGGACCCTACACTATGGAGCTCGAGAAAGGACCAAGAATAACCCAGAAGAAAGGAGATGGATGGGATCATTTCCTCGCCCATAATCGTCATATTGGGGTGAATTGACCAGTTTCTCTTTAAGAGGAAGAGGACCCAGGGTTAGTGTTATCTATCTCAACACGAATGATGATGATGAGGACCCATTTGACGATGTAGTCTCTGCGCAAAGAATTCGGCTTAGCAAGGATGAGATCGACAACTGTGACGCCCTCGATTCAATCGTACACTAATCATACACGCAAATGTGTACGATCAAGATCAAGGACTCACGGGAAGATATCACAACACAACTCTAGACACAAATTAAAATAATACAAGCTTTATATTACAAGCCAGGGGCCTCGAGGGCTCGAATACATCAGCTTGAATACAAACGAGTCAGCGAAAGCAACAATATCTGAGTACATACATAAGTTAAACAAGTTTGCCTTAAGAAGGCTAGCACAACAGCAGCAACGATCGAAAAGGCAAGGCCTCCTGCCTGGGAGCCTCCTAACTACTCCTGGTCGTCAGCGGTCTCCACGTAGTAGTAGGCATCGACGATGGCATCTGGCTCCTGGGCTCCGACATCTGGTTGCATCAACTGGAAAGAAGAAGAAAGGGGGAAAAGGGGGAGCAAAGCAACCGTGAGTACTCATCCAAAGTACTCGCAAGCAAGGATCTACACTACATATGCAACATTATCAAAGGAAGGCTGTACATGTAGACTGGGCTGCAAAAATGCCAGAATAGAGGGAAGATCCTAGTCCTATCGAAGACTAGCATCTTCTAGAAACCACCGTCTTGCAACAACAGGAGGGAGTAGAGTAGCATAAAGTAAAGTAGTAGAAGTGTTATCAACCTCAGCCAGAGATCCTTTCTCGACTCCCTGCGAGAAAGCAATCCCAGAGCCATACTATCCATTTCTCATCACAATCCAATTCTCATCATGAGTATCCAGTTCTAGTTGTATCGATCGGGATACAACTCCAAGTGTCCGTTATCATAAGATAGGCTATCGATAGATGTTTTCTTCCCTGCAGGGGTGCACCAACTTACCCACCACGCTCGATTAACTCCGGCCGGACACACTTTCCTGGGTCATGCCTGGCCTCGGCCAAACAATACGCCGCAACCCAACCTAGGCTTAATAGAGAGGTCAAGCACGCCGGACTAAACCTATGCCCCCAGGGGTCATGGGCCATCTTCCCGGGAACTCCTGCACGTTGCGTGGGCGGCCGGTGAGCAGACCTAGCTACCTCCTTAAAAGAAACAGGTGCTTACCAGTCCAACCCGGCGCGCGCTGCTCAGTCGCTGACGTCTATTAAGCTTCGGCTGATGTATACGACGCAGAACGCCCATACTATGCCCACGTGATGGTTAGTGCTATCAGGCCAGAGGCCCCTCGGATCAAATATCCAAACCGTTAGTGTGTTGGTAGTGCGGTCACGAGCAGAGACTCATGAAAGATGTGACCCCATCGCCCCATCTCCAGGACTTGCGGCAAGGGCTAAGAATGCCCGGCCACGCCTCGTATTCAACTCTCGGGTACCCTCCAGGTCAACCCGTCTCCACATCACTCGCAATTATGCTCGCGCGGGTACCCCTCAGGGTCGACCCGTCTTTAGTAACATGGTTCAGTGCAAAGTCATAGTAATCATAGTAACTATGTGTCTAAACATCAAGGGGAAAACCCGTGGAATCACCCCCGGTGAATTCCACTCGAAGTAATCATCAAGGTGGACGTAAGAGGAATCACCCCCGAGGTTCACACTTGAGGGGTTGCACGACAGAGTCGTAATGGAAGTGGTTAAGTCGGAATCACCCTCGATGACCACGACCGAATAGCTACACTACAGGGTTAACATCAGAAGTGCTATAGAGGTCTCACCCTCGGCACTCGATAGTAACCCAGTAGTGTCGAGCAACTAAGGGGAAGTGATGTGTGGTGCCGGGGCCTGGTCTTCGATCTTGTTGATCGGGTCTTCGATGATGAAGCAGGGGCAACAAGGACAAGGTGGGGTCACTGATGGAACACTAACCAACCTATACTAAGCAGTTTAGGATAAGCAGGTAAGGTACAACAACAAATACAAAAGCAGGCTATGCATCAGAATAGGAGCAATCAATAACAGTAGCAAAATCTAATGCAAGCATAAGACAATGGAATGGGCGATTATGGGATGATCAAAGGGGGGGCTTGCCTAGAAGCTCTGTTGAAAAGGAAGAAGTGTCGTCGTCGATGTAGTCGATCACAGGGGCACCACCGGTCTCGGGGTCTACCGGTAAGAAGTACGGAGGGGAAACACAATAAATAATACAGCAATCAAAGCATCACAAGCATAACATGGCAATAAGCGGCGCTAGGGGTGACCTAATGTAGTACTACGCGTTGCATACGGAGAGGGAAAACATTCGAAGGGGTTTTCCCGGCGTTTGGCATTTTCCGGACAGATGAAAAGAGGGGGACAGTTCCATGTTCAGCATGCTAGGGGCATATGACAGATGAACGGACCGCGTATTCGGATTCGCTGGATTTTTCTGAGTAACTTTCATATATAAAACATTTTCATCCGAGTTACGGATTATTTTCTATGAATTTTAAAAGACTTAAACATTTTCTGGAATTTAATCAAGTGAAAAGGCAATGTGCACCCAGTGCACTGCACCTAGAGTGCACTAGAGGGTCTGACTGGTGGGGTCGGTCATCTGCACAGTCAGTAGTTGACTGGTCCACTTTGACTAGTCAAAGCGGGAGCCTGGGCCCACCTGTAAGTGTCCCAGGGGGAGCTTATTTAATCTACTCTTTTTATTTAAGCTAACGGCCTTGGGCCCATGTGTCAGTGGGGATTATGCGGGGGAATTAGTTACTAAACTAATTAGGAGCCACATGGGGCCCACGCGTTAGTGACCCGGAGCGGTGGTTACACACCGGCGCGCGACGACGGGTGTCGGTGTCAAAACTGGCGGATCTCGGGTAGGGGGTCCCGAACTGTGCGTCTAGGCGGATGGTAACAGGAGACAAGGGACACGATGTTTTTACCCAGGTTCGGGCCCTCTCGATGGAGGTAAAACCCTACTCCTACTTGATTGGTATTGATGATATGGGTAGTACAAGAGTAGATCTACCATGAGATCAAGGAGGCTAAACCCTGGAAGCTAGCCTATGGTATGATTGTTCTTTTTTCTATGGACTAAAACCCTCCGGTTTATATAGACACTGGAGAGGGCTAGGGTTACACAGAGTCAGTTACAATGGTAGGAGATCTACATATCCGTATTGCCAAGCTTGCCTTCCACGCCAAGGAAAGTCCCATTCGGACACGGGACGAAGTCTTCAATCTTGTATCTTCATAGTCTTGGAGTCCGGCCAATAATGATAGTTCGGCTATCCGGACACCCCCCAGTCCAGGACTCCCTCAGTAGCCCCTAAACCAGGCTTCAATGACGACGAGTCCGGCGCACATATTGTCTTCGGCATTGCAAGGCGGGTTCCTCCTCCGAATAATTCATAGAAGATTGTGAACACCAGGATAGTGTCCGGCTCTGTAAAATAAATTCCACATACCACCGTAGAGAGAATAATATTTACACAAGTTCAATCTGCTGACGTATTTCGTGGCGTGACGTCACACCACAGCCAAGCCTTTACTCGAATCATTTTTATTACTCCACCTCAGCGCGTTTAGCGAAGCGGTTTCCTTGGCACGTCTTGTGGAAGAAGAGATCATGTCCCCTGATTCCGGGATTCTCATCAATACGGACGTGGGTAACCCAAACGCGCCCGTTGGCTCGCCCCCTCCATCGAAGGCGAGTCCCAAACGGTTACGGGGATGGCTCTCCGTATTCAACCCCTTTATAATGAGACCAAGGCCTGTTCCTTTTCTTGAATATCCAATCGAATCCGCCCCTCACCTCGAGTTCCAACACCCAAGGCTCCAGATTCAGGCGCTTCGGACCTTCGACAATGTCCGGCTCCGACCTACAGGGCCGGTGGATGCCTTCTTCCATCACGGAGGAAGATGTGCTAAAGCTTAGAGATGCCAGGTATCTAACCGGTGAAATTTCGCACAGGCTGCCCGCCCAAGGGCAAGTCATTCCTACTCCCGAGCCTGGTGAGAGCGTGGTGTTCGTGTCTCACTTCCGTCGGGGTTTAGGCTTCCCGATGGATCCCTTCGTGAGAGGGCTCATGTTTTACTATGGGCTGGAATTCCATGACTTGGATCCGGAGTCCATCCTCCACATCTCATCGTTCATTGTTGTCTGCGAACCCTTCCTCCACACCACTCCTCACTTCGGATTATGGCTCAAGACCTTCAATGTGGAGCCGAAGATGATCGAGGAGCGGCAGGCAGAGTGCGGAGGGGCAGTTATAAGCAAGAGAGCTGACGCTCCGTGGCCCGAGGGCCTTTTTCAGAAGGAGCTTGGTTTGTGGCAACAGGAGTGGTTCTACATCACCGCTCCTAGGGGCACCAGATGGGTGGCGCCGCCTGCCTTTCGCTCGGGCCCTCCACAATGGCTGGCATCATGGGTCAACAAAGGGCTTGACTGGGGGCCGTCCAAGGACGTGCCACTATTGCAGGGCCGCATTCGAGACCTCCAAGAAAGGGAGATCAATCTGGTTGTAGTGGCGCATGTCATGCTGATTCGGCGCCTTCTGCCCTGCAAACGTCGCCCCCTCCGCCTGTGGGAATTCAATCCGGAGGGACCGCGAGCTCTTCAACACTTCATGGGTGCGACACCCATGGAGATGTATAAACTGTTCTTCGGATCACAAGAGATGTGTCCGGACCTGACCGAGGATGCCGGCCTGAGCTGCAATCGCCCGAATACTCAAGTAAGTAGTCCTGTGTCCGGACATACCGTCCGTTCATTTATCATAGACTTGCCCTTTAACCAACTATCCCTTGAACAGGAGTGGGTAGCAAAAGCAAAACTGATACGGTGTCCGGCCCCCCTCCATGAGACCACGCCGGATCCCGTGTTAGTCAAGATGCTGTAGGTTGCGCCTTCGGAAGAAGGCGAAGGGGAAAACAGGAAAACTACCGCCTCCGCTAAAGAGGCTCTCAAGAAAGGGGGGATCGAGAATTCCTCCCTCCATGGGGAGAAGAGGACCGCTTCCGAAGATCCGGAGGCCAAGGCCTCAAAGCAGGGGAAGAAATCTTCACCGGAGGGTCCTGCGCCAGGAGAAGCCCCGGCCGCACTATTTCCCCAAGGGAATCAGCCCTCCAGCGAGCCGTAAGTAGAAAAGGGGAGTTTTGTAATAAGGGACATCCCTGTTTTTATTTCCGAGGATAACCGAAGTTCTTACCTTGTAGTTCGGATCTCAGCCCTTCTCAGCTGAGCTCATCTTCGGGGGATCTTCGTTCGGAGATGATGGAGAGCGAGACGCGTCCATCTGCTGCGCCATTAGGCGGGGCGGAAGACCCTGAGGTGTCGTCGCGGAGGGTCTCCCGAGTTCGGCGGGGCCGGAGAGTTCGGCACCAACTGGTGTACGGCCGGAGGAGCTGAAGGATCTGCTTGGGAGGGCGTCTATCTCAGAAGATCACCGTACATTAATGAGTACGGTGATTGAAAGGATTTCATCCGCTGAGAGCGGGTTGCATGAGGCCGTTAGAAGTTTACTGACGGGGTTTGAGGTACGCAAAAATGATATACCTTTTGACAGTTTTGCACATAGAGTGCGCCCTGTATAGATAGTAGCCCCTGAGACTCGGTACGTTGTCAAAAGCGACGCCGTGCCGAGGATCATAATCTTAAGATGTCGCCCTTCCTATTCAGGTGGCGGAACGTTCGGTGGCCAGCCGGACTGATAGAGTTGCCGAACTGAAGCGGCAACTTGATGTTGCGGATGTGGATATCGCGCTGGTCAATAAACGACTTGACGAGTCACAAGGTATGTGGCTTCTCCGCGGACACCTCTGTAAGGGGGCTTGATGCCCGCGCCTTACAACATGTATGCTTGATGCAGATGGCGCCGCTGCTATGGAGGACCTTCGGGCGGAGCTTGCCCGAGCCAAGGAGCAAGCCAGAAAAAGTGATGCGGCTGCCTTGAAGGCGGCCGAAGAGCTAAAAGCCGAACAGGCTGCTCACTGCCGAAGCAGGAAGGAAATGGCCGTGAAGCTGAAGGATGCTACCGACCGCTATGAGTTTCTTGAAAAAGAACGCCGAGCGGAGCAAGAGGACCTGAAGAAGGCCGCCGCCGAAGCCAAGGATGCCCGCTCTGCGATGAGGGCTATAAAGAAGGAGCTGCGTCAGGCCGGGGATATTGCGGCTGGAAAGCCCTTTCTGCTGCGTAGGAAGTTCACAGACCCGAAGTATGCTTAGTTGGGCCAGTTGTGGGGTGCGGAGGATGCTTATCTGAATTTAACAGCGAGTGCGGCGGACGCGGTCGTGCATTTCCGAAGCCAAAGGATCACGGAATGGAAGAGCTTTTTTGGTCTCAATTCCATAATCCGGAGCGTCCACTTCCGTTAACCGATCGGTTGGCCGAGTGGGCTGAGATCAACAGGTTGTCCGGACTTGCCATGAAGGATGTCGTGGTTCATCTGTGGCCGAAAAGGCCCGAGCCGAAGAGTTATTTTGGCTTAGTGCAGCAGTTACTTGATGCGGTGCTGCATATCAAGGCGATGAAGCGGTCGGCATGCATAGAGGGTGCACGGATGGCTCTTGCCCGTGTCAAAACATACTGGGCAGAGATGGAAGCCACCGACGTTGCATCCCGGGATTCGGACAGGAGCCGATTACCCGCCGAGCACTATTTTGAGGAAGTCCTACAGGGCGTTCGTTTAATAGAGTCGCAGTGCTCCAAAAGCGTTATGTTAAAATGACATGTATGATTTGTGAAACCATATTTATAATATAAGGGCTTTTTATACTTGTGCGTTCAAGTATTGAAATACCTCATGTGCGTCCGTTAATGTATATGTATATATAACCTGAAAGATGGCAGTCTTTGGCTTCAGCCCCCACGCACATAGTGCGGGGGTGTTTGCAAAAGAGCGTATTTTCACACTTGATCCAACGTCTTGGTCCTGTGAAGGAGGTGATAGCGTAGCAAACTAGGCAACCGGACTATAATGCTTTATCACTTTCACTTAGCCATAGGAGTTCGATGGTGGGGCTACTATATAGCCCCTAGGGGCACCGCGCTCTCCGAGTTCGGGGCGCGTGTGTGCCTGATCGGGAAATGGTCCTTCGTCAAAGTGGAGGAATTCTAAACATTCCGGTAGTCGATCGAGTGGTTGACCAGTCTCTCGCTATATCATGACAATCAGTTTTCGGCTTTCTCTACTGAGGTGCTCACCAGGACGAACCGGGCACTGTCGCGAGAGTTCTCCACAGTGCGCGTTAGCGATAGAACAGAATGTAAGGCAGCAAAACACAGGAGCCGGGCAAACCCAACATTTGACCAAAGACATGATTCGGAGCTGATGCATATAAGGCCTATCTCGAGACGCCGAACACTCCCTAAGGTATTCGGTCTTTATGAAAACGGGCAGAACGATGCCCTAAGCCCCTAGTGTCCAGGTACGCGCAAAATCTTCTGACGCGGCCGATGCCAAAACGCCAGCCTCCTTCTCGGTTATGGTAAGAAACCAGGGGATGTGTATCAACAAGAGATAGTAAAAAAGGTTTACGCAGGGTCTTAATCTGAAAAGAATCCTTGCAACGGGTCCTTGCTGCACGTCTGTGCCTCTGTCTCCGTTGTGCTGTATCCTGGACGGGTGTAGCACGTTGTTCATCTGTAAAAGAGAATATCTTAGTTTGGAAAAAGATCGTGCGAAAAATGTATTTAAAACAGAGTATGATTTAAAAAATGAATAAAATTGACCTTTATTGGCTCTCTTTGTTCATGCGTGCAGCCCCTTGTAAAGGGGTACGCGGCTAGTAAGCCCCTTGTTTATTTATACCGGACTCGCCTAACCGTGTCCGGGGTCTGAATGGCCTATTTTAGGGGCTTTGATCAGCAAATCCGGATTAGTGTGTGGCTACCAAGGCAGTCTTACGTTCTTCTGCGGTCGAGGAACACTCGAAGTTACCCCTTAATGAGATGATACCGCGTGGGCCGGGCATTTTAAGCGTAAGAGACGCGTAATGCGGTATTGCATTAAAGCGGGCGAAAGCTTCGCGTCCCAATAGTGCTTGATGGCTACTTTTAAATGGGGCGATATGGAAGATTAGCTTTTCGCGATGGAAGTTGTCGGATGAACCGAACACAACTTCTAGTAGTAAGGAGCCCGCACAATTGGCATAAGGGCCTGGCGTCACTCCTTTAAAGGAAGTGTTGCTATGGCGAATTTTGGTAGGGTCTATCCCCATTCTGCGGATTGTGTCCTAGTATAGCAGGTTTATATCGCTGCCGCCATCCATTAGGACTTGTGTAAATTGTAGTCCGTCGATTATAGGATCCAATATCAAAGCAGTCCATCCTGCGTTTCGAATACTTATGGAGTAATCCTGATGGTCGAAAGTAATTGGTTTTGACATCCAGTTTCGGGACTCCGCTGGGGTGGACCGTGCGGCGCGTATTTTAGTAGGCGCCGCCCTATTTTTCCTTGTTATCATTTGAAGTGAATTCACTGTTTTGACCTCTTGTGGGAAATTCTTTTGTTTTCCGGCGCTCTGCTTGTGGGGTTCGTCATCGTCCTCACTTGGTGTGTCGAGCCCCTTGTGTTCGGCGTTAAGTCAGCCGGACTGCTTGAAGACCCAACAATCTCTGTGGGTGTGGTTTGCAGGCTTCCCGGGGGTACTGTGGATTTGACATATTCTGTCCAAGATTTTGTTTCGGTTGGATAGCTCATCACTATTATCCTTAAGAGGCAGTGTTTTGTTGTTCGGCCGAGAGATTTTGAACCCGGCGTTGACTGCCGTGCTCTTTGGGCCATTTTCCTTAGTCTGGCGCTGGTGTTTTCTGCGTCGTGGTTTCCCGTTTCCATCCCTGACCTTGGATGTACTCGGGTCGCTGGTGCTGCATCTTGCCAGCCAGCTATCTTCTCCCGCGCAAAAGCGGTTCATGAGGCTTGTTAGTGCGGCCATTGTCCTTGGCTTTTCCTGGCCAAGGTGTCTGGAAAGCCATTCATCTCGGACGTTATGTTTGAAGGCTGCTAAGGCTTCGGCGTCCGGACAATCAACTATTTGGTTCTTTTTGGTGAGGAACCTGTTCCAAAATTTGCGAGCTGACTCTCCGGGCTGTTGAGTTATGTGACTTAAATCGTCTGCATCCGAAGGGCGGACATAGGTCCCCTGAAAGTTTGCCCTAAACGCATCCTCGAGCTCTTCCCAACTTCCAATGGTATTTTCTGGGAGGCTTTTGAGCCAATGCCGGGCTGGCCCTTTGAGCTTGAGGGGTAGGTACTTTATGGCATGGAGGTCATCTCCTCTAGCCATATGTATGTGTAGGATGTAATCCTCAATCCGCACTCAGTGCATTGTTCCGTCGTATGCCTCTATGTTTACGGGCTTGAATCCCGCTGGAAATTCATGATCCAGTACCTCATCGGTGAAACATAGGGGGTGTGCAGCGCCCCTGTATTTAGTTGTACCATTATTTTCGAATACTCGACGTGTTGTGTTGCTCCCTGGAGCCTTCTTTCTTGGCCCATAGATGGACCTGACCGGGCCATCCTTTTTGCGAGGATCCTTATGTGGATCGTGTGCCGGCTTGTGTGCGGCGCCGCTTGCCGCTCTTTGTTTGCCATGTGGTCGTCCATTCGACCATGCGACCTCTTTGTTTTTTGATTGTGGGGGTTCTACGGCCTCCTCGTCAAATTCAGGCAGTAGTTTGCGCTTCGGGTAGCTCTTTGTTTGGCGGCTATCGCCGTACTTCTCCGCCTCTTGAGTACTTTGCTCCATCTCATTCTGAGTACGTCTTCCGCTGTTTTAAGCTTCCGCTTCTGCTTCTTCAGACTTCGTGCAGTGGTGACGAGCCTTTTGTGAAGGTTTTTCTGTTCCAATGATGTGTTCGGTGTGAGACCATCCGAACTGTTGTTTTCGCCGGGGATGGGTTGTTTATCCAATTCATCCTGTTCGGATGGTTTCTTGGTGGCATGTTCATCGTCCACTGGTTCGCCCTGCTCTACGGCCGGGTCTGTATGGTTGCTGTCATTGTCGAGGCGGGGCTTTGGGCGGCGCTTGCGTTGTCGTTTCGGCTGTTTTTCGGGGGAATTGTCCTTCGCAGCGTCCCGTTGTTCCTCGTTATCGCTTCCTTTTGCTGTATCCACCATATATACGTCATGAGTTGAGGTGGCTTTCCAGTGCCCTGTGGGCACTGGTTCTTGGTCGTCTCCGGCATCGTCGTCCATACCGTCGATATCTTCGGAGTCGAGATCGAGCATGTCGGTTAAATCATCGACAGTGGCTACGAAGTGGGTGGTGGGTGGGCTTTGAATTTCTTCGTCATCCGCATCCCAACCATCATGGCCATAATCCGACCAAATCTCTCCTGATAGAGAGAGGCACTTTAGCGAATTCAGGATGTCGCCGAAAGGCGAGTGTTGAAGGATGTCCGCAGCGGTGAACTCCATGATCGGCGCCCAATCGGATTTGATTGGCAGAAGCGCGGAAGGTTCGGGGTCCGGAGAAGAATCCGGCACCTCGGAGTCACAAGCTTTACAAGGGACAGGGTCGGTATTCGGCTCCATCGCCGTAGTAGCCCCCAAGGTGGTGTCTAGCCACCCATCCTTGATTGGCGCAGTCGGCTCCGAGTTAAGGGTCGGAGCGGACTCTCGTGCGGCCTCCAGGGCACTGTCCGGCAGCAGAGCTTAATCATACCCATCGTGACAGTGCGGCGCGCTCAGCTGTGGCTCGAATCCGTCGAAGATCAAGTCTCCGCGGATGTCGGCCGTAATTCAAACTTCCAGATCTGACCTGATGGCCAGGGGCGTAGCTTTCGATCTGCTCCAGATGGCCAAGCGAATTGGCCCGCAGTGCAAAGCCGCCGAATACGAAGATCTGTCCGGGGAGAAAAGTCTCACCCGGGACTGCGTCGTTGTTGATGATCAAAGGAGCCATCGGGCCTATGAGCGACGACACAGAGGAACTCTCAATGAAAGCACCAATGTCGTTGTCAAAACCAGCGGATCTCGGGTAGGGGGTCCTGAACTATGCGTCTAGGCGGATGGTAACAGGAGACAAGGGGCACGATGTTTTTACCCAGGTTCGGGCCCTCTCGATGGAGGTAAAACCCTACTCCTGCTTGATTGATATTGATGATATGGATAGTACAAGAGTAGATCCACCATGAGATTAAGGAGGCTAAACCCTAGAAGCTAGCCTATGGTATGATTGTTCTTTTTTCTATGGACTAAAACCCTCCGGTTTATATAGACACCGAAGAGGGCTAGGGTTACACAGAGTCGGTTACAATGGTAGGAGATCTACATATCCGTATTGCCAAGCTTGCCTTCCACGCCAAGGAAAGTCCCATCCGGACACGGGACGAAGTCTTCAATCTTGTATCTTCATAGTCTTGGAGTCTGGCCAATAATGATAGTTCGGCTATCCGGACACCCCCTAGTCCAGGACTCCCTCAACGGGTACAGAGAGCGGCGAGGCTCGCCGACCGGCCATGTCCGGCATCGAGGGGGCGCGCGGGAGGCACCACTGGGTCGGGCTCGACGCGGCGCATCCAAGGGGGCCCTCGGGGTAGCCGGAGAGGTGCCGTAGCGGCGGTGGCGTTGAGCGGGACAGCGATGGCACTCGGCCCTGAAGCGGGTGAGGTAGGAGGCGTGCGGGGCAACGCGGTCGCAGGAGCAGCATAAGCAGGGGGGTGGCCGGGCTCGAGCAGAAGGCAGCGAGCGGAGCCGCATCGGCAAGGCAGCCGCCGCAGGTGGACGCATGCGCACGGGAGGTCGAGGGCGCGATGCACGGGGCCGACGCCGGAGCTCGGGCGTAGGCGGCTACGGCGATGGAAACTAAGGAGAAAGGCAGGGGATCAGCACTGCTCACCAAGGTGAGGTCGATGGCGAGCTCGTACGGGGCCGGGGTGGACGAGATGACGCAGATCAACGGCGAGGGCGCGACTGCCGTAGTTGGGGACGAAGACGCAGGCGGCGGTGGTGTTCCTCTTCGGCTGTGTTCCGGTAGCGCACGCGACGTGGACGACGGTGGCGCGGGTCATGGGAACATCGAAGTGGAGAGGGGGCGGTGCTCGCCGCAGTGGTGCACGCTGGCGACCACGGGGGCGATCGAGCGCGTGGATCTGGCTAGGGAAGGAGAGAGTCCAGAGGGAGAGGGGAGCAAGTGGGAGTGGATGGGGAGCCCGAGGAGGCGAGGGGGGCGTGGCTGTCTTATCCCCTCGACGGGGGTAGCGAGGCGGTCGGGCGGAGACGAGCTGGAGCCCTTCCCCTCGGTCGGTCAAACAGGGAAGGAGGGCGACGACCCCGGGAGTGGTTGGGCCGGTCGGGTGAGGTAGGTGAGCCGGCTGACTGGCCGACTGGGCCTGCCAAGCGGCTAAGGCCCAGGCAGAGAGAGGAGGGAGGTTTCCTCTTTTTCTTATTTCTTTTGCTCTTTTATTTTTACATAAAAAATGCTTTGCAATATTTGAGCTTCCCAAAAGGATCCTGTAAAATGTGGGACTTGGCCACATAATTACATTGCACTAGTTGGCACTGCCAAAAAGGATTGTGAGGCTTTTGAAATAGTTTGCCACTTTTATAATAAAAAAGGCATTTAATCTATTGTTTAGGCACTTCTTTAATTGGTTTAGGCCATCTAAACACCTTGCAAAAATGTTGGTTCACCACCAATATTTGTTATGGATTATTCGCCACAAGATGAACATTTTAGATTTCATGTCTGACAAATATGAATTTTTGACTTTATATTGGATTTGAACTTGAATTGTGATTTGGATCAAGTGAAGATTAGCAACAGTAACATGATGACATGGCACCATTAACAGGGGATTACTGTAGCATGACACTGGGGGTGTTACAACAACCTCCTTGATAGACTTCCACCACGTGATGACTACCTCCGGGTGCCATTCGTGACTCGCCTGACAGAGACCAATGTTACCGACCGCAATCTCATGGTATGTTACTTAAAGGTCTTACTGTAGAATCTGATTGATATGTAGGCTTAGTGTGGAATCCCATAATATGCTTAGTGTAGAATATGATGATATGCTTAGTGTAGAATCCGATGATATGCTTAGTATATAATCTGATTGATATGCTTAGTGTACAGTCTTATGATACATGAATTAAAGTGTATGCTTTTTTGATAAATACGCATGACATGCTCATTTATCTTAGTGTATGGATTTATTTTTGTGTAGAATCCCTATGATATGCTTGCGAGAGTATGTGTGAGGTTAGTTAATTCACATTGTTGGAGATTGCCTAAGAAGCTAGCTCCGACATGTGGCATCAAGGCTGATGAAGTAGGCAATGCTGGAGTATGCCTTACAGCAAGTGGCGCCATCGCCACCTGTGCGTACATAGCAGACACGGACAATCGAATTGTATTAAGTGCAGTGGGGTGGAAGGACTTCCTTGTTGGCAAGAATCTATAGGTTGGACAAGCCATTGTAGTCAGTATCAGGAACACCAGACGTCACAGCTTGACGATGATGATTGTCATTTATTTAAAAGTATGTGTGTGGTTGGGCCATTGATGCTATCATGTCTCTTAAGTAAACTGCTTATTAAATATTAGTTCGCTTCCAGTTATACCTGGCCATGGGAAGCCCGGCCCGGCCCGGCCCGACCCGACGCTGCCCCCGGGTTGGGCTCGGGCCTAGATTTTGAGCTCGAAGGCGGGGCCGGGCCGGGCCCGGGCTCGTCGTTTTTGCGTTTTCCTGAAGGTCGGGCCGGGTCGGCCCCGAGCCCGATGGGCTTTTATGTGTTTGGGCCGGGCTCGGGCCCAGAAAACAGGCCCGATGGCTAGGCCGGGCCGGGCCCGGGCCTGGGTTTTTTGCGTCGGGCTTGGCTAGGCCCGGCCGGGCCCGAGGTATGGCCAGGTATACTTCCAGTGCTTCTTAACAATGACTGGTCACTAGCTAGTGTTTGTGAGATTGTCGTTAATTAACTGATCACTACTATGGCTGGCCATCGTTAAACTTATTGTTGGTCTATTATATACTGTTTCATATGTGCCGCTGCAATGTGAGATGCAAAATGTTATATGGTGGTGCAAATATATATATTTTGGCTGCATAAAGTCTTGGTGGCGTGCATGTTACATAGGACGTTGCTAGGTGAAAAATTATAACGGTGATGTTTACTACATGACACGCCATCAACACCTACAATACCATTGACGTGGACTCCAACGACACCACTATTTTCTAACGTTGGTGCCATATTGATAGCATTGGACTACCACGCCAGCAAGAACTTTTTGTCACGTCATAATTAGGCTTTTTTGCACTAGTGATACAAACGCGTATATGTGTGCAATTCTTTAGATTTTTTTTGTGATGTCGTAGAAAAATATCGGTGAAAGAAATAGCAGGCTCCCTGGATCTTGTCTACCAAAAGCACTTTCCGGAGATATCAATGGTTATTACATATTACCTCTATCCCAAATTTCTTGTCTTAAATTTATCTAGATACCGATGTATCTAGACATGTTTTAGTGTGATATACATTTGTATCTAAGACATCTCAAACAATTCTGGAATGAGGGAGTAGGAAAATAATGATTGCACAAATCAATTCTTCCATATTTCTAGGAATTTGTATCCTGAGCTGTTCAACATAAGCGATTACAAATCTGAAGCACCATTAAATTTTACGGAATCTCTGAAAGCCTGACGTCAGATTTTTAGGATTTGAGGGCACTTAGAAAGAGGGAGATCAACCATGTCAGTGTTTTTCTATGTTCGGAAAAGCATGTGTCATCAGTACGTCTTCCATCTCCCCAAAGCCGCACCTCTCTTGTCCCTTTTGTGCTTTCCTTACTACTTCCTCATTCTCTCCCAGCCTCATCCCATTCCCCTCCGACCAACCTTCTCCATCCCGTCGTCGTGATGTAGCCCCCACTCCTTGCCGTTGTGCAACACTACTGCACCCCATGGCCCCACACCACTCCCGGCAACACGCTCCAGCACCACCCCCTCGGTGACATGCACCCTGCATCGCCCCTGCGAGGAGGCCCACTCCATCACGACAACATGGGACACACCACGGCTGCAATGACGACGAGAGGCAAAAGAACGAAGAAGGAGGGGCGAAGAGAGTGTTAACACCTTTCTTGGAAGAGGATGCGCGGCGAGCTAGACTCCTGTCGGTGAACGTGGAGCTTCTCCCGCCGATGAGGTGGTACAGTCTTGTCGCCCATGAGCAATGGGTGGCTGTGGATAGGGAAAGAAACGGGGAAAGTGAATACACCCCGACAATGTCTTGGGCCCACCTGTAAGTGGTTCAATAGGAAAAAGTTTAGGTCACCAGTAAGTGAGATAGACTGAGAAAGAAACATTAAATTCGATCTATTGTGGAAATCAGTGGCTTGTGGGGACGAAAGAAAAGCACGCCCCAATCTGCACAACGACAATGCTCTATAGGGGGCGCCTCGGTCTGCAGGAGGGCTGCTCAAGCATATGCCGGATCACACAAGATCTGCAGCTGCCTTTCCTTAGAGAAGCTTGTCAGACTTGTTCCTCCTCAACTGTTGTGGTCGTCCACAAACATGAAACATGTAAGTTCAAACGAGATTGTCTTGCTCTTCTCATCAATTTTTGAATTCTACTTGTTTATAGCTTGCTACATGTTTATGCGCCAACTATGATGCGTTGTACTGTTGTGAATACTGAATTTGTTCTATCTGCCAGAATAAACCACCTCCACGTATGTTTATCTAAATTTTAAACACAAACAAAAAAATATGTTAGGGCGGACGTTTCTGACACATTTTCAGTCATGCGTCCACTTTTGTGTTAAAAGTAACGTGCAATTTGTAGGTAGTTTTCAAACAAAAAATTTCAGCAAGAAATGGATGCTTAATTACGCAATAAAAATTAACTGTTTTTTTACTTAAACTGAAGGCATGTTGAGTCAAAATGATGCCTACTTGTTGTTCAAATAAGGGGGAGGGGCATGCTTTACTACATGTTGTGTCTTGCATATAAGTTGTCTTCTATTAAGAAAATGTTTGAAGAAATAAGAATGCTCTCATTGATGTTATAACAGAATTGAACTCTTCCTTGACAGCTAAATCATGGACAAAAAACCAGTAGACCGCAATTTGGAGATATTATAACAGTTGTGAGGAGGGTGAGAACCAAAAAGTTCAGCTACTTTGTAATTCAAAAACTAATAGTGTGATGAACTTATTTGACAAGCAAATTCTAAACCAAAATGCAGGTAGCAGCAGAGGCAGAGAGAAGGAAGAGAATAGTTCTTGAGGTGAGTATTAAAAATAGCTCTTGAGCTAAAATTAAAATTAGTGGTCTGCAAATCATAATTTGAACTACATGAATCAGGAAGATCCAAGTCTAGATGAATTTGATTAGTTTGTTGAGTCCCACTCAATTTACAAGTAGAAAAAGGTTCATTGTCTTTTGAAAAGAAAAGAATTATTCGTTGTTGGTTTCCATGTGATAAATGAATGTTGGTTTTCTTTGTTGTATGATTCACCAGAACTGTTTACACCTAAGGTGGCAACCCACAATGAGCAAGCGATTAAAGCACAATGATTTGAAGAGCGTGCTACTCAAGTTTTGAAAAACATAGATACTACACAACAGTTAATATGGAAATGTAATAACTAAGCTAATAAAAGGTTCGCGTACTTGTGCATTGCTTTTAACAGAACTAATTATTTTTCTATCAGAATATGCTTGGCCCAGAAGAAGGAAGACTTCAACAGCAAAAGAAAATTAGGGTGGATTGAATATTGACATCCAAACAGAGGTATGAAAAAGGGAATAACAATGTTTAAAAACTGATTTAGAAGAAAAACTTACTTGCGAGTATATAATTTTTAACAATCTCTTTCTTCATTTCCTTGTAAAATCCAGGTTGCCCCAGGAGCTTGTCTGGATCTTGTTGTTTGTGATGAAGCACTAATGGAGAAGAATGTAGAACAAGATATAAGTGATGCTGAGTATATGAACTTTATTGAAGAGGTTACTAGAAAACATTAAACAATCTAGTAGAATTATTTTTAAAACTTATTACTGGATTTGATTTAGTATGCTCACAGGGTGGTTTCTCTGGTGATGGTGGTGAAACTGATGATGATGCTCCAAAAAGTGACGATGAAGATTACATTTTCGCTTATCCAGAAGAAATAGAGGAAGCTACACCTCCTGAAGTTGGAATGTTGTTTGCAACAGTGGATCATGCTCATAGATTTATCTATGTATATGGGAAGATCAAAGCGTTTGTAGTGGTGAAAGGCAGAAACCATAAAAGTAGAAAGGTTACCTTTTAGTGCAACAAGTAGGAAAGATCTCCAAAAGTAGTAACTGGCCAAAGGAAGAGGAGATCATACGTGGATAAAACTACTTGCCAAATGAATGTTGGGGTGAAACTTGTTGAAGGACGGTGAAGAATCTATATTGTTGACTTAGAGCATAACCATGAGTAAGTGACCACACCTTCTGTGACCATGTTCTTTGTTAGCCAAAAATACACGACAGAAAAAGAGGTTGAGCTATCTAAGTTGCTACAAGAAAGTAGAATGAAGCCTAACATGATCATGAGGATATTCAGGAAACTCCGAGGAAGTTCTAGGAATGTGACATTCAACAAGAGAGTGTGCTACAAAGTTTGTTGAACAATTGCAGATTAAGAATGCTGGAGTGTGCTACAAATTGGAAACTGATGCAACTAATACAATGCTGAGCATTTTTTGGACAGATGCAAGATCAAAATTAGATTACAGGATGTATGGACATGTATTATCATTCAACACAACATATAGTACGAGTAGGTACAATATGCCTTTTGCACCAATCATTGGAATAAATGGTCATGCTAGGACTATTGTGTTTAGATGGGCATTGCTGAAAGATTAGAGTGCAGAGACTTTTTGCTAGCTATTTGACATGTTTATCGAGGTTATGGATTGGAAGAAACCGGATCTCATTTTGACTGATCAAGACGCTGCAATGAAAATAGCAGTTCCAATGTCATTTCCATTGGCAAAACACATATTGTGTATCTAGCATATTTGCAAACATTTGAGGGACAACATGGGTACACACATGGCCCTTAGGTCAGGCATGGAGGAAGAAATTAGCTCACTAATTATGGAGTTAATGTCCATTGAAGAATTTGAGGAAGGATGGCAGATGATGTTGGAGAAGCATGAATGCAAAGAACATGACCACCTTCAGAGAATGTGGGAGGTCAGACACAAGTTTATATCGGCATATTTCAGGGATGACTTCTATACCTTCAACCGTTCAACTGGCCGTAGTGGGAGCTGTATTTCCAACTTCAAAGATTATGTGATCGAAAGGACACAATATAAACTTTCCTAAAAGAGTATCTTCACTTCTAGGAGAATATTGTGGAGATAGAAAATCAAGACAGGTTTGAGACATTGGTAAAAGGACCTGCGTTTTGGTCACCAAAACCAACAGAACGTCATGCAACTACGATATATACAAGGGACTGATACATCTCCAATGTATCTATAATTTTTGATTATTCCATGCTATTATATTACCCCTTTTGGATGTTTATGGGCTTTATTTTACACATTTATATCATTTTTGGGACTAACCTACTAACCGGAGGCCCAGCCCATATTGCTGTTTTTTTGCCTATTTCAGTATTTCAAAGAAAAGGAATATCAAACGGAGTCCAAACGGAATGAAACCTTCGGGAGCGTGATTTTTGGAACGAACGTGATCCGGAGAGCTTGGAGTGCAAGTCAAGAAGCTTCCGAGGAAGCCACAAGATAGGAGGCCGCGCCCCCCCTTTCGGGCGCGCCCTCTGTCTCGTGGGCCCCTCGGGCGGCCACCGACGTACTTCTTCCTCCTATATATACCTACGTACCCTGAAAACATCTAGGAGCACCATGAAACACAATTTCCACCACCGTAACCTTCTGTATCCGCGAGATCCCATCTTGGAGCCTTTGCCGGCACTCCGCCAGAGGGGGAATCAACCATGGAGGGCCTCTACATCAACATCCTTGCCCCTCCGATGAGTTGTGAGTAGTTTACCACAGACCTACGGGTCCATAGTTATTAGCTAGATGGCTTCTTCTCTCTTTTTGGATCTCAATACAATGTTCTCCCCCTCTCTTGTGGAGATCTATTCGATGTAAACTCTTTTTGCGGTGTGTTTGTCGAGATCCGATGAATTGTGGGTTTATGATCAAGTTTATCTATGAATAATATTTGAATCTTCTCTGAATTCTTTTATGTATGATTGAGTTATCTTTGCAAGTCTCTTCGAATTATCAGTTTGGTTTGGCCTACTAGATTGGTCTTTCTTCCCATGGGAGAAGTGCTTAGCTTTGGGTTCAATCTTGCGGTGTCCTTACCTAGTGACAGAAAGGGTTGCAAGGCACGTATTGTATTGTTGCCATCGAGGATAACAAGATGGGGTTTATATCATATTGCATGAGTTTATCCCTCTACATCATGTCATCTTGCTTAATGCGTTACTCTGTTCTTATGAACTTAATACTCTAGATGCAGGCAGGAGTCGATCAATGTGTGGAGTAATAGTAGTAGATGCAGGCAGGAGTCGGTCTACTTGTTATGGACGTGATGCATATATACATGATCATGCCTAGATAATCTCATAACTATGCGCTTTTCTATCAATTGCTCGACAGTAATTTGTTCACCCACCGTAATACTTATGCTATCTCGAGAGAAGCCACTAATGAAACCTATGGCCCCCGGGTCACTACTAGGAAAAGGGCTATAGATGGAATTGACACTAATGGCGCACCAGACATGTGGTGCGCCATTACTATATACTAATGGCGCACCATGTGTTGGTACGCCATTAGTGTCCAAATACTAATGGCGCACCACATCCACGGTGCGCCATTAGTAAAAATATTTTTTTTAAAATTTTGTTCAAAACTACTAATGGCGCACCGTGGGAGTGGTGCGCCATTACTAGTTGAACTAGTAATGGCGCACCATGCCACGGTGCGCCATTAGTAACTTGGCCACCACTTCCACCGAATGCACCCCCCCGGTGGATCGCCTTTTCAGTTTTTTAAAAAATAAAATAAAATGATGAAAATGTCAAAAAAAATAAAAGAAAATAAGTTTCCCATGTGATATGTGGCCTAGTTGTTGGGAAAATTTGCAAATATGAATTTTGACTTCATTTGCAAAATCTCGCGAGAATTTGTAAAAATGGGCATAACTTTTGCATACTAACTCGGATGAAAAAGTTTTTTATATGAAAAATCATCTACTCGAAAAGTTACATCCAAATTTAACCAGGGGAACCCCGTTAAACATTTTCAAAATCCTCAAAAACCTAACAGAAAAAAAGATACGGGGCTTTTAAGATCCGGAGAGGCAAAAAAATTCAAAAAAATTCAAACTTACTAATGGCGCACCTACCCATGGTGCGCCATTACTATCTTCCCGCCTTCAAAATTCAAAATAAGTCAAAAAAATAAAAAAAAGTTACTAATGGCGCACCTGCCCATGGTGTGCCATTAGTATCTTCCCGCCTTCAAAATTCGAAATAAATCAAAAAAATAAAAAAATTTACTAATGGCGCACCTGCCCATGGTGCGCCATTAGTATCTTCCCTCCTTCAAAATTCAAAATAAATAAAAAAAATAAAAAAAAGTTACTAATGGCGCACCTGCCCGCGGTGCGCCATTAGTATGCCGTATATATGGCTGGTCGTGGTCCTCTCCTCCGTATCTCTTCATTCCACCTCTCCTACACTCCATCTCCTCCTCTCCTCCACTCCATCTTCCCTTCTCTCCTCCACCATACTTCTCCTCTCCGGTGACCTCCTCCTCCTCTCCGGCGACCTCCTCCTCTCTCCTCCCTCCTCCCTCCTCCCCTTCCCTTCCCTCCCCTCACGGTTTCTTCTTCCTCCTCTCCGGTGAGCTCCTCCTCCCTCCTCTCTGGTCAGCTCCTCCTCCCTCCTCTCCTCCCATCCCCTCATGGTTTCTCCTTCCTCCTCTCCGATGCTCCGGTGAACTCCTCTCCAGCGACCTCCTCCTCCTCCTCTCCGGCGATGTAGGCGAGCGTCTCTCCGGTGACCTCCTCCTCCTCCTCTCCGGCGAACTCCTCTCCGGCAAAAGACCACGGCAAAAGAACGTACAAGATCCAAAAACAGGAACAAAATTTGAAACAATGTCATGCCAAAAAACAAGCAAAAAAACGAGCAAAAAATGGGCAAAAAATCACGATCCAGATCTAGATTCAAAATGGCGCATCACTAATGGCGCATCACTAAACAGTGCGCCATTAGTATGCCGAAGTTACTAATGGCGATCCATTGTCGTGCGCCATTAGTATGCCAAAGCACCTGGGTATACATGGCCCTGGGAGGCATACTAATGGCGCACCGTGGCCTATACTAATGGCGCACCAGTGGTGCGCCATTAGTATACCAGATACTAATGGCGCACCAGTGGTGCGCCATTAGTAAAAATTACTAATGGCGTGCTAGTAATGGCGCACCAGTGATGCGCCATTAATGGCCAAATTAGGTGCGCCATTAGTAGCGGTTTTTCTAGTAGTGGGTCTATCTCTTATCATATTTGCTTTCAATCTACTTTTACTTGCATCTTTACTTTTTGCATCTATATTATAAAATACCAAAAATATATTTATCTTATCATACTATCTTTATTAGATCTCAATTTTGCAAGTGGCCGTGAAGGGATTGACAACCCCTTTATTGCGTTGGTTGCGAGTTCTCAATTTGTTTGTGTAGGTGCGTGGGAGTTTTGAGGAGCCTCCTACTGGATTGATACCTTGGTTCTCAAAACTGAGGGAAATACTTACGCTACACTTTGCTGCATCACCCTCTCCTCTTCGAGAAAAACCAACGCAAGCTCAAGACATAGCAAGAAGGATTTCTGGTGCCGTTGCCGGGGAGGTCTTCGCTCAAGTCAAGACATACCAAGTACCCATCACAAACCCATCTCCCTCGCATTTACATTATTTGCCATTTGCCTCTCGTTTTCCTCTCCCCCACTTCACCCTTACTGTTTTATTCGCCCTTTCTTTCCCAATCTCCTCCTCTCTTTTCACCTGCCTTCATTTGTGTGCTTGTTTGCTTGTTTGACCTTATGGCCGCGCCTAAGGGCCCTGACCACCTTCTCAGAAGGATGGATGAGATTGAATCAAATATTAGAAGCTTTATGAATTTGCAATTTGAGCATAATAATTTCTTTAGAAAAGAGCTTAAGGAAAAAAAAAAGTTTTTTGGGGTTTATGAACAAAGAGCTTGATGATATGAATGAAGAATTCTATGGTGTTAACGCTCAAATTACCCGGCTTGAAAATGCTATAGCCAAAATTTCTGACAAGCAAGCCACCTTAGTCAATAAGATGGACGCTAAACCACAAAAATTACATGAAAATAATGATGAGGATCTTAAAGTTATTGATGCGTCTCCGATTAGATCTATGTTTTGCAATATGAATTTTGATGATTATGGGAGTGATTATGAATCAACCTTGCCTAGAAGGCGTCCCAAGAATTCGGAGTCTTTAGATCTTAATGCTAAATTTGGTAAAAGTGAGATTGGAGAATCCTCAACTTCTAATAATATTGAACCTTCCATCTCGGATTTAAAGGAATTTGATTATGATAATTGTTCTTTAAAAGGGTGTATTTCCTTGTTGCAATCCGTTGTTAATTCTCCTCATGCTTATAGTCAAAATAAAGCTTTTACCAAACATATTGTTGATGCCTTGATGCAATCTTATGGTGAAAAACTTAATTTGGAAGTTTCTATACCTCGAAACTTAATGATGAGTGGGAACCTACTATAAAGATTAGAATTAAAGATTATGAGTGTTTTGCTTTATGTGATTTGGGTGCTAGTGTTTCCACGATTCCGAAAACTTTATGTGATATTCTAGGTTTCCATGATCTTGATGATTGCTCTTTAAATTTGCACCTTGCGGATTCCACCGTTAAAAAGCCTATGGGAAGGATCAATAATGTTCTTATTGTTGCAAATAGAAATTTGGTGCCCGTAGATTTTATCGTTCTTGATATATATTGCAACCTTTCTTGCCCTATTATTCTTGGTAGACCTTTCCTTAAAACGATTGGTGCGATTATTGATATGAAGGAAGGGAATATTAGATTCCAATTTCCATTAAAGAAAGGCATGGAGCACTTTCCGAGAAAGAAAGTCAAATTACCTTATGAATCTATCATGCGTGCTACTTATGAATTTAGTGCCAAAGATGGCACTCGTTAGATCTATCCTTGCTTTTATGCCTAGCTAGGGGCGTAAACGATAGCGCTAGTTGGGAGGCAACCCAATTTTCTTTATGTTTTTTGTTTTTGCTCCTGTTTAGTAATAAATCTTGTATCTACCTTCTGTTTAGATGTGTTTTTATGTTTTAATTAGTGTTTGTGCCAAGTAGAACCTATAGGATAACCTACGATGATAGTTGATTTGATTCTGCTAAAAAACAGAAACTTTGTGCGCATGAATATAATTTTGTTAAATCACAGGGACGTGATTTTGCATTGATTCTTTTTGCTTCTGTTCAATAAACAAATTTTCCAGGACTTCCTATTTTGGTAGTATTTTCAGAGTTCCAGAAGTTTGCGTTAGTTACAGATTGCTATAGACTATTCTGTTTTTGACAGATTTTGTTTTTCGTGTGTTGTTTGCTTATTTCAATGCATCTATGGCTAGTAAATTAGTTTATAAACCATAAGGAAGTTGGAATACAGTAGGTTTAACACCAAAATAAATAAAGAATGAGTTCATTGCAGTACCTTATGTGGAGGTTTTGTTTTGTTTCACTAACAGAGCTTATAAGATTTCCTGTTGAGTTTTGTGTTGTGAAGTTTTCAAGTTTTGGGTAAAGCTTTTATGGACTATGGAATAAGGAGTGGCAAGAGCCTAAGCTTGGGGATGCCCATGGCACCCCAAGATATTCAAGGATAACCAAAAGCCTAAGCTTGGGGATGCCCCGGGAAGGCATCCCCTCTTTCGTCTTCGTTCATTGGTAACTTTACTTGGAGCTATATTTTTATTCGCCACATGATATGTGTTTTGCTTGGAGCATCGTGTATTATATTAGTCTTTGCTTTTTAGTTTACCACAATCATCCTTTCTGTACACACCTTTTGGGAGAAGCCTATTTGATTAGAATTTGCTAGAATACTCTATGTGCTTCACTTGTATATTTTGAGCTTGATAGTTTTTGCTCTAGTGCTTCACTTATATCTTTTAGAACACGGTGGTGTCTTAATTTTGAAGAAATTGCTAGTATCTCATGCTTCACTTATATTATTTTGAGAGTCTTTTAGAACAGCATGGTATTTGCTATGATCATAAAGTTGGTCCTAGAAAATGATGAGCATCCAAGTTGGGTATAATAAAAACTATCACAGAAAAGAATTGGATGCTATGATCAATATGATGCTTGATAATTGTTTTGAGATATGGAGGTAGTGATATTAGAGTCATGCTAGTTGAGGTATTATGAAAAAACTTGTGTTAAGGGTTGTGATTCCCGTAGCATGCACTATGGTGAACCGCTTTGTGATGAAGTTGGAGCACAATTTTATTTATTGAGTGTCTTCCTTATGAGTGGCGGTCGGGGACGAGCAATGGTCTTTTCCTACCAATCTATCCCCCTAGGAGCATGCGCGTAGTGCTTTGATTTTTGATGACTTCTAGATTTTTGCAACAAGTATATGAGTCCTTTTGATTAATGTTGAGTCCATGGATTATACGCACCCTTTCACCCTTCCTTTATTGCTAGCCTCTTTTGTACTGTGCAACTTTCGCTGGTACCATATACCCACCATTTACTTTCCTCAAAACAGCCACCATACCTACCTATTATGGCATTTCCATAGCCATTCCGAGACATATTGCTATGCAACTTTCCACCGTTCCGTTCATATGACACGCATTACTTTTGTCATATTGCTTTTTGCATGATCATGTAGTTGACATTGTATTTGTGGCAAGGCCACCTTCATAATTTTCATACATGTCGCTCTTGATTCATTGCATATCCCGGTACACTGCCGGAGGCATTCATATAGAGTCATATCTTTTTCTAGCTTTGAGTTGTAAATCCATAAAAGTGTGATGATCTTCATTATTAGAGCATTGTCCTAGTGAGGAAAGGATCATGAAGACTATGATTCCCCCACAAGTCGGGATGAGACTTCAGACTTTACAAAAAAAAAGAGAAAGGCCAAAAAGAAAAAAAGATAAGGCCAAAGAAAAAGAAAAAAAGAAGAGAAAATGAAAAAGAAAAAGAAAAAAAGGAAGAAAAAGAAAAAAATAAAATGAGAGAAAAAGAGAGAAGGGACAATGCTACTATCTCTTTTTCCACACTTGTGCTTCAAAATAGCACCATGATTTTCATGATAGAGAGTCTCATATGTTGTCACTTTCATATACTACTGGGAATTTTTCATTATAGAACTTGGCTTGTATATTCCAATGATGGGCTTCCTCAAAAGTGCCCTAGGTCTTCGTGAGCAAGCAAGTTGGATGCACCCCACTTAGTTTCTTTTGTTGAGCTTTCATATATTTATAGCTCTAGTGCATCCATTGCATGGCAATCCCTACTCACTCACATTGATATCTATTGATGGGCATCTCCATAGCCCGTTGATACGCCTAGTTGATGTGAGACTATCTTCTCCTTTTTGTCTTCTCCACAACCACCATTCTATTCCACATATAGTGCTATGTCCATGGCTCACGCTCATGTATTGCGTGAAAGTTGAAAGAGTTTGAGATTATTAAAGTATGAAACAATTGCTTGGCTTGTCACTGGGGTTGTGCATGATTAAATACTTTGTGTGACGAAGATAGAGCAACAGCCAGACTATATGATTTTGTAGGGATAACTTTCTTTAGCCATGTTATTTTGAGAAGACATGATTACTTTGATTAGTATGCTTGAAGTATCACCATTTTCGTGTTAATATGAACTTTTATTTTGTATCATTTGGATCTGAACATTCATCCCACAATAAAGAAAATTACATTAAGAATTATGCTAGGTAGCATTCCACATCAAAAATTCTCTTTTTATCATTTACCTACTCGAGGACGAGCAGGAATTAAGCTTGGGGATGCTTGATACGTCTCCAACGTATCTATAATTTTTGATTGTTCCATGCTATTATATTACCCCGTTTGGATGTTTATGGGCTTTATTTTACACATTTATATCATTTTTGGGACTAACCTACTAACCGGAGGCCCAGCCCATACTGCTGTTTTTTTTGCCTATTTCAGTATTTCGAAGAAAAGGAATATCAAACGGAGTCCAAACGGAATGAAACCTTCGGGAGCGTGATTTTTGGAACGAACGTGATCCGGAGAGCTTGGAGTGCAAGTCAAGAAGCTTCCGAGGAAGCCACGAGATAGGAGCCCCCCCCCTGTCGGGTGCGCCCCCCTGTCTCTTGGGCCCCTCGGGCGGCCACCGACGTACTTCTTCCTCCTATATATACCTACGTACCCCAAAAACATCCAGGAGCACCACGAAACACAATTTCCACCACCGTAACCTTCTATATCCTCGAGATCCCATCTTGGAGCCTTCGCCGGCACTCTGCCAGAGGGGGAATCAACCATGGAGGGCCTTTACATCAACATCCTTGCCCCTCCGATGAGTTGTGAGTAGTTTACCACAGACCTACGGGTCCATAGTTATTAGCTAGATGGCTTCTTCTCTCTTTTTGGATCTCAATACAATGTTCTCCCCTCTCTTGTGGAGATCTATACGATGTAAACTCTTTTTGCGGTGTGTTTGTCGAGATCCGATGAATTGTGGGTTTATGATCAAGTTTATCTATGAATAATATTCGAATCTTCTCTGAATTCTTTTATGTATGATTGAGGTATCTTTGCAAGTCTCTTCGAATTATCAGTTTGGTTTGGCCTACTAGATTGGTCTTTCTTGCCATGGGAGAAGTGCTTAGCTTTGGGTTCAATCTTGCGGTGTCCTTACCCAGTGACAGAAAGGGTTGCAAGGCACGTATTGTATTGTTGCCATCGAGGATAACAAGATGGGGTTTATATCATATTGCATGAGTTTATCCCTCTACATCATGTCATCTTGCTTAATGTGTTGCTCTATTCTTATGAACTTAATACTCTAGATGCAGGTAGGAGTCGGTCGATGTGTGGAGTAATAGTAGTAGATGCAGGCAGGAGTCGGTCTACTTGTTATGGACGTGATGTCTATATACATGATCATGCCTAGATAATCTCATAACTATGCGCTTTTCTATCAATTGCTCGACAGTAATTTGTTCACCCACCGTAATACTTATGCTATCTCGAGAGAAGCCACTAGTGAAACCGATGGCCCCCGGGTCTATCTCTTATCATATTTGCTTTCAATCTACTTTTACTTGCATCTTTAGTTTTTGCATCTATATTATAAAATACCAAAAATATATTTATCTTATCATACTATCTTTATTAGATCTCACTTTCGCAAGTGGCCGTGAAGGGATTGAAAACCCCTTTATTGCGTTGGTTGCGAGTTCTCAGTTTGTTTGTGTAGGTGCGTGGGACTTTTGAGGAGCCTCCTACTGGATTTATACCTTGGTTCTCAAAACTGAGGGAAATACTTACGCTACACTTTGCTGCATCACCCTCTCCTCTTTGAGGAAAACCAACGCAAGCTCAAGACGTAGCAGGGACATATACCTTAAATTCCAGATTGGGCTACAAAACTCATTGGCATTTTCAGTTTAGATTGAAAAAGGAACTGTATATGAGCTTTGTAAATGTTTCAACCATCAAAAACCTGAATTCTTCAGGAAAGAGTTTCTAGTCTCGGTCGACAGAGCAGGAAACAAGTTTCAATGCATGTCATTTTTTTGAAAGAGATGGCCTTTTGTGCTGCCACATTATGATATTGTTCACTCAGTTTGATATACTAGTCATACCAGATGAGTTCATTGTTGATAGATGAACAATCTAATACAGAGAAAAAGGGTTAGCTGCTCATGATGCATCAAATAGAAATCAATTCATAATGCGAGAATGAGAAGATAGTGCGAAAATTGTTTGGCGCTACAGCTTGATGATGTCAAAAACAACAGAAGCTTGTTCAGATATATGCAATGATGCAAACGAAAGCAGATGTTCCATGGACACAGTCGAGCAATTGCATGATGATTACATGAAAATAAGCAAGAAGAAGCGTAAAGTTGATGAGCCAGAGTCACCAATTAGCTACCAAGATCCAACAATAAAAAAGTCAAAATCAGTAAGAAAAGGCGACAAAATGAAGTTTGCATCAGAAAAGAGAAGAAGGTGCGGGAAGAAAGATGTGAAAAAACCCATTGAAAAATCACAGACTGGATCATCTAATCCATGTGGAGAAAATACAGAGGTACATCAAGTAATGTTTTGTAGTAATAAAGAAAGTTAACACAATTTATATCTTTGAACTTAGTTGATAAGCAGTAGCCGAGCAACATAGTTCTTTTCATTTGAGGGTCCACACACCAGTTGTCACTACATGTCAGCTCCAAACTGCACCTCTAACTACATGTCAACTCCAAACAACACATGTGAATTTAGTAGCTGGTGTGAAATCTCGGGCAACAAAAAGTGCAGCACATGTTGGAAAGAAGATTACAATGCGTGCACCAACGAAGCATAAAGTATGTACGCCAAACAAGAATATCCACAAATCTTTGCAAGAATTGCACAAAGATCAACAAGGACTCGTGCATTCGAAAGTAGGGGGTTCATAAGTTTAGTTGCTGCAATCGGCCTACATAGATCTACATCTTTTCTGTACATAGTGCGTTATATGTCAAACTTCAGATTGTGGTAAGCACCTGCTTATGGCTCCTAGATTAAAGATTTTCTTGAAGTGTATACATGTTCTACATAGTGCAATGTATGCTTTGGGAGTGTCCATTAAGGTACTCATTATTCCTAAGACCAGAAATTCCTAAAAGTGCAATATTTATGACTGTTTAAAATGTTGACATGACCATACTAAAATGTTGAACTGGTATATAGAAGATGGTGAGACAACATTTTGGAAATCGTTCGTTTTTGAAATTGTTGTCGTAGTTGAATAAAAAATGTTGAACTATCACTAAAACGCTGAGATAAAAATTTGGAACGTGTTGACATGGAGATGTAGAAATGTTCAGGTTGTATTCAGAAAATGTTCACGTTATTATGTAAAAGAATGTTGAATGGAGTTTCCAAAATTTTGAGATAAAATTCTGGAAATGTTGTTATATTTAAATAAAAAAGTTGAGAATTTTTCCTGAAAGATGAATTTCAAGAACATATTTTTTTTTGAAAAACTTATAAATAATCAAAAATGTTGGACTTCTATTAAAATGGCGAACTAGATTATATAAAATGTTGAGATCAAGAAATAAAATTGAACTTCTATTAATAAAACAATGAGAAAGACATATAAAAGCATTGAACTAATATTTAGAAAGTGTTGAGATGACCATATGAAAATGTTGAAGTGGTTTATACAAAATGTTGAATGGAGCTTCCAAAATGTTAGGATAAAATTTTGGAAATGTTCTTCTAATTAAATAAAATGTTGAGAAATTTTTTCCACAAAAATGATTTTGAAAAATATTTTAAGATAAATTTATTAATGAATAAAAATGCTGGACTTCTATTAGATGTTGAACTAGTGCATGTAAAAGGTTGAGATCAATAAATAAAATGTTGAACTTGTATTAACGAAATATTGAGAAAGTCAAATGAAAGAGTTGAAGTACTATTTAGAAAGTGTTGACATGACCATATAAAAATGTTGAAGTGGTTTCTGGGAAATGTTGAATGGAGTTTCCAAAAATTTGAGATAAATTTTCAAAATATTGTTATTGTTAAATAAAAATGTCGAGAATTTCCCCAAACATTAATTTCAAGAACATATTTAAGAAAAAACTTATAAATAATAAAATGTTGGACTTCTATTAAAATGGTGAACTAATGCTTGTAGAATGTTGAGCTCATGAAATAAATTACTAAACTTGTATTAATAAAATGTTGAGAAAGTCACATGAAAGTGTTGAAGTAAATATTTAGAAAGTGTTGACATTACCATATGAAAAATGTTGAAGTGGTTTGTAGAAAATGTTGAATCGAGTTTCCAAAATGTTGATATAAAATTTTGGAAATGTTTAGTTAAATAAAAATGTTGAGAATATTTTCCCAAAAATGAATTTGAAGAACATATTTGAAAAAATTATAAACAAATAAAAATGTTGGATTTCTATTAAAATGGCAAACTAGTGCATGTACAATGTTGAGTTCATGAAATAAATTGTTGAACTTGTATTAACAAAATGTTGAGGAAGTCACATGAAAGTGTTGAAGTAATATATAGAAAGTGTTGACATGGCCATATAAAATGTTGAAGTGGTTTATAGAAAAGGAGTTTCCAAAATGTTCATGTAAAATTTTGGAAATGTTGTTATAGTTAAATAAAAATGTTGTTTTTCCTCCAAAATGAATTTGAAGAATATATTTTTTAGAAAAACTTGTAAATAAATAAAAATGTAGAACTACTATTAAAATGTTGAAGTAGTTTATGTAAATTTTTGAGGTAATGAAATAAATTGTTGAACTTGTATTAATAAAATGTTGAGAAAGCAACATGAAAGTGTTGAATAATATTTAGAAAGTGTTGACATAACCAAATAAAAATGTTAAAGTGGTTTGTGTTAAATGTTGAATGGAGTCTCCAAAATGTTGAGATATAATCTAGGAAATGTTGTTAGAGTTAAATAAAAAAGTTGATAATTTCCCCAAAAATGAATTTGAAGAATATTCTTAAAAATATTATAAATAAATAAAAATGTTGTGCTGATATTAAAATCGTGAACTAGTGCACATAAAAGGTTGTGCTCATGAAATAAATTGTTGAAATCGTATTAATAAAATGTTGAGAAAGTCACATGGAAGTGTTGAAGTACTGTTTAGAAGTTTTGACATGACAATATAGACCTAAAAACTTAAAAGTGCACGCACAAATTATGGAGAGAATGAGCGGCCGTCTCCTGACCGTAGGATCGGGCCGCCATTGTCACACGCGTGGACCAGGTGCCACCTGGTCGGGATCGCACCCGACGTAGGTGTGGGCTGTTTTGTCTGTATTTGGAGGGGAGGGAGGCTCACTTGTAAGCCAAACAGAGAGATCGTGCAAGGCGGTTTTGAAACTCTAGTCGTTCTTGTCTCCTTCGTCTATTCTCTCTCTAGTTCTCCGCCCTCATTCCGCACATCTCGCCACCGCACATACCCGAAAGGGCCGAAGGGAGGTAGAGTTCTCAAATCCGGCGACGCTATTGGCCGCCCTCGTCGACGTCATAGGTACCCAGATCTCCTCTGCACTACCCTGTATCAGGGGGATAGTTCATGTAGATTGGGCGGTGGTGTCGGGCGGTGAGAGAGGGGATATCTAGGTTCCAACATCGTCATTAGTTTGCGCTATTTGATTCTATGTACATGCATTCCGGTACCTGATTTGACAGCCCCCGTCTCCTTCGGTTTTTGGTGCTTCTCTATCAGCATAACACAATGTTTCCTGCGTTTTTCATGGCACATCGAAATGCGTGGTCGTGTATGCGAGTGTACCCCTAGGCAGCACTGGATGCACAGATGGAGCTTTGATTAGGGGTGGGGGTGGGGGTGGGAGTTCTCGTGCCACTGCATGGGATCAAGGTTGCACTTTTTGTGGTGGGTGCTTGTTGGGATTCTTTCACGAGATCTGTTGTTCATGCAGTCTGACGAGTTGATTCTGTTGTTTTACACAAAATACTATGCGCATTGGTCTACTTGACTAAACTAGTTGGCTAGTCAGGTTTGTGAAGTTGCACAAGAGCTTGTACTTAGTTGGCTTTTTACTGGACTAATCAAATGTATACGATGGTCGTGTGATATTTCTTTGGCAACTATTGTTGTTGATGATGAGACGTGAAAGAATCATCTGTATCATCTGGCTCATATGTATCATCTGGCTCATATGTTTGACGTTGCTCACGCGTAGGTTCTTCCACGCCGACATGAACCGGCCCTCCATGCATGTCCACCCAAAATTGGGCAGTATCAACGACGGACATCCTTGTCCGATGTTAGGGGTCTTAGGGTTAGTTGTGTAGAAGTTTTCGTAGATTTTCTGTGAAAATATTTTTTAGCCATTTGTGCAACAGGGGCAGCTTCCCTTATGCAACCTGTTATATTGAACTCGCCAACTTCATTTTGAAAATAGCCAACCTAACTTTTTGTTTTTGGGTGGCAGTTTTTTTTGTACAACTAGGCAACAAATCATGTGCAACTTTATTTTAATTCAACCAGGGTAGTCTTTCTGAGGCTGCTGTTTTTTTAGTTGGACCATGCGGATGCAAACAATGTGGATCCCACAATGACACGAAAGGCATTTTGTATCCAATTTGTTTGCAACTAGCCAGGTCCCCTTATGCAAGTTGATTTGATTGATTTGCCAACCAAGTAGTATAATTGTTTGTGGGTGGCAATTTTTTTGCTCAACCAGGTAGGAATTCATGTGCAATTTTCTTTTAGTTATTATGCAACTTGTTATCTTGAGTTGCCAACTTCATATTAAGAGTAGCCTTTTTAAAAAAAATTGGCCTAGGTGCAACTTGTTAATTTAAGTTGTCAACTTCATATGTAAATGTAGCCTACCCCACCCCCATTTTGTCTCCCCCTGTGCAATTTTTTTATTTGACTAATATGTTTGTTCTTTTCTGTTTTCCAAAGACAAAAAAATGGTTGGTGAAGGAGATATGCCTGGCAATGAAACAAAGGTTCATATTTTCTTTTTGTTATCCTATGACCCTTTATTATGCTTTTTCTTTTACCCTCTCAGTAGTTCAATCCTTTTTGTTCATTGTAGGATACTCCAAATAGGACCTCTCAGTGGAACTCAAAATGGGCTGCTAAGCGGCAACCACGTGCCACTGATAATGATAGGGATGGAGAGGATGATCACGTCTCCCAGAGAGTATCTAAATGAGTTGGCATCCTCAGGCTTTTCTAGTTACACAAGAGTACCTAATTTGTAGGCATCCTCAACTTTCTAGTTGCAAAATACCATCCAACTAGTTGACATCCTCAGTCTTTTTGTACCTACGTTGACATCCTTAGCATTTTCTTCTAGAAGCCTGAAACTTGAATGTGCAATCTTTTGATTGGTCATGCAAGTGCTGAATATTTATTTTCCCGAGAGTATCTAATTAATTGGCATCCTCAAGATTTATAGTTGCACAAGAGTATTCAATTAGTTTGCATCCTCAGCATTTCTACGTGCACAAACAATATCAAACTAATTGACATCCTCAACCTCTCTAGTTGCTCAAGAATAACTATTTTTTTAGTCCCATCTTCAAAATTTTGAGGGTTGCCCAAGAGTATCTAATGACTTGGCACCCTCAGCCTTTCGAGTTGCACCCGAGTATTTATTTAGTTGGTATCCAAGCATTTTTCTAGTTACACAATAGCATATAACTAGTTGACATGCTCAGCCTTTCTAGTTGCACAGAGTAATTATTTTAGTTGGCAACCTCTGCATTTTATAGTTGCACAATGATACGTCTCCAACGTATCTATAACTTATGAATTATTCATGCCATGTTTACAACAATTTTACATGCTTTTGGTATGATTTGATTAGAACTAACCTGGACTGACGCTGTTTTTAGCAGAACTACCATGGTTTTGTTTTTTGTCTTGAAATAAAAGCTCTCGGAATGGGCTAAAAATTTACGGTGATTTTTTATGGACAAAAAAACACCCCTGAAACTTCGGGGAAAGGCGAGAAGAGCCACGATGGCATGAAAAGCCTCGGGGGCGCCCCCCTAGGGCGCACCCCAAGCTTGTGGTTCCCTCATGCCCCCCTGACATGAAATCAACACCAAAAAAATCCTATAAATAGTGAAAACCCCAGAAAGAAACCAAGAACTTCCGCTCTGCCCTGCAAGCCTCTGTACTAAAGTGATCTTTATTGGAGCCCTATTCCGGCACCCTGCCAGAGGGGAAAATCATCATTGGAGGCCATCTTCATCATCCCAACGGTCACCATGACGAGGAGGGAGTAGTTCACCCTCGGGGCTAAGGGTATGTATGAGTAGCTGTGTGTTTGATTTCTCTCCCTTGTATTCTTGATTTGGCACGTTCTTGATGTGCCGCGAGAATATAGTTGGATCATATGGTTTTTCTCCCTCTCTATGTTGTTGTGGTGAATTTCGTTTTTATGTTTGAGGTTTCACTATTATCGGATTGAATACTTGTTGGATTTGAGAATGCCTGATGTATGTCTTGCATATGAATACATGTGGTGACAATGTGGTATTTTATTGATTCACTTGATGTATGTTTTGGCACTCCACTCGCGGATTACCGAGGTGACATTTGGGTAATCTATGCATAGGGGTTGATGCATGTTTTCATCCTACTTTCTTCGGTAGAAATCTTGGGGCACCCTTTGAAGTTCTTTGTGTTGGATTGAATATTATGAATCTGAAGTTGTTTGAGGCATATCGAATAATCAACTCACGGATACTTGTGGTTACATTGGAGTATCTAGGTGATATTAGAGTTGGTTGATGCGTATCATATGGTGTTATTTTAGTACGAACTCTTGGGTTGTTTGTGACACTTATAGGGATGGCTCAATAGATTGATGGAAAAAGATAACTTGAGGTGGTTTCATACCCAACAACAGTTTCATCTTATGTTCTCCACTAGATAAGAACTTTGGAGTGATTCTTTGTCGCACATTGAGGGATTGTTATATGATTCAATTATCTTAGCACTGTTGAGAGATTGCACTAGTGAAAGTATGAACCCTAGGCCATTTTTATAAGCATTCCAATACCATGTGTCCTCCGTTTTATCACTTGCTACCTTGTTTTTTTATATTTTTCAGATTACAAAAACCTATATCTACTATCCATACTACACTTGTATCACCATCTCTTCACTGAACTAGTGCAGCTATACAATTTGCCATTGTATTGGGTGTGTTGGGGACACAAGAGATTTCTTGTATTTGAGTGCGTGGTTGTTAGAGAGACTATCTTCATCCTATGCCTCGCACATATTGATAAACTGTAGGTCATCCACTTGAGGGAAAATTGCTGCCGTCCTAAAAACTATGCACTTGGAGGCCCAACATGAGTCTACAAGATAACTTGTACAGTAGACATCAAGCTCTTTTCTGGTGCCGTTGCTGGGGAGGTGAGTGCTTCAAAGTATATCTTTAGATCTTGCAATTGAATCTTTTAGTTTCTTGTTTTATCACTAGTTTGGTTTATAAAAGAAAACTACAAAAAAATGGAATTGAGGTTGCCTCATATTATTCATATTTATAATGTCTTTCTTGAAAATGATGGATCAGAAAATTGTGCTCAATTGTTAGAAGAAGAATTCAATAAAATGTGTGGCATTAAATCCATGAATGATAAGCATGATTGCAATGTTGTTAGTATGCTTGCTACGAATATCCGTGATACTAATGATGATTGCACTAGCCATGATAAAATACCTGAAAAAGGGTTTCTTATATATTGTGGTGAGCATAGATCTTGAGAAAACATGCCAATAAGGGATGATAGATTTTGTAAGAAGCATAAATATCAAAGAACCAAATGATTGCTTAAGATGCTAGATGAGTATGCTAGAGAATTGCGTTCCCTTCTTCCTTTACTTGTGAAATTTTCAATGAAGATGGTCACTTTAATTTCCAATGCATACAATTTTATTATCGCACCGCGTATAAATATTGTGATGATATGACCATCCTTGAGCATTATAATGAACTTAGTTTGTTTTGGGGGTATGAGAACTGGCACATACTAGTAATTGGCTTGAAGGATTAATTCTCATGAAAAGTCTTGAATTTGATCTAAAGGAAATTTATATGTATTGTGTGGTAAATTGCAATGAGAAAGTTTACCTTGCCAATTTTATAAACACGAGAAAACCAATGGAAGATGAAGAGGACACTAATGAAAGGGAAAAGATTTCACAATGACCTCCTATTGTTTCTCATGATGAATCAGGTGATGAAGATGAGCTTCCTATCCAACCAATCTCTTCAATAAGAAGCTCAGAAAAATTGATTGAATCCACACATGATATCATGAAGAAAAAGAAAATAAGAAAAAGTAGAGGTAAAAAGGCATCTTTCCCAAATAATGTTGCTCCTATTATTGCTGTGCCTCATGAGAATGAATCAAATATAATTGTGGAAGATGATACACTTGATGATGATTTTGTTATGCCTATTACTTGTTGGAATGATTATGATTGGGAAGATAATGATACTTCTCATAATCCTGAATATATTTTTTGGCACCAATTTGGAAAATTATGATGATAATAATTATTATATTATTGGTGCTATTCATACTATTAATGATGAGAATGACATGTTTGATAATTTCTTTGCTGCAATTAATTTTTGTCCCAAGCTTGGGGATGCTATGCTTAATGAAGATGATCTTTTTAGTCCCCTTACTTTGAATGAAAAAAATTTGTTATGATGATTGCATGCCTCCTATTTATGATGGTTGCAATATTTATGAAAATGAGTTTGGAAGAGTGTCAACTTTATATAATAATTATCCCACTATCTTGAAGGGTTTTGAATCTTATTATAATGATAAAAGTGGATTTGGAGAGGTCATGATTTTATTAATTAATGATTCCACTATTCTGGGAGAGGTTTCAATTGATTATGATGAGAACAAAGTTGATACTTATGATGATTATTGTGATGACACTTATTCTATAAAAAGTAGTGATAACTACTGTCATAAGTATGAATATCCTTTTATTGAACATTACTCTTTTAATGTGGAGACAATTTGTAGTATTCGAGTTTCATATGATACTCCCACTATTATGAATGAGAAGAAATTTGCTTATGTGGAGAGTAATAAATTTCTATGCTCGCATGAAAAGAATGCCTTACGTGATAGTTATATTTATGAATTAATTCATGATGCTATTAAAAATTATTATGAGAAGGAACATTTGCTTTTACATATATCAATAATATCAAGTTCCCTCTCTATGTGTTGAAAGTTTTGAAGTCATGCTTGTTTTGCCTTCTTATGCTCGTTGATTCTTGTTCCCATAAATTGTTTTCTCACAAAATCCCTATGCATAGGAAGTGAGTTAGACTTAAATGTGCTTGCCATGTGATTCATGATGCTCCTTTTCTGTTTCAATTCCTTACTTTTATGTGAGCATCATTCAAATCATCATGCATAGTTAAAAAGGCATTAACAAAAAGCGCTTTTGGGAGACAACCCAATATTAATACCTACTATTTTTGTGTGTTCACGTTATTAATATCCTGTAGTAATCATGTTTTATAGGTTTTGTTTCAATAAAGTGTTAAGAAAAGCCATTGTCATAGTGGATGATAGTTGACTTGATTCTCTGCAAAAGCAAAAAGTTTTCTGTTCTCTGCAGAAAATTCTGTAAATTACTAGAAAGAGATATTGGCCTGAAATTTTTACACATGATTTATATACAAATTTCCTAGGTTTTACTAATATTTCTGAATTTTTAGAGTTGCATAAGTATGGTTATTGTTCAAATCATTACATACTATTCTGTTTTTGAGAAATTCTGTTTTCAATGCATATTTTTTCTTGTTTTATAGTTTCTATGGCTTATATTGGTCAATATAAATTGTATAAATGATATAGTACAATAGGAATTATGTGAGTAAAATTATGAATCTTGTCTTGACAGTACCGAAGTGAATGATTTGCTCTTTATCATACTAACGCAACTCATAAAGTTTTGTTAAGTTTTGTGTGATTAAAGTTTTGAAGTTTTGGGTGAGATATGGATATGAGGAGAATTGGGAGTAGCAAGGCCCTAATATTGGGGATGCCCACGGTACCCCAAGATAATATTCAAGTAAGACCCAAGCAACTAAGCTTGGGGATGCCCCGGAAGACATCCCCTCTTTCGTCTTCAACATTATTGGTAACCTTACTTGGAGCTTTTATTCATCACATGATATGTGTTTTGCTTAGAGCATCATTACATTTTCTTTATATTCGCTTGCTGTTATTTAGAATTAGGTTTTGTATCTTTTATTCCAATAAAAGTGTCAAGGATAGCCTTCACCATGCTTAGTTGGCAAGTATATGAGTTGCTGTTTCAAATAGAAAGTGCATGCTATTGTGTGAATTCTCTAGAAAAGCCAGGATATGATAAAAGCTTGAAATTTTGACACAATAATATATGATAAATGTTATACAATGTGGTAAATTGTTTGAATTTTTTGAGTTCAATAAATATGGATCTTACTTCATCTTTACAGACTGTTCTGTTTAGACAGATTGTTGTTTTGATTGCATTATTTGCATATGTTTGCTTGTTTAATGATTCTATTTGAGGATAGGCAAATTAAATATGCAGAGGCATTTAGTATGAAATATTTAATAATAATCTTAGTGATTTGTTATAGTAGAGAATGATAAGGTTTCACATTGATTTATACCAACTTATCTCATGAGTTCTTGTTGAGTTTGTGTGGATGAAGTTTTTTTTTGAGAATTAAGGAAACCATAACATGAGAGGAATTAAGGAGACACAAGAGCTCAATCTTGGGGATGCCCAAGGCATCCCAAGTCAATATTTCAAGAATTCTCAAGCATCTAAGCTTGGGGATGCCCCAGTAGGCTTCCCACCATTCTTCGTCAACAACTATCGGTTAGCTCTGCTTGAGCCTAAGTTTTACTTGTTCACATGATGTATGATATACTTGGTGTGTCCTTTTAATTTATTTTTACTTGTTGTTTGAATAAAACATTTAGATCTGAAAGTTTTAAATGATAGAGAGAGTCCTCACATAGCCACTTAATTGTTTGACTACTCATTGATCTTCACTTATATCTATTGAAGTTTGGCAATCACAATATTGGTCATACAAGCAATTCATGAACGACTAGTATATGGAAGAGAACTTTCACATACAAATATGTTATCTTGGAGACATTTTATGTTTGTGAGTACCCATTAGTTATTTTCACCTAAGAAAATTAGTTGAAATTGGACAAGGAAAACAATGTAATGAGTTATGTTTGGGTATATTCGCATAGAAGTTATATTGTTATGTATCCTCCAACATGGTGCTAGTTGTTTAGAATCTTTTGCTAGCCAAATTTCTACCTACTCGAGGACGAGCGGGAATCAAGCTTTAGGATGCTAATACGTCTCCAACATATCTATAATTTATGAAGTATTCATGCCATGTATATAATAATTTTATATGGTTTTAGTATGATTTGATTAGAACTAACCCAGACTGACAATGTTTTCACCAGAACTACCGTGCTGTTGTTTTTTTGTGCAGAAATAAAATTTCTCGGAATGGGTTGAAAATTTACGGTGATTTTGGTGGACAAAAGGAGACCCTCGAAGCTTTGAGGAAAGGCCAGATGAGCCACGAGGGCATGGCAAGCCTGGGGCGCCCCCCTAGGCCGCGCCCCCGAGCTTGTGGCTCCCTTGTGCCCCCCTGACGTGAAATCAATGCCAAAAATTTCTAAAAATAGTGAAACCCCAGAAAGAAACCAAGAAATTCTGCTCCCCCACCGCAAGCCTCTGTACCAAAGTGGTCTTCATTGGAGCACTATTCCGGCACCCTGCCAGAGGGGTAAATCATCACCAGAGGCCATCTTCTTCATCCCGACGGCCACCATGCACTACTAGGGAAAACCTTATACACAGAACTTTAGCAGTAGCATGGGTCAAAAGTACGTTGGTGCTAAGTAGCAGTAGTGCGCTGTTGCAAACTGCGTTACAGATAAAGTCCTAGTAGTAGCTTGCCTAAATCTGAACATGCTACTACTAAAATTCCCACGGCTTAGCCGATAGGCTACACATAGTAGTAGAGATCTATATAGAACCGCTTCTGACTGCTTACTTGTCAGTAGCAACAAGATTCTGTTGAAACGTACTCTGCTAAAGGATGTAAAATTAAAGGAAAGCAAATATAAAAGTAAATGAAAATGAAAGAAATAGAAGAAGGTGAAAGGAAAAAAATAAATTGTAAAGAAAAATAAATGAAAAAGGGGAAAAAAGAGAAAGGAGTAGCGATGGCGTGTCGCAGAACGCATCAGTAGCTAACTTGTCGATGGCGCTTTACGAACGCGCTACTACCACTTCTGACTTAACCACGGGGTTCGTCCTTCCCCATGGCCACTTCCCCCAAATCCAACTCCTCCGCTCTTGCCGCCACCATCACCTGTCGGTCGCCGCACGCTCTCCGCACACCCTCGACGCCGCCCCGACCCCAGATTCGACACCGCCCCCGCCCCGACCCCGACCTCGACGCTGCCGTCTGCCACGCCCGAGCCCCGACCCCGACCTCGATGCCACCTGCCCCTCCCTCACCGCAAGCACCCAAGGTCAGCACGCCTGCTCCTCCCTCTCCCCTACCTCTGCCTAGGGTTCTTCAAATTTTAGTTGCATCAAATTAGTTAGGGTTCATGTAAGGGTGGACACAAATCAGATGCGGATGCGGCTCAAATTAGTTAGGGTTCATGCAAGAGTGGAAACGAATCTAATTCCTAAGATGAATCATAAAACGAGTAAAATTTGACCACTTATTTCACTTTTAAGTTGGATAATTGGAATATCCGCTACCACTTTCCACACCCTAGGTTCATCAAATTAGATGGTAATTAGGGCAGTAGTTCCTAGGTACAAATTAGTTAGTAAGAACTTGGTACTAATTAGGTACTAGTTTATTTTTATTTATATTAAGTTTATTTTGAGTAAGAACTAGTTGAAGATGCCACATTTGTTGTTACTTTTTTAGTGAAAGCATTTTTTCACGCATCGACGTCGACGATGCCTATCCCGCATCCTCGTCGTCGACTCGGTGGAGGACGCCTGCTTGACCAGATGGGCCATGTCCGGGACTGGGCTCCGCGGGGCTGGTACTGGGAGGCACTACCTACCGGGGGGCGCAACTTGGTGAGGAGTTAGCCCGTCGTTGACCCGAACCTTCTTTGGTGGCGGTCGCGTGGGCCAGTGACGGTTGAGAGGCTTGAGGACCCCGCAGAGGTGGTATGTCACCATGTCAGTGAGGAGGACGCGCATGTCCGTCGCTACTTGTTTGCGCTGGAGCACAGGTTCTTCAGGGATCTCACTGGATCTATGATCCTGTGATGGTTCCTTCTCTTTGAGTGTCCACCGCCCGCGCCGATACCCGTCGTTCGCTAGGGTTTTAGTTGTATTAGTGATGTTATATGTATGATACTATTCGGGATGTATTAGTGATAATATTCAATGATGTACGGACGCAACAGATGATTTAGTTTTGCTTATTGAATGCATGCTAATTTGAATACTTATTTATTTTATGCTTTGGTTTTGCTTATTGAATGCTCATGTCAATATGAGTCCTATAAGATATTTCGAAATGTATATCTTGTGTTGCTCAAATAGGATATGTGCTTGCCCAAGTGCCCGGTCATGTTTGCAAGTTACACCTCCGAGTGGCCTATGTTTTGCCAGAGTGTAGATTCATTTCCGTTCCGGCAAATTTCAGGCGCTCGATATGTCCTATTTTAGCAAACATCATGACGGATTTTTCCATGAATTTTTGCATGACTTGTGCCAGAATATGTAGGAAATATCGAGTGCCCCAGATTTGGTGTTGAGTATCCTGGTAGTTGTCTTTGATCGATTTTCAAATTATGTTTCAACTATGAACATAGGAAATGACTGACGATGAAAAGGTTTTCGGTATTTGCAAATACTGCAAAGACGAGCGCGGCCTGAGCGACAGAATCTTCCTAGATGATGATAGGCGCTTCAGCATCAAGCTGGACGAGAACATCGAAGTGGATACAATAAGTCACAACGACAAGTCTTTTTTGTAATTAAGCATGACATCTGCTTCATTTGCTTCAACTTATAATTTTTTTTACTATTCTACTAGCATATCCCCGCCATGCAAGAGTTTTTGTCTTGGATAAGATAGGTTTCAGTCCTATGAAAACTACTATGGTGGTAAAGAGAGTTTACTTGAAGACCGAGCATGGTTGTATTTTCCACGCAAAATTATACAACATAGACACCTACACCTATTTTGGATGCAAAACTTGGCAAGCACTATGCAGGACTTATGCATTTGAGCCTGATATGGTTATCACCTTTGATATTCGTCCGGAAGATGATATTGAAGGTAATATCGACATCTGGGTCGATGTGAAGATGCCTCCAGTTATACCATTATGTGATTTTCCCAACCATATTTATGTCTTCGATATTGTTTATTCAAAAATAGTTGACAACTAATCTCTATTGACAGCTTATTTCCAATCAAGCAAACATGTCCGACGCTTGGTAGACAGGACCTACTACTGTCCCGGGGCTGAACTAAACTGCGAGGAGATAAGTCATTATGTTTCATGGCTTGAGTATCTTCATACTGTCATGACAAATTATTTTTTTGGACTTGAATATCTTAGTACTCGAAATGTGTGACCAATAGTGTTCGTACTTAACTACGGTCACATCTATTTAGGAAAGATGGTAAGATTTTTACTATTTGTCCTCAGTGCATCTTTTGCATACATTATTTTTTAAGCTAAACTTCATTGCTAAGTATGTTACTATACGATGTTCTTCAATAGGGACTCCCGATGAATGTTGTGCCTCATTGGATGGAGACTAATGGTCGCATGAGAATTGTTAGCTTACGGCCAAGATATCCTACAATGAACTTTAGTGCATACATGATTTCTAATAGCGAGGAATGCTTAATAGTGAAAGACTGGAGCAAAATTGTGAACAATCGCAGAGAAGTACTAGGTGGCAGCAATCAGAAGCGCAGCCCACGATTAGGAGACAGGTTTATCTGCATGCTCCAACTTGATGAAGCAGGAGAGCTACACATGTTTTATGTTATTTTACCCGAGAGAGAGCAGCAGGAGTAATTAATTAGCTAGCTAGAAATGAGTTTGAAGATGATGATGTGCTACACTATGACTATGATGATTACATAGCTAGTGTTGTTGGTAATGACTATGATGATTATTATTAGCTAGTGTTGGTGGTGATTAGATAGCTACCGCAGCTAGTGTTGGTGGTGATTAGCTAGCTAGAATGAGTTTGAAGATGATGATGTGCCACACTATGACTATGATGATTAAATAACTACTGTTGGTGGTAATGACTATGATGATGATTACATAGCTTGTGCTGGCGGATTAAATTCAAGTGGAGGCAACATGTGGTGCACATCGAAATTACTACTAGTCCAAACTAGATCAAGTTTGGATTAGTAGTATACTTTTGACATGCACCACATATTGCCTCCACTTTAACCTAATCCACATTTATTTGACAAACTGTTATGGATATAATGATATAAACCTCATAATTGGTATTGTACCAAAAAATTTATAACGACATATAAATACACTCAAAATAAAAAAAAGAAAAAAGAATACTAGTAGCGATGGACAGGAAACAGCCGCTACTAGCTATATTAGCAGCAGCGCGTTATAGAACAAACGCTGCGGCTATGAGCCTTAGTAGTAGCGCACGTCGTACGCGCTATTGCTAAGTAATAGATGTAGCGCCTTATTAGTAGCGCGGTTACCCGCGCTACTAGTGGGCACTTAACCCACGCTACTACTAGGGTTTTCCCTAGTAGTGATGATGAGGAGGGAGTAGTTCACCCTCGAGGCTGAGGGTATGTACCAGTAGCTATGTGTTTGGTGTCTCTCCCTCGTGTTCTTGATTTGGCATGATCTTGATGTACTGCAAGTTTGGTAATATAGTTGGACCATATGGTGTTTCTCCCTCTCTATCTTGTTGTGATGAATTGAGTTTTTACCTTTGAGGTTTCACTATTATGGATTGAATACTTGTTGGATTTGAGAACACTTGATGTATGTCTTGCATATGAATACCTGTGGTGACAATGGGGTATTATATTGATTCACTTGATGTATGTTTTGGCACTCAAATCGCGGATTCCCGAGGTGACATTGGGGTAATCTATGCATAGGGGTTGATGCTCGTTTTCGTCCTACTTTCTCCGGTAGAAATCATGGGGCACTCTTTGAAGTTCTTTGAGTTGGGTTGAATATTGTGAATCTTAAGTTGTTTGATGCATATCGAATAATCAACTCACGGATACTCGTGGCGACATTAGAATATCCATACTACACTTGTATCACCATCTCTTCACCGAACTAGTGCACCTATACAATTTGCGGTTGTGTTGGGTGTGTTGGGGACACAAGAGATTTCTTGTATTTTATTGCAGGGATCTTTGAGAGAGACTATCTTCATCCTACGCCTCCCACAGATTGATAGACCTTAGGTCATCCACTTGAGGGAAAATTACTGTCCTACAAAAATCTGCACTGGGATGCCCAATGCGAGTCTACAAGAATAAGTTGTTTAGTAGACATCACACAACTAACATAATATCAAGTTGGCATCGTTAACCTTTTTAATCTAGTTTTTCTGAAGAACAAATATTTTGGATGCAGTGTTAACTAATCACCTTTGGCACCTTTTGTTTTCAAAACCTCAGGTGATCACGTCGGAATGAGATCACCTTTGGCACCTTTTGTTGATGATAGGAAATAGAGTTTCATCTTCTTTTCTGTTTCACTTTTAGTATATAGAATATCGTATAGAACATATTCCCCCTATTGCAATTTGTGTGAGACAAGACTATTTGTACACTCGTTTTTAATACTATTCTTGTGCCTTTTCTAGTCTAGTTTCTTTGATGCAGACATTCACAACAAAAGTTGGCTTTGGATTCAAATTTAGTTGTACAATTATATGCTTATATTTGCACAGATAGCAAATCCAGTCTTTTTTAGTTTCATCTAGTCTGTGTGTTGGTTGCACACATTTTTCGCAGGAAAAGATAGACTGAATGTAGTGTCTTTGCAAATAGAAGCCCATATTTGTGCCAACTAAAAATGGATCCAAAACCATCTTTTCCTGTAATGTGTGCAACCAATAGCCAAAAGACTAGAACAGATGGACTCTAGTCTAGGCTGTTTTGTTGCACACATTTGCATCAAAAGGTTGGCTTGGGCCCATGCTTAGTAGCACAAATATGTTCTTTTTGCAGAAATAGTACGTCTAGTCCATCTTTCTAGTCTGGGATGTTTTTTTGCACACATGCTGTAGGAAAGTTGGTTTTGGAACAATGGCTTAGTTGCACAAATATGTGCTTCTTTTTGCACAAACAGTACACCCAGTCCATCTTTCTAGTCTGGGCATTTGTTGCACACATTTTGCAGGAAAGTTGTCCTTGGATTAATGCTTAGTGTGCACATATATTTACTCTTTTATAGTTTTGGCTGTTGGTTGCACAAATTTAAGGAAAAGTTGGCTTGGATCCATGACTTCGTTGCACAAATATGGGCTTCTATTTGCACATACACTACATACACTCCATGTTTGTAGTCTGGGCTGTTTGTTGCACATTTTTTTGCAAAACTACTCCCTTGTGTCTATTTGCACATCATCCAGCCATAAGTTGGCGGGTCTAGTTGCACAGAGTGGTGTTTAATTACATAGAATCAGATTACTGTTACTACTCCCTCCAATTATGGAGAAGATCGGTGGCTGATCTAGAGGCAAAGGGGAAGGGAAAGTGAAGAAGGGAGGTTCTGGAGCCAGAAGGGAACTTACCTTGATTGATGCTTCTTGGTACGCCTCTCTCCTCCCTCTCGTTACCACTTCAGTGCTTGACAAAACAAATTCACCTTGTTTGGTTTGCCATGCCAGCTTTGTAAGTTTTTAGATCCAGGATGGGATCCCCTTTCTTTCATGGAGAAGAAGGAGAAGCCGTGGAGGAGGAAGTGTGGGCGAGGGAGGCGTGGGATGCTTCTGGAGGGTAGTGGGGTCATGTGATAGCGACCCGGCCTTGGGTTTCTGTTACTGTTTCACGGTTTTATGGGTCGGGAGGACACTTTCCTTTTTGGGAACTATGGGAAACAAATTTTCATTCCCTGGCCGGCCGCTTGCTAGCGCTAGCGAGCCAACGGCCGCCAGCCAGACGCGTCCCAATATAAATATGTTGAAGTTGTTTATAGAAAATGTTGAATGCAGTTTCCAAATCGTTGTTATAACATTTGGAAATGTAGATATAGTTAAATAAACATGTTACAATTTTTTCCCAGAAATGAATTTGAATAATATTTTTTAAACAACTTATGAATAAATAAATAAAATCCCCAGAAATGGTGAACGAATTTATCTAAAGTGTTGAGATAATGAAATAAATTGTCGAACTTGTATTAATAAAATGTTGAGAAACTCATACAGAAGTGTTGAAGTAATATTTAGAAGGTGTTGCATAACCTTGTTAAAATGTTGAAGTGGTTTATAGAAAGTGTTCAACTAACATTTTTGAAATGGTTGTCATAGTTAAATAAAAAATGTTGAACTATCACTGAATCGTTGAGCTAGTACTTACAAAATGTTGAAATGGAGGTAATATTTGGAAGGTGTTGACATGGCCATGTAGAAATGTTGAGGTTGTGTTCAGAAAATGTTCACTTTCGTACGTAAAAATGTTGGAATGGAGTTCGAAAATGTTGAGATAAAATTTTGGAAATGTTGACATAGTTAAATAAAAAAGTTGAGACTTTTTCCCCAAAAATGAATTTTTAGAATATGTTTAAAAAAGTTATAAATAATAAAAATGTTGATCTAGTTTATGTAAAATGTTGAGATCATGAAAATAAAATGTTGAACTTGTATTAATAAAATGGTGTGATAGTCATATAGAAGTGTTGAAGTAATATTTAGAGAAGTGTTGACATGACCACGTAAAAATATTGAACTGGTATATAGATAATGCTGACACTAGTCTATAAAAAATGTTGACAATTATTCCGCAAAAAATGAAGTACTATTTATGTTGAAGTATTCTTTACGACAAGTGGTGAACTACTATTTATGAACTATTCAGAAAGGTGGTGATATGGCCATATAAAAATGATGAAGTACTATTTATGACCTATGAAAATGTATTTTCAAAAATGAATCACCTGAATTTATTTTACACAAGGGAAAATTGTCATCGTCAACCATAATTCAAACAAACAAGAAAATAAAAATTTCACATCATCAAAACATATTTCACATAAAGCAAGAAGGTCATCTTCATGCTAACATCATTCACAAAAACCGATGATATAAAGTTCCAAAAAATGATCGGGTATGACCAACTCCCCCCTGCTCCTCTTCGGAGGCGGGGGAGGATGCCCTTCTTCGGCCTCGGCGGAGGCCGCTCTTTTTCTAGTGCAGGGGAGTCACTCTCCTCTTCCCCCTCTTCTCCCTGCTTCCCCTCGTACGTGAAGGGGGCATGGGTGTCCCCGGACTTGGTGTCCGAAGGGATCCGCGGGCGGAGACCCTCCCGGGCCTCCCTTGTGGGGTTCTTCTTTTTCTTTTTATCCTTTTTCTCTGGCGCCTTACAAGGTGTCGCGGCCAACATTTCTTCCAGCTGAGCCGACCTAGGATCTTCGAGCAGCGGGGCAGGGCTATTCATCTTCTCGGCCTTCTCGAGTCAACCCTATGGAAATAGGAGAGCAAAGAATCAATCTACTGTAATATGAATGTCCGACTTTAGAATAAAAGCCTTGTTACCTTCTTGGGAGGGTGTTCGACGTCGAGGCCGACATCCTCCTCATCTTCTGCTGGCCAATCCTCTTCTTGGGGTTTGAATAGCGTCGTCCACAGCTTGTTGTAGGTGGTGTCCAGGAAGTGGCGCACAGTGGTGGGGTCTTCGGACCTGTACGTCCACATCGGGGTGTCCCGCTACTAGCAAGGGAGGAGGCGTCGATTGAGCATCACTTGGATCATGCTGAGGATGCGCTTCATACCGGCCTTCTTCACGCCGAGGATGCGCTTTTGCAGCTATTCCACTTATTCAGGGGTCCCCCAATCGGGGCTCTTCTTGGTCCACGAGGTCAGCCTCATGGGTGGTCCGGATCTGAACTCCGGGGCCGCTACCCAGGCTATGTCGTGTGGTTCTGTAATATAAAACCACTCTCTCTGCCAAACCTTGACTGTGTCTATGAACGTGCCCACCGGACACTCTACACGAGTAAGCTTGCTGACCATGGCTCCCCCGCAATGATGTAGGGTGGAACCCTATGGGGAAGATCTTTCACGAATTGGAGGGGTCCCCAAGAACAAGATGAACAAAAGAGGGAAAACAAGAGGAACACTCAAGAACAAGTCAAATCACACATCCACTAGACAATCAAACACATAAGATCCACAAGGTACATGAACAACAAAGGGAAATAAGATACATGGTAGAGTTCATCCCAAATCCTATGAAGGAGATGAGGGCTTGATGATCTAGATAGATCCTTCCCTCAAGGTGGTCTTCATCCACTAGGGATCTTCTCCAATGGAGGACTTGAACTTCAATGGAGTGGAATCCCACAAGGGGAGGTACATGAGCTAAGCTCTAGTGTTTTGATCTAATCTTAGCTAAGTCTAAATGGAGGAGGAAGGGGAGTATATATAGGTTCAAGGGATGAAGGGGTAACTAGGGACGAGATGGGGATACAAGGGCCAAGCCCAACAGCCACGCACAGGGGGCCCCGTGTGCACGAGGTAAGTGGAGCCCGTGCGCACGGGGTATCCAGGGACCGGACGCGAGGGCCCGTGCGCACGGGGGTCCCGTGGGCACGGTACACGCCCGTGCGCACGGGGTCTTCAGGACCGCCAGCCTGGGAGGCCCGTGGGCACGGGGTAGGAGGGGCCCGTGCGCACGGGGTCGCCTGGGAGCTGCTGCCTTCCTCTTGGCGCTTCCTTCTCCGCTTCTAGGCTTCCGTCTTGGATGGCGTAGTTGTTCTCTTGCGCTTGGACTCCTCCATGATGAATGTGTAGCTCCGCTCACACCTAAGTATGCACACAAGAGAGGGGTCAAGTAGTATACCAACCTCGAAGGGTACAAGTGGACACGTGTAAAGGAGATGATTCACCTTTGTATGCATGAAGTAGATGTGGCACGTGTCACTTGCCAAATGGACTCTTGACATGGTGATGTCCATAGGATGCTCCGCATCATTCCCTCCCCCTTGGGAAAGATCCGACCTCGGATCGAAATCCAAATCACCATGGGAAAGAGATGATGGCGTCGTGTAGAAGTGGACGATCACCAAGCATTCATCATCTTGTAGTTCCAAACGGGCACTCTCCAATGTCGCACTGTCTTGTAATTCCTGCAAAAGGAGCAAAGATAACAAGCACTTGAAAAAAATGTGGTTGTTGTAATAGCAAAACCAAGCATTCAAGAGGTGATTCACCCAACAAGTGTTGTCATCAAGCATAGCATATGGTTTGACAAAGAAGTGTGTCATGGCATTTGAGCATATAAATTGAGCACAATCAAGTACATCATGGGAACAAACATGCAAATGGGAGGTCAAGATGCAAATATATGTGATAAGTGAACAAGCATCTACCTCAAGGTCATAGCAAGCATGCATAAAGTGCTCAATGAACGGTTTATGGTAGGCATAAGAGTCATTCACAACACCAAATATATTGAAATGTCTAAACACATGGGGCAAGTGCAAGACAATCCAAGCATAACGTGCATAGGGTGTAGTGAAGATATCGTGGCACTCAACACATTGGAAAGAGCAATTGTTCAGCATGTGTGAGGCAATCAAGTCAAGCATGTGACAAACATGTAGATGGTTGTCATCAACCGCATGAAACAAGCAAGTATAAATCATTGGTGATGCAACAAAGCAAGCAATCATAGGAATCAAGTCATGCAAGCTAGTAGTGCGAAGATGCAACATACTAGAGGAAGTCATGGCAATCATGTCATGTGAGCAAATAAGAGGCATAGACAATGCATATGACATGTCGCAAGCACGAACACATAGCAAGATCATAGTATCATCATAGGTATGGGTCACAAATGGAACTTGGCAATAACTAGCAATATCTCCACCAAGCTTGCAAATACACATACAAGTATGAGAATCAATCATCATGTGTAATGCAAAGCATGGGTCACAAAGGCATGGCAAAGGCATAGGAATGAGCATATCATGAAAAGTGAACATGGCAAGATGGGCATATAATATGTAATGGACAACAACCCATAGCCAAGTGAGGGCCATGTAGAAGAAATGCGCTAAGTCTTTGCGCGAATAGAGCGGTGGGAAAGACAATCCATGGGATCCCAAATCATCGTTGCTCTCTAGAGCTTGTTTTGTCAACTCTTGGGATTGCGAGGTTGACAAGTATTCATGGGTACCTACACAAAAGAGAAACAATCCAAAGAAATTGTGCACGTGGTAAATGTACACATCACCCATCATGATGTGTATGTGCACGTGTGAGTTAGCACAAGATAAGCATCGCTCAAAGAAATTTGATGCATGGTATAAGAACATGTCATCCATCATGAAAGAATAGTTATTATGTATGACACGATGGGGACACAAATTGAGCAAACAAGTATATGGCACATCAAAAGCATGTTTATTCATGGGGAGCATATGGTCCACACAAGTATTGGGAGCATGCAATGGATGGGATGGACCAAAATCTCCTAAAATGTATGAGGAAACTATGGGGGTCTCCTCATGAGCAATATCAGAAACATCATATGGAGAAAATGGACAACATCCAAAACAATGCATAACCGAAGCTAGGTGGTCATGGTATGGCATATGAGATAAATGATGCAAAGGGAGCATATCAATATCATCACAAGAGAAACAAATGCCAATAACCATGGGCTTGTCATCTATGCCATATGTGCAAATTGGGTTTATTTTAATGGCATATGCATAGTCACTACAATGAGATTGCAAATATGACATACGGGAGATCTCATGCATAGCATATGACAAGTCAAGCGGATTATCAAACATGATGTGACCAAGAGAATTATCACAAGAAATCCTATGTAACATGGCATCACAACTAATAGACTCCTCATGGCAATCATCATACTCATCATAAATGGGCAAATCATCACATGGGGAAATCATACTAGCGTGAATCATGGTACTAAGTGGAACAACATCATGCAAGCAATCAATCTCAAGAATGTCCGCTAGTGGGACTAGAGCATCACCTTCACCTTTGTTACCTTGTTCATTCCACTCAAGTGGTGTAGGTGAGGTGGGAAAGACCAAATGGTGGTCAATATCATCATCTTGATGGAACCATGTGGGGGGTGCATCATATTCCACCATGGCCATTGTCTTTTCCAAAGGGAGGACGAAGTCGTCGAGGATCGGCGCGTCATCATAAATGGGACCTAGCACCAAATGAGAAGACACAATAGAGGTAGAGGTCAAGTTGTTAGAAATGCAAATGGCCTCACAGGACCTATCAACTATCTCACTCTCTCTATGTGGTGGTTCACTCACTCCCTCAAAGTAGGTGTACTTAATGTCGCATATGGTGGAGTCACTCATCTCACTCAAGTGGCGGGGGTTGTGACTCTCCTCACATGGGATTTGTGGCCACGCATCATATATGGGGCTAGTGGTGAAGTCACTCTCACTCTCAATATGGTGGCACAAGTCACCCAATTCATCATACGTCACCGTGGTCGAAGGGAAAGTCCCATGCTCAACCATCTCATCGTGGTCGCCGTGGATGAAGGCCGAAGATGGCACATCATCACTCTCCTCCATGACCGAAGGGAAAATCCCATGCTCGATCATGTCGTCACCGTCGCTGTGGATGAAGGCCGAAGATGGCACATCATCACTCTCGTCGTGGATGAAGGCCGAAGATGGCTCAACATCACTCTCGCCTCCTAAGATGGAAGCATCGTCCTAGCTCGCCACCTTGTCGCTCGCCTCAAAAGCTTGGTCCTTGAAGGTCTCCGTAGTCGTACTCGTCACCGCGCCGTCTTGAAAAAGAGTCAAAGTAGACTCGGCATCATCAATGCCACAAAGAGGGATGGCGGTGAAGTCAAACTTGGGAGCATCTTCTTGGAGCTTGTCGGCCTTGGACATCATGGTGGTACTAGCCTCATGCTTGTCGTAGAGCTTGGTCGCCGCGAAATTTGCTTGGGGTGGAGAAGCCTTGGCTTTCATGAGTTCTTGTTCCGCCTTGAGAGCACCAATGTAGTAGTCGTCGATGGACTTGTAGTTCTCGAGGAAGATGGTCTTGGAGATGTCGTTGTGCAATCCCATCATGAAGTGGAACTTCATCGAAATGGGGTCGTCCACGCCGGCTCGTCGCAAGGCAATCTTCATCTCCTTGAAGTACTTGTCGATGGACTTGGATCCTTGGATGGTGTTCTCCAATTGGCGAAGAAGTTGTTCCGTGTAGGTTGGAGGCACAAACTCTCGCCGCAAAGCTCTCTTCGTCTTGGGCCAACTCATGTCGTAGTACTCTGAAGGTGTGTGAAGCCACCATGCCAATGCGTACTCGTGGAAGTTTCTTGTGGTGCACTTCACTTGATCTTCGGGACGAACTTGATGTAGCTTGAGGTAGTCGTCCATCAAACGCTCCCACTCGAGGTACTCCTCGGGTTCTTGAGTCCCATAGAAAGGAATCTTGTGGTCGGTGTCGAGGTCATAGTAGCTCGTGGAAGTCGCGGACTTGAGCTTGGGGAGCTTCTCTTGAGTGTAGTCTTGAGGTGCTTGTTGGCAAAGATGCCCAATATCCGAAGGCGAAGATGCCTTGTAGTCACTTGGCGAAGATGCCATCGGTGTTGAAGAAGCTGAAGCCTTGAGGTCGATGTCGCGGCTCTGTATATCCCGTGTGCACGGGGGTACATGAGGCCGTGTGCACGGGGGTCGAGGGCCCGTGTGCAGGGGGTTGGTAGAGAAGCCAACTCTCGTCCAGAAGGTCGCTCTTCATGCTCCTGTCGATGTCGATGCTTGTGTGTACTTGCCGGAGATGGTAGCTCAGGAGTCTTTGCACTTGAGCGTCTTCTCGAAGATGAGGAAGACCACTTGTGGTTCTTGATGAGGGCCTTGATCTCCTCCATGCGCTTGTCCATCTTGGCGTCGGAGTTGTTGTTCATGGCATCGAACTCGTTGGTGTTGTTATAGACCGAAGGTGAAATGCCTTGCCTATCCATCACAAGACTCGAGTAGAGGTGAGTAGGAAATGAGATAAACAATACCAAGTTACCTTTTCCCAAAGTTGAGGATGTATCCCGTTTCACTCAATGTGAAATGAAAGAATAGTGGAATTGGTACCGGACTTGTTCACTCACACCTATCAAGTAAAGGCTTATGGTAGAGCTCGGTGAGGATAGTGGCACAAAAATTTGATGCAAAATGTTAGCAAGAGTCAATAATGTTGGAAAAGATTCACAAATTTGCAAGTGAAACAAGTAGACCAATAGCAAATGCGGTACACGGAAACACACACACGGATAGATAAATGGGTCGTGCAACCAAGGAATGAGCTCAAAATGTGGAATCCACGGAAAACGCTCGTGTTGCACAACTCAAGAGAGACGCTAGCACGATTGCTTAATAGGGGGATACGACACTTGTGCACAACCTATAGATGCAAGATGGGTAAACTTTCTATCCCAAGTATGCTATGTATGTATGGTTCCCGGTGTTTCTCTCAAGCATGATACCATATGATGTAGATTTTGGTATGGCTCTTTTTGTGCAATGGGGTATGATGCTATGGCACTTGCTCACGAGCTCTTTGCTCTCTTTTTGCTTAAAAGCTTTTTTTTTGTTCTCTGGCCAATTTGCACAATGCACAAACCAAGATAGCTATTGTGTATATGCGGGAACGATATTGTGACACAATGGATGATATGATACCAATATGATATGGTATGTATGCAATGGAATGGTGGATCACTAATGTGCACAAGTAACATTGCCGGCAATACTCAAATGGCTAGTCTCGATAGGCAAGTAACGCAAAATGGGCTAGGGGTTAACAATGCAATTGCAAGGGGAATATACAATGGTGTCGTCGAGGTTACCGTCCTTTGCGATGATGAGTGGCGGTGTTCTTGATGTAGATACCAAGATGATGTAGACTCGTCCCTAAGTAGCCGAAAGACCTTAGGAAACGGTAAAAACCGCAAACTCTTAATCTCAAATGACAAATGTCAAATGGTGGTAGTGGAAATGGCAATGTGGAAGTGGTGGTGGTGTGTGAAGAAGCAATCGTCCCTAAGTAGCCGAAACACCTTAGGAGACTCACGTCGCCACTCAAACAACCACTAATGCTAAATGTAGTAACATGGGTTATGTTGCGGAAGGCTATGGTGGTTTTGCGGATGATATGGTGGAGGGCCTAGGCAAAGATGCCAAAATGTCAAAATTTTGATGGATTAAAATGGTGATGGAATCTATCTAGGTGGATGGTGGATGTCAATAGCTACTCAACGAGCTAAAGAACGCGAAAATCGGACTCTGGATGTGGAAGTTATGGGCAAACGGTAGATCGCACGCTGCTTTGTGGGGGCCGTCTTGGGGTCTAGGGGCGTGGGCACGGGTCCCGTCTTGCGATACAAGCCCGTGGGCACGGGGTGTCCAGAGACTTTTCGGGGGCCCGTGCGCACGGGGTCTGGGGTCCGTGGGCACGGGGTGGGCGGAAATTTCGCGATTTTGGGGCGAAAATTGAAGATTTCTAGGGCCAAATTGGGGAGATTTTGGGGATGGAAGGTGGGGAAAAGATGGGGGAATGCTAGATCCACTTGAAACCAAGCAAATCCATGGATCAAATCCAACAAAATCACACTAAACCAACAAATCACAAAAAAATTGGGGCTATTTTCGGTGGGGATTTTCGGATTTAGGACGAAATCACACAAAAGTTTTCTAGAAAACAAAGAGGGGGGCTCCAATTTCGTGAGAAACCATGGCTCATGATACCATATGATGTAGGGTGGAACCCTATGGGGAAGATCTTTCACGAATTGGAGGGGAATCCCCAAGAACAAGATGAACAAAAGAGGGAAAACAAGAGGAACACTCAAGAACAAGTCAAATCACACATCCACTAGACAATCAAACACATAAGATCCACAAGGTATATGAACAACAAAGGGAAATAAGATACATGGTAGAGTTCATCCCAAATCCTATGAAGGAGATGAGGGCTTGATGATCTAGATAGATCCTTCCCTCAAGGGGGTCTTCATCCACTAGGGATCTTCTCCAATGGAGGCCTTGAACTCCAATGGAGTGGAATCCCACAAGGGGAGGTACATGAGCTAAGCTCTAGTGTTTTGATCTAATCTTAGCTAAGTCTAAATGGAGGAGGAACGGGACTATATATAGGTTCAAGGGATGAAGGGGTAACTAGGGACGAGATGGGGATACAAGGGCCAAGCCCAACAGCCACGCATAGGGGGCCCCGTGTGCACGGGGTAAGTGGAGCCCGTCTTGCACGGGTATCCAGGACCGGACGCGAGGGCCCGTGCGCACGGGGTCCATGAGGCCCATGGACACGGGGGTCCCGTGGGCATGGTACAGGCCCGTGCGCACGGGGTCTTCAGGACCGCTAGCCTGGGAGGCCCGTGGGCACGGGGTAGGAGGGGCCCGTGCGCACGGGGTCGCCTGGGAGCTGCTGCCTTCCTCTTGGCGCTTCCTTCTCCGCTTCCAGGCTTCCGTCTTGGATGGCGTAGTTGTTCTCTTGCGCTTGGACTCCTCCACGATGAATGTGTAGCTCCGCTCACACCTAAGTATGCACACAAGAGAGGGGTCAAGTAGTATACCATCCTCGAAGGGTACAAGTGGACACGTGTAAAGGAGATGATTCACCTTTGTATGCATGAAGTAGATGTGGCACGTGTCACTTGCCAAATGGACTCTTGACATGGTGATGTCCATAGGATGCTCCGCATCATTCCCTCCCCCTTGGGAAAGATCCGACCTCGGATCGAAATCCAAATCACCATGGGAAAGAGATGATGGCGTCGTGTAGAAGTGGACGATCACCAAGCATTCATCATCTTGTAGTTCCAAACGGGCACTCTCCAATGTCGCACTGTCTTGTAATTCCTGCAAAAGGAGCAAAGATAACAAGCACTTGAAAAAAATGTGGTTGTTGTAATAGCAAAACCAAGCATTCAAGAGGTGATTCACCCAACAAGTGTTGTCATCAAGCATAGCATATGGTTTGACAAAGATGTGTGTCATGGCATTTGAGCATATAAATTGAGCACAATCAAGTACATCATGGGAACAAACATGCAAATGGGAGGTCAAGATGCAAATATATGTGATAAGTGAACAAGCATCTACCTCAAGGTCATAGCAAGCATGCATAAAGTGCTCAATGAACGGTTTATGGTAGGCATAAGAGTCATTCACAACACCAAATATATTGAAATGTCTAAACACATGGGGCAAGTGCAAGACAATCCAAGCATAACGTGCATAGGGTGTAGTGAAGATATCGTGGCACTCAACACATTGGAAAGAGCAATTGTTCAGCATGTGTGAGGCAATCAAGTCAAGCATGTGACAAACATGTAGATGGTTGTCATCAACCGCATGAAACAAGCAAGTATAAATCATTGGTGATGCAACAAAGCAAGCAATCATAGGAATCAAGTCATGCAAGCTAGTAGTGCGAAGATGCAACATACTAGAGGAAGTCATGGCAATCATGTCATGTGAGCAAACAAGAGGCATAGACAATGCATATGACATGTCGCAAGCACGAACACATAGCAAGATAATAGTATCATCATAGGTATGGGTCACAAATGGAACTTGGTAATAACTAGTGCCGGGGCTAACTCTGTGCGGCCACGAGCACCTATGGGGCATGGGGGCCCCTTCTAGTCCGGCAGGGGAGCGGAGGGCGTGCACAGAGCAGATCGAGGTCGAGCGCGCGGGGGAGACGGGCGATTTTTACCCAGCTTCAGGGCTCTCCGGAGAGATAAAACCCCTACTGCTGCTTTGGTGGTTGTATTTTATCTTGCTCGAGCGTGCGAGCGTATGATGGTGTTGTGGGTGTCGAACCGACCGAACCTCTCCTACGTGCGCATGGGCCTCCCTTTTATAGTCTGAAGGGGGTACCAACAGGTGGCAGCGTAGGGAGCGGGGGTAGAAAGGTAAAAACGCAGGTTGGTGCAACAGTGACCAACAGTGCCCCTACCTAACTCTGACGGCATGGGACAAGGGCATTTAATGCCCGTCCGGTCGCCCCAACAGTGTAAGGAAACGACCGTTAGGTGAGCCACCGGTTGCCACGATGGCGTCTCTGTCAGCTCCGCTCGCCACCTCGCTCCGCATGGCTGCGCATTGCTTCGCCACGTGCCTCTGGGATGGCCTTGGGGTGACACGTCGCTGGATGCGCTGGACACTGGGTGGCAGCCTTGCCGCGGCAAGTGCCTTGCCGCGGCCCTTCTCTTGTCGGGCCGGCAAGCTTACCGGCCGCTAAGCCTTGCCAGGACGCGCGGGGCGTCGCGGCAAGTCCTTTGAAAACGCCTTGGTTGTCCTTCCCGGCAAGCTCCTCTTGCCGGGGTCTTTGTCTACTCATCTGATACTTTGTTCTTGAATGGCAGCAATAGGAAGCGACGGAGGGTCTTGGCGGGCACCCGGCAAGCCTTGCCGCGGAGCGCTGCGACTGCCCGTGCACAAGTTCGGGGTACTAAGGTACCCCCTACTTTAGTACACCGACAGGAGCCCCCGGGCCTGGGCCATACACAGCGCCGAGCGTTGTTGGGCCAGGCCCAAAACAGTGCACGGTCATGCGCGGCCTGGGTCCACACAGAATCGGGCTCTGTGACCACCGCGCCCTCCTGCAACGGCACGCGTCGATTGCGGCGTCGTGCGAGGTGTGGGTGGTGTGTGCGATCTTTAAGGCGTCCACCCCCGTGATCACGGGGCAGGGCGAGGTCATTTCATCCATCGCTCCGGCTCCGCTTTTTTCGCCACGCGGCTCCCATGCGTGGGGGGTCGTGGGCGGCGAAGGTGGGAGACCGAGCCGTCACGGGCGGAGATGGCGAGTCGGCCCCGCTCCTCTGCCCTCCTCGTGCCCTGATTGGCTGAGCGGGCGGCCGAGTTTCCCACCTCGCCCTTTAAAAAGGGCGGAAGGGGAGCACAAAAATCCCGCACTTCCTCTTCTTTCTCTGTCTTCAACTTCCGTTACTCCTCCTCTCATCTGCCATGGAGGGAGGGAACCCTGGGCCTTCAACGGTGGCAGCGAGGGTTGCCTCCAGGCAGCGCGCCTCCCCCTATCGCGCACCGGTGGCGGCGGAGCCGGCCACGAGGGGGAGAGGGAGGGGGCGAGGCCGGGACGAGGTCGAGGATGTGGCCGGTGCGCTCGGGGAAGAGGCGGCCGGGGCGGTGCACCACCCTTGCCTCCGCCGGCAGCTCCTCTCCTCGAGGCGGTCCATACTAGAGACGACCCATGGGAGTTCTTCACCAAGCTGCGCCGAGCACCTCATTGCCGCCTCCGGCTTCCGGCTCCATTTGCAAGCGCGATGGAGCCGGATCCGCCCGAGATGTTGGAGTTGCGCATGAGGGGCTGCGGGATCAGCGGCACTCGAGTTAGTGTCGTATCCCCAGCCCTCGGCGTGATGTACTTCGATCGAGGGTGGAAGACATTCGCCCGCATCCACAGCTTGACGGCGGGGTTCACCCTCCATTTTAAATTAATGGAGGGCGACCTTCTCGCCGTCAAGGTCTTCGGGGACTCCGGCACCCGGGCGAGATGCTGCGTGGACAGCTCCTCCGATAGCGAAGACTCCCCCTCGAGCGAGAGTGACGAGGAGGGGAGCGACAGCGACGACGACGGCGACGGTGAGTCCGACTAGGCGTCGGTCGTCGCCTCGCGCGCCACCGGCGACCCCATCATCCGGGTCGCCGGCCTTCTGAACTCCCCGGGGCCGTCTCCTTGGGCGGCTGGCGTAGGGAGGCTGAGGAAGAGGAAGAGGGGTGGCGGCAAGGCCGTCAAGTCGGAGTACGAGGGCGAGGTGCCCTCGACAGCGTGCTGACGTCCCACCACCCCGTCTTCGAGCTCTGCTTCCGGCGCCTCCGTCTCCGCCAAGCTCCTGGCCGGCCCCTGGGGTGTTCTCTTGGTGTCTTCTGGCGCCCGTAGCTCACCTAGGCGCCCCTTTTGCCCTACCCGGCAAGCCTCTCTTGCCGGGGCCTCCTTGACCTACCTCCTGAAGAGAGAAACAGGAGAGGGATTACGGGCATCTTATCTTTTTAGTTTGTAAGCCTTCGGGCCTTAGCTGCATTTAAAACTTGTAATCCTCTCTTTCATGTTTTTCATCCTCTATGGACTTGTATTGGAATGGGATGTTTTTTAGTGAAAAGAGGGGGATGCTTGCCGGGTTACGCCCTTTACTTGATCCTGTGCCTTGTATGTTTCCACCCTACGCTTCGAGGGACCTTGCCGGTACAAACACGCTTGCTGAGTGCAGAACATCAGCAGCCCGCTGGCGGTGCTGTTTCCGGCAGGAAACCTTGCCGGGCTAGTTGCAGCGCACTTGTTTTGTTGAGCGGACTCGAAAACAAATCAAGGGCGCAACTTAGCCACGATTCGGCTCCTCCACGCACGGGTTTTCTCATACAAGGCGGGTTCGTCCAAGGACACGGCCTCGCATCCCCCGGCCCATAGAAGGATGCATGAAGAGGGATGGAAAGCTTATCTGATATCACAGCCCCCGGTGACCCTGGCTTGTCGGGACACCGGAGCCTGCGCCCTTTTCCTTTGCTCTTGCCGCTGGCATTGCAGCTCCCGGCGATCTTGGCTAGCTGCGAGGGAGCCTTAGTACTTGCAGCCCCCAGCAGCGTTGGTTTGCCGGGGCCCAGGCGCCGGTGCGTCCTTCTGCTCTTTCCTTGCCGCTGTTATTCCAGTCATGAGAACAACTTAGATAGCGCTGTAATAAGTTACTTTTCGTAACGTAACTTCGTGTTGGGCAACGCAATGCTATGTTTCGTCCTTGGTATGTTCATACTCTACGCTTTTTAGGAACTTGCGGGCGTACGCTTCTTGAGTCACGAAACATCAGCAGCTTCTTTGGCGGTGTAGCCTCCGCAAGAAACCTCATCGGGCTTAGCTGCAGCAAGACTTTTCATTGTTCGAGCGGACTCGAAAACAAATCAAGGGCGCAACTTAGCCATGAGTCGGCTCCTCCGCGCACAAGTTTCTCATACAAAGGACGCCCCACGGCAAGGCTTGCCACGTTACTTCCTCTACTCCATTACGTCCCTTGTACGTTTCTACCCTATGCTTCTAGGGAACTTGCCGGTGCTAACACACTGGCTGAGTGCGGAACATCAGCTGCCCGCTGGCGGTGTTGTTTCCGGCAAGAAACCTTCTCGGGCCAGTTGCAGCGCGCTTGTATTGTTGAGCGGACTCGGAAACAAAGCAAGGACGCAACTTAACCACGAGTTGGTTCCTCTACGAACAGGTTTAATGTACAAGGCACGCATGTTCGAGGAATACAACATAAAAGTTTAGAACTAAAAAAAAGGCTCTGTACTCAAGCTTGGGTGACTTAGCTTTTCCGTCTTCTGCGATCCGGCGAGGCTGCACTTCTCCCTTGTCTCCCTCCCTTGTACGTTTTCACCCTCGCGCCTTTAGGGAACCCGCCGGTGCGAACACACTTGCTGAGTGCGGGACGTCAGCAGCCCGCTGGCGGTGTCGCTCCCGGCAGGAAGAACCCGTCGGGCCGGTTGCAGCGCGCTTTTATCGTTGAGCGGACTCGAAACAGATCAAGGGCGCAACTCAGCCACGATTCGGTCCCTCTGCGCACAGGCTCTTCATACAAGGTATGGATTTTCAGGGGATGCAACTCAAAAGTTCGGAACTAGTTGCCTTCTTCGCCTTACTGGCCAGTGAAGCTCGATGGCACGTCCTCGACGGCAGCGCAGCGCTCCGAAGAGGTGCGCTCGCCGGAGTGGGCACCAGAGCTGTCCTTGCCGGGCTTAGATTTTGGAAGATCTGTCTTTGCTCTCTTGCACTTGCCGGCGGAGCTCGATGGCGCGTCCTCGACGGCAGCGCAGCGCTCCGGGGAGGTGCGCTTGCCGGAGTGGGCAGCAGAGCTACCCTTGCCGGACTCGGCCTTCTTCTTCCCCCGGGGAGCTTCGGCGGCAAGTGGATTGTGCTCTACCACGGCTGCAGCTTCCCGGTAGATCTTGTCGGTGCAGATAAGCGCATCCTTCTTGTCACCTTGGACAGAAATGACACTTATCGGACCAGGCATCTTAAGCACGTTGTAGGCGTAGTGAGAGGCTGCCATGAACTTGGCGAGCGCAGGACGGCCTAGTATCCCATTGTAGGGCAATGGGATATCAGCAACGTCAAAGGTGACTTTCTCTGTCCTGAAATTCAGCTCGCTGCCAAACGTCACTGGCAGCGTGATCTTCCCCTTTGGCTTGCTCCTTCCCGGATTTATCCCTTGGAATGTACCAGTCTCTTCGAGCTCGCTGTCGGGGATTTGGAGTTTCTTGAGTACTGCGGAGGAAATCAGGTTCAGGCCGGCCCCGCCGTCAACTAGCATCTTTGTGACTTTGAGGTTGCGGATTGTTGGTGAAACCAACATCGGGAAGCACCCGACCGCAGTGATGCGATCAGGGTGGTCCTCAACGTCAAAGATGATGGGCGTGCTGGACCACTTCAGAGGCTTGCGCGCCTCGATGGACGGCTCCACTGCGTTCACTTCTCGCACCCACTGCTTGAGTTGGCGGTGCGAGGCGTGCAGAGAGGCGCCGCCGTCGATGCACAACACCTCTGTCGCCTTCTGAAACTCCTGGTAGTCAGTCTCATCCTCCTCCATTTCATCATCCTCATCTTCATCCTCGTCCTTGTCGCGGCCGCGGGGAGGCCTATCTCCTTGCCGGACAGGGGGTTTCTTGCCGGGTCCTCCCCGGACAGGGGGTTTCTTGCCGGGTCCTCCACCGCCTCCCTGGGCTCTCTCCTTATCGCGACGCTCGTACTCAGCTTTCTGTAGCTCCGCCATCTGCTCCACTTTCCTGCAGGTTTGGAGGTCATGGCCCTTGGTGCGGTGGATCTTGCAATACCGCTTGCCGGAGCCATCCTGCTTGTCGGCGGCTACCACGGCCTCGCCGGAGTCATCGGCTTTGGCCTTGTCGAAGCCGCCTCCGTTGCCGGAATGCTCAACAGCTAGCACATCCTTAGCTTTTCTCTTCCTGTTGTTCCACCTCCGGTTCTTCCTTGCCGGGGCGGCATCCTCACTGTCAGATGCTTCTGCTCCCGCGATCTCTCCGGGGATCTTCCTACCCTCCTCAGCCCGTGCACACTTGTCGGCTAAAGCATAAAGCTCACTGACATCTCTAATCTTGCACATCGCCATCTCCTCCCTCATCCTGCGGTTGCGCACGTTCTGATGGAACGCGCTGATAACCGTGGCAGGGTGGACGTCTGGAATGTTGCGTTGCACCTGACTGAATCTCTGTATGTACTTGCGCAGGGGCTCCCCTTCCTTCTGGACGAGCAAATGCAGATCGCTTTCCTGGCCATGGGGCTTGTGGCCGCCTGTGAAGGCGCCGACAAACTGATGACACAGGTCCGCCCATGAAGAGATAGAGCCGTTCGGCAAGTGCATGAGCCAAGATCTGACGTTGGGCTTGAGCACCAGCGGGAAGTAGTTGGCAAGGATCTTCTCGTCGCGCCCTCCGGCAGCCTGCACCGCGATGGTGTAGATGCTGAGGAATTCTGACGGATGTATCCTGCCATCATCCTTCTCGGGCACGTCGGGCTTGAAGTTCTTGGTCTTGGGCCACTGGACTTGCCGCAGCTCACGGGTGAACGCATGGCGACCTGCCGCGTATGACAAGTCGCCTGGTCCCCCTGGTGCATGCATGTCGACAGTGGGTCCAGCGCGCTGGTCAGATTGACGTCGCGCTTCCCTTCTGCGCTCGATGCAGGTGCGAGCGTCTTCGTGTTGTCGTTCTTGAAGAACGTGGCGCTGGTCACGGCGAGTTCGCGGGTCCGACGACGCAGTGGAGTCGGCGTCGGGGTTGGCCCGACGGGCTAGCGATCTTGGCCCTCGGGGCTGGGAGTGCACGGAGGTGGCACCCCTAGCGGTCTTGTCAGCATCGGCTAGGGCCTGGGCGCCTTGCCGGGGCTTTGATGCGCTCGGCCGCCGGGGCTTGTCGCCGTTGGCGAAGCCGATGAGGCTGTATATGGTCATCCTCCAGTCGTCGATCTTGTGCGGCGCCGGAGGGTAGTCTAGAAGCAGCTGGGCTCGGGCCAGCGCTTCCTCTGCTGTCTTGGGTGGCGGAGGCGACGAGCGGCGCGAGGAGCGGGATGTGCTCGGACTCCCAACTGGATTGGGAGGAGCAACACCTCGCCCGGGCAACCGTACCTTGCTTGCGCCAGCATGCGGGCGCGCATGTTGACCTCGAACGTCCCGCGACCCGCCAGCTTGACCTTGCTCCAATGCGAGCACGGTGCTAGGAACACCGGGGCGTTGTTGACCTTGCACCTCCTGGGAAGGGTGCGGCGTCTGCACCGTCGCCGACGCTTGCGGGGCCTTGTTCTTGGATCTGGTGACGACGCGCGTCCCACCGTCGGCGCCCGCTCCTCCGCCGGCGTCCACTCCACCGCCCGCTTGCTCCGGTGGTGGTGGTGGAATCGATGTAGACGGAGCGGCCACCTCCGAAGGCTTCTTCTTCGGTGGCATGTTGATTAAGGCGTTGATGCAGCGCGCGAGGAGACCGGATCAGATGTTCACGACCTCGGCGCACCCCTACCTAGCGCGCCAAAGATGCCGGGGCTAACTCAGTGCGGCCACGAGCACCTATGGGGCACGGGGGCCCCTTCTAGTCCGGCAGGGGAGCGAAGGGCGTGCGCAGAGCAGATCGAGGTCGAGCGCGCGGGGGAGACGGGCGATTTTTACCCAGCTTCGGGGCTCTCCGGAGAGATAAAACCCCTACTGCTGCTTTGGTGGTTGTATTTTATCTTGCTCGAGTGTGCGAGCGTATGATGGTGTTGTGGGTGTCGAACCGACCGAACCTCTCCTACGTGCGCATGGGCCTCCCTTCTATAGTCTGAAGGGGGCACCCATAGGTGACAGCGTAGGGAGCGGGGGTAGAAAGGTAAAAACGTAGGTTGGTGCAACAGTGACCAACAGTGCCCCTACCTAACTCTGACGGCAGGGGACAAGGGCATTTAATGCCCGTCCGGTCGCCCCAACAGTGTAAGGAAACGACCGTTAGGTGAGCCACCGGTTGCCACGATGGCGTCTCTGTCAGCTCCGCTCGCCACCTCGCTCCGCATGGCTGCGCATTGCTTCGCCACGTGCCTCTGGGATGGCCTTGGGGTGACACGTCGCTGGATGCGCTGGACTCTGGTTGGCAGCCTTGCCGCGGCAAGTGCCTTGCCGCGGCCCTTCTCTTGTCGGGCTGGCAAGCTTGCCGGCCGCTAAGCCTTGCCGGGACGCGCGGGGCGTCGCGGCAAGTCCTTTGAAAATGCCTTGGTTGTCCTTCCCGGCAAGCTCCTCTTGCCGGGGTCTTTGTCTACTCATCTGATGCTTTGTTCTTGAATGGCAGCAATAGGAAGCGACGGAGGGTCTTGGCGCTACCAAGCAAGCCTTGCCATGCGGAGCTTCATGATGCCGCAGCACAAGTTCGGGGTACTAAGGTACCCCCTACTTTAGTACACCGACAACTAGCAATATCTCCACCAAGCTTGCAAATACACATACAAGTATGATAATCAATCATCATGTGTAATGCAAAGCATGGGTCACAAAGGCATGGCAAAGGCATAGGAATGAGCATATCATGAAAAGTGAACATGGAAAGAAGGGCATATGATATGTAATGGACAACAACCCATAGCCAAGTGAGGGCCATGTAGAAGAAATGCGCTAAGTCTTTGCGTGAATAGAGCGGTGGGAAAGACAATCCATGGGATCCCAAATCATCGTTGCTCTCTAGAGCTCGTTTTGTCAACTCTTGGGATTGCGAGGTTGACAAGTATTCATGGGTACCTACACAAAAGAGAAACAATCCAAAGAAATTGTGCACGTGGTAAATGTACACATCACCCATCATGATGTGTATGTGCACGTGTGAGTTAGCACAAGATAAGCATCGCTCAAAGAAATTTGATGCATGGTATAAGAACATGTCATCCATCATGAAAGAATAGTTATTATGTATGACACGATGGGGACACAAATTGAGCAAACAAGTATATGGCACATCAAAAGCATGTTTATTCATGGGGAGAATATGGTCCACACAAGTATTGGGAGCATGCAATGGATGGGATGGATCAAAATCTCCTAAAATGTATGAGGAAACTATGGGGGTCTCCTCATGAGCAATATCAGAAACATCATATGGAGAAAATGGACAACATCCAAAACAATGCATATCCGAAGCTAGGTGGTCATGGCATGGCATATGAGATAAATGATGCAAAGGGAGCATATCAATATCATCACAAGAGAAACAAATGCCAATAACCATGGGCTTGTCATCTATGCCATATGTGCAAATTGGGTTTATTTTAATGGCATATGCATAGTCACTACAATGAGATTGCAAATATGACATACGGGAGATCTCATGCATAGCATATGACAAGTCAAGCGGATTATCAAACATGATGTGACCAAGAGAATTATCACAAGAAATCCTATGTAACATGGCATCACAACTAATAGACTCCTCATGGCAATCATCATACTCATCATAAATGGGCAAATCATCACATGGGGAAATCATACTAGCGTGAATCATGGTACTAAGTGGATCAACATCATGCAAGCAATCAATCTCAAGAATGTCCGCTAGTGGGACTAGAGCATCACCTTCACCTTTGTTACCTTGTTCATTCCACTCAAGTGGTGTAGGTGAGGTGGGAAAGACCAAATGGTGGTCAATATCATCATCTTGATGGAACCATGTGGGGGGTGCATCATATTCCACCATGGCCATTGTCTTTTCCAAAGGGAGGACGAAGTCGTCGAGGATCGTCGCTTCATCATAAATGGGACCTAGCACCAAATGAGAAGACACAATAGAGGTAGAGGTCAAGTTGTTAGAAATGCAAATGGCCTCACGAGACCTATCAACTATCTCACTCTCTCTATGTGGTGGTTCACTCACTTCCTCAAAGTAGGTGTACTCAATGTCGCATATGGTGGAGTCACTCATCTCACTCAAGTGGCGGGGGTTGTGACTCTCCTCACATGGGATTTGTGGCCACGCATCATATATGGGGCTAGTGGTGAAGTCACTCTCACTCTCAATATGGTGGCACAAGTCACCCAATTCATCATACGTCAACGTGGTTCACGATACCATATGGTGTAGGGTGGAACCCTATGGGGAAGATCTTTCACGAATTGGAGGGGAATCCCCAAGAACAAGATGAACAAAAGAGGGAAAACAAGAGGAACACTCAAGAACAAGTCAAATCACACATCCACTAGACAATCAAACACATAAGATCCACAAGGTACATGAACAACAAAGGGAAATAAGATACATGGTAGAGTTCATCCCAAATCCTATGAAGGAGATGAGGGCTTGATGATCTAGATAGATCCTTCCCTCAAGGGGGTCTTCATCCACTAGGGATCTTCTCCAATGGAGGCCTTGAACTCCAATGGAGTGGAATCCCACAAGGGGAGGTACATGAGCTAAGCTCTAGTGTTTTGATCTAATCTTAGCTAAGTCTAAATGGAGGAGGAAGGGGAGTATATATAGGTTCAAGGGATGAAGGGGTAACTAGGGACGAGATGGGGATACAAGGGCCAAGCCCAACAGCCACGAGAGGGGGCCCGTGTGCACGGGTAAGTGGAGCCCGTCTTGCACGGGTATCCAAGGACCGGACGCGAGGGCCCGTGCGCAAGACGGGTCCGTGAGGCCTGTGGACACGGGGTCCTGTGGGCACGGTACACGCCTGTCTTGCACGGGTCTTCAGGACCGCCAGCCTGGGAGGCCTGTGGGCACGGGGTAGGAGGGGCCCGTGCGCATGGGGTCGCCTGGGAGCTGCTGCCTTCCTCTTGGCGCTTCCTTCTCCGCTTCCAGGCTTCCGTCTTGGATGGCGTAGTTGTTCTCTTGCGCTTGGACTCCTCCACAATGAATGTGTAGCTCCGCTCACACCTAAGTATGCACACAAGAGAGGGGTCAAGTAGTATACCATCCTCGAAGGGTACAAGTGGACACGTGTAAAGGAGATGATTCACCTTTGTATGCATGAAGTAGATGTGGCACGTGTCACCTGCCAAATGGACTCTTGACATGGTGATGTCCATAGAATGCTCCGCATCACGCAGTCTACTTGATGGCTATCTACAATCTTCGGCTTCACATTAAATACCTTCAGCCATAAGCAAAGTGCATATGGATGCAGAGGAAAGCCTCGTAAATGATGATGAAAGATGAAAGGTGGAGGCTGCAGTTCTGGGCTAGATCGTGAAAGTCTAGCCCATAAAAGTACATCAACAGTCGGACAAAGGCGTGGAGCGGAAAGCCTAGCCCTCGAACGAATTGGGGGACAAACACCACCCTCTCACTAGGCTGCAGTGTGGGAATGACCTGGCCTACTTCTGGGGCCCGGTGAATGACGACGGCTGGGAGGTAGCTAGCACGCTTCAAGTCGTTGATATCCTTATTGGTGACGGTCGAGGCCTCCCACTTGCCCCCTGCACCGTATCCGGCCATCTCCAAGAAAGGGGAGCAGAGCCTTGGGCGAAAGTTGAGACAGGGCGCTTGAGCTCTATGGATCAGGGGAAATGCGGCGAATCGAGCAAGAAGGCCTATGGGGATAAATGTGGCCGTTTTCTTTTTATAAGCAGTCAGAATACCAGGCGTCCTTTAAACACGTCGTTGGCCTTGCTGCCTCACAATATATTTGAAGCGTCACGCGCGGGTAGATGTGGGGGATAATTGATCAAATCCTGGAAAGAACGGAACATGATCTCCACCTAGATGGAACGTGTCGATAGAGGGGGTGCCTAGAGCCGCTTATCGAGTCCTCATAATGGTTCGATTGGTCATGACCCTCGACCATATGTTGCCAGACAAAAACACTGTTCACACTAGAGCAGTTGACCTTTGTGGCTAAGTAAACTTTACCGTTCCGAATCCGGATATGGTCTGGTGCATAGCCGAACTAGATAAAACGTCTGTTTAAAAGGCCTAATTGGAGAAGATTATTCCAAATATTCAGAGGACAAGGGAACTCGCCTGCAAGGCGTAGTCTACAGTCATAGGAGTTAAAGGAAGCCGACGTTGAAAGCTAGTTCGGGGGCTACTGAGGGAGTCCTGGACCGAGGGGTTCTCGGGTGGCCGGCCTATCTCTCATGGGCCGACTGTTGGGGCGCATTGTGTCTGATCTGAAGACCTTTCTGCCTTGGTGTGCTCCAAGGCGAGATGGTAGATCCGGTGTTCCCCTCTTTGTAACCGATTATATGTAAACCCTAGTACCCCTGGTGTCTATATAAACTAGGAGGCTTAGTCCGTAGGGGCCAGAATAACTATCGCCATCCTACTAGTTAGGGTTTAGTTCGTCTGATCTCATGGTAGATCTACTATGTAACCCCTTCATACACAAGCAATATAATCAAGCAGGACATAGGGTTTTACCTCTTAGAGAGGGCCCGAACCTGGGTAAATATCGTGCCCCACTTCTACTGTTCCCCATTGATCCAAGGTCCACAGTTCGGGACCCCCTACCCGGCATCCGCCGGTTTTGACACCAACACATGGCCTGCCCTCCTTCTTGGGTATGGTTCCCTACAACTTCTTCGATCCTTGCCATTGTCCTCCTCTCCTGACGACCACTCGTAGTAGACCTCGTTGTAGGGGCATTTTCCCGGCAATGGTTGCATAATGCGGTGTTTGGTATGGAGCCTTTACGGAGCCATGACGAACTACATCTATCAGAAAAATAGCACGAAACAAGAACAGAGGACATTTCTACAATACGGTGGTCAAAACATCCGGGAGTACATATAAAGAATTTTTATCTTGCAAAACAAGTATTCCAGAAGAATACAGAGTCAGGAAGGCTCACAAGGGGCCCACGGGCCACCAGGGTGCGCCCTGGGGGGTGTGCCTCATGGGCACTTGGGGCGGCCCCTCCGGTGTTTCTTATTTTTGTATTTTTTCTAATATTCCTAAACTGACAAAAACTATTTCTATTGAATTTTTTGAGTCGGTTCACTTACCGTATCACGTTCCTCATCCTTTTAAGGGTTCTAGAGTGTTCTGGAAGGTCTCTTTTATGTATTCATCCGGTGTCATAGTTTGAATAATGTTAGTTTCAATATTAATAGGTGTTCTTGAGATATAATGCTCAATTCTTTGCCCATTGACCACCTTCGGATTAGTACCTTCGGCGTTATTGATCTTAATGGCTCTAGAATGATAAAATTCCAATGATATACAGTCCTTCCCATTTAGAGAGAAGTTTTCCTTCAAAAAATATAAAACGAGAATTGTACAATAGAACATACTCACCCACTTTGAACTCCCTCTATTGAATTCTCTTATCATGCCATATTTTAATTTTTTCTTTAAATATTTTGGCATTTTCATAAGCTTGGGTTCTCCATTCATCTAGAGGGCTAATATCACATAATCTCTTTTAACCCGCCAGTTTAAAATCTTAATTAAATTATTTGATTGCCCAATATGCTTTATGTTCTAACTCAAGAGGTAAATGACATGCTTTTCCATACACCATTTTATAAGCATAATTACCCATAGGGTTTTTATAAGAAATTCTATAAGCCCATAATGCATCATCAAGTTTCTTAGACCAATTCTTTCTAGATCTATCAATGGTCTTTTGCAAAATTAATTTTATTTCCCTACTGCTCAATTCAACTTGACCACTAGATTGAGGGTGATAGGGAGATGCAATCCTATGGTTGACATCATATTTAGAAAGCAGTTTACGGAAAGCACCATGAATAAAATGTGAACCACCATTAAATATCTAGGGACTCCAAACTTCGGGAAAATAACTTCTTTAAGCATTTTAATAGAAGTGTTATGATCATCACTACTAGTTGTAATAGCTTCTAACCACTTAGTAACATAATCAACAACAACTACAATATGTGTATACCCATTAGAGGATGGAAAAGGTCCCATATAATCAAAATCCCTAAACATCAAATGGTTCAATAAAAAGTGAATAATTCATAGGCATTTCCTAACGTCTACCAATATTACCAATTATTTGACATTCATGACAAGATAATACAAACTTACGAGCATCCTTGAAGAGAGCAGGCCAATAAAAATCAGATTGTAATACCTTGTGTGCAGTTCTGTCTCCCGCATGGTGTCCTCCGTAAGTCTCAGAATGACACTTCTGTAGGACTTGTTCCGGTTCATGCTCAGGTATACAACGTCTAACAATACCATCTACTCCTTATTTATAAAGTTGTGGGTCATCCCAAAAGTAATGTCTTAAATCAAAGAAGAATTTTTTTTCTTTTGTTGGTATGTAAAACTAGGTGGTATAAATTTGGCAACAATATAATTAGCATAGTCTGCATACCAAGGAGTATTATGAGAAGCATTTATGACAGCTAGTTGCTCATTGGGAAAACTATCATCAATAGGTAGTGGGTCATCAAGAATATTTTCTAACCTAGACAAGTTATCAGCTACGGGATTCTGAGCTTCCTTCCTATTAGTAATATGCAAGTCAAATTCTTGTAGTGATAGAACCCACCTAATGAGTCTAGGTTTAGCAACTTTCTTTTCCGTAAGCTATTTAATAGCAACATGATTGGTGTTAACAATTACTTTAGAATCAACTATGTAAGATCTAAATTTATCACATGCAAACACAACTACAAGAAATTCTTTCTCGGTAGTAGCATAATTTCTTTGGGCACTGTCTAGATTTTTACTAGCATAATGGATAACATTTAATTTTGTATCAACTCTTTGTCCTAGAACAGCACCATTGCATAATCACTAGCATCACACATAATTTTAAAAGGCATGTTCCAATCAGGTGGTTGAACAATAGGTGCAGAGGTTAAGGCTTTCTTAAGTGTTTCAAAGGCTTCTACACAATCATCGTCAAAAACAAATGGAACATCTTTTTTCAAGAGATTAGTAAGAGGCCTCAAAATTTTAGAGAAGTCTTTTTGGATTTACCCAGCATGACCCAGGAAACTTCTTATACCTTTAATATCTTTAGGACATGACATTTACCCAATTGCATGAACTTTGGCTTTGTCTACTCCAATACCTCATTCAGAAATTTTATGCCCCAAGACAATACTGATGTCATTTGAACTACGCTGCTATTTCCCCAAAGAGGAAGGGATGATGCAGCACAACAACGGTAGGCATTTCCCTTAGTGATGAGACCAAGGTTATCGAACCAGTAGGAGAACCACGCAACACCACGTAAATGGTACTTGCACACAAAGAACAAATACTTGCAACCCGACATGTTAAAGGGGTTGTCAATCCCTTCTAGGTAACGGTGCCAGAAATTGTCAAGTTGACAAGTTAAAATTGTAGTAGATTGGTAGATGCAAATAAAAGCAAATAAAATTCAGAGAGGTATTTTTGGATTTTTGATAATATAGATCTGAAAATAAAAGTTGCACATAAATAAGTAAGGCAAATAGCAAAATAAATTTGAAAGTATATTATGAGAAAACAGACCCCGAGGCCGTAGATTTCACTAGTGGCTTCTCTCGAGAAAAATAGCATATGATCGGTAAACAAATTACTGTTGGGCAATTGATAGAACTTCAAATAATTATGACGATATCCAGGAAATGATCGTTATATAGGCTTCACATCCAAGATTAGTAAACCGACTCCTGCCTGCATCTACTACTATTACTCTACACATCGACCGCTATGCAGCATGCATCTAGTGTATTAAGTTCATGGAGAAATGGAGTAATGCAATAAGAATGATGACATGATGTAGAAAAGATCTACTCATATAGGAATAGAGCCCATCTTGTTATCCTTAATAGCAACGATACATATGTGTCGGTTCCCCTTCTGTCACTGGGATCGAGCACCGTAAGATCGAACCCATTATAAAGCACCTCTTCCCATGGCAAGAAAAATAGATCTAGTCAGCCTAACTAGACCAAAGATTCGAAGAAGAAATATGAGCCTTTAAGTAATCATGCATATAAGAGATCAAAAGACTCAAATAAATTTCATGGATAGAAACATAGATCTGATCATAAACTAAAAGTTCATCGGATCCGAACAAAAACACCGCAAAAAAGAGTTACATCAAATAGATCTCCAAGAAACCATTGTATTGAGAATCAAAAGAGAGAGGGAAGCATCTAGCAACTAACTACGGACCCGTAGGTCTACAATGAACTACTCACCAATGAGGATGATGAACCCCTCCGTGATGGTGTCGATATTGGATCTGTGGTTTCGGGAACTTGCAGTGGCTGGAATTGTTTTTCGTCACCTCTCCTAGGGTTTCTAGAATATTGGGGTGTTTATAGAGCAAAGAGGCGGTGCAGGAGGCGTCCGAGGTGGTCATAACCCACCAGGACGCGCCTGGGCCCCCATGCGCACCCAGGTGGGTTGTGCTCCCCTCGGAGCCCCCTCTGGTACTTCAACAGGTGTCTTCTGGTCTAGAAAAGATTACCAAAACGTTTTGCTGCCTTTGGACTCCGTTTGGTATTGCTTTCCTGCGAAGTAAAAAAAGCAAAAAATAGCAACTAGCACTGGGCACTATGTCAATAGGTTAGTCGCAAAAAATGATATAAAGTTGCTAAAAAATGATTGTAAAACATCCAAGAATTATAATATAATAGCATGGAACAATAAAAAAATTATAGATACGTTGGAGACGTATCAAATACCTTCATTTACCATAAAGTAACACTTCACCCAATTCAAGACAAGATTAGTTTGTTCACATCTCTGCAAAAATTGATCAAGGTTTCTTAAGCAATCATCAAAAGAAGTTATGTAAACGAAAAAAAGCATCAAACAATCTTTTTAGAAAAGTCAAAGAATATAGCAGTTGCACATCTTTGAAAGGTACGTAGCAGGTGCATTGCATAAATCAAAAGGCATACGTCTATATACATAAGTTCCAAAAGGACAAGTAAAGATGGTTTTCTCTTGATCGAATTGTGATACAGGTATTTGAGAGAAACCAGAATGTCAATCAAGAAAGCAAAAGTGTGTGTGCTTACATAGTCTTTCTAAAATTTATCAATAAAAGGTAAGGGTTAACAATCTCTCCTACTAGCTTTGTTTAATTTTCTAAAATTGATTACCATCCTATAACCAGTTACAATTCTTTGTGGAAAGAGCTCATTATTATCATTAGGCACAACAGTAATGTGTCATTTCTTAGGGACATAATGAACATGACTTACCCATCTACTATCAGCTTTGGATAAATTATACCCTCTTCCAAAAGCTTTAATATTTTAGTTCTTAGCACCTCCGTCATCTTGGGATTTAACTATCATTGATGATCGACAACTGGTTTAACATCAGGCTCCATATTAATCTTGTGCTAACATAGAGTGGGCCTAATATCATTAAGATCATCAAGAGTATATCCAATAGCGGCAAGGTGCTTCCTCAGAATTTTAAGTAATCTATTTATTTCATGCTTTGTAAGGTTAGCACTAATAATAACATGATATATTTTCTTTTCATCAAGATAATCATATTTTAAAGTATCAGGCAATTGTTTTAATTCAAACACAGGATCACCTTTACGTGGAGGAGGACCTCCAAGAGTTTCAACAGGTAAATAGTGTTTCAAAATTGGTGGTTGATCAAAGAACATTTTGTCTATTTCATTTCTTTCATTCATGTGCATATCATTTTCATGGTCTAGCAAATATTGTTCTAAAGGATCAGTAGGAGGTATGCCATAGAAGCAAGACCAATTATTTCATCCTTGCTAGGCAATTCTTTATCACGATGTTGTCTGCGAAACTTAGATAAATTAAACTCATGAGATATATCACCAAAGTTAACAGTGCCAGTTTCTCTATTGCAATCAATATCAGCATTAACAGTGTTCAATAAAGGTCTACCAAATATAATTGGACAAAAATCTTATTGTGGAGAACCAAGAACTAGAAAATCAGTAGGGTATTTTATTTTTCCACACAAGACTTCAACATCTCTAACAATCCCAAGCGGTGCAATAGTATATCTATTTGCAAGTTTATTAGTAACATCAATGTCTTCTATTTCAGCAGGTGCAATATCATTCATAATATCTTGATATAAGGTAAACAGGATAGCACTCACACTAGCACCCAAGTCACATAAGCCATGATAAAAATGATCTCCTATTTTAACTAAGACAACAGGCACGCTGACAACAGACTTATTCTTATCTTTAGTGTTGGGTTTAGCAATTCTAGTAGGTTCATCACAAAAATAAATAACATGCCCATCAACATTATTGACCAAGAGAACCTTAACCATAGCAACATTAGGTTCTACTTTAATTTGTTTTGAGAATTTTGGTGCTCTAATATTACTTTTGTTAACCATAGTTGAAACTTTAGCATGCTCCTTTATCCTAACAGGAAAAGGCGGTTTCTCAATATAAGCAGTAGGCACAACTAGATCAACATTGTACTTTAACTGTAACAGGTTCCTCAATATTTTATTTAATAGGGGGATGATATTTAGACCACTTCTCGTTAGGGAGATCAACATGAGTAGCAAATTATTCACAAAAAGAGGCTACTATCTCAGAGTCAAGTCCATATTTAGTGCTAAACTTATGAAAAGCATCTGTATCCATGAATGATTTAACACAATCGAACTCAAGTGTTATACCTCACTCATTACCTTTGTCGAGTTCCTAGTCTTTAGATTTGTGTTTAATTCTTTCTAGAAAATCCCATCTGAATTAAATAGTTGTCGGCGCAACAAACCCTGGGTCCGTTGCCCAGACCATGCACATGCCTAAGGACAAAGATTGCAGCACCAAGATTAGACAAAGTAAGAAGGACCAATTCATTGAAGGGTCCAAGTGCAGATCAACAAGACCAAGATGAGCCCGAGAAGCAAGATATCGCAAAGGAGGGAACCTCCCTTGCCGGGCAAGCGAGCCTGGCGAAGTTGGGTTTGCCTTGGAAGCATACTTCTAGATCGTCCCGGCAGGTCCTGCCGGGACTTGTAGAGTCAAGCCATTCCACTGCTCCACCTCATGAGCGACACAAGTCATAGATCAGTGTGGTGTCAAGCCCCAAGGTGACTAAGTGGCTGCTTTTCGCCACATGGCAGTCACTTCCTTTAGCGAACACCTCCATATGACACCCGTCCTAAGACGTGTCAAGCAAGCATGCGCGAAGCTGGCAAAACAGCCCGGCAAGGGTTGCCGGGCACATTGTGATGTGACACTCGACAATAAATTTAATGCGCTCCGTTAGCCTATAGAATTAGGAACGATAGCACTGTTCTCTATCTAATCAGTATGTAAAGATTGATTTGCCACTGTGGTGACCCCTTAACCTATAAAAGGAGGCCCATGGCAACCATAGAAAGGGTTCGCGAGGTTGGCAAGTTTGGCCCCTCACACATCCATACACACGTAGCCACTTCTGCCCCGAGGCAACCCCGTCGAGCAAGTGTGCTGTGCCCACCACCACCTTCTCCACCATCAATCCACCAAAGCAGGAGTAGGGTTTTACGCCTCGCGGCGGCCCAAACCTAGGTAAAAACCACCCGTGTGATCTCTGCCGCTCTGCGCTACGCTTCTCTGCTCTTTGTGCAACGTGTCCATCCCCCCACCGAAACCAAAGGGGCTCGTAGCCCCATAGGCGGCCGTGGTTCCCCATGACATATTAGGCGCACCAGGTAGGGGGATCACTTTCGCGAACCTGAGAGTGTCGGTAGCGCATCATCTTAACCGCCATTTTCATCATCGACTATGGTGCCTAAGAAGAAGCATGGAGTTGTGAATCACCCGTCCACCACAAGGGCTCCGCCGCCCGCGACCGCCAACGTCGCGGGAAATGTGGAGACACGTGACGATGTGGATGCTATGGGAGATGTGGTCAGCGCAGGCGGCGTTGGCACCACCGCTCCCGTGGCCGAAGCAGAAGACGGTGGCACCAGGGAAGGAAAACATCAGCAACATCCGAGCGGGCATGCTCCTCGAGGTACGTATGGGGGGATTATTTTGTCTGCACCCTCTCACCTTGCAGAAGGGCACAGTTGTAGTGGTGGCACATGTTCTGGGGCAAATCGCAACCCTCCGGCCGCCCCCACCGCGGGCGCGACTGCAGGGCACACACCACCCCTAGAAAGGGCAGACCTAGCCACTGTGCCCAACGGAGCCGCTGGCCCTGAAGCCCCTCCATCGCGTCACCATGCCATCCAAGCGGCTGGTTCGCAACAGCGAGGGCACGACATGGTTGCCACCGGCACCATCAGGAGGCGACTGACACTGCGGTCCATGTCATCATCACCTATGCCAAGCACTGCTTCAGAGGCCATGGCGCAAGCCCAGCTGCTGTTGAAATTTCTGCTGGCAGCAGATCAGATGGATGAGTGGCGGGCCACCATCCAAAGTCTGATTGGTTTCTCTGAGGTGGGAGGACCACCGCGAGCTGGCCCGCCACGGCCTCCCCAGGCAGCGGCAACAGCTTGTGCTGCTGGCCGTAAAGAAGGGGCCGCCCTTATGGTGCAGTCCCTACCTCGGCAAGTAGTACAGGAGCCACGTAACCAAGAGCCAGACCACGTCTTGACGGCCTCCTTCGACCCTCAAGCACGTCAAGCCCACTGTCAAGCCCCGGAGGATAGGCGGAGCGAAGGCTTGCGCGCCATCGTCGAGCGGTGCCGCAACAACCACTGCCAGCCCAATGGGTGCGACAGCCTCGACGTCAATGAGCCTGCGCTCGGAGATGGCGGGTGCCTACCTTTCGAGGTCGGATGCCCTACCTTCACCCGTGAGTCGCGCCAAGTCCGTTGGCCGTCCGCCCGCACGTTGAAGCTTGAGATACCAGACAAAGTATGATGGAAGACTGAACCTGGCAGAGTTCTTGAGCATCTACACTATCGCTATTTAGGCTGCTGGGGGAAGAGATGAGAAGGTGTTCGCCAACTACCTTTGGCACTCAAGTCAAATGTGAGGTCTTGGCTGATGCACCTGCCGAAGAAGTCCATTTCAACCTGGGCTGACCTATGCCATGAGTTCATTGGCGCCTTCACGGGCGGCCATCAAGAACCATGACAACCCAGCGATTTGCAGCTTCTCCAGCATAAAGAAGGAGAGACTCTGTGGAAGTACTTACAAAGATTCAGCCGAGTCCACCAGTCAGAGGAAGAAGAACAAGAAGCACAACAAGAAGCACAAGGAGAAGACAGTGTTGGCAGTTGAGAGATCAGGCGCGCCTAGTACCGGCAAGAAGGCTAAAGGAGAAGCCCCGGCAAGGAAGCTGTCGCGTGCGCTGACTATCGGGAGGCTGCGGCTGCCGAGAAGGCTGTAGATCCCAATTTTCAATTTGGATGTTATACATAGATCATTCAAATGCATCCATGATTTATTGCATTTTGTTGTTTAGTTTTTGCTTGCAGTTTGATCCAAGAGGCCTTAAGCAACTCAAGGACCAATTTGAGAGAGTTGGAGGTTTCATGAAAATCTAACTTTGATTTATCGAAATTTGGTAAATTGGATGAAATTGTTTCTCATAATTCTTTTCCAAATATTTTAAAAAAATAATAAGAGAAGATAATATGACTTCTTCAATTCAGTAGAAAAATGTTGGAAACTGAATTTTGAATTTTTGAGAGTTTATTTTCAAATATTTTAGAAAAATAATAAGAGAAGATAATATGACTTCTTCAATTCAGTAGAAAAATGTTGGAAATTGAATTTTGAATTTTTGAGAGTTTATTTGATTTTATTTGCTAGTTTATTTATTAGTTAGCCGAGTAATTAGTATTTAATGTTTGTTTTTAGTTTAGGCATTTAGGCCCAGAAAAATGTTCATGATGTCACTAATAAGACCATATAGCTACGTGATTTTTTCTGGAATTCTTAGGATTTTATATATTTTTTCGAGTGTTTTTAGTCTATAGAAAATTGTTTTAAAAAAACTGTTCGGGCCAACCGAACTGGGCCGCCGATCGAGCCTCACTGCAGCCGCCGTTGCCGCCGAAGGCCGCCGCCGCTGCCACCACCACTGCCGCCAGCCATTGCTACTACGTGAAGCCAAGCCGCCCGGCGTCGACCCAAGATCGCCGAACCGCAGTACCTCGCCGCCGCCGAATCAAAATGGTATAAAACCTATCTGGTTCGTTGGTTTTCTTACGATTTTTTTTCGGTTTATTAATTAGATCGGTTTATTTTTATTATTTAGTCTAACTAGCGAACGTTCACCCGTTTAGATCTATCAACAGACGTTTTCGTTCGTTAACTCTGGACGTTCGTCCGGACGATTTTTCTTTTTTTGTTTATTTTCGTCCAAGGACCTATCCGCGAATATTTTTATCATAGATTAGCCCCTGATCTTCAAACTAGCACAACTTTTAGCTCGTCTTTCCAAATTAGACGAAACCAACGCCTAAATCTTCAGAGCGAGCTTATAGATCCAGTAAACAAAGTTGAACATGATTTGGAGAATTTAAAATTTGAGTTTAGTTCAGATTAGTATTTGATCTTATTTTGTTCGTATCTTGAGTTTCGTAGCTTCGTTTGAGTTGATTCTTTTTGCTAATCGTGGCTAATCACATGTACCTACTGTTAAGATCTAATCCACATAAATTTAATGTGGTTAGAATTTTTTTCTCTTTAGATTAGTTATTTGCTTGTTTGAGTTTGATTTGGATCTTTTCTTTGATTTCTCTTTGCATCGTTTGCTTGATTGCTTATGTACACTGTTGTTTGTCTACGTTAGATTTTCTGGAGTGCGAAGCTTGTTACGACGAATCTCTTGAGTTTTTCAATCGTCGACAAGGCAAGTTACACTTTGATCATACTTTTCAATACCCAGTTTTTACTATGCATTAGTTTTGCCCCTCAAAGATTTGCATGAGTAGGAGTGGGAACATGTGGTTTGGTTGCAGTTTATGAGGTAGGAACCTATTACCTTTCATCACCCCAGGAATATATGTTATGTTGTTATATTGCTTAGCCTTGCTCATAGACGGGGATTGGATCATGATGTACATGGAAGTTGTGAGAGATAATAATTTTTGGACAACAATAAGGTGGCAACTTTAATACACATCTGGGTGGATTGGTTGGGGCACCTGGAGAAATCAGTGCTTGGCCATGGGAATCCCGGAGTACCCATGTCATTTTCCCTCGGTTCGCCACCCAGGCTCAAAGGGATCATATGATATTTCATGCCTAGAAACTTCCGTGTGCAGCCACAAGCCATGGGCTCTGGCATAGTTGAGTAAGTTGTGTGAGCTCTTTAAGACGTGGACTAGCAAATGTAGGGGAAAGTAGGTGTACCGGTCTACCCAGAGTAGAGAGTTAATGCTTCAGAAAGACTATGTCTCGATCTTTCGATCATGGATGTGGTCGAGTCTTGAGGGGAAAAGAAGGAAAGGAACTGCTGGCAGAAATACACAAAGGCTTGTGTTGCTCCCACATTGGATCAAGGGCTTTAGTTGGGAAAGCATTCCGGCAAGGATTCTATTGGCCCACAGCCCTCCAATATGTGGTTGAGCTAGTCACCAAGTGTGAAGCCCGCCAGTTCCATTCCAAGAATATCCATCTACCCACCCAAGCACTTCAGACAATCCCTTTGTCATGGCTGTTTTCGGTCTGGGGGCTTGATATCCTCAGCCCTTTCCCCCGAGTTGCTGAGGGCTTTGAATTCTTGTACGTTGCAGTTGACAAGTTTACAAAGTGGCCGGAAGTAGTTGCCGTGAGAAAGGTTTCTGCTCAGTCAGCTATCAAGTTCTTGAAAGATTTAGTGTGCGGCTTCAAGGTCCCTACTCAGATCATTAGTGACAAGGACACCCAATTCACGAGCCGCGCCCTCATGCAATATGTTCATGCCCTCGGAAGCAAGATCTCATTTGCCTCTGTTGCACATCCCGGAAGCAATGGAGAAGCTAAGAGGGCGAATGTTGAAGTGCTACGGGGCCTCAAGACAAGAACATTTGATAAGCTGCTGAAGTGCGGAAGGCACTGGATCGATGAGCTGCCGGTGGTTCTTTGGTCTCTCAGAATGACACCAAATCGAGCTACCGGGCAGACTCTCTTCTCCCTAGTCTATGGGGCAGAAGTAGTTATCCCCACAAAACTCATTTACGGGTCACCTTGAGTACTTGCCTACGGTGAAGTAGCGCGGGAACAACACCGGTGTGCCGACGCTGCTTCTCGAGGAGAACCATTTCTGGGCTGCTACGTGTGCTGCATGCTACCAACAAGCCTTGTGCCCCTATCACAGCCACAGGGTTCATGCCTGGTGTTTTGAGGAAGGCGATTTTTTCCTTAGGCACGTTCAGTCTACCAAGGGTACAAACAAGTTGTCGCCGAAGTGGGAAGGCCCTTACCAGGTAGTACGAGTCACCAGACCTGGCACAGTCCGTTTGTAGACCAGAGATGGCATTCAATTGCAAAACTCATGGAATTTTTAGCGTCTCCGCAAGTTCTACCTGTAAGGCGCGGATGTCGGGTCCTGCCTGACAGCCACCCTTTTGTACAGGCCTTGCCACAGTTCTGTGTAACACCTTGTACAAAGCCAGGTGCAGACCCTGAGCAACTGACAAATAAATAAAGCACTGAGGGGCCCCGACAAGTTGCATGCATGCATAAGCATATCATGAGCATCTCATGTTCATGTCGATAAGATCGCATCTGGTATCATTTTCATTTGCATAAACCGCAGGCTCCTATCGTGGACTAAGTCCCCAAGAAGGAGATGAGAAGACAAGCAAGCGCTACGGTCTCTGGCAAGCCAAAGTGATAAGTGTTCCTCTTGTCCATACGTGTTTTGTAAGTGAAAACTCGTGCATAAGAAAACCCTGCTACCCTTTTGAAGCTTAGGTGCTCACACCCTTTGACTTGAACGCTACTTCGGTCGGGGTGGCCGCAGTGGCCTTTGATGGATAAGACCCAGCAGGGGGCTGGTCCCTCTTCATAGTTTGTGCCCGATAGGCCTACTCTCCGGCAACAAAACAAAGGGTATAGCAGGATAGCCTGTCGGGGGAACTCGTTTATTTAGAAATATAGAGGCATCCCACCTCTGCATGGACATATACATGCACGAATTCCCGACAAGGTTCATATTTTTCATTAATATGTTGATCAAACAAGTACATACCTTACAGGACACAAACATGGGTTCGACAAATTATATTATTTGAACTAAAATTTGGCAAGTGCCTATAGATTTAAGATTATAAAAAGATAAGTGCCTCGTGATGCCCTTTCTTGTTCCTCTCCTCCTAGGTACTGTAGCAGGAAGAGGAGAGGGCAAAAAGAGTGCCTGGGTAGAAGCCAAGCCTGACCCTATCGGGCTCTGGGAAAGGTAGCCTGACGGGAGCAGGAAGGCGCAGACGATGGCGATGGTGAAGAGGTCATGGAGATGACCAACCGACCGCCACCACCAAGGCCAGCAGGACGCGGTAGGGCGAATGGAGCTGCAGCCCGCGAGGAAGCCTGCCGGGATCCAGCTGGAAGGATGCCGAAGGAGACGGAGGCACCACCTCCACCTCTTTTCTCTACGCCCTGGCAAATCACCTTGCCGGAGAGGAGGTGTAGATGCAGATAATGGTGCTGCCGCACGACGGTGACGGTGCAGCTGGTGTTTAGTTGGAGTCGGAGTCATCACCCTCCCGATCGAGGTCGTGGTCATCACCGTCACTGTCCTCCTCGTCGCTATCGCTCGATGAGGAGCTTCCGTCATCGGCCGAGCTCTCTGCGCAGCACCCTAAGCGAGCACCCGAGCTCTCGAAAACCTTGACGGAAAGGAAACCGTCCTCCATTAACTTCAAATGGATGACTTGCCCTTCCGGCAGGCTATGGGCATGAGCAAAAGTCTTCCAACCTCGGCGGAAGTACATGACATGAGGGGCGGGGAAGTCTACGTGCAGACGAATGCTGCCATTCCCGCAGCCCCTCATGTGCAGCCTCAACGCGCGCGCGGCTGCTCTAACTCCATCACCCTTGCAAATGGGGTAGGAAGATGGAGGCGACTATGTGGGGGCTTGTACAGTCTAATGACAAACTCCAGGGGCTGGTCTCTGACGTGGCCTTCCATCGGAGGAGGAGCCTCCGGTGGGGGCGCGGCTAGAGCGCTGCTGCGTCCTTCTCCTCCCCCACCGCCATGATGACCACAACCTCGTCCTCTGCCTCCCCTCTTGAAGCGGGTTCCGCCTCTTCACTCTCCGGATGGAGAGGGAGACATTGTCGAGCAGAAGCCCTCGTCGCCACCAGCGAAGCACCACTACGTCCTCGCCCCCTCGTCATGACGGGCGGAGAAAGTTGGAGAAAAGGGAGAAGGAAGGTGTGTCAGCAAATACGCCACTCTTACCTCCTTTTTTATAGGGGAACGAGACGGGGGGCTGGCCTTTCATTCGGAATACGACCGTTGTCCTGCTCCAATATGGCTTCCTTGCGCCTTCAACTGCTCAACAAATCAAGGCCGCCTCTCTACACCAACCAGCGACGCGTGGCTTTCTGTCATAACGCCCATCTCCGCGCCCTATGCATCCACCACCTACACTACGCAATGCATGCGGGACATGGGGCGGATGCGCCAGGGACGGGAGGCAAGTGGGGTGCTAGTTTTTGCCCCATGATCATGGGACGTGGGAGAGCCATGGATCGTGTTTTGGTTTCTCCCGTAATGTTTCACACGACGTGCGGGAAAACCGGAAACTAACCCGAATTCCAGTTAAGGAAGAAGCAAAGAAGATCTAAAAGGGCAGAGTCGCTCTTGCGCTCCTGCCTATGCACTGGTTAGGGCCTGCCCTGACGCCGCCCAGCGGCGAGTTCGTGCCAGGCCCGGGGGCTCCTGTCGTTGCAACAAACCCTGGGTCCGTTGCCCAGACCGTGCACAAGCCCAAGGACAAAGATTGCAGCACCAAGATCAGACCACGTAAGCACGACCAATTCATTGAAGGGTCCAAGTGCAGATCAAGAAGACCAAGATGAGCCAGAGAAGCAAGCTATTGCAAAGGAGAAAACCTCCCTTGCCGGGCAGGTGAGCCTGTCGAGGTTGGGTTTGTGAAAGTGCAACTAATCCCCGGGTGGTTTTGGTAATTAATAACAACATATATATCATTGAACTAATAGTTTCTTGAGAATCATTTCAGAAAGTTCAGTGATATGGGTATGGCAAGGACTGAAGTTGTGGACCCCTCAAAATGCTAAGGCAAGCATTGGCAAAAGCTCAAGACTCCATTTTTGGTTTAGTGATCCAAGATCACATTGAGTCTATAGGAAAGCCAATACTATTAAAAGGGGATGAGGTTATGATAATGATCTGGTTGCTCAAAGTGCTTAGTGATACATCTCCTAAACTATCAGCAACTCTCACTTCCATAATACACTCATAAGTAATCTCGGTCCCACCGATTTGCTAAACTCAGTCACACCGAGATGAACCACCTCAGCCATATAGCCAAACCCTAGAAATCTCGGATTTTCCGATTCTGAACTCGGTCTCACCGAAACTTGAGTCGCCAAGCTTCTGTAACCTTCTGTCATCATATCGGTGTCACCGAGATGATAAAGTCGGTCCCACCGAGATTGGCAAGCTCATGTCTTTGGACGAATCGGACTCACCGAGATTGTATTTTCGGTCCCACCGAAAATCCCAACGTTCACATGATTTGAACTTTCGGTCTCACCGAGTTGTCAACTTCGGTCTGACCGAGATTGGTCAAATGTGTTTAACGGTTGGATTTTGTGTGGAGGCTATAAATACCCCTCCACCCCCTCTTCATTCGTGAAGAGAGCCATCAGAAAGAACTACCACTCCTACCTTACATTTCTGAGAAGAAAACTACCTACCCTTGTGTTGAGATCAAGTTGCTCCACTCCCACCATATGAAACTTGATCTCTAGCCTTCCCAAGTTGCTTTCCACTCGATCCTTTCTTCCACCACAGCCAAATCAGTGAGGAGAGTTGAGTGTTGGGGAGATTATCATTTGAAGCACAAGAGCAAGGAGTTCATCATCACCAACACCATCTATTACCTTTTGGAGGGTGGTGCCTCCTAGATTGGTTAGGTGTCGCTTGGGAGCCTCCGTCGAGATGTGGAGTTGAACCAAGAAGTTTGTAAGGGCAAGGAGATCGCCTACTTCGTGAAGATCTACCCCGAGTAAGGCTAGTCCTCCGTGGGCGTGAGCCATGATGGCATAGACAAGGTTTCTTCTTCGTGGACCCTTCGTGGGTGGAGCCTCCGTGGACTCTCGCAGCCATTACCCTCCGTGGGTTGAAGTCTCCATCAACGTGGATTGACGATAGCACCACCTATCGAACCACGAGAAAAATCTCCGTGTTCCAAATTGCGTTTGCTCTTCTCCACCTCTCTTTACTACATGTGCAATTTACTTTCCGCTGCCTATACTCTAGAATTGCATGTGTAGGGTGATACTTGACTTGATCATCATTGTGAATTTGCCAAAAACTTGTCTTTATCAAAAGGCTGAATTTTATATTGTCAAGTAGTCTAATCACCCCCCCTCTAGACATACTTTCGATCCTACAAGTGGTATCAGAGCTTTGGTCTCCATTGTATTGGTTTCCATTGCATTGGACTCCATAAGCTTGGTTTCACAACCTAGGAGAGTATGGCGTCTAGTGAGGGTAATTTTCGTAGAGGTCCTTACTTTGATGGTTCAAACTTTGCTAGTTGGAAGCATAAAATGAAAATGCATATTCTTGGACATAACCCAGCCGCATGGGGCATTATTTGTGTTGGTTTGCAAGGTGAATTCTTCGAGGAAGGAAAAGTTCCGGATCGTGAAGCTACAACGGATGAATTGCGGATGTTGCAAAACAATGCTCAAGCTTGTGACATTCTCTTCAATGCTTTGTGTCCCGAGGAGTTCAACAAAATCAGCCGTCTTGAGAATGCAAAAGAGATTTGGGATACTTTGGTCGAAATGCACGAAGGTACCGAGTCCGTAAAGGAATCAAAGCTAGATGTTCTTCAAGGTCAACTTGACAAGTTCAAGATGAAGGAAGGTGAAGGAGTCGCTGAAATGTACTCTAGGCTTGCTCTCATCACCAATGAGATTGCCGGCTTAGGAAGCGAAGAAATGACCGACCGATTCATCATCAAGAAGATTCTCAGAGCTTTGGATGGAAAGTATGACACCGTGTGCACTTTGATCCAAATGATGCCAAACTACAAGAATCTCAAGCCAACCGAAGTCATTGGAAGAATTGTTGCTCATGAGATGACACTTAAGGATAAGGAAGAGCTTCACAACAAGTCAAGTGGTGCTTACAAAGCTACATGTGATGCTCCCACAACCTCAAGTGACAAGCTAGTTTCCAATGAAGAGATAAGCCTAATGGTGAAGAACTTCAACAAATTCTACAAGAGTAGAAGCAAGGAAAGAAGCTCAAAGTCTAGATCATATGATGAAAAGAGATCTTCTAGTCATGATCGAAACTGCTACAATTGTGGAAGACCCGGACACTACTCAAATGAGTGTTCGGCTCCCCACAAGAGAAGAGAAGAATCTCCAAGAAGAAGCTCAAGAGATGAGTCACCTCGGAAAGAGAGAAGGAGTAGAGATGATCGTTATGAACGAAGACCTTCTCGGAGAAGCAAGGATTCGAAGAGGAAAGACAAGTCATCAAGGAGCTACACAAGAAGAAAACATCAAGCTCATGTAGGTGAATGGGTCTCCGGCTCCGACTCCGACAATCAATCCGAGAGAAGCTATCACTCCAACTCCGAATACAGTCAAGATGAAGGTGTTGCCGGTCTTGCTCTCGTGTCCTCCAACTCCAACTCCTATGACTTATTTGATTCACCAAATGAGGGAATTGGAAGATGCTTCATGGCTAAAGGCCCCAAGGTATCACACCCTGAATTCATTGACTTTGATAGTGATGAGGATGACTTGCTTGTTGAAGATGAGCTCTTACATGATAAATCTAGTGAGCCTAGTAATGATGAACATGCTAGTAGTCTTTATAGTCGAGAAGAGTCGAATGACAATGCTATGAAGGAGATTGAGCGTCTAACTAAAGAACTAAACACTCTTAAGTTAGCTCATGAAACAACTCAAGAAGATCATAGAGAGCTCCTAAGATCTCATGAGAAGCTACGCTTCGAGAAGCTCAATCTAGAGCAAGAACATGAGTTTCAAAAAGCGATCAATGACGATCTTCGAAAGAAGAGTTCTTCATATCTTGCCAAACGACTTCTCTTGTCTAATTTCTTGCCACCTATTAAAACTAAGCATGACAAGCATAAGAAAAATTCTTCATCTAGTAGTAACAATAACCATGTCAAATCCAATATTGTTGCTTCTAGTAGTTCTCTTGATTCCACTAACAATGTTTCAAGCCAAGTTACACTTGAGCAAGAAAATAGTTTATTGAAAGGGATTATAGAGAAATGTGTCTACAAGAGCCTTGCCGGAAGCAAGAACTTTGAGGAAATTGTTTGCAAGCAAGGAAGGCACCGGAAGAATCAAGGAATTGGTTTTGAGCGAAAGTTCAACGCCGAGGGTGTTGAACGGGAAGAAGGTCAATATCCCACTCCAAAGTTTGTTTCTCAAAAGGAGAAGTACAATCCTACTTCTTCCAATATGGAACAAGCTCAAGATGACCTTCCACCACAAGACCACAAGCTAAAAGGCAAGGACAAGCTTCAAGAGGAGATTGATGCATTTATTGAAGCACCTCAAGCCATGGTCAAGTGGGTTCCCAAGGAAACGTCAAGTTCTACTTCGTCAAGCTCAACTACAACCCCAAGGATTCCCATCAAGATGATGTGGATCCCGAAGAAGAAGAACTAGAGAGTTCTTGAGGGTGACTCCGCCAACATACTTCACTCACATTCATTTTGGCAAGAACTTGTGCAATCAACTTCCACATTATGCACTAGTTCATGGAGTCACAAGCCCTCTTGTTGGTAAGTCAAGGGACAAGGTAATCATTGCTTTCATGGACATCATCTATTGTGAACTTCAATCTATGTCCATGGATATCCTTGTTTGTTCCTTGTGGGACTAACCCATGTAGGTATTGAAAGTGCCCGAATCCAAAGGATTGCTCCCAACTCTTGATGATCTTCATCAACATTGAGCATCCACATCTTCAACATCTACATGAAGTCTTCTACGACAACCCAAGGTTAGTTTGACCCTTTAAAAGGGGTTCTCACATCTAGGGGGAGCTTTGCTCTAAAGAATTGAGCTAAAGCATCTTCAAATGATGTGAACACATTAATGCTTTATGTAAAAGTGGTAACCCCACTTGTGCTTAAACGATGAGTATAACCTATGATCAAATGTTCTCATTTGACTCCTAAGTCAATATACTCATATATAGATGACCTAGTCATCGACAAATTGTGTGATAGTAGCTAGAGTTTTGATTGTGCATGTTTGACACATATTTCATTTGCTATCTTATTGTGAGAGCATGTTGGATGCATGATTTTGTCCATTCAAGGACATCCATTTGTCGCTTTGGTCTCTTTGATTTTTCTGACCAAATGGATGGACAAGAATGCCTAAGTTCCTCCCCTAGCTATCTATGCCTTCTTGTCTCAAATTCTATTCATGCTTATATCACAAACTTTGAACAAGTCATTTTCGGACCCACCGAGTGAGGAGCACTCGGAGCCACCGATCCGTCAAAGGCTAAACTTCCAAAACCTTCTAAGTGATTTCGGTCAGACCAACCCACTCAAATTCGGTCAAACCGAAAACATTTAGATTGATCTAGGTTTTCACCTCGGTGAAACCGAGTTGTGAATTTCGGCGTGACGAAGTGTGTAATCGCCTGCGAGTTGTCCATCTCGGTGCCACCGAAGTTTTACAACTCGGTCCCACCGACAACAAAGGGTATATATACTCCGAGGGCCGCGCGTTGATTTCTACTTCAAACGCTTCGCCCCGCACCCCTTGCCGCCATCGCCCTGGTCTCCGGATCGGCTCCGTTGGCGCCCGGTGCGCCCTCGCCGCAGGTCTCCGTCGCCGTCAACGGACATCTTCTCCGCGCCGTTGCCCGTGAGGAACTCCACCAAGTTAGGGTGAGTTTCGATCCCACTCGTGCTCCCATCTCAGATTCAATGCACGTTTGGTTTGCCTGTAATCTTGCCACGATTGAAATCTTCCTGAACACTAGAATAGTTCCTTTGGACTAGATTCGAGTAAAAGTTTTAGGGTTAGGTTTCCGCCGAACACATCTCGGTGAGACCGATTTTACATTCTCGGTATGACCGATTTGGCCTCTGGCCATTGCACTGCACCTTTCGGTCCAACCGAGTTGTGCAAATCGGTGTGACCGAAATGAGGATTTAGTGAAACCCTAGTGTTTTCGGCAGGACTGAAACCCATATGAAACTTGATCTCTAGCCTTCCCAAGTTGCTTTCCACTCGATCCTTTCTTCCACCACAGCCAAATCAGTGAGGAGAGTTGAGTGTTGGGGAGATTATCATTTGAAGCACAAGAGCAAGGAGTTCATCATCACCAACACCATCTATTACCTTTTAGAGGGTGGTGCCTCCTAGATTGGTTAGGTGTCGCTTGGGAGCCTCCGTCGAGATGTGGAGTTGAACCAAGAAGTTTGTAAGGGCAAGGAGATCGCCTACTTCGTGAAGATCTACCCCGAGTAAGGCTAGTCCTCCGTGGGCGTAGGCCATGATGGCATAGACAAGGTTGCTTCTTCGTGGACCCTTCGTGGTTGAAGCCCTCCGTGGACTCTCGCAGCCGTTACCCTCCGTGGGTTGAAGTCTCCATCAACGTGGATTGACGATAGCACCACCTATCGGAACCACGAGAAAAATCTCCGTGTCTCCAAATTGCATTTGCTCTTCTCCACCTCTCTTTACTACATGTGCTATTTACTTTCCGCTGCCTATACTCTAGAATTGCATGTGTAGGGTGATACTTGACTTGATCATCATTGTGAATTTGCCAAAAACTTGTCTTTATCAAAAGGCTGAATTTTATATTGTCAAGTAGTCTAATCACCCCCCCTCTAGACATACTTTCGATCCTACAGTTTGCCCTAGAAGCATACTTCCAGATCGTCCTGGCAGGCCCTGCTGGGACTTGCGTAGTCAAGTCACTCCACTGCTCCACCTCACGAGCGATGCAAGTCATAGATCAGTGTAGTGTCTAGCCCCAAGGTGACTAAGTGGCTGCTTTTCACCACATGGCAACCACTTTCTACAGTGAACACCTTCATATGACACCCATCCTGAGACGTGTGAAGCAAGCAGGCGCGAAGCTGGCAAAACAGCACGGCAAGGGCTGCCAGGCACGCTGTGATGTGACGCTTGACGACGCATTTAATGCGCTCTGTCAGCCTGCAGAGTTAGGTATGATAGCACTGTTCGCTATCTAATCAGTATGTAAAGACTGATTTGCCACGGTGGTGACCCCTTAACCTATGAAAGGAGGCCCATGGCAACCGTAGAAAGGGTTCCTGAGGTTGGCAAGTTCGGCCCCTCACACATCCATACACACGTAGCCACTTCTGCCCTGAGGCAACCCTGCCGGGCAAGTGTGCTGCACCCACCACCACCTTTTCCACCATCGATCCACCAAAGCGGGAGTAGGGTTTTACGCCTCGCGGTGGCCCGAACCTGGGTAAAAATTGCTCGTGTGATATCTGCCGCGCTACGATTCTCTACTCTTTGTGCAACATGTCCATCCTCCCGCCGAACCAAAAGGGTCTTGTAGCCCCATAGGTGGCCGTGGTTCCCCATGACAATAGTTTTCTTCATAAAGGAACAAGTTGAAGAAGAATTGGGCATGATTTGATCATTATGAGAAAGCTGAGCATAATTTTTTTGTAAGATAGTTTATTTTGAGAGCTCATGATTGGGGAATGTGTACATCATATATTAAGCCTCCCCCATGCTAGAGCGATGTTTTCTCCTTCACAAGGCCATATGCATAGGATAAAATTTTTGATGAAAATCCAATTTCAACTGATTCCAATCCCATGCTCCAATATCATCACATAGCCTATACCGTGTCAATTCCTTTCCCCCCCAAAGATAAAGGGAAGACCTTCTTCTTAACTTCATCTCCGGGTAAACCTGCAAGCTTAAATAATCCACAAACTTCATCCACATAGATTAGGTGCATATCAGGATGTAATGTTTCATCTTTTGCATAAGGATTGGCTACCAGTTTCTCTATCATACCTGAAGTAATCTCATAATAAATATTATCATTAGGTGCAGTGGCTAGAGGATAAACTTTTTGTGCTTTCGGTCGAGGTGAAGATACCCCTAAAAAACCCTCAAAGGATTGTTTTCCATAGTAACAGGTGACAGTAAATTTCAACACGTAATATAAATCTTTCATTACCAAAGGCACTTCACTCCCCAGCAGCGACACCATAAAATAGCCTTGATGACCCACAAGTACAGGGGATAAATCATATTCTGTTCGATAAGTAATAGTGTCAAACCCAACAAGGAGCAGAAGGAAATGACAAGCTTTTCTAGCAAGATATTTTCTGGAGGCACTGAAATTGTTGGTAACAGATGGTTTGGTAGCAAAATAATTTGTAACAAGCAAATAATGGTATTGGTAACAAAAGTGCAAGAAGGTAGCCCAATCATTTTTGTATCAAATGACAGGCCGGAACAGTCTCTTATAATAGGTAAAGCATTCTTAAGGACACAGGAATTTCATCTAGGCACTTTCATCATGTTTGTTTGATTCGCGTTCGTTACTTTCATAATTCGATATATCGGTGGACCAATGCTTGGGTGCTTTTCTTACTTGAACAAGCCTCCCACTTATTATTACCCTCTCTCGAAAGCATCTGCAACTATGAAAGAAGAATTAAGATGAATCTAACAATAGAATGAAACATATGGATCCAAATCAACCCCTTACGAAATAGCGCATAAACTATGGTTTAATGTTCTGTCACTCTAGCAACCCATCATCTAATAACTGCTGCATAATGCGTTCCCTTAGGCCCAAAAGATGGTGAAGTGTCAGGTAGTTGACCTTCACATAACACCACTAACAGAAGCACAACTTACACATCATCAAAATATCAAACGAATACCAAATTCACATGATTACTTATGGCAAGACTTCTCCAATGTCCACAAGAACAAAAGAAACTGCTGAAAAATCATATTCATACTCAAGATCAGAGGGGTATTGAATATCATAATAGATCTAAACATTTAATCTTCCACCAAATAAACCAACTAGCATCAACTACAAGATGTAATCAACACTACTAGCAACCCAGAGGTACCAATCTGAGGTTTTGATACAAAGATTGAATACAAGAGATGAACTAGAGTTTGAGATAAGATGGTGATGGTGAAGATGTTGATGAAGATTGGTCCTCCCACAATTAGAGGATTGTTGGTAATGACGATGGCTTTGATTTCCCCCTCCCAGCGGGAAGTATCCCCGGTGGAATCGCTCCGCCAGAGAGCAAAAGTGCTCCTGCCCAAGTTCCGCCACAAGACGACGGCCTTCCATACCAAAATCCATCCCTTTATTATTTTCTAGGGAAAATGGGCTTATATACCAGAAGATGGGCCCCGGAGGCTGGCCAGTGGCCCCACAACCCACCAGGGCGCGCCCTGGGGGGCACCCTGGTGCCTCGTGGGCACCTGGGTGGCCCCCTCTGGTACTTATTTTCTCCAATATTTTTTATTTATTGCAAATTTATCTCCGTGAAATTTCAGCTCATTTGGAGATGTGCAGAATAGGTATCTCTGACATAACTTCTTTAGGTCCAGAATTCTAGCTGTCGGCAATCTCCTTCTTCATGTAAATCTTGCATATTAATAGAGAAAAGGCATTAGAATTGCTCCACAAAGTGTTATATTGATTAAGAACACTATAAATAACAGTAGAAATACATGATGCAAAATGGACGTATCAGGGGTTCATCTTCGCTCTTTGTTAAGAAGAAGGATGGAACAAATCGATTGGTTGTGGACTATCGTTATGTTAATCGAGCGACGATTCAGAACAAGTACCCCCTTCCTAGTATCAATATCTTGTATGACCAACTTGCTGGATCATTGGTCTTCTCTAAACTTGATTTTTGGCTAGGATACCATCAGATCAGGGTCGCGAAGAGGACATTCTGAAAATTGCCTTCATTACTCGCTATGGTTCATACGAGTACAATGTCATGTCCTTTGGCCTAACCAATGCTCTAGCCACCTCTCTCTCGATTGTTGAACTACATCTTCATGGATTACCTCGACAAATTCATCATGGTTTATCTTGATGATACACTTATTCCAAGAATGAAGAAGAATATGCCGAACATCTTGGGCTTGTATTGGAGAAGCTTCGTGAACACCAACTTTATTCCAAATACTCCAAGTGTGAGTTCTAGTTACCTGAAGTAACCTTTCTTGGCCATGTCATCTCCACAGAAGGCATTGCTGTTAATCCTGAACGAGTTCTGGCCATTCTTGACTAGACTCCTCCTAAAATGTCAAGCAAGTTAGAAGTATTCTCGGACTCACCAGCTATTGTCGTTGTTTTGTCGAGAACTTCTCCAAGATCACTAAACCATTGACTGACCTGCTCCTCAAAGGCAAGAAGTTTGAGTGGACATCCAAATGTCAAGAATGTTTGCAAACTCTGAAAGACAAGTTGACTTCTGCCCCAGTGCTTGCTCCCTTGATACACACAAAGACTTCGTCATCTATTGCGTTGCCTCTCGGAGGGGATTAGGCTGTATCCTAATGCAAGAGCGCAAAGTGATTGCTTATGGCTCTTGCCAGTTGCATACTCACGAAGAGAACTATCCAACACATGATCTTGAACTTTCTGGAGTAATCTTTGCTCTAAAGTTATGGCGGCATCACTCATACGTCTCCAACATATCTATAATTTTTGATTGTTCCATGCTATTATAGTATCAATCTTGGTTGTTTTACACACATTTACAAGCAACAATATATCACTTTTAGGACTAACCTATTAACTTAGTGCCTAGTGCGAGTTGTTGTTTTTTTGCTTGTTTTTGACTTTACAGAATATCAGTACCAAATGGCACGAAACTTTTTGGAGATTTTTTACTAGCAATAAGAGACCCTGGTACTTGTGGGTCCCACAAGCCTCTATTTGACCTAACTCCGCCTCAAAAAATCCTCAAAAATCAGAAAACCTACCAAGCAGTCCACAAAATAATTTTTTCGTTGCCACAAGCCTCTGTTCTCTATAGATCCCACCTGGGGACCTTTTCTGGCACTCCGCCAGAGGGGTTTCAATCACGGAGGGGCTCTACATCTACCTTGCTGCCCTTCCGATGATGCGTGAGTAGTTTACCATAGACCTACAAGTCCATAGTTAGTAGCTAGATGGCTTCTTCTCTCTCGATGTTCTTCAATACAATGTTCTCCTTGATGTTCTTGGAGTTCAATCCGATGTAATTCTTTTTTGTGGTGCATTTGTTGGGATCCGATGAATTGTGAGTTTATGATCAGATCTATCCATGGATATTATTTGAAATTTCTCTGATCTATTTTATGCATGATTAATATAGCTTTGTATTTCTTCTCCGATCTATTTATTTGGTTAGGCCAACTAGATTGATTTATGTTGCAGTGGGAAGAGGTGCTTTGTAATGGGTTCGAACTTGTGTTGCTCAATCCCAGTGACAGAAAGGGACATGACACGTATATATTGTTGCAATTGAGGGTAAAAAGATGGGGTTTATTCATACGTGATTAGGAGAGATGCATAATTTTTAATTGAATTAAAAAAGTCCAATGAACCCCTAAAGAATATTAGTGGAAACCTTAATCGCATGAATACTTTGATTACTTTTTGTAATAAGCGGTTAGATATCTTAGATATTGAAATTGCGTCATTCTCTGAGAATAATGGAAAACACAAATAACCTCCCGGGCTTGAAAAAACTCATAAAAAGGCTATAAAAACCAAAGATGACAATACTTGGAACTTTGCATCATGCCTAGCTAGGGGCATAAAACAATAGCGCTTAATGGGAGGCAACCCAATAGTTATCTTAATTTTCTTATTTATTTTTTCTTTTCTTCAATAAGCACACAATTATTCTATTGTCATGATTGTGTTTTTTTATGTTTTAGTTAGTTTGTGTGCCAAGTAAAGCCTTTAGGATAGTTTGGATGATAGTTGACTTGATTCTTTTAAAAAACAGGAACTTTTGGGCCCAATTTTGTAATTTTTAAAATTCAAAAAAACATGCTTTTGCTCTGAATATTTTTACTCATAATTGATATACAAATTGTCCATGTTGTCCTAATTTTTCAGAAGTGTAAGAGTTACAGAAGTATGGTGAATGTTCAGATTACTACAGACTATTCTGTTTTTGACAGATTCTGTTTCCGTTGCATTCTTTTCTTATTCTGATGAATCTATGGATTGTATCGGGGAGTATAAGCCATGGTAAAGTTAGAATAAAGTAGGAATAATGCGATAACAAAATATGAATGGGTTTGCAATTGTACTTGAAGTGGTGATTTGCTTTATTATACTATCGGACCTCATGAAGGTTTTTGTTAAGTTTTGTGTGATTGAAGGTTTCAAGTTTGGGATGAGATCACGATGGATGAAGTGATAAGGTGTGACGCCCCTGATTCAATCGTACAATAATCATACATGCAAATGTGTATGATCAAGATCAGGGACTCATGAGAAGATGTCACAACACAAATCTAGACACAAATTAAAATAATACAAGCTTTATATTACAGGTCAGGGGCCTCGAGGGCTGGAATACATAAGCTCGAAACAAACGAGTCAGCGGACGCAACAATATCTAAGGACAGACATAAGTTAAACAAGTTTGCCTTAAGAAGGCTATCACAAAAGTAGCAACGATCGAAAAGGCAAGGTCTCCTGCCTTGGACCTCCTAACTACTCCTGGTCTTCGGCGGTCTCCATGTAGTAGTAGGCACCCTCGGGGTAGTAGCAGTCGTCAGTGGTGGCACCTAGCTCCTAGACTCCACCATCTGGTCGCGACATCCAAGAAGAATGGAAAGCGAGAAAAGAGAGATCAAAACAACAGTGATTATTCATCCAAAGTACTCTCAAGCAAGGATCACCACAAAAAAGACACATCCGTGACATTTTGGTTGAATGATTTTTTTCTGTCATGCTTATGACACTTCTATGACGATAATTGTGACAAAACCCGGTATCATCATAGATGTGCTGGGCTCCTACTTCTATGACAAAAAATCAGGACAGAAAATGGGCTTCTCATCCTGGGCGGGCCGGAGACGCAGCTGCATGACATTCTTTGGGCCGTCCATGAAAGAAAAAAACCGTGGTAGAAGCGAGGGCGAGGAAAATTTCGGGGAGTTCCTGGTTACGGTGGGTGGTCGGGGGCCGAGCGATGCGCATTTCTCTTGTACATGTACGCACGTGTGTGTGAGGGGTTGGGCTCTAACTGAACCAGAGCGAGGCGTTGGGCTCTAACTAAACCCGAGCGGTTGCACTAGCTACGTTACTGAACCCGAGCGATCGATCCCTTGCTGTTAACTGAACCCGAGTGATTCGTTCGCTACTGCTGCTAATTGAAGCCGATCGAACCCTGCTGCCTCCTTCCCTTGATGAACAGTGAGCATTGTTGGTGGGGGGGGTGGATGAACAGTTCCCGATGGGGGTGGATGAACAAGACCCCGTGGTGCTGCCTCTGGATGAACATGATCCCGATAGAGCCGGTTGGGGGTGGAGGAACAGGACCCCATGGAGGGCTAGATGAACAGGACCCTGATAGAGCCGGTTGGGGGTGGATGAACAGGACCCCATGGAGGGCTAGATGAACAGGACCCCATGGAGGGAAGGCTGAACATTAGCCGGTGGAGGGCTGGTTGAACATTAGCCGGTGGAGGGCTGGATGAACAGTAGCCCGTGGAGGGGTTGTTGAACAGGACCCCGTGGAGAGGGCTTGTTGAACAGTAGCCGGTGGAGGAGCACGCGGTGGAGGCTGGATGAACAGGAGCCCGTGGATGAACAGTCACAGGTGGAGGCTGGAGGAGGTCGACGGTGGATGAACAGGACTCCGTGGAGGCTGAAGGAGGTCGACGGTGGAGATGAACAGTATCCCGTGGAGTCTCGTTTTGCGGTACGCCACACCCCTTCCGATGAACAGGACCCCCGTTTCAACCATAGCACTCCAACACAAGTCCATTTCCTCTGTTTTGCGGTACACCACACCCCTCCTGATCAACATGACCCCGTTTCAACCGTAGGAGGTCCAGCAGAAGTCCGTTTCCTACATTTTGCGGTACGCCAGACCCCTCCCGATGAACAGGATCCCGTTTCGATCATGGCCGGTCAAACACAAGGCCGTTTCCTCCCTTCTGCGGTATGCCAGGCCTCGTTTCAATCGGCTGTTCCGCCTAAGCCCTCCCATGAACACGATGACGCATTCCGTTCCGACCCAGCCGGTTGGCTCCCCATGAATGTCGACGACGCAATTTCTCCATTCCGACCCAGCCATGTACATGATCCCTAGCCGTACGTATGCATGAGTAGGCGTTCGAGACCCCGCCCGTATGTACGTACATGGCCGTATTTACATTATTGCACCCTGGCCGATGTACGTACATGTACACGATATTAACGGGACTGCATGACATGCTACATGCGCGCCTCTACTACGACACGTGCCCTTCCTTACACGGCCATGGTTCATCGCTGCAGCTTGCAGACAGACCGATCGCCCAATATGTACATACACGTTCCTGAGCAGAATGACAATGCTATGTACGCTTCGACCAGGTGGGTCCCGGCTGTCAGGCACTTCCTTGCGTGTGAAGATGTAGCTGGTGGGTCCCAGCAGTCAGGGGGCGAATCATTTTTTTGGCCGTAATATGGACGCACTTCCTTGCGTGCGAAGATGTAGCTGATGGGTCCCAAAAGTTAGGAAGGAAACATTTTTTTCGTGAAATACGGTCGCCCGTCCGGGGGGTCCGTGTTGTTAGGTGGAGGAATCATTATTTTCCATGTAATAAGGAGGCACTTCCTTGCTGCGACTGTGGACCCAGCTGTCAGCCTCTCCACATACAGTACTCTTCCAAATGGAAGCCGTTCATTGACCACATTAACCAGGCCACGCTGAGAGCACCAAGGAGATGGATGACGGAGGGTTCACTGGTTCGGCTGCGGTGTGAGGCTGCTGTCGCCGCAGGGCTTGGCCAGCGGTGGGAATAGTAGGGGGCGGTAAGACCTCCACGGTAGCACAGCCGGCCACGGGAGGCACTACGATCGTTGGATGGACATCGTACGGTCACTGGAGTTAGAATCGTTCATATTGATGAAGTTGACAAAGCCCTCTGTCCCCGTCAACTTAGTACGCCCACAAGTCAGCCTCCCACTATGGTGGGTCCCAGCTAGCAGGGGGAGTGTTCATTTTTTGTGCGTAATAAGGAGTCACTTCCTTGTGTGCGAAGATATAGCTCGTGGGTCCGAGCTGACAGCCGGGGGAACATTTTTTTTGTGAAATATAGAGGCCCTTCCGGTGGGTCCCAGCTGTCAGGTGGAGGAATCATTATTTTGCGTGTAATAAGGAGGCATTTCCTTGTGTGGGCCCCTACTCTCAGCCTCTTCCGATGGCTGTTGTTTTTTGACCATATTGACCTCGCCGCGCCGAGAGCACAAACGCGGTGGACAAGGGCGAGGCCCAGGAAGGGAATGACCCGGAGCTAGCGAAGCCACCGCAGCGGATGCCCATGCTAAGGGGAGTACGAGTGCTGACTAGTCGGCTACGGGGTGAGGCTGACGTCGCTGGAAAATAACTGGATGTGTGGGTGGGTAGAGGGATGGCCTGGCGGGAGCATAGCTAGCCATGGGAGGAGGGAGCAGGCAGTCCCGTCGGCGCTGGTTTGGGCAGCTGGAGCAGGAAGATCAGAGATTGAAGAAGCATGGAAGCCGTTGGATGGACATCCAACAGTCACTGCTCTGTGTTGACTTAGTTGACAAGGCCTTGCGTACGCATCAAAAAAAATTTAGGACAGCGTCGTCGTCAACCTAGTAGGCCTAGAAGTCAGCCTCCAAATCTGTGGAAAACAGCATACAACCCATTAGCCATCATTTTCAACAATTTCAGCCCATTTGCTAATTCTTAAGGATATTTGAAGCCCATATTCTTTTTATTAGCATTACAGACCATATATTCTGGGCACTGCTAAAAAATTCAACAAAATTTTGCATATTTCAGTGGGGTTCGAACTCAATCACGAAATTTTGAGTCACGTTAAAAATAATTTTTAAAAACTTATATCAAAATAAAATTCAAAAAACAATTCTTCACAAAAAAATGAATGAAATTTAAAATCTTAACTAGCAAGATGCCCGTTCGTTGCACAGCACATGAAGATGCATTTGTATGAGTAGTTTATCTTCTAGGAGAAAAGATGATATTTTAATGTAACTGCCAGTTGGCTTTGGTTTTTATAAGAGTAGAGAGTAGAGAAATCAAGAAAAAAACAATATTTTAATGTAATTACCGGTTGGCTTTGGTTTAAAAATTTACAGCCCATTTCTTACAACTTATAGCCCATTTTCTGGGAAGCCCATTTCTTACTACTTACATCCCTCCTCGTCTTGAAAGGTTTGCAGCCTAGCAGGGCTAAGAAAAGCAAGTAGGCCTCGGTTTTGGTATTCTCCAAAACAAGAACTGGGCTAGCCATTTTCAGAAAGAAAAAATATATCAACTGGGTTCGTCATGTGCTTAAATAAAAGAGTAAGCGTGGGCTAGACAGGCCGCAGCCCCCGCACAGCGCGTAGTTGAGCTCCGTCTCTGAAACTAAAAAACAACTGGGCGAGCTGCTGGGTCCCTGGTGTTATCCGATCATTGTGTAATTTTCTCGTTTGTTGACTACATTGACAATGGCGTGGGACCTAGTTGTCAAACAATTAGGAGGAAGTATTTTTTTGGCCTGTAATAACGAGGCACACGCTATGTAATGCAATGACCACGTGGGTCCCTCTCGCGACCTCTCCACGTCACAAATCTCATGATTCCTCTTGGTTGTTGACCATGTTGACAATGCCAGATGGCGGTGGGCACAGCGAGCGAACCAAGGCAGAGAACAACGGTGAGGCCTCCGACGGGAACGAACATCTGCTGTGGAAGATGCGGAAGTGTAGTGGAAGGTGAAGGGAAGTACGAGGGCAACAACATGCAACTCAAGCTTACAATGGTACAAAAAGCCCAAGGATTAATTGTTCATCAAATTTTTAGACAAAACCCAGATTGAACATGGCAGTAACATCTAACCCAACCACTTTTTTCGCAGTCACAAACAAATGGATCGGTCTGATCCATAAAATCAACATCCTGTGCAAAAAATATTATTTCAGGATGACTAAACTTGTTGTAAATAGAAGCCGAGCACGTTTAGAAGCCCATTTGTCCACCTAAAACTTCTTTTTTGGCTGTTCAACGTGTCCGTCCGTGAGAAATCTCTTGCGGTAAAACTTAATCCCCATGGACAATAGTAACCTTGCATTAAACAGGAAGATTGTGACAAAGATTCTGTTTGCCTGGTTGAATGCATACCCTTCCATCATTATTGTCCTCAAATGAATGTCATGAGAACTAAGAAAATCCTGGTGCTTATTACCCCACCGATTGGTTATATGTTTTGGTCCATGTGGTTGTGCCTAAGTAAACATGAAGATTGAAAACAATTAAGGTCTGAAAAAAGAGTATGTCAAAAGAACGACGGCTGAACGGTCAATTCTACTACAATATATACGGGCTTTCAATGTGCATGAAATCATCACCTCTATATATAAATTCTCCAGAGATCAAAAGCATAGCAGCAAGCCAATAATTATGTTCAGATCAAAACTAAATATTCTGATATATAAGATCTTGACAGAATCCAGCAGCATTGATAGGCTATCAATGGACGAACTCTTCATTGAGCATATAACATAATATTAGTACCCAAAGTGTACTCCAAGATGATATAAAACTTATGCGCACAAATGAAAATGCATCTTATGATTACAAATGTGTTGATGATAATATACGGTACCTGAAGAAGTGAGGAGCCAAACACCAACTTCTTGTGATCATTGAACAAGTCACGAATTACACCCAAGGTCTCCAGTTTGGGCGCAGAGATGATAGTTATTTGTGAAGGTTTATAACAATCATCAAGGAGCAACCTTTGAAGTGAAGGGGCATCTTTGCTGATGAGGTGTTGTCCTTAAAAACAAATTCCAATGCTTTTAAGGTGAGGCGACTTTATTTGGAGACAACATATAGGGATTTTTATTCTCAAAACAATCAGCAAGCGCTCCAGGGCAGGGTAACTGGAGTGGATGATGCTGTGCAGTGAGGTCTCCGACAGATAAACCACCACAAGCGAAAGTTTTTTAGCAGTGGGAGTCAAAGCATTTGTACCAGATCGTCCGGTAGATGGCACCGGGCGAAGGTGGCGGTGTGGAGAGAGGAGCAAAACTGCGAGATGGACAACAGTTGTGTGGGCACGAATTCTTGGTGTGCTCGTGGTATGAAACTTTTGTGGTAATGGTACAACTCGAACTGCTGGAGTTTTCCGAATTCATGGGATATTAGCCAAGCGTCCAAAGTGCCGGGTATGGACAGCAGGTAGCGTGTCAGGATGTAGAGGCGTTGAATGGGGCCCTGCTGGTGAGAGGAGACGATGGCTCTGAGGAGATCAAATTCAAGAAGGACTGATATCTGACGACAGTCGAGATTGAGGGGCGCGGTGTGCCATAGAGGGTGCCACCGAGTTGAGAGGACTTGTGTGCGGCAACAATCCTTGGTGGGGACAAGCGAGATGATCTCCTCAAGGATGATGTTCGGGAGATCGCTGATGCGGTCCACCGGAGATTCTACCGGTTCCTCAGATCCGGGGGGGGGGGCTCGCCGCTTCTCCCCGTGTTGTCGGGTGCGGGATCTACAACTGTCGTCGCCGCTGGCAGGAGCCTCATCTTATTGGCGCTGGGGCTAGCCGACTCCATTTTCCTTGTGGGCATTGCGCCAAGCTCACGGGTTTGAGCAGAGTAGTCAGAGACGAGCCTAGTGGTAGTGCGAGTGGGGAAGAAGGAGGGCTAGGCATTTCTATAGGAGTGGAAGAAGAGGAGCAGGCGTTTTCTGTACGAGTGAGGAAGAAGGTGAGTGGGGTTTTCTGGATGAGTGAGGAAGATGGGGAGCGGGGGAATTGGGGGGAGACGGAAGCGGGAGAGTGAGCTGTTCGTGTTTATAAGGCCCGCTGCACTAACTACTCGCCTTTTCCCAAGAATCGCTCTCTTCTTTTGCGTTGCTGCATTAGAGCTGGCGCATGGACTTGGCTGACTGGCCATGCATGTAGGATGCATATGCCTGCCGGCCACTACATGCACCTGGTTTGTTACTAGGCCTATTTAATAGGGTGGTTATGGAGTAAATTAAGGAGATTTATTTTCTCTATGTGCATCTTCTTGGTCTTAGCAATTGGCTCATGGGCCTAATAAACCCGGATGGAGGGAGTATAAGTAGAAGCGAGGAGGAAGGCGGGTTTTTCTGGGATTGCCCCCTCTTCAAGAAATATGGGCTTCTCCTCGCAAAAAATAAAAACCAATGGGCTTTAATATGGATAGGTTTTATATCGGCCCAGTCGGCTGCCCGTGTTTCGTACTGGAGGGCCTTGTGCTAGATGCAGCCCGAGACACTCTCCAGCTTATTGCCCATTCGAAAGAAAAAAAAGAGACGCCTCTAGCTTATGGCTACTCATCGGTAACCTTTTTCAACTTGGCATCCACCAAATTAGAGGATGTGGTACTGGATGCAAACACTCACATTAAACTAAGCTTCAGAAGATACGGTATGCATACTAACATTCAGAAGAACAAAAGTTCAGCATGTTTATGCATCTCAATGATTCACCATACTATAACCAATACAAAGCTGTGAGAAGGTGTGGAAATAAACAAAATCAGTCGATGCTTCTCTGAGCAAAGGGCCTCCCTGCACACACATTAATTTCCTAGGCATGCTTGTTTCTTCTCAATATTGCGAGCACTTTGAACATGTTGGCAACTCCACAGCTAGATAGCTGCCTCATCTTGCAATTGATGCTGACACATTTGCTGCAAACACATGAGGCAATAGAGATGACTCAACATGAGTCCATATTGTGCAGTTCCCCGGAAATCATCTTCATTGTCCTGAATCTGAAAAGATAGGAAAACAATAGCTATACTTAAATGGTGTTGTAAAATAGTAGCACATATCAATAGCTCGGCATGACAAAACACGATCATCTGGACGAAGGGGATACTGACCTGCCTAAGAAAGATTATATATAATTTCATAAGTCCTTGGTTGATTTCCACCTTCGGTTGCACTGTTTGTTTGCTCCTCCACACATGACAGGATCATTCCGCACTGCAATCAGCAAGTCAACATACGAATAAGCTTATTTCATCTTGCGGTGGTCATTGTACCTAGTTACGAATGTAGAAATACCTGGAGCACCATGAGGTTTGCTGACAGCTGGTAGATGCAGCCATATAAATTTTGTGCGGTGCTACCAAAATTGAGGTTTGTATCCCTTCCCATTATGAGAATTCTTCTTGAAGTTGGTAGAATGTGACGGCTTGTTCTTTGCATGAAACTTGCCTTTCCCCTGAGATTTGTTCTTGTTGTTTTGGGGCTGGTTGGGCTGGAAGTTCTTCTCGTGTACCATGTGGGCACTAGAAGATCCCTCAGTGACCCGAGCACATGTGTCTTTTGCTATCGCCTTCTCTTCGAAATCAAGAGTGCTAATGAGATCCGAAACAGAAAACTCATGTCTCTTGTTTTTCAGAGAAGTAGCCAAATCGTTCCACGAAGGTGGAAGCTTGGCAATGATGGTCCCAGCAACAAATTTGTCCGGCAACACACACTTAAAGTACTCAAGTTCCTTAGCGAGTGACTGTATCTCATGAGTCTGCTGAACAACAGAGCGCTCATCAATCATCTTGTAGTCACGGAATTTCTCCATGACATATAACTCGTTGCCAGAACCTGATGCCCCAAACATGGCCTCGAGCACATCCCACATGTCTTTGCCGCTGTCAAACGACATATATGAATCCATAATGGAATCATCAAGAACACTCAGCAGGGTGGCTTTGAAGAGGGTACCCATGTTCTCAAAAGCTTCCTGCTGTGTAGGATTAAGATTGCCCTCAGGCTTACCCTTAGTGGCATCATAGCAGTACATGATCTGAAACCAATATACTGCTCTTGTGCGCCACCTTTTATATTGCATCCCCTTAAAAGTAGGTGGCTTCAAAAGTGCAGCAAACCACTCGGTGTAATTTGCCTATAATTAGGTTTTTGGATTGGATTGTTGAATATATGAGCAATTTACTATGAGATTTAATCTGAATCAACAGTAGATAGATCATGACATATGGGCCATTAATGGGACCAGAGTTACGAAGGGCCTCATATGGGCCTAAAGACATCATGGGCCATACATGGGCCGAAAGTTACAATGGGCTGGAATCATATTGGACAGCCTAGATGAAGCTACTGGGCTTAATTCTGATAGGCCGTAACGGGCCGGGTGTTAGCAGGCCGTAAATGGGCGATATACGAACAGGTCGTTAACAAGCTTCCCGTGGGCCGGCCCGTTACCTTTTGACCAAGTCAAACGGGCCGGCCTTTTCACCGGAATGGGCCTCTGTTGGGCTGTGCCATGTGTCGATGTATCATAGGTGCCTCCTGTCCAACGAGTGGATGACATCTGTCCCAACGGTGAGCCAACACGTGTTTCCTCCGGCCAATGAGAATTTTACACATGGAAAATCCCCATTGGTCCAGGCTGTTAACGAGTTATCGGGTCCAAAACCGGACCCGATAGGTTAACGGTGATCCGTTACGGTGGATGCCACGTGTCGGTCACCCTTGACGAAAGCACTTCTATGACACACGATTTATCATCATGGAAGTGGACACTTCCATGATGATAATTTTGGTAATTGATACGTCTCCGTCGTATCTATAATTTCTGATTGTTCCATGCCAATATTATTCAACTTTTATATACTTTTGGCAACGTTTTATACTATTTTTTGGGACTAACATATTGATCCAGTGCCCAGTGCTAGTTTCTGTCTGTTGCATGTTTTTTGTTTCGCAGAAACCCAATATCAAACGAAGTCCAAACGGGATAAAAACAGACGGAGATTTTTTTGGAATATTTATGATTTTTGGGAATTAAAATCAACGCTAAATGGTGTCCGGGGTGGCCACGAGACAGGGGGGCGCGCCTTCCCCCTGGGCGCAGCCTGGGCTCTCATGGGCCACCCGTAAGGCGGTTGATGCTCTTCTTCTGGCGCAAGAAAGCTAATTTTATGAGAAAGATCTAGGCGAAAAATTCACCCCAATCGGAGTTACAAATCTCCGGATATTTAAGAAACGATGAAGGGGTAGAATCTGAGGACGCAGAAACAGAGAGATAGATCCAATCTCGGAGGGGCTCTCGCCCCTCCCACGCCATGGGAGGCAAGGACCAGAGGGGAAACCCTTCTCCCATCTAGGGAGGAGGTCAAGGAAGAAGAAGAACAAGGGGGGCTCTCTCCCCCTTGCTTTCGGTGGCACCGGAACACCGCCGGGGGCCATCATCATCACCGCGATCTTCACCAACACCTCCATCATCTTCACCAACATCTCCATCACCTTCCCCCCTCTATCTACAACGGTCCACTCTCCCGCAACCCGCTTTACCCTCTACTTGAACATGGTGCTTTATGCTTCATATTATTTTCCAATGATGTGTTGCCATCCTATGATGTCTGAGTAGATTTTCGTTGTCCTATCGGTGATTGATGAATTGCTATGATTGGTTTGAGTTGCATGTTTTATTATTGGTGCTGTCCTATTGTGCCCTCCGTGTCGCACAAGCGTGAGGGATCCCCGCTGTAGGGTTTGCAATATGTTTATGATTTGCTTATGGTGGGTGGCGTGAGTGACATGAAGCACAGACCCGAGTAAGTAGGTTGTTTGCGTATGGGATAAAGGGGACTTGATACTTTAATGCTATGGTTGTGTTTTACCTTAATGAATGTTAGTAGTTGCGGATGCTTGCTAATAGTTCTAATTATAAGTGCATATGATCCAAGAAGAGAAAGTATGTTAGCTTATGCCTCTCCCTCAAATAGAATTGCAATAGTGATTACCTGTCTAGTAACATAGTCAATTGCTTAGGGACAATTCCACAACTCCTACCACCACTTTTCCACACTCGCTTTATTTACTTTATTGCATCTTTATCTAAACAGCCCCTACTTTTTATTTACGTATTCTTTATTATCTTGCAAACCTATCCTATCACACCTACAAAGTACTTCTAGTTTCATACTTGTTCTAGGTAAAGCGAACGTCAAGCGTGCATAGAGTCGTATCAGTGGCCGATAGGACTTGAGAGAGTATTTGTTCTACCTTTAGCTCCTCGTTGGGTTCGACACTCTTACTTATCGAAAGAGGCTACAACTATCCCACATACTTGCGGGTTATCAAGACCTTTTTCTGGCGCCATTGCCGGGGAGTCATAGCGTGGGGTGAATATTCTCGTGTGTGCTTGTTTGCTTTATCACTACGTAATTTTTATTTGTTTTTCTTAGTTGTTTTGTATCTTTAGTTATGGGTAGGAAACGCAAAATACCAAAAAATTAGTCGTACCTACTGAACCAGTGGTTGAAGAACCACTCAAAATCTATCACACTACTGAAGCTTTTTACTTGGATCATCTTCGATCCCTATGTGCTCATGCTGAAACCCCAACTAGCTTAGTTGAGGGCAAATCTTTAGATGCGCATGCTAGTTATGTGCGACACTGTATATCTAAAAAGGGAAATTATTATGGGATCAAATTCAACGTTTGCAATACTATGCTTGGAATTTATGTGAAATATATGATGTTACTTGTTGTTCTGAAAACCCTAAGAAACACCTTCCCTACCAATGTGAGTTTATTGATTATGGAATCGTATCTTCGTATGCCATGGGTGTTTATAATTACTATCATGTTCAACAAATTGAAAAATTTGTTGCTTTTAAGGGTGCTTTTGAAATTGCTTCTTTGATTGAAAAGTATGATGCTACTCTTTACAAATCTGAAAGTTTTGCCATACTTGAATATTGTTATGATAATTATGCTTCTAATGCCTATGTTAAACCATATATTGAGAAATTCTCCGCTGTCCAAGAAGAGACTAATATTTTGCAGGAAGCTATGGAAGAAGAAATCGATGAAACTGTGAGCTCATTGGATGAAAAAGATGATGAGGAGAGTGAAGAACAAAAGGAGGAAGAGCGGATTAGCTACCCGTGCCCACCTTCTAATGAGAGTAATCCTCCAACTCATACATTGTTTAATTCCCCTTCATGCTTACCGAAGGATGATTGCTATGATGATTGCTATGATCCCTTCAATTTGTATGAAATATCCCTTTTTGATGATGCTTGCTATGCTTGTGGCCAAGATGCCAATATGAATTATGCTTATGGAGATGAACTTGCTATAGTTCCTTATGTTAAACATGAAATTGTTGCTATTGCACCCACGCATGATAGTCCTATTACCTTTTTGAATTCTCCAAACTACTGTCACATCCCCAGTTCAGGCCTTGCTTGTCTTTGCTTTATCATCCATGCATCATGTTTAAATTTTATGAAATTTGAAATGGGGATTGCCTAAACCCTAGCATCAAAGGAATTCACTAGGTTCAACTGAAATATTTTCAGTGAATTCCAAATGGCTTTAAAAAATGTTCATCATTTCTGGAAAAATGCTAGAACCATAACCAGAGGTGTTGCACATTTTTCCTTAACATATTTGGTCACTGAATTAAATCATATAGTATTTGCAATTGGGCATTTAAATGCTATACATTATTTTAAGTGCTCAATTAATTACGAACTTAAGTGTGGGATGCTAGGAATAATCCTATGAGCCCACAACTATTTTCAGGATTTTTGGAAACGTTTTGTATTTTTAATAAAGCCACAAAGTCGCAGAAATAAATAAAAACAGAATTAAAATAGAAAAGAGAGAGAGAAGAAACTACTGCCACTTACAGCCAGCCCACTAACTTTATCCTTTGTAGCAGCCAGTGGCAAAGCCAGCCAGCCCGCCACCGCCAACTCCCTGTTGCCTTCCTCCTCTGCCAGGGAGGGCGTGGCCAGCAGCCAGGCCGGCACGCGCCCCGGCCACCTCCACCCTGCCTGCCTGTGTCCCCGTCGCCTGGATCTCTCCCGCGTCGCCACGCACCCCCCAGGCCCTCTCACTCTCTCCCCGAGCTCCTACCCCCTCTGCTCTCTCTCCCTCCCATGACCAGCGGGCTCGTGCCCGCCGTTCACCGTAGCCATGGCCACCGGCCCTCCCTAGTCCACCCAGCATGTCCAGAGGCTCCGCCTCGACCCCCTCTTCCTCTCCACCGAGCCACAAGGTCCCAGACGCGCTACAACCCCGACACCACCGTCGTCTCCCCCCTCGGGCTCCGACCACCACCGCCGTCGATTCGCCGCACGCAGGACGCCCTCGAGCCCGCCGAGCTTCTCTCCGACCTCGCAGTGAGCCCCTGATCCGAATCCCTCTCTTCCCCCTCGCATTTGCGAGCTCTAGGCCATAGCTCCATCGCGGCCGAACTCCGGCCGCCGCTGACCTTGTCGCCGCTGCCGCTACGGACGCTGCAGCTTGCGCCCGAGCGCGTCATCGTCCTCACCTTGCTCCTAGGAGCCGAACGCACCTAGTAGCACGTCCGAAGCCACACCGTAGCCCCTAGCCGCTCGAGGCCGAACTCCGGTGACCGCCTAGGTCGTCGCCGGCGCCAACTCCGGCCACCCCGACCCCAACTGACTCCGCCAAGAGCCGCGGCTCGTCCCCAGCTCCACTTCAATGCCTTCCGCGTCCCATTTGGTGGCCGGAACGGCCAAAACCACTTTCCGCCACCGCGTCTGGTCGTCGCCGGCGGCTAAACGCCGGCGAGTTGACCCCGTTTGACCCGCTGACCATTGACTTGCGGGCCCAGGTTGACCCCCTGGGTCTCTGACGTGTGGGCCCTCAGGCCACTAATTAAACCAGGATTAGCAATAGTTTAACGCTAACTAAATCTAGTTTAGTTAACCACTGACACGTGGGGCCCAGTGGTCAGTTTGACCTGGGCCACCCGTTGACCTGCTGACCTCAGCCTTACGTCATGCTGACGCAGTAAATCTTTTTCTGGATTTATTTTTATTCAGGAATTCCAGAAATTGTTGCAAACTTCTAAAATTCATATAAAATCAACCGTAGCTCCAAATCAAACAAATTATATATGAAAAATTATCAGAAAAATTCAAGGAATCCATCTGTACCATTTTCATGCATGTTTGAACAATGTTTGTCCTCTGTTTTGGACAAAACAAATAAAGGGCATTTAAATAATCATATGTGGAGTTGGAATTTGAATCATGTATTCAAACCAACTTCATTTAAATCATAGCTAGGTGCATTAGCTCAAACCACAGCATATTGCCATGTCACATTCATGCATCATATTGTTGCATTGCATTGATTGTGTTTCTTCTTTATTTGCCGGAAATTGTTCCCTCTCGATGAGCGTGGTTCCGACGATGAGTTCGATGACACCGATGAAGAACTATAATATCTTGAAGTGCGAGCAAGCAAAACCCCTTGTTCATTCCGATACAATCCCACTCTCTCGCTCCTGCTCTCTTTTCTGCATTAGGACAACAACGATTCAATCTGTTACTTGTCATGTAGCTGAACCCTTTATCCTTTGCATGACTGTCATTCCACGGTAAATGGATGAAACCCACTAGCATGAGTAGGATTCGTTTGAGCCTGTTGTGCCTACTCATACATGCTTGTTTGTCATGCCTGCTCTTGCTTAGAGTTGAGTCGGGTCCGATTCATCGAGGATGAATCGGAGGTGTGTGAACATGTCCTCTTGTGTGAGCTAAATGTGTGAACACGATTTGGTAAAGGTAGCGGTGAGAGGCCATGTAGGAGTACATGGTGGGTTGTCTCATTGCGGCCGTCCTCGGGAACTGAGTTCGTGTTTGTGATCCATGATTCAGCTACTACCACGCATTGGGCCCGAAACCCATGGACCCTCTCGGCTTCTTAATCACCCTTGTCCTCTGTCCGGGAGTTGCAAGTAGTTTACGTGTTTGTAGTATCTTTGGAGGCCGTCTTGTGCACTGACCGTAGGGGTGGGCTGTGATCACGGTAGGCACGTGGCACGGTGTCTGGCGCCCGTTTGGTGTCTCGGGAACCCTGTTCACATCGTTTGGGGCTGTGAGCGAAACTTTGGCTGGAACTCCTCATAGATGGAACCCAAATAGGTGATAAACCTGGACTAGGGACTTGAGTGTTTAGGTAGGCCGTGGCCGACACCCACGTTGGGCTTCCGCTGAAGGTTGTCGAGTACATGTCGTGTACGCGGTAAGTGGTGAGCGTGTGTGAAGAAGTACACCCTGCAGGTTAACATCATCTATTGAATAGCCGTGTCCGCGGAAAAGGACTTCGGGTTGCCTATAACAGTTCATAGACAAGTGAAAGTGGATACTCTAAAATACGCAAGATAAGCGTGAGTGCTATGGATGGCGTTCTCGTGAGGGAGGCGGAGCGGATTCATAGTGGTGTATTGATATGGTGAATATGTGGACTCGTGCATACCTCAAAAGAGTTACTTGCGATCGTAGTTTAGGATAGCCACCGAGTCAAAGCTGGCTTGCTTGCTGCTGTTAAACTCCACCATCCCTTTGTTGATAATGATGCATATGTAGTTAGTTCGATGTAAGTCTTCTTGGGTACATTTGTACTCACGTTTGCCTATTTTATGTTTTTGCAGAGAGACCTCGGTCTCGTTAGTAGTTCCGCGTGGACTTCGACGTTTAGCTTGTTACCTCAGCTACGATCTTGTGCCCTTGGCAGGATCTGGTAGATAGTCAGGCTTCTAAGCCTTTTTCATTTGTAGATGTCTGTACTCGGACATGTTAGCTTCGCTTGTGTTTGACTTGTATGCTCACAATGTTGGGTCATGAGACCCATGTTTGTAATATCTCGCTCCTCGGGCCTAATGAATAAATGCTCGAGTCGTAGAGTCATGTTGTGATGCCATGTTGTATTTGCACATATCGAGCATATTGTGTGTATGTTATTGAAATGCTTGGTATGTGTGGGATCGACTATCTAGTTGTTTATCTTTAGTAGCCTCTCTTACGGAAATGTCTCCTAGTGTTTCCATTGAGCCATGGTAGCTTGCTACTGCTCCGGAACACTTAGGCTGGCCGGCATGTGTCCTTCTTCGTTCTGTGTACGTCCCTCGGGAAATGTCACGCGTTGAGTACCGAGTCTGTTAGCCCGCTACAGCCCAGTTTACGGAGTCCTGCTAGCCCAGTGCTACAGCCGGAACTTACTCGCGATGACCGACACGTTCGATCTTTGGGTCATGGATGCTGTCCTGTAAGTCTGTGCCACTTTGGGTTTACGACTAGCCATGTCAGCCGGGCTCCTTTTCATATGGATGCTAGCGACACTATCATATCGTGTGCCAAAAGGCGCAAACGGTCCCGGGCAAAGGTAAGGCGACACCCGTGGGGATACCGTGCGTGAGGCCGCAAAGTGATATGAGGTGTTACAGGCTAGATCGATGTGACATTGAGTCGGGGTCCTGACAACTACACTATATCGGAGAAGTTTGTGCTTATTAAGGATTATATTGATGGGTTGCCTTTTACCATTGCACATGATGATTTTGATGAATGTAATATGCATGTGCTTGCTGCTCCTACTTGCAATTATTATGAGAGAGGAACTCTTTCTCCACCTCTCTATGTTTCCCATACTATGAAATTGCAAGAAACTGCTTATACTATGCATTGGCCTTTACTATGTGTGCATGAATTGTTCTCTTATGACATGCCGATGCATAGGAAGAGAGTTAGAATTCATTGTTGCATGATATATGTTACTTTGTGCTCACTACTAAATTACAAATCATTGTTAATTAAAATTGGCTTTGATATACCTTGGGATCCGGGTGGATCCATTACTTGAGCACTAAATGCCTAGCTTAATGGCTTTAAAGAAAGCGCTGTCAGGGAGACAACCCGGAAGTTTTAGAGAGTCATTTATTTCTGTTGAGTGCTTTCATATAGTTTAAAAACAAAAAAATAAATAGGGGAACCTGGAAACTTTTCAAAAAGGAAAGTGAAAGCGAAAAAGACAAGCATTGTTGAAGTGGGAGAGCTCCTTGAACTTTGTTCATGCTCGCGGAAACTTTGTGAATCTTGATTACAGAAACTTTTCATCAAAAATAATTATCCCCTTGTATAATTCCATTGTATTATAAAAATAATGTGCCAAGGTTTGCCTTTAAGATGTTTACAATGCTTGTTGGTTTGTACGGTGCAGGACAGAAACTTTGTCTGTAGTGCGCGATTTTACATTTTTAACTGGAACGTCAAACGGTTATGATTCTTTTTGCACTATCTTTATGTACAAATTTTTTATGTTTACTAATTTTCGTAGAATCTTTGGGGTAACAGAGGTATGGTGGATGTTCAGATTGCTACAGACTGTTCTGTTTTTGACAGATTCTGTTTTTGATGCATAGTTTGCTTGTTTCGATAAATCTATCAATTTATATTAGTGGATTAAGCCATGGAAAAGTTATATTACAGTAGACACAATGCAAAAACAAAATATGAATTGGTTTGCAATAGTACTTAGAGTGGTGATTTGCTTTATTATACTAATGGATCGTACCGAGTTTTCTGTTGAAATTTTGTGTGGATGTAGTGTCAAATCGAGGATGATGTCTTGATATGAGGAAAAGGAAGAGAGGCAAGAGCTCAAGCTTGGGGATGCCTGAGGCACCCCAAGTAAATATTCAAGGAGACTCAAGCGTCTAAGCTTGGGGATGCCCCAGAAGGCATCCCCTCTTTCTTCAACAAGTATCGGTATGTTTTCGAATTCGTTTCGTTCATGCATTATGTGCGAGTCTTGGAGCGTCTTTTGCATTTAGTTTTCACTTTTCTTTTATGCACCATGATGGTATGAGATAGTCCTTGGTTGATTTATAGAATGCTCATTGCAATTCACTTAAATATTTTGACTTTATAGAATGCTTCATGTGCTTCACTTATATCATTTGAAGTCTGGATTGCCTGTTTCTCTTCAAATAGAAAACGGCCATTTGTAGAATGCTCTTTTGCTTCACTTATAGTTGTTAGAGCGTGGGCATATCTTTTGTAGAAATAATTAAACTCTCTTGCTTCACTTATATCTATTTAGAGAGATGACAGGAATTGGTCATTCACATGGTTAGTCATAAAATCCTACATAAAACTTGTAGATCGCTGAATATGATATGTTTGATTCCTTGCAATAGTTTTACGATATAAAGGTGGCGATATTAGAGTCATGCTAGTGGGTGGTTGTTGATTGTAGAGACACTTGTGTTGAGGTTTGCAAGTCTCGTAGCATGCACGTATGGTAACCGTTGTGTGATAAATTTGAAGCATGGGGTGTTTCTTTGATTGTCTGCCTGATGAGTGGCGGTCGGGGACGAGCAATGGTATTTTCCTACCAATCCATCCCCCTAGGGGCATGCGTAGTAGTACTTTGCTTCGAGGGCTAATAAACTTTTGCAATAAGTATATGACTTATTTATGACTAATGTGAGTCCATGGATTATACGCACTCTCACCCTTCCATCATTGCTAGCCTCTTCGGTACCGTGCATTGCCCTTTCTCACCTCGAGAGTTGGTGCAAACTTGACCGGTGCATCCAAACCCCGTGATACGATACGCTCTATCACACATAAGCATCATTATATCTTCCTCAAAACAGCCACCATACCTACCTATCATGGCATTTCCATAGCCATTCTGAGATATATTGCCATGCAACTTCCATCATCATCATATTCATGACTTGAGCATTCATTGTCATATTGCTTTGCATGATCGTAAGATAGCTAGCATGATGTTTTCATGGCTTGTCTGTTTTTTCATGTCATTGCTACGCTAGATCATTGCACATCCCGGTGCACCGCCGGAAGCATTCATATAGAGTCATATCTTTGTTCCAGTATCGAGTTGTAAGTAAATAAAAGTGTGATGATCATCATTATTAGAGCATTGTCCCCAAAAAGAAAACAAAGAAAGGCCAAAAAGAAAAAAAGAAAGGCCAAAGAAAAAAAAGAAAAAAACAAAATAAATAAAAGGGGCAATGTTACTATCTCTTTTTCCACACTTGTGCTTCAAAGTAGCACCATGTTCTTCATGTAGTGAGTCTCATATCTTGTGCTTCAAAGTAGCACCATGTTCTTCATATAGATTGTCTCCTATGTTGTCCCTTTCACATACTAGTGGGAATTTTCATTATAGAACTTGGCTTGTATATTACAACAACGGCTTCCTCAAATGCCCTAGGTCTTCATGAGCAAGCAAGTTGGATGCACACCCACTTAGTTTCTTTTGTTGAGCTTTCATACACTTATAGCTCTTAGTGCATCCGTTGCATGGCAATCCCTACTCCTCGCATTGACATCAATTGATGGGCATCTCCATAGCCCGTTGATTAGCCGCGTCGATGTGATACTTTCTCCTTTTTTGTCTTCTCCACATAACCTCCATCATTATATTCTATTCCACCTATATTGCTATATCCATGGCTTGCGCTCATATATTGCGTGACGGTTGAAAAAGCTGAAGCGCGTTAAAAAGTATGAACCAATTGCTCGGCTTGTCATCCGCGTTGTGCATGATGGGAGCATTCTGTGTGACGAAAATGAAGCATGGCCAAACTGTATGATTTTGTAGGGATAAGCTTGCTTTGGCCTTGTTGTTTTGAAAAGACATGATTGCTTTATTGGTGCGCTCAAAGTATTATTGTTTTTATGTCAAATGGTAGACTATTGCTTTGAATCACTTGTGTCTTAATATTCATGCCATGATTAGACATATGATCAAGATTATGCTAGGTAGCATTCCACATAAAAAATTATCTTTTTTATCATTTACCTACTCAAGGACGAGCAGGAATTAAGCTTGGGGATACTGATACATCTCCATCGTATCTATAATTTTTGATTGTTCCATGCCAATATTATTCAACTTTTATATACTTTTGGCAACTTTTTATACTAATTTTTGGGACTAACATATTGATCCGATTGCCTAGTGCGGTTTACATGCATTGCATGTTTTTGTTCATGAAACCCAATATCAAACGGAGTCCAAGCGGGATAAAAGCGGACGGAGATTTTTTTGAATATTTAGGATTTTGGGAATTAAAATCAGCGCGCGGTGTGCAGGGTGGCCACGAGAGAGGGGGCGTGCCCTCCCCCCTGGGCGTGGCCTGGGCTCTCGTGGGCAACCCGTAAGGCGGTTGACGCTCTTCTTTTGGCTCAAGAAATCTAATTTTATGAGAAAGATCTGGGCGAAAGATTCACCCCAATTGAAGTTACGGATCTCCGGATATTTAAGAAACGGTGAAGGGGTAGAATCTGAGGACGCAGAAACAGGGAGATAGATCCAATCTCAGAGGGGCTCTCGCCCCTCCCACGCCATGGGAGCCAAGGACCAGAGGGGAAACCCTTCTCCCATCTAGGGAGGAGGTCAAGGAAGAAGAAGAACAAGGGGGCTCTCTCCCCTTGCTTCCGATGGCGCCGAAACGCCGCCGGGGGCCATCATCATCACCGCGATCTTCACCAACACCTCCATCATCTTCACCAACATCTCCATCACCTTCCCCCTCTATCTACAGCGGTCCACTGTCCCGCAACCCGCTGTACCCTCTACTTGAACATGGTGCTTTATGCTTCATATTATTTTCCAATGATGTGTAGCCATCCTATGATGTCTGAGTAGATTTTCGTTGTCCTATTGGTGATTGATGAATTCCTATGACTGGTTTGAGTTGAATGTTTTATTATTGGTGCTGTCCTATTGTGCCCTCCGTGTCACGCAAGTGTGAGGGATCCCTGCTGTAGGGTTTGCAATATGTTTATGATTTTCTTATGGTGGGTGGCGTGAGTGACATGAAGCACAGACCCGAGTAAGTAGGTTGTTTGCGTATGGGATAAAGGGGACTTGATACTTTAATGCTATGGTTGGGTTTTACCTTAATGAACGTTAGTAGTTGCGGATGCTTGTTAATAGTTCCAATCATAAGTGCATGTGATCCAAGAAGAGAAAGTATGTTAGCTTATGACTCTCCCTCAAATAGAATTGCAATAGTGATTATCGGTCTAGTAACATAGTCAATTGCTTAGGTACAATTACACAACTCCTACCACCACTTTTCCACACTCGCTTTATTTACTTTATTGCATATTTATCTAAACAACCCCTACTTTTTATTTATGTATTCTTTATTATCTTGCAAACCTATCCTATCACGCCTACAATGTACTTCTAGTTTCGTACTTGTTCTAGGTAAAGCGAACGTCAAGCGTGTGTAGAGTCGTATCAGTGGCCGATAGGACTTGAGAGAGTATTTGTTCTACCTTTAGCTCCTTGTTGGGTTCGACACTCTTACTTATCGAAAGAGGCTACAATTATCCCGTATACTTGCGGGTTATCAGTAATGTCATGGAACACTTCTACGATAGCACAGGTATGACTATCTCGATTCTATCATAAAATCGTCATGGATGTACATACATGACAGAAAACGAGACCTACTGTGACAAACACATATCATCACAGAAGTGTATTTTTTGTAGTGGATCTACACTACATATGCATCGGTACCAATGAAATGGGTAGTATCTGTGGACTGAACTGCAGAATGCCATAAGAGAAGGGGAAAGCCTAGCCTATCGAAGACTAGCATCTTCAAGCATCTTGCAGCATCAGAAGAGATAAGAGTAACATATTATAATAACAGTAAGTATGTTGTAACAACGCCCAGAGATCACTTCCTCGACTCCCTATGAGAAAGCAATCCCGAAGCCATCATTTCAATTTCATGCATCAGCATCCAGTGATAGTTGTATCGATCGGGATACAACTCCGATCGTCCGTTACCATGGACACGGCTATTCGAATAGATAATACTTCCCTGCAGGGGTGCACAAACTCACCCAAGACGCTTGATCAACTCTGGCCGGACACACCATCAGGTCATGACCAGCCTCGGCCGATCAACACGTCGTGGGTTATCAAGACCTTTTTCTGACAGCCCTTGGATCTAAGATCGAATGGTCGCATGCTAAGTTGCTGGAAATTTGTAGAATAACCCTCCAGGATAGAATATTCACCCATAGGTCTAGAATCATGCCATGCAACCGTTCGATCTCAGATCCAAGGGCTCTCAGAAGCCCGTATCATGGGAGCATGGAAAGCCCCGCCGTTCGCACGCCCCACTCAGCATTTTTGAACTAGAAAACCGCTAAAAGTTTGCTCCTACTCTTGGCCGACCGTTCGTTAACATTATAGCAGTTTGCTCCTAGTCGTCTCGTCCTTTCACATTACAGTAGTTCCATTAATCCTAACCCTCCTCCCAAATCCATGGCCTCCCAAATCTCCATGATCGACGGTGAGTACAAGGTCAGAACCATCACCAGCAATGAGTTCGACATCATCTATACCCGTTCTTCTGCGATCGTGAAAGGATGCCTTGCTCGCTTCAGATGCATGTTCAAAAACTCAAAGGCAGAGTGGGTCACTGGGCTAGATGTTGAGTACACCACAGTCCTGGACAAAGAGAAGAATCTAAATGATGAAGAGAATAAGAAGCCCGTCGTGATCCAGGTTTGCGTGCATAACTTGTGGTTGGTCTACCACATATGCCATGCCGACGTTGAGTGCGAGGAATTTAAGAACTTCCTCGGGGGCGGCATAGTCAAATTCGTTACTGTAGACTTTACGAACAACAAAGAAGTCCTAGGTCGGAGAAGCCTCGTTGTAGGCGAGCCCTTCGACCTCCATAGGAATGTTCTGGTGTCCTCCCGTCAGCCTTCAATGTTGACCCTTGCAGGAGCCTTGGTTCATCCTTCATATGGTAAACTGAAGAAACCTCCGCCCAAGTTTCATCGTCATGCATGGCAGTGGAATGTACTAGATATAGACCACATTTACTATGCTACGATGGATGCCTACCTTTGTTTCAATATCTACAATGGTTGGATGAACAGGAAGAGCCAAGTGTGCGGTTCTAACAAAGAAGTATCGGCCAAGAGGAAGAGGGACAAGGACGAAGTCGAGCACGTGGATGAGGAGTCCGAGTAAGGTGGCAGTGTCGTTGCTCATGGTGGTTGTAATGCAGTGTCTACCGGATTGGTTGCTTAGTTTAATTTCAGGGTGCTTCCTTTTATTTGAGGGGTGTGTTGTGCTGAGCCCCCAACAGAACTATGTTATGTTCCTTCTCGTTACTTTAACTCTTCAGTACGTGTGAGACTAGTATTTCTTATAGTTCATCTTGTAGTTGGTAGTAATACAACTCGTTTCTTCACATTATATACCTACAATATATATGGCCAACAACATATAGCAAGCAGTTTGGTTGTCAAAGAATTTCAGGGTGCTTAGTTTCATTTGAGGGGTGTGTTGTGCTGGACACCATTTTTGTGACTCAAATCTCTTTTGCCATGTTATAATGACATAAATACATATGGACCAACATGCCAGTTCTCCCTCTATCTCACTACAGTACAATAAAGTATGGGGCCTACTTGATCCCAACAACATTCTTATTTTCCTGTAAAATTATTCGCTTGGTTACTCCTGACAAGGGGGGCCACACTTATCATTGTGAGATAGAGAGAATTGACATGTGGGTCTAGGCTTATTTTTGTCATACAACGTGGTCAACGGGTTTGACGTCAAAATAACAATTTCTAATCATATTTTTGAGCAAACATCTAACGGAACGATGGAATTTTTGAGATATCTAATTGCATTTTTTTAGCAATCATCTCAAGGATCGATGGCATTTTTGAGTAGTTGTAACTTCTAATAGCAAAACTGAGTAGTGAGACACAACTAGTGGCATAAATAATAAAAACCCAAGAATTAAATAGGTATGCTAATTTCTTTAATAGAATTTAGCACCCCATCTAAGCACATACTAGCTTTTTTAATAGTACTATATGCATAATTTGGCGATGAGCGCTCTCTTTATGTACCACCTTTTTCCTTTAATTTCATGTTGTTAGTTTTGCTCCAATGCGCAACCCATCGATACTACCACTGTACAAAAGTATACATTTAAAAGGCTAGAGGGTGGGGTAGTCTCACTTGGTCGGTTTCACGAAAGGTGAGGGCCTTTGTGATTTGACGGCTCATTACTGCTAGAAGGCAGGGCCTTGTGATTTGACTGCTCGTATAAATGTTGCTGACGACCTGAGGAGGAGCAAAGAACCATCTGGTATACTCAAGTTTTCCACTGGAGTACTAGTACGACGGAGGACCACGAAACACAACAGCCCAGTGCGATATGGCGATAAAAAATGATCTAATTTGCTAGTCATCGATCCCACGGTGCCGCTCATCGTTAGCATTGTTCTATTCATGCCTCGTAGAGAACGTGACACCTGCGGCTAAACATTCGAATCAAAATAAGAAACACAGGAGGAAAAGAAGAAGGATGATTATCCCCCCAAAAAAGAAGGAAGACGGACAGACAAAGTCTGGGAGGCTGCTCTCTACTACATGAAGGGTTGCTGGCGGTGGAGTCGTAACTGCTTCTTCATCGCCTCCGCGACCTCCATCTGCTCGCGCATCTCCTCCGCCATCTTCTTCATTTTGTTCATGACGCGTGATTTCTCGACGCGAGCCTTGATCATCTCTTCCACGGCCGCATTACATACCTTCACAGCAATCGGGTGCTCAATGCGGAGCTTCGCCAACTCCTCCTTCTTTTCCCTGACGAGGGCGTGCAGCATCCTCAGCGAGGAACTACTCTTCTCATGCAGCATCTTCCATATGGTGTTCTCCTCCTTCACCAGGTTGAGCTCGTGGCGGAGCTTTGCATTGTCCTCCTGAAGTTGCAACATTTTGCCGCTCGCCTTCTTCTCCGAGGCAATGCTCTTCTTTAGCAGCATCACCAAGCCGGCGGTCAACTACCCCTGCTCATTGAGCTCAATGGGCATGTCGTCGAGGCTCTCCTTCAATAGCTCCACCAAGCCGTCGATGAACTCCTTCTGCTTATTGAGACGATCGGGCATGTCGTCGAGGGTTAACGACTCCAGCGCCGCCAGCTCGGCATCTTCGCCTTTGTGGCTAGGGCGCTCCTGGGAGCCCTCGCCTGCCTGTGAGAGATCTTTCGAGGTCTCTACAAAGCGGTGAGCCCTCTTTTTTTCCCGTGGCCTTGGTCGCCGCTGCCTTTTTATGAGTAGTACTCGACCTAGAGCTCTGCACACCGGCCATGGCAAGGACGAACGAAGAAGAAAGACTTAATTATGAGGAGGAAGGTGGAGTAATTTTCGGCTAGGTAGTTCTCCTTTTTATAACCTAGTACTAGCACTAGTACTAAAACCTGCATAGTGGGAACACGTTCAGGTTTGATACGTACTACTACCTGTGTCCATTGTAATCTGTGCCAAAGTTTAACCATAAATTTAACTAACAAAATATTCATGCATGTCATAAAAAATATATCATTAAAAATTATGTTCAAATACGAATCCAACGATATAATTTTATTAACATGCACTAACATTTCATCAGGTAAATCATTGGTAAAAATTAGTATAAATTACAAAGAGGACTAATAAACCAGGACGGAGGTAGTAGGTGTGAGCAGGTTTGCACTTAATTATAGCATGGTAGTACTACTTTGGAATGTGATGGGAACAAGCTAAAGATTGATTGATAGTTTTGGTTTCGAGGCCCGAAACGGCTCCCGATGAGTTTAGTGGAACATAAATTTCAAGTACTACTGCTCAAATGTGGTCGCACAAGTCAGTGATGTAACTAGTCGTACATGTCAGACTGAGCCGATGCGTGTCCCTTCGGTGAGATGCGGGTCCGACCAACTGTCTGTTGGTGCGACCGACCGTAAGTATTACGTGATGGAGACTTCTGGTAGTGGCTTTGGGTGATTGTCATGATCAAGCATTCATAAACTAGTGATAAATCAATTACCATTCCAAATCACCAAGTATTTTCATAGGAATATAATACATATATATGGAGTGATTGTAGGTTGCAAACCGACATGGCGTTGCAAGTTCACTGCAGCAGCAACCGAGTAGGTCACTGCACCGCTGGTGGGGAAGGAGGGAAACTCACCTCGCCTACGATGCATGCCCAACGGTGCCGCCGCAGCTGGTCCCGGGATTTGGCTTCTCCCATCGCCCATTTGAACAATTGCAAGGGCTTCTCATGCCATTCCGTAGGCATGCACATTCTTTCCTCCATAGTTGACTCCGTGAATATGATCTCTGCCATTAGCCCCAGCTCGAAAACAACGCGTCGCTGCCAGATGCTGACATCCCTCAGCATCTCTCCCCTGAGATCGACTTGCGCATCCGCCTTGTGCTTTGCTAGGCGCGGCTCCTTCGAACTTGTCTCCAATCGCTGTGACGCTTCCTCGATCTGATTTGCCCTTGCTGCCCACCACCTGAAATGCAGCCCTGGCATGTCCTCCAGCGCTACCGATCTGTGATTCTAGAGCAATGGATCCCCTATAAAACACATGTGGGTTTCGCTCAAAGGCGGCAATGTTGCGGGCCACAGCGAGAGGGCAGCGCCCGGGATCCTAGGATCTAAGGGATTATCCATGGAGGGATCCGGTGGGCGAGGCGGGGAGGCGACCGTAGGCGCTGGGAGAGCCCTACGAGGCTAATATAAAGATAGTACTACTCCACTCCGTCCATATTTAAATACTCCCTCCGTTTCTTTTTAGTCCGCATATAAGATTTGGTCAAAGTCAAACTTTGTAAAGTTTGACTAATTTTATAGAAAAAAATATTAACATCTCCAATACTAAAATTATATGTTATGAAACTTAATTTGATCATGCATCTTATATTATTGATTTCATAGTGTGGATGTTGATATCTTTTCCTACAAATCTAGTAAAATTATACAAAGTTTGACCATGACCAAATCTTATATGCAAACTAAAAAAGAAACGGAGGGAGTAGTACAAAGGCCATCAACAGTAACCCAGGAAAAAATTGATCATCCTGCCTGCGTCCTGGTTTATTGTTGCCCTTTTTATTTTGTGCCAATTTTTGACCAAAAAAATTAACTAACAAAATTCAAGCACTACAGCCAAAGTTTCTGTTTTTCTCACTACACAAACCAAACAAGCTATCTAATCATCCTAACGGCAAATATTGGCACATTATTATTATAGTACAAAGGATTTGTTCAAGGGGATAATTATCTTTGTTGAAAAGTTTATGTAATCGAGGTTCACAAAGTTTCCATGGGCATGAAAAAACTTCAAGGCTAGCTCCCACTTTAACAATGTTCGTCTTTCTCACTTCCACTTTTCTTTTTGGAAAGTTTTAGGTTCCCCTCTATATTTTTTTGGTTTTATAAACTTTTAAAAGCACACAACAGAAAAAATGACTCTCTTAAACTTCCGGGTTGTCTCCCTGACAGCGCTTTCTTTAAAGCCATTAAGCTAGGCATATAGTGCTCAAGTAATGGATCCACCCGGATCCCAAGGTATATCAAAGCCAATTTTAATTAACAATGATTTGTGATTTAGTAGTGAGCACAAAGTAACATATATCATGCACAAACGAAATCTAACTCTCTTCCTATGCATCGGCATGTCATAAAAGAACAATTCAGGCACACGAAGTAAAGGTCAATGCATAGTATAAACAGTTTATTGGAATTTTATCATACTGGAAACATAGAGATGCGGAGATGTAGTTCCGCTCTCATAATAATTGCAAGTAGGAGCAGCAAGCACATGCATATTATATTTATCAAAATCATCATGTACAAGTAGAACGCAACCCATCAATATAGTCCTTAATAAGCGCAAACTTCTTTGATATAGTGTAGTTGGGAGAATTCAAAAAGATAATAGGACTATCATGCATGGGTTCAATAGCAACAATTTCATTCTTAACAAAAGGAACTATAGCAAGTTCATCTCCATAAGCATAATTCATAATGGCATCATGGGCACAAGCATAGCAAGTATCAAGTTCATCAAAAAGGGATATTTCAAATGAATCCAAGGGATCATAGCAATCACCATAGCAATCATCCTTCGGTAAGCACGAAGGGAAATTAAACAATGTATGAGTTGAAGAGTTACTCTCATTACAAGGGCACAGGTAGCTAATCTGCTCTTCCTCCTTTTGTTCTTTGCTCTCCTCGCCATCTTTTTCATCTAATGAGCTCACAGGGTCATGTATTTCTTCTTCCATAGATTCTTGCAAAATATTAGTCTCTTCTTGGACAGCGGAGACTTTCTCAATAAATTGCATCAATATCAGAATTATATTCATAATTATCATATCAATATTTAAGTTAAGCATAATTTTTAGGTCTGTAAATATCATCATCATCATAATTTTCACACTTTTCAAACAAAGATTCAATTTCATAAGCACCCTTAAAAGGAATGAAGTAATCATATATACCATTAGCATAAGAAGCCAAGGTTTTATTATCATTAAATTTTACATGAAAAGGGAAGGTTTGGTGCCTTCATCCTAACACTACTGGCCATTGGATATCATCTACAATGCACCAGATTTTGCCACATGTACAGTCTAGAAGACTCCATGGTTGAACTTAAGCATAATGCACAAACCTCAAAACACAAGCACTTCTCCATTGTTCTAGAATCTTCCGTATCATAATTGGCCAAATTTTTCTGTACATGAATTGCCATCATTTGTTTTTACTTTGTGCTTTACAACGCACAATTTCATGAATTTTAAAATATATTAGCTTTTTTTTATGAAAACTAATTGATTTTGAATGAGATGAACTATAAGAATTAAACGAACATCTACATCATGCGTATATGACTCAAAGCTTACATGCTATAATGTGGTATTTATTTATAATTTGGTTGCCAAATCTCATGTGTGCAATGCACGTGTACCTTACTAGTCTAAATGGTGCTTGTGTGTGTGTGTTGTGCGTGTTAAACACATTGTATGTAGTATCATACAGGGTTTAGATTTCGAACATCTAGCTCGAGCATACATGTACTATGATTTGAATTCAACATAAAATGGATACATATATTTGAATTTAAGATCGTATGTAAATGTAGTTCATATTTATATCGGAATTTACTACTCCTATATTCATGTCATGTGTTGTGAAGATAATATTTAGATGGTTGTATAACTAACCCATGTACAATCCCATTCAAACAGGGAAAATGTACTCAAATTTAGTCCATATTCTAGACAACATGAATTGTTTTTTATTGTTGAGGGAAGTGTAAATTGTTTTGGTACTGTACACGTTATGTTTGTTGTCCCAATTTTTTAGTTTTTTGTTGTTGTATTTGAATGCATTTCTAGTAATATAGTAAAACGGGACATGGCTCTCTCTAGTGATGAGGTGCAAATTGTATTTTTTGTACACGTTAAGCTTGTTCTCCCGAAATTTCAAGCCGCGCCTTGTTATGCCGAAATTTCAAGCTAGCATCTCTGTCTATCATGCTACGAAACTCCCGCCTCTTCAACCCGCACCTTGTTACCCCCAAAATATTTAAGATATATCTTTTTCTTGTTGTTCTCCGAAAACTCCCTCCATCTCAACCCGCGCCTTGCTATCCCGAAATTACAACATGCACAAAAACTCCCACCTCCTGCGAAATCCCGACACGCAAATGCCCGTGATTCCCCTGAACCAAAAGAACTGCCTAGCTCAAATAGGTGGGGGTACTTTCATAACTTACCCCATATTTCGGACAAGCGCATCCCCAAGCCATGGTTCCACCTTCCATCCCATCTGCCAGCCCATTCGTACACTGAGGCCGCGAAAACCCGTGAAGCCCCACACCCTCCTCCGTCCGCCACCTAGCCGGAGCCTCTTCCCCGACGACATCGTCCACAGCAACACCTCGACGTCCCCCATCCACCATACCGGATGAGGATCCGTCGTAGATCTCGTCGTCCTGCTGGTTCAGCCACCCGGTCCTCCACCTCCAAGGAGCTTCCCCGATGTTCCCCTCATCTTTCGTGCCACCTCCATTCCCACACTGCCGTCTTTACCTACACCACCGGAAGAGAAGCTTCATCACCGATTCCTCGGATGAAGCTGAGGCTTAATCGACATCACCAAAGAGGTTCTACACTAATCGCCGCATTTTCTTCTTAATTTGATCTCACGGTGCAGCCGGCGCTCGGTACCGAGCCGACATGGTGCGACTCCATCCACGGCGGCGTCGCCGGGCACTTCCTCCACGGCATCGCTCCCTCGGCGGCGATGTCCACATCAGTAGGAGCTGCTGCTGCTTTGGCTCTCGTCGCGCTGCTACTTTGCTCATGCTCCCGATCCCCTGCCTGGTCTGCTCTTTCTCTTGCTGTTGCTCTCGCTCTTGCTCTTGCTTGCGCTGCTGCTCTACTCTTGCATGCGCTGCTGCTGCATGAGCAGCAGATCCTTCTCTCCCTCAAGCCCCTGCAGATGCTACCCGAGATGTTGCTACATGACCAGCTGCCCCGGCTCTCGCACGCGCTGCTACTCCGGGCACTGCTATTGCTACTGTTTTTTCTGCTAGTAGTGCATTCAATTTCAACAGTAAATTTCAGTTTTGACAGCAAAATTCAGTTTTAGTAAAATTCAGTTTTGACGGCAAAATTCAATTTCGACAGTTAAATTCAGTTTAAATAGTTAAGTTCAGAGATGAGCGGCTGACGTATTTTACATCTAGCGCTTTGTGGTTATGTATTTTACGTCATCTATTGGAGATGCTATTAGAATTCACTCAGGTTAACATTGTCTCTCTTTTCCTGCTTCAGCCTCGCCGTCATACAACTCATCGGAGCTGCTCCAACGACGAAACCCTCCATCACAATGGAGCAATACCCCGGGCTCCATCTCCAGACGCCTAAGATCTTCCCCTCCTCCGACAGCCAAATCATCCTGAGCATCCTCACCGACCAACCCAATCAAGCCGAGATCGACATGGCTTCGTCAAACAGGTTGTACACTTGTTGCATCGCTTTTTTACTCTACATGTTATATATGATGTCCACTGAGCACACGTAGTAACGTGGAATATGATTAGTTTCTCCTACTATATGATAAGCAGTGAGGTACCTGGCAACTTAGCTATCCATGATGGACTCTCTTGAATGCCATCATTATTTATCTCTGCTCGTTTGAGCTGTGCATATGTAGGTGGGCCTGGGAATTGAGCTAGTAGGGCAGTGGCCTGGGTCCAAAGTAGTAGATGCAGCATAAAAATATTTTTTCATTGTAGGCCTTGCTCAAGGTTGCATACTGGAATCACCACTGCTTGAAAGGAAAAGTGAAGGAATGACATAGGAATTGGAAAATTTCATATGGTACTACTATTCATGCATTTGGTTCAAAGGAATGGAGCAAAGGAAAACTGTAGGATTTGTTCCTTTAGTGTCTCCTTGAAAGAAAAATCATAGGAATTTTAATATCCACTTGTCCTCCTTTTCAAATACCTATTCATGAAGTACAAGACTAAGAGATAGTAGCATAATAGCATTATAATCGTACATTTTCTTGTGGTTTGACTTAATCTCACCATGCTTCTTTGCATGTTGTGATCTTCCAATTCTTGTGAACCAAACACCCAGATTGGCAGAAATCATCTGTTCTTAAATTCTCTGTTTTGCATGTGCATTCCTATCCTATTCCCATATATTTCCAATCCCTGCATTGTTAGAATCCTCAAATTTAAACAAGCCCTTACACAATTACTTTTGTTACAAATATGTGTCAAATAAAACCTTGTGTGGTTTGTCCCACTCCTGCTAAACTATGTTCCACCCTAGCTCAGCTGCTCCAACGACGAGAGGGTTCACCACAGCAGGGATCCGCCCTCCAGACTGTCTTTCGCCACCTCAGATCTTCTTCCCCGCCGCCAGCAGCCATGACAACTGCATTACCATCATCAACCGAGCAGATGACCTCGAGGACTACACGGGTCCGCAAGAGAGGTGACACTCTTTCGTATCTACTTACGTTATGCATCGGTTAATATTACATGCTACTTTATCGTCCTGTTCACCGATTAGACTCTGAGTCAGCTCCAAACTAATGCTCAAACTTGAGTTTTGAAATGGTTGTAGGGTACATATCGGGGCCACAATCAATAGTATCTATCTACTATCTGGTTAATCACTAGTGTCTACTGTGAGTTTCATGTTGGGTGCGAAACAAATAGTAAAGAATCCATTATCTGTATTTTTTAACTGAAGCCATTATCTGCCTCCTATCATTGGTTTTGGGTCTATCCATAAGTTGCTACCATCACTCTGGATTTCTGCATGCACTCCTTTCATAATCTCAGTATGTTTTATTCCTATGAATGTCAGTTATTGTACACAAGGAACTGAACATGTAGTAGAGCAAAGGAGACGAGCCTTGCGTGGCAATAAAATTTGATGCAGACGTCGCTCCATGGTGGGCGCAAAGGCAGCCCCCCTCCACCCATTTCAGATTGTAATCAAGAGGAAAATAATTGTTCTAAGGGGGATTCTGAAGGAGAGGACCACTCCTATTTACCCCCTGAGGTCTTCGCTCTAACTTGGCATGCTGATGTTGGTAATCTCATGCATATGGTGCCTTGCATTGCTTAATTTATACATAAAATATGTCATCTGCTTAGTTTAGACATGCTTTGTGTGAATGCCACATGTTTAGTTTCTTTATCGTATATGTGAATCATGCAATGCCATCTTGTTTAGCCAGGCATCATATATGTGCATTTTGCAATGTCACCCTAGTTAGCCAGTCATCTTATATGTGAATTATATCATGCCATCATTTTTTATCACATATTAAATTTGTCAACAATTTTAGTACATTCAATTACTCTTCCTGTGCATCAGCCATTCGACACGGTCATGGAAAAATCTGGAGTGGAAACAAGGTCTTCAGAGCAGATAATGCTATCTGACGAAGCGCATGTCTTGCTGGTTACAGAAAACTCCTCAGAGGAGGATTCAGGGACAGATGACCAGTCCTATTTCCCCCCCTAAGGTGCATGCTCTAACTTGGTAGTGTTATATTGCTCATATTGTGCAAATGGTGTCTTGCATTGGCATGTCATTTTCTTAGTTTAGACATGCTTTGTGTGAATGCCACCTCTTCAGTGTCTAGTTACCATGTATGTGAATTTTGCAGTTCCATCTTGTTGCAAGACATTATATATGTGAATTATGCAATGCTATCTTGTTGCAAGGCATTATGTATGTGAATTATGCAATGCCATGATGTTTAGACAAGCGTCTTATATGTGAATTATATCATGTCGTCCTTTTTTTGTATTACTCATTGCATTTGTCAACAACGTTTGTATATTCAACTGCTCTTCCTGTGCATCAGCAATTTGAAGCGGTGATGCAAGTATCTGGAGTGAAAACAAGGTCTTCTGACTAGAAAATCCTACCTGCTGAAGCAGATATCTTGCTGGTTACAGATAGCTCCTCAGAGGAGGATTCAGAGGAAGATGACCAGTCCTATTATCCCCCTGAGGCGTATGCTCAAACTTGGCAGGGTTATATTACTCATATCATGCATATGTTTTCTTGCAATTCTTGGTTTTTACATCATATACACAATATTGAATGCCATCTCCTTAGTTAACACATCATATATGCGATTGCACTCTGTTCACTTGCTTAGTATATAAATCATATATTTTAATTATATCATGCCATGATGTTTACATAGACAACATGTGTCTGAATTATAGCATGCCAACCCATTTTCTAAAGACATAATATAGTTATATGATCTCATCCTGTTTATATAGTCATCATATTTTGAAATATGTCATTCTATCCGTGAAGTATATCATGCCATCATTTTTCCATCGATGGCATGTTTGTGAATTATGGTAGGCCAACCACTTTAATAGACATATCGTATAGTTAGATCATGTCATCATGTTTACATAGTCATCATATTTTGAACTATGTCATTCTATCTTGTTTTGTTAGCCATCATACATGTGAAACTGTGTCATGCTATCCTGTTTAATTAGCCATCATATATGTGAAAATATGTCATGCTATTCTGTTTGGTTAGAAAACATAAATGTGAATTATTTCATGCCCTGTTTTCTTACCTACTATCCATTGCACGTGTCTATCTTACAATGTCTGTACATTTAATTACTTTTCTTGTTTATCAGCCATTTGAATTGGGGGGTGATGGCAGTATGTGTAGGAGTAAAAACACGGTCTTCAGAAAAGATCGTGCTACCTATCTGTCGTGGATTTGTCACGACAGATGTCCTAGTTAAAGGACTTAGTCGCGGAGCCATCGCTACGGGTTTACTTGAAGGGGTTAAAGCGGACACAAAGACACGAGGGTTTATACTAGTTCGGCCCCTTCGATGAAGGTAAAAGCCTACGTCTAGTTGTGATGGAATTGATGTGGTCTCGATGGCTAGGGAGCAAACAAGCTTCACCTAGGCTCGAGTTGTGGTTGTCTGTCCTGAACCGCCGCCGGGTCGTCCCCTTATATACACGGTGGCGCTCGCGGTCCATAGAGTCCCAACCGGTTCATACTCGTATCCCGGTTGGTATCTCTCTATTCCTAACTTACAATACAAGTTATACATCAGGCCGGTTTACGGCTACAGGTTCTAAACCGACTATAGGCCTTGGGCCTTCATCTGCTTATACCACTAATGAAGTTAACCCGGCCCAAGTAGACCGGTTCACGCCTAGTGGTAATATCCCCAACATTAGGCCCCAGATTGATTTGAACCGGTTCATGTCAATCCTTCCCAAAATCTTGTCTTGGACATCTTCTGGTAATTGGTGAACCGCCATGTCATCATCAATTTCTGGTTGCTGTAAACCGGCATGACGTCATCATGAAATTTATCATTTATGACGCCCTCCTTTAACAATAGCTCCTGGATCCGCGCGCTTGACCTAACTCTGTTGCCTTATAAATAAGACCGAAGGGTCATTTCCTTTCCTTTCCCTTCGTCTCTTCTTCTTCGTCTTCCTCGCATTGCCAGCCTTGGAGCTCTGCCGCCGCCGTCAACCTCTGCTTCGTCTTGGGCCGCTGCATCAACCTGACCGTACCAGAGCACTGCGGTATCCTTCCGCATCTTCTCCGTTTCTAGTAAGCTTTCTTCTCTTCTTGACCTAGATCTGTTCTTAGGGTTTCATGTTCGCGCTGTGTTCATCACTTGCTCATACTTGTATTCTGACTCTTGAATGAATCTGTGAACCCCTGCTGTGTTTAATGGTAATCTCTAAGCATTTGCCTGTAATTTCTCATCTAAGTCCATAGATCTCACGCACATACCCGCTCAATGGTTCACTTCCGTTCTGCCCTACTCTTCGGAATATTGTCTATTTTCGTGAGCTTGCTGTAGATCTGCGGCTGTAATATGATCCTGTGATACCTGTTTCTGCATACCTAGTTGTTCACAACTTCAATTGCTTCCAATGTCTAGGTCAGGCGGTTTAACTTTCCATAGAAAAAAGTTATTAAACCGGTATATACCATTAGTCCGCTTGTTGAACCGCCAGAATCCATATAATGCCGCATCGTAGAAGACCGGTTTATAGGTAGTGCCTCCGGTTTAGCGTTGTTCAGACTAACACCTTGTTTTATCCACATATTCTTGAACCGGATCACCTATTTCTTGTAGATCTCACCATGGCCAAACAAGTATATGAGTGCAATTGGGTTCCCTCTCGCGTCACAGAATCTCAGTTGGATGATCTAGTCCTGATCGGCGCTTTAGACAACAAAGATACGATCCACTGGAGGGTTCTTGGAGATGAATGTCCTCCCACGCCTCAAGAGGGAGAGGTTGTAGTCTTCGCAGATCACTTGGCCCGGGGCTTCAAACCGCCTGGTTCTAAGTTTTACCAGGATGTATTAGCCAACTTTCAGCTCCGTCCATAGGATATTGGCCCCAATTCCGTTACCAATCTATGTCACTTTCAAGTACTCTCTGAGGTATACCTTCAAGAGGAGCCTTCAGTCGAGTTGTTTAGAGACTGCTTCCATTTAAACCGTCGCACTGAATTCACCGACGGCCCCAATACTGAATTGGGCGGTATGGCTATTCAGAAGAGGAAGGAGATCACTTATCCCCATGTCAAACTCCATACTCACCCCAAGGAACGGAATGCAACTTGGTTTTATTGCAAAGATGTCACATCCCTATCCTCTAGTGCTGCCTAGTGTTTGCATCTTGCTTGCATCATGTTAAATTTCTAAAAGTTGAACTGAGGAATTTTGGAAGCCTCAAAAATTAAATAAAAGAAGGGCAAAACCCCTAAAATCTCATTCATTATTTCCAAAATGCCCTTATCAAATGTTTGATATTTTGGCAAGGGTTCTGGTCCCAACCAAAAATATTGAACATTTTTATGGACTTAATTTTGGGAATTTGAATTTAAATCATTAGCTATTTGAATTTGAATTATATTCATATAATTAGAATATAACTTCAAATACCCCTGAAATATTTTATGAGCTTTTGGAAAAGTCCATCTAGCAAAACAAAAATATTCAGAGGAGTTTTTGGCATTGTTTGAATTGTACTGAATTCAAAACAGTGGCAAAAGATTAAAAAAACAGGAAACAGAAAACTATAAAAGAACAGAAACTCACCTGGTCCACTTACCTGGTGGCCCAACAGGACCGGCCCAGCTAGGCCCAGCCCACCTCCTCCTCTCTCCTATTGTCTTCAACCTCCTGCCAAAGGGCGGGAGGCGTGTGCATGCCTCCTCGGACGCCAAGACGGCCACCGACGGCAACCTCCTGCTTGCCGCTTTGCCCTGGCCTTTTCTGGCATCACCACGCACCCCCCGGGCCCCTCTCGCTCTCCCTCGCCCTCATCCTCTCCCCTGGACACCTCTCTCTCACCACCGAACGGAGCCGCCGCCACCGTCGCCGTTCGCTGCTGCCACCAACCTCCCCACGCCCTTCCGGATATTCCACGAGCTCCGCCCGGACCGCAAGCCCCTCTATGTCGACCCACTGAAGCCCGGATGCCCCAAGACGATGTCGCGGCGCTTCTTCCCCGACCACGGCCGCCGGATGCCGCCGTCCGATTCACCCTCTCCGCCGTCTCCCCGAGCACGCCGAGCTGCTCGACGACCTCCCTGTGAGCTCCTGCCCCGTTTCCCCCTCTCCCCACGGTCGTTTGCTTCCCCTAACCGCGCTAACCGCCGCAACCGTGAGCTCACCACCGCCGCGATCGTCACTGCCGCAGCTAGCAACCTCGCCTGACCCAACCGAGCACGTAGTTGTGCTTAGCGTGCTCACAGGAGGCCATAGCACCGTTTTCCTCGCTCTTCCGTACCGTAGCCTCGACCCGAGCTTCCCGAGCTCCGGCAGCCGCCTGACTCGGCGCCGCGGGATTCCGCCACCTCGCAGCCTTCCGAGGGCTCCCACGGATGCGCGCGAGGATGGGTTTTCCTTTGGTGCCTTTAAGCGCATCCGGTAACGCCAGTGGCGCCGTCCCGAGCAACTCCGGCGAGGTTCGCCGTCGCCGTGGTCGCCGGCGTCACTTGCTGACATGGCTGGCTTAATTAGCCACTAATCACCGCACCGTGCCTCGACCTTTGGGCCCCACACATAACTAAGCCTTTGTTTAATTTCTGTTTAGTTTAAATTAATCACGGTGGCCCCAGCGTCGGTATTGACCTCGTTGGCGTGTCTGCTGACCGCCCCACACTGTCGGCGACATCGCCCGACATTGTGTCATCGACCGATGGACCCCATCGTCGAGGTTTGACCCGGGGCAGCTCTGTTGACCTGCTGACGTCACACTGACGTCAGGCTGACGCAGTAATCCTTTTCTGGTATTAATTAATTCTATTTATTCAAAAATTCTAGAAAATGTCCTAAACTTCTAAAATTCATATAAATTCAACCGTAACTCAGAAACAAATAAATTATATATGAAAAATGATCAGAAAAATCCAATCTATTCATCTGTACCATTTTCATGCATGTTAGAGCAACTTATAGCTGCTGATTAGTACAAATCATATGAATGGCATTTAATTAATCATATATGGAGTTTGAATTTGAATCTTGGATTCAAACCAACTCCATTTAACTTGCTGCTAGCTGCATTAGTTCAAATCACAGCATATTGCCATGTCATGATCATGCATCATATTGTGCATTGCATTGATTGTGTTCTTCCTTGATTGCCAGTGATTATCCCCTCTCAGTAGACGACGTTCGACGATGAGTTCGATGCACCGATGAAGAACTATATTATCTTCAGAAGTGCCAGGCAAGCAAAACCCCCTTGTTCATTCCGATGCAATCCCACTCTCTCGCTCCTGCTCTCTTTTACTGCATTAGGACAACAACGATTCAACTGTTACATGCTGCGGTAGTTGAACCCCTTATCCTCTGCATGACCTGTCATTGTCACAGTAAATAGATGAAACCCACTAGCATGAGTAGGAGTTGTTTGAGCCCTTATGTGCCTACTCATTCATGCTTGTTTGTCATGCCTGCTATTGCTTAGAGTTGAGTCAGGTCTGATTCATCGGGAATGAATTGGAATGTGGTGAACTTGTCCTACGGTTGAGAGCTAAGTGTGTGAACACGATTTGGTAAAGGTAGCGGTGAGAGGCCATGTAGGAGTACATGGTGGGTTGTCTCATTGCAGCCGTCCTCAGGAACTGAGTTCTGTGTTTGTGATCCATGAGCAGTTACTACCACGCATTGGAATGCTTAAGTGCCCTCTCGGCTTCTTAATCACCCTTGTTCTCTGTCCGGGAGTTGCAACTAGTTTACGGTGTTTGTAGGTAGTGTTAGTAGTCTACCAAGTGGCACCCGATGCAGGTGGGCTTGGGACAGACTAGGCACCTGATGTACGGTGTACCAAGTGGCACCGGATGGTGGGCTTGGGAACCCTGCTCACATCGTTTGGGGCCGTGGCGACACCCGGCGGATCTCCTTGCGGATGGAACCTGAATAGGCAATAAACACGGGCGAGAGACTTGAGTGTTTAGGTAGGCGTGGCCGACTCCTCGCCCGACTTCCGCTTGAAGGTTGCCGAGGTACATGGCGTGTCTGGGGCGATAAGTGGCGAGGCGTGTGTGAAGAAGTACACCCTACGGGGTTATCATTATCTATTGAATAGCCGGATTCCTCGGATATGGAAACTTGGACCCTTGCATAGTTCATAGACAAGTGAAAGTGGATACTCTAAAATGCGCAAGATAGCGTGAGTGCTATGGATGGCGTTCTCGTGAGGGAGGCGGGGCGGATCCATAGTGGAGTATTGATATGGTGAATATGTGGACTCGTGTGCGCCACCTCAAAAGAGTTACTTGCGGTCATAGTTCAGGATAGCCACCGAGTCAAAGCTGGCTTGTCTGCGGTCAAACTCCACCACCCCTTTGTTGATAATGATGCATAAGTAGATAGTTACGATGTAAGTCTTCTTTGGGTACATTTGTACTCACGTTTGCCTATTTTATGTTTTTGCGAGAGACTTGGTCTCACTAGTAGTTCCGCGTGGACTTCGACGTTTAGCTTGTTACCTCAGCTACGATCTTGTGCCCTCGGTAGGATCTGGTAGATAGTCAGGCTTCTCAGCCTTTTTCATTTATAGTTGTCTGTACTCAGACATGTTAAGCTTCCGCATGTGCTTTGACTTGTATGCTCTGAATGTTGGGTCATGAGACCAATGTTTGTAATATCTCGCTCCTCGGAGCCTATTGAATGAAATACTTGAGTCGTAGAGTCATGTTGCGATGCCATGTTGTATTTGCACATATCGAGCATATTGTGTGTATGTTATTGAAATGCTTGGTATGTGTGGGATCGACTAACTAGTTGTTTATCTTTAGTAGCCTCTCTTACGGAAATGTCTCCTAGTGTCTCCACCGAGCCATGGTAGCTTGCTACCGCTCAGGAACACTTAGGCTGGCCGCATGTGTCCTTCTTCGTTCTGTATACATCCCTTGGGAAATGTCACGCGATGAATACCGAGTCTGTTAGCCGCTACAGCCGGTTCACCGAGTCCTACTAGCCCAGTGCTACAGCTGGATTCACTCGTTGATGACCGACACGTTCGATCTTTGGGTCATGGATGCTGTCCTGTAAGTTTGTGCCACTTTGGGTTTACGACTAGCCATGTCAGCCGGGCTCCTTATCATATTGATGCTAGCGACAATATCATATCGTGTGCCAAAAGGCTAAGCGGTCCCGGGCAAATGTAAGGCGACACCGGTAGAATACCGTGCGTGAGGCCGCAAAGTGATATGAGGTGTTACATGCTAGATCGATGTGGCATTGAGTCCAGGTCTGACAGCTTTGGTATCGAGCTTGATTGCTGTGGGATTACCAAGCCAAACTGGTCGAAGTTGAGTCTAGAAATGCTTTAGTTATATGTAAGGGAATTGATTGTGGGATGGAACGTAAGGCTCTTTTTACTCCTTATATCTCATGGCCTTCTGATCTGAGTCATCCTCTTCTCTTCCTACGGGGTTAAGGAACTAGTCCTTCTCATCTATCTATTAGGATGACGTGTTACTAATCCATAGACTTATAGAATTGATAGTTTCAAATCTCAGCTCAGTTTTACCACTTCCGTATGTTAACTGTTGATCTCGAAACCTTGATATTGTGCTTCTGAGTGGCTATGCCACCATTTTTGTAGTATGTCTCCAAACTTTTTGAGCATTTACAGCCGTTATGCTGTCCGAGTCATCCCAGGTTTCTAAACAATCTGATGCACTTGCAAATCCTTTCCCTCTGGTTTTGATGTTCCTTTGGGCCAGATTAATCACGCTAAATGCTGAGTTGAGGTACTCTATTGCCTCGACATATATGTTGGAGTTAGTATTATGACCCTAGGTGTTTTAGGGAGTCACCTAGTAATCCAGCCATGCTTTGTGTTCCCAGTGCGATGATTCTGGTCGTCATTCTCGAAAGCATCCTGTGATGCCATTTAGTAGTAGGTATTCTACTCCTTGGGTTTTGAACCCGAGATTCACCCTACTCACCTCGTGTTGATAGTGTTTGCTAGTCCCTTCAGGATATTAGTAACCTTGTGATAGCCTCGAGGTTCGTGGTATATCGTTCTTCCAAATACCATGAACTACTTATGTAGTAGTTCCTCGTTGAACCAAACGATCACAACCAGAGTGCTCTTGATGGGTTCTCCATTTTATATTGTGAATCTGCCAGTTCTACCTTCTGCATGGGTTATCTGGAAGAAATGTTGAGCTTCGCTCGACATACTAATCTATGCATCCACAACTCAGAAAGTTATATGTTCCTTTGAGTTGTTCTTTTTAGTTGTGTCCTGACCCTCGTCTATCAATTGATAGTCAAGAGTATGCATGCCTTTGTTCGTCGATGCCTATTACTCTTGTGGTCCGTCAAGCCATTCTATTCCGGAATGACTAGGAGAAACAAACTCCAGTACCTCATCCATATCCAGGATTGGGTCAAAGCAGTTGTGTTCCACAGATCAAATACTAATCCAGCTTTTGGTCTGTTCTACCTTGAAATATCACCTTCTTTATGTCAGGATTGTCATGAGAATTGCACCACCTCTTATGAATTCTTGACGCAGTGATACTTCTCGCCATCATTTTCATTTCTCGATTTCCGTGTTATTATAACCGGAATGCCGACAAGTGAATCGTGGTGTGTGAAATCAATACTCCTAGCAACTCTGTTGCTTGGTAGTTAAAGGACAAAATTTCATTCTTAGCGTGTTGGTTATTGAATCATCATTCTAAGACTGATTGTGCTACCTTGTCCTTATTTCTGGTGCACGCTTCGATCAATGAGTTAGGATTATCCAATCCCTTGCTTATTTCACCATATCATCTTGCCCTGAAAAGCAAGATTGTTCTCGAGCCTAGTGACATATCGGTGGTTCATGATTTTCCGTATATCTTCTCGGAAGTATTACCAGGTTGTCACCTGACCGCTATGTTGAGTTCGTGATCAAGTTGGTTTTCTTATAAATCACTCTTTCTCCAGGAATCTGTGTTGGATATCCCTGAGCTAGTTGGTTGAGCTAGACAACAACTTGGAGAGTTGGAAGATAAATGCTTGTCCAACTCAGTTCATTCCAAGGGATATCTTGTATGTGTGTTGAAGAAAGATGGTATTTTCATCTATTGACCCCCGTGATCAGTTTATGGACCTATCATCTTACCCAATCTTTGATTTGAGTATGGGCTATCGTCAAATCAAATCAGAACCAATGATGTTCATAATGTTGTCTTACTCGTGGTTGATCCCTCGAACATACACCATTACATTTTTTTTTGGTGTGACCAATACTATCACCGTGTTCACATGATGGCGGAAGTCCAGTGATATGGGAATCTGGATGAATTGTTGTTGAGCCCATCGACAACATCCTTGTCTTCTCCATAATTTCGTTGAACATTAAGCTAGTGTTGGAAACTTTTGTAAGCATTATCTTCATGTTTCGTTCATGAAGCATATGTTTGGATGAAAGAAGTGACTTCCTTTGATTCACGTGCATTTGATGTAAGTTGCCGCCGTGAATTCGAGAAAGTCAATGTTGCTTCCTCTGGAATCATCCCAAGTCAGTCATGCATGTGCGAAGTTTTCTATAGTCTGACAGACTGATCATCTTCATTCTATATGTATCCCTAGCTCACCAAGCCACTGATTGATTTGTTCAAGGAGAAGAAGTTCCTTCTTAAGAGTATACCTTATGCAAGGACTTCGATATCCTCGATGATGGATTTCCCACCAGAACTCGGTAGTGTTTTATTATAAGACTACTACGTGGTCATGCTTGTCTGGGACAACGTGTTCACATGTTTGTAGCAGAACCAGCTCATGTTTTGGAGCTTGCTATCATAGTTCGTTTCCCGAGAATCTCGCAATGTTATCTCGTCGATTTGTGTTGCAAACTTTCATTTTTCTTCCTAGACTCGATGAGTCTGGAATATTCTGACACCAACCAGATCTGAACCTCAGGCAGATATGATGGTTGGAACATCTCCCAAGAACTATTATATTGGTCTCTCTGTAACCCGGTAAAGTGGATGCCGGCCAACACACCCAGTCGGAAGACCTATTGTTGTAGTATCTTGATTGAAGAAGTTGGTCACCTCCCCATAAGGATCTCGCAAAACTTATTCCAGTAGTTGTTCCTTATGGATTTCTTGTGCTCCCGAAGTCCGACCTTTTACTTGATGTTCTAGATATCAAACCATATCTATGAATGGGTTACGCTAGCACATCAAGGAGAACATTAGAAGCGGAGTGCTAAATGTCTCTCGGTCGATCATCCAGATTTTGTTCCCTTGGCCCCGCTAAGGTGAAATCTGAGAAGGTTACCTTCCTTCCCATCTGCATCGTCCATCGCTGTTCATCATGGTAGTACTTTGTGTTGCCAGGATCCTTGACACGGATGTTGGTAAAACCTTGATGAATATGGTAATGCTCAAGTTCTTGAGAGCACACGCAAGTGCTAGGTTTTATCGTCGGCATTAATTGCAAAGTGCTCTCAGTTTCCTCGGCAATGCTATGACCCTTTCAAGCAGTGGATTCACTCTCTACCGTTGAGCTTCTTCCCAGTTACTAAAATCATCCCTTGTGTTGTTTTCAACAAGGTAATCCACATCATCCATTCTAGTCCGGGTATGCCATCTTTTTGTTCCCTGCCAAATGATCGATTGTGTTTTGCCTTGGGCTGGTATAAAGAGTTTCAATGATCTTTGAATCAAAGGTAATTCTTTTTGCCACTTAAGGGATGATTCTACGAGTCACCTCCTCTAAGATGTCTCGTTATGGTATCATGGCAATCCAACTCCTCGCTACGTTGTCACCTGTTCACCACCTTTTAAAGTGTGAAATTGTTGTCTACCTAGTGAACACTCGTCATCTATTCCACTCCATCCCTCTAGATGTGTGCTTCGTGTCTCAGCTCGAGAGATGTTGCTATGTCTCATTCCGTGAGTTAATCCTGAGTTGTTCGATCCTCGAGAAGATCGATCCTTCTAGAGTCTCCTTCCCTCCTTGTCATGTTGTCTAGAGTTCTCAGAGCAACACATCAAGACAAAGATGGTGATCGATTCGACGTTCTTATGAAGTGCCACTTGGATCGTGAAGATTATGTTAGTTTGCGTTCCCCCTTCATCCTACCCTACGCTTGAATCTCGGGACGAGATTCTTGTTTAGTGGGGGCGAGTTGTCACATCCCTATCCTCTAGTGCTGCCTAGTGTTTGCATCTTGCTTGCATCATGTTAAATTTACGAAAGTTGAGCGAGGAATTTTGGAAGCCTCAAAATTAAATAAAAGAAGGGCAAAACCCTAAAATCTCATTCATTATTTCCAAATGCCCTTATTAAATGTTTGATATTTTGGCAAGGGTTCGGGTCCCAACCAAAAATATTGAACATTTTATGGACTTAATTTTGGGAATTTGAATTTAAATCATTAGCTATTTGAATTTGAATTATATTCATATAATTAGAATATAACTTCAAATACCCTGAAATATTTTATGAGCTTTTGGAAAAGTCCATCTAGCAAAACAAAAATATTCAGAGGAGTTTTTGGCATTGTTTGAATTGTCTTGAATTCAAAAGCAGTGGCAAAAGATTAAAAAACAGAAATGCAAAACTATAAAAGAACGAAACTCACCGGTCCACTTACAGGTGGCCCAGCAGACCGGCCCAGCTAGGCCCAGCCCACCTCCTCCTCTCTCCTATTGTCTTCAACCTCCTGCCCGGTGGGCGGGAGGCGTGTCTCCCAGGCCAAAGACGCCAAGACGCCACCGACAGCCACCTCCTGCTTGCCGCCGCCAGCCTTTTACGCATGGCCACGCACCCCCCCGGGCCCCTCTCGCTCTCCCTCGCCCTCATCCTCTCCCCTGGACCCCTCTCTCTCACCACCGAACGGAGCCGCCGCCACCGTCGCTGTTCGCCGCTGCCACCGACCTCCCCACGCCCTTCCGGATATTCCACGAGCTCCGCCCGGACCCCAAGCCCCTCTATGTCGACCCACTGAAGCCCGGATGCACCAAGACGATGTCGCGGCGCTTCTTCTCGACCATGGCCGCCGGATGCCGCCGTCCGATTCACCCTCTCCGCCGTCTCCCCGAGCACGCCGAGCTGCTCGACGACCTCCCTGTGAGCTCCTGCCCCGTTTCCCCCTCTCCCCACGGTCGTCTGCTTCCCCTAACCGCGCTAACCGCCGCAACCGTGAGCTCACCGCCGCCGCGATCGTCACTGCCGCAGCTAGCAACCTCGCCTGACCCAACCGAGCACGTAGTTGTGCTTAGCGTGCTCACAGGAGGCCATAGCACCGTTTTCCTCGCTCTTCCGTACACCATAGCCTCGACCCCGAGCTTCCCCGAGCTCCGGCAGCCGCACAGCTCGACGCCGGCAGGGATTCCGGCCACCTCGTAGCCTTCCGAGGGCTCCCCTGGATGCGCGCGAGGATGGGTTTTCCTTTGGTGCCTTTAGCGCATCCACCGGCGCCCAGTGGCGCCGTCCCCGAGCAACTCCGGCGAGGTCCCGCGTCGCCGTGGTCGCGGCGTCACTTGTCGACGTGGCTGGCAATTAGCCACTAATCACCGCACCGTGCCTCGACCTTTGGGCCCCACACATAACTAAGCCTTTGTTTAATTTCTGTTTAGTTTAAATTAATCACGGTGCCCCCGCTGCGTCGGTATTGACCTCGTTGGCGTGTCTGCTGACCCGGCCCCACACATCGGCGACATTTGCCAACATCGTGTCATCGACGATGGACCCCATCGGTCGAGTTTGACCGGGGCAGCTCTGTTGACCTCTTGACGTCACATCGACGTCGGGCTTATATGATAATCCTTTTCTGGTATTAATTAATTCTATTTATTCAAAAATTCCAGAAAATGTCCTAAACTTCTAAAATTCATATAAATTCAATCGTAACTCAGAAACAAATAAATTATATATGAAAAATGATCAGAAAAATCCAATCTATTCATCTGTACCATTTTCATGCATGTTAGAACAACTTATAGCTTCTGATTAGTACAAATCATATGAATGGCATTTAATTAATCATATATGGAGTTTGAATTTGAATCTTGGATTCAAACCAACTCCATTTAACTTCTCGCTAGCTGCATTAGTTCAAATCACAGCATATTGCCATGTCATGATCATGCATCATATTGTGCATTGCATTGATTGTGTTCTTCCTTGATTGCGGTGATTATCCCTCTCGATGAGCGGCGTTCGACGATGAGTTCGATGACACCGTTGAAGAACTATATTATCTTGAAGTGCCGTGCAAGCAAAACCCCTTGTTCATTCGATACAATCCCACTCTCTCGCTCCTGCTCTCTTTTCTGCATTAGGACAACAACGATTCAACTGTTACATGCTGCGGTAGTTGAACCCCTTATCCTCTGCATGACCTGTCATTGTCACAGTAAATTGATGAAACCCACTAACATGAGTAGGAGTTGTTTGAGCCCTGATGTGCCTACTCATTCATGCTTGTTTGTCATGCCTGCTATTGCTTAGAGTTGAGTCAGGTCTGATTCATCGGGAATGAATTGGAATGTGGTGAACATGTCCTACGGTTGAGAGCTAAGTGTGTGAACACGATTTGGTAAAGGTAGCGGTGAGAGGCCATGTAGGAGTACATGGTGGGTTGTCTCATTGCAGCCGTCCTCAGGAACTGAGTTCTGTGTTTGTGATCCATGAACAGTTACTACCACGCATTGGAATGCTTAAGTGCCCCTCTCGGCTTCTTAATCACCCTTGTTCTCTGTCCAGGAGTTGCAACTAGTTTCTGGTGTTTGTAGGTAGTGTTAGTAGTCTACCAAGTGGCACCCGGTACAGGTGGGCTTGGGACAGACTAGGCATAGTGGCACGGTGTACCAAGTGGCACCCGGATGGTGGGCTTGGGAACCCTGCTCACATCGTTTGGGGCCGTGAGCGACACCCCGGCCGGATCTCCTTGCGGATGGAACCCGAATAGGCGATAAACCTGGACGAGAGACTTGAGTGTTTAGGTAGGCCATGGCCGACTCCCTCGCCCGGCTTCCGCTTGAAGGTTGCCGAGGTACATGACGTGTACGGGGCGATAAGTGGCGAGAGCGTGTGTGAAGAAGTACACCCCTGCGGGGTTATCATTATCTATTGAATAGCGGATTCCTCGGATATGGAAACTTGGACCCCTTGCATAGTTCATAGACAAGTGAAAGTGGATACTCTAAAATGCGCAAGATAAGCGTGAGTGCTATGGATGGCGTTCTCGTAGGGAGACGGGAGCGGATCCATAGTGGAGTATTGATATGGTGAATATGTGGACTCGTGTGCGCCACCTCAAAAGAGTTACTTGCAGTCATAGTTCAGGATAGCCACAGAGTCAAAGCTGGCTTGCTGCAGTCAAACTCCACCATCCCCTTTGTTGATAATGATGCATAAGTAGATAGTTCTGATGTAAGTCTTCTGGGTACATTTGTACTCACGTTTGCCTATTTTATGTTTTTGCGAGAGAGACTTGGTCTCACTAGTAGTTCAGCGTGGACTTGATGTTTAGCTTGTTACCTCAGCTACGATCTTGTGCCCTCGGCAGGATCTGGTAGATAGTCAGGCTTCTCAGCCTTTTTCATTTATAGTTGTCTGTACTCAGACATGTTAAGCTTCCGCATGTGCTTTGACTTGTATGCTCTGAATGTTGGGTCATGAGACCAATGTTTGTAATATCTCGCTCCTCGGAGCCTATTGAATGAAATACTTGAGTCGTAGAGTCATGTTGTGATGCCATGTTGTATTTGCACATATCGAGCATATTGTGTGTATGTTATTGAAATGCTTGGTATGTGTAGGATCTGACTAACTAGTTGTTTATCTTTAGTAGCCTCTCTTACCGGGAAATGTCTCCTAGTGTCTCCATCGAGCCATGGTAGCTTGCTCTTGCTCCGGAACACTTAGGCTGGCGGCATGTGTCCTTCTTCGTTCTGTATCTGTCCCTTCGGGAAATGTCACGCGATGAATACCGAGTCTGTTAGCCCGCTTCTGACGGTTCACCGGAGTCTGCTAGCCCGGTGCTACAGCCTGGATTCACTCACGATGACGACACGTTCGATCTTTGGGTCATGGATGCATGTCCTGTAAGTTTGTGCCACTTTGGGTTTACGACTAGCCATGTCAGCCGGGCTCCTTATCATATTGATGCTAGCGACAATATCATATCGTGTGCCAAAAGGCATAAGCGGTCCCGGCAAAGGTAAGGCGACACCCGTGGGAATACCGTGCGTGAGGCCGCAAAGTGATATGAGGTGTTACATGCTAGATCGATGTGGCATTGAGTCGGGGTCCTGACAAAAGATACCTCCCCTGAGAATGAAAATCCCTTGCCTGGCTTCCGTCCGGAACGGCTCAGCAACACTCACCCTTTTCCACAAAGACTAAGCGCCAAGGAGAGAATTAAATATGCTCCGCAACTGTCCAAGCTCCGAGCCTTTATGGCCAACGGTTTAACGGGAATAGACCTTGCACGCTTCTGGATATCATGGAGCATACTGCCTCTGAGCCGGCGCTCCAGTTTGATGTGCAAGTATACTGATAGCGTCGATGACCCACTCCGACATACTAAAATCCAACTCCCCAACGACGAAGTCACAAATTCTGTAAAGAAGATGTTGAATGAACCGGAGCACCTCTGTGCTCAAACCGGTCTGCTTCCTTACTGCACCACCAACAAACCGCCAGCGGTAAGATTTTAATTGCTTTATTGTTGAACCTGTTATTTATTTATCCGTCTAACATTTAATTACTGCTGATCCAAGGCGATGATCCGTTTTGGAGCAAGAAGCTTCCACAAGACAAAACGAAGAAGGCAGGGCGGTCAACCCGGCCTAAGACCAAGGTTATCAAGAAGCCAGCTCACAAGAGAAAAACCACCGCTTCATCTGATCCAGCTATTGATCATGATGTGGGTAACCCGGACCTTGAGGTAGAACTTGATTCACTTGGTTTACTTTTTACACGCCTTATTGATGATGATCCTTGTCAGGATGACGCTGAAACCAGCAATGCGGAAGTCGCTGAGGTAACTATTCTCTCTTCCGATTCAGAAATCTTGCCTTTGCCAAAATTTCGCCAAGCAAACCGGAAAGTTAAATTTTCTCATCCTCTTGCTTATTTGGATCCCAAATTTCTTATGAAGACTCAGCAACATGAAGCTCGTCGCACAACCCGGCACAGTGGCCAGGTAGTTACCTCCGCCGGTTTACCAAACAGTCCGGTTCGAAAACGCCGCTCCGAGGTCTCCGACCTTCTTATTAATTTAAATCCTAAAGAGGGTTTCTTCCGTCAACCTCTTAATCCATCCGACTCCGATTATCAGGTTACTTCTCATTCATCTTCTGGTGAATCGTCGGCCACTCAGCTGCCACCATTGAAAACGGTTCTTGGGTAAGCTAAGCTGAACATATGCTTCCAGTATACTGTGTAATGACTTATGCTTTTCCTTGACTCTTTGTTTTTCTTTCAGGGCCAAACCTAAACCAAGCAAGAAAGCACGCCTGGATAAAGCGGCTGAAGAAGATGTAGCCCCAGAACATGACAAAGCGCCAGATCTTGAAGCGTTTGCTCCTGAGGATATTCCCAATGATCCTCCTTTGCAAGACGATGCTATTCCCGAAGAAAGGCCTATTAACACTTCAGCCTCTGCTGACCCGCCTGCCAGCTCCGTCAGGATTGAGAAAACCCACAGTCCTGCTAACAAACCGACCGCACCAACACAAACCGGCGAGTCCAAAGATGATGATGTTGTGATTACCGGTGTAGGCCGCTTTGAACCCGGGAATCCTGTCACCTTAACCAAGCATACCGTAAAGAGGATTTTTCGCTCGAACAAAGGAAAATGGGATGTTGAGCTGGAGACATATGCTGCTCGAGTGCCCAAGATCTTCATTCCGCTATTTAAACCGGCTTTATACTAGCCGTGGATCGTGAAGCTGGTGCAGTAAAGATGATGAGGGATAAATTTGAGGTAACTTACTTCTTTACTTACGCCATTGTATCAATCCTCCTAGCCCCCAAGGGTCGGTTTGTAACCTTCACAAACCGGGACTTGAATCGATCCTCAACACTTTGAAATCCATCAATATAGCCCCCAAGGGCGGTTTAACTTAGCATAATTAAACCGGGCTCCGATTGAAAACTATCCTTAGGACATAATTTGATCAAATAGCCATTAGCCCCCAAGTGCCAAGTTGAATACTGTATTGAGCTTGGGACTTTGCAATCAGTAATATATGAAAATTTGAAGGTGCATTAGCCCCCAAGTATCAGGAGTATAACTTTGTTATGTGGTTGATACTTCCATTTCTGGGACCGCTTGTTTAAGCCTAAATGCTGTCTGTATGCAGGCTGAGGTGAGAATCAAGGAGGACCGGATTGCCGATTTGCGGGAGAACTTGAAAACCCAACAGGCTGAAACAGACAAGGCAAAGGAAGAATTAACCAGCGCCTTGAGCATATCTGAACAGCTGAAGGAAGGCTTCAAGAAAGAGCGGGCTGATTGGGCCACTGAGAAGGCCGCTTTAACCAAAAGAGCGGAAAATGCTGAAGCTGCCCTTAAACCGGTGGTGGATGAACTTACAGCTGTAAAGCGGCAAATACACTTCATGACCGCTGCGATCTTTGGTAAGCTCCTTTTAACTTCTGTGATAACTTGAGCCTGCTGTAATATAAATCCGGCTTGAGACCGTCCCTGTATTGTTGTAGGTACGCGCATCGGGCACTTAGGATCCGATGTGCGGAAGAAGCTGAAGGCTGCCTACACCTTAGTGGAACAACTGTATACCGGAGCCCAGCGGATCATCACCACAACCTCTCATAACAACCCGGCACCCTCTTTAATCCAGGACACTCTTAACAGGTTGTCAATGCTTCCGGCCCGGATTGAGGAGCTGAAAAAATCCGCTGCTCGGACCGGAGCTATTAACGCCTTGATCCGGGCAAAGGCATGGGTGCCAGATTTCGACCCTGTGGAGGCAGCTCAAGGCTATCCCAGCCTGAAGGAAGATGGCTCTGAGTTCAACGAAGATGATTTGAGGGTAATAAATCGTGCGGTCGCCCTCGGCTTGTCAATTAGTGAAGAGGCGGACTTGGCGCATTATCAAGCGCAATACAACGATCAGAACAAGCGAGTGCCTGCCCCAACTCTTGAAGCGGAGAATCTGATTCCTCCAATCCGTAAGCATACTTACGCTCCTGATATTGAACCGTCTTACCTGATCCATGAAGAGGCTGTTTTCCAAGCTTTAATGGGAATCGACTGGACCACTGTTGATTTCCAGCCAATGGATAGAGACGAGGAAGCTGAAGCGGCTAATGACGAGGAGCAGGCTTGAACCGGAAGCCGGTTTGGATAGCTGTCTTTGGCATCTTTCCGAAATAACAATGATCTTATTTGGGCACCGTGTTGCCTTGTAATAGGATAGTTAATACTTCTTCCTTGAATATGCCTTCGTGCATAAGTACTGAAGCTTTTGTTCGAAAAACTTTAATTCATATTTCCTGCAATCAGAAAAATTTGAACTTCGGTGGCGGTTATACCGCCAGCCGGTTTATGATCTTGATATGTGTATCAGTAATGTAACAAATATGTGATACAAAATACTTGCCATGTCTCGGCATGAAGCTGGCTTAGCCAAGCTTGAAGCGGAGGTTTATAAACCATTACCGTCAAAAAAGGGGGGAGAAAACAGCTCCCGTATAAACCGTACTGAGTCAATACGAACCCCCTTGTTACTCCATGATGTTAACAGGAAAAAGGTAAACCGGGCATACTTCTACGGATTAAAGGGGAATCAAATCCATCGGCTGAACCAGAAAAAGGGTGTTGTTGACATAAAAGAAATACAACAAAAACAAAGAAAAAACAGGCCATGAAAATAACATGGAAGCAAAGGCAATGATAAAGACCGTTTGCAAAAATATACTATACTGAGCTGATCAGATGGTGTTACCATGGTCGGACAGGACCAAGCCCCCAATAGGAGTGACAATGATTCAAGTCAGCCAGTCCCCAAATGAAGCTGTGGCATATATGCCAATCAAGAGGCGTGGCAATGGTTGGGTTCGACCAAGCCCCAAGTGATTTTGTGGCCTTAGGCGATCAAGAGCGTGGATGGTTTAGACTTGACCATGTCCCCAAGTGATCTGGTGGCTGTCGCCTATCAAAAGGTGTCGCGTTGGTTCGGACACCACCAAGGCCCCAAGTGATATATAAAAGCAAATGTCAAGGGTAAACCGAGGCCGCTTTAAAAACAGAGCCACTCCATGTAACCACGGATGATAAGAAAGACAGAGACCCGCTTTAGCCGAGGCTCGGTTTTATTATATCAAAGATAATATATACACTGTCATGATATGTACATAGATAGAGCCGATGGCTCAAGTGTAGTAAGGCGAAGATGAGCTATGTTCCACGGCTGTTGGTCTCCTCCTCGATGTGCGTGAGTCTTTATGCTCTCGAATATCAATCGATAATACGACCCGTTGTGCGATTCTTGCGACTACGAAAGGTCCCTCCCAAGGTGGGGATAACTTGTGCATACCGTCGGTCTTGGATGAGTCGAAGCACCAAATCTCCTTCTTGAAAAGTTCGGTTCTAACCCGCGATGTGATAGCGACGAAGATCTTGTTGGTAAATCGCCGAACGGGCAGCCGCTATATCACGGTCCTCGTCCAATAGGTCCAAAGCGTCTTGTCGTGCTGTCTCATTGTCCGCTTCAACATAAGCTGCCACACGAGGCGAATCGTGCCGGATATCACTAGGGAGAACTGCCTCTGCTCCGTAGACCATGAAAAATGGTGTGTACCCTGTGGATCGGTTTGGTGTAGTATTGATACTCCATAGTACAGATGGTAGTTCTTCAACCCAACATCCTGGTGTTCTTTGCAATGGGACCATAAGCCGGGGTTTGAGGCCTCGCAAGATCTCTTGATTAGCTCGTTCTGCCTGTCCATTGGACTGGGGGTGTGCCACTGACGACACGTCAAGTCGGATGTGCTCACGTTCACAGAACTCCTTCATAGCGCCCTTGGATAAATTGGTACCATTGTCAGTAATGATACTGTGTGGAAAGCCAAATGGGAAAATCACCTTTTGATGAACTGCACATTGTTGCTGCATCACACTTGGCCGACAGGCTCGCTTCAACCCACTTGGTAAATTTGTCAACCGCCACCAAAAGGTGGGTTTTCTTATCCTTGGATCTTTTAAAAGGTCCGACCATATCCAGCCCCAAGTTGCAAGCGGCCATGTTATTGGGATCATCCTCAATTCTTGAGCGGCACATGAGCACGCCTTTGAAAATTTCGACATCCATCACACCTTTTAACCAAGTCCTCCGCATCGGCATGCGCCATCAACCAAGAGAACCCGTGATTTAAACGCTTTTGCCACCAGAGACTTTGAACTGGCGTGGTGTACACAATCTCCTTCATGGATTTCTCTTAAGATTTCACAGCCTTCCTCAGGAGAAACACAACGTTGAAACGCCCCTGATACACTGCAATGATGCAATTCACTATTGACAATCGTCATAGACTTGGATCGCCGGACTATCTGCCTGGCTAGAATCTCATCCTCTGGTAACTCCCCCCGGTTCATGTACGCAAGATAAGGAACTGTCCAATCCGGAATAACATGCAGGGCTGCCACCAATTGAGCCTCCGGATCAGGAACAGCCAAATCCGCTTCACCTGGGAGCTTGACTGACGGGTTGTGCAATACGTCCAGAAAGACATTAGGCAGGACCGGTTTGCACTGAGAGCCCAACCGGCTTAAAGCGTCCGCCGCTTCATTCTTCCGACGGTCCACATGATCCACTTGATAACCCTTGAAGCAACCCGCAATATTATCCACTTCCCGACGATATGCAGCCATGGCGGTCCTTAGAATCCCAAGTGCGAGACACTGTTGAGCCACGAGGTCCGAGTCACGAAGCACTTAACCCGGCTTAAATTCATCTCTTTAGCCATCCGGAGACCATGGAGCAAGGCTTCGTACTCAGCTGCATTATTAGTACAAGGGAACATTAAGCGGAGAACATAACAAAACTTATCACCTCGTGGGGAAGTTAATACAACTCCAGCCCCCGAGCCTTCCAATTGCCTGGATCCATCAAAATGAATAGTCTAATATGTGTGATCCGGCTTCTCCTCTGGTGCTTGTAACTCCGTCCAGTCATTGATGAAATCAACAAGTGCTTGAGACTTTACCGCCGTCCGAGGTACATACTTGATCCGTGCGGCCCAAGCTCTATAGCCCACTTGGCAATCCGCGATCGCCTCCGGTTCACAGATGATATCACCCAAGGAGCTGAATCGACCATCGTGATGGGGTGCCCTTGAAAATACTGCTTCAACTTCCGACTAGCCATGAAGACACCATAAACCAGCTTACGCCAATGCGGATACCTTTGCTTGGATTCAATAAGCACCTCGCGATATAATAAACCGGCGCTGAACGGATATTCCTTGCTGCCTCCTTATGTTCCACAACAATAGCCACGCTTAATCGCCCGAGCATTGGCTGCTACATATAATAATAGCGGCTCCTTGTCGACCGGAGCTGCAAAACAGCGGATTGGCTAATTGCCGCTTCAAGTCCTCAAATGCTTCATCAGCGGCGGACTCGAGCATTTAAATGGTCTGTCTTCCTCGGCATTTGGTATAGAGGATGGCCTTCTCTCGGCGGCCGATAAACCGGCTCGATCGCGGTGATTCGCCCGCCAAATCTTGAACATCGTTGATGCACTTCGTTTAGCCAGGAGGTAATAGCCGTAATCTTCTCGGATTAGCCTCAATTCCTCTGTTAGACACCAGAAACCCAAGAACACTGCTCGGAACACCAAAGACACATTTGGCCGGATTAAGCATCATATTGTAAACTCGCAAGTTGTCAAAGGTTTCCTTCAGATCATCCACCAGCGCTCCTTCTGCCTTGACTTTACTACAATATCATCCACATATGCGTGCACATTGCGGCCGATTTGTTTATGCAGGCGATTCTGTACACACCGTTGATAGGTGGCTTGGGCACTCTTGAGCCCGAAGGGCATAGATACATAGCAGAAGGCTCCAAAGGGAGTAATAAACGTTGTCTTCTCCTGGTCCTTAACCGCCATTTTGATCTGATGATATCCAGAGTATGCATCCAAAAAACTCAAAGGCTCACAACCCGCCGTGGCATCTATGATCTGGTCAATGCGGGGGAGGGCAAAAGGATCCACTGGACAAGCCCTGTTAAGATCCATGTAATCCACACACATACGCCAAGTGCCATTTTTCTTACGAACCAGCACCGGATTAGCAAGCCACTCTGGATGGAACACCTCAATGATAAAGCCAGCTGCTAAAAGCCTGGCCACTTCCTCTCCAATGGCCTTGCGCCTTTCTTCGTTAAACCGGCGGAGGAATTGTTTCACCAGTTTATACTTAGGATCCACATTAAGAGTGTGCTCAGCGAGTTCCCTCGGTACACCTGGCATGTCAGACGGTTTCCATGCAAAATGTCCCGATTCTCACGGATGAACTTCGATGAGTGCGCTTTCCTATTTGGGATCCAGATTAGCACCGACAAAGTGAACTGCTTGGACGAATCGCCGACACGAAGTCAACAAGCTTGGTCTCACTGCCGATTTGAACTTGAGATCCGAATCATCTTTGTAGTTGGCTTCTTCAAAGGGGTCATATCCGCCGGATCAACATTGTCCTTATAGTACTTCAACTCCTCCGTGGCATAGACCGACTCTGCATAAGCCGCATCACCTTCCTCACATTCCAAAGAGACCTTACAGCTCCCATGAACCGTTATTGTCCCCTTGTAACCCGGCATCTTGAGCTGCAAGTAGATATAACAAGGCCGCGCCATGAACTTGGCATAAGCCGGCCGCCCAAACAAGGCGTGATACGGGCTCCGGATCTTCACTACCTCAAAGGTTAATTTTTCCGACTGGGAATCATGTTCGTCCCCAAAAGCCACATCCAGGGCTATCTTACCAACAGGATATGCAGATTTACCAGGCACCACACCATGGAACACCATATTAGACGGTCTGAGATCCTTGTCTGTTAGACCCATGCGGCGGAATGTCTCATAGTATAGTATGTTAATACTACTCCCTCCATCCATGAGTACCTTGGTAAATTTATAACCCCCCAACTGAGGGTCTACCACTAATGCCAGCTGGCCCGGATTATCAACCCGGGGCGGGTGATCCTCTCTGCTCCACACGATAGGCTGCTCCGACCAGCGCAAGTAACGTGGTAAGGCCGGTTCAACAGAATTCACCGCTCGCTTGTGGAGTTTTCGGTCGCGTTTATCCAAGCTAGTTGTGAAAACATGATATTGCCCATTGTTCAACTGTTTTGGCTGGATTTGATAACCCGACTGTTGCTGCTGCTGCTGGCCGTTTTGATTATTCTGGTTGTTGTGACCGCCCAGATTGAGACCTGAACCAGAAGCTCCATCGTGGCCCAGCCCATGGAAACCGGATCCTGAACCGCCACCTGACCCGCGGTCATACCGGAAGGCATTAGAGTTTTTAAACTCCTGCATAATATAACAATCCTTCCAAAGGTGGTTAGCCGGCGCCTCCTTCATCCCGTGCTTTGGGCAAGGCTGATTCAACAAATAATTCAAACGATCTGCGTTAGGATTGGGAGCCCCATTACGGTTTGCCGCTTTACCTCTGCGCCGCTGCCCCCGGTCCTGTGCATTAGTGTTAGCCATAAAATCTATGCTGCCATCCGCCTTTCGCTTGCCTCCGTTTCCATAACCCGTTGGTTTGTACTGTTGCCCCTTGGAGTTGCTATTCTTCTTTCCCTTCCCTGCTTCATCATCATCAGTCTCGGGATCCTTGGTACTGTCCGAATCAGCATACTTCACTAAAGCGGCCATGAGAGTTCCCATGTCATTACAGAACCGCTTCATGCGTCCCAATTTCAATTTTAAAGGCTTGAACCGGCAGTTGCCTTCCAGTGTTAAGATCGCAGAGTCAGCATTGATCCTGTCAGACGAGTGCAAAACTTCCGAAACGCGGCGTACCCAATGGGTCGTCGATTCTCCGTCCTCCTGGACACAAGCCGCCAGGTCTACTATGGACTTGGGCTGCTTACACGTATCCTTGAAATTCTGGATAAACCGGGCCCGCAACTGGGCCCATGAGCTGATAGAATTGGGAGCTAGGCTCTTCAACCAAGTACGAGCCGTGCCTTCGAGCATCATGGTGAAGTATTTTGCACACGCGGCCTCATCCACATCTAGCATCTCCATGGCCATCTCGTAACTCTCTACCCACGCTTTGGGAGATAAATCAGCGGTGTAATTCGGCACCTTGCGCAGACCCTTGAAATCTTTGGGCAGGCGCACATTGCGTAAAGCGGGGATTAAACAAGGCACTCCCAAAGCGGATGTGACCCCTGGTCCGGTGGAGGTGGTAGGACGAACCGGTGTAAGTTGACCCGCATCATTCTATGCTGCTAACTCGGCCTCCCTTCGTGCCCGGGCCCGGTCCACCACATCCTGAGCATCGCGAACACCACCTGCCGGATTATTGCCACGGGCCGCTTCACGGCCTCGCGCATTGCTCGATATGGCCGGTTCATCCATGCACCTGCTATAGCTCCGGCTTGGACGGGGCGTGGAGTGATTCCGATCACGGCTGTACGAATATGCTTCCTGCTGAATCAGCGCGGTCCGGAGAAGCTCCTTAACTCGGCGTCTCTATCGCTATGGAGAGTCCCTTCGATCGATAGCCTCTAATCGCGGCGGCTGCAACAAGGTTGTCCATAGGATTAGAATAATGACCGGGGCGTCGGACCGCGGAGGAACCACAATGTTACATTGAGGAGGCTCCATCAGCGAGGTTGGACCGTCGCCCACGGTCCCGTGCCTCAATCCGGTTTGTCTCCGAGTGCTTTGCGCGGATTCTTGGGTCCAGCTCTGGAGTGTGAAAGAGATATCGGGGGTCAAACCCTAACGGCAGGCGTGATCTGTGCTTCCGCTTCAAGACCTCCTGTGATGCGCTCTGGTCAAGCATGAGCTTATAGGCCTGGGCGTCCAAAGCGGCCCGCTCTGCAGCCCTGTCTTTTTCTGCTGCCAGATCCGCTTTGGCTTGCACGATCTGCTCTCTCACCTTTGCAATCTCTGCATCATGGGCCTCCTGATCCACCGGATTGGCCTCTGCCATAAGCACGGCTAGTGCATCAAACAGATCAGATAGAACTTGAACCGGCGGGCGCACAAGGCCTCCTGCCCCTGCTGCCGCTGCCGCTGCTGATCCGGAGAGCATCGCTGCGGCGGTCGAAGAGTGATTCGCCGCCTGGGTGCCGGCCATGAATATTCCAACCCGGTTGACCTGGCTCGGGGGGTCCGGAATACTGTCGCCATCGGAACAGCCCCTAACCTGGTCGTCTTGCAACTGGTATAGCGATTCGGTCTCTCCGGTCGAGGACTCGTCACCGAAATAGACGACGGTCTCGCTACCGTGTTCTGACTCGTCCTCACGCTCTCCTCCGTGGATGACTCCAACGAAGGCACACTTCACGGCCGGTTTAGCCTAGGTAGATCTCGCACGCTGAGCCGTCTCGACGAGGTCGGTGTAGATGTCCGGCTCAGGCCCAGGCTCACCGATCTTGCCAATGAAAACGTGTATGCCACCAAAGGGGACCCGGTACCCGTACTCGATCGAATCAGCCTCGGGACCCCATCCTACATCGTCGATGTAGATCTTGCCTCGACGACTCTTGGCCATCCGGTCCACAGCATAGCCTTCGAGTCCTTTGAGCTTGCCCTCCAAGATTGTCAAACCATCGTGCGAGAGCCCCACGGTGGGCGCCAACTGTCGTGGATTTGTCACGGCAGATGTCCTAGTGAAAGGACTTAGTCGCGGAGCCATCTCTACGGGTTTACTTGAAGGGGTTAAAGCGGACACAAAGACACGAGGGTTTATACTAGTTCGGCCCCTTCGATGAAGGTAAAAGCCTACGTCTAGTTATGATGGAATTGATGTGGTCTCGATGGCTAGGGAGCAAACAAGCTTCACCTAGGCTCGAGTTGTGGTTGTCTGTCCTGAACCGCCGCCGGGTCGTCCCCTTATATACACGGGTGACGCCCGCCGGTTCATAGAGTCCCAACCGGTTCATACTCGTATCTCGGTTGGTATCTCTCTATTCCTAACTTACAATACAAGTTATACATCAGGCCGGTTTACGGCTACAGGTTCTAAACCGACTATAGGCCTTGGGCCTTCATCTGCTTATACCACTAATGAAGTTAACCCGGCCCAAGTAGACCGGTTCACGCCTAGTGGTAATATCCCCAACACTATCGATGCAGATAGAACCATGGCTGTACTTGCCCAAGAACCATCCCCACCACACATAACCCAGACTCATGCAGATTGTACCCCTACCCAGCTGGATAGAGAACCAGCTACACCCCTTCTAACCCCAACCCCAACAGATAGTAACCCAGTTCCGGTTGACACAGCACCGTCTCCACCATAGAGCACCCAAAGACGAGCAGTTAGTAAGGCAACTACAGTGCCCAAAGCACTAGGACCACCACCCCGAACCCCAAGTCAAAGCTTCAAGCAGAAGAAGAATCGTTCTTAGGTCAGGTTCCCTAGCTATGGTTCATACTCCTTTGCTCTTGCATCACTATATTTACTCATACCATCTAATTTCAAATTTGAAGGATGCAAATGAAACTCCAATGGCGCAATAGGTATCTTTTTAAACCAGTTTCTTTAACGTGTTTGCTGTTGTAACTTGCTCTATGTTGATTTCAGTTTCAATTGAATAGACAGTTATGTTCTCATGCCGTGCACATTACAAGTGTTAATATTGCTGTGTAGTTTCCCACACTTATATTCTGTCTATGCTGCTTTGTCTTAAATACATATGATTTGAACTATCTCTATCTTGATTTGGCAACAAAAACTAGAATGATATAGACCATACAGTGACCATACTACATAGATATATGTTTGTTTCATGTTGTTATCCTGCCCACCTTACTACTGAACTAGTTTACCAAAATGAGTTTCATATACAACATGGTAAACCTGTGATGTGTCTATTTCTTTCTCTTTTAGAATGCGGATAAAATATTGGAGAAGAGTACACTATTATGCAATGGTAAAGGAAGTAATGCAGATAAGGTTCAAGATAGTGAGACATCCCTGTTGGTCTCCAAGAAAGCTAATAAAAACTATATTGAAGACACTGAGACAACCCCAAAGTCCTGTCTTGATGTAGTTTCGAGTTACTGGCCACAACTGCTGGCACCAGCTCTTCGAACTCGCTGCCTGAACTAGTTCGGGTTCTTGAGTATCAACTACAAGTTGAAAGACATCGATCAGAGGTCCCGCGATAGGAAGCCGAAGGACTAAGGAAGTCCCTGCAGAATTCAGATGCACACTTTCTGGTGCAAAAGTAAGCGCTGGAGGATTTAAGCGCCAAACAAGACAAAGTTAATAAGCTTGCTAAGCGTCTTGCAAGCATTATGGGTACCAAGGATATTGTTTCTTGATATCTTCTGAAGTGGTTTCAGTTCTGGGCTTGTTTTGCTGCGGCGTTTATTTGCACTGGTCGCTAACTTTGACAACCAGTGTATGTGATATGCTGATTTGTTCCCTATATTTGCACTGGTGGCGAACTTTGATGCCCAATGGATGTAATATGTGTAATAGCCTAATGTAAGTTGCTTGCCTATTTATTTCCTTGTTGTCTTGTTTATTTGTTTGCTTGTAGTAAGTGGAGTTATTTTTCCACGGTTTGCTAGTGGCTGCAATAACCTATTTTTTAAAACTAGGCCACAATAACCATGGGCTACATATTTATTGTAGTGACCATGGGCCTCCTATGGGCCATAGAAACAAGGGGCCTTCTACAGGCCGTAGAAACAACGGGCCTTCTACGAGGCGTAGCATCAATGGGCCTTTTATGGGTTGTATGATCGATTGGCCAAACATGGGCCAATAACAGACCACATTATGGGCCATAAACGGGCTAGACATGGAATCGCCCGTTCATAGGCCGACCATAACGGGCCATCATTAATCAGTCTTATTTGATGATGCTATGGAAATGGCCCAATGGATTAACGGGCCACAAACGCGCCGACTATAACCACGGGCTAAATTTGGCCCACAAGCAGAAAAGGCCAGTAACGGGCCGTAAGTAACCGAATGCTGGAAATTAGCCCAGGAATAAATGGGCCCTATGAAGGCCAAAAGATAACACGAGCTGGAAACGACCCAATGGAATACTGGGCTCTTAATGGGTATAAAGCAATACAATGTTCATTACGGGCCAGTTTTACCATGGGGCGTTAATGGGCCAAGAGTTACAAAGGGCCTCATATGGGCCGAAAGACGTCATGGGACATACATGAGCTGGAAGTTACAACTGGCTGGAATCATATTGGACGCCCAGATGACACTACTAGGCCTAATTCGGATAGGTCGTAACGGTTCGTGACTTCGCGGGTTGTAAATGGGCTATATGCGAACAGGTCGTTAACAGGCTTTCCATGGGCCGGTTTGCTACCTTTTAACGAAGTCAATTGGGCCCACCTTTTCACCGGAATGGGCCTCTGTTGGGTCGTGCCACGTGCCGACGTATCATAGGCGCCTTCGGTCCAATGAGTGGATGACATCTGTCCCAATGGTGAGCCGACATGTCGTTCCTCTGGCCAATGAGAAATTTACACGGGGAAAATCCCCATTGGCCGTGGCTGTTAGAGGGTTTTCGGATCCAAAATCGGACCCGATAGCTTAACAGTGACCGGTTACGGTTGATGGCATGTGTCGGTCACCCTTGACGAAAGCACTTCCATGACCCGCGATTTATCGTCATGGAAGTGGACACTTCCGTGATGATAATTTTGGTAATGTCATGGAACACTACTACGACAGCACAGGTATGACTATCTTGATTCTGTCATAAAATCGTCATGGATGTACATGCATGTTGGATTTCGGGTTCCGCAAACCCTTGAGAGGTTCAAACTCTAGGGTGCGTTCGGGGATCTCAACCTGTCCAGTCTGCCTACTCGCGATCCTCACAGCCTAGCGCGTCGAGCTCAAAGGAACAGAGAGACACAGTAGTTTATCTTGGTTCAGGCCACCTTGCGGTATAATAACCTACTCCAGCCTTTTGTTGGATTGCCTCGATGGGCTGAGGATGAACTAGTACAGTGGATGAACTACCTCAGGAGGTGAGGTGTTCTTAAGCTCAAGAGAGCTGGTGAGGTGGTCGGATGAGAATGGATATGATCTCGCTCCCTCCTTCTATGGTGGTGGCTATGTCCTATTTATAATGGCTTTGGTCCTCTTCCCAAATGTTGGCGGGAAGGGATCCCACAACGACCAGATTTGAAAGGGGACAAGAATTACACCCTATCTTGACTAAAGTGGTCTTCACTTGCAAAAGCCTCTGGTTGTGACACTGCGATGGTCTCAGCGATGACCTCCGTCCTGACGTCCTGGCGGTCTTGGTCTTGTTGCACCAGAATGGAAACGTTTGGCTGATTCCTCGGGACTCCATGGCTGCTTCTTGCCTCCTTTACACGAAATAGGAAACAGGTACTCTGCACCCGCTGGTGCCCGCCTGGCCTTGGTCGTCATGGCTCACGTCAGCTGAGCCACGTGAGGTGCACCTTGCATAGAAGTCTCCGCTCCTTGGGAGCCAGCCTGAGGAGGCCAATCCCGTTGGAGGTCTTGGCATCGCCCGCCTCGCAAGGCTTGGCCCCTCGCGAGGGTCTTGAGTTGTTTATGCTGAAGCTGGGCCGTACCAGGCCGTCGAGGGAGCCATGCAGTGGGCCGCAGGCAGGCAAGTCTGGGTACCCTCGTATCCAGAACGCCGACAATGCATGACAGAAAACATGACCTACTATGACAAACATGTATCATCGCGGAAGAGTATTTTTTGTGGTGTAGTTTAGCATTGAGCAATTGCAAAGACAAGGAATCATTCAGGATGTAACATGCATAACGAAAGGAGTATGATGGCTACCACATAGTAGTCAACATCAAAGTGTGTGTACTATTCAAAATACATTTCAATGGAATAATTGCAGACAATCCAACTCTGGGGTGAATGCGATTACGAGATCCTAATGTTAGAGTTAGCAAATTTGTTTAACCCGAATAGAAGAGAGATTAGAGTCCCAGAGTAAAGATCGAGGAGTAAAATATCCTAATACCACCCATCAGTGAAGTGTGCCTGTAAGCCACACAATGACGTTAGTAAAAGTTTTGCAATGACTAGACTCAACTTCGGCCAAGGAGTTGGAAAGGGGGCTACCTACAGGTAGTCGGATCTGATACCAACTTGTGACTCCCCCGATTTAATCATACGCTAATCATACATGCAAATGGGTACGATCAAGATCAGGGACTCACGGGAAGATATAACAACACAACTCTAGACACAAATGAAAATAATACAAGCTTTATATTACAAGTCAGGGGCCTTGAGGGCTCGAATACATAAGCTCGAAACAAACAAGTCAGCGGAATCAACAATATCTGAGTGTAGACATAAGTTAAACAAGTTTGCCTTAAGAAGGATAGCACAAAAGTAGCAATGATCGAAAAGGCAAGGCTTCCTGCCTGGAACCTTCTAACTACTCCTGGTCGTCGGTGGTCTCCACATAGTAGTAGGCACCCTCTGGGTAGTAGCAGCCATCAGTGGTGGCACCTGGCTCCTAGACTCCACCATCTGGTTGCGACATCCAAGAAGAATGGAAAAGGGGGAAAGAGGGAGCAAAGCAACCCTAAGCACACATCCAAAGTACTCGCAAGCAAGGATCTACACTACATATGCATCGTTATTAATGAAATGGGTAGTATCTGTGGGCTGAACTGCAGAATGCCAGAAAAGAAGGGGAAATCCTAGCCTATCAAAGACTAGCATCTTCAAGCATCTTGCAACTTCAGAAGAGATAAGAGTAACATATTGTATCGATCGGGATACAACTCCGAGCATCCGTTATCGTGGACACGTCTATTCGAATAGATAATACTTCCCTGCAGGGGTGCACAAACTTACCCAACACGCTCGATCAAATCTGTCCGGACACACCATCAGGTCATGAACGCCCTCACCTGATCAACATGTCGTAGTCCTACGTAGGCTCAACAGAGAAGCCAGCACGCCGGTCTACATCCTAAGAGCGAAGGGGTCATGGGCCAATCATCCTTTGCAATCCTGCATGTTGAGAACGCGGCCGGTGAGCAGACCTAGCCCCCTTATACAAGCGCAGGCTTAACCATTCCAACCCGATGCGCGTCACTCAATCGCTAACGTCAGTGAGCTTTCACAAGAATCGTACGATGCAGAGTGCCCATACTTATTCCCGCGTGATGGTTAGTGCGAAAAGGTCAGAGGCCTACTCGGATCACATATCCAAATCGTTAGTGTCTTGGGAGCGCGCGGTAACAATCAATGATCCACAATATGTGGTCCTGTCACCCAGTCTCACGGATTTGCGGCGAGGGCTAAGAATGCCTAGCCGCGCCACGTGGAAACTCGCGGGTATTCTCTAGATCAACCTGACTACACATATACTCGCGGGTATCCCTCAGGGCCGACCCGACTTCAACATGGTTATGTGGTAAAGTCAAAGTAACCATGTGTCCAAAACAGCAAGGGGGAAACCTGAGGAATCACCCTCGATGGATTTCCACTTGATGTAACCGTCACGGTGTATTTGGAGGAATCACCCTCGATGGTCCACACTTGAAGATTTGCATGACGGCGTCATTATTGGGAATGGTGAAGGAGGAATCACCCTCGATGACCATGACCGAATAGCTACACTGCAGGGTTAACATTAGAAGTGCTGACGAGGTATCACCTGCGGCACTCAATAGTAACTCTGCATAGTCGTACAACTATGGGTGGTGATGTGCGGTGTCAGGGCCTGGATGTCGATCATGTTGATCGAGTCATCGAATGTGAAGTGGGGAAACTGGAAGAAGGTGAGGGGTCACATATGGATCACTAACCAACCTATAGTAAGCAGTTTAGGATAAGCAGGTAAGGTATGAAAGCAAGTAACATAAACAGGCTATGCATCAAAACAGGATCATATAAAAGTGGTAGCAGTTCTAATGCAAGCATGAGAGAGAAGGGAATGGGCGATATTGGAATGATCAAGGGGGTTTGCTTGCCTGGAAGCTCTACTGAAAAGGAAGAAGGGTCATTGGTGACATAGTCGATCATAGGGGCAGCATCGGTCTCGGGGTCTACACTAGAGAACACAGGAAGAAACAATAAGTATATGGAAAACTAGTGCATCACTAAGTATGACATGACAATATGCAGAGCTAGGGGTATTCTAAAGTGATGCTATATGTTGAAGACGGAGAGGGGAAACATCCAAGGATGATGTCCCGGCGTTAGACAGATTTCAGACAAATGAAACATAGGGGACGGTTCCATGTTAAGGATGCTAGGGGCATGTGACAGATGAACGGATTGCATAAACGGACTCGTTGGATTTTTCTAAGAAACTTTCATATATAATTTATTTTAATCTGGGTTACGTTTTATTTTCTATTAATTTACTCAGTTTAATCATTTTTTTGGATTATTTCAATATAAATTAATTCGAAAAATAAAAAGGGGTATTTGCAATGGGTACACAGGAGTGTACCCAGGGGTCTGCTACTGTGATTGACTAGTGGGCCCTGTTGACTGAGTCAACTCACAAGTCAACAAAGGCTGAGTGGTGGGCCTGGGGGGTGCTGAGTCAGCGGGTCAGTGTTCACCGTTGACTGGTCAACTTTGACCAATGGGGCCCGTTGAATAGTGGCTTAGAGAAAACGACAGTGCTTAATTAGCGTATGGGCCCAAGCTGTCAGTGGCTCATTAGGTTAGTGAGTTAGGTTAGTTTTAATTAATAGGACGGGGTCCATATGTCAGCGAACCGGCGGGGCTGGTTTAAGCGTGCCCGCGCTGGGAGCACACCAACATCCACAGGCGCGACGGAGGGCTGCCAGCGGCCAACTCCGTCGGCCATTTGGCATGGGGCCGGTGGGTACGGGATGTGGTGTGAACGCCGCATCGGATGGTGGCAACAACGTAGGCAGGGGCGCCCGGGAACGATGGCAGTAGCTGTTGACGTATAATGTGCTGCCTAGTCTCTTCCATCAGATCAGTCTTTTGGTTGCATTGGCTAGAGCATGCACTTCTACATGGTATCAGAGCCAAGAGGTCTTGAGTTCAAGACCCGGCTGGCACAATTAAAATTGCAGCCCACTTTCGGTCCACGTTTAGGCCTGAGGGAGCCACACGTGAGGGGGAGTGGTGACGTATAATGTGCTGCCTAGTCTCTTCCATCAGATCGTTCTTTTGGTTGCATTAGCTAGAGCATGCACTTCTACAGTGGCAATGACGGGCGATGACAGAGGGGGGTTCATATAGTCGGTAGAAGTGGGATGCGGGCGCCCATTTGACACGAGGGAGGGTGCATTCGAACACACGCAGCAGCACACAGAATGGTGGAGATGGCAGCAGCGGTGTTGGTCAGAGGTGGCCGGAGGAGCAACGACCACGGTGGCCGGAGCTCGGGTGACAGCAAAAACGGTGAGGCGGCGTGCAACAACTTGAACCAATGGGGTAGGGCCGACCTACTGGTGCGTGCGAGCTCAACGCACACCAGCGCGTGACCATTAGGTCACCGGAAAGCTGCCGACGACAAGCTCAAGCGAAGGCGGGCTCGGGCAAGACGGGGACGACAAATACGGCTACGAACTAAGTGCGGGAACAAAGGGAAAAGAAGCGGTGGCTCACTGGGCGGCGCAAGGAGTCCGGCGAGTGGATTAGGAGCAGCAGAGGTGGCCGGAGTCGAGGAAGACGGCGGCAACTGAATAGGGAAGGTGGTGTCTATCCGGTCGGTGTGGTGGCGCAGAGCTCGAGCTCATGGTCAGAGAAAGAGTAGCGGTCGATGATGGAGTGGAAGGAGCTGGCGGCAAGGCAAGACGGTGAAGGTGGCCGCGGGATTGACTAGTGCACAATGGTTGTGGCGCTCGGGTGAGAGGGGAAGGATGGAGGAGAAGAGCGATGGGCGAGGGAGTGGTAGGGGGAAGTGGGAGAGGGGATCGAGGGGTCTCTGGCTTATCCTCTCGCCCACGATGCCGGCAACGCCGAGGTGGCGTGACAGCAACCGGGCACGGGCGCGTGCGCTACGGTCGGACGCACAGTGCATGTGGGGAAGACGATAGGGAGTGGGGTTGGGCCGCTGGCCGGCTGGGCCTGTCCAGCTGGGCTAAGGCCCAGGGGGCAGGGGGTTTCCTTTTTCGTTTTATTTTTTCCTTTTAAAAATGTTGCTGCTTTCTTATATCTTTTTAAAACAAAATATTTATACCAAATATAGAGCTTGCTTCTAAAATAGTGCTATAATTCAAGCCACTGCCACAATTAGTTTGAGGTTTAGATAAAGTAGTTTAGTATTTTTATAAATTAAAAATCATTTAATTTAATGCTTTGGCCACTGTTTTAAATAGTTTAGGCCATTTAAAAACCATTTAAAGTTGTTGGGTCACCACCAATATTAACAAGTGATTACTTGCCACATGATGAACATTTTTGTATTCATGTTTGAGCAATTTTGAATTTCACTCATAATTTGAAATTGAATTCAAGTGGAATTTTAAAGAGTTAGGAGACAATGATGATCAAACACTTGTTTAGCAAAATGCTTAACTTAACCCTGGGGGTTATTGTAGCATCATTACATAGGGGTGACACATAAGGAGTGGCAAGAGCCTAAGCTTGGGGATGCTCGAGGTACCCCAAGGTAATATTCAAGGACTCCCAAGCAACTAGGCATGGGGATGCCCTAGAAGGCATCCCCTCTTTCTTCTAACGACCATCGGTAATTTTACTTGGAGATATATTTTTATTCATCACATATCATGAGTTTGACTTGGAGCGTCATGTGTTCTATGAGTCTATGCTTGCTTTGTTCTTTAGTTTATCACAATCATCCTTGCTTGACACACCTATTTGAGGGAGCCATAAGTTTATTATGATTTGTTAGAATTGCTCTATGTGCTTCACTTAAGTTCTTTGAGCTAGGCAATTGCTCTAGTGCTTCACTTAAATATTTTTTAGCACGGTGGTGATTTTATTTTGAAGAAATATGCTCTCATACTTCACTTATATTTTTTAGAGTTGATATGATAAATTTTGAACAAATACGCTCTCATGCTTCACTTATATTATTTTGAGAGTTGATATGATAAATTTTGAAGAAATTTTTGTACTCAGGTGCTTCACTTAAATCTTTTTGAGGGTTGATAATAGTAATGGTAATTTGCACGAGATATGAATTTGGTCCCGAAGTGATGAATATTCAAGGGGGATATAATAAAAACTTACATGATAAGATCATTGGATATGGTGAATTTGATTGCTTGCAATATTTTTGCGATATGGAGATAATGATATGTGAGTCATGTTAGTGAGTAATTGTGGTCAAGTAAGAATATTGGTGTTAAGGTTTAAGATTCCCTATACAAGCACGGAAGTCAATAGTTATGCAACGAAGTCATATCCTACTTGTGGTGCATATATTCAGTGTTAGTTATGTTTAATGTGTGTTTACGGTCGTTTTTGTTTTTTGGTTGGTCGCTTCTCAATCTATTTGCTAGCCTTCATTTGTACTAAGTGGGAATGCTGCTTGTGCATCCAACTTCTAAACCCAAAGTTGTGCCATATGAGTCCACCATATCTACCAATATGCGGTATTTCCAATTCCTTCCAAGTAAATTTGCATGTGCCAACTCTATCTTCAAAATAAATTTCCATTTTGTGTGCCTGTACCGCTCATCAAGTGATACGTCTCCAATGAATCTATAATTTTTATTGTTCGATGCTATTATATTATCAATCTTGGATGCTTTATATACATTTACAAGCAACTTTATATCATTTTTTGGGACTAACCTATTAACTTAGTGCCCAATGCCAGTTGTTGTTTTTACTTTGCAGAATATCAGTACGAAACGAAGTCCAAATGCCACAAAACTTTTTGGAGATTTTTTTCTGGTGATAAGAAATCCTGGAAGCTTCTGGAGGCAACGAGAGGATGAAAGTGGGGGCCACTAGGCACCAGGGTGCGCCAGGGGCCCCTACAGTGCCCTAATGGGTAGTGGGGCCCACAGGCATCATTTTGACCTACCTTCGCCTCTATAAATACTTAAAATCCCAAAACCCTTAAGAGAGTCCACAAAATACTTTTTCCGCCGCTGCAAGTTCGAGAACCACGATATCCAATATAGAGGCTTTCTCTAGCACTTTGTCGGAGGGGGAAACGATCATGGAGGGGTTCTTCATCATCCTTGCTGCCCCTCCGATGATGCGTGAGTAGTTTACCACAGACCTACGGGTCCGTAGTAAGTATCTAGACGGCTTCTTCTCTCTTTTTGATCTTCAATGCAATATTCTCCCTGGTGTTCTTGGAGATCTATTTGTTGTAATCACTTTGTGCGATGTGTTTGTTGGGATCCGAACTGTGAGTTTATGATCAGATTATCCATGAATATTATTTGAGTTTTCTCTAAACTCTTTTATGCATGATTCTTCTAGCCTCGTATTTCTTCTCTGATTTATTGGTTTAGTTTGGCCAACTAGATTGATTTATCTTGCCATGTGAAGGGGTGCTTTGTGATGGGTTTGATCTTGCGGTGCTCAATCTTAGTGACAGAAGGAGACATGACACGCATGTATCATTGCTATTAAGTCTAACAAGATGGGATTTATTTCATACGTGAGTTTATCTTATCTACATCATGTCATCTTGCTTAAGGCATTACTCCGTTCTTTTATGAACTTAATACACTAGAAGCATGCTGGATAGCGGTCGATGTGTGGTGGAATAGTAGTAGATGCAGGCAGGAGTCGGTCTACTAATCTTGGACATGATGCATATATACATGATCATTGCCTTGGATATGGTCATAATTATTTGCTTTTCTATCAATTGCCCAATAGTAATTTGTTTACCCACCGTATGCTATTTTCTCGAGAGAAGCCTCTAGTGAAAACTATGGCCCCGGGGTTGCTGCAATTTTATTTCATTTTATTTATTTTATTTTTATTTAGATTTATTTATGAAAACCCATACAATTTAATCATTCCCAATACCGTTGAGGGATTGACAACCCCTTTACACCTTGGGTTGCAAGTATTTGTTGTTTGTGTGCAGGTGTCGTTTACATAGTGTTGCTTCATTCTCCTACTGGATTGATAACCTTGGTTTCATAACCGAGGGAAATACATATCTCTACTATACTGCATCATCCTCTCCTCTTCGAGGAAATCCCAACGCATCTCACATGTAGGAGGAAGAGTTTTTGGCGCCATTGCCGAGGAGACATCATCAACATCTATCAAGTACCTATGCATAAACTTTCATCTCCTTGCTATTTACTTTATTTGCCATTTTCCTCTCGTTATCGTCTCCCCCACTTCTAAAAAGTTTTTTACAAAATTACAAAAATATTTTTCATTTGCCTTTTTGTTTGTTCGACCACTTTATCGTTATTGCTAGTTCTTCTCTTGTCTCGTGCACCCTGAAAATGAAGTTCTCAATTTTAAGCAAAGAGGGGGGAGAATTTAAAGGGTGCTTGGTATAGAATTTTTTATGCTCATAATAGATTTATTCGTAAGCATTCTACCACTATCCTTTGTCGCAATTTTTATGTGGGCGTTACTACTTGGTATAGATTTGTTCTTGATACTATTACCGGAGTGAATATCTTGAGTTATCCCACTATGGATGCTTTCAATGCTATGGGAAATTTAGTTGGATCACCACCTATCACTGTCAATGAAACATTTTTTACTATGGAACATGTTATGCAAAGACTAGATGCTATTGAAAGAAAATGCCTGCCATAGAGCATATTGAAAATTGGATAAAAAGATCCACAATCATGTCACTCAATTTGGGTCAAAAATAGGGAATAACCTCAAAATACTAAAAGAGAAAGAACATGTAGTTAATGAAAGGGTAGAAGAAAGTCCCGCTCAGATTGGTAAGTTGGAAGACATTTTTAACAATTTGAGGTATGCTTTTTCTTCTGTTAAAACTATTAAAACAAACTCCTCCTAGTAAAAATTACAAGTTTACTTATGTTCCTAAGACCAAAGGTATCACTTCTAGTAGTAATAACGAATATCTTAAAATGATTAGTGTTCACCCTGATCTTGCTTAAGGCATTACTCCGTTCTTTGATGAACTTAATACACTAGATGCATGCTAGATAGCGGTTGACGTGTGGAGTAATGGTAGTAGAGGCAAGCAGGAGTCGGTCTACTAATCTTGGACATGATGACTATATACATGATCATTGCCTTGGATATTGTCATAAATATTTGTTTTTTATCAATTGCCAAATAGTAATTTGTTTACCCACCGTCTGCTATTTTCTTGAGAGAAGCCTCTAGTGAAAACTATGGCCCACGGGTCTATCTTTTATCATATAAAAATCCTAAAAATACCTTGCTACATTTTTATTTTATTTTGTGTTTTAGTTAGATCTATTCATCAAAAGCCATACAATTTAATCTTTCTCAATACCGTTGTGGGATTGATAACCCCTTTACGTGTTGGGTTGCAAGTATTTGTTGTTTGTGTGCAGTGTTGTTTACATAGTGTTGCTTGGTTCTCCTACTGGAGGGATAATCTTGTTTTCATAACTGAGGGAAATACTTATCTCTACTATATGCATCATCCTCTCCACTCCGAGGAAATCCCAATGCAGCTCACAAGTAGCATGAAGCGGTAGGGGGTGGCCAATATTTTCCATGCTAGGTATTTTATTCTCACGATGAGTATTTATTCACTTGTAATTGCACGTGAGTGTTGAAGGTAATAGGGATGCCTAGTCCCGAAATGAATTTTTTTAATATAATTATAAGAATAAATTCCTTGGAAAGTGTTGGTATGTAAGGCACCAGTGGATACGACTAGCCATGGATTGTGTAAGAACGTTGGCAAGGAACCGCCTATGATTTGTCTAGCATGGAAGATATTGGAAATTCTCGGTCGTTTTCATTGACAGGAAAAGCATGCCTATCAAAACAATTTTATCTCTCAATTTAAGCTATGATCTCTAGCACCTCTACAAATCTCTGCTTCCCTTTGCAAAGGGCCTATCTATTTACTTTTATGCAATTTTTATTTGGATTTTGAGTCTTCGTCTTCTCTTATAAAGCATCAACTAGGGAACACTATTGTCATACTTGTGCATTGGACGTAGCTAATATTTGAGTGTGTTTCATGAATGGATCAATGGTTGTGCATAATGGGCTAGGGATAACTTTCTTTAGCGTTGATATTTTGAAAGACATAGTTGCTTGTTGGTATGCTTGAGTATTTATGTTTTCATGTCCATTTATAGACTATTGCTTTGAATCATTCAAGTTCAGATGTTCATGCTATAAAAGAAAAGAATGTATGATGAATATGATAGGTAGCATTCCACATAAAAAATTCTATTTTTATCATTTACCTACTCGAGGACGAGCAAGAATTAAGCTTGGGGATGCTTATATGTCTCCAATGTAACAATAAATTTTGATTGTTCCATACTATTATAGTATCAATCTTGGATGTTTTATATACATTTACAAGCAACAATATATAATTTTTTGGGACTAACCTATTAACATAGTGCCCAGCGCCAGTTGCTATTTTTTTGCTTGTATTTGACTTTGTAGAATAGCAGTACCAAACAAAGTCCAAATACCACAAAACTTTTTGGAGATTATTTTCTAGCAATAAGATACCTTGGTACCTTGTGGGGCCCACAAGCCTTCACTTGACCTTACTCCGCCTCTATAAATTCCCAAAATTGGGAAACCTACCAAGGAGTCCAAAAAATACTTTTTCCGTTGTTGTGAGCCTCTGTTCTCGAGAGATCCTATCTGGGGACCTTTTCTGGCACTCCGCCGGAGGAGGATTCAATCATGGCGGGGCTCTATATCAACCTTGTTGCCCTTCCGATGATGCGGCTAGATGGGTCCATAGTTAGTAGCTAGATGGATTTTTCTCTCTCGATGTTCTTCAACGCAATGTTCTCCTTGATGTTCTTGGAGTTCAATCTGATGTAATTCTTTTTTGCGGTGTGTTTATTGGGATCTGATGAATTATGAGTTTATGATCAGATCTGATGAATTATGATCTGATGAATTATGTGTTCATGAATATAATTTTAGTTTTCTCAGAACTCTTTTATGCATGATTAATATAGCTTTCTATTTCTTCTCTGATCTACTGATTTGGTTTGGCCAACTAGATTGATTTATCTTGCAATGGAAAGAGGTGCTTTGTAATGGGTTCAATCTTGCAATGCTCAATCCCAGTGACAGAAAGGGACATGAGATGTATGTATTGTTGCTATTAAGGGTAAAAAGAGTGTGTTTATTCATACATGAGTTTATCTTGTCTACATCATGTCATCTTGCTTAAGGCATTACTCAGTTTATTGTGAACTTAATACACTAGATGCATGCTGGATAGCGGTCGATGTGTGAAATAATAGTAGTAGATGCAGAATGGTTTCGGTCTACTTGTCTCGGACGTGATGCCTATGTGTGATCATTGCCTTGGATATCATCATAAATTTTTTCTTTTGTATCAATTGCCCAACAGTAATTTGTTTACCCACCGTATGCTATTTTCTCGAGAAAAGCCTCTAGCGAAAATTATGGCCCCCGGGTCTATCTTTTATCATATAAAATCCTAGAAATACTTGCTATAATTTTTATTTTATTTTATTTTATATTTTTTGTGATCTATCTATCTATCTATCTATCTATCTATCTATCTCCATAAAATTTAATCTGGCAATTAACCACCAAGGGATTGACAACTCCTTGTTCGCGTTGGGTGCAAGGATTTTTTATCTTTATGCAGGCACTGCTTACATAGTGTTGCTTGGTTCTCCTACTGCATTGATAACCTTGGTTCTTAACTGAGGGAAGTACTTATCTCTATTGTACTACATCATCCCCTCCTATTCGGGGAAATCCCAATGCAGCTCACAAGTAGCAATTACCTCCTTGGTAATCGTTGCGATTTCTTCATACATTATCGAAGTCTAAAGTATTTATTCACTCAGAAGGAATTGAATCGGCAATGATGGATGGAGGCCATATCTGAAAGCACAAGTGCTCCCTAGGTGATTTTGGTAATTAATGTCAACATATCTCTTGTTGGACTAACACTTTTACCTAATATGTTTCAGATAAGTTCAACAAGGAATTGGCATGGACTAGAGGATGTGGAACCCCCTCAAGATGCTAAGGACAAAGGATTGGCTCAAGCTCCAAGCTCAAGACTATACATTTTATATTTTAGTGATCCAAGATCACATTGAGTCTATAGGAAAAGCCAATACTATCAAGAGGGGATGAGGTGTTGCTTAATGAGGCTCTTGCTCAAAATGCTTAGTGATATGCTCCAAAGCCCTCAACTACTTTCTCATATCCACATATGACCTAAACCAAAATTCAAACTCGGCCCCACCGATTCTTTCTATCCGGCGCCACCGAGTTCAGATGTCATAGTCACTGCCACAAACCCTAGGCAAATCGGTCTCACCGATAGGGATCTCGGTCTCACCGAGATGGGATTGTAATCTCTCTGTGTATGTCCATTACCAAAATCGGGCTCACCGAGTTTGTGTAATCGGTCCTACCGAGATTACAATGCAAACTCTCTGTTCCTTTTCGTAACGTTTCGGTCTCACCGAGATGAAAGAATCGGTCCCACCGAGTTTGCCTGACCAACTATCTGGTTAGCTTATTACCAAAATTGGTCCCACCGAGTTTGTGTAATCGGTCTCACCGAGATTACATTATGCCCTAACCCTAATCATATCGGTCCCACCGAGTTGCATGTCGGTCCCACCGAAAACCCTAACGGTCACATTATTTGCTAAATCGGTCTAACCGAGTTTGACGATTCGGTCCCACAGAGATTGGCAAGTTGTGTGTAACGGTTAGATTTTGTGTGGAGGCTATATATGCCCCTCCACCCACTCTTCATTCATGGAGAGATCCATCAGAACATGCCTACACTTCCAACATACTGAGAGAGAACCACCTACTCATGTGTTGACACCAAGATATTCCATTCCTACCATATGAATCTTGATCTCTAGCCTTCCCCAAGTTGCTTTCCACTCAAATCTTGTTTCCACCAAATCCAAATCCTGTGAGAGAGAGTTGAGTGTTGGGGAGACTATCATTTGAAACACAAGAGCAAGGAGTTCATCATCAACACACCATTTGTTACTTCTTGGAGAGTGGTGTCTCCTAGATTGGCTAGGTGTCACTTGGGAGCCTCCGACAAGATTGTGGAGTTGAACCAAGGAGTTTGTAAGGGCAAGGAGATCACCTACTTCGTGACCTAGTGAGGCAAGTCCTTCGTGGGAGACAGCCATGGTGGGATAGACAAGGTTGCTTCTTCGTGGACCCTTTGTGGGTGGAGCCCTCCGTGGACTCGCGCAGCCGTTACCCTTTCTGGGTTGAAGTCTCCATCAACGTGGATGTACGATAGCACCACCTATCGGAACCACGACAAAAACATTCGTGTCTCCAATTGCGTTTGCACACTCCAATCCCATCCCTTTACATTCTTGCAAGTTGCATTCTTTGTTTTCCGCTGCTCATATACCCTTTGCATGCTTGCTTGATATGTATTGTGATTGTTAAACTTGTTCCAAAACTCCACTCCAACTTAAAGAAATTAAAAACTGCAACTTTCCTCACTTAGTGTCTAATCACCCCCCCCCTCTTGACACCTCTTCTCGATCCTTTCAATTGGTATCAGAGCTTTGGTCTCCATTTCTTTGGTTTAAACACCATTGGAGGAAGATGGATGAGTCTACTTTGGGGAGTCTTAGACATAGAGTGCCTATACTTGATGGAGAGTATTTTCATGAGTGGAAAAATGAGATGCTTGTGATTTTCAATGAATATCATTTGAACAAGTACATTGCTAGCCCTTCTGCACCTAATGTTGATCCTATGCATCCTACCCTTGATGAGTCAATTGACATGATTCAAAATCTTAGAATTGTTAATCTTATCACTAGAGGCTTGCCTAGAAACTTGATTGGATATTTGCCTACTCTTAAGTGTGCCTACACCAGTTTCTTGAGGAGCGATTTCCAAATTATTCCTTGAAAAATCTAGATGAAATTCTCCATAAGTCTATTGCCTTGAGTAAGATGAATTCCAATGATCCTATGTTTGGTGATTGTTTATTTGAGCTTACAAACCTTATGCGTGCCAAAGGAGATGTTGGAATTATTAGTGATATTATTTCCGAAACTATTAAAATTCATAAAGAAGATGATTGTCAAACTCACTCTAATGAACCGTCCTCTCTAGGATTTAATCCACCACATGACGATGTTGAACATGGATACTATGATGAGGATGATGATAGTGACTTTGATCTTAATGATGCAATGAGACACTTTGGCCTTATGGCAAATCTTCGAGGATATATGGCAGGAGGAAAGGAATGGGTTCTTGATAGTGGATGTACCGATCACATGACCGAGGATAAAGATAAGTTTCGTGAGCTTGCTGAAAATAACTGCCCTCGAAAGTATGTCACTTTCGGTGACAACTCAAAGGGTAAGGTGGTTGGCCTCGGTAAGGTGGCCATATCACATGATAGCTCCATACAAAATGTCATGCTCGTTGAATCTCTTGGGTACAATTTACTTTCAGTATCTAGACTTGTTGATTTCGGTTTCAATGTCCTATTCACTGAAGTAGATTGCCAAGTGTTTTGTAGAGATAATCATAAAATGATCTTTACCGGTATACGTAGAGGTGATCTATACATTGTTGATTTCACTAAAAAGGCTCAACCTAGAACTTGCTTCATCGCTAAATCCTCTAAAGGTTGGTTATGGCATAGACGATTAGGTCATGTTGGCATGCGAAACCTTGACAAGCTTATTAAAGGAAAATCATATCCTTGTCATTAACAATGTCATATTTGATAAGGATAGACTCTGTAGTGCTTGTCAAGCAGGTAAACAGGTTGGAGGAAGGCATCCTGTGAAGAACATCATGACCACAAGGAGGACACTCGAGCTACTTCACATGGATCTTTTTGGTCCCAACGCCTACAAAAGCCTCGGTGGAAATTCTTTTGGTCTAGTTATAGTTGATGATTTTTCAAGATTTACGTGGGTGTTCTTTATCGATGATAAATCGGAGGTCCAAAAGATCTTCAAAAACTTCGCTAGGAAGGCCCAAAATCAATTTGAAGTGAAGATCAAGAAGGTTCGCAGTGACAATGGAACGAAGTTCAAGAACGCAAATGTGGACACCTTTCTTGACGAAGAATGGATTTCACATGAGTTCTAGGCTACGTACACACCTCAACAAAATGAAGTTGTTGAGAGGAAGAACCGGACTCTCATTGAAATGGCGAGAATGATGCTTGATGAGTATAAGACGCCGAAGCACTTTTGGGCAGAAGCGGGTTGAGACAGCTTGTCATGCAACAAATCGCTTGTATCTTCACAAGCTACTCGGCAAGACGGCATACGAGCTCCTCACCGGTAACAAACCCCAAGTTGGATACTTTCAAGTATTTGGCTCAAGGTGCTACATTCTTGATAAGCATCGTCGTTCTAAATTTGCTCCTAAGTCTCATGAAGGTTTCCTACTTGGTTATGGCTCAAACTCTCACACTTACCGTGTCTACAATAATTTCACTCAAAAGGTTGAAGAGACGGTAGATGTGAAGTTTTATGAATCTAACGGCTCGCAAGTAGAGCAATTGCCAATTGATGTAGGAGACAAAGACCCTTCGGAAGCAATCCAAGACTTGTCTATTGGAAAGATTCGTCCAATGGAGGTGAAGGAGAGTACCTCGTCCGTCCAAGTGGAAGCTTCTACCTCACGACAAGTTGAACCGAGAGTTGACACGGAAGCATCCACAAGTGGGACACACCAAGATGAAGAAAATGAGGAAGTGCACCAAGATGATCGCCAACAACCTCCTTCTCCACCACGACAAGAGAACGACAACGTCAACAATGAAGAAGGCCAAGAAGAGGAACAAGATGAAGAAGATGTTCAACCAAGATCCAAGCAAAAGCTTTCATAAGTTCGAGCAAGAATTGATTAAGACCATCCCGTCGAGCAAATCTACAATGATATCTAAACCGGGAGAATCACTCGCTCTAAAACTTGTTTAGCTAACTTTTATGAATACTATTCATTCATCTCTAGCATTGAACCTATGAAGGTTGAAGAAGCATTGGAAGATCCGGATTGGATAAACGCCATGCATGAAGAGCTACACAACTTTGAGAGAAATCAAGTTTGGACATTGGTTGAGAAGCCCGACAACAACCACAACATCATCGGTACCAAATGGGTGTTTCGCAACAAGCAAGATGAAGATGGACAAGTAGTGCGCAACAAAGCACGTCTCGTCGCCCAAGGCTACACCCAAGTCGAAGGTATGGACTATGGTGAGACATATGCCCCCGTTGCTAGACTTGACTCCATTCGCATCTTACTTGCCTATGCTAATCACCATGATATCAACTTGTACCAAATGGACATTAAAAGTGCTTTTCTAAATGGTGAAATAGAGGAGGAAGTTTATGTTAAGCAAACTCCCGGCTTTGTCAATCCTAAGAAACCTAATCATGTTTACAAACTTCACAAATCTCTTTATGGTCTTAAACAAGCTCTTAGAGCATGGTATGAATGCTTGACCAAGTTCCTTATTGAAAAAGGCTTTGAGATTGGAAAAATTGATTCTACTCTTTTTACTAAAAGGGTTAATGGAGAACTATTTGTGTGCCAAATCTATGTTGATGATATTATATTTGGTTCGACTAACCCTCACTTTAGTGAGAAGTTTGGAAAGCTAATGTCGGAGAAGTTTGAGATGTCGATGATGAGTGAACTCAAATTCTTTCTTGGTTTGAAAATCAAGAAAACTAAGGAAGGTACATTTGTCTCTCAAACAAAGTACACCAAGGACTTATTCAAGAAGTTCAATATGCAAGGATGCAAAGGTATGACTACACCCATGCCTACTAGTGGACATCTTGATTTAACCAAAGATGGTGAACCGGATGATCAAAAGGTTTATCGTTCTATGATTGGTTCATTGTTATATCTATGTGCTTCATGTCCCGATATTATGCTAAGTGTGTGCATGTGTGCACGATATCAAGCCGCTCCTAAAGAATGTCATCTTAAGGCCATGAAAAGGATAGTGAGATACTTAATTCACACACCAAATTTTGGCATTTGGTATCCAAAGAGGGCCTCTTTTAATCTTGTTGGCTACTCTGACTCGGACTATGCCGGTGATAAGGTTGATAGAAAGTCCACTTCGGGTACTTGTCAATTTCTTGGTAGATCTCTTGTGTCTTGGTCTTCCAAGAAACAAAACTCGGTATCCTTATCCACCGCTGAAGTGGAATACATTGCCGCTGGTTCATGTTGTGCTCAATTACTTTGGATGACCCAAACTCTTAAAGATTGTGGGATATATGTGAAACATGTTCCATTGCTTTGTGACAATGAAAGTGCTATCAAGATTGCTCACAATCCCGTGCAACATTCTCGAACTAATCATATTGAAGTTCGTCATCATTTCATTCGAGATCATGTTGCCAAAGGGGACATCAATCTTAAGCATGTTCGCACCGGTAAACAATTAGCGGATATATTCACTAAACCACTTGACGAGAAAGTATTTTGCAGGTTAAGAGGTGAATTGAACATCATTGATGCTTCAAACTTGGAGTAGGAACTCCATTTCATACATGCAAGACATGAGCCAATGACAAATCCTTGATATTTCTCTTATGATGATAATCTTATGTCTTGGATATATTTGCACCTAGCATGTTATCTAACCCGTGTAGGTACTTGGAGGAATCTAAATCTATGAGATTGCAACTCACTCACATCTTGAGCAATCTCTACATTACCAAGTCATACACAATGGTGGTTGAAGACAAGGAAGCACGAAATCACTCAAACATATCCTTTGACAAATTTATTATTGAAATTCATGATTGTCCTTTTGGATACACAAGTGCTCTTCCTTGCAAAAACTAACCCATGTAGGTAGATGAACTCAAAGTCCAAAGTGGTGGTCCCAACTCTTGATGATCTACATCAACCTTGAGCAACCCACATAAGTTCAACTACATGATCACGATCAACACCACCACCCAAGGTATGTCATTCCATCTTAGAGAAGCTTTACTCCAAGTCATGAGTCAAAGCTACTCGACAAGATGTGAACACATCAAGATGCTTAAACGAAAAATGGTAACCCAATTTTGAGTTTAAACGATGAGTATGACCCATGATCAAGTGATCTCACTTGACTCCTAAGTCAATATACTCTAACATAGGTGACTTTGTCGCCGACCAATTCTAGATGAAGTCCTCTTGTGTTCTTTTCTGTGCTCTTGCATTTGTCTCATGCATTTTTGTTTCCCCTTTCAAAAAAACTTCATCCAGATTTATTTTCTTTTATTTTCTGTTCTGCATTCCCTGCATCCAATTCGTTGCAAATCCTTCATTTAATTCCTTGCAAATCCTTGTGAGATCTTACTTGTCTAGTGAGCTGAGGTGACAAGTGTTTTCTCTGTGATGAACTCGATCACACAGGTATATTGCCTTCAGTCAAATCAAAACCTCTGGGTGCAACCGAAGCTTAAAACTCGGAGCAATTGCTTTCACTACAGGAAAAAATAGCTTGCCACTTGTTTTTGCATTGTTTTTGATCCAGCTCCACTCAATAGAACTCGGAGCAAGAAGGACTCATGAGCATGAAGGTACATTTCCCATATTCACATCATCTGCTCTGATGCATATAGCCAAGATCGTTGTAACACATTGCTTGATCTGTCATGCTTATGCATTCACATGCTCCTATATTTCATATTTACATGATTGCATACATCACTACTAGGGAAAAGCCTATAAACAGAATCTTAGCAGCAGCGCGGTTCAAAATGGGGCGCTGCTGCTAACTAGTTGTAGCGCGTGTTACGTAAACTCGCTGCTGATAAGGATTTAGCAGTAGCGCGCTCGGCCAGAAACGCGCTGCTACAAATGTCGACCGGCGGTGTTCACCTAACTCTATGTAGCAGTAGCGCGGTCGCAAGAACAGCGCTACTACTAAGTATGTAGTAGTAGCGCGCTTTTTTCGAGATCGCTGCTGGTAAGTTTCAAATTGCCACAATTTTTTGTCCCAGTTAGTAGTAGCGCCCGTATCAAGAAACACTGCTGCTAAATGCTTAGCAGCAGCGCGTTTTCTCTCCCGCGCTACTGCTAACCCGCACCAACCCACCACCTTTCCCCACCCGTCCCTCCCCTCCCCCTCCTCTTTTCCCTTCCCCTACCTCCCCTCTCTCTCTCTTCCCTCCACCACATGCTCCCACTCTCACTCTTCTTCTTCTCAATACTTCTCCCCCATTACTCTCTCTTCTCTATCCACCTTCTCTCTCTTCATTACTCCTACATAACTACACCACCTCCATTAATGCATCTCCTTTCTCTTTTTCCTTCACCCTCCACTAGTTGAAGTTGTCTCCTCCCAAATTAGGTAGCTAGGTAGATGTAGGATTTAGTTATGTCACCTATTTGCCCCCTAACTAGATCTATCTTTGTCAAGAAGAGCTTTGTGCACTTTTGATCTCCCTACAACATCATCTCCACCGTGTGCTCGATCTCGATCGAGATAGAGGTGATGAAAATTTCATGCTTTTGCAAAATGGAAATGTGTTTATGTGTGTGTGATATGTTTGTGGAAATTGTGTGTCTGGCATGAGTTGACGCCGCCAAATTGTGCTTTTGAGTTGCCTATGTTTTGCCAAAAAATGTCGATTTATTTCGCTTGGCTAATTCCGCAAACTCTAGATCCATATATGTCCTATTTTTAGGAAGGTCATGCCAATTTTTTATGACTTTGATGCATGCATGCATTTTACAATCAATTTTTTATTATTACCGTGCAGAGTTGATGATGGTCGATGGAATGATGGTGGACAGGTGGTTGCGGTCGGCGGTGCAAGACATGAAAGAAAATAACCAGACAGAGGTTTTATGTCCGTGTCGAAAATGCAAAGGAATAGTTTGGCTCGACCCCCATGACGATGGTCGTGTCAAAGCGCACCTGCTCATGACTGGTTTCATGGATGGCTATACTCGGTGGATAATTGAAGATGAGGATGACGATGTTCAGGATGCCGATGGGGCAGGCAATGATGACACGGGGCAAGACGAAGAGATGATCGATAATGGCAGCGGGGAAGAGGCCGGACATGGCGGCAGAGAAGGGGCCGGACATGGCGGAGGAGAAGGGGCCGGACATGGAGGCGGAGAGAATGACATGGACTCCACGCAGCAGAGTTCGTCGGTACTAAGTTCAATTGTGCGGGACCCTCATGTTCAAGCATTGCTTCGCAAGGAGACGATCTTGAGAGAGCTGCTTCTAGAGAGGAGGCTAAGCTGGAGCAACTGGTGGTAGACTCGAACACTCCATTGTATGATGGTTGCAATCCTGAGGTGACCCGGTTGAGTTTCACGCTCCAACTCCTGAAGACGACAGCTAAAAACAAATGGACCGACACTAGCCTCGATGAGCATCTCAAGTACCTAAAGGATGTTCTTCCCGCGGGTAATCTATGTCCTACTAGTGTTGATGAGGCCAAGAAGATCGTGTGCCCTCTTGATCTGCCACACGTTAGATACCATGCATGCATCAACAATTGCATAATTTATCGGAAGGAGCACGCGGAAAAAACAAGCTGTCCGGTGTGCAATGCTTCTCGATACAAGAAGGCCAGGAAGAAATGTCCCCAGAAAGTTGTATGGTACTTACCGATCACTCCCCGTCTCCAGAGGTATTTTGTAGATCCCAAGGAAGCAAAGCTAATGCGCTGGCACGTGGAGAGGAAGAAGCCCAACGATGGAGATGATCCGAAGCTGAGACACTTGAAGGATGGAAGCCAGTGGAGAGCGTTGAACAGCTTCTATCGGTATTTTGAATGTGATGCAAGGAAAATCGTGCTCGGCGCTTGTACCGATGGCATGAATCCGTTTGGCAACCAGAACACAAACCATAGTACATGGCCCGTGTTTGTATGGATGTACAACCTCCCCCCTGGTTGTGCATGAAATCGAAGTACATTCACATGAGCATGCTTATTCAAGGGCCGAAACAACCAGGAAATAATATTAATTTGTATCTGGGGCTACTTCAAGAGGAGTTAAAACACCGGCCAAGACATGGGACGCCAGCTGTCGATGTCAAAACCGGCGGATCTCGGGTAGGGGATCCCGAACTGTGCGTCTAGGCGGATGGTAACAGGAGACAAGGGACACGATGTTTTACCCAGGTTCGGGCCCTCTCGATGGAGGTAAAACCCTACGTCCTGCTTGATTAATATTGATGATATGGGTAGTACAAGAGTGGATCTACCACGAGATCAAGGAGGCTAAACCCTAGAAGCTAGCCTATGGTATGATTGTTATAATGTATGTTGTGTCCTACGGACTACAGCCCTCCGGTTTATATAGACACCGGAGGAGGCTAGGGTTACACAGAGTCGGTTAAAATGGTAGGAGATCTACATATCCGTATTGCCAAGCTTGCCTTCCATGCCAAGGAAAGTCCCATCCGGACACGGGACGGAGTCTTCAATCTTGTATCTTCATAGTCTTGGAGTCCGGCGGACGATGATAGTCCGGCTGTCCGGACACCCCCTAGTCCAGGACTCCCTCAGTAGCCCCTGAACCAGGCTTCAATGACGATAAGTCCGGCGCGCATAATGTTCGGCATTGCAAGGCGGGTTCCTCCCTTGAATAATCCAGAGAAGATCATGAACACCGTGATAGTGTCCGACTCGCAAAATAAATTCCACATTCCACCGTAGAGAGAATAATGCACGTAATCCAATCTGCGACGTATTTGGCGGCATGACATCACACCGCTACCAGGCCTTTACTTGAATCATTTTTATTATACCACCTCAAAGACGCTTAGCGGCGCGGTTCCTTGGCACGCCCCGTCAAGAAGAGATCATGTTCCCCTTATTCAGGATTCTCATCAATACGGACGTGGGTAACCCAACCGCGCCATTGATGGTGGCGCTTGGGAGATAAGCGAGTTTTACCAGGCTGGTGGGGGACGCATAGTCTCCGTCCGCCTATATATAAGGGATAAGAATTTACCTTCTCACCTACGCCTTCTTCCTCCTTTGCTTATCCATCTCCGCGCACTCAAGCTCCAACGCTCAAGCTCGAGCATCTCGCCTCGACCTTCTCCGACCATGTCCGGAGCAGGAGGCAAATGGTTGGCCTCCACCATTAAGGAGGAGCACATCACCAAGCTGCGCAGCGCCGGATACCTTTCCGGCGACATCGCGCATCGGCTTCCCGACGAGGGGCAGCTCATCCCCACCCCCGGGCCCCATGAGAGGGTCGTTTTCCTCCCCCACTTCCTCCACGGACTGGGCTTTTCTCTTCACCCTTTTGTCCGGGGGCTCATGTTTTACTACGGCCTGGATTTCCACGATCTGGCGCCGAACTTCATCCTCAACATCTCGATGTTTATCATCGTGTGCGAGGCCTTCCTCTGCATCCGGCCCCACTTCGGCCTGTGGCTCAAGACCTTCAACGTCAAGCCAAAGGTTGTGAAGGGCACGCAAGCGGAATGCGGAAGCACCATGTTGGGCAAGTTGACCAACGTCCTTTGGCTCGAAGGGGCCTTCGTGGACTCCGTCAAGGGGTGGCAATCGGGGTGGTTCTACATCACCGAGCCGCGCGAACCTACGTGGGCGGCGGCCCCCGAGTTTAGATCTGGCATCCCCACGTAGCTCACCTCCTGTAAAGAGAAGGGCTTGTTGTGGGGCAATCCGAAGGAGCTAACGGGACTCCGAGCCTGTATCCAGAAGCTGGTGAGCAATAAGCTCAGGCTCGTCGACGTGGTCCAAGTCATGCTCATCCGCCAGATTCTCCCATGCCAAGAACGGGCATTCAATCTGTGGGAGTTCAATCCGGAACAGCACTAGGCGCTAAGCGGGCTCTTCGACACGACGTACGAAGGCGCCTGGAGGGTGGTGTTTAAGGGCGCCGAAGCCCCCGCGTCTGCAACGGAAGATCGCGGATTTTGTTCGCAGCATCCAGCTGACGAGGTAAGTGATTCAACCCCTTTACGGGACACTTGTGGTAAACAGATTGATTCTAAGAGGGTTTCAATCTCTCTTTTCCTTTGGCAGGAATGTATGGAGAAGGCCGAGAAACTCATCTGTCCGGCTCCCATGCCAGAAGACCCAGTGAACGCCCGTTTAGCGGGGCTGCTGGTTCCGGCACCGCACGTGGTGCCGGAGAAGAAGGCCAAGAAGGCGGCCACGGGGACTCGAAAGAGTTCCCGTAATCAGGCGTCCGACGACGAGGCGGACTCCTCCCCCGAAGATGAGGAGGAGGAAGAAGACTCTCCCCCGGAGGAGGGAGAGAGGAAGAGGAAGGCCTCCCTGATAGGGGAGGCCGAAGGGTCCAAGAGGGGGAGAACTATTCCCTGGACAGCTCCGCCAACACCAACGTTGGCGGAGAGGAGTGGCCTTCAAGGGCCAGGCCTCCAGCGAGATCGTAAGTATCCGGATCCCAGTATAATCTGAAATTTCTTTCGTGTCACATAATGTCCTATTAATGCCGCATACTGTCCGCAGTCCGGCCGATGATGATCTCCCCGCTTCATCGAGCGGGTCGTTGGCCCCGTCGGATGTGGATTCACTTCCGACTGCCTCCACCCCCCGTGCTGATGAGGACGCCAAGGTGGGATCCCGGAGAGGGACCCATCAGGAGGAGGCTCCAGAGGTGCCGCAAGGCAGCCTCCCGGACTTTGCGCCGGACTCTATGACGGAACCTGCAGTGGTTCCAGAGTTCGGCAGGCGGCCCCTTCGAAAGCGGGGCAAGACCGTGACGCCGGCGGCCTCCGTCCAACCGGAGGCGCCGGACAACTTGTTGGAGGCGCTCAAAGGCACTTCCATCAAGGAAGAACACCGCACTATCATGAGTGCGGTGATTCGAAGGTTCACTTCGCCAAGAGCGGGCTGACCGAAGCTCGCAGCAGCCTTCTAACAGCTTTGAGGTAAGAAGTTGAATTTATGTAATGTAATACCGCATAGACAAGAGCCTCGATGCTTAGTCCGTGTTCGGAAAGAAAAGCCGATCGAGGATCTAAAAGATATACGCAGGTTGCTTAAAATATGTCAATATGGGTTTGCAGGCTCTGCGCTGACCTCTGCCGACCGATCATGGAGGTCGGTGCGTTGAAGCAGGATCTCAAGCGGTCCGAGCAAGAGCTGGGCCATGCCAAGAAGCAGCTCGAGGACAAAGAAGGTGAGTAACACCAATTTGAATAGTTACCTTACAGAAAAGGATTTTGGTTGCAATGAAATTAACAAGGATAATATGGGTATTGCAGGGGCCACGAATGAGGTGGCAGCCACAAGGAGGCTGTGTCATGCCAAACGCATCATGTCATGAACGGGCAGAGCGAGAAAAGCAGGAGGCACGGGTGGCGGAAGTACGTCAAGAGCTCCATGCTCTCATGGAGAAGCATGAGAGCTTGGAGCGTGACTCCAAGACTCGGGAGTCCGAGCTTGCCTCGGCTCTCGAAAGTGCCAAGTCCGCCAAGGCCGAGGCCCAAGGCCCTTCAGGAGGTTGAAGATGTAAAAAGATAGCGGCGGGTAAGGCATTTTTCATGCAAAGCAAGCATGTTAATGTAAACTACCTGACACTTACCCGCATTCGGAGCTCTCCAGGGGCGTTTGCAGATCTGCTGCGTAGTGTGTCCGATGCCGCCGCATTCTATCGTGGCGAGGAGGGGAGCTCGATGGAGAAGGTCTTCTGGTCTCAGTATGCTGAGGCCGGCCATCCGGTGCCCCCAAGCGACCAGCTGAAGCAGCTGGTCGAACTCCACAAGGTAGCTGAGGAGGCCATGAAGGGTCTTATAGTCTGGCTGTGGCCTGGACAGGCCATGCCTCGGAGCTACTTTGGCCTCGTGCGGCGGCTGGTGGGTGCATGCCCCTTGCTGGAGGTCATCAAGCGCTCCGCCTGTATTGAAGGTGCTCGTCGGGCCCTTGCCCGCACAAAGGTGCACTAGGGCAGGCTGGATGCGGAGAAGCTTCTCACTGACCCGCCGCCACTGGGCAAGGAGTATCGCACACCCGAAATGTATTATAAAACTATCCTGAAGGGAGCCCGCGATATTGCGGATGAATGCCCCAGAGATGTAATTTTTGAGTAAACTCGCTATGTATTATCCTGTGCGCTGAAAACTTTGTTCATATGCGCATTAAGCAACGCTTGTTTAATTTAAAATATTACCTTCTGTGCGGCCGTTTATAAAATCTAAGAGATGGCAAGTCATTGGCTTCACCCCGAGTCATGAAAGTGCTGGGTGTTCGGGATAAACTTGAGCACTCTTGTTCCCATTTTGGGTCCATCTAGGAGGCGCCAACACAACGAACAAGGCAACTGGACTTATAATGCTTGAACACTCTCACTTAGCCATAGAATTCTATAATTTTAATTTTGGTGAAGCCCTCGGTATTCGAAGACCGAATCCGGGCGCTATCCACGCCTTCTTCGGACATTATCCGAACTTCGCTCGGCGGCGTGAGTCTTTAGGACCCGAAAGACCTCTCGAACAGCGACCAGTCTCTCGCCTTATCATGCCGGTCAGTTTTAGCTTTCTCCACTGAGGCGCTCGCCCGGCTCAACTGGGGCGCAATCGCAGTGGTTCTCCTAGTGCCACCTTAGCCGACAAAATGGAACGTAAGGCACCAAAACGTGGGAGCCAGGCAAACCCAACTATTGACCCAAGACATGATTCGGAGCCGATTCATATAATGCTATAAGTTCGGGGTGCCGCACTTATGAAAGTGTTCGGACTTATCACACCATAATGTGGGGAACATAAGCCCCTGGTGTATTAGGCCGTACCAAAATATACGGGTGCAAGATGTCATGTAATGAGCATATGTATATAAAAAGTAATGTAATTGCAGTCGAAAAGTGCTGCATTATTTATTAAAGGAAGTCTGCAATGAGTGCGGACTGATACAAATAGTGCGGTAAGCAAGGGATTTGGACTAATTAAACATGTCCCCCTCCAGGGGTGAGCTGCAGACTTGGTGTATGTAATCGAATTTAATGCTCGTAATTGAGAGCACCTGAGTGTTCGTCGCAACCTTCTTTCTTCCCTGGTTGTTGCATCATGAGTTCGGCAGGTTCACCGCCGGACAAGGCCTCTGGTTAACGGAATCCTGTGTATACAAAGAAGGAAAATAATAATAATAAAAAAAGGGGCACACTTGCGAGCCCCTGGTGTGGTCGAGCCGCACTCTGGGTCCATTGTGATCGTGCCCCTTCCCCTGCGCCCATGGTATCTCCAAAGCGTAATGATGTACGCGGAGGGTTGTTCTTGCAATCATGCGAGGGCGGGGGTTAGGGCCGCATTGCTACGCGTGCTCTGATCGTGCCAGGTGGTCTTGGTTGGTATTGTTTCGGGCGCGTTTTGCTGCATCCGGCCGTTTAACGGCCGGACTCAAAAATTGCCTTAAAAGACTGCTCTGTACTTCTACCGCGAGAGCCGCTGTATGTTCCTCCGTTCGGAGGGAGCGTTCCGTATTTCCGTTGACCGTGATGACCCCACTAGGGCCTGGCATCTTGAGCTTGAGGTATGCATAATGCGGTACCGCGTTGAACTTTGCAAACGCGGTTCGTCCGAGCAGAGCGTGATAGCCGCTGCGAAATGGGACTATGTCGAAGATTAACTCCTCGCTCCGGAAATTATCCGGGGATCCGAAGACCACTTCTAGTGTGACTGAGCCTGTACAATTGGCTTCCACACCTGGTATGACACCTTTAAAGGTTGTCTTTGTAGGTTTAATCCTTGAAGGGTCTATGCCCATCTTGCGCACTGTATCCTGATAAAGCAGGTTCAAGCTACTACCGCCGTCCATCAGGACTCTCGTGAGGTGAAATCCATCGACGATTGGGTCTAAAACCAATGCAGCGAATCCGCCATGGCATATGCTGGTCGGATGGTCTCTTCGATCGAAAGTGATCAGGCAAGAGGACCATGGATTGTACTTCGGGGCGACTGGCTCCATCGAATAGACGTCCCTTAGTGCGCGCTTCCTCTCCCTCTTGGGTATATGGGTTGCGTAAATCATGTTCACCGTCCGCACTTGTGGGGGAAACCCTTCTGTCCTCTATTGTTCGGCGGTCGGGCCTCCTCCTCGTCGTCGCTGTTTAGCCCCTTGTCATTGTGTTCGGCAATTAACTTGCCTGCCTGCTTGAACACCCAACAATCTCTGTTGGTGTGATTGGCTGGCTTTTCGGGGGTGCCATGTATCTGGCATAAGCGGTCGAGTATTCGGTCCAAGTTGGACGGACCCGGAGTGGTTCTTTTGAATGGCTTCTTCCACTAACCGGGTTTAGAGCCTCGGAATCCGGTGTTGACTGCCGTATCCTGCTTATCGTCGCCGTTAATGTGGCGTTTGTTTTTGTTTCGACGTGACCTGCCGTTGTGGTCCTTAGTATCCGGACTGCCAGAATTTTTATTGAGGTTGTTGCTGCGAGCTAGCCAGCTATCCTCTCCCGCGCAAAAGCGGGTCATTAATGATGTGAGGGCTGCCATGGATTTCGGCTTTTCCTGTCCCAGGTGCCGGGCTAGCCACTCGTCGCGGATGTTATGTTTGAAGGCTGCGAGGGCCTCTGCATCCGGACAGTCGACAATTTGGTTTTTATTTGTCAAAAACCATGTCCAGAATTGTCTGGCCGATTCGTCTGGCTGCTGAATTATATGGCTGAGGTCATCGGCGTCAGGTGGCCGCACATACGTGCCCTGGAAGTTATTGAGGAATGCGGCTTCCAGGTCTTCCCAACACCCAATTGACTATGCGGGCAGGCTGTTAAGCCAATGCCGAGCTGGTCCTTTAAGCTTGAGCGGGAGATACTTGATGGCATGGAGATCGTCACCGCGGGCCATATGGATGTGAAGAAGATAGTCTTCGATCCAAACCACGGGGTCTGTTGTGCCATCGTAGGATTCGATGTTTACGGGTTTAAACCCTTCAGGGATTTGATGATCCATTACTTCGTCGATGAAGCATAAGCGGGTGTCGGCGCCCTGATATTGAGCAATATCACGACGCAGCTCGAGAGCGTTGTTCGCTGTGTTCGCCCGGCGAGGTTATTGTATCCGGGCGAAGGTATTCGTCGCGGGTCGTAGGCGCCTCGTGATCCATAGATGGATCTGGATTGCCTTGCTTTGTCCTCCAATCGCCTCGCAAGTCCGGTAGCGTTCCTTTTGCTTCGTACTTTTGGAGCGATCTTTGGGTACGGTCTTGGTTGAGGGCCTGGATGCCTCTCTATCGCGACCACGTGGTGGTCGGTCTGCCGTATCGTGCACTGGTGATGAAGGTATGTACGCTTCCTCCTCTAGTCGGGGGAGCAACTTGTGTCTTGGGTAGCTTTTGGAGGGGCGTTCGAGTTTATACTCTTCGGCCGCGAGGACCTCGGTCCATCGATCGGCCAGCAGGTCCTGATCGGCTTGAAGCTGCTGCTGCTTTTTCTTTAGGCTATTTGCCGTGGCGATAAGCCTGCGTTTGAAACGCTCTTGTTCGACGGGATCCTCGGGCATGACGAATTCGTTGTCGTTGAGGCTTGCCTCATCTTCGGAGGGAGGCATATAGTTATAATCCTCGACCTCTTAAATGCCGCCTCTCGTGAGGGCTTGCCTCTGCATCCTCCTGCGCTGAGTCTTCTTTGGAGGGATTATCTTCGCACTCTCTGGGGTATTATTATCTCTGTGCGGAATCTCCATTCTTCTTTGTGGCGGGATTTAGAGCGGCGCCGCTGACGCCGGCGCTTGGGCTGCTTCTTTAAAGAATCTGCCTCCGCTGCTTCTTCGCCGTCCCCGTCTTTTGGGGTGTCCACCATGTATATGTCGTATGACGAGGTGGTCTTCTAGTGCCCTGTAGGCGCTGGTTCCTGTTCATCTCCGGCATCGTTGTCCATAGCGTCGACGTCTTCAGAGTCGTAGTCTAGCATGTCAGTTAGATCGTCGACAGTGGCTACAAAGTGGGTGGTGGGTGGGCTCTGAATTTCTTCGTCGTCTGTATCCCAACCATCCTGGCCATAATCCGGCCAGGACTCTCCGGATAGCAAGAGATGCTTTAGCGAATTTAGGATGTCGCCAAAGGGCGTGTGTTGGAAGATGTCCGTGGCGGTGAATTCCATAACCGGCGCCCAATCAAATTCGATTGGCAGGGGCGCGGGAGGTCCGGAGTCCGGCAAGGAGTCCGGCACCTCGGAGTCACGAGCTTCGCGAGGGACAAGGGCAGTGTTCGGCTCCATCGCCGTGGAAGTTGAAGCCCCCGAGGCGGTGTCCAACCACCGGTCCTCGATCTGGGCGGTCGGCTCCGGTTTAAGGGCCGGAGTGGATTCTTGTGCGGCCCCCAAGGCACTGTTCGGTGACAGAGATAGATCAAGCCCATCGTAACAGTGCGGCACGCTTGGCTGTGGCTCGAGCCCATCGAAGATCAAGTCCCCACGGATGTCGGCCGTGAAGTTTAGGCTTCCGAATCTGACCTGACGGCCAGGGGTGTAGCTTTCGATCTGCTCCAGATGGCCAAGCGAATTAGCCTGCAGTGCTAAGCCGCCGAATACGAAGATCTGTCCGGGAAGATCTGTTGGTTGAAGATGCCATCGAGCCTATCGGTGACGACACAGAGGAACTCTCAATGAAAGCACCAATGTCGGTGTCAAAACCGGCGGATCTCGGTAGGGGTCTGAATCGTGCGTCTAGGCGGATGGTAACAGGAGACAAGGGACACGATGTTTTACCCAGGTTCGGGCCCTCTCGATGGAGGTAAAACCCTACAAACTGCTTGATTAATATTGATGATATGGGTAGTACAAGAGTGGATCTACCACGAGATCAAGGAGGCTAAACCCTAGAAGCTAGCCTATGGTATGATTGTTATAATGTATGTTGTGTCCTACAGACTACAGCCATCTGGTTTATATAGACATCGGAGGAGGCTAAGGTTACACAGAGTCGGTTACAATGGTAGGAGATCTACATATCCGTATTGCCAAGCTTGCCTTCCACGCCAAGGAAAGTCCCATCCGGACACGGGACGGAGTCTTCAATCTTGTATCTTCGTAGTCTTGGAGTCTGGCGGACGATGATAGTCCGGCTGTCCGGACCCCCCTAGTCCAGGATTCCCTCACCAGCAAAGGTGAGTATTTCAACATGAGAGCCACGCTGATCACGACAGTGCAGGACTATCTCGGTTACGGATATGTGGCAGGCCAGGTGTACCATGGATATTGCGGATGCACGCGGTGCATGGATGATACAACGTCTCAAAGAGCTAACATCAAGGAAAGATGGCGGTCCGGAAAATCGTGTACATGGGGCATCAAGATGGCTTGAACAGACGACCCATGGAGAAACCGTGGAGATCTATTCAATGGTCACGCTGAGCATCGAGGACCTCCACGTAAGCGGAGCGGTGCCGAAATCGATGAGCTGTTGAAAAACTGGAAGGAGTGCCCCGCGCCGAAAGGCGATGAGAAAGGCGCCGAGCCGCTCTGAAGGTATGGAAGACGAGGTCGTGTTCGGGACTTGGAGTACTGGCACAAACTCGATACACCTCATTGCCTTGATCAAATGCATATCTGTAAGAATGTCCTTGAGAGCTTGCTCGCAACACTAATGAACATGCCGGATAAGACCAAGGATGGGCCGAAGGCAAGAAAAGACTTGCAAGATTTGAAAATTAGGGAAGATCTGCACATGCCGCCCCGTAAAATGTCAGACGAGACAGAGACGGAGACAGAGGCACGGGAGAAGAAGGGCAAGAAATTAAAGAAAGAGGATTATTGCCCCCCCTCTTGCTTCAGCTTAAGTCAGGCTGAGATCAATCAATTCTTTAAGTGCCTTACCGGAGTGAAAGTTAGTTCCGGTTACTGTGGCAAGATAAGCAGATATCTAGACACGGACAAGATAAGGTTCAGCGGGATGAAGTCTCATGACTGTCATGTGATGATGACGCAGAATCGCTGTTGCCCTTAGAGGGATAATGGACAAGCACGTCCGTGACACGCCATCGGTCTGCATGCAACTTTTTCGACCTCATCTCTCGAAAGTCGATCGGTGTGAAGCAGCTCCAAAGGCTACGGGAAGAGATCGTTGTGATCTTGAATGAGCTTGAGATGTACTTCCGCCCGCGTTCTTGACGTGATGGTGCATCTGTGTGTCCATACCGTGGATGACATAATAGACACGGGCCGTCATTCCTGCACAACATGATGCCTTTTGAGAGGATGAATGGGATCATCAAAGGATTCGTTTCAGTAATATGTCCCGTCCGGATGGAAGCATCGTCCGAGGGCTATTTGGCACAAGAGTGCATCTCTTTCGTGAGAATTTTCTATATGGCGCGGACCAGCCGCTGGTGTTAGTGTTGGTTTGCGCATTAACAAGCGATGGGAGGCTCGAAGGAGATGGTCATTTACGAACGGTCGCAGGAACTGCACGTGGCATACTCAGATCGACGCAGCGACTTTGACAGAGCAAACTTGGTAGTGCTACAACACCTAGACGAGGTAGATCCTTTCGTGGTACTGCACAAAGAAATTATCGCAAAGAAGTATCGTGACCGGGGGGTATGCAGGATGGACGCCGAAGTTACTAGAGAGCACAACTCCACTTTCCTGCATTGGTTCAAAGAGCATATTATTGCTAATCCCCCTGAGGAGGGCTCTAAGAATGGATTGCTCATATACGCCTTAGCACATGGCCCCTCGCCCAACCTCGTAACCTATCAGGCATATGATATCAACGGATACACATTCTACACGGAGGCAAAAGATATGGACAGTGATGATCAGAACTCAGGGGTGACGATGGAATGCATGACCGGCAGCGACAACGGCACAACTGAACGATTTTATGGAAGGGTCGAGGAGATCTGGGAGCTTGACTACTCTTGACTGCACAACATGACGATGTTCCGTGTTAGATGGGCTAAGAATGTCGAAAGAGAAAGCCGGATGTTCACTACCATGACTATACCCGACGCCAAGAGCGCTACCGTGAACTCTATCGCAAAAAATGAGCCATGGGTACGCGCTAAGCACGTGACACAATGCTTCTTCATAACCGACCCGCGCAATCCCAGCCATGTTGTCGTGAGGAGAGGCAAAAGGAAGATCATTGGGATGGATGGAGTCGCCAACGAGGAAGACTATGATCAGTACGGCAACCCAATGAGGGAAGATGACGATGATGATGAAGTATACGTCAAAAGAAGAATCAATACTACATTACCTAAGAAAAATCGTACTCCATGGAAAAGGCAAAGTCACAATGAGGGGCTCAATTATTCTTCGACAAACAAGAAGGGAAAGAAGCTGACTCAAAAACGAAAACGCCAAAGACCGAGGAAACGTATGTTATGGGTCCAATGATGTGTAATATATATATGTTCCTATTTTGTATACACACTTAGCCATTATTATGCATGGGTCCAATGATGTGTAATATATATGTTCCTATTTTGCATACATATTTAACCGTCAAATGATGCAATATATATCGCCTCCCTTCATTAACTACCCTCGGGAAATAAAAGTGGGATAAAATAAAGGAAAAGAAAAAGGAAAACTGGCAAGATGGACGGTAGTAGCAGCTGCTTTCTACAAAACCGCTGCAGCTACAGACTTAGTAGCAGCGTTTCTCCAAAACCGCTGCAGCTACAGAATTAGTAGCAGCGTTCGACATAACGCGCTCTCTGCTACGCTCACTTAACCCAAAATTCTCACTCGCCTGCTTCATCCCGCCATTTCCCCAAATCCCCACTCTCTCCCCGTCGCTCCGCCCGCCCGACCAGCCCCAGCGCTCGCCCGACTCCGCCCGGCCAAGGCTAGCCTCAAGCCTTCGCCCGTCTCGACCTCGACCCGACTCGGCCGGCGCTTAGCCCCGACCACGCCGCCTCGCCCCGACCCAGCCGCTCGCCCTCGACTCGGCGCGGCCTCGACCCCGACCAGCGTGCTCGCCCCGACCCGTCGGCCCTTGCCTCCTCCTCTCCCACATCGGCCATCGTCGGGCCTGCCTCCCTCGCCCTGCACTCTCTGTAAACCCCCTCTCTGCTATGGTTCTTCATGTTAATTAATTAGGTTATCTATTTAGTTATGAATTTAGCTAGGTTTCAAAATTAGCTGAATTTATATGGAAATTTGAATCGACATGTGATATGTGCATATGTCATGTTTTGGACATGTCATGTTTGGAAAATGATCCGAGTGGCCTATGTTACACCGAATGTTGATTCATTTCCGCTTTGGTGAATTTCAGCGCCGATATGTCCATTTTTTAGCAAAGGTCATGCCGAAATTTCCCGTGAATAAAGGCATGATTTTGGGCTACATAGTTGGCATATCAAGTGTTGGCACATAGATTTCCTTTTATGTCATTTCTCATTTATTCATACTTTTAGAAATAAATGAGGCCACTTAATCATAGGAAACATGTCGAACAACGAAGAAACCGGGCCTTCACCAAGATGCGATTTAGATGGATTATGAGGGTGAACAAGAGTACCTCGAGTATTTGACTGCTAAGCAAGGTTTGCAGGTCGGCCTCGATGATGGTACTGACGCCGACATCGACACCGACGGCGCCGGCACCGATGGCGGCGCCGAGACCGGTGGGGAAGGTACCGGCAGGGAAGGTACCGGCCCCGATGCCAATACCGAAAAGAGGAAGCATAAGAAGCAAAGGATACGAAAACCTAACAAACTAGGGATTGGACGACTTGTGATCACAAAGATGGCACCTGGCAAGTTTGAGCCGTTAGAGCCGGAAGAACCTCGCAAGTGCTATGGGAACCAAGTAGGAATGTGCGAGCATCAACGACGATGACTTAAGGAGTAAAGAACATTTGACGCAGTTGCTCCTAACGAAGTTGCACAAGAGATTCAAGGTCCCCGACCGGGATGATAACATAGAACAACCGTGGGATGATCCGAAGATGAAAAAGATTAACAATCACACCATGGGCATGTTCAGCAATGATTTGGCCTCCTGGAAAGGGAGGGTGAAACGAGCTATTGAGGGTGATGAACCCCTGTCCAAGATTCTGGAAGAAAATCCGACACTTACGGAAGAGGAGTTCAAAAAGTTCAAGGACACTCTACTGAGGCAGCCAAGGTTAAGGCTGCGAAATTCAAAAGCCTTCAGCAAAGGAACACGGGGAAGCATCGCCTCGGAAGCCATGGCTACCTTGGTAAAAGGCCCATATGGGATAAGGAGGACGCGAACGTGAAGCCGCGGGTCTCCTGCACTTCTTCGCGAAGTTCACCGACCCTTGGAGCATGACTTCATCAGGGCCCGCTACAAGTGGGACAAGGAGAAAAAGGTTTTTTTACACGGACAAGATCACGAGGAAATTGATTAGACTACTGGAGAAGCAACACCAGCTTGCAGCCGAAAGCCCTACTTCTCCGATGAGGCCCAAGTGGGACACCCCTCTCAACCGGGCCTTGAACGAACTTAAGGGACTCCTGTTGGACCAGCGACCGCAATATGGTCGTGTGCACGGCGCCGAGACGGCGCCACGCGAAGGTGTTTTACAACGACGGCCCGAGGCCAAGAAGCGTAAAAGAAGTTTAGTCAGCGAACATCGATGCAAAGGTGAAGCTTGCGGTCGAGAAAAAAGCAGCCGAGGACGCGAAAAAAAAGCCGAGGACAAATATGAGTTGCTACAAGAGGCGATCAATGCAGCCAGAATCGCTGCGAAATGATTTCGCTACTAACTTGGTTCCAGTTATCATCAATCGGGCGAAGGAAAATCCGCATAAGACGGTACATGATTTCCCGATGCCCAGTTTAAATCATGAAAGCAACTCCATGAACAACAACACCATCGCACCATCACTTGCTCAAGCAACCGGCCTCCTCTCGCAGCCGCCCCGCCATAGCAGCCCATCCTCGGCCTCAGCGCTAGGTGGGCCTTCGCCTTTAGCTGAGCTCGACGCCACGGTAATTACATGTCGCACCAACATATATATATATATATATATATATATATATATATAGATAATATTCCATTTTGTTGCCTTTTGGTTGTTTTACACCACGACATATGTGTTTGCAAAGAAAGAAACCCCATGCACCATACTCTACTTGATCAAAGGCCGAAGGTGGACGTGGGAAAGGGGATGATAATGGACCCTCTCAACGCACATTCCATAACCAGCCGATCTCACTGGGCACTTCAGGTTAGCTTGACCAGGTGAAATCGGGCACGAGGATTTGCCTCCTCCAAGACAAAGATGTGGGAGCTGATGACGAGACCCCGCCATGGATTGATGTTGCAAGGGTTGGGTGCTGCTCGTCAAGAATCTTATTCGCCCGAGCCGCCGAGAGCACACCAATAACTACCACACATCAACAAGCATGTGGAGACCACCACCCCACCTACGCAATTACCAGCTCTGTAGTAGTGTCGGGTGAGAGTGGCGGACGACATGATGAAGGGGTGCAATAGTATCGCTAATGTAATTTCTCCTCAGAGAAACGAGAGAATGGATGATGAGATGGAGGTCGGCCCTATGGATTACCTCAATACAAACGCGTATGACTGTGACATAGATATGATGAGTCAACCATATGACGAATCGGGCTATCACTTGCAAATGAGGATATGGATGATATGCCGGGCAGGGCCGTACCATGGATTGCAAAAGTCTCTCTTCATGAAATCCTCACAGACACGCTCAAGATGCCGCCAACACAGCTCAACTAGCCGGGCACGAGGGTCGTCAGATTTAGCCCGGGAACACTTGGGCAGGGGTTAAGGAAGGGTCCGGAAGGTGTGCCCAAGAAAATGAGAGGAAGAGATCGGGAAGGTAATCGCCTCCAAACAAGCGAGCACACAGCAGCGACGATGCATTCTGAAGAGCATGTAACCGTGAAAGGTGCGGTCATGTTCCATCTCACGGGCGAGCCGATGCTACCGCCGAAACCGCTGGAGGCACTATCAGGGGATCTCAGGAGACTGCATGACCATGTGCTGTCGATTGAGAAAAGCCTACTAGCCTCAAAGGATCTAGGATATCCGACATACACGGCTCGTGTGCCTGAGGGGAAGTGCTACGTCGACACACGGCCCACGGAGGTGTTCTTCCTGCGGTTTGACCATATCTTTGAGATGTTTCTAACAAGGCGGCTTGATTTTACTATCGTCCGCCTTTTTGCACTACATATGAGCTCCGTCATGAAGAGTGAAGAAGTCTCGCAAATCTGTGTGGCGGATCCGTACTACATGCATGAGTCTTTCTTGAGTCTCGGCGACTTTGAGCGTGAAACTGCTAGGGAGTACCTCCAAAACTTCATGGTACAGAATAAGGACCGGGAAATTGTCCTCGTGCCTTATCATCCAAAGTAAGTCAGTTTCGGACAACCCTTTCGTACATTTCAATCATTCTTTCTCTCTCATATGGGGAATAATTTGAGGTGTCTTTTCCTCGCAGCAACGGTAGCCGTCCTTATCGTTCTTTACCCGCAAGTCTCCCACGCCATGTATTTTGACCCTTCCGAGACTACGAGAAAAGGACTACACCCACATAATGAATATTCTAGATGATGCTCTCCAAGGCTTCAGCTTTAGAGGTGGCCACGTGCATATCAAGAAACAAAGGAACAAGAAGATGGGTTTCACAAGATAAAACTAACTTCTCCTGCATCCATGTCCCAAAACCAAGCAAGAAGGATGGATTCTACATCGTCCATCTCATGATTCAGTTCAACACGCATCACCAAAGCTTCGCATTAATAGCGAAATGATGATCATATCCACAAGTGGCTAGAATCTCATGGAGAAGCAAATTATAAACTTAGAGATGACTTCTTTCGCATCCAAAGCGACATTGCGATGATCATCATGAAAGAAGTCGTCGATGAGAAGGGATGTTCCACCACGGCCCTATATCGCGAATCGACGTCCGAACTCGATAGGCATGCAACGCCTAGACCTCATGCCGCTCAAGAAGCTAGGGTTCGCCCTGATGATATGGAAGGATGGAACTTCTAGTGATTTATGATGCCGATGATGATGATATGTGTCGGTTGAACTTGTATACTTTTTGTAGCGATGAAACTTGTGATGTCCACGGTCCCTGCCGAACTTGCGTAATGCTACTTTGTTAGTTTGCGTACGATGACTTGCGCACCTCTAGTTAATTAATTTGCGTACTGTATATGTTGCATCTAGTTGCTAACCTTTCTTTTTTGGTGTTGCTCTAGTATATTTTGTTGCATATACATGATTGTACATCCTCTTCATGAACATGCATCTCTAACAGGTACCTAGTTTCTTGATAGCGAGATGGAAATGCTATGTCGTGTACAAAGAGAAGGTTCCGGGGGTGTACAACGAGTGGCATGAGTGTCAGGCGCAATTGAATGGGTTCACGGGCGCCAGCTATAAAGGCTTCAAAAGCAGACAAGAAGGAGAAGCTAGTTACTTGAGGTTCACGCTAGCGAGAGAGGACTCAGAATCGCCACCTCATGTATTGCATGGTTCCGCCTCACTCATAGTGATAGCACTTCTTGCATATACCTTTGTTTAGATGGATGACGTTGTTGCAGTTGCAAGTATTCGAGACTTGCATGTATTTCTATTTTCGAGATGATGACTAGATATCACTTTGTGTTGGATGATGATTATGAAGAGACTATTTGTATGTACATGCTATGATTACATTTGTGGTCTCGCAGCATTTGTATGTGTATCATGATGACATTTCTATGTGCTAAAGATTCTTCTACAAAGCCGGTTCAAATACAAAACAAATATGCCAAAAAACTACTTAAATTAGCAATGGCGAGTGTACAAAAGTTAGCAGACCGCCTCAATAGCAGAGCGTGTCCAGCCAAAGAGCGCTTAGCGCTACTAGCGATAGCGAAGCTTCCCTAACCGCTGCTGCTGCTACACTTGTGTAGCAAGAGCTGGTGCGCATGCGCCATCGCTATGAGTTAGTCAGAAGGCCAGATTAGTAGCGCTGGTACCGTGCATCGATACATCTAAAACCCGCGCTGCTGCTAGCCTTTTCCCTAGTAGTGCATGTAGGGGGAGTCTATGCATGTTACATGTCTTTCCAAAGCTTTACTTGTTATTCTCTACATCTTTATCTAAAGCTTTGATGTATGTTGTCATCAATTACCAAAAAGGGGGAGATTGAAAGCACAAGTGCTCCCTGGGTGATTTTGGTAATTAATGTCAACATATCTCTTGTTGGACTAACACTTTTACCTAGTATGTTTCAGATAAGTTCAACAATGAAGTGGCATGGACTAGAGGATGTGGAACCCCTTCAAGATGCTAAGAACAAAGGATTGGCTCAAGCTCCAAGCTCCAGACTCTACATTTTCTATTTTAGTGATCCAAGATCACATTGAGTCTATAGGAAAAGCCAATACTATCAAGAGGGGATGAGGTGTTGCTTAATGAGGCTCTTGCTCAAAATGCTTAGTGATATGCTCCAAAGCCCTCAACTACTTTCTCATATCCACATATGACCTAAACCAAAAGTCAAACTCGGCCCCAGCGATTCTTTCTATCCGGCGCCACCGAGTTTAGATGTCATAGCCACTGCCACAAACCCTAGGCAAATCGGTCTCACCGATAGGGATCTCGGTCTCACCGAGATGGGATTGTAATCTCTCTGTGTATGTCCATTACCAAAATCGGTCACCGAGTTTGTGTAATCGGTCCTACCGAGATTACAATGCAAACTCTCTGTTCCTTTTCGTAACGTTTCAATCTCACTGAGATGAGAGAATCGGTCCCACCGAGTTTGTCTGACCAACTCTCTGGTTAGCTTATTACCAAAATCGGTCCCACCGAGTTTGTGTAATCGGTCTCACCGAGATTACGTTATGCCCTAACCCTAATCATATCAGTCCCACCGAGTTGCATGTCGGTCCCACCGAAAACCCTAATGGTCATATTATTTGCTAAATCGGTTTGACCGAGTTTGACGATTCGGTCCCACCGAGATTGGCAAGTTGTGTGTAATGGTTAGATTTTGTGTGGAGGCTATATATACCCCTCCACCCACTCTTCATTCATGGAGAGAGCCATCAGAACATGCCTCCACTTCCAACATACATTTTATGAGAGAGAACCACCTACTCATGTGTTGAGACCAAGATATTCCATTCCTACCATATGAATCTTGATCTCTAGCCTTCGCCAAGTTGCTTTCCTCTCAAATCTTCTTTCCATCAAATCCAAATCCTATGAGAAAGAGTTGAGTGCTGGGGAGACTATCATTGGAAGCACAAGAGCAAGGAGTTCATCATCAACACACCATTTGTTACTTCTTGGAGAGTGGTGTCTCTTAGATTGGCTAGGTGTCACTTGGGAGCCTCCGACAAGATTGTGGAGTTGAACCAAGGAGTTTGTAAGGGCAAGGAGATCGCCTACTTCATGAAGATCTACCCTAGTTAGGCAAGTCCTTCGTGGGCGACGGCCATGGTGGGATAGACCAGGTTGCTTCTTCGTGGACCCTTTGTGGGTGGAGCCCTCTGTGGACTCGCACAGCCGTTACCCTTCGTGGGTTGAAGTCTTCATCGACGTGGATGTACGGTAGCACCACCTATCGGAACCACAACAAAAACATCCGTGTCTCCAATTGCGTTTGCACACTCCAATCCCATCCCGTTACATTCTTGCAAGTTGCATGCTTTACGTTCCGCTGCTCATATACTCTTTGCATGCTTGCTTGATATGTATTGTGATTGTTAAACTTTTGCCAAAACTCCACTTCAACTTAAAAAATTAAAAACTGCAACTTTTCTCACTTGGTGTCTAATCACCCCCCCTCTAGACACCTCTTCTCGATCCTTTCAATATCAGATTATAACTTTTGGTATCTCTTATACCCTAGGCAAGGCTAACGTAATGGCTGATGCCTTGAGCCGCAAGTCATATTGAAACAACCTCGTGGTACAACAAGGACAACCCTTCTTCATGAAGAACTCCTCAAGTTGAACCTCCATATTGTTCCTCAGGGTTGGCTCAATACCATGGTTGTTAACCAGATCTTGTGGGCAACGTCAAGAGAATTCAGAAATGTTAATCTGAAGTCAAGAAGATTACGTGTTATCTCGCTGAAAGAAGGCCCCCATTCTTCACTGTCGATTATGATTGCAGCTTGTTCTTCAAAAGTCGCCTAGTGGTTCCGAGAAGTAAGAAGAACCTGAATTTGACTCCAAAAGTTATGAGAGAAGGTCATGATACACCTCTGTCTATTCATCCTGGTAGTACCAAGATGTACCAAGATATTCGTTATGGATTCTGGTGGTCAAACATGAAGCAAGACATTGCTTGCTATGTTGCTGAATGTGACGTTTGTCATCATATCAAAGTAGAACATCAAAGACCTGCCGGAACTCTGCAACCACTTGCTATTCCTGAATGGAAATTGGAAAATGTTGATATGGACTTCATCACTGGATTTCCCAAATCACTGAAGGGTCATGATGCTATTCTTGTCATCATTGACCGTCTTTCCAAGGTTGCACATTTTCTGGTCGTCAAAGAAACCATCACTTCTAGTCAACTGGCAGATCTGTATGTTTTTAGAATTGTTTCACTCCACGGTATTCCATTGGTAATCAGCTCAGACTGTGGCAGCCTTTTCACTTTAAGATTCTGGGGAAGTTATCAGGAAGCTATCGGAACTCATTTGTCCTTTAGAACCGCCTTTGACCCTCAGTCCCAAGGTCAAGTTGAACATGTCAACCAAATTCTTGAAGAAATGCTTCGAGCTTGTGTCATTTCCTTTGGCAATAAATGGGAGGAATCTCTCTTGTATGTTGAATTCTCCTACAACAATAGCTATCAAGCTAGTCTGAAGATGGCACCCTTCAAAGTGTTGTATGGGCGAAAGTGCCAAACTCCTCTAAATTGGTCAGAAACTGAGGAACGGACACTCTTCAGTCCGGATATTATCAAACATGCCAAAAAACAAGTCTGTGTTATTCGCGAGAATATGAATACTGCTCAGTCTCGTCAGAAGAGTCGGCATGAAAGACATCACAAAGATATGGTCTATCAACCAGGCAAAAATGCTTATCTTCGAGTCACATTGTTGAAAGGTGCTCACCATTTCGGGATCAAGGGAAAGCTAGCTCCTGACTACATTGGTCCTTTACCCATTCTCAAAAGCGTGGTAAAGTGGCATACCAATTGGAACTTCCGTCGAACCTTTCTTAGGTTCACAATGTCTTCCATGTGTCACAGCTTCGCCAATGCTTCAATGACCCTATCTGATCAGTGGACGATGAAGTGCTTGAATTGCAACAAGAGCACTATCATAAAGAGCATCCAGTGCGCATCCTTGACCAAGCTGAACGTCGCACCCGTTAGAAGGCAATCAAGTTCCTAAAAGTTCAATGGTTGAACTATTCTAAAGATGATGCCACTTGGGAACGCGAGGATCGTCTTCGTGATGATTACCCTGCTTTGTTTTGTTCTACCTCCTAAATCTCAGGACGAGATTTCTTTTAGTGGAGAAGATTTGTAACACCCATGTAATTAAGCTACAGTGATATATGACTAATGATGCCATGTCACCTGGTTTTGCTAAGCTTAATTGTCACTTAGTTGAAAACCAATTCAAATTCAAATTCAAATGCAAGTCAAATTATTATATTTAAAAAAAGTAAAAAAAAATGTAGTTTGGGTCGAAAATATTTACTAACAAATTGTCATGTAAGAACCAACATTTTTCAGAATATTTAAATGCCTCTAAACTATTTAAAGCTAGCCCGGCAACATTTATTTGAACCAATTTAATTTAAACAAATATCCAAACTATTCCAGATAGATTGAAATTGGGTGTTCTAATTAAACACATAGCCTAGTATTTTGTGCAAAGTTTTATGTGTAACAAAATTCATTTGAAATGAAAATAAAATACAAAGAAAAAAAGAAATAAAGAAAAATAAAAAGGGAAAGGGGCACTATGCCACTAGACCTAGTGGACACACTGCATGGCCCAACCTACCTCCACACCTTCCTCTTCCCCTGTTCATCCCCGATGCGGTGGACGAGCGCGGCACGTCCATGTGAAAGTGCAACTAATCCCCGGGTGGTTTTGGTAATTAATAACAACATATATATCATTGAACTAATAGTTTCTTGAGAATCATTTCAGAAAGTTCAGTGATATGGGTATGGCAAGGACTGAAGAAGTGGACCCCTCAAAATGCTAAAGCAAGCATTGGCAAAAGCTCAAGACTCCATTTTTGGTTTAGTGATATAAGATCACATTGAGTCCATAGGAAAGCCAATACTATTAAAAGGGGATGAGGTTATGATGATGATCTAGTTGCTCAAGTGCTTAGTGATACATCTCCTAAACTATCGAGAACTTTCACCGCCATATACACTCATAAGTAATCTCGGTCCCACCGATATTCCAAACTCAGTCACACCGAGATGAACCACCTCACCATATAGCCAAACCCTAGAAATCTTGGATTTTCCGATTCGAACTCGGTCTCACCTAAACTTGAGTTGCCAAGCTTCAGAACCTTCATCATCAAATCGGTGTCACCGAGATGATGAAGTCGGTCCCACCGAGATTGGCAAGCTCTGTCTTTGCACGAATCGGACAAACCGAGATTGTATTTTCGGTCCCACGAAAATCCCAACGCTCACATGATTTGAACTTTCGGTCTCACCGAGTTGTCAACTTCGGTCCCACCGAGATTGGTCAAATGTGTAACGGTTGGATTTTGTGTGGAGGCTATAAATACCCTCCACCCCTCTTCATTCGTGGAGAGAGCCATCGAAAGAACTACCACTCCTACCTTACATTTCGAGAAGAGAACTACCTACCCTTGTGTTGAGATCAAGTTGCTCCACTCCCACCATATGAAGCTTGATCTCTAGCCTTCCCAAGTTGCTTTCCACTCAATCCTTTCTTCCACCACAGTCAAATCAGTGAGGAGAGTTGAGTGTTGGGGAGATTATCATTTGAAGCACAAGAGCAAGGAGTTCATCATCATCAACACCATCTATTACCTTTTGGAGGGTGGTGCCTCCTAGATTGGTTAGGTGTCGCTTGGGAGCCTCCGTCGAGATGTGGAGTTGAACCACAAAGTTTGTAAGGGCAAGGAGATCGCCTACTTCGTGAAGATCTACCCCGAGTAAGGCTAGCCCTCCGTGGGCGTAGGCCATGATGGCATAGACAAGGTTGCTTCTTCATGGACCCTTCGTGGGTGGAGCCCTCCGTGGACTCTCACAGCCGTTACCCTCCGTGGGTTGAAGTCTCCATCAATGTGTAAGTACGATAGCACCACCTATCGGAACCACGAGAAAAATCTCCGCGTCTCCAAAATTGTGTTTGCTCTTCTCCACCTCTCTTTACTACATGTGCAATTTACTTTCCGCTGCCTATACTCTAGAATTGCATGTGTAGGGTGATGCTTGACTTGATCATAATTGTGAATCTGCCAAAAACTTGTCTTTATCAAAAAGCATAATTTTTATATTGTCAAGTAGTCTAATCACCCCCCCTCTAGACATACTTTCGATCCTACAAGTGGTATCAGAGCTTTGGTCTCCATTGTATTGGTTTCCATTGCATTGACTCCATAAGCTTGGTTTCACAACCTAGGAGAGTATGGCGTCTAGTGAGGGTAATTTTAAGAGAGTTCCTTACTTTGATGGTACAAATTTTGCTAGTTGGAAGCATAAAATGAAAATGCATATTCTTGGCCATAACCCAGCCGCATGGGGCATTATTTGTGTTGGTATGCAAGGTGAATTCTTCGAGGAAGGAAAAGTTCGGATCGCGGCTACAACGGATGAATTGCGGATGTTGCAAAACAATGCTCAAGCTTGTGACATTCTCTTCAATGCCTTGTGTCCCGAGGAGTTCAACAAAATCAGCCGCCTTGAGAATGCAAAAGAGATTTGGGATACTTTGGTTGAAATGCATGAAGGTACCGAGTCCGTGAAGGAATCAAAGCTAGATGTTCTTCAAGGTCAACTTGACAAGTTCAAGATGAAGGAAGGTGAAGGAGTCGCTGAAATGTACTCTAGGCTTGCTCTCATCACAAATGAGATTGCCGGCTTAGGAAGCGAAGAAATGACCGACCGATTCATCATCAAGAAGATTCTCGAGCTTTGGATGGAAAGTATGACACCGTGTGCACTTTGATCCAAATGATGCCAAACTACAAGAATCTCAAGCCAACCGAAGTCATTGGAAGAATTGTTGCTCATGAGATGACACTTAAGGATAAGGAAGAGCTTCACAACAAGTCAAGTGGTGCTTACAAAGCTACAAGTGATGCTCCCACAACCTCAAGTGACAAGTTAGTTTCCAATGAAGAGATAAGACTAATGGTGAAGAACTTCAACAAATTCTACAAGAGTAGAAGCAAAGAGAGAAGCTCAAAGTCTAGATCATATGATGAAAAGAGATCTTCTAGTCGTGATCGAAACTGCTACAATTGTGGATGACCCGGACACTACTCAAATGAGTGTTCGGCTCCCCACAAGAGAAGAGAAGAATCTCCAAGAAGAAGAAGCTCAAGAGATGAGTCACCTCGGAAAGAGAGAAGGAGTAGAGATGATCATTATGAACGAAGACCCTCTCGGAGAAGCAAGGATTCGGAGAGGAAAGACAAGTCATCAAGGAGCTACACAAGAAGAAAACATCAAGCTCATGTAGGTGAATGGGTCTCCGGCCCGACTCGGACAATCAATCCGAAAGAAGCTATCACTCCAACTCCGACTACAATCAAGATGAAGGTGTTGCGGTCTTGCTCTCGTATCCTCCAACTCCAACTCCTATGACTTATTTGATTCACCAAATGAGGGAATTGGAAGATGCTTCATGGCTAAAGGCCCCAAGGTATCACACCCTGAATTCATTGACTTTGATAGTGATGAGGATGACTTGCTTGGTGAAGATGAGCTCTTACATGATAAATCTAGTGAGCCTAGTATTGATGAACATGCTAGTAGTCTTTATAGTCAAGAAGAGTCGAATGACAATGCTATGAAGGAGATTGAGCGTCTAACTAAAGAACTAAACACTCTTAAGTTGGCTCATGAAACAACTCAAGAAGATCATAGAGAGCTCCTAAGATCTCATGAGAAGCTACGCTTCGAGAAGCTCACTCTAGAGCAAGAACATGAGTTTCTAAAAGCAATCAATGACGATCTTCGAAAGAAGAGTTCTTCATATCTTGCCAAACGACTTCTCTTGTCTAATTTCTTGCCACCCATTAAAACTAAGCATGACAAGCATAAGAAAAATTCTTCATCTAGTAGTAACAATAACCATGCTAAATCCAATATTGTTGCTTCTAGTAATTCTCTTGATTCCACTAACAATGTTTCAAGCCAAGTTACACTTGAGCAAGAAAATAGTTTATTGAAAGGGATTATAGAGAAAGGTGTCTACAAGAGCCTTGCGGAAGCAAGAACTTTGAGGAAATTGTTCGCAAGCAAGGAAGGCACCGAAGAATCAAGGAATTGGTTTTGAGCGAAAGTTCAACGCCGAGGGTGTTGAATGGGAAGAAGGTCAATATCCTACTACACAGTTTGTTCTTCAAAAGGAGAAGTATGATCCTACTTCTTCCAATGTGGAACAAGCACAAGATGACCTTCCACCACAAGACCACAAGCTAAAAGGCAAGGACAAGCTTCAAGAGGAGATTGATGCATTTATTGAAGCACCTCAAGCCATGGTCAAGTGGGTTCCCAAGGAAACGCCAAGTTCTACTTCGTCAAGCTCAACTACAACCCCAAGGATTCCCATCAAGATGATGTGGATCCCAAGAAGAAGAACTAGAGAGTTCTTGAGGGTGACTCCGCCAACATACTTCACTCACATTCATTTTGGCAAAACTTGTGCAATCAACTTCCACATTGTGCACTAGTTCATGGAGTCACAAACCCTCTTGTTGGTAAGACAAGGGACAAGGTAATCATTGCTTTCATGGACATCATCTATTGTGAACTTCAATCTATGTCCATGGATATCCTTGTTTGTTCCTTGTGGGACTAACCCATGTAGGTATTGAAAGTGCCCGAATCCAAAGGATTGCTCCCAACTCTTGATGATCTTCATCAACATTGAGCATCCACATCTTCAACATCTACATGAAGTCTTCTACGACAACCCAAGGTTAGTTTGACCCTTTAAAAGGGGTTCTCACATCTAGGGGGAGCTTTGCTCTTTAGAATTGAGCTAAAGCATCTTCAAATGATGTGAACACATTAATGCTTTATGTAAAAGTGGTAACCCCACTTGTGCTTAAACGATGAGTATGACCTATGATCAAATGTTCTCATTTGGCTCCTAAGTCAATATACTCATATAAAGATGACCTAGTCATCGAAAAATTGTGTGTTAGTTGCTAGAGTTTTTGATTGTGCATGTTTGACACATATTTCATTTGCTATCTTATTGTGTGAGCATGTTGGATGCATGATTTTATCCATTCGAGGACATCCATTTGTTGTTTTGGTTGTTTTGATTTTTCTGACCAAATGGATGGACAAGAATGCCTAAGTACCTCCCCTAGCTATCTATGCTTTCTTGTCTCAAATTCTATTCATGCTTACATCACAAACTTTGAACAAGTCATTTTCGGACCCTCCGAGTAAGGAGCACTCGGAGCCACCGATCCGTCAAAGGCTAACTTCCAAAACCTTCTAACAGACCAACTCACTCAAACTCGGTCGAACCGAAAGCATTTAGACTGATCTAGGTTTTCACCTCGGTGAAACCGAGTTGTGATTTTCGGCGTGACCGAAGTGCATAACTGCCCTGCAGTTATCCATCTCGGTGCCATCGAGTTTTACAACTTGGTCCCACCGACAGCAAAGGGGTATATATACTCCGAGGGCCGCGCGCGTTGATTTCTCATTCAAACGCTTCGCCCCCACACCCCTTGCTGCCGTCGCCTTGGTCTCCGGATCGTCTCCGTCGTCGCCTGTGCGCCCTCGCCGCAGGTCTCCGTCGCCGTCAACGGACATCTTCTCTGCGCCGTTGCCGCCGTAGAGAAACTCCACCAAGTTAGGGTGAGTTTTGATCCCACTCGTGCTCCCATCTCCGATTCAATGCACGTTTGGTTTGCCTAGTATCTTGCCACGATTGAAATCTTCCTGAACACCAAATTAGTTCGTTTGAACTAGATTCGAGTAAAAGTTTTAGGGTTAGGTTTCCGCCGAACACATCTCGGTGAGACCGATTTTAAATTTTCGGTATGACCGATTTGGCCTATGGCCATTGCACTGCACCCTTCGGTCCAACCGAGTTGTGCAAATCGGTGTGACCGAAATGAGGATTTAGTGAAACCCTAGTGTTTTCGGCAGGACCGAAACCCACTTCGGTCCAACCGAAAGTGGTGTGAAAGCTTCTGTTTGAACACTTCGGATTCACCGAATTTTAAACTCGGTCTGACCGAAATGTCTTCTGTGAAAACCTAATACTAAAATTTGAACTCATTTTGTTTGCAAAAACTTCTGCAGTTTGTGATAACTCTTCTACTCTGCCTACACCTTATCTATTCACAGGTTGTCAGCCATGTCAGATGCCAGTGACAGTCAGAACAGGTCAGAGTCACCTATAGCAGATATTCCAGAGGCAGACATTGAGGAAGCAAAGAGGGAGAAGGAAGAGCTTATGCGTGAGATGCAGGATGACTTAGTCCAGGATGCCTATCAACAGATCGCTCCGGTTCCCACAGACCCGATCAGTGCTATTCCAAAGGATGCATACACGGACTACAGCTTCAGCACCTCCCATAGTTTCAGCTTGCTCCCACTCCAGCTCCAAAGACCACTCCTCCAAAGACGTACATCAGCTGAAGTTTTCGCCGATGCTGTCATATCAACTCCAACATCAACCCGGGCCGGAGCCGCCAAAGCAGAGTCCCCAAAGGACGCTTAGCTCTATGCTTGTTTGAACTTTTTGGTAACTTGTTGCCAAAGAGGAGAAATTGTATAGATCATAGGACTTCGAGAGAGAGTGCTGTTGTTTTTGGCGCTTTTGCTCTTTCGCTCATTTGCGGTTTCTTTGAGATACTTTTGGTTTTCGAGACATTCAAAGTGTTTGATACTACGCTTGATCCTACCTTAATGAGCGCTTGGTCGCATTATGCTTTAATGTGTGCTTAATGCTTATCATATGCTATTCCTATCTTGTATGACCATTTACTCATGTCTTGGTGATTGGGTGCATGCTGTTCATTCTTATCATTTTGTGCGCTCCACCAAGATGTATGTGACATGGAAGAGTGACCCATGATCCTAATCGATTGTGCATTTGCATTCAAACGCAAATCTTAAATAATGCACAAATTTAGGGGGAGCTCTTGCTTATCACATACTTCTCAAAGCGACGATATTATTCATTGATTATATCCTTTGTCGAAGCTTTGATCTATATGTTGTCATCAATTACCAAAAGGGGAGATTGAAAGTGCAACTAATCCCGGGTGGTTTTGGTAATTAATAACAACATATATATCATTGAACTAATAGTTTCTTGAGAATCATTTCGAAAGTTCAGTGATATGGGTATGGCAAGGATCAAGAAGTGGACCCTCAAAATGCTAAAGCAAGCATTGGCAAAAGCTCAAGACTCCATTTTTGGTTTAGTGATCCAAGATCACATTGAGTCCATAGGAAAGCCAATACTATTAAAAGGGATGAGGTTATGATGATGATCCGTTTGCTCAAGTGCTTAGTGATACATCTCCTAAACTATCGCAACTTTCACCGCCATATACACTCATAAGTAATATTGGTCCCACCGATATTCCAAACTCACCACACCGAGATGAACCACCTCAGCCATATAGCCAAACCCTAGAAATCTCGGATTTTCCGATTCTGAACTCGGTCTCACCGAAACTTGAGTTGCCAAGCTTCAGAACTTACATCATCAAATCGGTGTCACCGAGATGATGAAGTCGGTCCCACCGAGATTGGCAAGCTCTGTCTTTGCACGAATCGGACAAACCGAGATTGTATTTTCGGTCCCACGAAAATCCCAACGTTCACATGATTTGAACTTTCGGTCTCACCGAGTTGTCAACTTCGGTCCCACCGAGATTGGTCAAATGTGTGTAACGGTTGGATTTTGTGTGGAGGCTATAAATACCCCTCCACCCCCTCTTCATTCGTGGAGAGAGCCATCAAAAAGAACTACCACTCCTACCTTACATTTCTGAGAAGAGAACTACCTACCCTTGTGTTGAGATCAAGTTGCTCCACTCCCACCATATGAAGCTTGATCTCTAGCCTTCCCAAGTTGCTTTCCACTCAATCCTTTCTTCCACCACAGTCAAATCAGTGAGGAGAGTTGAGTGTTGGGGAGATTATCATTTGAAGCACAAGAGCAAGGAGTTCATCATCATCAACACCATCTATTACCTTTTGGAGGGTGGTGCCTCCTAGATTGGTTAGATGTCGCTTGGGAGCCTCCGTCGAGATGTGGAGTTGAACCAAGAAGTTTGTAAGGGCAAGGAGATCGCCTACTTCGTGAAGATCTACCCTGAGTAAGGCTAGCCCTCCGTGGGCGTAGGCCATGATGGCATAGACAAGGTTGCTTCTTCGTGGACCCTTCGTGGGTGGAGCCCTCCGTGGACTCTCGCAGCCGTTACCCTCCGTGGGTTGAAGTCTCCATCAAGGTGGAAGTACGATAGCACCACCTATCGGAACCACGAGAAAAATCTCCGTGTCTCCAAAATTGCGTTTGCTCTTCTCCACCTCTCTTTACTACATGTGCAATTTACTTTCCGCTGCCTATACTCTAGAATTGCATGTGTAGGGTGATGCTTGACTTGATCATAATTGTGAATCTGCCAAAAACTTGTCTTTATCAAAAAGCATAATTTTTATATTGTCAAATAGTCTAATCACCCCCCCTCTAGACATACTTTCGATCCTACACCATGGCTGCGGATGGCCACGCGTCGGCCATCCAGTGCCCCATCGCAACCTACAAGGTCCCCCATCAACCCCCCTAGAACCCTAGCCCCACTCATTTCCCCCCTATCTCTCTCCCTTGTCAACTCCGCCCGCAACCGAGTCGATGTTGCCATGGATTCACCGCCCCCATAGCCACCGTTGCTCCCTCGTCGCTGCTCCGTGTCTACCAGGACCGCCATCATCCGCTACCTCCTCTAAGACCACCACCTCGAGCTCGGAGCCGATGCATAACCGGATCTTCGTCTTCTTCCTCGGACGTGGGAGATTGCTGCCGCCGCTCCGTTTGCTCCGAGCCTCCCCCGAGCCCGCTAGGCACCTCTACAGGCTCACCATGAGCAGCCACTCTCTCTCTCTCTCTCTCTCTCTCCCGTGCGTATCTGCCACCGTAGTCATTGCCCTGCTCAAGGCCGAACTCCACCGCCGCCATGGTGGCGAGCTCCATGCTCCCGACCCGCTTCTATTGCGTTGCTGCGTTGCTACGACTGCTACTGCCGCACCGCTGCTGCCTGCCTGTTTTTTTCGTTGTTGCCCCTCTGATGTAGGGATGAAAACATAGCAGAAACGGACGGAACTGAGTTCTATCGTATTTGTTTTCATATTTTTTGCATAAGCGGAAACGAATACATAAACCCCGAAAATGAATATGGAAACAGATACTACCGGAAACGGACACGGAGCGAACACAAAGCGGATACGGAAACAGAAATAGGCTTTGATCAGAACTTAAAAACCCCTTGAATCATAGAGAAATACACACAAAAACAAACAAATTTAATGAGTTGTTAACATAGCTACAAAATAATATCATTATGCTAGCAACTTAGCGTAGTATTGTAGTAGTACCGGACAATTGTGTATAGGATCAAGCTGAGTACATGTGTGGTAGTAGAAGTTGGGCCTTAGATCCATTCTACTAATTGTGTCATTGTGTTCTCTTTGATGGTTGGGCTACAAAGCAGCTATAGGTCTATAGTAAAAACAGAAATTTCATATTCATGGAAACGGAATGTTCCATTTCCATGCATGTTCCACTGGAAAACACCGTTCCGTTTTTGTTTCCGTTTCCGCATAAAAAATTCCATTTCCATTTCTATTTTGCAAATTTCTGTTTCCGTTTTCGTATTTCCTCTCCGTTCCCATTTTTCCTCCGGAAAAACGGAAAGTTTTCACTCCATTTTCATCCCTACTCTGATGTAGCTACTTTGTTGCTTACGCTTACTATTGTTGCCGCGTGTCTGTCCCTACCGTGCCACGTCCGCGCACCTATGCACGCGCTCGCCGCTCCCTGCACCGCGCCCTGGCTGCGACCCGTGTGTGCCCGTGCCTGCTGCCACCCAACCACACCGGCCGCTACCCCGTGCCCGTCCGCAACCCGAGCTCTGGCCGCTGCCCCATTCATCGCCGACGTCACCACAGACCAGTCCGCACCCTTCCTTCGCGTCCAGTGGATGCACACGAGAGACAACTCTCCAACAAGCCAACCCACGCATCTGGGGGTCGCCTGTGTTGTGATCCCGACACAGCTCCGCCGTATTCGCCATCGCGGGCGACTAATTGTCGACTAAACCAGCTTCATTAACCCGCTAATGACCCCGTGGGTCGCTGACGACTGGGCCCCACCACTTAATTAACAAAGGTTTAATTAATCTAAAATATTGGATTAGCCACAGTCACTAACGTGTTGGCCCCACCCGCTAATTAGTCTAATTAAATTAAACTAACATACTGCTAACTCTAACAGTCACCGACAGCTAGGTCCCACTGCACCCTGTTGACCAGTCAACCTGCTGACTGGGCTAGCCCTAGTCAATGATAGGTGGGTCCGTGTGGACCCAGTTGACCAGTCAACTCATCAACAGTTGACCTACTGACTCGGCAGGCTGGCCCCACTATCATCCTCTTATGCATACATCTGGGTACACTTTTTGTGTACCCACAACATTTATATTTAAAATAATTTCAAGTTGAATTAAATCTAGTAAACCCAGAAAATCATTTAAACTTTGGAAATCCATAGAAAATAATTTCTAACTCAGATGAAAATATTTTATACATGAGGTTGCTCAGAAAAATATAACGAATCCGATTATGCCATCCACATATCTCTCACACCCCTCTAACATAGTGTACATCGACATTCTTCCCCTAGATCGATATATCAACACCTGGAGCTGGGAAATTATTACCAGATAATTTCACTCTTCTTTTCATATGCGTAGGGATGCATTATCACATAACATCATCACATACTGTCATGACATACATTGTGTTGCATCTCATTGCCTGTTATTTATTTCATTCCCTGTCTCCTCTATTCTTTCAGTAGACCTCGAGACTACTGCTACCCCCGAGTACGACTACGTCGACCACGACCCGTCCTTCTCAACAGAGCTTCCAGGCAAGCAAAACCCCCTTGATCATCCAGTGTCGGGGTACACAAACAGGGGAACATGTTTCCCTCTGACTTGTTCATGGACGACGAGCTATCAGGCACGAGGACAAGTTCACAACACAATGATTAACTCTAGCAAGATGGATCGACTCCCTCAAAGGATTCAAGTAAGATCAAGATGGCTAAAAGTAGCCAGAAGGGCAAGATACTACTAAGGGAAAAACCTCCCCTGCCAGGCAGGCAAGCCTGGCGGAGGCAAGGTTATCCCCGGAAGCGAGCCCCCCCCCCCCCCGAGTTGTCCCGGCAGGCCTGCCGGGACTAGCAAAGGCAAGCCACTTCACCGCACCACCTCACCATGATGTACGTCATCGATCAGTGAGGTGTCAAGCTCCAAGGTGACTAAGTGGTTGTTATATGCCACATGGCAGCCACCTTCTACAGAAAATACCTACAAGCGACAACTATCCTGCGACGTGTCGAGCGAGCAGGCACCAAGCTAGCGAAACAGCCCGGCAGGGCCTGCCAGGCGAGCTATGATGTGACATTGAGCGGTGCATTTAATGCGCTCTGTCAGCCTGTAGAGTTAGGTATGATAGCACTATTTGCTATCTAATCAGTACGTAATGACTGATTTTCCACTGTGGTGACCCCTTGATCTATAAAAGGAGGCCCATGGCAACCGTAGAAAGGATTCAGACCCATGTACACTCATACGCATGTATCCGTTCTCGTCGCAAGGCAACCCTGCCGGGCAAGAGTGATGCGCTTTCCACCACAATCCACCATCGATCCACCAAAGCAGGAGTGGGGTTTTACGCCTCGCGGCGGCCCGAACCTGGGTAGAAACTGCCCATGTGAGCTTTGTTGTGCTGCCTGACGCTCCTCCGCTCTTTGTGCAACGTGACATCCCCCCACAAACCAGAAAGGGGCTTATAGCCCCATAGGTGGCCGTGGTTCCCCCACGAGATCTTTTGCGTGCCAGGTAGGGGGTTACTTGCGTGAACCCGAAAGCATGAGTAGCGCGGCACATCCGTTGCAGCTCAACCATAAAATTTGGCGCTGGTAGTGCCCCTGGGGGTATAAAGGCGAAGTGTGTGGAGTGGGGCCCACCCCGCACCCACTTTTTCCATCGCCGCGTCCCACCGCGGTCGCGGCCGTGGCGAAGATCGGCATCAGCAGCGGCATGCTCCTCCTAGGTGGCCTGGACGACATGAGTGCCGCCCGGGCAGCATCCAAAGAGGAGAGGCGAGACACGCGGGAACAAGGCCCCTCCTCTCTTCTCCCTCTCCCTCATTGGCAACTGAGCTTCTTTGGCCCAGGCATCATCAATGTCGATGAGTACCGCGCGGTACTCGGTTCAGCATTTACCCTGCTTAGGGAAATCCTGAGTAAAACATCAGTACGAATCCATTGATCGATGCCCCGGCAAGCACGCTTTGATGAGGGCCGTCCGCATTAGCGTAACTCTTGTGTCGGCCGCCGTCTTATTGTCTGAAATGGGTGAAGAGGCGAGGGGGACCAGGAAGGCCCGGCACCATATCCTGCCGCCAGCCAGACATGTGTGACGTGTGTTGGTCCCTGCCAGGAACCAGAAAGCTATTTTCTTAACTTCCTCCTTTCGGGTATAGCGAGCACATGGGATGCACGCTACCGGGGCAGATGAGGAAGAGCAAAGAACAAAGGCTAAGTTGATGCAACTATCTCCTTTCGATGAATCTTAGATTTTCACATTCGTTTATCACCTTGTTTTTCTAGTGAGTGTTCATACTATGAAATCCTTCATGTGATGGTACCTTGGCCAGTTCTTTGTCTGCACCCTCTTTCCATCTCAAGCCCTGCTCACGGAATGAGCGGCTGCGTCGAGAACTACCAAGGAAAAACTTGTCAGGACGCATCCACGCCAAGGTGACTGTTAAGGGACAGTCCCTTACGACAATCACGGCAATATAATATTGGCAAGTAACCAAAACATATGTGGGGACTAACTGTACGAAAATGAGAATATAAACACAGAGGGATAAAACATGCAGTTAAGATTAAGCAGAGGGCATCGGTTCTGTGCGAACACAAAAAGTATGATACCTAAACGCAAAGCATACATCATGTTTTGTTACAGGGCAACGCGATGAAAAGAATAGCTCGGGGTCAAGCCTGGCGGCCGCGTGAAGCCGTTGGGATATTGAGAACCTTGGCAGCTGGAGGGGCAGCTTTCTCTTTGGCAGCAGGGACATTAGCACCCACCGGCGGCTTCTTGAATCCATCGGCAAGGTCAAGATCCGGATGACGGTAGGCGATGTTGCACAAGACCATGAGGAGGGCGTCATGAGCGAGCTTCCGGGACTCAGTGCGAAGCGCTTGGCCCTCCCCTCCTCGTGCACCTTCATCTTTTCGATCAGCTCATTGATGAAAACTCCCAGCTTGGCGCTAGGGACTTCCTGCCTGCTAATTGAGAAAGTTGGTCCGTCCATGCCCATTGTTGCGGCCTCGGTAGCAAGGCACTTAACAATATCTATCATGCTCCTGATCCAGATGTTCACCTGCTCAGATTGGTTTGCCAGCTTGTCTTCTGCATCCTTTTCGAGGCGCCTGGCGGTGTCCAGATCTTTTGATAGTTGTTGCTGGTGTGGCTCGCTAGACTCTGCCGTGCTCTCCAGGGTACCAATCCCGGCCTTTAGATCTGCGATAGTGCTATTGGCGGTTTTGAGGCCCTGGCTCTTGGAGGAAAGTTGCGATCGCACATCTCCCAAATGGGTTTCTGCTTTCTGCGCCTCCTCCTTAAGGGCCTGAACTTCCTTCGCACTCCCGACAAGATCTTCAGTCAGCTTGGCCACTTGTTGGTTGAGGCTAGTCTTGGTGGCAGAAGCAGCGGCAAGATCATCAGTAAGCTTCCGCAGCTAGACAGCAGAATCACCGGCAAGAGCATCCATGGCAGACTTGTGCTTGTCTTCCAACTCCTTGGTACGCTGCTGCACAAGGGCCTCCAGCTCATCATCCTTGGCGTGAAGTGTGGTTTCAAGCTTCTCCTCCCGGAGGGTAATCTCTTGCTCTCTGGCGTCCAGACGTGCTTTGTGATCTGCCAGGCATGCTTCACGGGCTATGACTTCCTCCTTCATCATCATGATCGCCTCCTGTTGCCTCTTGAGCACATGGAACTGCTTGTTGTGCCAGTTGTGCAGCTCCAGGCAGTTGTCCTTCAGCTTCTGATCCACCTTGTTAACGGACTCACATTGCTCCTTGAGTACCTGCCACTTCTGATCATGCCGGGCCTGCATCTCCTTGATACTAGTTTCCATGGACTCTAGGAAAGACAGGTCCATCGAGACGACAACCGAGTCGTCCGCTTCTCCAACCCATTGGTGCAGCGGTGCTAAGAGGCGCTGAAGCTCTTAGTTGAGCTCCGCATCCGCCACCATTGACGGGCCAGGGGCTCCAGTCCCAGGCTGCGCCAATACTAGCACCAGCTGACTCAAAGGGGATGGCGAGGCCTCCACCACAAGCCTGGAGGGGAGAAGAGGATCCATGGTTTGGAGGGGAATCTTCCCCTCAACCACCTCTCCCACCTCTGGGGTGCTCTCAGGAGCATATTCCGCCACCACCAAGGTACTTTGAGCACTCCCGGCACCCCCCCCCCCCCGCGACAGCAATTTTGGCGGCCTCATCTGCGGCAGCTCTCCCTATGCCGGCCACCTCCTCCAACAGCTTTGACTCTTCGGCCTAGAGTACTACAAACAAAAGAACAAGCAAATGATAGGCGTTTCAAATTGCCAGGAAATGGGGAGAAGTGGTACATACTAAGAAGAGGGAGGAAAAGCGGAGGCTACGAACCAGGAGAAGCCTGCAGGACGGGGGCCTCAGTTTCCTCGGCAACCCCAGTTGTCGGGACAGAGATTCCACCCCCGGTTACGGTAGTCACGGCAACGCTCTGTTCGGGTTCATCCACAGAGGCTTTCGCCAGGGGTTTTGCGGTTGAGTCTGCAGGAGGGACATACCCTTCAAGGGAGAGCTCCACCTGCATCGTCTCACCGCCTCCTCCAGTGGAGGGGATGGGGATCTCATCTCCGTCGCCTCCGGCGGGAGGGACTAGGCCTCTATCCTTAGGCCGGGGGCTGGGCTAGCAGCTCGGTGCGGGATCCTCCGTATTGCTCCCCACCAAGTCCAGGCTCTCCATAGGCTTCGACGACCCTACAGGCCGAACCCTCTTCGACCGGTGGACGAGGTTGTCTGTTTCCTCCTCCACTTCCCTATCAATGACAGCAAAACAAAAGGTCAGTCAACAAAGATAATCAAGTATGTCTGAGCTATTTACGAGAAGGGAGTCTTCCTTACTCCTCATCAATGAGCATGGAGATCAACTCAAATTCCACGGGCGGCGAGGGTGCCCTGCTTCTCTTATGGGATGGAGGGGTGGAGCTCTCCAGTAGCTCTAAGCCATGCTAAGGCGCTGGGGGCTCTGGTGAAGACGAGCTTTGCGAGGAGCTCGAGCCGGAGTGGGGGCTGGAATCAGCTTCCACATCCGCCGATCGCTTGGCGGGAGAAGCCTTGATCCCGGCAAGACGAGGAGACTGGCGGCACGCCACCTCTATCTTGGTGCTTTTGGTGGTGGTCTTCTTCACCCTCTTGGCTATAGGCACTGGATTTGGGGCCACCGCTCCCCGATTAGCAGCACGCCTGTGGGGCGCTGGTCTAAAATCGGCTCGGGGGCTTGAGGACCAGCCGCGAGCCACTCTGCTTCAAGCTCTGCTACCTCGTCGGCCTCCTCCTCCTCCTGGAGCTCTACTGCCATGGTGGCCAGGGCCTCAAGCCCAGGAGTACCACGCCCGGCAGGATCATCCCCGGCAAGGTCTCCCCCGGCAACCTCTTTCGTGGCCTGCACCTCGCTACCACCTTGGGAAGAACTTTCATCCTCAGTTTTTCCTTTCCCGACCTTTGCGGCCCTTGTCATTGCAGCCTTGCAGGCTGCTTTGTCCTCCTCAATTGTCCCCATGATAAAACGCCACCTCTATAGAGGTGGTGCATTTGTACACTTTGGTCTCCACCCTTATAACCCTCTCCATCAGGGTGCTAGACCACTCAAGTTCTTCATCAAGAGAAGACAACTGCTAATCGCCCACCACCCCATGAGCGTTGCAATCCAGCATCCACTTCAAAATCGGATCTCGTGCAGAATTGACATTCAAAGGGATAATTTTGTCGGCAGCTCAAACAACTCAAAATGGCCAAACATTTGATCGCACAACCAGGCGTGGCCATAAACAGACAGGTTATTGTCCAGGCCTGGGAGAAATCTCATCATGTCCCCAGGATCACCATACAACCAGGCAAGTCTGTCCCTCTTCTGCAGTGGCGAGATGCGGCGGAAGAGAAAATCCGCTCCCACATGCTCAATGGTTAGCCCGACAGTCTTCAGGCGGGTGATCTTGTTTATTGCCGGCCGAAGCCTGTCGTCGGAGAGACCAAATGCGCTCCATTCCTTACTGCGCTCAACACAAACTGTCCGTGCTTCGCAGAACTCTGGGGCCTACTCATCCTGAATCCAACACCAATTCCCTCTCCATTCATCCCATCTCTTGCGCTGCAGGCCAAAGATGTAATCCCAAGATTTCCTTGCCACCCGTGGTATCCAGCTGATGTTCCCAGAGTGGTGAGCTTTATTCTCCACCCACGTGACAAAATAATGCCGGAACAGATCGACATTGGGGGAAACCCCAACAAAGTTCTTGCATAAATGGGAAAAAATGGCCATGGTCACCATTGCATTCGGCATTAAGTCGAAGATATGGAATCCGTAAATCTCCATCATTGCCTCAAAGAAATCAGTGAAAGGAGGGCAGAGGCCATAGATGAAGTATGCACAGAAGATCTTGTAAGAATTCGGTGGATCATCCTCTCCCTCCGCCAAGACATTGGGAGGGTCGTGCCCTTTAGGGACCACTCTTCCCCATAGGTACCCATACCTTGCTTGCAGGACTGGACCATCTAGATTCGACGTAAATAAGATAACATCTCCTTTCTGCTTCTTGTCCAGTTTCGTTGCCCTCTTGCTTCCGTCGGCGACCGCTCTCTTCGCTGCAGCCGTCTGTTTCCCCTTTGTTATGGGTTTCTTCCCCATTCTTGCGAGCGCCAATGTGAATGGGGGAGGGGATCAGATGGGGATCGGCTGTGGGCGGAGGAGAGTTGTTTGGCTTGTTGAGGAAGATGATGGAAGGGCGAGACAGGCGGGGAGTAAACCGTGCCGCTCCGCGTTTTCCTATCTTAAAGGGAAAAAGGTGTGGAGTGGGGGAGCAACGCTTCAGATAGTTACCGTTTTACATTAACTGTAATAGTCCCACGCCCCCATGACTCACAGTATTTGTGGAGTGGATGTTGGATTGAATGGTCATCACAAGAAAACCGATGCATGTGTGGCGGGTCATCGACACGCGTTCGTGCATGGTTTGGGACCAACCCAATGTGCCCAGTGACACATTTGGCTCAAGCCCGAGGGCTTATGTCGGGGTACACAAAAAGGGGTACATGTTTCCCCCTGCCTTCTGCACGGACGACGAGCTATCAGGCACGAGGATAAGTTCACAACACAGTGATCAACTCAAGCAATAAGGATCGACTCCCTGAAAGTATTCAAGTAAGATCAAGCTGGATAAAACTAGCCAGAAGGGCAAGATACTACTAAGGGGGAAACCACCCCTGCCGGGCAGGCGAGCCTGGCGGAGGCAATGTCATCCCCAGAAGCGAGCCCCCCCCCCCCCAAGTCATCCCTGCAGGCCTGTCAGGAGTAGCGAAGGCAAGCTACTTCACCTCACCACCTCACCATGACGTACATCGTCAATCAGTCGGTGTCAAGCTCCAAGGTGACTAAGTGGCTGCTATATGCCACATGGCAGCCACCTTCTACAAAAAATACCTACAAGCAACACCCGTCCTGCGACGTGTCGAGCGAGCAGGCGCCAAGCTGGTGAAATGGCCCGGCCGAGCCTGTGGGCGAGCTATGATGTGACATTGAGCGGCGCATTTAATGTGCTCTGTTAGCCTGTAGAGTTAGGTATGATAGCACTATTTGCTATCTAATCAGTACGTAATGACTGATTTGCCACTGTGGTGACCCCTTGATCTATAAAAGGAGGCCCATAGCAACCATAGAAAGGATTCAGACCCATGTACACTCATACGCACATAGACGTTCTCATCCCAAGGCAACCTTGCCGGGCAAGAGCGCTGCGCTTTCCACCATCAATCCACCAAAGCAGGAGTAGGGTTTTACGCCTCGTAGTGGCCCAAACATGGGTAAAAACTGCTTGTGTGAGCTCTGTCATGATGCCTGACACTCCTCCGCTCTTTGTGCAACATGCCATCCTCCTGCCGAACCAGAAAGGGGCCTGTAGCCCCATAGGTGGTCGTGGTTCCCCCACGACATCTAGATATCACCCATTCTTTTTCTCTTATTATTGCAATACGTTTTGGTACTGTTGTTGTTCCGATAGCTCCTATTCTGTTGCATAGCCTGTTTTTGCTACTATTGTTGATATTTTACCTGTTATCCTATATGCTTAGTATAAGTATGCTGGCATTCCATTAGTGGCCCTACATCCTTGTCCGTTTGACATCCTATATTATCGGGTCGTGATCCATTTGGGCGATGATCACGAATATACTATATACTAATATAATACTTATGATACTAATCGGATGTAGGGGTTGAAAGGACAGGTGGTTCCATCTAGGTAGTGGTGGGCCTGGGTTCCCACCCCGAGTGATACTTTTTGGCGGAATGACAGGGTAGGTGGAGACTACCTAGGAGATAGGTGGGCCTGGTCCCTGGTTGGTGTCCGCGGTTACTTCATAATAACATGCTTAACGAGATTGGGTATTTGATCTAAGAATGCCATTTAGCATAAACGCACTAACCATCACGCGCGATAATGGTATATGGGACCCTCGGTGTCGTACATTCCTTCTAAAAGATTTCCAGATGTCGCAGTTCATAGAGGCGGGTTGATTGTTGGGGTGGTCCATTACGCCTGCTTGTGTATACAGAGGCACGCCTCAGCCCCGACCAGTCACGTAATGTGCGGGAGTGCATAGGGTGAAGAGCCGATGACCCCTAAGTGCTTAGGATGTATACAGGCATGCTGACCTCTCTGTTGAGCATAGGTAGGACTACGGCGTGTTGACTATACGAGGTCAGGCATTACCTAGAAAATTGTGTCCGGGCAGAGGTAATCAAGCGTATTGAGTAATGTGGTGTGATACGTCCCGAACATATCTATAATTTTTTTATTGTTCCATACTATTAAAATATCAATCTTGGATGTTTTATATACATCTAACTAGCAACTCTATATCATTTTTTGGGACTAACCTATTAACCTAGTGCCCGGTGCCAATTGTTGTTTTTTGCTTGTTTCTTAATTCGCAGAATATAAATATCAAACGAAGTCGCATTGCCACGAAATTTTTTGGAGATTTTTTTCTGGTGATAATGGACCCTGGAAGCTTCTAGAGCACACGAGAGGGGCCTCGAGGGGTCCACTAGGCACGAGGGTGCGCCGGGGGCTCAGGCGCGCCAGAGTGGGTAGTGGAGCCCTCGGGCACCCCCTGACCTAGTTCCTCCTCTATAAATACTCCGAAATCCCCTAAACCCTAGGAGAGTCGACAAAATACTTTTCCATCTGCTGCAAGTTCCAGAACCACGAGATCCAGTCTAGAGCCCTTTTTCGGCACTCTGCCAGAGGGGGCAATGATCATGGAGGGGTCCTTCATCATCACCCTTGCCCCTCCGATGATGTGTGAGTAGTTTACCATAGACCTACAGTCTATAGCTAGTAGCTAGATGGCTTCTTCTCTCTTTTTGATCTCCAATACAATGTTCTCCTTGATGTTCTTGGAGATCTATTTGATGTAATAAATTTTTGCGGTGTGTTTGTTGGGATCCGATGAATTGTGAGTTTATGATCAGATCTATCCATGAAAATTATTTGGGTCTGTGCTAAAGTCTTTTATGCATGATTGTTATAGTCTCGTATTTCTTCTCCCAAACTTTGGTTTGGATTGACCAACTAGATTGATTTCTCTGCAATGGGAAGAGGTGCTTTGTGATGGGTTCGATCTTGCGGTGCTAAATCTTAGTGAGAGAAGGAGACATGACACACATGTATCGTCTCATTAAGGATAAAGAGATGGGGTATATTCCTACATGAATAGATCTTGTCTACATCATGTCATCGTTCTTAATGCATTACTTTGTTTTTCCATGAACTTAATACACTAGATGCATGATGGATAGCGGTTGATGTGTGGAGAACAGTAGTAGATGCAGGCAGGAGTCCGTCTACTAATATTAGACGTGATGCCTATATACATGATCATTGCCTTGGATGTCGTCATGATTACTCGCTTTTCTATCAATTTCCCAACAGTAATTTGTGTACCCACTGTATGCTATTTTCTTGAGAGAAGCCTCTAGTGAAAATTACGGCCCCCGAGTCTATTACCTATCATATTAAACTAAAATACCTTGTTGCACTTTTTCTTTACTTATTTTATTTTGTGTTTCAGTTAGATCTATTTTATCATATCTCATACAATTTAATCCATCTCAATACCGAGGAGGGATTGACAACCCCTCTTACGCATTAGGTTGCAAGTATTTGTTGTTTGTGTGCAGGTGTTGTTTACATAGTGTTGCTTGGTTCTCCTACTGGATTGATAACTGCTAATTCTTGAGCTTGCGTTGGTTTTTCCCTTGAAGAGGAAAGGGTGATGCAGCAAAGTAGAGATAAGTATTTCCCTCAGTTTGAGAATCAAGGTATCAATCCAGTAGGATACAACGCACAAATCACCGAATAACTACACAAGCAATCAAACAACTTGCACCCAACGCGATAAAGGGGTTGTTAATCCCTTCACGGTTACCTGCAAAAGTGAGATCTGATAAAGATAGGTAAACGATAAAGTAAATATTTTTGGTATTTTTGGTTTATATATCGGAAAGTGAAAGATTGCAAAATAGTAGATCAGAAACTAATATGATGGAAAATAGTAGATCGGAAACTTGTATGGTGGAAAATAGACCCGGGGCCACAGGTTTCACTAGAGGCTTCTCTCAAGATAGCAAATAATACGGTGGGTGAACAAATTACTGCCGAGCAATTGATATAAAAGCGCAAAGTTATGACGATATCTAAGGCAATGATCATGAATATAGGCATCATGTTCGTGTCAAATAAACCGAAACGATTCTGCATCTACTACTATTACTCCACACATTGACCGCTATCCAGCATGCATCGAGAGTATTAAGTTCATAAAGAACAGAATAACACATTAAGTAAGATGACATGATGTAGAGGAATTAACTCAAGCAATATGATGAAAACCCCATCTTTTTATCCTTGATGGCAACAATACAATACGTGCCTTGCTGCCCCTACTGTCACTGGGAAAGGACACCACAAGATTGAACCCAAAGCTAAGTACTTCTCCCATTGCAGGAAAAACCAATCTAGTTGGCCAAACCAAAACGATAGTTCGAAGAGAATTACAAAGATATCAAATCATGCATATAAGAATTCAGAGAAGATTTCAAATAATATGCATAGATAACCCAACCATAAATTCACAATTCATCGGATCTCGGCAAACACACCGCAAAAAATTATTACATCGAATAGATCTCCAAGAACATCGAGGAGAACATCCTATTGAAAATCAAAGAGTGAGAGATGAAGCCATCTAGCTACTAGCTATGGACCCGTAGGTCTGTGGTAAACTACTCACGCTTCATCGAAAGGGCAACAGAGTTAATGTAGAAGCCCTCCTTGATCGAATCCCCCTCCGGCAGGATGCCGGAAAAGGTCCCTATATGGGAAGTCACGGGTACAGAAGGTTCTGGTGGAGGAAAAGTGTTTTCATGGATGCCTCTGGTGGTTTGGAGATATATGGGAATATATTGGCGAAAGAATTAGGTCGGGAGGGTCACAGGGGCCCACAAGGGTGGGTGCGCCCTACCCCCCTGGACGCACCCTCCGTCCTTGTGGCTCCTCTGACTTAATCTCCAAGTCTCCTGGTTGTCTTCTGGTCCAAGAAAAATCATCGCTAAGATTTGATTCTGTTTGGACTCCATTTGGTATTCCTTTTTTGCGAAACTCAAAAACAAGGAAAAAAACAGGTACTAGCACTGGGCTCTAGGCTAATAGGTTAGTTCCAAAAATAATATAAAATGGCATATTAATGCATATAAAACATCCAAACAGATAATATAATGGCAGTGAACAATAAAAATTATATATACGTTAGAGACGTATCAATAACATTGGTTTCATAACTGAGGAAAATACATACCATTGTTGTGCTGCATCATCCTCTCCTCTTTGGGGAAATACCAGCGCAGATACAAGCAATCATGGTGCACCCCTGCAGGGAAGTAATCTATTCAAATAGCCGTGTCCACGGTAACAGGACAACTTGGAGATGCATCCCGACCTTATACTACTTAAACTGGATACTTGATAAAACACACTTAGATGACGGACAGATACACCCGGTGATCGCTTTCTCTCAGGGAGGCAAGGAGAGGATCTTCGGGTAGGTTTATTACTATATGTTGTGTTAGGACTGAGAGTATATCGACAAGAGGGGGTGAGTGGGAGATTCAAATTTTCTTTCAAAAGCTTTGAAACTTAACCCAATCACAACAGCGGGATATAGTATCAAAGGAAATATATTGAATTAGTCTTGTTTGTCAGAAGCATATTCTTCAAGAAAAGCATTTACTAAGGTACGACCTTGATAAATCACAGGTTTAACGACAATGAGGGTTATGCAACAGGCAAGCAGATGAAGCAGGATAAGACACAACATGACTGAAAACAAATTAACTTCTACTCACAGAATTCATAAGTAAAACAGAGATACTGGATGGTAACGAGTAAATACAAGAGAAGACTAAGAACAGGGAAGAACACAGACACACGGCATGAAGATTACACTACAAACTAATAAAACTAACTATCGACGTAGAAAATGAATAATAACTACTAAAGGAAATGCAGTAGAATAGAAATGACCAGTGGTGCTCGATGGCGACAGAGAGATTTGGTAGACCAGTTCACCCTTCTGCCAAAGGGCTACGTCTGGTTAGAGGGGTTGTGACTTAACATGGAAGATAAACTCTCTTCACCCTATTCTCCTTCAATGCAGAGCTGATCAGATCAGGTTGATTTCACTCGTGGTAGATCCGTGTCGGCGATCTTCAAACCTTCGTTCGACCTTCGCTAACCATAATAACTCTTGGTTGCTGAAGATCAGGCTCGGTGAAGACAACAACTCTTCATCACTCGAAGCCAAAACCTATCCGTCTAGGGAGTGCACAACTCTCAAGAGTAATGGTACAAGATCTCTCACTCAGAACTGTTGTGATGCTAAACCATTGTCTAAGTTTGGGCTCTCGATTTTTCTCTCGGTGGATCTTAAACTCAAATCACTCAGTGAGGGGTTGCTCCAATCAATCTCAGAAATCTCAAGCGGAGCAGCAAGCAAACAATCATGGAGCAAGATGGCTATTTATAGCCGCAGCCTTCCCAAATAGGAAATGACCAAATTGGACATCGGCCTCACCCAATGGCCGAACTACACGACTCCAACGGTAGGATTTGCGCTCAACGGTAACATTTTTTGCGGAGCAAGAAATGCTAACTCCTTGATCCGAGGAAAATCTCTCGCAGCAAAGAAGATCAAGGTCTCTTGCTGGCAAGTATTTGCTCGGAGATCAAAGAGATTTATCTCGCAACTTTCATAGGTTTTGGCTAAGCATCACAGCGGATCTAAGCATCGAGAACGTAGACCCCTCTAAATATTACGGAGGTTCTATGACTCAAAAGAATGAAAGAAGAAGAACTAAATGAATGCTACGCCTTCACATAGTCTTCGACTTCCATCACTGCAGTCAATTTCTTCGGACGACAGTACCAAAACAAAATCTTTGCGTCAGCAGTAAACTTTCGAGGGGTCGATTTTCTTTACATTAATCTTCTTGACTCTATTACTTCAATAGATATAGCTTGTTCTTCTCTGTAGCACAGATATGCTTTGGTGAAATTCCTTGAACTCAGCACCAAAGACAACATTCTCTTCAGTTGTGTATGGACTTTTCTCTATGTATGCACTAGCAAAAAAATTAGTCCATACATGTATCTATCGACAATCTCCAAAACACAAGGTAGGCAAATATTGCACCAACAATCTCCCCTTTTTGGACGATTGTTGACAAAACATATCACATCAAATGATAGATAATGAGCGGAATGAAATGTGAAGAATAATAAAAGACGAGAGATAACGAATATAAGATATTCTCCCCCTTAAGATATGATTTGGTTCAGGAAAATATATTTCTCTTCGTATGAGTATCATTGACAACGGATTTCATATTAGAGTTCTTTCAATGCGCTCGGCGGTGTCTGAGGCAGTTCCTGTCACAAAAACTTCGGCATGGGGTTAGATGTAAGACATTCGTTGAGAGATTTGTGACAGGGATAGGTCATGAAGGTTTTCTCAGAACACAGTTTGAATCCACACGAGATGTAGTTTTCCTGCATGTTAGTCATTTGATCTAGATCGAGCAGGATCGAATAATAATTCATTGCTCAGAGTGGATATGCTTTGAAGGTGATTTTCCTGCAATAGAGATGATGCAGATGATATCTTAGAGGAAAAACACTTTGTCAGTCATATAGATGGCAAAAAAATCATTTGTGCATTGGCTGACTTTAACTTCCTGCAAGGTTAGATAATTAGAGATAGCAATAAGAGCATATCCAATCAGAACAATTTAGATCATTTAGTACTTGATGACCTTATACAAATAAATATCATCATTTGATGATTGTCTGTTCTTCTTCAAGGAGTAGTTATGTGTCCCTGTAAGATAAATGATTTTCGATGATAATCAATCGTAGGATAAACACTAGACGGTACCTGCAGACAAATAGTGAGAAGCAGATGATATTGCAGGTGGGGGTTATAAACATTATATGACGATCAAGTTTTTTAGCACCATATGCGGTGCGATAAAGTTCTTGAAGCAAATTGCTCAAGGGGAAACCAAAAGGCAAACGAAAACACACACACACCCTGCAAGCCCCGATAAATTATCACTTGATGTAATTCCCCCCCTTTTGTCAACAAGTGTCAAAAAGGAAAGAGAGAACATACGAGGAATTACTCCATGGGAGAATCTTATGAATCAGAATTGAAACCACTCGAAGAATCAGAGTTGGAATAATGCAGAATGGTCAAGGTAGAAGCAAGAGTGGCAGCCTTGGCCTTGGAAGGCTTGGAAGGATGGACATCAGGCTTGTCAATGGGAGTGTTGGCTGTATCTACAATCTCATCATCATGATTAACAAACAACAGACCCGTTGAACCAGAACTTTGTGGGAGTACTGGAGTTTGTCTTCGTATACACAGTACTTCTAGCAAGTCCAGATGATCATATTCCTTAAATAGGCCCTTCTTGGCTAGATCCCCATGAGAGTAATGCTTCCGTAGCAAAGTCCAAGAACGCTTCCTTACATCCTTCTCATGCAGAAGAATTTGCCGAGTATGATTATGAATTAGGTTCAGCTCAGCCATCAATTCCACTTTTTCTTTCCTATCCATCTTGATGTGACTTTCAACGTCAGCTGCATGCGAATAAAAATATCATAGATTGATGGATTTTCTTCGCGAGGGACTTCAATCCTGGCTTCTTTAATCTTCGAAGTATTTTCAGTAGCAGACGCGTTAGCAGCATCATCAACCGCTTCCTTCCCTTTTCTGTTTTCCTTCACAATAAGCAGAGTGTCACGAACAGGTGGCATGAATACTTTTGGCTAATAAGCCCAGAAGAATTTCTCATGTGTAAGCTGCTCAATGGCAAACATAATCCATAGAGCATACGGTTTTAGCACTTGAGGGCTATCAGCAGAACATGCCAGGTTCCGTATGAAAAGGTCAGGAATGTCAAACTTGATTCCCCGAGGGATTGCAACAGGAGCATTTCCTACGATGCCTTTCATGGAGGTGGGCCGGTTTGTTGGCGTGATGGTATTGCACAAAATGTGAATAACACTTTGTTGTCATAGGCCAACTTCTTTGGATCAACCTCAATGCATTCATCGCCCACCATGGTGGGATCCATCAAGACATGAAGTTGTGCTTCAGATACTTCCTAGAAATGCAATCAATATTCTCTGTCATTCTCAAATTCACATTGAGGCAAATTTATCAGGGCTAGAAAATGATCTGCTGAGCATTTTATTCTCTCTTGCCAGTCATCCACTCAAGCGTCCAAGTTGAAGGATTTGCCATTTCTCCTGTGATGTATAGTGTGGTATAGAACTAAAGAATAACTTCCTTGTTCCAGCCATGGTTGAAACGCATGAATCCGTTCAGGAGAGCATGTTCGATATGATCAAGCGTATTGTGAAAACAGGGCATTTCTTCGAGCTTGGCAAAGTTCAATATCTTATGATTGAAAATCCTGTGCTTGTCAAACAATATTCGAGCTTAATAGATTGCATGTTCCTCTGTCCAAAACCTCGATGACAAAGAGGTTCTTTCTCCTTCATAGGGGCTCACCCGAAAGAATGCAAGCTTCGACGAGTGAAGTTGTTCATTGAATGATGGGTCATTGGGGCCATACTCAGATGAAAATAGCGGAAATAATTCCTGAGGATTTTTCCGATATACTTCCTCGCTAATTTCCACTAGTTGAATATCATCAGAGGTTGGTGCATTCTCATCAGTGGGCTGCAATGGAGCATGAGCTATCATAACCTTCTCTAAAGTAGATGACATGGGATCACTAGACTGATGGCCATTTTTATTCGCTGGAACTCCTTCAGCGGATTTCTCAGATTCAGGCACAATGGCCTTTTCTTTCGGTGAGACTTCAACTGCGGGTGGGACAAAAACTTTCTCAGACTCTTGAGACACAACTTGATCTCCTTCAGTCTGCTGAGGCAATACTGGTGGTGCAACTTGGTGTGACACAACTGATGGTGCAACTTCTTGAAGTTTCTCTTCGGGAGCCATGGGATCTTCAAGTTTCTTCTCTTCCCACTCTGGATGTGAAGCCAAAGATCTAGGAGCAGGGTCAACCTCCATCGGGCCAGGAGCACCAGACGAGGAGACCGTATGGGTAGTACCTTGGACAGCAACTTGCACCCCCTCAACCTTTTCTCCCTCCTTTGTCGACCTGGAGGGTTCAGCTTGAATATCCTTCAAAGGTGATGGGACTTCCTTTTCCATCTCAATTCCTTCATCAATATTTTCTTTGCCAGCATTTTGTTTGGGCTCAATGTTCACTTCGTCAGGATTGACAAGATACATTTCCACAACATATGTTTCTTGTTTGACTGGGCTAGGAATGATAACTGTCGCAGGATAGTTTGTTGCTCGGCTACTTCCTCGGGATGAGGGGATGGTGGAACCTGTTGAAGGGGACACTTGAATCAACGGATGCATCAAGAGACACAGGTTCGATACGACGATCCTTAAACTCTTTCAGCTTATTCTCTCTAGCCTGAGCTCTCTGACGCTTTTCTTCTTTCTCTCTGTGTCGAGCGATATCGGCTTGACATTTAATCTCTTTGTTCCTATGATCTCAAAGTTGATAGACATCCATCTTCATTTTGGAGAGCCAATCAATCTTGTTGTTTCTCACGGTAGTTAGAGCTTTGGTGGTCTCAAGAATTGCCTTGTTCACATCTTTTCTTTCAGGCTCAGATTTAGCTTCCCTTCTCATTTTCTCCAGAAGTTTTTTATCATCGATAGCTTGATTGAGTTCTTTGGTGATTTCTTCAAATCAGAGAAGTGATGCCACCATCTTAGTAACATCTTCAGGCATACCCAAACTTCCTAAATCAGCTAGATTAGCATCATAGGAGGCACCTTCAATAATTTCAAATATAAGATCAAAATCGTATTCCTCTATGGAAGCATGAATGATTTTCTTCGCCCTCTTGGCAGAAGCATCAGCTTTTTCATTAGTAATCAACTTTCTCTTTGCCACTAGTGCAACAGAACACGAAGGTTTATCTGAGGGGATGGGTGCAAGACTTGGTGAAGATCTCACTGGTGGCGAAATCTTGGCTGGTGATGGAGTTTGGTACGGCTTATCGAGCAGTGCACGTTGATCATACATGGGAATTTCTTCGCCGGCATTATCACCAGAAGAATCCTCATCAGATGAGGGAGATGCAACCTTTCTGGATTTGCTTGCAACGGACTTCTTCTTAGGAGCTCGAGGAGAAACAGACTTCCTCTTCTTCTTCTTCTTCTTCTTTCGAGCAGATGCCCTTTTATTCTTGTCTTGAACATCTTGTTGAGTCAATTCAGCATTTTGTTGTTCCACTAGATTTTTCTTAGCCTATTTCGCATCACGCTTGGCCTTGGCCTTTGCATGTTTCTCATCTTCCTCGGGAAAATCTGTTATAGTCTTTAACGAGTCTTCATGAGCATTTGGAGGAGGAGCGGGTCTGGCTTTTTCATCATTAGGACCTAGGCAGCCCTCCGCAGTGTCGTTGTTCCATGGAGGAGTGAGTGCAAAGAGGATCTGGTATTTTCTTTGGATGTTTTCATAGTTGAGCCACTTCTTCGCCCAATGACGGCGAAAATTTTTCAGCCTGTTGTTCTTCTCCTGAGCAGTTTCTACTCCAGATGGAGTCTTCTATGATTCCTGATCAAACATCTTAGTCGCAGTATTTCTTTCTCTTCTACGGCCACTCTTCTTGGGATTATGATCAGAGAACATGGTTTTGGAGTCGGTGACTAGCTCATCCTCTGGCTGACTCTGAGCTGATGGAATATCATCATCTTCTTCAGCAGATTCTGATTCATCCTTTTTCTTCGGTGCTCTTGGCGGTTTTGCAGATTTTTGTTCAATGACCTTTGTTGTGACAGCCACTCGCAGCTGCTGTGGAATTTCTTCCTCGGAACCAGAATGTTCATCCAAACTATTTTCCATGACCACTCCTGAGAGAAAAATGCAAATACAAAAGAAAACACAGGAAGAAGTCACAAACATGCATAGAAGCATTTTAACTCAAAATAGATAAGTTTTCAGAAGAAGCGGGAATTCATGGCATACACTTGCAAGATATCATCGAGTGAATTGCAATATGCCTTAAGAGGACATAACCAATCCTCTAATCTTTCAATTTGCGAACAGTGAACCCTAGATTCAAGAGACTAGTACAAGGAACAACTGCAAGTTGTCATAACTTAGTGAGTCCTAACGATCTACTGCAAGAAAAATAACACATCATAAATGGCGCTGGGAAGAACTGCCCTAGAACAGGAAGGGAGTAGAGCAAGTACCAGATCTGAATGCCCTAACTTGGCGAGACATATCGACTACGGCAGTATTGGAAAGAAGAGTTACCGCACTGGCACGACCAACAGTGACGGAGCTCCACCGGAGTTGCACAGTGAGGCTTGACGTCGATGCTGCTTCGAGCTCGAGCTTGGGCGGAGAGCAAGAGTAGGGTTTGAGGCCAAACAGGGAAAGAGCTAAGGAAGAAGAAACCTGGAGAGGGGGGGTTTATATAGCCTGAGGGACAAACCGCCCACTCCGAAATCTATGGATGAGAAACCCAGGACTTTCCACATTCAAAGGACGAGATCATGATAGAGAGATCATGGGCACGTGTCAGTCATTTCCTGCCAAAATCTAGGTAATTGAACTAAATGTCGAAGGGTTTGAGGAAGGGCAAGAGCCGAAACAGATAAAATATTGAAGATGATTTGATTCACGACCAAGGATGTTGGAGAGAAATCTTCTTCAGGTCAAGGTGCACATTTATGACATGTCGAACCGAGAACAAAACAGAAAGAGAACATAATCAAAGCACAAAACCATCAAAACAAAAAAACACTACGAGCGAAAACTCAGAAGGTCAAGAACCAACAATAATTGATCTCAGGGCTTGAGATAAACATGAGATATCCCTGACAAGGTTTCCTGCAAGAGGTGATTAGTTTTTCTTCACTACCCAGACTTGTGTGGGAGGTGAGGATCTCATCCGCTTTGCCTTGCTTGAGACATTGCTTCGGCGTGTTCTGCGAGACACCTGTGCACTATGAAAATAATCATATGAATAGGCATTGAAGTTGCTTCCAGATACATGAATGTAATGATTCGAATATGTACGCAAGTACTCCTTCTGGCATAGTACAGGATGATAATCATTCGAGAATGATGTTCGAGTGGACTTGGAATGATAACCATTTCCTCATCGATGATTTTTGCTACCTCTTGAGCTTGCGTTGGTTTTCCCTTGAAGAGGAAAGGGTCATGCGGCAAAGTAGCATAAGTATTTCCCTCAGTTTTGAGAACCAAGGTATCAATCCAGTAGGATACGACGCACAAGTCACTGAATACTTGCACAAACAATCAACAACTTGCACCCAACGCGATAAAGGGGTTGTCAATCCCTTCACGGTCACTTGCAAAAGTGAGATCTGATAGAGATAGATAAACGGTAAACTAAATATTTTTGGTATTTTTGGTTTATAGATTGGAAAGTAAAGATTGCAAAATAGTAGATCAACAACTAGCAAGATGTAAACGAGATTCAATAATATGGAAAAGAGACCCAGGGTCATAGGTTTCACTAATGGCTTCTCTTGAGATAGCAAGTATTATGGTGGGTGAACAAATTGCTGCAAAGCAATTGATAGAAAAGCGCATAGTTATGACGATATCGAAGGCAATGATCATGAACATAGGCATCACGTCCGTGTCAAGTAGACCGACTCCTGCCTGCATCTACTACTATTACTCGACACATCGACTGCTATCCAGCATGCATCTAGAGTATTAAGTTCAAAAGAACGGAGTAACGCATTAAGCAAGATGACATGATGTAGAGGAATTAACTCAAGCAATATGATGAAAACACCATCTTGTTATCCTCGATGGCAACAATACAATACGTGCCTTGTTGCCCCTACTGTCACTGGGAAAGGACACTGCAAGATTGAACCCACAGCTAAGCATTTCTCCCATTGCAAGAAAGATCAATCTAGTAGGCCAAACTAAACCGATAATTGGAAGAGACTTGCAAAGATATAAATTCCTGCATATAAGAATTCAGAGAAGAACCAAATAATATTCATAGATAAACTTGATCAGAAATCAACAATTCATCGGATCTCGGCAAACACACCGCAAAAAGAATTACATCGGATAGATCTCCAAGAACATCGAGGAGAACATGGTGTTGAGAATCAAAGAGAGAGAAGAAGCCATCAAGCTAATAACTATGGACCCAAGGTCTGTGGTAAACTACTCATGCTTCATCGGAGAGGTAATGGTGTTGATGTAGAAGCCCTGCGTGATCGAGTCCCCCTCCGGCAGGACATCGGAAAAGGCCCCAAGATGGAATCTCACGAGTACAGAAGGTTGCGGCAGTGGAAAAGTGGTTTCGTGGCTCCCCCTAATGTTTTTAGGGTATAAGAGTATATTTATAGGCGAAGGAACTAGGTCAGGGGAGCTACGAGGGGCCCACTAGGGTGGGGGCACGCCTACCCCCCTGGGCGCGCCCTCCTACCTCGTGACTTCCTCGTTGCGTCTCCAACTTCATCTCCAAGTCTTCTGGTTTTCTTTCGGTCCAAGAAAGATCATCGCGAAGGTTTCATTCCGTTTGTACTCCATTTGGTATTCCTTTTCTGCAAAACTCTAAATAAGGCAAAAAACAGAAACAGGCACTGGGCCCTCAGTAAATAGGTTATTTCCAAAAATAATATCAAATAGCATATTAATGCCCATTAAACATCTAAAATAGATAATATAATAGCATGGAACAACCAAAAATTATAGATAAGTTGGAGATGTATCAAGCATCCCCAAGCTTAATTCCTGCTCGTCCTCGAGTAGGTAAATGATAAAAACAAAACTTTGATGTGGAATGCTACCTAACATATTTATCCATGTATTTTTTTATTGTGGCATGAATGTTCAGATCCGAAAGATTCAAGACAAAAGTTTAATATTGACATAAAAACAATAATACTTCAAGCATACTAACAAAGTAATCATGTCTTCTCAAAATAACATGGCCAAAGAAAGCTATCCCTACAAAATCATATAGTCTCGCTAGGCTCTATCTTCATCACACAAAATATTTAAATCATGCACAACCCCGGTTTCAGCCAAGCAATTGTTTCATACTTTAGTATTTTCAAACTTTTCAATCTTCACGCAATACATGAGCGTGAGCCATGGATATAACACCATAGGTGGAATAGAATGGTGGTTGTGGATAAGACAAAAAGGTGAAGATAGTCTCACATCAACTACGCGTATCAATGGGTTATGGAGATGTCCATCAATAGATATCAATGTGAGTGAGTAGGGATTGCAATGCAATGGATGCACTAGAGCTATAAGTGTATGAAAGCTCAAAAAGAAACTAAGTGAGTGTGCATCCAACTTGCTTGCTCACAAAGACCTATGGCACTTTGAGGAAGCCCATCATTGGAATATACAAGCCAAGTTCTATAATGAAAATTCCCACTAGTATATGTAAGTGACAACATAGGAGCTCTCTATCATGAAGATCATGGTGCTACTTTGAAGCACAAGTGTGGAAAAAGGATAGTAACATTGCCCCTTCTCTCTGTTTCTCTCATTTTTTATTTGGGCCTTGTCTCTTTTTTTATGGCCTCTTTTTTTATTTTTTTCATTTTTCGTCCGGAGTCTCATCTCGACTTGTGGGGGAATCATAGTCTCCATCATACTTTCCTCACATGGGACAATGCTCTAATAATTTAGATCATCACACTTTTATTTACTTACAACTCAAGAATTACAACTCAATACTTAGAACAAGATATGACTCTATGTGAATGCCTTCGGTGGAATACCGGGATGTGCAATGAATCAAGAGGGACATGTATGAAAAAATTATGAACGGTGGCTTTGCCACAAATACGATGTCAACTACATGATCATCCAAAGCAATATGACAATGATGAAGTGTGTCATAATAAACGGAACAGTGGAAAGTTGCGTGGCAATATATCTCGGAATGGCTATGGAAATGCCATAATAGGTAGGTATGGTGGCTCCTTTGAGGATGGTAATGGTGTGTGTTATGGTACCTGCAAAATTTGTGCGGCACGAGAGAGGCTAGCAATGGTGGAAGGGTGAGAGTGCATAAAATCCATCGACTCAACATTAGTCATAAAGAACTCACATACTTATTGCAAAAATCTACAAGTCATCAAAACAAATTACTACACGCATGCTCCTAGGGGAAGGGTTGGTAGGAGTTAACCATCGCGCGATCCCGACCTCCACTGACAAGGAAGACAATCAATAAATAAATCATGCTCCAACTTCATCACATAACGGTTCACCATACGTGCATGCTACAGAAATCACAAACTTTAACACAAGTATCCCTCAAATTCAGAATTACTCCACTAGCATGACTCTAATATTACCATCTTCATATCTCAAAATAATCATAAAGAATCAAACTTCTCATAGTATTCAATGCACTTTATATGAAAGCTTTTATTATATCCATCTTGGATGCCCATCATATTAGGACTAATTTTATAACCAAAGCAAATTACCATGCTGTCTAAAAGACTCTCCAAATAATATAAGTGAAGCATGAGAGTTCAACAATTTCTTCGAAATAAAACCACCGCCGTGCTCTAGAAATATATAAGTGAAGCACTAGAGCAATATTGTCTAGCTCAAAAGATATAAGTGAAGCACATAGAGTATTCTAATAAATCATGATTCATGTGTGTCTCTACGTGTTTACAGCAAGGATGATTGTGGTAAACTAAAAGGCAAAGACTCAAATCATACAAGACGCTCCAAGCAAAACACATATCATGCGGTGAATAAAAATATTGCCTCAAGTAAAGTTACCGATAGACGAAGACGAAAGAGGGGGTGCCTTTCGGGGCATACCCAAGCTTAGGCTTTTGGTTGTCCTTGAATTTTACCTTGGGTTTCCTTGGGCATCCCCAAGCTTAGTATCTTTCCACTCCTTATTCCATAGTCCATCAAATCCTTACCCAAAACTTGTAAACTTCACAACACAAAACGTCAATAGAAAATCTCATAAGCTCCGTTAGTATAAGAAAATAAATCACCGCTTTAAGGTACTGTTATGAAGTCATTCTTTATTCATAGGTGTAATATCTACTGTATTCCAACTTCTCCATGGTTCATACCCCCCGATATGAAGGTAATATGCCCTAGAGGCACTAATAAAGTTATTATTTATTTCCTTATTTCATGATAAATGTTTATTATTCATGCTAGAATTGTATTAACTGGAAACTTGATACATGTGTGAATACATAGACAAACAGAGTGTCACTAGTATGCCTCTACTTGACTAGCTCGTTGAATCAAAGATGGTTAAGTTTCCTAGCCATAGACATGAGTTGTCATTTGATTAACAGGATCACATCATAGAGAATGATGTGCTTGACTTGACCCATTCCGTTAGCTTAGCAATTGATCGTTTAGTATGTTGATATTGCTTTCTTCATGACTTATACATGTTCCCATGACTATGAGATTATGCAACTCCCGAATACCGGAGGAACACTTTGTGTGCTACCAAACGTCACAACGTAACTAGGTGATTATAAAGGTGCTCTACAGGTGTCTCCGATGGTACTTGTTGATTTGGCATAGATCGAGATTAGGATTTGTCACTCCGTGTTTCGGAGAGGTATCTCTGGGCCCTCTCGGTAATGAACATCACTATAAGCCTTGCAAGCAATGTGAATAATGAGTTAGTTGCGGGATGATGCATTACGGAACGAGTAAAGAGACTTGCCGGTAACAAGATTGAACTAGGTATTGAGATACCGACGATCGAATCTCGGGCAAGTAACATACCGATGACAAAGGGAACAACGTATGTTGTTATGCGGTTTGACCGATAAAGATCTTCGTAGAATATGTAGGAGCCAATATGGGCATCTAGGTTCCGCTATTGGTTATTGACCGGAGACATGTCTCTGTCATGTCTACATACTTCTCTAACCCGTAGGGTCCGCACGCTTAATGTTCGGTGACGATCAATATTATGAGATTATGTGTTTTGATGTATTGAAGGTAGTTCGGAGTCCCGGATGAGATCGGGGACATGACGAGGAGTCTCGAAATGGTCGATACATAAAGATCAATATATTGGACGACTATATTCGGACATCAGAAAGGTTCCGAGTGATTCAGATATTTTTCGGAGCACCGGGGAGTTACGGGAATACGGGGGAAGAAGTATTGGGCCTCATGGGCCAAGTACTGGAAGAGAGGAGGAAGGACAACGCAGGGCGCGCGGCCCCCCTAGCCCAAACCGAATTGGACTATGGGCCGGCCCCCCTTTCCTCCTTTCCTCCCTCTCCTTCCTTCTCCCTCCCTTCCTCTTGGTGGATGATACGTCTCCAACGTATCTATAATTTATGAAGTATTCATGTTACTATATTATCCATCTATGATGTTTTATATGCATTTATATGCCATTTTATATGATTTTTGGGACTAACCTAAACTTAGAGCCCAGTGCCAGTTCCTGTTTTCTCCTTTTTTTTGAGTTTTACAGAAAAGAATACCAAACAGAGTCCAATTGACGTGCCAATTTTTGACGATTTTTTATGGACCAAAAGAAGACCACGGAGCATCGGAGTTGGGTCAGAAGAGTCCCGGGCTGCCCACGAGGGTGGGGGCGCGCCCACCCCCCTAGGGCGCGCCCCCTATCTCGTGGACAACCCGGAGACCCCCCTAACGTGAAACCTAGCCAAAAATTCCTATAAATACAGAAACCTTTGGGAAATACCCTATATCGGAAGTTCCGCCGCCGCAAGCCTCTGTAGCCACGAGAAATCAATCTAGGCCCTCTCTGGCACCCTGCCGGAGGGGGCCATCATCACTGGAGGCCATGGAGGAGGATCTCGGAGGGGCCATCATCGCCATGAAGGCCAAGGACTAGAGGGGGGAAGCCATGGAGGAGGAAGCACAAGGGGGAGAACCTCTCCTCCTCTCTCTTGGTGGCACCGAAGTGCCATTGGGAGGGAAATCATCGCCGCGGTGATCGTCTTCATCAACATCACCATCATCATCACCATCCTCATCTCTTTTACGCGGTCCACTCTCCCGCACCCCACTGTAATCCCTACTTGAACATGGTGCTTTATGCCGCATATTATGATTCAATGATGTGTTGCCATCCTATGATGTTTTGAGTAGATATCTTTTGTCCTTGGGTGGATTGATGGCCTAGATTGGTACGAGCTGTATGTTTTATCTTGGTGCTGTCCTATGGTGCCCTCTGTGTCATGCAAGCGTGAGGGATTCCCGCTATAGGGTGTTGCAATACGTTCATGATTCACATATAGTGGGTTGGTGAGTGACTGAAACACAAACCCGAGTAAGAGGGTTGTTGCGTATGGGAATAATGAGGACTTGATGCTCTAATGCTATGGTTGGATTTTACCTTAATGATCTTTAGTAGTTGCGGATGCTTGCTAGAGTTCCAATCATAAGTGCATATGATCCAAGTAGAGAAAGTATGTTAGCTTATGCCTCTCCCTCATAAGAAATTGCAATGACGACTATCGGTCTTGTTAACAATTGCCTAGGACAATTCCGCACACCGATCCACCATTATTCCACACTCGTTATTTATAATATATAGTAATATATTCTCACTTTATGATAACAGAACCTACTTTCATATTTTAGCTCTCCGATATCATGCAAATTTATCCTCTTTATACCCACAACAGAGTTTTATTTCTTGTTTCTAGTTGGAAGCAAACGTTTGGTGCACGTAGAGTCATATCAGTGGCAGATAGGGCTTGAGAGAATATTTATCTTACCTTTAGCTCCTTGTGGGTTTGACACTCCATACTTATCACTTCCACCTTTGGGAATTGCTACAATGATTCCCAGCACTTGGGGATTATCAGTGGACTCCTACTAGGTCTTGGAGTCCTAGTAGGACTCCACCCATGGGCACGCCTCTAGGGTTGGCCGGCCTCCCCTCCTCTCCTCCTTTATATACTGAGGCAAGGGGCACCCCATGGACACAAAGTTGATCATTGATCTTTTAGCCGTGTGCGGTGCCCCCTCCACCATAATGCACCTCGGTCATATCGTAGCGGTTCTTAGGCGAAGCCCTGCGTCGGTAGCTTCATCAACTCCGTCATCATGCCGTCATGCTGGCGGAACTCTTCCTCGAAGCTCTACTGGATCTTGAGTTCATGGGACGTCACCGAGCTGAACGTGTGCAGATCGCGGAGGTGTCGTACGTTCGGTACTAGGATCGGTCGATCGTGAAGACGTACGACTACATCAACCGCGTTGTCATAACGCTTCCGCTTACGGTCTACGAGGGTACGTGGACGACACTCTCCCCTCTCGTTTCTATGCATCACCATGATCTTGCGTGTGCATAGGATTATTTTTTTGAAATTACTAAGTTCCCCAACACGATACTACTCATAGATTCATCAAAATAAGCAAATAACACGAGAAAAACAGAATCTGTCAAAAACAGAACAGTCTGTAGTAATATGTAACTCTCGAATACTTCTGTTACTCTAAAAATTATGAAATAAATTGGTGGACGTGAGGAATTTTCCTATGAATATTCTGCAAAAATAATCAGCTTAAAAGACCTCTTCTATAAAAAATGACAGCTAATCTCGTGAGCGCAAAGTTTCTGTTTTTTTACAGCAAGATCGCATTAACTTTCACCCAAGTCTTCCCAAAGGTTCTACTTGGCACAAACACTAATTAAAACTTAAACCAAATCTAACCAGAGGCTACATGAATTATTTCTTACTAAACAGGAGCAAAAGTAAATAACAAAAAAATTGGGTTGCCTCCCAACAAGCGCTATCGTTTAACGCCCCTAGCTAGGCATAAAAAACACGAATAGATCTAGGTATTGCCATCTTTGGTATGCAATCCAGAAGTGGCTCTCATAATAGATTCATAAGACAATTTAATTTTCTTCCTAGGAAAGTCTTACATGCCTTTCCTTAACGGAAATTGGAACCTAATGTTTCCTTCTTTCATATCAATAATTGCACCAATCGTTCTAAGGAGAGGTCTACCAAGAATAATAGGACATGTAGGATTGCAATCTATATCAAGAACAATGAAATAAATGGGACCATAATTCCTATTTTCAACAATAAGAACATCATTAATCCTTCCCATAGGTTTCTTAATGGTGGAATCCGCAAGATGCAAATTTAAAGAACAATCATCAAATTCACGGAAACCTAGCACATCACACAAAGTTTTTGGAATCGTAGAAACACTAGCACCCAAATTACACAAAGCATAGCATTCATAATCTTTAATATTAATCTTAATAGTAGGTTCCCACTCATCATAAATTTTTCTAGGGATAGAAACTTCTAGTTCAAGCTTTTCTTCAAAAGATTGCATCATAGCATCAACGATATGTTTGGTAAAAGGTTTGTTTTTATTATAAGAATGAGGAGAATTTAACACGGATTGCAACAAGGAAATATAATCAATTAAAGAACAATTATCATAATTAAATTCATTTAAATCCAAAATAGTGGGTTCATTGCTACTTAAAGTCTTGACCTCTCCAATCCTAGTTTTATCAATTTTTACATCTAGATCTAAAAACTCCGAATCATTGGGATGCCTTTTAACTAAAGTTACTCATCTCCAGTCCCATATTTATCAAGATTCATATTGGAAAACAAATATTTAATAGGAGTCACATCAATCACTTTTAGATCTTTATCATTATTATCATGAAAACTAGAAGAACACACTTTTACAAACCAATCTTTTTTGCACGCATGTGAGCGGTTCTTTCTTTGCACTCATCAATGGAAATTCTCATGGCATTGAGAGACTCATTGATATCATGCTTAGGTGGGATAGATCTAAGTTTAGAACCAACATCAAGAGAAATTATATCCATGTTCCTAGCCAACTCAACAATCTTAAGCAATTTTTCTTCAATCAAAGCATTGAAATTCTTTTGCGAACTCATAAATTCTTTAACACTATTCTCAAAATCAGAGGGCATCTTATTAAAATTTCCATAAGAGTTGTTGTAGGAATTACCATAATTATTAGAGGAATTACTAGGAAACGGCCTAGGATTAAAATTTCCTCCATATGCATTGTTACCAAATTTGTGCCTACCAACAAAATTCACATCCATAGATTCATTGTTATTCTAAATCAAAGTGGACAAATGCATATCATTAGGATCAGAAGAAACACTTTTATTAGAAAATAATTTCATAAGTTCATCCATCTTTCCACTCAGAACATTAATCTCTTCAATCGCATGAACTTTTTTACTAGTGGATCTTTCGGTGTGCCATTGAGAATAATTAACCAGAATATTATCTAGGAGCTTAGTAGCCTCTCCTAAAGTGATTTCCATAAAACTGCCTCCCGCGGGCGAATCTAAAAGATTTCTAGAAGAACAATCCAATGTGGCATAATTTATTTTGCATAATCATTCACAAATTCAAACCATGTGTAGAGCAATTACGTATCATTAATTTCATCCTCTCCCAAGATTGTGCAACATGCTCATGCTCAAGTTTCTCAAAATTCATAATATCATTCCTAACGGAGATGATCCTAGCGGGAGAAAAATACTTACAGGTAAAAGCATCTTTACGTTTATTCCACAAATCAATACTAATTTTAGGCAAAGATGAGAACCAAGTTTTAGCACGATCTCTAAGCGAAAACGGAAATAGCTTCAATTTAACAATATCATTATCCACATCTTTCTTATTTTTTAAATCGCACAAATCAACGAAATTGGTTAGATGGGATGAGGCATCTTCACTAGGAAGGCCAGAAAATTGATCTTTCATAACAAGATTCAACAAAGCGGCATTAATTTCACAAGATTCGGCATTAGTAGTAGGAGCAATCGGAGTGCTAATAAAATCATTGTTGTTGGTATTGGACAAGTCACATAATTTAGTATTATCTTGAGCCATCGTGACAAAGCAATCAATCCAACACACAAGCACACAAGAAGCAAGCGAAAAGAGACGAACGGAAGAGGGGCGAAGAAAAGGCAAAGGTTTTCGAAAATCGTTTTAGAAGTGGGGGAGAGGAAAACGAGAGACGAATGGCGAATAATGTAATGCAAGGGAGAAGAGTTTATGATGGGTATTTGGTATGGCTTGACTTGACGTAGATCTCGCCGGCAATGGTGCCAGAAATCCTTCTTGCTACCTCTTCAGCTTGCATTGGTTTTCCCTTGAAGAGGAAAGGGTGATGCAGCAAAGTAGAGTAAGTATTTCCCTCTGTTTTGAGAACCAAGGTATCAATCCAGTAGGAGACGATGCACAAGTCACCGAATACCTGCACAAACAATCAACAACTTGCACCCAACACGCTAAAGGGGTTGTCAATCCCTTCACAGTCACTTGCAAAAGTGAGATCTAATAGAGATAGATAAACGGTAAAGTAAATATTTTTGGTATTTTTGGTTATAGATTGGAAAGTAAAGATTGCAAAATAGTAGATCGGAAACTAGCAAGATGTAAATGAGATTCAATAATATCGAAATGAGACCCGGGGGCCATAGGTTTCACTAGTGGCTTCTCTCGAGATAGCAAGTATTACGGTGGGTGAACAAATTACTGCCGAGAAATCGAAAGAAAAGCGCATAGTTATGAAGATATCTAAGGCAATGATCATGAACATAGGCATCACGTCCGTGTCAAGTAGACCGACTCCTGCCTGCATCTACTACTATTACTCGACACATCGACTGCTATCCAGCATGCATCTAGAGTATTAAGTTCAAAAGAATGGAGTAACGCATTAATCAAGATGACATGATGTAGAGGAATTAACTCAAGCAATATGATGAAAACCCCATCTTGTTATCCTCGATGGCAACAATACAATATGTGCCTTGTTGCCCATACTATCACTGGGAAAGGACACTGCAAGATTGAACCCACAGCTAAGCACTTCTCCCATTGCAAGAAAGATCAATCTAGTAGGCCAAACAAAACCAATAATTCGAAGAGACTTGCAAAGATATAAATTCATGCATATAAGAATTCAGAGAAGAACCAAATAATATTCATAGATAACCTTGATCAGAAATCAACAATTCATCGGATCTCAGCAAACACACTACAAAAAATTATTATATCATATAGATCTCCAAGAACATCGAGGAGAACATGGTATTAAGAATCAAAGAGAGAGAATAAGCCATCTAGCTAATAACTATGGACCCGAAGGACTATGGTAAACTACTCACGCTTCATCGGAGTGGTAATGGTGTTGATGTAGAAGCCCTGTGTGATAGAATCCCCCTCCGGCAGGACGCCGGAAAAGGTCCCAAGATGGGATCTCACGGGTACATAAGGTTGCGGTGGTGGAAACGTGGTTTCGTGGCTCCCCCTGATGTTTTTAGGGTATAAGAGTATATATATGCAAAGGAACTAGGTCAGGGGAGCTACGAGGTGCCCACGAGGATGGGGGCACCCTACCCCCTGGGCGCGCCCTCCTGCCTCGTGGCTTCCTTGTTGCATCTCCGACTTCATCTCCAAGTCTTCTAGTTTGCTTTTGGTCCAAGAAAGATCATCGCGAATGTTTCATTCTGTTTGGACTCTGTTTGGTATTCCTTTTCTGCAAAACTCTAAAATAGGCAAAAAAACAGAAACTGGCACTGGGCCCTCGGTTAATAGGTTAGTCCCCAAAATAATATAAAATAGCATATTAATGCCCATTAAACATCCTAAACATATAATATAATATCATGGAACAATAAAAAAATATAGATATGTTGGAGACGTATCAGTTATCCTGTAGAGTCAGGTTAGCAGTAACAGCTAAATTTCCAACGGTGCACTTCTTTACCCAAATTTGCCTATTGCGTAAACCTGCCATCCAGTTAGTTCCAACATATCGAGCGAAAACCTTACCATTCTGTTGGTTGAAGAGTTTGTAATTTGAGTCTTTTGACTCGTCAGTATCAACAGAGATGGGGGAAAGATAACCAGTTAGAGTTTCAGGTTCGAGAGTTTTACTCTTAGCACGAACCCAAGTTGTTCGAGGATATTGTTCAGGAGTCCAATAGGATCCATCAACATTAAGTTTCTTTTCGAAACTAAACCTTCCTTCTAATGATTTTTGTGAAGAATGGACTTCTTGGGCACATCACATAAGGTTTGATGCCCTTTTAGGCTCCTCGTCATTCCGGTCACAAGTAAGCTCTTTAACCTGCAATTTTCTTCAGCAATAGCAGCAAAATCCTCGGAAGAGGGATTAGTAGCACCATCTTCTGTAGTAACAATATTCTCAATAACTTTATTAGAAGATTCAACATGAGAATTGGCATTACTACTTTCTATACATTTCAAGCATGGGGATTCAAAGCCATCAGGAATTTGAACATATTGCTTGATGAAGAGAGAAGCTTTCTCTAAAACCAGCTTGTTATGAGACTCTTTCACTGACACGAGTTCCCGATTCCTGTTGAGGAGTTCATTTGATAAATCCTTGTAGCCAGCTGAGAGTGAGTCATATCAAATGGTGAGATCATCAATAGTTGACGAAAAAGCATCTTGCTCCTCAACCAACTTTTGATTCTTCTCCATCTTTCGACCATTAAACGTTCAATTTTCTTGAGATTTCTTTCAAGCATCTCAACTTCATCATGTTGAGATTTAGCAATCTTGACTAGCTAGCTTGCCATTATATATAGACGGTCTATTCTGCTAATATTAGCAGAATAACTATTTTGCACACTACTTCGGCACTGCACGCTCAACAGAAGTGCACTGCATCATTTTGACGACAAGCACTGCAATAGAGACTAGTGAACTTCTCGTCGGAAAAAACTGTACTCGTTATTTTTTCGGTACTGTTTTCGCTCTAATTTTTTAACCGTTTATCGGAATGAGGCGTGTAATATACCGTTCAAAAGCTATGAATTAGGCGCAACTTCGACATGTTGAACACTTTTCGAGATTCCACACGGTTTAAGAGCAGTTTTGAAAATAGTGCGGCGGATGACGAGTGGCAGCGAGTGTTTTTTCACGTTTTTTTCTAAACCACTTGTCAGAACGAAGCAAATGATACGCCGTTGGATAGATATCGTCGAGGCGCATCTTTTTCATATATAAATCTTTCTCTAATTCATTACGGTTTAAGAGCAGTTTCAAATTTACTAAATCGCGGAACTCTGTTTTTCATTTTTTTTTTTGAAATTTTCGGTACTATTTTTGCTCCAGTTTTCTAACCGTTTGTCGAAACGAGACATATGATACGCCGTTGGAAAGCTACGGACAAAGCACAACTTTCATATGTTGAAATGGTTTTGAGATTCCTTACAATTTTTAGTTAATTTTGAAAATCGTGCGGCTGACTTCGAGAGGCAGCGGCTGTTTTTTCGCGAAATTTTTACGAACGGCTGGTCGGAATAATTCAAAACATACTCCGTTGGAAAGATATCAACGAGACGCAACTTTTTCATGTAGAACACTCTCTCTAATTCATTACGGTTTAAGAGCAGTTTTCAAATTACCAAAATGCGGACACTGTTTTTCGCGACACCCAAATCGACGTGGGTACTTCATTCGACTGAAAACAGCACTGCAACGGACGAAAAACCGCATTGCATCACACGGGTAAGAGAACTGCATGATTTCTTTTATTCAAACGTAATTTTTTCAAGAACGAGAAAGTAGAGTGCACTTCACATCGGGTGTAAATGAACCACAACACTATCAAGAAGCGAACCGCATTGCTTTTTCTTCGCTTCTGCAATTTTTTTTTGCACTTACGGGATTAACAACATCATACGGCCAACTGCACTGCTTCAGAGTGAAAATCGCACTGCAACAGATGGGCAAATAAACTTCATGTTTTTGTTGTGAGACGTAAGATTTTCCAGATGAGTTTTTGTTGTTTCTTTTTCAATTTTTTCCACAAATGATAATGGACTTTTCTTTCATTGCTCATCTTTTGCTGCAAAAAACGAATAACCAAACAGCAAGTGTAGCAAATAGCGGACTTCATAATGCACATTAACTGCACGATTCATCAACTAGCAAACCTTCATCATTTCTTTCAGAAAATATCCCTAAAAAATATATAATACAAAAAAGAACTTCATCGATGAGCCGCACAAACCGCAAGCAGTGCCTGAATGGACTGCATCTTTTTTTACAAAAAAGATACATTTGACTGAAGTGGACCAAGTACGCCTCGAAGTGGGCTGCATCAACCTTTTTTCATGAAAAAGAACCTCCCAACATATCAAATGAGCTGCACTGGACCAGTTTAAACCAAAACAAAAAACTAGTTGGACGCTGTTTTTGGGCTGCACCTGCACATGGAAAGAACTGCAGCACTGCACGCAATCTGTAGCGCATGTGCGGTTCTGCTATCTTCGGCTCCGGACATCTCCTCTGGGCTCGACGAAAATGAACCCCCTTGCCGCCCCATCTGACATGGCCGTATATTAGCAATTGAAAAAAGAAAGGATGAGCACCACCTCAGCCTGTGCAGTGCGGACGGTGAGAAGTGCAGTGCGATGGCGTGCGGGAGGGGCACAGAGGGGAAAGGAGAGACATACGCAACCTAGCTGCACGGGGGGCACGAACGAGCTGCACAGGGGCGGCGACCGAGCTGCACAGGGGCGGCGACCGAGCTGCATGAGGTGGGGCGGTGACTGAGCTGCACGAGGTGGGGCGACGGCCGAGCAGCATGAGGTGGCACAGAGGTGGTGGCGAGGCGACCGAGAGTGGGGGCCGGATGAGAGGAAGATAGGAGCACGAGGAGAGCCGCGACCTGATCCGGTAGATTGGAGGGTGTGGGCGGCGTGGGGAGGAGTGGACTGCTGCGCCGCGTAGAGCCAGTGCTGGAGGCACGCCAGCAGGGCGCTCGGGCTTGTGGAGGGAAGGGTGTGTGCCGGCCCGCCGGATCCATGTTGCTGCTCGGGGGGCGAGGACGAGGGGAGTTGGAAGGGGTTGGGGCAGTCGTCGGGACAACGCTAGGGACCGGCGGCGCTCAATCCCGGCGCCTGGGCGGTGCGGCGGGGCTGGATCCGTTGCCTGACCGCCGCGGCATGGCCGGATCCATGGCCCGGACGGCGCGGAGGCCTTGTGGTCGCGAGGGTCTGGGAGACGGCAACGCTGGGCGCGAGGGCGGCAACGGTGGTGCGATGGGGCGCGGGGAGGAAGGCGGCGGCGCTGCAGCGGGGGCGCGGGGAGGGAGGCGGCGGCGCCATGGGATGAAGGAACACGGGGGAGAGAGGAGTGGTTGGGGCAGGTCGTGGGATGGAGGAGCACAGGGGAGAGATGAGTGGGGTGGATCGCACCGTGGCAGGGATAAGGTTAGCTTTTTTTGTGTGCGCAGTTCGGAAGGTGTTAGCAGAATAAGAGATCAGTGTGCAGAATAAGGTCTTAAGGGGTGTTATCATAATAGACCCACCCTATATATATATATATAGTAACACTATTCTGATCCTGGGATCAGAATAGTTATTTGGATCATGGCGCGCCCTTATAGGAGCGATCACGTTGTTCCCGAACTGCCCCACCAGACTCGACTAAAAAAACGGACCGCGAGGCCACGCCCAAGAACTGCCGCACAACCTCCCCTCGATCCCACAATCCAGTCGCCACCGATCTCGCCCTGATCCCACACCGCTGGTGCCCCGCCCCAGATCCACTCGCCTTTGGGAGCCCCGCCGCGGAACAACCCGCACCCACATCTCCTGCCCCGCCCCGAACCTCCCCACCGCCGGTGCCCCGCTGGACGTCGCCCTCGCCAACCACGCAAGCCGCCGTTGTCGGTCCTCCCGTTAACGCCACCGCCGCCAACCCACGCCAGCGCTGCCGGCTTCACCACCACCCCGCACCATCCTCCACCGCGGGCTGCCGCCGACTGCCTTCCAGCCGCGGTCGAGTCGCCCAACGCTTCGATCTGCACCGGCGCCACCTCCCTCTCCTGAATCCGGCCACCTCACCATCCCCGGCGCACTGCCCCTCCCGTGGCCGGACGGCCTCCACCACGGGCCTGCAGCTGCTAGAGCGCCGCCAACGAGCATGCCTCCCTCCACCACCGGCCTGCAGCTGTTGTTGCCCTCTTCCTCCGTGTTGCTGCTGCCATACACTCCACCCAGTGCGCGAGACTCCACATCGAGCTGCCCCTCTCCTTGTACTAACAGTGCACACAAGCTGTTTGTGTATGTGTCTCAAACAAAAAAGTGTGTTTTCTCTAACATTTTACCCTGTCTCGGTGCATCCTCTCTCTTTGGTTACAGGAGAAGTTCATATACAGCTACAACAGCAAAGTTCATGTCAGAAAAACTGATGTCCATTTATATGGACGTTCATAATTGTTGTGTGTATGTAGGGAAGCACAAAAAACTTGTAGCTGATAAATTTTCCTTTTGTTTAGCCGTAGCAATCTTTCTTGATGCCTGCTCTTTTTGAAGTGATTAAATGATGCTTGTTTATAGTTCATGTTGGTGCTTGATGTTGGAAATATATTACAGTGCGCGGATGTGATGTTGAATTTGAAATAACCGAGCAGTCCGATGAGTATAAAAAACTTATATTTTCCTGTTTCTCAAGAAATAACGGAGAAGTTCATATTAAAATTTAATATGAAGTATAGAAAACCTTGAAGTTAAAATTTAGAAACTGCGATGGATCAGTGTTCGTTTGAATTTTTTCCTTTTAAATAAAAAACTAAAATTATTTCTGAAAAACAAAAAAAATAAGAAGTTCAAACTACAACAACAGAGAAGTACAAGGTTTAAAAACAAAAAAACGGAGAAGTCCAAATTAAAAAGAGGAACATTTCAAAAGAATGTATGAAAAAATCCCCGTTATAAAAAACTAGAAGTTCAAATTAGAATAAAAGGAACAAGTAAAAAAGTTTTAAAAAAATCCTGTTTCTTAAAAAACTAGAAGTTCAAATTTAAGTAACGGAGCAGGAAAGTTGTGTGTTTTCAACAACTTATTCATGTGCAGCAGAAGTTCAAGTCAAACTAATGGGGTGATTCAGCGCTTATTCTTGAGAAAGTGGAGAAAATTATACATGCTTTGTAGGTCAAAAGTTTGGCTTTAATTTATGTTTTGCAAAGGTCAAAATGTTTTGTTCGAGAAGGTCAAGTGTGTTATCTCAGCAAGTTCAAAATAAATCTAAACATGCAAGGTAAAACATGCAAGAAAACAAAAGGGAGAAGTTCAATTCCTGAAGATGACGCGATTTAACGTGTAAACCAATGTTGAAAGAAAATGGGAAGTTCAATTTCTAAAGATGAAGCGGTTCGACGTGCAACCCAATGTTGAAAGAAAACAAAAAGAAAGGAGAAGTTCAATTTCTAAAGATGACGTGGTTCGACATACTAAACAATGATGAAAGAAAATAAAAAGAAAAGGAGAAATTCAATTTCTAAAGATGACGCGGTTTGATGTGCAAACCAATGCAAAAACACACACACGAAAATGTTGTTTTGGTGTCTTAAAATATTTTTATTCATAAAAAATGATTAAGAAATAAAACTAAGAAGGCCATATTAAAAAGATGGAGAAGTTCGATGATTATATAAAACTCAGATTTTCCTCGTTATTAAAAATACGTCAGAGTGAAAACAGCAAGAAGTTCAGCGTGAAAACAGCAGGAAGTTCAATTACTACACTGAATGAATTTCGGATGAAAAACTTTTAAAACCGTTGCGAGTATGAAAAAATGATCAACACGGGAAAGTTGTGTGTCTACAGCAGCTTTCCATCGGTATATCATTTCCTCAATTCCGGTGAGTGGATGGAGAGCTAGGAGCAGTGGATAGAGATATACGAGAGAAAAAAAGCACGTGAAAAACAGAGTGAAGTTCAAGTACACGTGTTGAGAAGTTCAGGTTCTTCACGCGGTGCATTTTCGAAGAATCGGTTTCGCGATAAAGGCAGAACGAATGATCTCGCCATTTTCGCAATTACTCAAAAACGGCTAGGAATCAGAGAAAACCATCAACATGAAAAAGTTTTGCATTTTCCGTAGCTTTTCCGCTGTATATTATTTGTCCCATTCTGATAACGTATGTAGAAATTATGCCAAAAATACGTTTTTATTCATTTTCTAATTTGACTTAAAACTGTAAGGAATTAGGAGAAATAATATATATAAAAAAGTTTCACATTTGCTCAAGCATTCCAACGCCGTATCATATGTTGCATTCGGACGTACGGTTAAAAAATTAGCTCGAAAATACGAACTCGATGGAACTTGTACCGTTTTCTGAATTACTTTTAAACTGTTCCGAATTAGAAAAAAATTAACATGAAAAAGTAGCGCATTTTCACAAGCTTTCCAATGCCGTATCATTTGCCTCAAATGGATTAGCAGTTTAGAAATTACATTAAAAATACGAACTCGGCTGTTCGGTTTGCAAAATTTTATGATTTACAAAATTACTCTTTATCCATAGGAAATTAGAGAAAACTTTCAACATGTCGAAGGAGAGGTTTTGCAGCAGCTTTCCAACGCTATATTATTTACCTCATTCCGATAAACGGTTTAGAAATGCCATCGAAAATACGATTCATGTTTTTTGTATGAAGAAAAAACGGTTTTCAAAACTGCTCTTAAACCGCATACATTTTGCAAAATTTTAACTTGGATCATGATATTGGTGTCCATAGCTTTCCAACGGTATATCGCAAGCCCCATTTGGACACTTTTTAGCTGAAGTTCAACCCGGTACAGAGGGAAGTTCAGGCGCGTTACTCAGGCAGTTCAGGTTGTGATCAGAATAGTGTTTATATATATATATATATATATCTATATATATATATATATATTCTAGAGAATATTCGTTCATTAGGTGTTTGGCAGACACTTGATCCTTTGAGGATTTTGCCATGAGACATAAGGTGATTAGTTCATCATCGCTTGAATTATCATTACTTGAAGCATTACTATCAGTGTCTGGTTCGTTGAAGTTCTTTGATGATTCAATAGCAACATATGCATTACTTCTCTCAATTCTTTTGTAGAATTCATCATCATCTGATTCAGTGTCAGTAGCTTCTTCTTCAGAATCCACCATCAGATCTGCATATGCTCTGTTTAGCCGAGGCATCCTCTTCATATTCAATTCAATGACTGCTCTGGCTTTCACGTCAGTGACTAGTCTTGATTAAGAAGATGATGTAGCAATTTCCTTCGAGAGCTTAGTATATGATGATCCATTCGAGTAAATCCACTACAGTGAAGGTATTTCCATCAGCTGCCAGGTTTTCCTTCCCAACCAGGGCAATCAGCGATGACATGGCCGAATAACTTGCACTTGAAGCACTTCATGTCTTTCAGAGGCCATCTTCTTCTAGATGATTCAGGCTCATCATTCTTTGTGAGATAAAGATTGTGCCTTTTTAGATCACATATCCTTTGAGTGAGCATCTCTAGTTCTCTGGTGATGGTGTGTTGATTTTCGACATCTTCTTCTTCTGAACTGCCACAGTGTGAGAGAATTTCTCCTTCACTTTCCGAAGAAGATTCTTGATTGACATTTTCCAACTCCATCTTTTCTTCATAAATAGACAGTGTCATGACCTCAACATAATGAAGCTATTCATAGTCAGGTCTTTGTTTGATTTCAGACACAATAGGATCGAAGTATTCATCAATTACGCTCAGAAGCTTGTTGACTACATCTCTATCGGTGATATCAGTTACTCCTCGCTGATGTAATCTTTCGACAATGTTTGTCAACCAATCAGTGAGTTCCATAACACTTTCTTTACGAAGGCCTCTGAATCCGGTGAACATATCTCAAAGCATTTTAGTGTGAGGATTTGATCGAGCGATAAATTCTTCATCAGCACTGTTGAGAGCGTCCCAAATTTGCTTTGATGGGTTTAGCCTATGGACCCGAAAAAATTTCTTTTGATAGACTAACACAAATGATATCTTTTGCTTGAGCATCCAACTACAGATTTGCTTTATCATCGGAAGTCAGATCATTTTGCTGTTGAATGGTGTAGTCATCTTCCACAATCTGCCACATATCATAGTCGATAACTTGAATTCTCATTCTCATTCATTCCTTCCGGTATAGATAGTCATTTCCATCAAAGATGGGAAACCTTTAAGAGTGCAAGGATCTACCTGCAAGCGACATACTCAAAACTCCAAGGACGTTAGACCTTTCATAAACAGAGACAGGGAGTACCTGCTCTGATACCAATTGTTACGACCGAGAGTATATCGACTAGAGGGGGTGAATGGGAGATTCAAATTTTCTTTCGAAAGCTTTGAAACTTAACCCAATCAAGCAGAATAAAGTATAGCAGGAAATATACTAAATCAGAATTCTTCGTGAGAAGCATATTCTTCAAGAAAAGCATTGACTGTGGTATGAGCTTGATACACAGGTTTAACAACAACAACGGTTATGTAACAGGCAAGCAGATGAACAGGATAAGACACAACATGCCTGAAAGCAAATTAACTTATACTCACATAATTCATAAGTAAAACAGAGATATTGGATGGTAACGAGTAAATACAAGAGAAGACTAAGAACAGGGAAGAACATAGACACACGACATGAAGATAACACTACAAACTGATAAAAATAACTATCGGCGTAGAAAACGAATAATAACTACTGAATGAAATGCAGTAGAATAGAAATGACCAGTGGTGCTCGATGGAGACAAAGAGATTTGGTAGAACAGTTCGCCCTTCTGCTAAAGGGCTACGTCTGGTTGGAGGGGCTATGACTTAACACGGAGGATAAACTCTCTTCATCCTATTCTCCTTCAACGCAGAGCAGATCAGACTCAGGTTGATTTCACTCATGGTAGATCCTTGTCGACGATCTCCAAACCTTCGGTCGACCTTCGTGAACCATAGTCAGTCTTGGTTGCTGAAGATCAGGCTCGGTGAAGACAACAACTCTTCATCACTCGAAGCCGAAACCTATTCGTCTAGAGAGTGCACAGCTCTCAAGAGTAATAGGTACAAGAACTCTCACTCGGAACTGTTGTGATGCTAAACCACTGTCCATGTTTGGGCTCTTGATTTTTCTCTCGGTGGATCTTAAACTCAAATCACTCTGAGAGGGGTTTCTCAAATCAACCTTCTTAGAAATCTCAAGCGGAGCAACCAATGGACAACGTTGGAGTTGGGTGGCTATTTATAGCCACAACCATCCCAGATGGGGAATGACCAAATTGGACATCGGCCTTAGCCAATGGCCAAATGAAATGATTCCAACGGTTGTATTTGAGCACAATAGTAACATTTCTTGTGAAGCAAGAAATGCTAACTCCTCGGTCCGAGGCAAATCTCTCACAGTGAAGAAGATCAAGGTCTCTTGCTGGCAAGTATTTTCTTGGAGATCAAAGAGATTTCTCTCGCAACTTTCATAGGTTTTGGCTAAGCATCACAGTGGATCTAAGCATCGAGAACCCATACCCCTCTTAATAGTACGGAGGTCCTATGACTCAAAATAATGAAAGAAGAATAACTAAATGAATGCTACGTCTTCACATAGTCTTCAACTTCCATCATTGCAGTCAATTTCTTCAGAAGACGGTATCGAAACAAAAGCTTCGCTTCAGCAGTAAACTTTAGAGGGGTCAATTTCTTCACATTAATCTTCTCGACTCTATTACTTCAACAGATATAGCTCGTTCTTCTATGCAGCGCAGATATGCTTCGGTGAAGTTCCTCAAACTCATCACCGAAGACAGCATTCCCTCAGTTGTGTATGGACTTTTCCCATTGTATGCACTAGCAAACAAATGAGTTCATACATGTTTCTGTCAACAATCTCCAAAACACAAGGTAGGCAGATATTGCACCAACATGTTGTTACATGATGCTACCATATATACTCCCCTCTTCTACTGCTGCAAGATGATGGCCGGAGAAGATGTCGCTTTCGATAGAATGAGCTTCTACCCCTTATTCTGGCATTTTTGTAGTTTAGTCCACATATACAATCCCCATTATTTTGATACCGATGCATATGTAGTGTACATCTGATCTAAGTCGTGTGGGTACTTTGGATGAGTACTCGCGGTTGCTTTGCTACCCATTTTTCCTTCAACCGGGATGTTTGAAATAGATGATAGTGCCGCAGATGGAGGTCCCCCCAGCGGAGCCTACTACGTGGAGACTGACGACCAGGAGTATTCCGAAGGTCCCAGGCAGGAGGCCTCACCTTCGATCTAGTGTGGTTGTTTTGCTCAATCTTCTTAAGGCAAACTTGTCTAACTATGTTTATACTCAGATAATATTTGCTTTGATGACTTATGTATTTTGGGTCCTCGCGACCCCTAGCTTGTAATCTAAAGACCTATGCTTTGTGTTGTAGAGTTGTGTTGTGATATTAACGTGAGTCACCGTTCGTGATCATGAATGATGCGTGTATAATTAGTGCATGATTATAAACGAGGGCGCCACACATAGGTGAAACAAAAATATGGAACAAAAAAGGGTAGACGTGTAGTAAATTGTTTTTATGATTTAATCTACTTGTTTTGATTAGGATTATTACTTTATGTGTCAAGAAATTTTATTAGATTTTTTGGAGATAATTTGTTATTTATTTAAGCTTTAACTATTTTTCTAGATTTTCTAGAAGAGAATTACTTTTCACAATTTCCTTTCCCATTGGTTTTTTGTATTAAAATATGGTTCTTGATTTATTTGCATTTTTAGAGTTGATTAGTATTTTGATATTCTTTAATTTGATTTCTTAGATAATCAAAAGGTAAATATTCTCTTTTCTTTTCTCTTAAACTGTGTGGACCAAATTCCTCCCGTTTGCCCGTTTCTACCGAGCATTCCCAGCCTATGTTTGTTCTCCCACACCAACTTGGCCCTGCCAGTCATTGATGCTCTAGACCAATCGTTCAATTAGCATACAAAAGAATTTCATGCACAAACTGATCAAAACTTGTATCCTAGTGGTGAAGTGGTAAGCATTTAGAAGTGTGAGTTGCTGCTAAAGAAAATGTGTGAGTTGGTCATCACAACGACGGGTGCAAACTCATATTCAGTATTCCCTCCATTTATAAATATAAGACATTTTGAATATTTTAATATGGACTACATACATACTAAAATAAGGGAACAAACACAGTAAAGCATGTCTATACATATCTGATTCAGAAAAAAAAACTTGTAAGATGTGTGAACAAAGGGAGACACTAAAACATGTTTATATACACCTCATTCGGAAAAAACTTAAAATATCTTGCATTGAATGAAGGTAGTAGTAGCAAAGATCATGCCGAGGCGACATCACTATTGACTAACCTGACATTCAGTTCCATTCGAGGCTAGAGTAAATTAGTTAGTGGTTTTGCTCAACTCATGAGACGCTCCAGAAAAACTAAACTCGCATTCGATTATTTCAAAGCAACAAAATTTTGGAGGCACGAGTGGAATCAAACATCACATGTACTGAAATTCAAGTTATGTCCATCTTACCAACTTTCAAGTTATTTCGTTTGTCGACGATAACAATTTTGTGGTCGCTGTCAAAGCACGTCAGTTTTATGGAGACGGTATGCTACCAAAAATTGCCCCCATAGTTTCCAAGTGAGTGAGCAACCTCCATAAACTTAAAGTTTGTTGTTGTATCTTGGGCAGTTGCCTTGAAGAAATTTGGCTCAAGGTTTGATACGTCTCCAACGTATCTATAATTTTTGATTGTTCCATGCTATTATATTACCCGTTTTGGATGTTTATGGGCTTTACTTTACACATTTATATCATTTTTGGGACTAACCTACTAACCGCCCGTATTGCTGTTTTTTTTTTCCTATTTCAGTGTTTCGAAGAAAAGGAATATCAAACGGAGTCCAAACGGAATGAAACCTTCGGGAGCGTGATTTTTGGAACGAACGTTATCCAGATGACTTGGAGTGGAAGTCAAGCAACTACCGAGGCGGCCATGAGGGTGGAGGGCGCCCACCCTACTGGGCGCGCCCCCTATCTCGTGGGCCCCTCGGGAGTCCACCGACCTACTTCTTCCTCCTATATATACCCATGTACCCCGAAAACATCAGAAGCGACCACGAAAACCTAATTCCACCGCCGTAACCTTCTGTATCCGCGAGATCCCATCTTGGAGCCTTCGTCGGCGCTCCGCCAGAGGGGGAATCGACCATGGAGGGCCTCTACATCATCTCCAAGGCCTCACCAATGAGTTGTGAGTAGTTTACCACAGACCTTCGGGTACATAGTTATTAGCTAGATGGCTTCTTCTCTCTCTTTGAATCTCAATACCATGTTCTCCTTGATCTTCTTGGAGATCTATTCGATGTAACTCTTTTTGTGGTATGTTTGTTGAGATCCGATGAATTGTGGGTTTATGATCAAGTTTATCTATGAGAAATATATGAATCTCCTCTGAATTCTTTTATGTGTGATTAAGTTGTCTTTGCAAGTCTCTTCGAATTATCAGTTTGGTTTGGCCTACTATATTGATCTTTCTTGCAATGGGAGAAGTGCTTAGATTTGGGTTCAATCTTGCGGTGTCCTTTCCCAGTGACAGCAGGGGTAGCAAGGCAAGTATTGTATTGTTGCCATCGAGGATAAAAAGATGGGGTTTATATCATATTGCATGAGTTTATCCCTCTACATCATGTCATCTTTCTTAATGTGTTACTCTGTTCTTTATGAACTTAATACTCTAGATGCATGCTGGATAGCGGTCGATGTGTGGAGTAATAGTAGTAGATGCAGGCAGGAGTCGGTCTACTTGTCATGGACGTGATGCCTATATACATGATACTGCCTAGATAATCTCATAATTATTCGCTTTTCTATCAATTGCTCGACACTAATTTGTTCACCCACCATAATACTTATGCTATCTTGAGAGAAGCCACTAGTAAAACCTATGGCCACCATAATACTTTTATTTGCATCTTTACTTTTCCTATCTATATTATAAAATACTAAAAATATATTTATCTTATCATACTATCTCTATCAGATCTCACTTTTGCAAGTCGCCTTGAAGGGATTGACAACCCCTTTATTGTGTTGGTTGCGAGTTCTTGTTTGTTTGTGTTGGTGCGTGGGACTTTTGAGGAGCCTCCTACTGGATTGATACCTTGGTTCTCAAAAACTAAGGGAAATACTTACGCTACTATTTCTGCATCACCCTTTCCTCTTCGAGGAAAACCAACGCAAGCTCAAGTCGTAGCAAGAAGGATTTCTGGCGCCGTTGTCGGGGAGGTCTTCTCTCAAGTCAATACATACCAAGTACCCATCACAAACTCATCTCCCTCGCATTTACATTATTTGCCATTTGCCTCTCATTTTACTCTCCCCCACTTCACCCTTGCTGTTTTATTCGCCCTCTCTTTCCCAATCTCCTCTCTCTTTCGCTCGTCTTTTTGTGTGCCTGTTTGCCCTTATGGCTTTGCCTAAGAACACCGACCTTCATCTTAGAAGGTTGGAAGAGATTGAATCAAACGTTAGACGTTTTATGACTTTACAATTTGAGCATAATAATTTCTTCAGAAAGGAGCTAAAAGAACAAAAAAGTTTTATGGGGTTTATGAACAAAGAGCTTGATGATATGTCTAAAGAATTTTATGGTTTGAACACCCAAATTACTCGGCTTGAAAAATCTATAGCCCAAATTTCTGATAAGCAAGCTACCTTAGTCAATAAGATGGCTGCCAAACCTGAAAATTTAAATGAAAATAATGATGAAGATCTTAAAGTTATTGATGTGTTCCCTATTAAATCTTTATTTTGCAATATGAATCTTAATATTGATGGGACTGGAGCTGAGTCAACTTTAGTTAAAAGGCATCCCAATGATTTGGAGTTTTTGGATCTTGATGCTAAATTTGGTAAAAGTGGGATTGGAGAGGTCAAGACTTTAAATAGCATTGAACCCACTATATTGGATTTTAAGGAATTTAATTATCATAATTTTTCTTAGAAGATTGTATTTCCTTGTTGCAATCCGTTCTGAATTCTCCTCATGCTTATAGTCAAAATAAAGCTTTTACCAAACATATTATTGATGCCTTGATGCAATCTTATGATGAAAAACTTAATTTGGAAGTTTCTATGCCTAGAAAACTTTATGATGAGTGTTATGCTTTGTGTGATTTGGGTGCTAGTGTTTCCACGATTCCAAAAACTTTATGTGATATTCTAGGTTTCCATGATCTTGATGATTGCTCTTTAAATTTGCACCTTGCGGATTCCACCATTAAAAAGTCAATGGGAAGGATCAATGATATTCTCAATATTGCAAATAGGAATTTGGTGCCCGTAGATTTTGTCGTTCTTGATATAGATTGCAATCTTTCATGTCCTATTATGCTTGGTAGACCTTTCCTTAGAACGATTGGTGCAATTATTGATATGAAGGAAGGAAATATTAGATTCCAAATTCCATTAAGGAAAGACAGGGAACACTTTCCAAGAAATAAAGTTAAATTACCTTATGAATCTATCATGCGATCTACTTATGAATTGAGTGCCAAAGATGGCACTACTTAGATCTATCCTCGATTTTATGCCTAGCTAGGGGCGTTAAACGATAGCGCTAGTTGGGAGGCAACCCAATTTTATGTTAGTGTTTTGTTTTTACTTATGTTTATTAATAAATTTATCATCTACTTCCTATTTAGATGTGTTTTCATGTTTTAATTAGTGTTGGTGCCAAGTAGAACCTATAGGATAACATATGGTGATAGTTAATTTGATTCTGCTGAAAGACAGAAACTTTCCGCGCATGAAAATAATTTTGGTAAATCACAAAAAAGTGATTTTGCGTTGATTCTTTTTGATGTAGATCAATAGACAAATTTCCCAGGACTTCCTATTTTGGTAGGATTTTTAGAGTTCCATAAGTGTTCCAGAGTTACAGATTTCTACAGACTGTTCTGTTTTTGACAGATTCTGCCTTTCGTGTGTTGTTTGCTTATTTTGATACATCTATGGCTAGTATGTAAGGGTATGAACCATATAGAACTTGGAATACGGTAGGTTTAACACCAATATAAATAAATAATGAGTTCATTACAGTACCTTATGTGGTGGTTTTGGTTTCTTACACTAACGGGACTTATGAGATTTCCTGTTGAGTTTTGTGTTGTGAAGTTTTCAAGTTTTGGGTAAAGATTTGATGGACTATGGAATAAGGAGTGGCAAGAGCCTAAGCTTGGGGATTCCCATGGCACCCAAGATATTCAATAATAGCCAAAAGCCTAAGCTTGGGGATGCCCCCGGAAGGCATCCCCTCTTTCGTCTTCGTTTATCAGTAACTTTACTTGGAGCTATATTTTTATTCGCCACATGATATGTGTTTTGCTTGGAGCGTCTTGTATGATATTAGTCTTTGCTTTTTAGTTTACCACAATCATCCTTTCTGTACGCACCTTTTGTGAGAAACCCACTTGATTGGAATTTATTAGAATACTCTATGTGCTTCACTTATATCTTTTGAGCTAGATAGTTTTTGCTCTAGTGCTTCACTTATATCTTTTAGAGCACGGTGGTGGCTTAATTTTGAAGAAATTGCTAGCCTCTCATGCTTCACTTAAATTATTTTGAGAGTCTCTTAGAACAGCAAGGTATTTGCTATGGTTATAAAATTGGTCCTAGAATGGTGGGCATCCAAGTTGGTATAATAAAAACTATCATAGGAAGTGAATTGGATGCTATGATCAATTTGATACTTGATAAAAGTTTTGAGATATGGAGGTGGTGATATTAGAGTCATGCTAGTTGGTTATTATGAATTTAAATAATTCTTGTGTTGAAGTTAGCAAGTCCTGTAGCATGCACGTATGGTGAAAGTTGTGTAACAAATTTGAAACAAGAGGTGTTCTTAGATTGTGCATCCTTATGAGTGGCGGTCAGGGATGAGCGATGGTCTTTTCCTACAAATCTATCCCCCTAGGAGCATGCACGTAGTGCTTGGTTTTTGATGACTTGTAGATTTTTCAAATAAGTATATGAGTTCTTTTGACTAATGTTGAGTCCATGGATTATACGCACTCTCACCCTTCCATCATTGCAAGCCTCTTCGGTACCGTGCATTGCCCTTTCTCACCTTGAGAGTTGGTGCAAACTTCGCCGGTGCATCCAAACCCCGTGATACGATACGCTCTATCACACATAAACCTTCTTATATCTTGCTCAAAACAGCCACCATACCTACCTATTATGGCATTTCCATAGACATTCCAAGAGATATTGCCATGCAACTTTCCACCGTTCCGTTCATCATTATGGCACGCATCATTATTGTCATATTGCCCTGCATGATCATGTAGTTGACATCGTATTTGTGCCAAAGCCACCATGTATAATTTTTCATACATGTCACTCTTGATTCATTGCCCATACCGGTACACCGCCGGAGGCATTCATATAGTCATATCTTGTTCTAGTTTTGGGTTGTAATTCATGAGTTGTAAATAAATAAAAGTCTGATGATCATCATTATTAGAGCATTGTCCCCAAAATAATAAAAAAAAAGGCCAAAGAAAAAGAAAAAAAAGAAAGGCCAAAAAAAGGGAAAGGCCCAAAAAAAGAAGAAGAAAAAAAGAAAAGAAAAAGGGGCAATGTAACTATCTTTTTCCACACTTGTGCTTCAAAGTAGCACCATGTTCTTCATATAGAGAGTCTCATATGTTGTCACTTTCATATACTAGTGGGAATTTTTCATTATAGAACTTGGCTTGTATATTCCTACGATGGGCTTCCTCAAATTGCCCTAGGTCTTCGTGAGCAAGCAAGTTGGATGCACACCCACTTAGTTTCTTTTGTTGAGCTTTCATACATTTATAGCTCTAGTGCATCCGTTGCATGGCAATCCCTACTCCTCATGTTGACATAAATTGATGGGCATCTCCATAGCCCGTTGATTATCCTCGTCAATGTGAGACTTTCTCCTTTTTTGTCTTCTCCACACAATCCCCATCATCATATTCTATTCCACCCATAGTGCTATATCCATGGCTCACGCTCATGTATTGCGTGAAGGTTGAAAAAGTTTGAGATTATTTAAGTACGAAACAATTGCTTGGCTTGTCATCGGGGATGTACAAGATGGGAGCATTTTTGTGTGACGAAAATGAAGCATGACCTAACTATATGATTTTGTAGGGATGAACTTTCTTTAGCCATGTTATTTTGAGAAGACATGATTACTTTGCTTAGTATGCTTGATTTGTTACTATTTCTTATGTCAATATGATTTTTATTTTGAATCATTTGGATCTGAACATTCATGCCACTTGTAAAGAAAATTACATTGAGAATTATGCTAGGTAGCATTCCACATCAAAAATTCTGTTTTTATCATTTACCTACTCGAGGACGAGCAGGAATTAAACTTGGGATGCTTGATACGTCTCCAACGTATCTATAATTTTTGATTGTTCCATGCTATTATATTACCCGTTTTGGATATTTATGGGCTTTACTTTACAAATTTATATCATTTTTTGGACTAACCTACTAACCAGAGGCCCAGCCCATATTGCTTTTTTTGCCAATTTCAGTGTTTCGAAGAAAAGCAACATCAAACGGAGTCCAAACGGAATGAACCCTTCGGGAGCGTGATTTTTGGAACGAACGTGATCCAGAGGACTTGGAGTGGAAGTCAAGCAACTACCGACGCAACCATGAGGGTGGAGGGCGCCCCCCCTACTGGGTGCGCCCCCTATCTCGTGGGCCCCTCGGGAGTCAACTGACCTACTTCTTCCTCCTATATATACCCATGTACCCCGAAAACATCAAAAGCGACCATGAAAACCTCCACCGCCGTAACCTTCTGTATCCGCAAGATCCCATTTTGGAGCCTTCGTCGGTGCTCCACCGGTGGGGGAATCGATCATGGAGGGCCTCTACATCCACCGCCGTAACCTTTTGTATCCGCGAGATCCCATCTTGGAGCCTTCGCCGGTGCTCCACCGGAGGGGGAATCGATCACGGAGGCCCTCTACATCATCTCCAAGGACTCTCCAATGAGTTGTGAGTAGTTTACCACAGACCTTCTGGTCCATAGTTATTAGCTAGATGGCTTCTCTTCTCTCTTTGAATCTCAATACCATGTTCTCCTTGATCTTCTTGGATATCTATTCGATGTAACTCTTTTTGCGGCGTGTTTGTTGAGATCTGATGAATTGTGGGTTTATGATCAAGTTTATCTATGAGAAATATTTGAATCTCTTCTGAATTCTTTTATGTTTGATTAAGTTATCTTTGCAAGTCTCTTCGTATTATCAGTTTGGTTTAGCCTACTAGATTTATCTTTCTTGCAATGGGAGAAGTGCTTAGCTTTGGGTTCAATCTTGCGGTGTCCTTTCCCAGTGACAGCAGGGGCAGCAAGACACGTATTGTATTGTTGCCATCGAGGATAAAAAGATGGGGTTTGTATCATATTGCATGAGTTTATCCCTCTACATCATGTCATCTTTCTTAATGCGTTACTCTGTTCTTTATGAACTTAATACTCTAGATGCATCTTTGGATAGCGGTCGATGTGTGGAGTAATAGTAGTAGATGCAGGCGAGTCGGTCTACTTGTCACGGACGTGATGCCTATATACATGATCATGCCTAGATAATCTCATAATTATTTGTTTTTCTATCAATTGCTCGACAGTAATTTGTTCACCCACCGTAATACTTATGCTATCTTGAGAGAAGCCACTAGTGAAACCTATGGCCCCCGGGTCTATCTCTTATCATATAAGCTTTCAATCTACTTTTATTTGCATCTTTACTTTTCCTATCTATATTATAAAATACCAAAAACATATTTATCTTATCATACTATCTCTATCAGATCTCACTTTCGCAAGTGGCCTTGAAGGGATTGACAACCCCTTTATTGCGTTGGTTGCGAGTTCTTGTTTTTTTGTGTAGGTGCGTGGGAATTTTGAGGAGCCTCCTACTGGATTGATACCTTGGTTCTCAAAAGATGAGGGAAATACTTATGCTACTATTGTTGTATCACCCTTTCCTCTTCAAGGAAAACCAATGCAAGCTCAAGACGTAGCAAGGTTGTACCGGACAGACAAGAAGTGATGCGGAGCATCCTATGGTCATCCTCATGGACCTATCTTTGTCTTCCCAAGTGTCAAGTGGACTGACGACACGATCACGTGCAAGAGATATCGAGATCGATGTGACACCTCTCCTTAATGAGATTCCACATGATCCACGTGAGACATGGCTACTACCTCAATACGGAATGTTATATGTGCTTAGATATGAGGAAAACCACCCCGGAGATGGTCGGAATGAAGACCAAGTCCCCAAATACACGCACGAAGAAGTACGAAGAATGAGACCCCTGAAATGCTACAGCGACCGGACATCTAGCCCTTGGCCCGGAAATCCGGCGCCTGAAGACCGCAACAACAATAGTAGAGCAGCGCCTGAAGGACTCTAGGAGCCAGACATCCGGCCCTGCCCCGGACATCCGGCCCGACAACTTCGAACATCTGGCAGGGTCGCAGACATCCGGAACCCGTACACCAGTACCGTGACCAGGGCCCAGGCCGGACATCCAACCCCGGACATCCGGCTCCCTGCGAAGCCTCGGACATCTGGCACCTGCTCGTGCTTAACCGAGCCAGAGGACCATGTAGCCCCTCTCCACGTCTCCTATCTCGTGGCACACTATATCTAGACCCTCCCCTCCTCCTAGCTAGGGTTAGCAATGTATATTGATATATTATAGAGGGCTTTTCTCATCTACCCTTCCTTTGGAGATCTAGACCTCCTAGGAGAAGATCCCTAGTGGATATCAAGACCTCCCTTGTGGATAAGACTATCATCAAGACCTCACCTGCTATGGAGTGGGAAGAACTTTACCCTTGTGTTATTTTCCCTTGATTGTTCTTGTATGCTTGTGTATCTCATGTTGCTATTCTAGTAGATGTGTGACCTGGGTTTGTTGGAGTGGTTCCTCTTGTTGCTCTTGTTAACTTCCTCTTTTCCCCCTCCAAGTATGAAAATATCTTCAATTAGGGTTCCACCCTACATCATCTTAGGTCAGAGCATAGGTTGATTCACATCTTGGACTTCCTACCCCCCCCCCCAATTTTCTAGCCTATGTTTACTTGTTTAGCCCAATTTCGAAAATCCCCACAAAAATAGCCATACCAAATTTTTTATTTTGTTAGTTTGATGATGTTTTGTTGATTTTGATCCATGGATTTGTAGTGTTTCAGGTGGATCTATCTTCCCCACACCTTTTCCCCCATTTCCATCTACGAAATTCTCGCAATTTTGCCCGAAATTTTTCTTTCCCCAAGTTCATCCACGGATCGCCGCCCTAGACATCCGGCCCGACGCACGGACATCCGGCGCCTTGCAACATACATCTCAACCACCATCGAATTTTGCTAATTTCAATCATTTTTCCTTCAATTATTCCACATACCACCACCAACTTCCGCAACCCACCAAAATTTTGACACATTTGCCATTTGAGAATTTGAGTTTGTGGTTTATATTTCCTAACGTGTTTCGGCTACTTAGGAACAGTTCGTCATCGACATCACCGCCTCTCAACTTTACCATGACTCGACATCGAGAATGACCACTTCACCATTTTTACACCCTCATCGTAAGCAAGGACGGTAAACTGGACGACATGATTGTACATTCTACTTGCCATTGCAATGTTACGCTCGAGCTAATTTTTGCATCACTTTTCAACCGAGACTAGCCATTGAGTATTGTCGGGTAACGCTAATTGTGCAGTTTAGTGATACATGTTCCGCATAGCTACCATAGCGTTCAAATATCATCATATCATCTCTCGTGTCATAAATTGTCCCCTCATATACATGATTGCTATCTTGGTTTGAGCGGTTTGTATAAGTAGCCAAAGGAAAAATATCAAAAGTGAGAAAGCTTTTAAGCAAAGAGGAAAACATATTGCCATAGAATCACGCCACACTACATATCATATTGCCATACTTTATCATCTTGGATCGTCGTGAGAGTTTATTGGGAACCATACATACATAGCATAATCGGGATAGAAAGTCGATGCATTTTGTCTCTCAAAGGTTGTTGTGCACAAGTTTTGTATCTGCCTATTGAGCAATCGTTCTATGTCTCTTTAGAGTTGTGCAATAAGAGTGTTTTTCGTGGATCCCACTTATCTATCCGTGTGTGTGTTAACGTGTGTCACTCATTGCTATTGGTCTACTTGTTTCACTTGCGAATTTGTGAATCTCTTTCAACATCATTGAATCTTGCTAACAATTGCATAAATTTTGTGCCACTATCTTAACCAAGCTACTCCATAAGCTTTACTTTTGTAAGTGTGTGAAACAATCCCGATACCAACTCTCCTATTATAGCATTACATTGAGTGATGCTTGATACATCTACAATCTTGAGAAAAGTTACCTTTGGTATTGTTCTCTCATTTCCGACTCACCTTCTACTTGACTCTGATGGATAGGCCGAGCACCTCTTCCAACCCACTCTATGATGAGCAAGACAAATCGAACGACTACATCTCAAAGGTTCAACTCTCTGGCATTCAATGAGCCTTGCATCAAGAAAATGGAGCTTTGGGTGACCACATCGAGAAACTCGCCGCCAAATTGCGACAATCTGAAGCAAGAACAAGAGACTACCTTGATGCCAAGCTTACAACCCAAATGGACGAGTTTCGTGCCATGATGGTCAACCACATTTCTTCCACATCTTCTTCATCAAGAGGACACCGCTCAAGGCGACATTCTTCGGATACATCTTCGGATGCAAGTCTTCCATGAGATCTTTCTCATCTTTGAGATGACCATCAAGATCATCAAGCTTCAAAAAATCCATTACATGGCAATGCTTTGCAAGACCATATTCATGAGCGTGAATGACATCGTTGCGAAGAACAAGATGCCATGGACCAAGATCAAGCTCGACAACGTCAACGCCAAGAAAATAAGACGACAGCACACTACAACAAGAGCAACGGCGGCATGAGGAACAAGCACTTGAAGCACAACATGCTCTATGATAAGAAACTCGCGCCGTCAACGAGCGCACCCGCCATGTGTGCGAATAAGAAGAGGCAAGTCGTCAAGTGCGCTAAGAGGAAGCTGCACATCTTGAGGAACACCATGAAAGGAGGAACCAGGGAAAGAAACCCTCACCCTCAACGACAAGCTAATCAAGCAGAGCAAGAGGACCTCAAGGTTGAAGACCCACCTCCAAGACAAGAGCGACGTCACCATTAACATGATGACGAGCAATTCTACGACAAGCTCAAGTTCAATGTGCCTAAGTTCTTGATACATGTCCAACGTATCTATACTTTTTTATTGTTTGATGCTATTATATTATCAATCTTGAATACTTCCTATGCATTTTTATGTTATTTTATGTCATTTTTGGGAACTAACCTATTAACTGAGTGCCTAGTGACAATTCTGGTTTTCTGCTTGTTTTTGGTTTTCCAGAAAATAAGTACCAACCGGAGTCCAAACGCTACAAAACATTTTGACGGGTTTTTTCTGGACATAAGAGACCCTAGAAGCTTCAGGAGGAGATCAGAGGACAAACAAGGGAGGACAAGGAAATAGGGCACACCCAGGGGGCGGCATCCTGTTACCTTGTGGGCCCCATGTGGCTCCGTCTAACCTAATTCCACTTCTATAACTTCTCAAATATTAGGAAACCCCCAAAGAGCCACCTAAAACACTTTTTCTACCGTCGCAAGCTTCTGTTCTTCCGCGATCCCATCTAGAGGCCTTTTTCGATACTCTGTCTGAGGGGGGATCAATCACGGAGGGATTCCACATCATACTTGATGCCTTCCGATGATGCATGAGTAGTTTACCATAGACCTATGGGTCCATATATAGTAGCTAGATGGCTTATTTTCTCTCTTTGATCTTTAATACAATGTTCTCCTCGATCTTCATGGAGTTATATCCGATGTAATCTTCTATTGCGATGTGTTTGTTGGGACCGATGAATTGTGGGTTTATGATCAGATTTATTCATTGAAACTAACTGAGTCTTTTCTAAACTTTATTTTGCATTATTGTTATAGCTTTGTATTTCTCCCTGATCTATCTGTTTGGTTTGGCCAACTAGATTGATTTATCTTCAGTGGGAGATGTGCTTTGTGATTGGTTCAATCTTGCAGTGTCCTCAACTGGTGACAGTAGTTAGCGAGGCACATATTGTGTTGTTGCCATTAAGGGTAAAACAACGTGGCTTATTCATATTGATTGGGTTTACTATATCTATATCATGTCATCTTGCTTAAAGTGTTACTCTGTTTGTCATGAACTTAATACCATAGAAAGTACAAAAAATACACTTTCGTGATGATACGTGTTTGTCACAGTAGGTCGTGTTTTTTGTCATGCATGTACATCCATGACGATTTTATGACAGAATCAAGATAGTCATACCTGTGTTGTCACAGAAGTGTTCCATGACATTACCAAAATTATTATCACGGAAATGTCCACTTCCATGACGATAAATCGCGCGTCACAGAATTGCTTTCATCAAGGGTGACCAACACGTGGCATCCACCGTAACGGAACACTGTTAAACTATTGGGTCGGGTTTTGGATCCGATAACCCGTTAACAGCCCCGACCAATGGGGATTTTCCACGTGTAAAATCAGCATTGGCTGGAGGAAACACATATCGGCTCATCGTTGGGACAGATGTCATCCACTCATTGGACAAAAGGCGCCTATGATACGTCGACACGTGGCACGGGCGAACAGAGGCCCATTCCTGTGAAAAGGCCGGCCCGTTTGACTTGGTCAAAAGGTGGCAGGCCGGCCCATGGAAAGCCTATTAACGGCCCGCTAACCCAAGGTCCGTTACGCCCTATCCGAATTAGGCTCAGGAGCGTCATCTGGGTCATCCAATATGATTCCAGCCCGTTTTCACTTCTAGCCCATGTATGGCCCATGACGTCTTTCGGCCCATATGAGGCCCTTTGTAACTCTTGGCCTATTAATGGCCCGTGGTGAAACTGGCCCGTAATGAACAGTGTATCACTTTACACCCATTAACGGCCCATGGTGAAACTGGCCCGTAATGAACAATGTATCACCTTAAACCCATTAACGGCCCGTTATTCCGTTGGGCCGACTCTAGCCCATGTTATCTTTCGGCTTTATCAGAGCCCATTTATTCTTGGGCTCATTTCCAGCATTGGTTTACTTATGGCCCGTTACTGTCATTTTCTGCTTGTGGGCCAAATTCAGCACATGGTTACAGTTGGCCCGTTTGTGGTCCGTTAATACCTTGGTCCGTTTTCATAGCCTCATCAAATATGGCCTATTAACGATGGCCCGTTATGGTCGGCCCATGAATGGATGATCCCAACTCTAGCCCGTTTACGGCCATAATGTGGTCTGTTTGGCCCATGTTTGGCCAATCGATCATACGGCCCGTATAAGGCCCATTGATGATACGGCCCGCAGAAGGCCCATTGTTTCTACGGCCCGTAGAAGACCCATTGTTTCTATGGCCCGTAGAAGGCCCACTATTTCTACGGCCAGTAGGAGGCCCAGTGTCACTATAGTAAATATTAGCCCATGGTTATTGTGGCCTAGTTTTAAAAAATAGGTTATTGCAGCCACTAGCAAACCGCAGAAAAAGAACTGCAACGACTAAAGCAAACAAATAAACAAGACAACAAGGAAATAAATAAGCAAGCAACTAACGCTAGGCTATCACGGCTATTACACATATTACATCCACTGGGCATCAAAGTTCGCCACGAGTGCAAATATAGGGAACAAAGCAGCATATCATATACACTGGTTGTCAAAGCTAGCGACCAGCGCAAATAAACGCCGCAGCAAAACAAAACCAGAATCAAACCACTTCAAGATCTCAAGAAACAATATCCTGGTACCCATAATCTTTGCAAGATGCTTAGCAAGCTTATTAACTTTCTCTTGTTTGGCGCTTAAATCCTCCAAAACTTGTCATTGCACCAGAAATATGCATCTGAATTCTGCGGGGACTTCCTCGGTCCTTGACTTCTGTCAAAGACATCTCGATCGATGTCTTTCAACTTGAAGTTGAGACTCAAGAAGACGAATTGATTTAGGCAGCAAGTTCGAAGAGCTTGTGCCAGCAGTAGTGGCTAGTAACTCGAACACTACATCAAGGCAGGACTTTTGGGTTCTCTCACTGTCATCAAGATAGTTTTTATCAGCTTTCTTGGAGACCAACAGGGATGTCTCACTATCTTGAACCTTATCTGCATTACTTCCTTTACCATTGGATAATGCGGTACTGTTCTCCAATATTTTGTCCGCATTCTAAAAGAGAAACAAGCAGGCACATCACATGTTTACCATGTTGTATATGAGACTCATTTTGGTAAATGAGTTCAGTAGTAAAGTGGACAGGATAACAACATGAAACAAACATATATCTATGTACTATGGTCACTTTATGGGCTATATCATTCTAGTTTTTGTTGCCAAATCAAGATAGAGACACAGTTCAAATAATATTTGTTCAAGACAAAGCAGAATAGACAGAATATAAGTGTGGGTAACTATAGAGCAATAAAAACACTTGTAATGTGCATGACATGAGAACATAACTGTTTATTCAATTGAAACTGAAATCAACATAGAGCAGGTTACAACAACAAACCAGTTAAAGAAACAGGTTTAAAACATACCTGTTGCGCCATTGGAGTTTCAATTCCATCCTTCAAATTTGAAAATAGTTGGTATGAGTAAATACAGTAATGCAAGAGCAAGGAGTATGAACCATAGCTACAGAACCTGACCTGAGAACAAATCTTCTTCTCCTTTAAGCGTTGAGTTGGGATTCGGAGTGGTAGTCCTCGTGCTTTGGGCACTGCAGTTCCCTTACTAACTGCTCATGTTTGGGTGCTTTGTGGTGGAGACAGTGTTGTGTCAACTGGAACTGGGTTACTATCTACCGGGGTTGGGAATAGAAGGGGTGTAGATGGTTCTTTGTCCAACTGGGTAGGGGTACAATCTGTGAGAGTCTGGGTTATGTGTGGTGGATCTGTTCCTTGGGCAAGTACAACCGTGGTTCTATCTGCATCAACTGGTAGCACTATCTTTTCTTTAGACCGTGTTGTTACTCCCTTAGATACTGCCATCATGCTCTCCAATTCAAATGGCTGATAAACAAGAAAAGTAATTGAAAGTATAGACAATGTATGATAGACAGGTGCAATGGATAGTGGGGAATAAAAGAGGGCATGAAATAATTCATATTTATGTTGTCTAACCAAGCAGGATACCATGACACAATTTCACATATATGATGGCTAACTAAACAGGATAGCATGCCACAGTTTCACATTATGATGGCTAACTAAAAAAGATGGAAAGACATAGTTCAAAATATGAGAGTATGTAAACAGGATGACATGACATAACTATATAATGTGTTTATTAAATAGGTTGGCATGCCATAATTCACATATATTCACGGATAGAATGCCATAATTCAAAATATGATGACTGTAAACACTAAACAGGATGAGATGACATAACTATATGATATCTTTATTAAATGGGTTGCCATGCCATAATTCAGATAGATGATGTGTATGTACTATGTAAACATGATGGCATGATATAATTCAAATATATGATTTATATAGTAAGCAAGTAAGCAGATGGCAATCCATATATGATGTAAAAACTAAGCAACGCAAGATAACATGCATGACATGGGTGATATAACCCTGCCAAGTTTGAGCATAGACCTCATGGGGGGAATAGGACTGGTCATCAGTCTCTGAATCCTCCTCTGAGGAGCTCTCAGAACCAAAGAAGATGTCTCGCTTGAAAGAGTAGCATTGTTTGCTCTAAATACCTTGTTTTCACTCGAGATACTTCCATCACCGCTTCAAATGGCTGATGCACAGGAAGAGTAGTTAAATATACAAACATTGTCGACAAATGGAACACGTAATACAAAAAAATGATAGCATGATATAATTCACATACATGATGATTGGCTAAACAGCATGGCATTGCATAATTCACATATATAATGCCTTTGCAACAAGATAGCATTGTATGATTCACATATATAATGTATTGCAACAAGATGGCAATGCATAATTCACATATATGGTAATTAGACACTGAACAGGTGGCATTCACACAAAGCATGTCTAAACTAATCAATTGACATAGCAATGCGAGACACCGTACACACCATATGAGCAACATAACCCTGCCAAGTTAGAGCATACACCTCCGGGGGGAATAGAATTGGTCATATGTCTCTGAATCCTCCTCTAAGGAGCTATCCGTAACCAGCGAGATATGCGCTTCGGCAGATAGCATAGTCTGCTCTAAAGACCTAGTTTTCACTCCAGAATTTGCCATCACCTTGTCAAATGGCTGATGCACACGAAGAGCAGTTGAATGTACTAACATTGTTGACAAATGTAATATGTAACGAAAAAAAAGGATGGCCTGATATAATTTACATATAAGATGACTGGCTAAGCAGGATGGCATTGCAAAATTCACATATATGATGCCTAGCTAAACAAGATGGTGTTGCATAATTCACATAAATATGAATAAACTAAACAGATGGCATTCGCACAAAGGATGTCTAAACTAAGCAGATGACATATTTGATGTATAAAGTAAGCAATGCAAGACACCATATGCATGATATAACCAACATCAGCATGCCAAGTTAGAGCGAAGACCTCAGGGGGTAAATAGGAGTTGTCTTCTCCTTCTGAATCCCCTTAGAACAGATATCTTCCTCTCGATTACAATCCGAAATGCATGGAGGGGGGCTGCCTTTGCGCCTACCATGGAGCGACGTCTGCATGAAATTTTATTGCCACGCAAGGCTCGTCTCTTTTGCTCTACATTTTCAGTTCCATTGTTTACAATAACTGTCATGCATAGGAATAAAACATAGTGAGATTATGTAAGGAGTGCATGCGAAATCCAGTGATGGTAGAAACTGTGGATAGACCCAAAACCAATAATAGCGAGCGGATAATGGCTTCAGTTAAAAATACGATAATGGCTTCTTTACTATTTGTTTCCCACCCAACATGAAACTCATAGTAGACACCGGAGATTAACCAGATAGTAGATAGATACTATTGATAGCGGCCCGATATGTACCCCACAACCATTTAAAACTCAAGTTTGACCATTAGTTTGGAGTGACTCGAGTCTAATCGGTGAACAAGGCGATAAAGTAGCATGTAATATTAGCGATGCATAACGTGGCGGAACCACGAAAGAGTGCGACCTCTCTTGCGGACCCGTGTAGTCCTCGAGGTCATCTGCTCGGTTGATGATGGTAATGCAGTTTTCATGGCTGCCGGCGGCGGAGAAGAAGATCTGAGGCGGCGAAAGACAGCCTAGAGGCCGGATCCCTGCTGTACTGGACCCTTTTGTCGTTGGAGCAGCTGAGCTGGGGTGGACGACGGCGTGATACGTTTCAAACGTATCTACTTTTCCAAACACTTTTGCCCTTTTTTTGGACTCTAACTTGCATGATCTGAATGAAACTAACCCGGACTAACGCTGTTTTTAGCGGAACTGCCATGATGTTGTTTTATGTGTAGAAAGCAAAAGTTCTCGGAATGTCCTAAAAATCCACGGAGGCACTTTTTGGAAAATATAAAAAATACTGGCAAAAGAATGAAGACCAGGGGCCCACACCCTGTCCACGAGGGTGGGGGCGCGCCCTCCCCCTAGGCGCGCCCCCTGTCTCATGGGCCCCCTAAGGCTCCGTCGACCTCAACTCCCACTCCATATATTCCGTCTCGCGGAGAAAAAAATCAGAGAGAAAGTTTCATTGCATTTTACGATACGGAGCCGCTGCCAAGAGGGGGATTCGTTTGGGGCTCCGAAGAGGGGGATTCATTGCCGTTGTCATCATCAACCATCCTCCATCACCAATTTCATGATTCTCACCGCCGTGCGTGAGTAATTCCATCGTAGGCTTGTTGGATGGTGATGGGTTGGATGAGATTTACCATGTAATCAAGTTAGTTTTGTTAGGGTTTGATACCTAGTATCCACTATGTTCTGAGATTGATGTTGCTATGACTTTGCTATGCTTAATGCTTGTCACTGGGGCCCGAGTGCCATGATTTCAGATCTGAACCTATTATGTTTCCATGAATATATGTGTGTTCTTGATCCTATCTTGCAAGTCTATAGTCACCTATTATGTGTTATGATCCGACAACCCCAAAGTGACAATAATCGGGATACTTCTCGGTGATGACCATAGTTTGAGGAGTTCATGTATTCACTATGTGCTAAAGCTTTGTTCCGGTTCTCTATTAAAAGGAGGCCTTCATATCCCTTAGTTTCCACTAGGACCCCGCTACCACTGGAGGGTAGGACAAAATATGTCATGCAAGTTCTTTTCCATAAGCATGTATGACTATATACGGAATACATGCCTACATTACATTGATGAACTGGAGCTAGTTCTGTGTCACCCTATGTTATAGCTATTACATGAGGAATCACATCCGTCATAATTATCCATCACTGATCCATTGCCTACGAGCTTTTCACATATTCTTCTTTGCTTATTTACTTTTCCGTTGCTATTGTTACAATCACTACAAAACCCAAAAATTTTTACTTTTGCTACCGTTACCTTTATTATCATATTACTTTGCTACTAAATACTTTGCTGCAGATACTAAGTTATCTAGGTGTGGTTGAATTGACAACTCAACTGCCAATACTGAAGAATATTCTTTGGCTCCCCATGTGTCGAATCAATAAATTTGGGTTGAATACTTTACCCTCGAAAGTTGTTGCAATCCCCTACACTTGTGGGTTATCAAGACTAATTTCTGGCACCGTTGTTGGGGAGCATAGCTCTATTCTCTGAGTCACTTGGGATTTATATCTGTTGATCACTATGAAGAACTTGAAAGATGACAGAACTACGATTTTCCCCTGAACTAAGAGGGGAGGTAAGGAACTGCCATCTAGCTCTGCACTAGATTCTCCTTCTGTTTTGATTAAGCTTGCGACACCTAAACCTGCTACTGCTATGAATTCTGATATGTCGCATGTTATTGATGATGCCACTTCTGCTTTGCATGATACTTATGATGAAACTACTTCTCTGCGTGATACTACTTTGCCATTAGGTGAATTTCTTGATGAACAACTTGCTAGAGTTAGGGGGAATGAAATTATTGAAGATGCTACTATTGATGATAGTGAAGATGAAAATTCTCCCAATGATTATGAATTGACTGTTGTTCCTAAGGGTTATGTTATGAATGAAGAAGCTGCTAGAGCTATCTTTGCTTGCAATGATAGATATGATCTTAAGAAATTATTAGCTAAATGGAAACAGCAGTCTCTTAATGCTAGAATGAAACCCGACCCTGCTTTTGCTACTTCACCTATCTGTGTTACTGATAAGGATTATGAATTCTCTGTTGAACATGAAATTATTACTTTAGTTGAATCTGATCCTTTTTATGGCCTTGAATCTGAAACTGTTGTGGCACATCTTACCAAGTTGAATGACATAGCCACCCTGTTTACTCATGATGATAAATCTCGCTATTATTATATCCTTAAGATATTTCCGTTCTTGTTAAAGGGTGATGCTAAGACTTGGTATAATTCTCTTGCTCCTGGTTGTGTGCGTAGTCCCCAGGATATGATTTATTACTTCTCGCTAAATATTTCCTGCTCATAAGAAACAAGCTACCTTATGGAAATATATAATTTTGTGCAAATCAAAGAAGAGAGTCTCCCACAAGCTTGGGGGAGGCTTCTTCGATTACTTAACGCTTTGCCTGATCATCCTCTTCAGAAAAATGAAATACTTGATATCTTTTATAATGGACTAACCGATGCTCCCAAGGACTACTTGGATAGTTGTGCTGGTTGTGTTTTCAGGGAAAGAACAGTCGACGAAGCTGAATTACTATTGAATAATATGTTGAATAATGAAAATAATTGGACTCTCCCTGAGGCAATTCCTAAACCAATTGAGCCAACTCCTGAGCCTATTCCTCAACCCACTCCGAAGAAGAGCGGTGTTTTATTTCTCAGTCCTGAAGAGATGCAAGAGGCAAAGAAATCAATGACAGAAAAAGTTATTAAAGCTGAATATGTTAAGAATTCACCACCTATTGAAGAAATACATGGTCTTAATGTACCGCCTATTGAAGAACCACATTGTCTTGATAACCCGACATAGGTAGTAAAGGTAAATTCTCTCTATAGATATGATAAAGTTGAAATTCCCTCTACTAAATTTCATAGCCCATGCTTGGATGAATTTGATGACTTTATGGCTAGACAAGAAAGTTTTAATGCTTATGTTGGTAGAGAGTTAAAGAATAATGCTTTCGAGGTAGGACGTGTGAGCGATAATATGGCTAGAGTTAAAGGTGAACTCAAACTCATTAGCAAATATACTTCTATGGTTGCTACTCAAGCAGAGCAAGTACTTAAAGCTCAAAATGATTTGCTTGATGAATTAAATAATAAAAATGACTTTGCTGTTAGAGTGGCTACTAGAACTGGTAAAATGACTCAGGAACCTTTGTATCCTGAAGGCCACCCTAAGAGAATCGAGCAAGATTCTCAGGGAAATAATTTAGAGGCACCTAGTTCTTCCAAAAAGAAGAAAAAGAAAAACGATAGGACTTTGATGCTTCTGCTGAACCCACTGTAGACACACCTGAGAATCCCAATGATATTTCTATCTCTGATGCTGAAACACAATCAGGTGATGAACATGAACCTAGTGATAATGTTAATAATAATGTTCATGTTGATGCTCAACCTAGCCAAAACAATAATGAAGAGATTGAACCTGTTGTTGATCTTGATAACCCACAATCAAAGAATCAACGTTATGGTAAGAGAGATTTTGTTGCTAGGAAGCACGGTAGAGAAAGAGAACCATGGGTTCAGAAACCCATGTCCTTTCCTCCTAAACCATCCAAGACAAAGGATGATGAGGATTTTGAGCGCTTTGCTGAAATGATTAGACCTATCTTCTTACGTATGCGTTTAACTGATATGCTCAAAGTAAATCCTTATGCTAAGTATATGAAGGATATCATCACAAATAAAAGAAAGATACCAGAAGCTGAAATTTCCACCATGCTTGCTAATTACACTTTTAAAGGTGGAATACCAAAGAAACTTGGAGATCCGGGGGTACCAACTATACCATGCTCCATTAAAAGAAATTATGTTAGAACTGCTCTATGTGATCTTGGAGCCGGTGTTAGTGTTATGCCTCTCTCTTTACATCATAGACTTGAATTGAATAAGTTGACACCTACTGAAATATCTTTGCAAATGGCCGATAAATCAACTGCTATACCTGTCGGTATTTGTGAGGATGTGCCTGTTGTGGTTGCAAATGTCACTATCTTAACAGACTTTGTCATTCTTGATATCCCGAGGACAATAGTATGTCGATTATCCTTGGTAGACCTTTTTTGAATAGTGCAGGGGTTGTTATTCATTGCAACAAAGGCAATGTCACTTTTCATGTTAATGGTAATGAGCATATGGTACACTTCCTGAGGAAACAATCTCAAGTTCATAGCATCAATTCTATTGGAAAAGTTCCAACTATCATTATTGGAGGTTTTGAATTTGCTCTCCCTACTGTCAAGAAAAAGTATGATATTCTTATTGTTGGGGATTTTCATATCCCCGTTGAGGTAACTTAGTGTTATTCGAAATTTCTCCGGTTCCTTGTTATTCGGAATGAGTTTGTTAACAAGACTTGATCAACCTTGCACTACAAAAAAATACACTTCCGTGATGATACGTGTTTGTCATAGTAGGTCGCATTTTTTGTCATGCATGTACATCCATGATGATTTTATGACAGAATCAAGATAGTCATACCTGTGCTGTCGTAGAAGTGTTCCATGACATTACCAAAATTATCATCATGGAAGTGTCCACTTCCATGACGATAAATCGCGCGTCACAGAAGTGCTTCCATCAAGGGTGACCGACACGTGGCATCCACCGTAACGGAACTCCGTTAAGCTATCGGGTCGGCTTTTGGATCCGATAACCCGTTAACATCCCCGACCAATGGGGATTTTACACGTGTAAAATCATCATTGGCTGGAGGAAACACGTGTCGTCTCATCGTTGGGACAGATGTCATCCACTCATTGGACATAAGGCGCCTATAATACGTCGACACGTGGCACGGCCCATCAAGTTTAAATGGGCCGGCCCAACTAAAGGCCCACAAGATTTTGTGAACCATAATAGGCCGGCCAAGCTAAAGGCCCATGAGATTTTGCGGACCATAATGGGCTGGCTCAGCTAAAGGCCCACAAGATTTCGCGGGCCATATTAGGCCGGCCCAGATAAAGGCCCACAAGATTTTTGTGTGCCATAATGGGTCGTCCCAGGTAAAGGCCCACAAAATTCTTGCGGATCATAATGGGTCGGCCCAGCTAAAGGCCCACGAGATTTCGCCAACATTAATGGGCCAACCCAGCTATAGGCCCACAAGATTTTGAGGACCCTCGTAGGCCGGCCCATTAACTGGTTGCCTTGTTTTGGGCCAAATGCTGGCCCATATTTGATCTGGTCCATTAATGGCCAGCCATGTTCTGGGCCTAATAATGGCCCATATAAGATCCGGCCCATTAAAAGCCTCCCACTTTCTGGGCCAAATCACGGCCCAGATCAGGTCCGGCCCTTTAAGAGGCTTTGGGCTCAATTATGGCCCGTATCAGATTCGGCCCGTTAACTGGACGCTATGCTTTTGGGCCCATTTGCTAAAGGCCCATTTAGTAATTCGGCCTGATATTAGTTTCGGCCTGTTAAGGGCCCATTTAACATTTCTGCCTATATTAATTTCGGCCTGCTAATAGCCCGTCATATATTTGGGCCTAACTGCGACCCGGTTTGCATCCGGCCTGCTCGCAGCCGATATCTGATTGGGTCAAACAAGGACCGAGATAACTTTGGCATGTTAAAAGCCCGTGAATTGATTCGCACAATCATGGGCTGGGGTCCATTTCGGGCTGCTGCCGGCCCGTGAGCTATTCAGCATGTTTCAGGCACACCCTACTTCTCGGCCTCCTAAAAGCCCATTGAGTTTTCTTGCGAAAAGAGGGCCGGGGGTTACTCGGCCTATTAAAGGCCCGAATCTACTAGTGGGCCACTTTGACGGGGCCCATGACGCGGATCATACATCGCGATTGCATGACGGCCCAATTATGTACCGTAATTTTACGGTTTGGCCGGTTTACTGCGAAGACAGGATATATATACAGTAAAATAACTGCAGCATCGTGAATAAGAAAAAACCTAGACTATACAATAAATAAATTACGGCATATTACATCCACAGGGCATCAAAGTTCGCCACTATGATAATAAAGCACAAGCAGACAGCAGATTACATACACTGGGCATCAAAGATCGCCACCAGTGCAAATAAACACGCCGACAAAATAATATACAAAACCGACAAAGACTTCAATAGAGTTCAAGAAAGGTTAGCCTCTTTGGGAGCTGCAGCGCAAGCAACTGAGCAAGATGATGAGACTGCGCTTGTTCAACACTTATATCTTCCTCACTCTGAAAGATAAACAAGCAGATAGATGACAGGTTTTGCACATAAAAGTATCAATGCTGACAATTCATCACATTTCTTACTGGCGAATAAAGTGACACGGTTTAAAATTGCATTAACACAATATGGTATTGTTCAGGTCAAGACATGGCAGGAAATGACATTGTGAAGGAGTTGCCAGCTTCACGACGCCACTGGATTACAGATCAAAAACTCATAAGTATCAATGGTTAGTGTGCTATCAATTTATCCCATTTCAGATTGGCAAATAAAGAGACGGTTTAAATAATAGTAGAATGATATGACATTGTTCATAGTTAAGACATTGCAGAATATGACATTGTGCTGTAGTGGGTAGGTTCACCAAACCACTAGATTACAGATGAAGAATAGAAGCATACATGCAGTGCAAAAGAATATCACTTGCTCTGTATAGTTTAATTTACATGGTATGAAGAAGGAACTTGGTTGTACAACTAAAAACTTAAATTGAGAAGGACAAACTTTTGTTTATGAACTACATAATAAACTTTAAACATGCAATTTGATGCAAACACCAAAAATAAACAGCTGTTGCAGTCATGCCTAACCAAATATACACAACAAAGTTTGAAGGCTTGAGAAGGACAAACTTACATTACTGGTGAAGACAGGCTCTATAAAGCCCTTGTCCATGCTGATGGGGCGGGCAATTCAAGAAGTTTAGCATAAAATATTCTTCATAAGCATTGCCTTTATTCTACATTTCGTTAAGAGTAAATATAGATGTGATAATATACAAAAAATGGAGAATATTTAAGATAAGATGAAGAGTGATGCTACATAACCAAGTAGCTATAAATGTATGTGCAGCGATACAGGCAAAAGACACAGCCAAGAGCAATGCACAGCTAAACTTCTTCAGTACCAACCTTATGGTAAGAGTAAATATAGATCTGATGTGTAAAAAATGGAGGGCAAAGGAAAATAAGCTGCAGAGTGATGGTACATGAACAACTACCTGTCAATATAAGTACACTGATAAAGGACAGCATGTACTTACAAGAACAATGCAGAGCTAAAAAAATTCATTGGCATTGGATATATATTCTACACTAATGTAACCATTCATACAGATCAGATAATTTGGAGCGAACAATTGATAAGCAAGCTATCATGCATACTGCTGTCACATAATGAACCAGGTATGTATGCAAGTACAAGTGATACAGGACAACAGGTACTAACAAGAGCAAAGCAGCGGGCAGCATATTTGCGATATCCTGTCGTTCTTTTCAAACCGGAATTATTCTTCGAGCAGATTTCCTGCAAAAAAGATCCGTAAGGCACATGCGGAAAAAGTTCAAATTGTCATGTGATTTCATAGACAGTACCTCATCCTGGGAATGAGACCAGTGCGTAACAAGGTTTTTCCATTCAATGTCTTCTAAATTTAGCACAGGAGACTTCACCGGAAACACCGATACTGCTGCAATGCTTCCTTGAAAAGCACAAGCAAGCTTTGGTCATCATGACTATCCAGATTGACCCTCGCCTAGTTACAACAATGTAATGTAAATCATTGATGTGTTTGATCAGCAGAAAACGGGAAAATAATAACCATGAATAATAGCACTTACACGTAAGTTGGACAGGAAGATGTGAAAATGGTGTTTGTCTTCACTATAATCTTCCCATGATGGGAATATATGCACATAGTCCCTAACAACATTGAAAGCATTGTCTTTTAAACTGGGAATAAATGGAATGGGGTTCCAATTTGCAGGATTTGGCCGTCTCTGTAGTTGGGATAGGTCTTCGGCCGGTGGACTTGCTGTACTCTTTGCTGGATGGGATTTTTCTGTGGTACGGCTGGTGCTATGGCAAATGAAATCGGTATACCTTTTGCTGGAGTGCAGGTCCTGTGTGGTGGGGCTAGTGGTGTGGCCAGTGAAGTATAGGTACAGTCTGCTGGAGTCGGTCCTATGTTTTGTGTCACTGGTTGTACAACCAATATAAGTGGGGCGCTGTCTGATTTCTCTGGCACCACCACATTTTTCAAGGACTTTGCTAGTGCTCCTTCAGGTTCGGCAATCACCCTCTTCCTTTTTGATGTCTGATGCACAAGAACAGCATTTGAGTGGAAAAACATGGTATGATGACAGATGGAATATGTATTGATAATGGATGGGCATGGCATCTCGAGTTATATGATGAGTAAACTAAGCAGATGGCGGTGCAACAAAGTAGAAGAAATGCAAGACAACATATGCAAGATACGCGCAATCAATAAAACCTTGCCAAATTAGAATAGGCACCTTGATGGATGAACAGGACAGGCCATCTGCCTTTGACTCCTCGAGGTTAGAATAGTCATTAGGATGATATTCTGAACAAGAATCAATGGGTGGGGAGCGTACGAGTTTCATTGCTTCCAGAATGGCACTCAATGCCTTGGGGCCAATTTTGTAAGTCATTGCAGTGTTCCACAATATTCTTCTGATGCGCGGATTCTGATATTCACTGTAATTGCATATAATATCTGAGAACCATGAAAACATAAATAGTTGTGAGATTATCTTTGTAATGCAGATGATATTCTAATATAGGGGTGCCCCTGTAAATACTTATGTGCTATCACTGGATTCTGATGAGAGAGCTCATGTGTGCTATAATATGGTGCGTGCATTTATATAATTTGGCACAAGTACGCAAAAAAATAGGCTCCAGAAGTAAGGATAGCTGGCAGATGATAGGTTCATAATATACCGTATAGAGAGTTTATTGCCAAACCATGATAACAAGAGCACACAGCAACTAGGTAGATCATAGTGTATATAACAGGGGTACACCATAACCACGATATATAAATCGGGAAAGTGGAACTGGCTTGAAAATACGATGTTGTATTGCCGCTAGTAATTGAAAGCCTATCGAACACGTACAGGCCAGCTCTATCGAACATGGTAAAGAAGAGCAAGCAAATTTTGGATAATAAAATGTTAGTTGCGTAGTGCCCACACATGATGAACCAGAGCGCATCAAGAATGCAACTCCCAGCTGACTCTCGACCATTTCACGCGGTTGGATGAAGATCCTACATCTCCTAAGCCTTCTTCTTCCTCGTCTCTAATTCTTCCCATACAGAACACCGCACGGGCCGCCGGCCGGACCACCGGCCCCCACCGCCTGTGTTCCTCCGCCACCCCCACCCCCCACCCGCATCGAGTTTTCTTCATTCAGCGAGGCCCCACAACCACTCGAGCCCCTTGGATCGCACCGGCGAACTCCGGCGAGCTCTGAAAAATCGACTGACCCAATTTTGAAATTTAGTCTACTTTGATTTAACTAGTGTGGAATATAAAAGGGGAAAACCATAAGCATTGGGAGTATAGTGTTGAGTATGCCATGGCGGATCTGAAGGTGCAAACCGGACAAAGGCAACTTCGCAACCAAGACAAGAAATCAGAGTAAAGCAGTGGCGATCTGTTTTCTTGCTGCGATAAATAAGTTGAGCAGATACGAAAGAGTACCGCCTCTGGTGCGGCGCCTTGTACGCATCTGTTGAGAATTTGACGATGCTATGGTAGCGATGGCTGTCGGTGGCGTGGAAGCAGATCTAGGAGGGTAGACGGTGGCGGCGGGGCGCGGTGGACGAGACGGTCATAGGAGCGACGCCGGCAAGGTGGACGACGGTGGGGATGAAGCGAGAGGACGGATGCAAGGATCCCGGTCCGAAGGCGTGGATGAGAGAGGTCAATCTCTTGTAATGGACGGCGGCGTCGGGGTATCAGCTCCGGCATGGTGGAGGAGGACGACGTTGGATGGGGTGGCGGACGGCAGCGGACGGAGGAGGGTGGGGTGAAGAGGGTGTTTTGGCGCCCACGGAGTACGAATGGGGAAAAGGGAGGTAGAGAGGAAGGGGGAACCATGTATTCATGCCGCGCTTGTCTCAAATGCGAGGAAATTTACAAATTTAGCCCCCGTTTCAAATTTCTACTACATCACAGCAACATTAGTCCGTTGGGGATAGGACGATAATCTCGCATACACCAAATATTAGCCGACGAGAGTTTGTTTTTGGCGCCCACCATGTATGAATATGAATCAGGGAGGGAGTCGATTTCGGCCGAGGGCACACTGTGTTTTGGCGTCCACCGTGTATGAATCCGGGTGAGAGGCGGTTACGTCATGTTTGGGTGAAATTACAAACCTACCCCTATCGAAACCTATAGAAATCCAGCAGATAGGCTTTGCGTGGCAGGGATAGGCAGTAGTGATTTCCATCTCGCAGATTTTGGTTTCGGGCGGTTACTGCAACTTTCCCCGCTTCGTTCAAATTTGCAGATTGGAGTTTACCATGCCAACTCAATTCGAATCCCGTTTGTATTCTATTTTTTCGGGTGGGATCCATTTTCAATTGGAATTACATTCTATATACATCATTTTTTTATATATACTTTCAAAAGCACAACACCATTTATACATAAATATGGTTTACAAATGGCATGATCTCAGATTCAGAAGGTTGTATCCATCAATTTGGATTTTCAAATATTTGAAACCACTTTATGTTGAAATCCAATGTATGCATTCCTCGCTAACTGTCTCCAACTAATGTGTGTTTCATGCGGGTTTTTTTAACTTCTCAAACATGTATAATGTGTTTCACACACGCAACATATAGTGTAATCTCGTTTAGACATTAATTGCATATAAACCATGCATTGTTTGTAATTGAAGAATCTATGGATAACCAACATTGATAAACTATATAGCATTACACGTGTGCCCAAATTCAAATGAATATGCATGTTTGATACACCAATTTGCGTTATGATGTTATCGATGTCGTGATCTCCAGTTTAAATATTTGAATCCCCTTTAATCCAGATATTCGTCTCATATAGCTATCACTCATGCTTATATAGGACTATCTCTCTGGACCTATACGTGTTCATCGTCTCTCAGGTATCTCTCGTGCTACCTGTATGTCGACAATGATCTTTTATCTTCGTAACACTGCTCGACGGTACTCTCTCCCTCGACCTTCATCACTCTATCTCTCTCTAAGTATATCTCGCTCCCTGCTATGTGTCTCTAACTATGATTCTCCATGTGGAATCTCTTTCTCTCACACAAACACAACACTTTGTCTCCCGGGGTCTCATTTCTCTCTACTATTCCCATGAGTGCCACTTGCACACCCCTCATACAGAGATGTCTTTCGATCCTTAGATATGAGAACCTACGACTCTTCCTCTTCAATATCTCTTTCTCACGCACAAAGACAAACTCTGTCTCCGAGGGTCTCATATTTCTCCATTGTTCTCTTGTATGTCGCTCACACACACCCTCTCTCCCTAGAGATATCTTGCGTTCCCTCATATGTCTCATTAGCTATCACTCTTGTTGTGAAATATCTTTCTCTCTTGCAGACACAAAACTCCGTCTCTCTAGATCTCATTTCTCTCTGATATCTGTTTGTATGTGACTCACATGCACCCTCTCCTATCTCTCTCACACTCACACACATAACCTAGCCTTCTGATCCACTCGACTCCTATCTCTAATGCACACTAGCTAGCATCTTTATCTTTCTATTTATCTTCTCCATCAACCTTCTTTCTCGCCCTCACTCTTGATTCCTATCACGCACACTACATATGTTTCTCTCTACATGCAGTCAAGTGCCCTCTCACACACATATATAACTTCACCCTTTGAACCACCCGACGGTCATCCCCAACACCCAAACTAACGGATGTCCCTCTCGCTTGCATCTCCATCTCTGTATCTATCTATAGTTTCTCCGTCAACATTTCTTTCTCGCACAGAGTCTTGCTTCCTATCACCCACACTATATATGTCTCTCCATGCATATGAATTTATAGGTTAATCTCTTTTGCACAATCGTTGTGCCTCACCCCCTCTGCTCGCCATAGATGCATGCTCCAGCCCACGCCACTATCTCTCAAAGACAAAAACACATGCTCAATTGTTGGGCCTTCTTCCCTGCATTCTCACATGCATGCATATTGTCATACCGATCCGTCTCTCCCATGTCGTTGATCTTATGACTTATGTCTTCTTTCTTTTATCACGATCATGCACGCGCACACACATACACATCCCACGTATACATGTATACCTCTCACACATGCACGTTCAAGGTCTCTATGTCTCCATACGTAGTTAATTACCCTCAATCCTAACGCCACATCGAACCGTTCTCCTCTTTTGTGCACATAACTTCCGCCTGGATGGGTAAAACACACACTCACACTTAACAATCTCCTTCTAGCTACCCCCTCCCCCCGTGCCTCTCACACTTCCCCTATATCCCCGAAACCAATAAGACCATCCCTTTGTTTAATTCCCGCCTACATGCACCATCGATATATAGTATTCTTCCTTGGTGTCTCTCGAACAAACACGTTCTCTCGATGTCGACTCCTCTCACGCGCACACACCTTCTCTTCCCTCTCTACGGGCAGTTTCTCTCTCGCACCCCATCGTTGGTGGCCTCTGCCATACACATCACCTCTCTATGATGAAGCCATGCACACTTAAATTACATCCGCCATAGAGGACCCCGCAACACACACACACAGACACACACGCACGCACCCCCCCCCACACACACACAATAAGACTCCATCTCTCTCTCTCTCTCTCACACACACACACACACACACACAAACACACACACATACACGCATGCACCCCCCACACACACACACACTTAGACTCCATCTCTCTCTCTCTCACACACACACACACAAACTAAGACTGCATCTCTCGCTCCTCTCTCTCTCTCTATCTATCTCTCTCTCTCTCTATCACACACACACACACCACACACACACTAAGACTCCATCTCACACACACATGCTCTAGGCGGAGCATTTGTTCCTATCACCCTTCATCCAACCTTACCCGTATGATAAACAATCACCTTTATTTACTTGCATAACATGGACAAATTCCACTTTACTTTAGTAGTCAGCAAACTTATCATCTGTACCCTTATAAAAAACGAGTTGGCGATGATGGTGTGCCTGCCATCTTGTAATACAGACCGTATGATCTATATCTGACGGATAGAAAGCAAACTATGATAATTTTACAAAAGATACCCGCACCTCTCTCCACATCATTATCTCCCGCAACCTCATTGCTCAGCAATTAAAAAAGGAATAAGTCTCTGGAACAATCTAGCATGCATGGTGGCCGCTGCCGCCTGCCGGCACCGTCCATCCCCATGCCTCCGCCCATTCCGACCACCAGTCACCACCACGCTCCACTCCTCCTCGCCTTATCTCTCATCTTTCATTTTTTCGATGACATTCTCGAGATACCAATTTTCTGATAAAATTCTCGAGATATCATTAGTTTTTACACATGGGATTACTCCTGCATGGGTCAATCATAACATGTGTTTTTAAAAAAAATGCATATTGATGTTCCGTGCAATGCACGAGAATCTTGCTTATAATTATATAATGCAAATCACAAGCAGGAAGTGACATTTTTTTGACACAACCACGTTAACATGGCCACGTAAATCACTAGCTAAAGTAAATACCATTATACTTATATCCCGATGCAAAAGGTTGAGTACATGTCCGAAGAGTAGAGTCACACACACGCACTCTGTCTCTCAGAATCTCACACACACACACACACACCAGTTACATGACGCCCACTTAAGCAGACACGAGTATGTTACAATTTGTGCACCCGCGGGTACATGTGATGTTGCGCACTTATTTAAGCCGGAAGGAGAACCCAAATAGTAGCTGCATTCATTCCCCTCCCGCCGCCTCTTCTCTGGTCGCCGTCACCCGGTAGCCATGGGCCGGCCGAAGGTAAGAACATACGCCATACTCCCGTCGGAGCGACGCTTTAATATGGAAATTTTAGTGGTCATGCATGCATCTTTTTGTGCTAGCACTCCTATATAAGGGTTGACCGGTTGCTTCCCTCGGACGTGCGCAGGCGGTGGAAGAGGAAGGAGAAGGGAAGCGGGCTGTGGAGTAACGTTCTTCACCACAATTTCTTAGGAAACTGAGTGCAATAATTGAGTAGTTTTGCAAACTACCAGTACTACACCTGAAACAGTTCAAAACCTATACTCCCTTGCCAGCGCGCGCTTCCCGCGTGAAACAGTCAGCGTCGCCCTAGAGCATCAGTGCCGCATTAATGCCCGGCCAGAGCGGAGGCGACCTCTCACTGGCACCGGCTTTGAAGTGGCGCGATGGCCGAGAGAGCGCCGCTTCCCGGTGCACGCAACTGCTCCACGTCGAGACTGGCCATAGGCCCTATTTGGATCCATGGGTTAGTGTTAGTTTGAGCTAGTTGGGGCTCAAATAGCCCTAAAGTATCCAAGCATCAGGGTTTAAATTGGAGCAAGTTGCATCGAACCCACCAAAAAAAACTATCCCACCCAAGAGGTGCTAACTGGAGATAGTTCTCATTGGGACCACTGAAAAATCACTTTTCTCTCTCCATGAAGTGCATTTATTGTCAATCTAAACCTGTCACCCAAACACCTCTTTGGCTACAGTTAGTTCAGGGTTAGTCATGAGTTAGTCTAACCTCTAGCTAAGTTAGAGTATCAAACAGGAGCAGTATAGGACATGCAAGTTGCTCAAAGCATACAGGCAAATTCGTACATGAAAGGATTTTTTTTCTTTTTGAAAACAGAATGTGAAAGGAATTTTTTTAGAATGCTCTTGGCATGTCTCTAACCTGTGATAGTTAACCGACCTCAATAGACGGCAGAAACGCCAGCCCGACGCACTTTGATAGAGACGAGGAGGGAGAAGCAATACAGGCTGCAGGATTACTAGGGATAGGTGTCGCACGGAAGCCAAGAAATATGGTGATAGCGTGGGTTAGCCATGTACTAGCATGATGTAACTACACTGGGCTGCCGTGTTTCGTACTCTTCCAGTCCACTATGGAGATGATTGGTTAATTTTATATCGCTGAATAATATTAAATATTATGAGTGCAGACGCTCCACCACGAGGTTCCTTGCTCCTTCTCGGTCGTCCGGAATCTATGTTCTTCCACTCTATTTTTTACGTGAGCTTTGTTCATCCTTTTTCCAACACGCGAGACATCTAGCATCAAGGTGCACGTGTTATGCAAGGATCGTTCCATCTATATGAAGAAGACGTGGTACTAGAACTACGAGACGGACATGTACCCAGGAGTGGACGTACGAACCTGAGTAATTTAGCGCAGTAAGTGAAGAAGAAAGGCACAAATGGTATGAACATGCGTGGCATATAGGGTGTGTTTGGTTGCGTTCTCGTTTCAGCATAGTTTTTCCCTCTTCAAGCATGTTCAACTCAACACCCCTCTTCATGCATGCTCTCTTCATGCATGCTTCTAGTGTATTTGTGCTAAACTAGTGTGGACTCATGCAGCCTCCATACACTCTACCAAACACCCAAAAGTAGGTCGAGAAGGGAACTCTTGGGCGGCATTTGTCTCTTACTACGTACTACCACTAAATGTTGTACGTGCAATGCACGGTGATGTTATGGAGTACGTGCCTAAGTACTCTACTACTACTATATTAGTTGGAGGCACATATTAACTTTTATATTTGTTTAGTGTATGCCCCGAGACCTTCCAACTAGACATGTCTTTCTCTCCAGGTCGCACTTTGTATCATTCATACCACTAAGTACTACTACGTGTGGTCTCCGACCCAGAAGTGGAAGAAGTGGAGACGCTCTACCACGCTGTTTTTTTACGCTGGGCTCTACCACGCTGTTTATGTCCCACTCCTTTCGCTGACGTGTGGGACATCCAGCACGTGCCGTGTTTGGCACCCTTCATCGTAAGAGTTGAAACGCTAGCATTCATCAGAAATAAAAAATAATTATAAATCGGCAGTGATACTATTTTTTTGCGAACCAATCAGCAGTGATACTATACCACGTGGTTTCCTTGCTCCTCGATATCGGAAAGAATACTTCCATTCGCCAACATGTGGGACGTCGACCATCCCAGTCCACTTGCCATGCATGCAGAACTCCAAGGGAGAGTCACCCAGGTCGTCGCGCCGCAGTAACAATGACTAATGAGCCGTCAAATCACAGGCCCACTTCCCACTTTGAAGTTGCTCGGATGAAGGAACCATCATGACTTCGTTGAATTCCGCTTCTTGAAGAAAACTACTGTACCAGTAGAACTGCTAGCTACAGTATTTACTCCAACAGAGGCCTCCTTTCGTTCATAGGATAGGAATATGAAAATCATAGGAAGTGAGAAGACATGCATCTCAATTCCTATAGAGAAAGAGATGCCATTTGATGCTTAGGATAGGAATTTTTTCATTTAGTCTAGGCTAATGTACTGGCAATTTGCTCTAAAAACTATAGTAGTAAATAGTAGTACTGGTACATGCTCGTACTCAGACACAGACACACACACTAACTACTAGTACTACTACTTCTCACATGCTAGCCAGACACCGTCGTTCTCCTTCCCGGCTTTGTCGGCGCCACCCCACCGTGCTTGGATCTCCGCCGACCTCTCCGCAGCAGCGCGTGCGTCCTTTTCTTTCTTGCGGCGGCGGGCCTCTCTTTTCTTGAGTGCTTTCTGACTTTTCCGCTCCCTCTGTGTGGCTTTGGCCGCCTCTTGCTCTACCGCCCATTCAGCCTTGGCATCTTCAAATTCCTCCCACATAGTTGTGAGGTCACGAGCGGCAGTGAACTCGGCACGACGGGATGCCATCTCTTCCCTATCATTTTGTCTGCGGTCGTGGGCGGCGAGGAACTCGGCGCGACGGGATGCCATCGCTGCCTTACCGGTTAGTGTGCGGCGCGGTGGCATGAACAACGCTTGGTGAGAGCTCTGGGGTGGAGTGGCCGGACAACCGTATAGTGCATTGGTTTGTCAAGAGCTCAAGGACAGAAGACGAAGCAAATTAGGATTCCCCTTCAATCCTGGTCATTTATTATCGAGTAAAATGCATTGGCGGTCATCGAACTTGTCTTGATAGCTCACTTTGATCATTGCATACGAGATATGGTGATTATACGGTCACTGGCTCAGCATATAGCTCCGTATTTGTATGGTTGACCAGTCAAACAGTCCGCATGTGCCTCATCAGCTCATGTTCTTTATCTATCTATGCGGGCCTACCTGTGAATGGAGAAAGAAATATAGTAAAAACCAAAATTATGCGTATGTGGGGAATCAAACCACGGACTCGTCGCTGCAACGCACCCTCGTCAGCCAAATGAAAATGAAATACTTCGCGTTAGACACTCACGCTCACGCTGTCAAAGCATGCTAATGCATGCACGTCGCCCTCTAAATCAAAGTCCTGCTCATGGCGCAACGCAAACGGTGAACCCATCACCTGCGCGCCCTGGCGGTGCCTGACATTACTGTTTAAATGTTTGATGGAGGCCTACGCGAACGCCGAGCATGTATTCACCTGGCTCAACACCAACGGTCATACTCGGACCGCCTTGCTCATGTATATCGTCCATCACAACGACAATCTATAAAACAGCCTAAGCTAGAGAGGGTACTATGGTAGTATGGTACGGAGTATATGTACTATCATGAGCGACCGATCTTAGTGCCACTGCACACCGAAACCCCTTCCATCGCTAGCGCGCGCTTCCGCTGAAAACGGTCACCGCTCTCCGAATGTCAATGCCGCATTCACCTGACTTAACTGCAGGTGCAATTGGTGTGTCACTGACATGCGGGCCAGACGCCCGTTGGGCCCACATGTCAGTAACCCAAACGCATATGCAGTTAAGTCACTAAAGCAGCGTCCGCATTCACGCCCGACGAACCTACTCCGGCGCCAGTTGTCCATCCAGCTGCCGTGGCTCATTGCCATTCGCCCGCTATATTAACTTTGCCCCAGCTCCCAGCCATAGCCCAAGACCCACACTTATTCTCCTCTGGTCCCTTTCTTCTATCGGCACCACTTCAACCATGGCCTCCTGGCACTCCGAAGCTCTCTTGGACGTACAGTCGCAGGAGCAGACAAGGGACATCGGCGGCTCCGCTCCGGGCGTGCTCCAAAGCTCTCTTTGACGTACTGTTGCAGGATCAAACGAAGGAGATCGCCGGCATCCCCCCCCCCCCCGGCCACCTTCCGCCGCCATGACCACAAAGCCGGCGTGCGTGCGTGGGCGCAACCGGCAGTGAGGAAGAGTAGTATACGGTAGGTCACCGCCGCTCTGGTCCCGGGAAGGCCACCACTACTCCACTCAGTCGACGCCAAGCTTGGTGGTGTAAACATCGGTGGCTGATTAGCCGCTTGACGGCGACGTGGAGGCGGAAATCTTCAGAACCTTGTGCTCCGGCCGGAGGAGGAGGTTATCGAGGCGGATGAGGAGGAGGCAAAGGCAATGGCCGGCTTTCTCGGGTTCATGGTCGGACATGGTGGTCGGGTGCCGGTGATCGTTTAGATTAGGTTTACAGTAGGTTTAGTACGGTTTGTGCAAAATATGTAATGAATTTCGTCCAGTTTGTAGGAAAAGTTTTCGAAATGTAATGAATTTCATCCGGTTAATTTGAAATTTGCTTTATTTGCACGAATTTCGTCCGGTTAGTTCATATAGTTGTTGAAAGGTATGCGGGCAGCATCGGATGGCATCCATCCGTGTCCTCGGACAGATGCCGGTGTAATTTGTGGGCAGCACTGGAGATGCCCTAACTATCATGCTATAATCGCTAACAATCCTCCATTATTTGGCAGGGAACAATTATCCCTCAATCAAAATCAGATCCGTGGTGTTTCTCACTCCTCCCGCGTAAGAGTGTAAACTCTTGCTTACATAAAAATGGAGCAAGTGGACGGCACTGTAGCACGTCATATCACTTGAACTAGCCCGCCTAACGAGCGGGAAAGCACCGCCCTCGTCATTTTGTTCTGGATTTCTATCGATCGATCACGCAAAAATGTTAAGCTTCGCAAGTTCTAAAGGAAAAGGAGGCACACTTACGACTCGTACGCGTCGCAACCCCGATAGTCCAGCTCGCACACCGCTCACCAGAGGGGACACGCATTGTCTTGCAATTTCACTGACATGTGGGACCGTAATTGAATAAACCGTCGATAGCCGAAATCTTATCGCTCGGCGGGCGTCGGCTGAGAAGAGAGAAACGGGGGAGGGAGAAGAGATCTCCCTCCCGCCACGCACAGACTCCAAGAAATATATGGTGATAATGTGAGGTGGGCCATGCTGGAGTCCGGACCACTTCCGGAGCCTGCTCTCACCGCCCTGGCCCCTCAAGACGCCAGCTGCCCGCTGCATGCATAGCAAGTAGTCCCCGCTTATGTGGAGGAGAGAGAGGCATTGACAAAGTCAAGGAGTAACAGTGGAGACAATAGCTTTCATAAAAAATGAACAATGAATACTCGTTGCTCGTCCTCTATATCGGAAAGAATACTTTCATTCGTCGACATGTGGGACGTCGACCATCCTGGTCCACCTGCCATGCACAAAATTATCCTGGTCTACCCCGGTCGTATCGCAGGCCCAACCTTTCCCACTATAAGTTGTTCGGACGAAGGAACCATCATGACTTCATTGAATTCCGCTTCTTCAAGAAAACTTACTATACCCGCAATACTGCTACCACACGCGAAGACTGGACGTCACTGTACCACGTCATATCACTAAAACCCACTAGGCCAAACTAGCCCGCCTAGGTCATCTACTTTGGAACGGAGGGAGTACGTCTCTGCACTGCTATGATTTTGTGTTGCACGTTCTCTATACTTTTTCTACGATTTTCCTACCCTATAAACCAAATGAGGCCTGAATGTATGTCGGCTATTGGTCGATCGACGAGGGATAAGTATAAGCATACCACGAGCTCATCAGCCCCAACGTTTCTCTTTGGTGAGTGTTTTGCAAGTACTATAGCTCGCACAGTAGCTAGCCTACTAACACCAAGAATCATCAAACAAGCCCTGCTGATATGATAAACAGTTCAAACTTACATCTAAGCATGCCATATATTACATCAAAAGCTGGTGAGGATACATCTGTTTCCATAACTCGGAGAGGGTTCGCATGATTCATCGCATGATTCACTATCCAACAAAAGTAGCAAGATCCGGCCACACAAGACAGTGCACTAGCCCTAAGATGGTTTGATAACACGCATCGTTCTGGTAATTAAACACAGGGCAATGCAAACTACCCTAAAGGATTAGCGCGACCAACTATTTCTCGTCATTGATCACTCGGGCAATGACCACAGCACACACAGCGGCATGGGAATCGATTTCTGGGGCGATGTCCACAGGACTGACCGCAACATCGGAATCGATCTCTGGGGCGATGTCCACAGGATGGACAGCGGCATCGAAATCGATCTCTGGGGTGATGCCAACAGGACGGGCCACGACATCAGAATCATCAAGGACAACCACCGGCACCTGCACAACCCTAACATATTAGCAAGCACATTGCAAATAATCAAAAACTAGAACTATGGTAATAAGCCATTATTTTTTACCTTGTGCAGCTCACCGGGGGTTCTCATCCCTCCGGGGGCCATCTCCTCGTCCTCGATGGGGGCCATCACCTTGCCAGGGAATACTGCTTCTCAACGGCGACTATCTCCTCAAACTCGGTCTTGAGCCTCACATAGGTGGCAATCAGAGTTCCTGGGGTAGGTATGGTGGGGCCCTTGCTGTTCTTCCAACATTCTTTGAGGAGTTCGTCCGCCAACATCCTCAACTCTTTGGCTAGTGCTTGTTTCTTGGAGTTCTTCGTCTCCATGGGTTGGCCCGCCAATATGGTCAACTCGTTGGTCGGTGCTCGCTTCCTAGAGATCGCTGTCTCTAGTGGGTTGTCCACCGGCAACTCTTTGCCTAGTGCTCCAGGATCCATCAATGAACTGACAAACAAAAAGCAATTGAAAGGAAACCACAATCGCAATGAAAACGGGAAAAGAATAGGATGTGAGAATTGGTCGGTGCTTCACAAAAAGAAGATTATTGGAATGAAAATATAACAGCATAATTGATTCACCCACCTTTCCTTCGTCGGTACAGAAGAAAAATAGCAGAAGTGAGTAGCCTGGAGTGAGGTTTTCTTCAAGAAAGGGAAGAAAGGGCTTGAACAAGCATTCCAATGAAATGATGGTTGCTTCGTCCAGTCCAACTTGGAGGCCACCTTACCACTGCTGGTAAAGGTGTGGGTTTTGTGATATGACGGGTCATGACGGCCACACCGGGGTGACAGGTGAGTCTCGACTGTAGCACCTCGCTGTGATTTGGTGGATGGCACGCGGGCCCGGATGCTTTGAAATGTCCCGCATGTAGATAGAGTGGCTAGTCATATAGGAGTGCTCAATATTGTGCACCGCGACCAAGGCGGAGAGGAAAACGAGAGAACTACGTAATCAATGCATGAGTTTAATTAGGGTAGTTTTGTAAAGTACGAGATACAGTACATTCCTCCAATCGCAAAATGCCTTTGTTCATGAGATTTGAGATTTGAGGCCTATAAACCAGAAGGGAGGGGGTACTGCACACGGTGTAGTCTAGTCACTTGTTGAAATATCTAGAAAGGCAAATACTCCTTTCTGGTTTACAGGTCTATACTACTCCCTCCGTCTAGGTGTGTAAGTCATCTTACAAAAACCAAATAGTCCCAAAACACTTAGGCACGGTGCATTAACTTCTACCTTGTTTCTTGTTTCTTGACATATCAACCAATAAGAGATGAGAGGTGTGCATGCTTTTAATGACTTGCAATGGCTAGTTGTTGTCTACTACACAACCTTCTTCTTGTAGACATTGTTGGGCCTGCAAGTGCACAGGTTTGTAGGACAGTAGCAAATTTCCCTCAAGTGGATGACCTAAGTTTTATCAATCCATAGGAGGCGTAGGAGGAAGATGGTCTCTCTCAAACAACCCTGCAACCAAATAACAAAAAGTCTCTTGTGTCCCCAACACACCCAATACAATGGCAAATTGTATAGGTGCACTAGTTTGGCGAAGAGATGGTGATACAAGTGCAAAATAGATAGTAGATATGGGTTTTTGTAATCTGAAAATATAGAAACAGCAAGGTAACAAGTGGTAAAAGTGAGCGTAAACGGTATTGCAATGATAGGAAACAAGGCCTAGGGTTCATACTTTCACTAGTGTAAGTTCTCTGAACAATAATAACATAGATAGATAATATGACAAGCCCTCAACATGCGACAAAGAGTCACTCTGAAGCCACTAATAGCGGAGAACAAACGTAGAGATTATGGTCGGGTCCGAAACCACCACAAAGCTATTCTTTCGGATCAATCTATAAAAGAGTTCGTACTAGAATAACACCTTAAGATACAAATCAACCAAAACCCTAATGTCACCTAGATACTCCATTGTGACCTCAAGTATCCGTGGGCATGATTATACGATATGCATCACACAATCTCAGAATCATCCAACCAACATAAAAGTACTTCAAAGAGTGCCCCAAAGTTTCTACCGGAGAATCAAGAACGTGTGCCAACCCCTATGCATAGGTTCCCAAGTGTCACGAAACCCGCAAGTTGATCACCAAAACATACATCAAGTGGCACATGATATCCCATTGTCACCACAGATAATCATGGCAAGACATACATCAAGTGTTCTCAAAAAGACTCAATCCGATAAGAAAACTTCAAAGGGGAAACTCAATTCATCACAAGAGAGTAGAGGGGGGAGAAACATCATAAGATCCAACTACAATAGCAAAGCTCAGGATACATCAAGATCGTGCCATAGAGGAACACGAGAGAGAACACGAGAGAGAGAGAGAGAGAGAGATCAAACACATAGCTACTGGTACATACCCTCAGCCCCGAGGGTGAACTACTCCCTCCTCGTCATGGATAGCGCCGGGATGATGAAGATGGCCTTTGGTGATGGGATCCCCCTCCGGCAGGTGTTTTTAACAGGTCCCGATTAGTTTTGGTGGCTACAGAGGCTTGCGGCAGCGAACTCCCGATCTATCTTACATTACGGAAGTTTTAGGGCACGTGGTATATATGGGTGCGGGGAGAACATCGGTGGAGCTATGGGGCCCCACGAGGCGGGGCACGCCCGGGGGGCGAGGGCGCCCCCACCCTCATGAGCACCGCCGATCTTCCGACGTGGGGTCCAAGTCCATCGTGGGTTTCCTTCCAAAAATAACTTCTCCAGTTGATTTCGTTCCGTTTTGACTCCGTCTGATATTCCTTTTCCTCGAAACACTGAAATAGGCATAAAACAACAAATCTGGGCCTCCGGTTAATATGTTAGTCCCAAAAATAATATAAAAGTGGATAATAAAGCCCAATATTGCCTAAAACAGTAGATAAAGTAGCATGGAGCAATCAAAAATTCTAGATACGTTGGAGACGTATCACTAGTTCATTGCATGGAATGCTATTAATTAGCAAATAAACATTGGTGACCCCAGGAGGAAACGGTGCTAAGCGCGTGGACCTATGCAGAATGAGAGCCTGGCTAGTACTCCAAGGAACCGCACCACGCGAGCGTTTGCAACTGCCACGTTCGGTTTGCGCTTGGCTCTTCGCCTCTTCGAGAAGACAAACAATGATGTTACTCCTACTTCTACAGTATCAAATCAACTGCTGCATGTCCGTCCACCTCGTGCGGGAGGGATAGCGTGTGGCAGTTTGTACTATCGCTCCTCGCTTATGCGTCCATGACAGGTGGGCCCAACAGGTGGTTGGCCCTCCTGTCATGCAGCCAAAGGCAGGTGCAGTTAAGGCACCGGAGCATAGTCCGCGAGGGAGAGGGCGTCATAGTAATCAAATTTGTCGGTCTTGTATGAGTTGACGCGACACATCAAAGCACTGCACTCGATAAAAGTCTTTTTACACATTTCAAATGGGCTACTTCATATGTAGGAGTAGACATATTCTACTTCATACGTAGTCACTTGTTGCAATCTCTAAAAAGACTTATATTTGGTAACGGAGGGAGTACAACGCATGCATGCATGCCGTGACTTTCCTTTTGATACTTGCATGTGTTGATTTGATGCACCTTGCCAAATTTTGACTATAAATTTAACTAACCAAATTTTCATGCATGTCACAAAAAATTACGGGGCTGTTTGGATTGTGACTATGTTTGTCTTATGTTGCCACATTATTTTCCCACACTTGCCACACTTGCCTAACCTGAGTTGCTCAAATTGTTAGACACACTTTGGCTTGCCTAAGGGAATCTTGCCACAATTTTTGTGTCTATGACATGTGGGGTTCACTGCTAATAAAAAAAATCTTGTCTTAGGTGTGGCTAATAAAAAAGACTTATATTTAGGAACGGAGGGAGTAGAAAATATAAATAATAATTTATGTTGGGGCAACCCATGTTTCTGCTAATTTTAGCCGTGGGCTTGTTCACAATTTTTACGAGGGGGTGGTTGTTCATTTAATGGAGGGACTTGTAGTACCAGACTTGAACGATACAAAGTGTGACCTGGCACCCCGTAACACCACTTGGAACAAGCGGGTAGCTATCTCAAAAAACAATCAACAACTAAAAAAAACCGCGACCTGGCATGTAGTAGTACACAATTTTAAATGATTGTTTTGATGGAATGAAAAAGGAAAACTACCCCACTACTTATATATAGGCCGGAGCCTCCACGCTTGCTTGCTAGGGTTGCTCTATTCACACACTCTCATCCTCTCCAGATCTAAACAAGATAGAGGTAGTAACACTGTCTTTCTTCCTTCAAAAAACACTGGCTTTCTATCCTCACCGCTGGTTACAGATCCGGACGTATCCCCCTCTGCGGTGAAGGGAGGAGGGTAGTGTTTAGGCCGTCGTCGGCAATGAGGAGGAGACCCACCGCAGCCGCACCGTTATCTCGGCGGCCGAGGCCGCGGGAGGTCCTACGATCCCTTCGTCGTTGCCTGTGGGCAGATCCGGCCTCCCGCCGCCCTCCTATCCACATCCCGACGACCTTCAGGTATATCTTTGTTTGAAACCACCTTAGCTCTACTTCCCCAGCTCGCTACGCCGCTGCATGTGCATCATTTTCTACCTCTCAGCCCCTCTCGATCGGATGGTCCAACGTCACCTATTTTTTTCTTCTATTGTTAGAGGTAAAGCTACTTCATGGAGTCGAATCTTGTACTCCCTCCGTCCGAAAATACTTGTCATTGAAATAAAGTGGGGGTGGGGGAATTTAGTATGTACATCGGACTTGGTACAAACAAGAAGGAAAGGGGATGAAAGTAGTACAGACTGGTCATCCAACCGGTCTCTTGGTCGTAAAGGGAAATATAGGGGTAACGCTATACACAGTGGTATGACTAGGACTAGATTTGCTATCCACACATAGGAGTAGGTGGCTAGAGTGAACAAAAATGGGACCAACCCAGATATGTTTCTTAGATGATTGTTTCTCGGGGAAACAAACTATGAATCACCACTTTATGCCCCTGTTTACGTACATGGTGTTGTACTGCTGGTGCACCCACTGTCCCATGCCCTTATACCAAATATTTAGGCTCCGGTCAGAATAAAGGTGCAGAAAACATAGGTCTTGATGAAAATAGAGGAATAGGAAAGGAATGTAGGTTTAAAACTATGGAACAGCGAACCGGAGGAAACTCTCAAGAGAATGTGTTCGGATGGACTACGAAATGTACAGATTTGTTTTTTAGAGTAGCATGCTTGGCATTATGAGATGTTATTTGTTTATTCAGCTGCACAGTGACTACTCTTGTCCTCACCTCACGTACCACACATAGGTTGATTTTTTTTCCGGCAAACACAGCACAACAACCTGTCTAACGTATGGCATCGAGCGCCTGCATCGGGCGTCCGCCCAAAAAATGAGCAGCGCGTGGATGTTTCTAATCCGATGGAATCAGTACTACCAGACCAGCGTTCCTATGAAACACTATTCACCTTTCCCGTGTTCCGAACTGTTGGAAGGGAAAGAATACCGTAGGAATTGTGTTCCTACGAAAATCCTGCACCAAACCTGTGAACCGAACGCAGCCTTAGTTGTTCTTAATATAATGTCCCTGGTAAGAATGAAGCCATGCCACTGTTTTTGCCTGCAATTGTTTGAGACTCTGACACGTTTAGCCAAATGTTTTTGTCTATAATTGTTTGAGACTCTGACTGTTTCCTCAGTGCCTTTTGTGCAAACAGGATATCCAATTCACCAGGTTCTTTGTTGTGACCTTTTGTGCATTTGCACAAAACTCTTCTTAAAAGAAGTGACTTTTGTGTTGTTTAACCTGGAATGTCGAAATGGAACAGTTGGTTCATTTTGGTGGAACTGCACAAAGGGAGATCTGTGTTCCAATCCTCATCATCCATATTGGCGCCATAACCTTCCTTTAGGTAAGAATGATATTTAATGCATGTGTTCATCTCTATTTTCCGACTGCCATGAGAAAATAATGCTGTTTTTACTAGTACACTTGTACTCCCTCACTGACAAAACCAATTCTGAATTAGAAGGCCAATCATGTACTTGGTTTCACCAACTTGTGAGGAGAAAGAGAAACAGAGCATGAAGAGCGAGAAGAAGAAGAATAATCAGTGCCAAGGCGATCTTGCTGAAGCCAGAGGCCTCAGTCGAGGCTATTCAAGGGCTCCGGCAATGACTACCTTACATGTGAGACGATCCTCCAGGGAGCCCTTCCACTTCTGCTGTCTCACTTAATTAATTAGGAGTACTTAAGTACCACTAATTTATTACTGCCTAATTTTCCTGTTGTAGTTAAACAAATCTTTAGTAGGACCCTATGATGAATCATGTACGTGTGAATGTTTGTCTATGGAGGTGAATCATGTGGTGGGGCAGGGAGGGAATATTATTAGTGTCATGACATAATAGTGCTATTGTTTTGCATGCCAATTTATTGCCATTGGTTCAATGAGGCAATGTTTTGCGTATTGTCCATCATGAATTTGATGCTACTGTTTGAGTAATATGCTAATGTCTTCCTATCCTTTCTCACTAAGCTAATGAAGGTTTCAGCTTGTTCCTACTTGTGCAAACAGGGATCATGTTGTGCCAATCATACATTTTAGTGGAACTACACAAGACAATACAATGAATCAGATCCCAGCCAATGCTTTAACTCTGCTGGAAGTTCTTGATAATCTTCGATATAATCTCAAAGACCGGTAAACAAGAGTGATTTCAACCATACGTTTGAAGTGCACAAAATATATACTATTGTGTGATTCCAGTGAGTGATTTATCATTTCTTATGGGACTACATGAATAAGCTTTTTTCTCGAGTTGGTGCGGGCCTAAGGCCTTCATCCATATTAGTTTGTCATTCATATCTATTTGTATCATGCTACTGTCATGAGAAACTCCTTTATCTTTGCACTTTTAAGTTTTGCAACCTATGATAAATGGCAATGCTTTGAGTGTTGAGTTGAGCTAATTGGCACTGATTAAATAAACTAATACCTCTCTTTAAGAAAGAGTACTATGTTGCTAACTTTACCCATTAAGATAATGAGGGTGCATCTATTTGTTAGTGTATGTTTCATCAACTAGTCCCACTATTACAGTAATCTCACTCTCTCAATATATGTGCCAACAGGGATGCTCGATTTTGGTGGAACTGCACAAAAACTTTGGGTGCTTCATTGCCTCGACAGCTTCCATCCTTTCCCGCCAGTCGCTAATCTCCGCTTGCTTTCTTCCTTTCTTTGTCGATCGCTTGGCTTATCTCGGCTTCGGTCAAAGGAAATAGTAATTGATATGCTACCTCACACAGGTTGGTACTGGTCTTTATCCTGATTATTGTGCCTGTCATATGTATTGGTAATTTGTATTGTGCTACTGTTTGCCGATTTCATAAAGGAGTAATTTGGAGCTTGAACTTGTAGGCAAATCATTACATCGGGTGATTTCAGTAGAACTGCACAAAATGATCAGATGGACAGGTACTTATGCTGCTGCTATCACTACCAAAAAAGACACATCTGTGACATTTTGGGCCGAACGAATTTTTTTTTCTGTCATACATATGACACTTCTATGACAATAATTGTGACAAAACCCGGTATCATCATAGATGTGGTGGGCTCCTACTTCTATGACAAAAAATCATGACAGAAAATGGGCTTTTCATCCTGGGCGGGCTGGAGACGTAGCTGCATGACATTCTTTGGGCCGTCCATGATGGAAAAAACCATGGTAGAAGCAAGGGGGAGGAAAATTTCAGGGAGTTGCCGGTTACGGTGGGAGGTCGGGGGCCGAGCGATGCGCGTTTCTCTCGTACAGGTACGCGCGTGTGTGTGAGGCATTGGCTCTAACTGAACCCGAGCGAGGCGTTGGGCTCTAACTGAACCCGAGCGATTGCACTTCAGGCTACACGCTACTGAACCCGAGCGATCGATCGATGGCTGTTAACTGAACCCGTTGGAGCGATTCCTTCGCTACTGCTGCTAACTAAAGCCGATCAATTGGATGAATAGTGGCGTTGCGGGGGGGGGGTTGGATGAGCGATGGCGGTGGCATTGCCTCTAGATGAGCAATGAGCGGTGGAGGCTGCATGAACATTAGGCGGTGGAGGGTGGTTGAGCGATGGCCGGTGGAGTAGCGGTGGAGGCTGGATGAGCAGGAGCCCATGGAGGCCGGAGGAGGTCGACGGTAGCCGTGGAGGCCGGAGGAGGTCGACGGTGGAGACGAACAGCATCCGTGGAGTCCGTTTTGCGATGCGCTACACCCTCCCGATGAATAGGACCCGTTTGACCGTGGCGCTCCAACACAAGTCCGTTTAAATGCATTTTGCGATCGCCACACCCTCCCGATCAACAAGACCCCCGTTTCGATCGTAGGAGGTCTATTTCCTCAGTTTTGTGGTACGCCACACCCCTCCCAATCAACAGGACCCCCGTTTCGACTGTAGGAGGTCTGTTTCCTCCGTTTTGCGGTACGCCAGACCCCTCCCGATGAACAGGATCCCGTTTCGAACGTGTCCGGTCAAACACAAGGCCGTTTCCTTCGATGTGTGGTACGCCAGGCCTCGTTTCCATCACCTGTTCCGTCCAAGCCCTCCCGATGAACACGACCACACATTTCGTTCCAACCCAGCCGGTTGGCTCCCACGCGTTCCGTTGCCTCCCGATGAACACGACGCATTCTGTTGCCTCCCCATGAACACGACGCATTCTGTTGCCTCCCCATGAACATGACGACGATGCTGTTTCTCCGTTCCAACCCAGCCATGTACACGAGCCCTCGCCGTACGTATGCGCGAGTAGGCGTTCGAGACCCCGCCCGTATGTACACATACGTTGCCATATTTTCTTTCTTGCACCCTGGCCGTTGTGCGTACGTGTACATGCTACGTGCGCGCCTCTACTACAACCCGTGCGCGCCTCTACATCCACCAGTATATATGTACGTACACGTTGGAGACCAGAATGACAATGCTACGTACGCTTCCACCAGGTGGGTCCTGACTGTCAGGCACTTCCTCACGTGCAAAGATGTAGCTGGTGGGTCCTAGCAGTCAGGGGGGTGAATCGTTTTTTTCGGTTGCACTTCCTTGCGTGTGAAGATGTAGATGGTGGGTCCCAGCAGACAGGGGGAAATGTTTTTTCCGCAAAATATGGTGGCCCGTCCGGTGGGTCCCCGCTGTCAGGTGGAGGAATAACTATTTTGCACGTAATAAGGAGGCACTTCCTTGCTGCAGCCGTGGACCTAGCTGTCAGCCTCTCCACATACAGTCCATGTCCGATGGAAGCCATTCCTTAACCACGTTGACCACGCCGCGCTGAGAGCACCAGGGCGGTGGACGACAGGGAGGCCTAGGAAGGGGACGACGCGGAGCCGGGGAAGACGCGGCAGTGGATGCCCACGCGTAGAGGAGTATGAGGGATCACTCGTTCGGCTGCGGTGTGAGGCTGTCGTCGCCGCAGAATAATAGGGGGTGTGGGTGCGTAGAGGGATGGCCTAGCCAGCGGTGGGTGTAGTAGCGGGCGTTGAGGCCTCCGCGGCATCACAGCCGGCCACGGGCGGCAGGAGCAGGCAGCACGACCGGCGCTGCTTTGGGCGGCTGGAGCAAGAAGACCAGAGGTTGAAGAAGCACTATGGCCGTTGGATGGACATCGTACATTCACTGGAGCTAGAATCATTCATATATTGACTAAAGTTGACAAAGGCCTCCATCCCAGTCAACTTAGTAGGCCCACAAGTCAGCCTCCCACCAAGTTTGGTCCCAGCTAGCAGGGGGTATTCATTTTTTTGTGTAATAAGGAGGCACTTCCGGTGGGTCCGAGCTGACAGCGGGGGGACGTTTTTTTTTGCAAAATACGGTGGCCCGTCCTATGGGTCCCATCAGTCAGGGGGAAACATTTTTTCATGAAATACTGGTGGCCCGTCCGATGGGTCCCTGTTGTCAGGTGGAGGAATAATTATTTTCCGTGTAATAAGGAGGCACTTCCTTGCGGCTGTCGTGGACCCAGCTGTGAGCCTCTCCACGTACAGTACTCTTCCGATGGAAGTCGGTCGTTGACCACATTGGCCACGCCGCGCCGAGAGCACTACGGTGGTGGACGACGGCGAGGTCTAGGAAGACGACGACGCGGAGCCGGGGAAGACGCGGCAGTGGAATCCCACACGGAGAGGAGTACGAGGGTTCACCGGTTCGGCTGCGGTGTGAGGCTGCCGTCACCGCAGAATAACAGGGGGTGTGGGTGAGTACAGGGATGCCCTAGCCAGCGGTGGGAGAAGTAGGGCGCTGAGGCCTGTGCAGCAGCACAGCCGGCCACGGGAGGCGGGAGCAGGCGGTCCCGCCGGCGCTGCTTTGGTGGCTGGAGCAAGAAGATCAGAGATTGAAGAAACACGACGGCCATTGGATTGACATCCAATCATTACGTCTGCTCGAATCGTTTTTTGACATAGTATATAATAACTAAAAAAAATCTTACATACGCGTCAACTAAACAGGCCCACAAGTCAGACCACTCCCTCTCTTTTTAATAATTTATATATAGCTCATGGCAACTTCTTATGCAATTTATTGCAGTCATTTTTTTTGGTTGGCCAGGGCCAATTTCACATATTTCTGTGGGTTCCAAACTATTTTTAATACCAAAATGTCGAACCAGATTTAAAGTACTTTGAAGTATATTTAAATTAGGTTAATGCCCAGTGAAATAGGAATCTGGAAATGTGAAAAAAAATCAGAAATTATAAAGTAATTGCCAATTTGTCATATAAGTCGTGATCACCGAATGCACGTGTACAGTGATCCCAGAGATTAATGCTCACTGAACACACAGAAGCTGAATAACAAGAGTCTTACATCCATACATATCGTATTACGCAAGTAGGACCATTATGGTCGAGTCTTGAGTATAACATCGCAGCGGAAATCTTCAATAACAACTTGGACCCATGCCATCTGCCTTAACCCTATAGGCATTCTGACTGGGAAGCGTCCTAGCTCGCATGTTCGTCACTGAAGTGTTCTTCATCACATCCTGTTCTTCCATGCAGGTCAATTAAATAACCAAGGCAAGCCAATGAGTACTTTGAATGTACTACTTAAGCAACCCATGTTTTGGTTCAAGATACAACAATGCATGATATAGGTAAATTTTTGCAGAAAGCTAGTTTTGAGTGCAATGACATGTTCAACAACTTGTAAGACATGCAACAAGATAATTCAAGTAACCATGAGGACAGGTTACAGATATCAACATAAATAGAGTGGGCACCAACCCATCTCAATCATGTCAAGTCCTTTGACTTGACCCAAGTCATTTTATCAACACACACGCACACACACGGTTTGTAAACATGTGGACGTAGCCCAAGAGCGGTTACCCAACTGTCCATGACCGTGGACACGGCTATTCGAATAGTTTTACACTCTGCAGAGGTTGCACACTGTACCCACAAGATCCGGGGAACTTCCGTGTCATCCACGACCCGCGGTACCTCAAGCACCCGGGGTACCGATCACTACCTTTCCCTAGACGACACTAACATGGAGTCCACTCGATTGGTAGTAACCCCCGTGCTTTACATTTCACATCATAAAGTTGTGGAGCCTCGCTCCCATATTCATCACATACCACAAGCACGGGGTACCAACGGTGTGTCCGGTCTTTGTAAAACAGCATATGGCCGCCCTACAGCACGACCCGTCCCGAGAGAGAGCAATAACTCTCCCCCGTCACTAGTAATGCGGGCTCCAAGCTAGTATCGACCTAGGTAATCAATAATGCCCTTTCCCATATAAGGGTAGAGTGGTTGCGCATGTAAGGTTGGGATAACGGTCGCAACTTCGACCAATCCATTTTCGAAAACAACACACACACTTGCCTCGGTACACCACTTCGTAATCAAGTGGTTACCCATCTCATCATCTCCCTCGGGCATAAGTGGCACCCGACGGGGTTTTTGAAAAGACTTTTGAGAATACCTTGTCTCCATCACCATGCATGTTCCCGTCCCTTTTTGCGTAGCACTACTTTAGCATCCTACCTACTCCCACCGGCATAACCCTCATAAGAAGGTAGGGTCATGCACAATGCAAGTATCAATGAGGAATTAATGGTGGCAAACCATCAACGTGGGTACCACCTCATCATGATTCGGATGCAACAATAATAAGGTATTGTATGACATGCATAAAAAGGTTTCATAGACATGGTCATAGGGCTGCTTGCCTGGTTCCTCAAAGTCTTCAAGTCTTCTGGTCCTTCTCCAAGTACTCCATCTACTTCGTCAACTAACGTCGGAAACAATCATAATAAGCAACACAACAAGGCAAAAATAAAAGTGCTCTAAAAATGTGAAGTTGACTTTTATTGGATACCTCTGGTCATATGAGGAATGACCAAAGTGATTTCATTGGAAGTGGATCAATGGATATTTCTAAACATTTCGATATGATGGACTCAAGGGGTTTATGGAATTGCAAGAAGTGTACAGAAGAATTAATTTGAAAAATGAGAAAAGGCACCCATTTAACAAAGGATGATTTTTGAAGCATCTAGGATTTGGTTTCACTGGATTTGGAGTTCAAAGGAATTTCCCATGAATTTGCAAGGTTGACAAACATGAAGAAATGGCTCATTATTTTGTGGGGCACAGAAGGTATTAAGAAAAATGTTCATAAACTAAGTTATGAACTTAGAAGCATCTAGGAATTTGAATCATGGAATTTGGATCAAAAATGGGCTCTCTGTGATTTTCTAAAGTTCATCACAGAAATAGAAAAATGGGGATTTGATAAATATTTGTGAAGAAAAGGTTTCTGGAAAAATGTGCAAGTTGCACCATGAGATAGATCATGATTTTATGAGCCACTAGAAATTTGAATCATCAAATTTGGACTCCATTTGAATTGTTTATGGATATTACAACTTTACAGAAAAAGAAAAAGAAAAGGCAAAGGGGGGGTGTACCCTTATCCAAATAAGACCAGCGAAAGATAGCGATGGGCGGCCAGCCGCTCAAGCTACCGGGCGACGGGGGTGACGTCGAAGATGGCTTCACGGGAGGGCGCTTTCACCGTGGAAACGCGGGAGTAGCGCGGCCCGCCTCCACTTACGCGAGCGAGCAAGCGCGCGGTGGGGTTTTAAACCTGACAGGCAGGGCCCCCTGTCAGGATGTGAGGCTGACCGACGGGCCCCATGCCGTCGTCGTCAACCTCCGTCCAGAGAGGACGGCCAGCTCACCAGCGTCGCTTTGGTCGACGGCGAGGCGATCCGAGGGCACCGGCGTGCTCAGGGCGTAGTCGCCGTTCGGGTGGAGGTGGAGGCGGTCGCCGGAGCGCAGGGGTTCGCCGGCGACGAGGAGGACGGCGGCAAAGCTTCAGGAGGAGTTCGCCCCGGTCGATTTCGGCTGCAAACGACGCGGGGGAAAGAGGGGAAATGGTCAGAGAGGTGAGGCGGTTCCAGATCGAGAGAGGGAGATGGCAACGGAGGCCTGTACCGCGAGATCGAGGAGACCCGAGGCGGCGAAGCTCGAGCTCGATCTCGAGCTCGGGCGCTTCTGGAGATGAACTGGGGGTGCAGGGGGATGACTTGGTGGTGCAGAGAGCGAGGGTGAGGGTGGAAGGGCTCGGGGAGGCCTTTATATAGGCGAACGGCGGTCCACCGTGGGCTCGTGCGCCGGTGGGCTCGTGCTCGTCGCTACGGTCCTCGGGAGGGCGCTGCACCGTGTCTAGGGTGCTTGTGGGGGTCGACTACGCCCAGGGGAAGAAGAGAGAGGGGGGGGGCAGGGGCCAAAGGCACCGCGCATGTGAGCACGCTCACTGGTGGGCTCGGGCGGCCCTTGTTCGCTAGCGCGGAGGCGCAGGGAGGAGGAGAGAGGAGGGGGCCGACCGGGTAGCGTGCCGCGGACGCCGAGGCGCATCGCCAGGCGCGCTGGGGAGGCCCGAGGTGGCCGGAGCTGCTTGGCAGGGGGCGGCTACAGTCTTGAGCCTTGCATCAGAAGGCCCAGAGCACCCAAATGGCCGGCATGGCATTTTCTATGCCTTGTGGGCGCGGCCAACCATGTCCAGTAGCTCAAGGGTGGAGTAAAGAAGGAGGGGGAGGCATTGGATGCTCTGGATGGCCACTGGGGTGAGGAGAGAGGTGAGGAAGAGGGAGAAAGGGGCTGTCCAGAGAGAGAAAGAGAGATTTTACCCATCCAACAATTGAGCTGTGGACTTGCCATTGTTACTGGAGGTGAAAGGGGTCTAGGAGGAGCTGTGGTAAAAAATTGAGCTCTCCAAGAATAGTGGAAGGGGTCAAAATAGTGGTTTTTGCAAAATGTCAGAAGGTGTTTGATGCTTGTTTGGTTGATCAAATGAACTCCAAATGCCATGAGACTCCACAGGGTGAAATGACTCATATAAATATTACCTTCCACCAATTTGGAGATTATTTGGGAAAAGTTGCAAATGCAACTTTTGTAAACCCTAGAAATGAGCAGGAATAGACTAGAGTAGATCTAGTTGAGCAAATAACTTCTCCTTGGTGCACCACTTGGTGTAGTGGCCTCATTTGGTCATGTGAACATGCTCACAAAAGTTGGGGTCAAGGGGAGAAAGTTGGTAGTACAAAGTTGCCCAAGCTTGATTCTGGTCAGAGAGGGTTTTGGGGCCTTTTGGTGAACCAAAATGACTTTGATTGACATGAGGCTTTGCAAGATCATCACAATATGCATTTGTGACTTGCTGGATTTTTCTTGGATTATTGTGAAAATATTTCCTGTAGAAATATTTCAAATCCTTGAAATGGGCAGAAATGGTTTTGAGGAGATTTCATGGAGTTATACAATTCTCCATGACATGATACTTGTCAAGATCATCAAACATGTCATATGGGACATGATAGAATTTCTTGGAATTTTTGGAGAATATTTCCTTTGTAAATATTTCAAAAGCTTGAAATATCCAGAAATGGTTTTTGAGGAATTTGACCAATATTTTGAACATGACCATGTGTTGAAACTCTTATATATGGACAATATATGTCCTATGAGTTTCCCTAAATTTTGTCAAATATTTTTGAAACAATAAAATAATTTTTCCATATTAAAGACCATTTCTGGCCTTAAGAAAAAGCTTTTAAATAAAATAGTAAAACAGTTTCTAAAAATATATTTTTGTGGTTTCTGGGTATCCTATATCTAATAGGTTTCAAATATACCTTTTGAAAGATTTTTCACACCTCAAATCAAGTACTTGCAGTGCAATCCTCAATTCAGGGGTTTTTGAGAAACTAATTTTTGAAAATACCATTTGGCCAAATTATTTTTGTAAGAAATTATTTTTATGTCCTATACACATGGCATGATCATTGGTTCAAGAGTTTGGAGCAAGGAGATGAAGTATAGGAGTTAGAGGATTTATTTGATTTTTAGAGCACTTGCAAACAGCAAACAAAAATCCAATCAAGCAAAGTCCAAAACACTCAAAAGTTTTTGTCAAACCACATTTTAGCATGATTTATTGACTTAAGTGTTGTGGCATGAAAAATAGAGTGTGACAGACCTATCCCCCTTACAAGAATCTCGTCCCCGAGATTCCTAGACTAGGCGCGGAAAGGGATACAGAAACTTGGATATGTGGTAGTCCTCAAGTCCTCATGTTGCTCCTCCTTCCGTGTAGTGCTCCATTGAGATTGAAGTACTTGATGGTGTGGCTTCATGTTTGACACTCTTCTTGATCCAGGTTGCTAATGTGTAGCTCGCGGTAGGTTAGATTGGGCTAGGGGTCGATGGCTTGGTGGTTAGTGTCCTTATCAGTGCTCGGGCTAGCTAGGAAGTTGGAAGCACTTCCGGGGTTGTGATGCATGGAAAGCATTGTGCACATCAGGTAACTCAGGTGGCAACTCTAGCTGGTAGTCGTCTACTCTTCGTCTTGAAGTGATCTCGAAGGGGGTTGTTAACTCTTGGAGTGATCTTGAAGGGGGCCGATGAATCTTGGTGTGGGTCTCTTTGTCATGGAAATGCTCGGTTCCTTAGAGAGGAGTGTTTTGCAGATATGCCTGGTCTTTGATGCGGAGGTATACTTCTTGAAGATGGTGGTTGGTGTAGTTCTTCTTCCTGGACATGGCGATCTTCAGATGTTCCCTTGACCAGCTCAGTGATTCTTCTTCCGTCTTCGGGTGGACAAGTAGGTCACCGAAGAAAGATGACAACCAACTTGTCCAAGCACTCCATGAAGTCTATGGGGTACGTAAAGTGGGCTGAGGCATTGGTGGTGGTCATGGTTGAGCATTGGCCAAGGTCTTATCGATCTAGAACCAAAGCCTGTGGTCATGATCTGACCATGTTATGGTTTGGTAGGGCTTAAGGGTTTCAAGGATTCTAGTGTGCGGGTGAACGCTTATCGTCTCATCCTTAAGCACAGTTTCTGAGATGCCAATAGTTCTACCTAGTCTTCACATCATATTACCAAAAGAATCATCTCGTATAGGTCAACTCCAATCATCACTCATGTTATTCATATCCTCATGACTCTCAAGAGGAGGTCTAACAAAATCATATATGTCCACAATCCCCAAACTCATATGTATGTCTAACCCTAAGAATCCATGGGTAGAACATACAAGCTTCCAACCTGGATTAAAACAGGACAATACAAGTGCTCATCCTATTCTTCCAAGGTCCATGCTAGTGCATCTCTATCCTAAGGAAACACGTCGTATGTGGCTCCAAGATCTTGTTTCCTTTCTATCAACCCCAGCAACCTGTTAACTTCCATCAATCACTACTCAATCCATTAATTCTACAAATCCAATGCCTATGCTGGTGTTTCACATGATCTCCTAATGTTCCTATAATCCCCAGATACTTGAAAGGGCTGCCTTACTATAGTCAGTCCACCAATTTCCATTATTGTGATATAGTAATGCTCCAAGGTCAAGCTCACAAAGACTCCTAAATAAACTCCGACAATTAGTCCAATCTCCTAGTTTATCGTCCACCAAGAAACATGGTGTCATGATCAAGATCATCAGTCTAAATCCAATTTACTCCGAACCATGTAGACATACTCAGCATCTATACTCAACTAGGATCACCTATTTAAATCCAAATCTCTTGTCCAACGAGAATTCCTACATGTTCCCCAAGTCATTTACGTAGTATCAACTGTCTCCTAACAATATCCCATGGCTAAGTTAAATCCAAATACTTCCAAGAATTCTAGCTTGCGAACACAATTATCCTACTAAATCCAATTTACTCAGGGGTAATGAAAGCTATGCTAATCTATACTCATGATCCCACCAAGTTCATCTACCAACATCAAAGCCTCATAATCCACCAAATAGTCTCATAATTCCTCAAGTCATTGATATAAACTCACCAAGTCATCTGTCCTCAAATCCTATATCCTCAAACTGGTCTTCCCTATGGCATCGTCAGTCCTGGTGCTATATTAGGATGATAATGTGCTTGTTCACTATGTCCACTAGTTCCATAATGAACCCAGTGTTGTGCGAGGTTTACAGAGGCTTAACTGGTTCTCTTGCAATTCTGTGGGTCAAGCACATGGTTAAGGACTGGGGTATCTCATGAAGTCTCGAAGGGTCTAGGAATGGGTTTCTAGTCTGGAGGGTTAAACATAACCCTACGGGGTTTCACTTGGTCGAGGAGGCTGCAACAGAAGTCTTCAGTGCTAGTTGGTCGCCGAAGTAGACTCCTTGGTGCATCTTGTCTTGCTGGTCTTCCGTTGAGGAGAGAGATGAGAGGGAGAGGTAGTATAGAGGAGGGGAGTGCCTAAAGGGGGTTCTATAGTGCAGGTGCAAACAAACAAGTGCCAAAAAGGCCAAACAAAAACAACAAAATAAGGCAGGTGATATAGTTGTGTACTTGTTGCCTAGGGCAAAAAGGGCGACTGATATCAAAACACAAACAAATAAAAGCAAGCAACACACAATCATGGTTCTATTCGAACCATCATACGGACTCGACTGCGCATAGGGGGTACACGACTCATCCTACCCTAGGGGTTCTCGGACTCAGTAGTCGTGCCTTGTGCCTCATGCAGTCTTCTGAGTTTTCCTCATGTGTTGCTACGTCTCTTGTGGTTGTTCGACGAAACAATCTGGGTTGAGCCTGAAGAATCTCCAACAACTTCTCTCCTGATGAGGTGATGGGGTGAAGGTGGCTTCTCGTGGCTGGTATTGACTTGATCTTCTCTTGTCCTCTTAATCACAACGATCCCCTTTTGTCTTCTAAGCCGTCGATGGTACCAGGTAGGTAATCCTTTATGCAATGATATTATCAAGGCGTAATAGAGGTCCACCATGTCGGTTACGTTCATGAAAACATCGACACCAAGAGCGGGGGATGAGGAGAACCGTTTTCCTGCTCACTATATTGAGGCGGACCAAATGGCTAGGTTCTCATCCACCGGTGGTTGCCGATACAACAACGGTAGTGACAGGGTTACCCTATTAGTGATGTATATCATGATCTTGCATAAACTATGCCCTGATCGTCATACGCTAAGGTTGCATTATCTTGGTGAAGTGTCAAGGGTGTCACCATCTCCTGGGTCTTCAGGTCCTCATTCCTCGAGGATGTATCTTCTGTTGGTATCATCTTGTCGTGATGTCGCCAATCTTGTGTTTAGGAGATGTGGGTGAACGTCTGGCAAGGCATCTTCCTTCTAGATTATCCACGAGGATTTCAAGGAATCCAGTGGTCAGGGGCATGAGGGTTCTAGCGACCAAAGGTTTTGAAGGGGAAGAGATCAATAAGGAAAGTATACCTTAGTTTTCGAAAAAAACTCAGAAGGGGAAGAGAAGTATAGATAGTTTTGAAAACAAGTAGTAGTTTTGGAAATAGTTTTACCCTAACTAACGACCATGCTAACTAAGGCTTCCTACAGTCAGGATGGCTCTGATACCAGCTCTGTGGGGACCCGACTCATAAGTCGTGATCACCGAATGCTGCGTGTCTGATGATCCCGAGATCAATGCTCACTGAACACACAGAAGCTGAATAACAAGAGTCTTACATCCATACATACCGTATTACGCAAGTAGGACCATTATGGTCGAGTCTTGAGTATAACATCGCAGCGGAAATCTTCAATAACAACTTGGACCCATGCCATCTACCTTAACCCTACAGGCATTCTGACTGGGAAGCGTCCTAGCTCGCATGTTCGTCACCGAAGTGTTCTTCATCACATCCTGTTCTTCCATGCCTGGTCAATTAAATAACCAGTGGCAAGCCAATGAGTACTTTGAATGTACTCGCAAGCAACCCATGTTTTGGTTCAAGATACAACAATGCATGATATAGGTAAATTTTTGCAGAAAGCTAGTTTTGAGTGCAATGACATGTTCAACAACTTGTAAGACATGCAACAAGATAATTCAAGTAACCATGAGGACAGGTTACAGATATCAACATAAATAGAGTGGGCACCAACCCATCTCAATCATGTCAAGTCCTTTGACTTGACCCAAGTCGTTTTATCAACACACACGCACACACACGGTTTGTAAACATGTGGACGTAGCCCAAGAGCGGTTACCCAACTGTCCTTGACCGTGGACACGGCTATTCGAATAGTTTTACATTCTACAGAGGTTGCACACTGTACCCACAAGATCCGGGGAACTTCCATGTCATCCACGACCCGCGGTACCTCAAGCACCCGGGGTAAGCACCCTATCACTACCTTTCCCTAGACGACACTAACATGGAGTCCACTCGATTGGTAGTAACCCCCGTGCTTTACATTTCACATCATAAAGTTGTGGAGCCTCGCTCCCATATTCATCACATACCACAAGCACGGGGTACCAGCGGTGTGTCCGGTCTTTGTAAAAGATGACATGGCCGCCCTACCTGGCACGACCCCGTCCCGAGAGAGAGCACCCACTCTCCCCCGTCACTAGTAATGCGGGCTCCAAGCTAGTACCGACCTAGGTAATCAATAATGCCCTTTCCCATATAAGGGTAGAGTGGTTGCGCATGTAAGGTTGGGATAACGGTCGCAACTTCGACCAATCCGTTTTCGAAAACAACACACACACTTGCCTCGGTACACCACTTCGTCATCAAGTGGTTACCCATCTCATCATCTCCCTCGGGCATAAGTGGCACCCGACGGGGTTTTCGAAAAGACTTTTGAGAATACCTTGTCTCCATCACCATGCATGTTCCCGTTCCTTTTTGCATAGCACTACTTTAGCATCCTACCTACTCCCACCGGCATAACCCTCATAACAAGGTAGGGTCATGCACAATGCAAGTATCAATGAGGAATTAATGGTGGCAAACCATCAACGTGGGTACCACCTCATCATGATTCCGATGCAACAATAATAAGGTATTGTATGACATGCATAAAAGGTTTCATAGACATGGTCATAGGGCTGCTTGCACGGTTCCTCGAGTCTTCAAGTCTTCGGTCCTTCTCCAAGTACTCCATCTACTTCGTCAACTAACGTCGGAAACAATCATAATAAGCAACACAACAAGGCAAAAATAAAAGTGCTCTAAAAATGTGAAGTTGACTTTTATTGGATACCTCTGGTCATATGAGGAATGACCAAAGTGATTTCATTGGAAGTGGATCAATGGATATTTCTAAACATTTCGATATAATGGAATCAAGGGGTTTATGGAATTGCAAGAAGTGTACAGAAGAATTAATTTGAAAAATGAGAAAAGGCACCCATTTAACAAAGGATGATTTTTGAAGCATCTAGGATTTGGTTTCACTGGATTTGGAGTTCAAAGGAATTTCCCATGAATTTGCAAAGTTGACAAACATGAAGAAATGGCTCATTATTTTGTGGTGCACAGAAGGTATTAAGAAAAATGTTCATAAACTAAGTTATGAACTTAGAAGCATCTAGGAATTTGAATCATGGAATTTGGATCAAAAATGGGCTCTCTGTGATTTTCTAAAGTTCATCACAGAAATAGAAAAATGGGGATTCGATAAATATTGTGAAGAAAAGGTTTCTGGAAAAATGTGCAAGTTGCACCATGAGATAGATCATGATTTTATGAGCCACTAGAAATTTGAATCATCAAATTTGGACTCCATTTGAATTGTTTATGGATATTACAACTTTTACAGAAAAAGAAAAAGAAAAGGCAAAGGGGGGGGTGTACCCTTATCCAGCGCACCAGGCGAAAGATAGCAGTGGGCCGGCCCAGCGGCTCAGCTGCACTGGCGACAGGGGGTGACGTCGAAGACGGCTTCACGGGAGGGCGCTTTCTCCGTGGAAATGCGGGAGTAGCGCGACCCGCCTCCACTTACGCGAGCGAGCAAGCGCGCGATGGGGTTTTAAACCTGACAGGCAGGGCCCCCTGTCAGGATGTGAGGCTGACCGACGGGCCCCACGCCGTCGTCGTCAACCTCCCTCCAGAGAGGACGGCGAGCTCACCGGCGTCGCTGTGGTCGACGGCGAGGCGATCCGAGGGCACCGGCGTGCTCAGGGCGGAGTTGCCATTCGGGTGGAGGTGGAGGCGGTCGCCGGAGCGCAGGGGTTCGCCGGTGACGAGGAGGACGGCGGCAAAGCTTCGGGAGGAGTTCGCCCTGGTCGATTTCAGCTGCAAACGACGCGGGGGAAAGAGGGGAAATGGTCAGAGAGGTGAGGCGGTTCCAGATCGAGAGAGGGAGATGGCAACGGAGGCCTGTACCACGAGATCGACGGAGACCCGAGGCGGCGGAGCTCGAGCTCGATCTCGAGCTCGGGCGCTTCTGGAGATGAACTGGGGGTGCAGGGGGATGACTTGGTGGTGCAGAGAGCGAGGGTGAGGGTGGAAGGGCTCGGGGAGGACTTTATATAGGCGAACGGCGGTCCACCATGGGCTCGTGCGCCGGCGGGCTCGTGCTCGTCGCTACGGTCCACGGGAGGGCGCTGCACCGTGTCTAGGGTGCTTGTGGGGTCGACTCGCCTGGGGAAGAAGAGAGGGGGAGCAGGGGCGGAGGCACAGCGTGTGGCACGCTCACCGGTGCGCCAGGCGGCCCTTGTTCTGGCCAGCGGGCGCGGGAGGAGGAGAGAGGAGGGGCCGACCAGCGTGGCGTGCCATGGGACGCCGAGGCGCACGCCAAGTCTTGTTGGGAGGCCCGAGGTGGCGGAGCTGCTGGCGGGGCGGCTCAGAGCGGGAGCCCACCAGAAGGCTCGAGGGCCCAAATGGGCGGCATGGCATTTTCTATGCCTTGTGGGCGTGACAACCGTGTCCATAGCTCAAGGGTGGAGTAAAGAAGGAGGGGGAGGCATTGGATGCTCTGGATGGCCACTGGGGTGAGGAGAGAGGTGAGGAAGAGGGAGAAAGGGGCTGTCCAGAGAGAGAAAGAGAGATTTTACCCATCCAACAATTGAGCTGTTGACTTGCCATTGTTACTGGAGGTGAAAGGGGTCTAGGAGGAGTTGTGGTAAAAATTTGAGCTCTCCAAGAATAGTGGAAGGGGTCAAAATAGTGGTTTTTTCAAAATGTCAGAAGGTGTTTGATGCTTGTTTGGTTGATCAAATGAACTCCAAGTGCCATGAGACTCCACAGGGTGAAATGACTCATATAAATATGGCCTTCCACCAATTTGGAGATTATTTGGGACAAGTTGCTAATGCAACTTTTGTAAACCCTAGAAATGAGCAGGAATAGACTTGAGTAGATCTAGTTGAGCAAATCACTTCTCCTTGATGCACCACTTGGTGTAGTGGCCTCATTTGGTCATGTGAACATGCTCACAAAAGTTGGGGTCAAGGGGAGAAAGTTGGTAGTACAAAGTTGCCCAAGCTTGATTCTGGTCAGAGAGGGTTTTGGGGCCTTTTGGTGAATCAAAATGACTTTGATTGACATGAGGCTTTGCAAGATCATCACAATATGCATTTGTGACTTGCTGGATTTTTCTTGGATTTTTGTGAAAATATTTCCTGTAGAAATATTTCAAATCCTTGAAATGGGCAGAAATGGTTTTGAGGGGATTTCATGTAGTTATACAATTCTCCATGACATGATACTTGTCAAGATCATCAAACATGTCATTATAGAATTTTCTTGGAATTTTTGGAGAATATTTCCTTTGTAAATATTTCAAAAGCTTGAAATATCCAGAAAGGGTTTTTGAGGAATTTGACCAATATTTTGAACATGACCATGTGTTGAAACTCTTATATATGGACAATATATGTCCTATGAGTTTCCCTAAATTTTGTCAAATATTTTTGAAACAATAAAATAATTTTTCCATATTAAAGACCATTTCTGGCCTTAAGAAGAAGCTTTTAAATAAAATAGTAAAATAGTTTTTAAAAATATATTTTTGTGGTTTCTGGGTATCCTATGTCTAATAGGTTTCAAATATACCTTTTGAAAGATTTTTCACACCTCAAATCAAGTACTTGCAGTGCAATCCTCAATTCAGGGGTTTTTGAGAAACTAATTTTTGAAAATACCATTTGGCCAAATTATTTTTGTAAGAAATTATTTTTATGTCCTATACACATGGCATGATCATTGGTTCAAGAGTTTGGAGCAAGGAGATGAAGTATAGGAGTTGGAGGATTTATTTGATTTTTAGAGCACTTGCAAACAGCAAACAAAAATCCAATCAAGCAAAGTCCAAAACACTCAAAAGTTTTTGTCAAACCACATTTTAGCATGATTTATTGACTTAAGTGTTGTGGCATGAAAAACAGGGTGTGACAGTTTTTATATTTACAACCCATTTCAGATTACTTTCAAGATTTGCAGGCATCTTGAAAGAGTTGCAGCCCATCAGGGCGTAGAAAAATAAGTAGGCCTGGATTGGGTATTCTTCAGAAAAAATAAACTGGGCTCATTTTCACAAAGAAAAAATAGCTGGGCTGGTCACATGGTGAACATAAAATATAAGACTGGGCTAGACGGGCCACAGCCCAGTTCAAACCCTGCTCGAGTAGCTACGTCCCAGGTGTCAGGCGATCTTGTGTTGTTCTCTTGTCTATTGACTATATATGCTCACAATGTCGTGGGTCCCAGATGTCAGGAAAACACTAGGAGGAAGCATTTTATTTTTCCATACGCTGACGTGGTGGGCCCCTCTACCGCATCCTCTCCCGTGCATTTCGCCGATTCTGTTGTTTGTTGACCATGTTGACAACGCGAGAGGGCGGCGCCGCGGCGAGCGCACCAAAGCGCGTGGAGGACGTCGGCGTTAACGATTTAGGAGACGGTGGGGAGGCGATGCGTGCGCTGAGGCGCAGCCAGCCATGGGAGGCGGAAGCAGGCGGCCCCGCCGGCGCGGGTTTGGTTTTGGCAGCTGGAGGAAGACAGGACTGAAGAAACACGACAGACTGTAAAAGCAGCAGGAGTACTTAACAACCTTAACTGAAACTAGCCGGGGCACTTAACAACCAAAGCTGAAAGCAGTATGAGTACTTTTATAGGTTCAACCGTACAAAGCACGCCTCGAACAGTGCTACTTTGCCTACAGTTAACCAAGGGTGAGGCCGCCAAGCCCCAGGACAAGGCCCAGGCGCCACCCCGCGCATCCACAACCTTCTGAAAGCGGCTTCATCTCGCAACGTGGTCAATAAACAGTATATTCGCTTTAGAGCCATGGAAAAGCATGAACATAATCTTCTGTCCTGTTCTCCAAGATGGATGGGCCATCGTTATTTGAGACCACCCACGAATAAGTATCTTTTCACCTCCAAGGGGAATTGAGTAGGTCGACATAAACATCATGTTGTGACCAAGCGCAAGTCTGACCCGACCATGGTCGAGCATCCAGTATAGGAACAATATAACTCGGCGGTTCTGTTTCAAGAAGATCACAGCTGTAAAACTTTGTATAAGCAATAGTTTATGAACAACATATATAACAGAAAACAGCTCGTACCATAAGTTTCTCGACACAGTTGGACCTGTTCAACGAGTGCAGCAGTGGCACACATATCCCACGTGGCCTTCCACCATGGAAACGCCCCACATGGACCTCAAGATGATCAATAAAGTGTAGGAACTTGTGGATGTCGATCCAGTCAACTTCAGTGCCATTAGTAACAGCCGAGTTATAACAGAGTAACAAGCGAAGCGGATCTCTTAAAAAAACCTACACGTGCCACCAATTATAAGAAAATATTAGTTAGAAGTAGCATCTTCATGAGAGATTCGTTGCTACTTCTAAAGTTAAATTGTGATTAGTTAGACAGAATAGGTGGATTAATAAGTAATCGAGGCAACAAGCAAAAACTAGATATAAACTAACATGGATGAACAATTGGAATGACGTCGGGGTGGAAGATCGCAGTGAAGATGAGACCAGGTTCTGCTATTTCCATCAACATTAGTGCGCCAACTTTCAGTCTGTAACACTTGAGAAAGTTTATCCAAGTTCGGCCATAAAAAAGCAGCGATCTTCTTGGTTCATGAACCCAACTCGGAAGTAATATCCATGGCTTGTCTTCACTGTGACCATTAAACTAGTGTATTCAGTTATGGCAAGGCTGAGCATCATGCCATAAGTAGCATTTTTTTAATGATTGGATTTTGATAACTAAAATTACTAACATTTCTATATAACACTAATTATGCTAATCTAAATAATCTAAATAACACTAAAATTTCTAACATTTCTAACATTTCTATATAACACTAATTTCTAACATTTCTATATAACACTAATTTCTAACTGATTAAGCACTAATTATATCCATCTAACATGCATTCATACATATATAATAGTGAAAAAATAATAATCTAAATAATCTAAACTAATTAAACACTAATTATCTAAACTAATTAAACATACAAAATAATAATCTAAATAATCTAAACTAATTAAAGACTAATTATCTAAAATAATTAAAGACTAATTATGTAATGCTTGTGTGTGTGTGTACGGGCTCGGGTGGAGGACTCACAATGGCGATTTACGGCGGCAATGAGGCGACAGCGAGGAGAGGCGACAGCGAGGCGAGGCGACCAAGGAAGGGGCGACGAGACGAGGTGGCGACAGAGACGAGGGCGGCGACGGAGATGGGGCAGCGACGGGACGGGCGGCGACGGGACGAGGGCGGCGATGGGGACGAGGGCGGCGACGGGACGGGCGGCGGCGGAGAGCAGCGGCGGCGTCGGAGACGATCGAGGGCGGCGGCGGCGGCGATTTAAGACGACGTAACGAGGCGAAACAGAGGAAACTGAAATTTTCATAGCAGTTGTATATATAGAAGGCACCTTTACTACGGTTGGAGCCACCAACCGGTACTAAAATCTGTTTTAGCCGAACCAAGCGGCGAAGCGACCCCTTTAGTACCGGGTGGTGGCACAAACCGGTACTAAAGGTCCCTTTAGTACCGGTTTGTGCCATGACCCGGTACTAAAGGTGGTCTTGTTGGCAAGCAGTGCGATCTTGGAAGTTTAGTCCCACCTCGCTAGTCGAGGGGCTACCTGACCGGTTTATAAGCCAGTCTTGGTAGCTCTCTCGAGCTCCTCTCCTAATCAGCCCACTGGGCCTACATGTCCTCCTCGCCTTGTGGGCCTACTAGGCCTTGGCAGGCTGCATCCCGCCCAACGAAAGGTTGTGTCGCTAGTCGTATGCAGCCGCTTTGGCCCGATGAGGGCGTGCTTTTTTCTTAATTTTTTTGCTTTATTTTTTTGTTTTATTTATTTTTGATTTGTTTTTTGCTCTATTTAGAGTTTCTTTGTGAATATTTTTGCTTTAGGTACAAAAATTACAAACTTTCTGTTAGTGCCGGTAGATTTCAAATTTGAATAGTTTAAATTTTGAATTATTTGAAATTTGTGTGAATCACTCGTTTGTGAATAACTTAACTTTGAAAAAGGTTTTTTCATTGATTCTTTTTTATTATGTTTAATATTAGTGTGTTTTATCATTATATTCAATTTAGTAATGCTTAGGTAATTTAAAAATGAAATGCCTTTGTAACAGTTCAGTTTTAAGTGGAAACCCCGATACTTGAAAGAGATTGTCCATTTTGTACAAGTGCATCCAGCTTTTGCCGTAACCCTCTCTACTTTCTTGCACATGCTATTTGTATGAAATTATGATACCATGCCAACTTTCAACCTTTTCTCGAGTTCATTTGAATTGCTTTTCAATTTCAGGGTCATTTAATTGGAAAAAATCAGTCAATGCATGAAAAGAATTTGTTTGCACATAAAATTTCTTGGCGTTTCAAATGCCAAAACACATAACTACCCTAACTATTACAGACATTCCCTCCTGGGTGTGAAACACGTAAGAAAGTGATGATAGTGAAGCCAATCACATCCCGATCTTTGGGTGTGAAACTTTTTCTTCGCGTGTGTCCCTTTGCGCCGTAACCATGGAAAATCTTCATCATTTAACGGGATGCTCGGGTCAATATTCACTTTGTGAATGGAGCAATTTCATCAAACTTTTCATAATCTTCCGACTTGTCTGTCTTGTCATCCACTCCCACGATGTTTCTCTTCCCGAGAAAGAACTATGTGCCGCTTTGGCTCATCGTGCGATGCATTCGCTTCCTTATCTTTTCTTTTCTTGGCTTGGTAGACATGTCCTTCACATAGAAAACCTATGCCACATCATTGGCTAGGACGAATGGTTCGTTTGCATACGCAAGATTGTTGAGATCCTTGTTGTCATTCCGTCTGCGGGTCTTCGTTACCCGCCTCGTGTCATATTGACCCATTTGCACCAAACAAAGGGACCTTTAAACCACGTCGATAGTCAAGTTCCCATATGTCACTGTATATAACCATAATATGTTTCCTTTCCGTCTTGGTTTACGCATCAAAGCGGACACCACTGTTTTGGTTGGTGCTCTTCTTATCTTGGGCGATCGTGTAAAATGTATTACCATTTATCTCGTACCCTTTGAAAGTCATTATATTCAAGATGGTAATCGGGACAGCAAGTACAAGTCATCTTGATGAGGTGTCATGCATGGTGCGTATACGCAACCAGTTGGCGAAACTCTTGGTTTGTTCACGTGTAATCCGATCATCGAACCGCTCCGGTGTTTGGAGCATAGCAAATTCTTGTGTTCATCCATATACGGAGCCACCAAGGTGGAATTCAGAGAAGCTGTAGTGTGCTTCAAAGAGAGAATGTCCATCCATACATATTATTTGTTCCCCTCCTAGCGTGCCTTTTCCATCGATCGCCCTTATGCATGCGATTCAGAACACCAATCGGCTTAAGGTCAGGAATAAAGTCAATACAAAACTCAATGACCTCCTCATTTTGATGGCCCTTGGAGATTCTTCCTTCTGGCCTAGCATGGTTATGAACATATTTCTTTAAGACTCCCATGAACCTCTCAAAGGTGAACATATTGTGTAGAAATACAGGACCCAAAACGTTAATCTCTTCGCATAGGTGAACTAGGACGTGCGTCATGATGTTGAAGAAGGATGGTGGGAACACCAACTCGAAACTGACAAGACATTGCACCAAATCATTCTGTAACCTTGGTATGATTTCTGGATCGATTACCTTTTAAGAGATTGCATTGAGAAATGCACATAGCTTCACAATGGCTAATCGAGCGTTTTCGGTAAAGCCCCTCAATGCAACCGGAAGCGATTGCGTCATAATCACGTGGCGATCATGAGACTTTAGGTTACGGTACTTTTTCTCTGCCATGTTTATTATTCCTTTATATTCGACGAAGCCGACGGTACCTTATCTCGAAAGGCATTCAAAGAAGATTTCCTTCTCTTCTTTGGTAAGAGAGTAGCTTGCATGACCACGATGTATGTCGTCTTCTCCGTGCATCGTTGCTGGTCCTCCGTGCCTCGGTGTATCTTTTGTCTTCCCATACACGCCCAAGAAGCCAAGCAGGTCACACAAAGATTCTTCGTCACGTGCATCACGTCGATTGCGGAGCGAACCTCTAGGTCTTTCCAATATGGCAGGTCCCAAAATATAGATTTCTTCTTCCACATGGGTGCGCGTTAAATCGCGTCCTTGAACAGGTTGTCGCGGGATAACTTTCCAAATATCAGCTTCAAATCCTTGACCATATCATGTACATCAGCACCAATACGGTGGCGAGGCTTCGTCCGGTGATCCACCTCACCTTTGAAATGCTTGCCTTTCTTTCTTACGGGATGCCTCCTCGGAAGAAATCGGCGATGTCCTGTACACATTCTTCTTACAACTATTCAAATATATCTTGTCGGTATCATCCAAACAGTGCGTGCATCCGCGGTATCCCTTGTTTATCCGTCACGAAAGGTTCTTGAGAGCAGGCCAATCATTGATGGTCACGAACAGCAATGCCTTTAGGTCAAATTCTTCCCCATGTGCTCATCCCACGACGCACACTGTTCCATTCCACGGTTGTAAGAGTTCTTCAACTAATGGCCTTAGATACACATCAATGTCGTTGCCGGGTTGCTTAGGGCCTTGGATGAGCACCGCATCATAATGAACTTCGCTTCATGCACAACCAAGGAGGAAGGTTATACATACATAGAGTCACGGCCGGTGCTATGGTTGCTGCTCTGCTCCCCAAAAGGATTAATGCCATCTGCGCTTAGACCAAACCATACGCTCCTTGCGTCATCGCAAACTCCTTCCGTACTTTCTTTCGATTTTTCTCCACTGCGACCCGTCGTGGGTACTCTCAACTTTCCGTCTTTCTTACGGTCTTCTCGTGCCATCGCGCCGCCTTGGCATGCTCTTTGTTTTGGAACAAGCGTTTCAACCGTGGTATTATAGGAGAATACCACATCACCTTGGCAGGAATCTTCTTCGTGGGGCGCTCGCCCTCGACATCACCAGGCTGATCGCAGCTGATCTTATAGCGCAATGCACCACATACCGGGCAAGCGTTCAAATCCTCGTACTCACTGCGGTAGAGGATGCAATCATTAGGGCATGCATGTATCTTCTGCACCTCTAACCCTAGAAGGCAGACATCCTTCTTTGCTTCGTACGTACTCTCGGGCAATTCGTTGTCCTTTGGAAGCATATCCTTTATCATTACCAGCAACTTTCCAAATCCCTTGTCAGGTACACCATTCTCTGCCTTCCATTGCAGCAATTCTAGTGTGGTGCCCAGCTTTTTCCTGTCACCTACGTAATTCGGGTACAACAATATTTTGTGATCCTCTAACATGCGCTGCAACTTCTTCTTATCCAAATCACTTGCGCAGTTTCTCTTTGCATCGGCAATGGCCCAACCTAGATCATCAACGGGCTCATCTAATGCCTCTTCTTCAGCTTCTTCCCGCATTGCCGGCTCAGCTTCTTCCCGCATTACCGGCTCAGCTTCTTCCCCCATTGTTGTATCATCGTATTCAGGGAACCCATGGCTAGGATAGCTGTCGTCGTCCTCTTCTTCTTCATTGTCTTCCATCATAACCCCTCTTTCTCCGTGCTTGGTCCAAACATTATAGTGGGGCATAAAACCGGACTCAAACAGTGGGCGTGAATGGTTCTTGGCGTGGAGTAATTGCGACCATTCTTACAGCCAAAGACATGGACAAGGCATAAAACCTTCCGCCCGCTTGTTTGCCTCACCCATAGCGAGAAAAGTATGCACGCCCCTCAACGAACTGGGAGAGCATCGGTCATCGTACATCCATTGCCAGCTCATCTTCATTACACAACACGAATAGAGCAAATTAATACAAGTTCATACATAAAGTTCATACAACACTTAAATGCAACAAACAAATAACTCTAGCTAAAGCATTTAAATGCAACAACAAATGCGATCAAGATCGCAACTAAGGTAACAATTGATCCAACAGCATAATGATACCAAGCCTCACTATCGATGGCATATTTTCTAATCTTTCTATTCTTAAAGCGCATTTTCTCCATCTTGATCTTGTGATCATCGACGACATCGGCAACATGCAACTCCAATTCCATCTTCTCCCCCTCAATTCTTTTCAATTTTTCTTTCAAGTACTCGTTTTCTCTTTCAACTAAATTTAACCTCTCGACAATAGAGTCGGTTGGAATTTCCGGTTCACATACCTCCTAGATAAAAATATCTATGTCAACTTGATGGGCATAATTTGTCATAAACACGAAATGCAACAACTAGTTTTAAAAGAGAATATACCACATCCGAATCATAACAAGGACGAGGGCCGACGGGGCGGATATCAAAACCATGGCACTATGTATAACAAACAACGTCGGGTAAGATAATTATTACATGATTAGCTATATATCCAAATCACACAAACATCAATTTTTATATAAAATTTCATGAACAAGAGGCTCACCACAAGGTGGTGCCGTGACGGACGGACAGTCTGGGCGATCGGCGGTGGTTACGACGGAGATTTAGAAGGCACTAAGTAAACCACACCTAAATATGCAAACTAAGTGTTATTTTTGACCTCAAATTGCATATAAATCAAATACTAGCACATATATATATTTCCTCCCAAATTACTAAACTCACAAATTAGTAACTATACAAAGCATGGGAAGAGCTAATCTAGCAATGAGAGATGAAAGGACAAAGTTGCTAACTTTGTGATCACTTGAATGGATGGGGGCCTTCAAATCTTGACAAATTTCGGGCAAAATGTGTGATGAGCTCGAGGGGAGAAGAGGAAGAACAAAGAGGAGAGGAGAGGGGAAAGGGGGAAGAACAGAGCGAGCTAGACGAAGGGTTTATATGCAGGAGGACCTATAGTACCGGTTCGTGGCACGAATCGGTACTAAAGGTGCTGGAGGGGGCCCAGACTGACAACATCCTGCCACCACCCTCATTAGTACCGGTTCATGGCACGAACCGGTGCTAAAGGTTAGCCACGAACCGGTACTAATGAGAGCGGCCCGGCTAGCCGTTGGAACCGGCACTAATGTATACATTAGTGCCGGCTCTAATACAAACCGGCACTAATGTGCTGCACGTTTGACCCTTTTTCTACTAGTGTCCGTATGTAGTCACTTGTTGAACTCTCTAAAAGACTAATATTTAGGAATAGAAGGAGTATTTTTGAATTCGTGTCATACATGCATGGGTTGGAAAAATAGATGCACTATACTTATTGGATTGTTGTTGTGTTCGTGCGTGTGTGTCTCTGTGTCTTTGTGTGTGTGTGTGTGTGTGGTCATATGCTTGATACATACAAATTTTTCTCACCTCCATATTGTTCATCTTTTAAATTTGAATTTGCATTGGAAAACTTACTAGGGATACCATGAAATGTGAAATCCACGTTGAGATCACTATATCAAAAACACACTCTAATTCAACAACTCGTCATAAATCAATTACCACGTTGAGATTAGTATTTGCAAGGAAAATACGGGTATTGTAATACACATAGATTCGTTCGGCAATTTAAAAGGTTCCTTTCGTATTCTCGAATGGTAGGACCCAACGGCGTACCAGCCAGACCTTGGCTCGTGTTAATCCTAAAAAACGGGCTCGTGTCCTTCGGTGGCGTGCGTTGTATGCACATTAGGCAACCCCAACCAGTCGAGCCTCAGCGTTTCAAGTCGAAATATCTGGCGGCCAGAATTCCAGCCCTAGGAAATTCCCCTCATGTCCTCGGTCCATAATGACTACCGATGAACAACGGAGGGATGCTTTAGTAACTAGACAACGTTACCTACCGTGCTAAGCACGGTTCAATTCCCTCGGTCGCCGCTCGTCAAGGTCACCCGTCAACTACATTGCCTAGTACTAGTAGTACTACACCAAGATGAGCACAGAATTGAGCTCGTTTGTTCATGCCTAGTACTTGAGTTAATATATCAGGCAATGCACTGGTACGGAGGGATTATCCTTTTACTCCCTCCTTTCTGGTTTATAGGGCTTATCTCAAAATTTTAGTTTTCCCATTTTATAAGTCTCAATTTGGTTGTTCCCCATCACATGTTCAGATTTCAAGGTGCAATAAATCATTACATGCAAGTATTAAGAGAAAATTGACCAATGCATGTACTTTATGCATGCATGCATTGCAATTAATGCATTAAATAAACACAATTTTGAGGAAAACAAGCGCATTAATTGAGTGGTTTTGCAAACTGCAACAATTGTTCCACCACTCACCATCTACCTTGGTTGGTGAGATTTTTGAATTGAGCCCTATAAACTAGAAAGGAGGTTTAACTAAGCAAAATGTTTGACCAAATCCATTCTTAAGAAATACAACAGGACAGATGTACGGCTTGAAAATTTATTACATGATGCAGGTTATGATATTGTATCGAATCCTGGATCTTAAATTTCAGAAAATCCAAAAGTGAGCATAAATTCTTGAAACTGAGCATGGTCACGTTATATGGCACAAATATTACTTCATAAGTATTTTCTTCAATTCAAGACAAGCTGCTTATGACAAGTTGCACAAATGAAGAGCCAAGGTGTTTTTGAACAAAGACCTGTCACGTTAAGGCGAACGCTTTCACTATTGAAACTGTGGGCATTTACGTGCCGCCATGAGTCCCCGCTTCTCATCGGCAGGTGCCATCCCAGCAAGCGTGTGAGTCGACGGGAGGCGTGCGAGCGACACCGTGTGTCGGCTGTCGAGGCGTCTTGAGCAGAACATCATCATGCAGACTCACCGGGAGGCGATCCCTTTGACCAGGCTCCGCCGCCCACCATCGTCCCAACTGCTTCCACTTTTAATGTCGCCGGCGCCGCAGTTGAAAATCAACCCCGCACTACCCGGTATCGCTATAATCCTCTCTCTTCCTCTCTGATTCTCCTGTCGTCTACCTCCAACTAGCCTGACCAAAACGTACGCCATGCCACATCACGATGGTCTGCCCTTAGTGTTCCAGTTTCATGAGGAAGACACCCAGCCGGAGTCTCAAGAACATAAGGCGCTTTGGGACGGGCTTGAACTAGCCTTGTGGGAAGACGCCGCGCCTGTCCCCGCTCCCGTTCCGGCTCCCGTCGCCCCGACTGCGCCAGCACCCATCCCCGTGGCATTGATGGGCTGGGAGCCGCACATTGTCGCTGAGCTTGATGCCATGGGGTTCCACGAGGTCCCCGCCGACTTTCACGCGATCGTGCACCTGCCAAAGACATGCGCTTCTGGCGTGCGCAGCACGCCAGCGCCGCGTGCGGGTGCCGTGCACCTGCCAACAAGATACGCCACGCTGCGTGCGTCGCGCGCCGTGCGGTCCCGTACACACGAATGTCTTCGCCACGCTGTTGACAATATTTTGTCCCAGCGGTGCGGTGCCCCCTCAGCTGCATGGATGGCCGCCGTCGACCGCTTCCTTGCACCAATGCCAGTCGCCTCCTCCCGCCAGTTGACTCGCTCTGAAGTCCAGAACATTTTGGCCTTCCTTGAAGCTAGGCCAACCTCCAGGAGTACGCCAACAACGACGCAAGACGCCACCATCGCTGTCGATCAGTGGCCCGACGACACACAGCGCACGGCAGAGGAGCCGCTTCCCACCGCGAGACGCCCCCGCCGCCGCCGCATAATCTAAATTTGCCATGAAAAACGTTCGGATTGCCATGCTTGAAATATGAACGTTTATCATTTCCGTTTATTTTATATCGATCGTCGTATAATTTAAAGTCAGAGTCAGACTGAACGAAATGTATGGTTTGATCGATTGAATGTTCTGCTAGAGCCGTATCAAATTAAATATAAAACGTCATCAAGCCACATGTATTCCTTGTCATACAACGACCTAGACTGCTTCAATGTCGAGCGCTCAACACATTTAGCGTGTAGTTAATTTCATGCCAAAAATAGTGCTAATCACATGACAACATGCAAATAATATCCTAGTAGTTAATATCCGCATGCACTTAATATACTTCCAAATTAACGTGCATTGCACGTACACACTAACTAGAGCTGCTAGTACGTGAAACTGGTGCCGTGACTTGTGAACGCGTCCAGATATGGTCAACGGCAACATCACCCGCGAGTTCTTCCTGTTTGCCCGTGCGTCTAAACACAAAAGGGGAGGAGAGAGAGAGCACACATGGAACCCACCAGTAAGTGAAGCCGAATAGTACTAAAAATAATATTACATGTTATCCATTAATTAGGCTATGGTAATATAAAAACATTATGTGAACAAAGGGGGTACAACAAACATTGCTATTCTACGTATGTTGCCTATTGACGTGCGGCTTGAAGGCCCGGTCGCACGTTCGATCCTCGTCCTTTATTTTTTAATTTGTATATGGGTCCAAATTTGTTTCATGACATGTGGGCCCCTCGGTGTGTAGTTTGTAGCACTTTAATTTGTGGTTCGAAATTTGTTCCATTCCAAGTGGACTATCGGTGTGTAGTTTTGTAGCTTATTTATAATAATTAAAGAGAACAACATAGTTTTTTCAATAATACCATGGTGCGACGTTGAAGGCGAGAAAGGACGTGCGAGAGAGCGATGACCGAGCCAGAGGGAAATCAACTAGGGGAGTTGCATGGGTTGCAATGGTGTTTGGAGTAGTTGTGGGCCAAATGATACGAAAATATAATCTAAATCGACCGGAATAAATGCCTACACAAATTAATCCAAGGTTGGAGTTCCCCTCTCAATGTAAATAGCTCTGTCTTTGTGAGGGATGGAGAGGTAGTAGCTTCAATGCGTGGAAGATACGGTGTGAGAAAGCGAGGTCAATAGAGAGACATATAGATTGAGAGACAAAGTGAGTGTGGTCCGACATTCATTGAACAAATATATATGCTCCGGAGAGATATTATCCAATTGAGCTTTTGGTAAGGGTGAGGGTTGTAAGATAGAGCTTGAGAGATGATCCGATCCGCAGGCGTGTAGATATATTTTGTGCGTGGGAGGAAGCAAGGTCAACCGATCACATAGGGTCGCCGTGCGATCGAAAGAGTGAGATGGGTTGGAGAGAGTGACCTAGATAGACGATGTGCGTGAGAGAGTATACAATGTGAATAGGTCGAATTGGGCTCAAACATGGTGATATATCGTTTTTGTCCGAGAAAGAGTGAGGTCAATCAAGACATACGGAGAGAGAGAGAGAGAGAGAGAGAGAGAGAGAGAGAGAGATTGAGTAAGCATGGCCCACCATGAGGTCGAAAGAATGGCGGCGGCTTGGATGGACTGACCTAGATAGACAATCTGCGTGAGAGAGTATAGAGTGTGTCGATCGAGGCCCGAACAGGGAGATATATCATTTGTGTGTGAAAGAAAACGAGGTTAAACGAGACTCGGATAAAGAGAGCGAGATTGAGCGAGTGTGGCCCACCGTCTTGGAAGAAAGAGTGAGAGCAGTCTCGAGGTGACCTAGATATACAACGTCGCGTCGTCTTGCGAGAGGGTGAGGGGCTGGGTAGGCAATGCATGTATTTAAGCGAGAGGGTGAGAGGGAGAGGGAGAGAGAGGTCGACATGGGGTGCAATGGCGGGTGTGTGAGGTAAATACATTTAGTAGCAGGAGGGAAAAAGGGGTTGAGTGGTTGAGATACTTAGAGATCGAAACATGGAGAGAAAGAATGAGCGTGTGTTGGAAACCGATAGCTTGTTAAGGTGGTTAGGAGAGGAAGATTGACCGATCTGAGAAGTATGTAGCGTTCTTGTGGGGGGGGGGCTAAAAACAACATTTTAATGTACATAGTACGAGACTTAATATCGACATTTCAATTCGGTGTACATTGTAAGATTTAAACCGAGGACCAGGCATACGGGTAATTTTTTTGAATTCGTGCCATACTAAGTTTTGAAAAGTTGACATTGACTCAATTTGTTGTGCTATTTTGTAGGTCATATATTTGAATCCATCCAAAAGTTTTCTCACCACCATGGTGTTCATCATATACATATGAATTTGTATTAAAAAAGTAGCGTGGATACAGTGAAATGCGAAATCCACGTTAGAATTGGAGATCGCTACGTGACACACACTTTAATTCAAATAACTAACTACGCGACACACACTCTAAATCAAATTACTAATTATGTGACACACTCTAATCCACGTTAGCGTGGGTACCGTTTCGATTTTTTTTCAAATAACTCCTCATTAATTAATTTATAGTACTCCCTCTATTCAATTTTATAAGACCTTGAAGACATTTTAGACAATGTGCAAAACAGTTCATTTTAAGTTGTCTGAAGCGACTTACAAAAGTGAATGGATGGAGTATCTCATTTTGAATGACTAATTATTGAAAGGACAACACGGGCATGGTAATACATATAGATTCGTTTGCAAATGAAAGAAGACTCGTTTGCATTCTCAAATGTAGGCACACCAGGCAGACCAGGGTCATGTCGGGGTGGACGCTGCTTCGGTGCCTTAAAGGCAACTGCCCTTGGGTGACTGACATGTGGGCCAGCCAACTGTTGGGCCCACATGTCATGGACACAAAGGCAGGTGCCTTAAGGCACCGAAGCATAGTCCTGTCGGGGTGGTCGCGTGTGTCGGACGGACGCGTAGCACCCAGCCACCCACCCCCCTCCCCCCAAAAAAAGGACGATGACAATATAAGTTCGCGCTTCCATGTTTCGGATTGAAATATCTGGCGGCCCCAATTCCAGCCTTGCAAAATCTCTCTTATCCATCGCCCCCTTCCGCGCCCAGATTGCTCAAATCCCTAATTCACCGCCATCCCTCCAATCGCCCCTCGTCTCGTCTCTTTCCCCACCATTCCCCACCTTTGTGCTGGATGACGACGACGAAGACGATGGTCGCGCTTCACCACCGCACCGGAGCTACCTCATCTACGCCCTCGTCCACCGCACCGGGTGGTCCACCGACAACATCAGCCGTCGCAACCGACGTGCCTCACAGACACCGAGTTCCACTGCATCAGGTGCGCTTCACCGACGCCGTCTCCCAACTCACCGGGGCTACTGAACCGAGCACATCGTCGCACCTCCGCCCCCCGAGGCCATTGGGGCTTCACCAACGGTCTCGTCCACCGCATCGTAGCACTCTACTGCCACTCAAGATCTGCATCCGTGCACGGCCAGCCAACGCCAGTGCATCACCCTCAACAGCTCTGAAGTGACCTGCACTCTTGCTAGGCGAGCATGCCCAAACGCCGGCCCGAACTAGGTATCCACACATCACTCCCTTGTGCACTGTTCCGATGATGTTTGGATATCCTTTCACTGCTCTCTTAGCTTACATGCCTATGCAACTCTGACTTTAACTCTTATTTCTTCTAGAGATATCATCTGAATCCATTTTTTAGCGAAGCATGACGGCACTATGGGATCTAGTACACATCCTGCACACCCGTATAACCTTGTAAGTATCTGTCCTCCGGTACAACATCAAGGTCGATTCCTCTTATTTGATCAACCATTTGCCGTGTCAAAAATGCAGAGGGGGATGCAAGGAGCACAACGCCTGCACATCCAAGCAAGTGGTAACATGGACTTGTACATGGAACATCCCAAGTGCAAGCAGAGCTGTAGTGAGCCTATACAATGAGCTAGCGTAAGTCCCTGTATTTCATTTAATTCGTACTAGCATTCGTGTATGATTTGTGTGAAGTGGCTGATCCACGAATTCAAGTTACCAGGGGCGAACATTTAACTTAAAAAATACGAAGGCACTTGCACTCCGGAAATCAACATAACTTGAGAAATGTGAAGCTACATGCACTTTGAAAACTAGCTAATGATCCAAAGTAGTTCAGATTATAAACACTAAATGATGCAAGCACCAAAAATCACAAAATGCAACATGGTGTACAAGGACTACAAACATAGTGCATACACCTTGAATAATTAGTTCTCGGCTGAAAATATCGAAGTGTAATTGCACGTATAACCGGTCATAAACTGCATATCAATATATCTATCCTGCACAAGTATGCCAATAGTTTCAAACAACATATTAGAAAAGTATTTATGCTATGTTGTCATGATACGGGGACTTTTTGGTAGATGGCCTCGACATTTCCTGAAGCTATGAAAATGCACTATAATTTGCTTGTCATCAATGCCTGCAAATCTCTGTCTCTCTCAACATAGTAGATCATCATTAGACACTAAATCATTCAATGAGCTTGCAAAATGCTTGCATTAGATCCCTCATTAGACACTATATGTTCATCACCAGGAGCATGTAAAATGTTTGCATCAAATCCTTCAATAGCAGTCTATTCATTAGACACTTCAGGCTCAAGAACAACATGAGCTTATATGTTTGCACTGGAAACTTGATTAGATACATCAGATTCAGTCAGTTCAGTATTGATTGGGGGAGTTATAAAACAAGTAGAAATTGGTTTCATTTTCTCATAGATTCCCTACATACAAGCAGTTTACAACACCGTCGAGTTTAACTATTGGCGAAATTGAAGAGTTGAATTAGATATAATCGAGGATGTGATGTACACTTTCGTTGCGCATGCTACTCTTGCAAGCTGCGTATCGTCTGTTGCGCAAGCTTCGATGCCATGCCGTCTTGCCGCCATCGCCTCCCACGCAGCTACACCGAGGTTGGATCTTCATCTTCTTGTCCTTCATTAAGCTTGAAGCCCGATGACCGCCCTCCAACGAGGGCGCGAGGAAGTGTTGTGTCGGTCTGTCCAGCGACGGCTAGGTTAGGAGCGAACCAGACTGGCGGCTGGAGTGAATGAACTGAGATTTTTCCTGCTGTCGGTCGATATGGGAGGCGCTCGTATGGGCCGCGAGCCTGCTATAGGGCCTGCCTTGCACTTATGTTATTGGCCCATCCAAATTGAAACATTTTTCTTCATCTTTTACATTCCCTGCTCGTGCATTGGGACGAACAAAACTAGTGTGGGCCAACCTGGACGACTCAAACTAGGTGCACACTTTCCAGCCACCTGAGGCGGCCGCCCATACCAGCCCCTATGGTGGCGTCGCCCCTTTTTGCGTGTATGATTGGATAGTGAAAAATATTCCAAAGGTGCGCTTTTGATTTACCCACGAATGGTTGAATTGCTTGTTTCTATGAACTGAGTTCGCCAATAATGTGAAGGATGCCGTCTTTTCATCCTATTGTAGATTGCTTAGATCTCGATATGCCAAAAGTAATCGCATGAAATATACTGATAAAAGCCGATGTGATGTGTTTGGCTACAACTAGTCGACTACACGTCCTCATATAACATATCAAGGACGCACCATCTTACCAGATTAACCATTCGACTTACCCATGCAGTGTGGGAAGAAAGAATAATTGGGACTGCGTATCCAAGCAATTGATGCCATGGACTCCTTTGTACAACCTTGTATGCGAAAAAGAAGTTGCAGTGTGCCTGTACAAAGAACTAGCGTAAGTTCAGTTACCTGCTTCTCAGAATTTTAGTTAGCCACTTATTGCAAAATTGTTCAATTATGTTGCTTGGCTTAATTTAGTTTACTACTGATTACATAATGGCACAACCTATTAATCATATTGTAGACTGCGCCTATCTATGTGTTTGATACTTACTGTTAAGAATTACCTGTTTGCCTTAACTTAAATGTCTACTTGTTTGTTTAACTGCTTTGTTGCTGCAACAGCGGGTTACAATGATGTTAATAACTCTTGTACTTTTCAGCATACAATTGAAACTCTTTAATTCCTTGTTTGTTTAACTAGTTTGCTGTTATAACTCCCGATTGAGATGTTTTGTTGACTTCAACTTTTACGAATCAATCGAACTTTAATGGCAAAACAGGTTAGCCCAAGATCAAAGAGCGAGGTCCCCATGGATGTTGCATCATCCCACAACAGTGGGCACCGCCCAATCGTGCATTATGAATTGCCAACTGCGATGCTCTAGAGGCTAAACTAGTGGTAGAAAGAGATTTTGCTACGCACTTAGAGATGAAGTTGACATGTTGAGGAAGCAAACAGCACAATCACAAGCGATACTCAAGACAACCATTAAATATTTGGTGGACTTCAAAAGCGAAGCAAGTGAGACCGACCAGATTGTTAAGGTCACGAAGGAAAAAGGAAATTAAATTCCTACTAGGTAAATCATAGGTGAAATGTTCTTTCCATAGTTGAATAACCTTTGTGTTGTCTGTTCATGTAATCAATCAAACTATTTGTTTTAGAGATCATGTAATAATTGTTTTTTTGTTTTTTGGTTTGTAATTTTATTTGAGCACAAGTCTGTATTAATTGATAAGACTCGGAGACATTTCATTTGGATTGTTGTGCCAGACCTACAAATATGCCAATCGGGTTGAATGTGCATTCAGCAATAGTAGTAGTATATATGGACCATAAGTGGCACGCATCGGAAAGGGCCAAGATGCTGGCTAAAAAAAGGATGATGTTGTAGCCAAAAGAAAGTACAACGGCCTGGCTTATGTATGTTAGTTGATATTATTGATCCATATACTCTATAAGTGTTTATATGTCTGTTAGTTTTGTACATTCTTGGTTGATTGACTCAGTATTTGAATCTTGATACATCTCTTGTGTACATATCTAAATGGGAGTACACATTATGCTGCGTGTGACATTTGAGTTGGACATGAAGTGTTCCAAATATTTGAATTCACCTTAAACTGGATTCTAGTTTCTGAATTTGAGTATCGGCATTTGTAAACCATATTCATATATGACAGTGGAATACATCTTTGTCGTCCTTTTGAACATATATAAAAACACATAGAATGATTTATAAAGATTCATATAGGAATACAAAATGGATTCGTATTTAGTTGCCAGGGTAAACATGGATGCTTATTGTCCCAAAATTCGAAAGAAGCAGCAAAATGTCCACTCCCACATCGGCTGCCCGAAGCCAAGTGTTTGGGAGATGGAAATTACTGTCTACCCATTACAAGGACAATCCATCGGCCCGAATTCCACTGCTCTAAATAGGGGTAGGTTAGTAACTTCAATTAGACGTGACACGACCGCCTCTGAGCCCATTCTGACACGGTGGGCGTCAAACATAGGCGGCAAAACACATTTGATTCAAGCTCGTCCGAAAGACCTTTGTTTCTCCCTCCATTCCCCATTCATACACGGTGGGCGGAAAAACAAACTCGACTCGGCCGAAATCGATGTAGGCAAATATTTTCAATAGGGGCAGCTTTGTAACTTCACTCAGACGTGACACAACCGCCCTACCTGTCAGCCCCGTTCATACACCATGTGCGCCAACCATGGGCGCCAACCACCCTCTCCTCGCCCGAAATCGCTCTGGGCAAATAATTGGCGAGATGTGAGATTACCATCCTATCCCCAACCGATGAGATGTCCAAATTTTAAACGGGGGCTAAGTTCGTAACTTTCCCATATTTCCGACAGGCGCGTCCCAAAAACATGGTTCCCCATAACTCTCCCTCCATTTTCCCATTCATACACCGTCCGCTCTAGAGCACCCCATCCCCACACCAGCCTTCGTCCGTCACCCCATCCATCGCCGCTGTCCTCCACCACATCCATCGCCACCGTCCTCCACCATGCCGGAGTGCCTATCAAGACCGCGTCGTCCACTACTAGAGATGGACGTTTCTCATCCACGGTGACAGACCAATAGCCTTGCATCGCGTCCTCTCGCTTCATCTGTGCTATCGTCCTCGTTTCCGGGGCCGCTCACACGACCTTCTCTTCCACCGCAACGGGACTTATCCCCCGATGCACCCGGCTACCGTGGTAGATCTGCTTCAACGCCACCGACAGTCATCGCACCCCCGATGCCTACACGGCGCCGCAAGAGAGGTGGTACTTCATATCTCCTCAACTTTCAACCAGAAAATAGATTTTAACTTGGTTACTCTACTTTCTTTTCAGCTCTTAGAATTTAGTTCTTAGTTCGAAGCAAACAACGGATGCTAAATATCATTTCTCCGGTTTGCAGCTTCAAATCTGCCATGGCACAGCCATAATACGGTTTAATTGATCATGCTTAGGGTTTAATTGATCATGTTGGTTCCATGGTGGTTTCTTTAATAGAAATCGGAGGGGAAACCCTCTTTTGCTAAAAAAATATGCTTAGAGTTTCCCCCTTTTATGATCACTATACGATCGAAATCGTGCTTCTTGTCATAATAACATCGCTCCACCCATCAAGCTAAACAAGCTTAGATGTTCAAATACGAATATGATATTATTAAAACAGAGTTGTTTAATTGGTCAGCTAAATGTTCCTAAATTACTTTTGAAAATGCATGTTCGCCGCTTGGGTGTATATCTCTACAGGGTGCCCACGGTGGGCCGGCCCACCCTGGGATTTTGGGTCATCCCAGGCCCCGATTCCCCTACGTTCACTGCTGCTGATTCTATCTCTACTGCCGCCGCTTTGCCTGCTTGGCGACTTGCCGTCCCCGAACGGCATGACTCTAGGAGGAGACACCGGACTAATAGGAGGCCAGGAGTCGCTCGCCCAACAGCGTCACTGCTGCCCGGGCGCGCTGCCGTGCCTACCTTCCCAGTCCGTTCAGGGCTCAGGCGTGCAGCACCCACCAAGCCAACCCGATTTATCCTGAGATACGTCCTCAACACTCAGCAGCCACTCCTCATCACCCATTTTCTAATTGATTCATTACTCATTAGGCAGGACTGTCATTAGGGTTTGTTGTGTGCTTAGTGCTACCTACACTTAGTGGTTCAGATGTATTTCAGTAATCTTTAGTTTTCATAGGGTTTTCAAAATTCCGGCCCTCGGAACAGGAACTAGTCATTTTGGATTGTTGGTCGTAGTGACATTGACCCAGATTACTACTGCAAGCCAGGTTTGTTGACAATTTTACTTGTCTTTCTTACTCATTCGATAAAATATCCAATTATTCACGTCGATTAGTTGCAAGCAATAAGTGCTAGACAAACTTCTTCATTCAGATTTTGGATGGTCACTTACTACAGTTACAATTCTGCATACTTGTCCTAATAAGCTCACAAGTAAATGATTGATTCACTACATCTATGCTTGCCTTGTCATATTTTTGTCAATATTATTTTAGGGTGGACCACCCTGTTTCTAAATACTTGAACCGTAGACATGAGTGAATAGTATTTCTCTATGTGATCTCTTCCATCATGTGTGGGTAACGAACACTGCATTGTATAGAAAGAAAGTGTCATTTCCAGCTTTTACATAGGTTTCGATTTTTTACACGGAATACAATCTGCCTACTTGCTTTGTGTCGCACTACCAACACTCCACCCTTGAAGCTAAACATTACGCCACTCATAATTGCTTAGTTTATTTGTTCAAATATGAATTTCTTATGATTCTAATGTTCCTACTTCAGTTTGGAAATGTGTGCCTGCCTGTTATAGAGACATAAGGGGTTTGTATTTCTGTGTGTGGTCTGGTCAGCACGGTTGGGGAGGTGAACTTTGCATATGCATGGGTTTATAGGGAGACACTCTCCGAGTTGAATCTGCAATGCATTCCATAGATAATCTGACTACTTTTTATGTTTTCATGAATCTCAGATTCTGAACAACATCATAATGATTATGAGCTTGCGCGCATGAAAAGAATAAAGCAGAACAATGCCATGGCTGTCAAACTTGGAATTAAGGGACTGAAATCAAGTCTGGATGCAATGCAATGCAAACGCTCTCCACCTAAAGATTCATGCTCAGAATATGATCCTAACAGTGATTCTGAGCTAGAGGGAGACCTAAGTCAATGTAGCTCCCTAGTGGAGGAGTCAGAGGAAGATGCCTATCTTATTCACCCATCAAGGTACTTGCTCTAACTTTCCAAGGTTACATTGCTCGCACATATCTTGCAACTGATGTTTTGCATTGCTTCTACTTTGTTGAACTACCATTAGCTTAGTTTACACATCGTGTATGTGAATACGCCTTGCCTATCCATTTTCAGTACATATTCCATCTGTCATCATACCATATTTATCCATTCAAATGTTGTTCTTGTGTATCAGACGTTCAAAAGGAAGAGGCGATTGTCGATCGTGGAGGAGCACAAGCAAAGTATTTGGAAAAGGTAGTGGCACCTGATAAATCAAATAGCTCATTAGGTGTAGTTGCAATATCACCGACCCACAAAATACCCCAACTCTAGCGACTCTAGCCCTACTACATTTGGTCATTTCGATGCCCCAACTCGTGAGACCCCAAGCAAAGCAAATAGTATGGTTATGCCGGTTGTTATAGCACCACCATGCGATGCAAAACCCCACTCCAAAGAAAGAGTACACCAAATCCAGTTGCCAAATCCCTTTTCAAACCAGAGAGAGCCCCAATTGCAGCAAATAGGACCCATGTTCCATTTCTTCCCATTTTAGAAGACGAAGCTTATGTTGTTGTCAGGAACTTTGTGCGCATCTTTCCTTCATGGGAAGATTATACCGCAGACACAGAACAATTTCCAGTCTTCCTCCGCAAATTACGCGTAAGTAATGTACTAATGTTATTCATGGTAATTACTGCATATGTTTCTGCTGACAAAACACACAAGATTTCATTCTTTTAAATAGGCGAGGAGCAAACTGGATTGTGATGACGAGTAAGGGTTGGTTGCGCTTTTCGAGCACTCTTTGATGAAGTATCATTCCTACCTGAGGCAAGCGCACTTCGATGGCAAGCCTCTGAACAAAATTTCTGTAAAGTCTCCGGTACTACATTTATCCGACGGTGACTGGAATAATCTTTTTACACATTGGTCTCGGCTGCAGCATAAGGTACTGTCTATGATATCACATCACTATTTGAACTACATTTCTGCATTTGCCTTAATGTCTCACTTGTCTGAAAATCATTAGCGTAAGAACATTCGTTCTCAAGGGACCACAGAATCTCGCAACTATACTGCACACTGCATTGCTCTTGTGAGTACCTCTTGCCCTCTATGACCATACTTGCTTTCATAGTTGTTTGATTATGTAGCATCACTGCACATGTTAGCCTCGTAATCATCCATTTGGTGGACATTATAAGATCCATATGGACTCTTACACAAATTTAGAATCAACCCATTGCTTTTGAAGAGGTTTAGCTCTGCAATCCTCTTGTAAGGACTGAACGTGGTCTATCACTGTACTTACATTAATAGCTACCCCCTCCGTCCCATAATATAAGAACGTTTTGTACATTACACTAGTGTTCATAACACTCTTGTATTATGGGAAGAGGGATTGGTTCATTTTGTAGCATTCTGCATCTTATCTCCCTCGCCCACCATTTACTAAAAAAGATCAGATCTATATTTAATCTTACCAACAAGTAGAATACACAAACAATGCCAGTGCAGAAGTGTAGCCCATTGCTCTTGTCAGTACATTTTGTCCTGTAACGCTTGTACTTCCAAGGATTGGTAGTTGATTATGTAGCATCAATCTGCATCTTATCTTCATTATCCTCTATCCCTTCCAGTATTATCATATCTATAATTACTCTCTACAAAATGTAGAGTACAGGCAATGCTTATGAAGAATATTCTGTGCTGAAATTCTTGAGTTATCCTTCCCTTGACATGGAGAAGGGCATTATAAAGCCGGTGTTAACTGTTAATGTAAGTCAGTCCTTCTAAAGCCTTTATCCTCAACTGCAGTTTAATTTGCTCATACTCCCTATTGTTTACTGCTGTTTAGTTTGCTGTTTCTACCAAAATGCATGTTCGTAAGAACCATAAGTTCTAAGTTTTACTTGTAAAACCAAATTTCTTATTCATACCATGCACATTACTTAATACTCCCTATATGTATGCTTGGTTTTGTGGATCTATAATCCAGTGTGTGGTGAAGCAGCCCATGTTTGCACCTTGTCATCTCCTGTTTTATCTTACTGGTGTGGCAGATGATATGAACAACATGCCATGCACATTATCCAAAATAGATACAATGATTTTCTTTGCCCTTCATCTATGCTTGTTATGTTGACATGGTAATCTAGTAGTGTGGTGAAGCTCCCCGCATTATGAACAATGCCAAATTATGCTATTGATATTTTGAACTTACTCTTTATTTTCTAATTTGAAATTGGATAGAATTGACAGAACACGTGCAAAACCTGTCATCTCACTGCTTTGTTTCAGGGTGATATGCCTGATGGCATGCACAAGTCTGCTGAAGGCTGTGAGACAAACCCAACATATATTGCAGCAAAGAAGGCAAAACATCTTGAAGATAGCGAGACAAGCCCAAAGTCTTGTCTTGATGCAGTGTTCAAGTTACTTGAGACTAACAGTCAGACAAGCTCACAGAATTCGTTATGCAATCAGTTCGACTTCTTGATCCCAAGTTCTAGCGAAAGGCATTCTCCAACTCAACTTCGACTTGAGGTCCTATCTCTAAGAAAGATTGGAGAGAACACCAATGAGAACCTCATCGCTAAACAGCTACACACAGAAGCTATGACCGACATGCTAGGCGGTCTCACAGCCTTGCTCGGCTGACTTGCATGCAGTTCCCCATAAGGCTAACCTTTCTTGAACTGTCTTGGAAGTGGTCTCGGTTCAAGATATTATTTTGTTCTGTTGCAATGGTGCCCAGCTTTTTTAATCGCTTCTTCGTTGCGCTTTATGATCACTGGTGGCGAACTTCGATGCCCAGTGGATGTAATATACCTTAAACCCTTTGTTGTATAGTGTAGGTTTATTCTTAGTTACTATGCCGAAATTTTTTATTGTATAGAGTAGGTTTGTTCTAAATTCCTACTAGTTACTGCCATCATTCTCTATCTAAAAAAAATCAGATGTAGTCGACCGGGCCAAAACATTCGACCCTAACGGGCCAGGTTTTTAGCGGGCCACAATTGGGCCGGACTGCGTCTTTCTTGGGCCCGAATGATTGGGGCCTTCACACATTGCGCCAGGCCCAAACTTACACCGGCCTATATTTTAGTTGGGCCTTTTGTCGACCAGTAACCGTTTGGCCCAGTAGCGTTGGGCCATTAACAGGCTGAATATTGTACTGACCTGTTACGACCGAGATGAAACCCACGGGCCTTTAGCAGGCCAAAATGCATGTTGGGCCTCAATTTTCACTAGTCGTCGACGGGCCTTCGGCAGGCCGAAATGTACACCGGGCCGTTATGGGCCCAGTTAGCTCACGGGCGTTACGGGCGAAACATATCTCGGCCTTAGTTGGCCCATCGATATCATGGGCCTTTAAGAGGCGAAAGCTTAATCTGAGCATCAGCGGGCGAATTACGCGACAGCCTTTAATAGGCCCAAAGTCACGTTGGGCTTAAGTGTTGCCACCTTTAGCACGGGCGTTAGTGGGCCCGATGTCCCGTCGAGACCATATATGGCCCATAGGCGGACGGGCCATTCGGGCCGAAAGTCACACCGGTGAAATGGGCCCATGTCTACATCGGGCCTCTAACGGCCGAAAGTCACTGGTTGTAGTTGGGCCCAATATTTGGCGAACAATTAACGGGCCAGATCGGCTTCGGCATAAATGGGCCCAAATATTGGGCGAACAATTAACGGGCGAGATCGGCTTCGGGCGTAAATGGGCCCAAATATTGGGCGAACAATTAACGGGCGAGATCTGGTTTTGGGCGTAAATGGGCCTTTATTAAGCGGTGTTATTGGGCTGGCCCACTAGTACTGATTAAGTTCTACGGCCTTTGATGGGCCGGCTTTTTAACCTATATGGGCCTCTGTTGGGCCCGACCACGTGTCGACGTACCATAGGCATGTCTCCTCCAATGGACGGGCGACATCCGCCCATCGACGGTGACGAGTGTGTTCCTTGCCAATCGAAATTTTACACGTGGACATTTCCCATTGGTCGGGCATTAACGGGTTATCGGATCCAAAATCCGACCCGATAGCTTAACGGTGTTCCGCTACGGTGGATGCCGCGTGTCGGTCACCCTTGACGAAAGCACTTCTGTGACGCGCGATTTATCGTCATGGAAGTGGACACTTCCGTGATGATAATTTTGGTAATGTCATGGAACACTTCTACGACAGCACAGTTATGACTATCTTGATTCTATCATAAATTTGTAATGGATGTAAATGCATGACAAAAAACGCGACCTACTGTGACAAACACGTATCATCACGGAAGTGTATTGTTTTTGTAGTGTATGTACTCCAAAGTTCACTCAGACAAGCATCGATGTTGACAAGAAGTGCCTATATTCATTCTAGTATCAACCGGCGTCAACGAATTGTCAAACTCCAAGTATTAGGAGAGTGAACGCCAAAAATATTGCTTGGTGCATAGCCCAGAAAAATGCAGTCCAGTCTTTGGTCCCAACTTGTGCCTTTTGGTTATCGGCACATATGGTAGCGAACTATATGGCATGGAGTCTAAAGATTCCAGACAAGTTGGTTGACGCGTATATTCATCTGGCACTTAATCAGTATGCATGCCAAGGATGCTCCATTTCAGGTTGAGCGGCACAAAAATTTGGGTGGTTCATTTTCTCAACCGCCTCCTTTCTCGCCCGCAATGTAGAATTTTGGCGAGATCTGAGGACCAAGATGAGCTAGTAAACTAGTTGGATGAAAGTAGTGGCCAAGTTGCTTAAACCTCCCTCGGCGAGGCCACTATTTGAGGATAAACCTACAAGCAAAGTTCAGATTATGCATCTTTGCCTCTTATGTACTCGAAAGTTTACTCGTACAAGAACTAATTTTAGCAAGAAGTACCTCCGATTGAACACCATTTACCGATCTGTACCCTAGGTAATTAAAGTTCGTCCATGGATCATATTGGCTGTGATCTCAATCATTTGGATGCATAAACATACTGAACATGTGTATATCTGAATCTTTTTGTGAATTATGTATGAATATTGTCGTGTGATCTATCAATTATTTGGATGCATAGGTATGCTGAGCTTGTGTATATATGAATCTTTTGAGTTGTTGATAGTGAATGTTGGCTATGAATATGAACGTGTCCTGTGAACCTGAGTTTGATATGAATGTTTACCTTTTCTGTTGTATTTGTGTGTGAACTTGTTAGTATGCTTACTATGGGGTATAAAACGCAGGTCTCTTATAAAAGTAATGCTGTGTCCAATTTATTTTGAGCAATAACTCGCTAATTTCTTAATTATATATCTAAAAATGTGCCTCTCCGGTTTATTCTTTTATATTGATTGCTCCTTCTAACATAACATTATATATATAACGAGCCCACCTAATACGTGTATTTCAAGGAAGTGCAAATGGGCTGTGATTTCTTAGAAAATATAAATGGGCCTGATTAACGCGAAATTATTTGTTCACCCAGCCTAGCAAATGGACTGTACATTCTAGAAAACATGGGTTAAATATATGCCACATTTTTGCAGGCTGACATGCGGGCCAATAGGTAGATGCCTACGCAGGGCATTGTCAACTTGGTCAATAAATGACTGTGTCATCCACAGCCATTGCATTTATATCCAACGGCCGGCATGCACCTTCAATCTCTCGTCTTCTTCCTCCAGCATCGCCGGGACCGCCTGGTCCGGCCTCCGTCGGCTAAGCGGCTCTGCTTAGCACGCATCACTGCGAAGTGCTACCCCACCGCCGGCCAGGCTATCCCTCCACCCTTCGACACCTCTTGTTATTCTCCACGGACTATAGCCCCATGCTGCAACAGAACCAGTTATAACCCTTCTCCTCCTCTCAATCTGTGACTCCACTACCGCATTTTCCAATCTCCGAGTCATTCCCATCCGGGGCCTCGCTGTCGTCCACCGCCTCGCTGTGTTCGGTGCAGCGTGGTCAACAAACGAGAGTCATCGGAAGTGGACTGTACATGGGGAGCCTGACGGCTCGGACCCACGAGGTCCATGGTCGCACGCAAGGAAAGTTCCTCCTTATTAAGCTGAAAAAAATGTTTCCTCCACCTAAGAGCTAGGACCCACCAGCTGTATCTTCGCACGGAAGGAAGTGCCTCCTTGTTTTGCGAAAAAAATTATTCATCCCGTTGACAGCTGGGACCCATCAGATTTGGTGACTGCCTTGTGGGCCTACTAAGCGGACGTGTACGCACGGCTTTGTAAACTTAATCAACAAATGATTCTAGCAGCTGGACCGTTGGATGTTAATCCAACAGCCGTGGTCCTTCTTCAACCTCTATTCTTGCTCCTGTCTCCCGTCGGTGGCACGCACTGCAAATTGTCTTCTTCTTTTAAACCAAAGAAGTTTCCCACTCTTCTCCATCTGCTTGTCGCCTTGTCCGTCTTCCCCATCTCCGGGTCGTTCCAGTCTGGGTGCGCTCGGCACGGTGTGGTCAACATGGTCAACAACCGAGAGTCATCGGAAGATGACTGTACGTGAGAGGCTGATAGTGGGGACGCACCACGCCCATGGATGCATGCATGCAACGGAACGCGGTGAGGTCAACATGGTCAAGGAACGACTTCCATCGGAAGTATACTGTACGTGGAGAGTCTCAGCTGGGTCCACGGCCGCAGCAAGTAAGTGCCTCCTTATTACGTGGAAAATAATGATTCCTCCAACTGACAGCAGGGACCCACTGGAGGGGCCACCGTATTTTGCGAAAAAATGTTTGCCCCCCGACTGCTGGGACCCACCTTATGGGCCACCATATTTCACGAAAAAACGTTCCCCCGCTGTCAGCTCGGACACACCGGAAGTGCCTCCTTATTACGCACAAAAAAGAATACTCCCCCTGCTAGCTGGGACCCACCTTGGTGGGAGGCTGACTTGTGGGCCTACTAAGTTGACGGGGACGAAGGGCTTTGTCAACTTAGTCAATATGAACGATTCTAGCTCCAGTGCCATACGATGTCCATCCAACGGTCGTAGTGCTTCTTCAACCTCTAGTCTTCTTGCTCCAGCCGCCCAAACCAGCGCCGGTCGTGCCTTATGCTCCTGCCTCCGTGGCAGGCTGTCTTTGCCATGAGGCCTCACCGCCCCTACTATTCCCACCGCTGGCCAGGCCATGCGGTGACGGCAGCCTCACACCGCAGCCGAACCAGTGAACCCTCGTACTCCTCTCCGCGCGGGCTTTCACTGCCTCGTCTTCCCCGGCTCCGTGTCGTCCCCTTCCTAGGCCTCGCCATCGTCCACCGCCGTGGTGCTCTCCGTGCGGCGTGGTCAACGTGGTCAAGGAACGACTTCCATCAGAAGAGTACTGTACGTGGAGAGGCTGGCAGCTGGGACCACGGCCATAGCCCAGTTTTTTTGTGATTTGCCAAGTAAGTCGCTTTGTCAGGCCTCTTGGGCTGGAAATCTTTCAAGACAAGGAGAGCTTTCATTAATTTGGCGAAAATAGCCCATCAAGAATGAGAAATAGGCTGTACATTTTAAAACACATCAAACCGGCAATTAGTTTCAAATATCTTTTTTTTCATTTCGAGATTTTAAATTACATTAATTTTTATGCGTGGAGAATTTGTTGGATTTCATATTGATATACATTTATTTTTAAAATCAGTTTGAATGTGAGTCGGAATTTCGGGATTAAAAACAGTTCGGACCACACCGGAATATGCAAAATTTCGTATAATTTTTTAACCGTGGCCACAATATGGGCTGTAATGCTAACAAAAAGAATATGGGCTCCAAAAAAACTTAAGAATTAGCAAATGGGCTGTAAATTATTAGAAATAATGGCAGATGGGATGTATGCTATTTTCCACAGATCTGAGGCTTTCCTAAAAAAAGGTTGACTCACAAGCAGTGACTGTTGGATGGCCATCCAACTGCCGTCGTGCTTCTTCAATCTCTGCTCTTCCTGCTCCAGCCGCTCAAACAAGCGTCGGCGCGACTGCCTGCTCCCTCCTCCCCATGGCCGGCTCTGCTGCTGGGCAGGCCTCACCGCCCCACCGTACTCCCATCGCTGGCCTAGCCATCCCTCTACTCACCCACGCCTGCTGTTATTCTCCGGGGACGGCAGACGAACCAGTAAACCCTCGTATAGTCGTACTCCCCTCCGTGTGGGAAACAACTGCCGAGTCTTCCTTGCCTCCGTGTTGCTCCCTTCCTAGGCCTCGCCATCGTCCACCGCCTTGGTGCTCTCGGCGCGACTGGTCAACGTGGTCAACGACCGACATGCATCTGAAGTGGACTATACGTGGAGAGGCCGACAGCTGGGTCCACGGCCACACGCAAGGAAATGCCTCCTTATTACGCGCAAAATAATGATTCCTCCACGACATCGAGGACCCACCGAAGGGCCTCAGATTTCGTGAAAAACATTACCGCCACGACAGCTCGGACCCACCAGCTATATCTTCGCACGCAAGGAAGTGCCTCCTTATTACGCACAAAAAAATGAATACTCTGCCTGTTAGCTGGGACTCAGTATAGCGGTAGGCTGACTTGTGGGCCTACTAAGTTGACAGGGACGGAGAGCTTTGTCAACTTAGTCAATGTATGCATGATTCTAGCTCGAGTGACCGTACGATATCCATCCAACGACCGTAGTGCTTCTTCAACCTCTGGTCTTCTTGCTCCAGCCGCCCAAACTAGTGCCGGTCGTGCCTCGTGCTCCTGCCTCCCGTGGCCGGCTGCGATGTGGTGGAGGCCTCACTGCCCCCTACTACTCCCACTGCTGGCTAGGCCATCCCTCTACTCACCCACAACCCCTGTTATTCTACAGCGACGGCAACCTCATACCGCAGCGAACCAGTGAACCCTCGTACTCCTCTACACGTGGGCATCCACTGCCGCGTGTTCCCCGGCTCCGCGTCGTCCCCTTCCTAGGCCTCGCCGTCGTCCACCGCTCGGGTGCTCTCGGTGCGGCGTGGTCAATGTGGTCAAGGAACGGCTTCCATCGGACGTGGACTGTACGTGGAGAGGTTGATAGCTTGGTCCACGGCTGCAACAAGGAAGTGCCTCCTTATTACGTGCAAAATAATTATCCCTCCACCTGACAGCGGGGACCCACTGGAGGGGCCACCATATTTTGTGAAAAAAATGATTCGCCCCCTGACTGCTGGGACCCACCAGCTACATCTTCGCACGCAAGGAAGTTCATCCGGGCAAAAAAACTGATTCGCCCCCTGTCTGCTGGGACCCACTAGCTACATCTTCGCACGCAAGGAAGTGCATCCAAGCAAAAATTAAACAATTCGCCCCCTGACTACTGGGACCCACCAGCTACATCTTCGCAGGCAAGGAAGTGCACGGCGGTCGAGACCCACGGTCGAAGCGTGCGTGGCGTTGTCATTACGGTCGCGAGCGTATGCGTACATATATCTTTGGTCGATGTAGAGGCGCGCACGTGTCGTAGTAGAGGCGTGCACGTAGCATGTACACGTACGTACAACGGCCAGGGTGCAAGAAAGAAAATATGGCCACGTATGTACATACGGGCAGGGTCTCGAACGCCTACTCGTGCATACGTACGGCCAGGGCTCGTGTACATGGCTGGGTCGGAACGGAGAAATGGAGTCGTCTTCATGTTCATGGGGAGGCAACGGAATGCGTCATGTTCATGGGGAGGCAACGGAATGCGTCGTGTTCATCGGGAGGCAATGGAATGCGTGGGAGCCAACCGGCTGGGTCGGAACGGAATGCGTGGTCGTGTTCATCGAGAGGGCTTGGACGGAACAGTGGCGAAGCGAGGCTGGCGTACCGCTGGCGGAGAAGCGGACCTCCTACATTGAGCGGGGTCCTATTGATCGAGAGGCGTGGCGTCGCAAAAGCGGAGAAGCGGACCTCCTACGGTCGAAAAGGGGTCTGTTGATCGAGAGCGGTGTGGCGTCTTGCAAAACGGATTTAAACGGACCTCCTACGGTCGAAACAGGGTCCTGTTCGCCGGGAGGTGTGGCGTGCCGCAAAAAGCATTTAAACGGACCTCCTACGGTCGAAACGGGTCTGTTCGCCGGGAGGGTGTGGCGTGCCGCAAAACAGGACTCCACGGGATACTATTCATCTCCACCGACGACCTCCTCCAGCCTCCACGGGCTACCGTCAACCTCCTCCAGCCTCCACGGGCTCCTGTTCATCCAGCCTCCACCGCGCGCTACTCCACCGGCACCTGTTCAACCACCCCTCCACGGGTACCCCTCCACCATCTATTGTTCATCCAGCCCTCCACACCACGGGGTCCTATTCAACCACCCCTCCACGGCCACCCCTCCACCATCTACTATTCATCCAGCCCTCCACACCACGGGGTCCTGTTCATCCAGAGTCAACGCCACCGCTCACTTGTTCATCCAACCCCCCGCAACGCTCATTGTTCATCAATCGATCGGCTTGATTAGCGGCGATGGCGAAGAATCGCTCGATCGGGTTCGATTAACGACCATCAATCGATCGCTCGGGTTCGATGAACGCGTAGTTCTGCGGTCTGTCGCTTCGGGTTCAATTAGAGCCCAACACCTCGCTCGGGTTCAGTTAGAGCCAACGCCTCGCACGTGTACGAGAGAAACACGCATCGCTTGGCCCCCGACCTCCCATCGTAACCGGCAACTCCCCGAAATTTTCCTCCCCCTCGCTTCTGCCATGGTTTTTTCGGTCATGGACGGCCCAAAGAATGTCATGCAGCTGCGTCTCCGGACCGCCCAGGATGAAAAGCCCATTTTGTGTCATGATTTTTTGTCATAGAAGTAGGAGCCCACCACATCTATGATGATACCAGGTTTTGTCACAATTATCGTCATAGAAGTGTCATATGTATGACAGAAAAAAATCGTTCGGCCCAAAATGTCACAGATGTGTCTATTTTTTTGTACTGTTGTTAGTGTATTCATTTTGATGATCATGAGATGGATGAAACTAGAAGGCACAACCTTCTGTACCCTCTTTTTACTTTCATTATTTAGAATAAATAAAGCAAAAATAGTATTATCTGTCATTTTACAAATTATCCGTGCATTAAAAAATATCCGAAAATAAAAGTGCTCCAAATGCCCTTCAAATTTAGTATGATTTTTTATGGGATATTTGAGGATTTTAAACACTTGAAATCACTGCAGGAGGGGCAAGCACCGAGCCATGAGAGTGAGGCGCGCCACCCCACTGGCGCGCCCCTATCTCGTGGGCCCCTGGTGGCCCCCCTCCACTTATGCCAGCACCCACACACTCCATCTTCTATCCAAAAAATCCCCATCCAGCTCAAGCACGAGTTCTAACTCATTTTGCTGTGATTTTCGATCTCCTTGCTCAAAGCTCCATTCACAAAACTGCTTTGGGAGATTGTTGCTTGGTATGTGACTCCTCCATTGGTCCAATTAGTTTTTTTTCTAGTGCTTTATTCATTGCAAATTTTTGCTGCATAGGTGACCATGTTCTTGAGCTTGCATGTTGAATTTATGAGGTCCCAAGCAATTCTAATGCATGATATAGGCTCTAGGCAATTGTAGGAGTAATTGCTACAAATCTTATTTAGTTTTATTCACTTTTCTTTTGAAGTTACTAAAATTTCAGAAATTTTTCAGAAGAAGAATTATGTCTAGGAGAATGTACCAAGGTGGTTCCTCGGTAAAGAAAGGACCCAGGATTGCTATACGTGAGCAAGATGTTGAATTACCGAGGGACGCAGATGTACGAGCTTGTGAGTGGCCATCAAACAATTTTATGGTCGAAGCGAGGCTTTAATGAGGAATTTGACGCGTATAAAGCGTAATCTTGAGTGGAGGACTTCTTACAAGATAAGTGTCCTCGGTACTATCAATTGGTGATTCCTTTGTGCGGAGGTTTAAATATAAGCATGCGCTGTAATTCTCCTAGTGTCCTAGTTGATATTTATGATACATATTATACCATGGACTTAGAGGATTTTACAACTGCTTGCAAACTCCTGCAGTGGGGTAATATTAATGATCCTCACAAATCTGAATTTTGAGATTTCCTTGCTAGTATTATTGTGGGAGAATCCAGGGACATAGCACAAGCTACCATAGGGAGCATTCATTTTCCTACTATACATTATTTTGCTCTCTTCATTGGTAGATGCATTAAGGGTAAAGATGAAGCATGTCACATGTGTGTCCCTGATCTGTGTTCCTCAAGAGTGCTGTGTTAGGTTATAAAGGTTACAACTTGGGGCAATAGTTGCATATAGGTTGCAGAATAATGGTAGAGCTGGAGATTTATTTGGAGGAATTTATGTAACCCGTGTGGCTAATTATGTTGGTATAGCCCCACGAGAGGGGGATGTGATGATACCTCCTGCTTATTTAGATTATGACACTATGGGCAATCATCATTTTCTTAGGAGGAATGAACAATTCCTCCATTATCGACTAATCTATGACAGACGCAACATCGTCCATGTTACTCTTCGTGCTCCTCTCCTTTTTGATTATCAGGCAAAAGGAAGATATGTTGTTACTAGGGAGGAAGCAGCTGAACACGAGGGGAGAGCGGAGGCAGCTCGCCAACATGCCGCAGCTCAGGAGGCGATTGCTGCTGCATCTTAGTACGACCCCAGCTACAACTACGGATATCAGCCAAGTGGTCCTTGGTATTAGACCAACTTAGGCCAAAATCCTAAGCTTGGGGGAGTACGTATTTCTCACGGACTTTACATTCATGTTCACACACTATTCGTCGGTGCTCATACTCTTTCATTGTATTATCCATGCTAGTTTAAATTTCTTTTTCTAGCTTTCTTCTTGTGTGTTTGATAAACCTTGAGAAAAACTGAAAAATTAGTTAGTTTAATTTCCATGCTTGTAGTAGAATTAAAATGAAAACCCAAAAAGATTTCTAGTTCTTCTTCTTACTTGTCGGGAGCTTTCCCGTGTAAATAGTTTTATTTTCTTTCCTTTGGGGGTCGAGAAGACCATATTGAAAATGTTTAGTGGCTCTCATATGCATGATTGTTTATTCAACTTAGATCCCATATTACCTGTCTTCTCTCTCGAAGTTGAATGCTTGCAGATTCCAGCTTTGTCCAATGCACATGCACTATTATTATTATACACATCGTTCGGTCGTGCAAGTGAAAGGCAATAGTGACAACATATGATGGACTTATTGAGATGAGAAAAGCTAGTATAAACTCGACCTCTCTTGTTTTTGTAAATATGATGAGTTCATCGTTTCTGATTCAGCTTATTATGAAGTAAACATATTTGCAATGACATTTAGAGTTTATAGTTGCTTGTGCCATGCTTGATTAGCTATGAGTTATAATGGTCTACCTTGCGTGCCAACATGCTATTAGAATGATTATGATGTGGTATGATGGGATGGTATCCTCCTTTGAATGAATTGAGTGACTCGACTTGGCACATGTTCATGCATGTAGTTGAAACAAATCAACATAGCCTTCATGATATTTATGTTCATGGTAGATTATATCCTACTCATGCTTGTACTCGGTGTAAATTAATTTTAATGCATGTTTATGACTGTTGTCGCTCTCTCAGTTGGTCGCTTCCCAGTCTTTTGCTGGCCTTCACTTGTACTAAGCGGGAATACTGCTTGTGCATCCAAACTCCATAAACCCCAAAGTTGTTCCATACGAGTCCACCATACCTTCCTATATGCGGTAGTTACATGCCGTTCCAAGTAAATTTGTATGTGCCAAACTCCAAACCTTCAAATGAAATTCTGTTTTGTATGCTCGAGCAGCTCATGTTTCAACTAGGGCTGCCTATATCTTCCATGCTAGGTGGGTTATTCTCAAGAGGAGTGGACTCCGCTCCTCATTCACGAGAAAGGGCCGGTAACCGGGATGCCCAGTCCCATGATCCAAAAAGATCAAAGAAAATAAAATAATTAAACAATACTCCCCCAGGGCTGCTGTTAGTTGGAGGCACTCATTGTTTCGAGCAAGCCATGGATTGATGCTTGTTGGTGGTCGGGGGAGTATAAACCTTTACCATTCTGTTTGGGAACTGCCTATAATGCATGTAGTATGGAAGATACAGCCATCTCATAGTTGTTGCGTTGACAGTGAGAGTATGCTGCTCAAAATGTTATTCAATCTCTATTTTAAAATCGAGCTCTGGCACCTATACAAATCCCTGCTTCCCTCTGTGAAGGGCCTATCTATTTACTTTTATGTTGAGTCATCACCCTTCTTATTAAAAAGCACCCATTTGAGAGCACAATCGTCATTTGCATTCATTACTATTGGTTTATATTGGGTATGACTTGATTTGGATCTCTTTTACCATGAATTGCAATGTTTAGTCACCCTTGATCTTTAAAGGTGCTTTGCATTTATGTTTTATGGTCTCGTAAAGGGCAAGCGAGATACCATTTTGTTATATCATGTTATGATTGTTTTGAGAAAGTGTTGTCATCGAGTTTTATTATTATGGCTCGCTAGCTGATTATGCTATTGATATGAGTAATTGTGAGACCTAAGTGTTATTGTGAGTATGGTTAGTTCATAATATTTCCTGAAACACTGAATGATGGCTTTGCATGTTACAACAACAAGAGCATCTGAGTTTGTAAAAGTTTTTCATTATCACTTTTAGTTTATCAACCTGAATTGCTTGAGGACAAGCAAAGGTTTAAGCTTGGGGAGTTGATCGTCTCCAACGTATCTACTTTTCCAAACACTTTTGCCCTTGTTTTGGACTCTAACTTGCATGATTTGAATGAAACTAACCGGATGGCTGTTTTTTTCAGTAACAGCCATGATGTTGTTTTATGTGTAGAAAGCAAAAGTTCTTGAATGTCCCGAAAATCCACGGAGGCACTTTTTGGAAAATATAAAAATACTCATGAAAGAATCAAGACCGGGGGCCCACATCCATCCCACGAGGGTGGGGCATGCCTCCCCAGGCGCGCCCTGTCTCGTGGGCCCCCGAGGCTCATGACCTCAACTCCAACTCCATATATTACATCTCGCGGAGAAAAAATCGAGAGAAAGTTTCATCGCGTTTTACAATCTGGAGCCGCTGCCAAGCCTAATCTCTCTAGGAGGGCTAATCTGAGTCTGCTCGGGGCTCGGAGAGAGGATTCGTCGCCGTCGTCATCATCAACCATCCTCCATCACCAATTTCATGATGCTCACCGCCGCGTGAGTAATTCCATCGTAGGCTTGCTGGGCGGTGATGGGTTGGATGAGATTTACCATGTAATCAAGTTAGTTTTGTTAGGGTTTGATCCTAGTATCCACTATGTTACGAGATTGATGTTGTTATGACTTTGCTATGCTTAATGCTTGTCACTAGGGCCCGAGTGCCATGATTTCAGATCTGAACCTATTATGTTTCCATGAATATATGTGTGTTCTTGATCCTATCTTGCAAGTCTATAGTCACCTATTATGTGTTATGATCCGACAACCCCAAAGTGACAATAATCGGGATACTTCTTGGTGATGACCATAGTTTGAGGAGTTCATGTATTCACTATGTGCTAATGCTTTGTTCCGGTTCTCCATTAAAAGGAGGCCTTAATATCCCTTAGTTTCCACTAGGACCCCGCTGCCACGGGAGGGTAGGACAAAAGATGACATGCAAGTTCTTTTCCATAAGCACGTATCACTATATACGGAATACATGCCTACATTACATTGATGAACTGGAGCTAGTTCTGTGTCACCCTATGTTTTAGCTATTACATGAGGAATCGCATCCGGCATAATATATCACTGATCCATTGCCTACGAGCTTTTCACATATTGTTCTTCGCTAATTTACTTTTCCATTGCTATTGTTACAATCACTACAAAACCCAAAAATATTACTTTTGCTACCGTTACCTTTATTATCATATTACTTTGCTACTAAATACTTTGCTGCAGATACTAAGTTATCTATGTGTGGTTGAATTGACAACTCAACTGCTAATACTCAAGAATATTCTTTGGCTCCCCTTATGTCGAATCAATAAATTTGGGTTGAATACTTTACCCTCGAAAGCTGTTGCGATCCCCTACACTTGTGGGTTATCACGGCGCAGCAGGAGCAGGACAAACCACGCAAGGTTTTCCTTGACAACTATCTGTAAGAGAAGTAATTCTGTAAGGGCTCGTTTGAATTGGAGGATTCCAACAATGCAGGGATAGGAAATAGACGGGAATAGGAAAGGAATGCACGTGCAAAACAGAGAATTTAAAAACACGGGATTTCTGCCAATCTGGGTGTTTGATTCACAACAATTGGAAGATCACAGGATGCAAAGGAGCATGGTGAGATTAAGTCAAACCACAAGAAAATGTACGGTTATAATGCTATTATGCTACTATCTCTTAGTCTTGTGCTTCATGAATAGGAATTTGAAAAGGAAGACAAGTGAAAATTAAAATTCCTACATGTTTTCTTCCAAGGAGACACTAAAGGAACAAATCCATGTGCTCAGTGGACAATATATATAACATGTACAGTAAAAAAGAGATGCAACAAGTGTACAACCTCTTTGGCGAAACCATGTCGATCTCAGCATGATTGGATTGGCCGGTGAGGATGCTCCGGCTGACTTTGCTATCGGAGGAGGGGAAGAAGATCTTAGGTGTCTGGAGATGGACCCCGAGGTACTGCTCCGCTGTGATGGAGGGTTTGGTCGTTAGAGCAGCTCTGGTGAGTTGTACGATGCCGAGGCTGAGGTAGGACAACAGAGACAACGAACAACGTTAACCTAAGTGGAATTCTAATAGCATCTCCAATACATGACGTAAAATACATAACCACAAAGTGCTAGATGTAAAATACATCAGCCACTCATCTCTGAACTTAACTGCCGAAACTAAATTTAACTGTCGAAACTAAACTTAACTGTCGAAACTAAACTTAACTGTCAAAACCAAATTTTGCTGTCAAAACTGAATTTTGCTATTGAAACTGAACGCACTAGCAAGGTGAGGCTACAGGTCGGTCGAGTGACTTTTTCATGTCTGGTTGATTGATTTTGCAGCCGTTGGATACGAAATCAATGGCCTGCGGTTCATCTTCAACCTCCACCCCCCTGAGCCGCCAGCCACCACCGGCCAAACAGCAGCCCCCCCGCCGCCCGCGGCCGGCAGTGCGCCACCCCGTTCGCCCCGAAAACACTCCCCACCGCCGGTCCGCCATGCCCCGCCATCCTCTAGCCCCCGTGTCGAGCTTTTTCACGGCGATCCCCACGCCACCGCCCGCCATCGCCGGCGACCACCGCCCCCACCCTGATCCCTAAGATAGATAGTGGGGTACCTCTCTGTGAGCCCCCCTCCCATGCAAGGCTGGTTCTTCCTTCACCTGGCGAGCCCCCCCCCCCTCTCCCCGAAAATCAACTAGCCCAAAAGTCGATTCAGTCGACTGAAGTGTAGCTAAATCGAAGCAACATTGCAAGCAAGAGCAAGAGCGAGAGCAGCAGCGCGAGCAAGAGCAATAGCAAGAGCAGACCAGGCAGGGGACCAAGAGCAAGAGTAGAGCAGCAGCGCAAGCGAGAGCTAAAGCAGCAGCAGCTCCTACTGATGTGGGCGTCGCCGCCGAGGGAGCGACGCCATGGAGGAAGTGGCCGGCAATGCCGCCGTGGATTGAGCTGTGCCGTGTCGGCTCGGAAACGAGCGCCGGCAGCACCTGAGATCGAATCAAGAAGAAAATGTGGCGATTAGTGTACAACCTCTTTGGTGGCGCCGATTAGGCCGGAGCTTCATCCGAGGAAACGGTGATGATGATGCTCTTCCGGTGGTGCGGGTGAAGACGGCGGTGTGGGAATGGGGGTGGCACAAAATACGAGGGGAACATCGGGGCAGCTCCTCGGAGGTGGAGGACGTGGTGGCTGAACCGGCAGGACGACGAGATCGATGACGGATCCTCATCTGGTACGATGGATGAGGGACGTTGAGGTGTTGCTGTGGACGACGTCGTCGGGGAAGAGGCTCCAGCTGGGTGGCGGATGGAGCAGGGTGTGGGGTTTCGTCGTGGGTTTTCGCGGCCTCGGTGTATGAATGGGTGGGCGGATGGGATGGCAGTGGGGAACCATGGCTTAGAGACGCGTTTGTCCGAAATGTGGGGTAAGTTATGAAAGTACCCCCACCAATTTGAGGCGGTTCTTTTGGTTTAGGGGTAGCACGGGCATTTCGCGTGTTGGGATTTCACAGGAGGTGGGAGTTTTCGCGCGCGTTGTAATTTTGGAATAGCAAGGCGCGAGTTGAGATGGAGGGAGTTGTCGGAGCACAACGGGACAAAGATATATCTTAAATATTTCGGGCTAACAAGGCGCGGGTTGAAATTTCCGGACAAGCCTAACGTGTACTGTACCAAATCAATGCACACTACAAAGGTCATTCAAAACTTTGAATTCATGTTATGTTCAATTAAAATATTTCACTACGTGTATAATGCATGCAACGTACTACTCAAATGAACATTTTAGTGCATTCCAAACGTATATACTACCGCTTCAATATGAACTAAATTTGAATCCGTTTCTCTATTTGAATAAGATCTGCAGTAATGATTGTTGTAAAGTCAAAGAATTTGAATTTGTTTCTCTGTTTTAGTAAGATCTACAATCATCATTATTGTCAAGTTAAACCATCGTTTGTGTATTATCTTCACAGCACACCACATGATTAGTCTCGAGTTACATATGAACTATGTGTACTATATGAACTCGAACTCGATTTTTTGTATCCACTTTATTTTGATTTCAAATCACATTATATTTTAGCTCTAACTAGATCTTCATAATCTAAACCATGTCTCATATGTATAATGTGTTTATCACATTATGTATGGTGCCCCGCCCCCTACGCCTACAAGTATTTAGATGTGAGTTGCAAACACCACACATTACCACAAATTCAAATAAAATGTGAGATTGTTCGATATATAGTATTGTTTAGATTGTTCGATATTTAGTTGTAAGCTGCAAACGCCACACATTATCACAAATTCAAATAAAATGTGAGATTGATGTATAGTAGGGTTTACATTGTTCGGCATTTAGCTGTGAGTTGCAAACGCCATGCATTATCACATTATGGTATAACAGGTGCACAACACATGTATCACCGCTATATTCATGCATGCAATGTTTAAAACACTATGATCTCCTATTCAAATATATGAATCTGGTTTCATATCAAATTATGATATTTGTTAGTCTCTTACAACCACACAATCCTCTAACCTTTGTAGCTACCACTAACTTTCTCTCGTGCATGCACACGCCCTCCTCGCCCTCCCCCTCCCTCGGCATTCTATCCACCGGACACATTCATTTTTTTTCTTTAGGTCGTTCTCCCAGAGTCTCCACAACTCCTTTCCGACACACACCGATCGATAAACCTCTCCAGCAATGCCTGCCAACAACATACACACACACCTTCAATCCCCTCCTTTATGTGTCCTTGCCTCGTGTCACTCATACGGTCAGACACACGTGTAAACTCTCGCCCCTCTTTTCATCGATCTCACAACCGCACACTCCTCCCCCTATCTAGCTAGTAGTTGGGCCTCTCACACCACCTCCTAGCTCCATTCTCTCTGTCTATCCATCTCGCTGGGCCTTATTTGCCTCGAACAAATGGATGTACACCGACCGATCTCTCGCTATACATATAGCTAGCTAGGTCCTTATAACTCGTTTTTACCCACGCGTCGATCGATCTACCTCATTACTTGTGTCTCTCCCTTCCTCCGACCAACAACAATTGATCTACCGATCTAGTTAGGTTTGCTTACCAAACACATGGTTCCCCTTCATCATCCATGGATGCGTCCCGACAGATCTATCACGCATGCACACACACGTAAACACATCCCCACTCTTATTGATAACATTGCGGTTCCACCTCGGTTTGTCTAGTAGGCCTCTCCCACCATCTTGAGAAGCAACTCCATCACCCATCCAGCCTCTACCCCTCTCCCTCTCCTCTCCTCCCTCTCTCTCTCTCTCTCTCTCTCTCTCTGTCCCATCATATTTCCCGTCCTTCAGTTATGTATGGATGTCGACCGATCTCCCTCAAGACATAGATGGGTCTCTCCTTCTCAACACATATACGAGTCGTTCTACCTCTATAGATAGGCCTCTGGCTACCCCTCCCCCACCCCCTCCCCCCACACACTGATACATCGAGCGCTCTAGTCATGTCTCCCTGCCACACACAAACTTGACATGTGCCCTCTAACATTCAGGTAGGCCATTCCCCCTATATCTTTGACTTGCACACACACACAATTTCGATGGATCTCTTCATCGATCTCGCACCCACCCACTTGATCCTCTCTTCGACTCTATTGATAGCTATGACCCCCTCCCTCTCTTCTCCTGGTTTGCCCGACCCTCTATGTATAATATGGATAGGCCTCCATTCCACACACATTGCATGCAAAATTTTGTTTGAGATGTCATCGACACATATTCCCACAAATAATTCATTAAATCAACCCCCCACCCCACCCCCACCCCAAAACAAAAAACACTCACGAATGCGGTTTGTATCTCTCACACACCCACGTAGGTGGGGGACGTGCACGAAGAGAAGATGTCGGAGTAATGGGCCACGGGTAGGCTGACCCGGGACCCAAGATCTTTCAAGACATCGGGGAAAGCCGCGCCCCTCAGCCGCGTCCCAGCTGGCGACCTTCGAGAAGCCCGAGTCCCAGCAGGCGACCTTCGAAGAAGCCGAGTCCCCAAATGGCGACTCTGAAGCAAGCCGACTCCGGGCTTGTGACCTTTCGGGGGCCGACTATGAGAGTCGGCCCGTGACCTTTCACGAAGACCGATGCAGGGCGCGGCCCTGACGTGGTCGTTCCCTCCGGCCCACGAGGGGTGGGCATGGCTACAGTGAGCCGTATCGCCCGGAGATCTCCGGTGAGGCGCGACATCACTGCCATGCCCCGACCTCTCCACCACAGTCGAGGCACCTTTGTGCCCACGACGGCGGCTTGTACGGCCCGAAGATCACCGGGCCCCCTGTTAGTGGGAGAGTCGAAGACGGCCAGAGCGCCTGGAGTCGGCCCTGTGGGAGTCGGCCTCCCTAGGGTCGGCCGCCTCCTCGCCTAGGCCCCACAAGCCATAAACCAGATTAGACGGGGAGTGGCGACAGTGATCACCTGACAGGCGGCGGCACTGTTCCCACAACCACATGACCAAGCATGCGTCATCGAGTCTTTGTCTGATGTTCATGTCCATGGGACCCACCAGTCGGTGGGCCCCAGAAGCCGGCAGGAGGGACAGCGGCATGAGAGACATACGGCTGGGGGCCACGCCCAGTCAGATTACTCTTGTACCCCCGGGAGGTAGGCCTATATAAACCCCCCGGGGCACCCATGCAAAGGGTTCGGCCCTGGATAGATTTAGACACATAGCAAGCAGGGGAGAGAGCCAGCCTAGCTCCCTCCTGCCTCCCGATACAGCTCTAGGAGCACCTTTGTACTATCACACCATAGTGATCATGCGGAGACCCTGCAGAGCAGCAGTAGGGGTGTTATCTCCCCGGAGAGTCCCGAAGCTGGGTAAGATTCGCCGGCGTGCATGTCTGCGCCTCATCCTGTTTCCAGGCACCGGCGATGTTCTACTCGCCCCCACCATGATAAGCCACCCGTTGGCATATGTCGCATCCAACCCCCAACATTTGGCGCCCACCGTGGGGCGAGGTGTACCGTCGTCCGGAGATCTGTTCTTGACGGGAACCCTTTTCCTCCCTGGCGGGCGCAGTCAGCCCGGCTCGCCAGATGGAGTCTGCATCGACACGCTACGCGGCGCCGAAGCCGCTTGCGCTGCGAGCGGCCTCGCCGAACTCATCGGCGAGGTGCGCCTTTCCGACGAGCCTGCACCAAGTACAGGCACGGGTGGCCCCGAGAACCTTCTCGCGGGCCTCCTCGACCAACTCCACGTCGCCGGCGAGCCCGCCGTAGATTTGGAGTCCGTAGGCTCCTCCGACCCGATGCTGGTCGACTCCGACGCCGTATCGCTCGATATCTTCCCCACCAATGTGGTGGTCTATGACGAGCCGCTTCCGTACGAGGAGAGTGACGGAAGCGCCGTCACGGAGGTGCTCGTCATCGGCCACGGCGAGCACTCCGGCGAAGACGCCCAGGACCCGCTGCCTGCGGTCCTGCAAGACCTGACCGCGCCCATTCCAGAGGACGCGGACGCCGAGATGTTGGAGGCACGCCGCCTTCAGATCATCGAGGGCGCCAAGAAGTTGGCAAGCATGAGGCGCTTGTCAGAAGCATACCAGCGTGAAATGGATCGCGCTGTAGGCGGCTCGCCGGCTCCGACTGGGCCGAGCCGTCTGGGTGCGGTCCAACAGCGCGGCGCGGCCATCGCCGACTTGCTCGGGGTGAAGCTCCCCGTGTACGCCACCCCAGCAGAGAACTTCCGCGCCGCCCAAGCAGCGACTGACGAGCTGAAGAACTTAGAGGGCGAGGAGCACCGTGTGATGACGGAGCGAGTCCAGCAGCTCCTCGACGCGGTTGCTACGCAAAATGCGGCAGGCGGCCGCGCGGACGCGCTGCAGCAGCTGAACGACGACTTACCCCCTCGCCGAGATCAAGGCGCGACCTCCCGGACGCCGACTGGCGGAGTCCGCGGAGGAAAAGAGAAGGAGCCGGCTGCCAGTCACAGCCGAACCCACATCACCATCGAGCGCGACCAAGACGGTCGCCCAAGAGCAGTGGAACGACGGGACGATTATCTGCCTCCCCCGCCCCGAAGAGAGCGGCGAGTTTCACCGCCGCCTATTGAACATCTGACTCTCGGAGGTCGCCTTGGCCGCCGAGAGGGAGTCGGAGAGAATGACGCCCGCCACCGGATCGACCGACTCCACAGATCCCTGGCGTTAGAAGAAGAAGATGAGCTGGGTCCGCCTTGCTTTGGGCCCCGCATCAGAGACGAGCCTTTCCCCAAAGGGTTCACGCTCCCCCGAGACACGCCCAAGTACACCGGCTCCGTGAAGCCGGAGGACTGGCTGATAGACTACTCCACAGCTGTCAATATAGCAAACGGCAACAAGCGAGTTGCCGTGAAGTATGTTCCCCTCATGCTCCAGGGCACGGCCCGGACATGGCTGAACAACTGAAGCCCCGCAAAGATCAATAGCTGGGTCGACTTCACCGAAGCCTTCATTCGTAACTTCACCAGCACGTACAAGCGACCTCCCAAGCCACGCCAGCTCTCCTTGTGTGTGCAAGGCCCTGAAGAGTCAACACGCGACTACCTCACGCGCTGGGGCGAACTTCGAAACTCCTGCAAGGGCATGCACGAGGTGCAGGCCATCGAGTACTTCACCGCCGGGTGCCGAGAGGGCACCCTTCTCAAGCACAAGCTCCTCTGCGACGAGCCCGAAACCCTTGACGAATTGCTGGTCATCGCGGACAAGTACGCCACGGCCGACTCTTCGATGAAGACGGAGATTCAGGTCAACGCGGCTGGCAAAGTGACTCCCCAAGCTCCCAGAACCCCGGCTGGAGACGCCAGCCGGCGGCAGCAGCAAAACGACAACAAGCGCAAGGCCCCATAGCCGACTTCCAACGGTCGACAGGTCGCAGCAGTAGAAGATCAGCAACCGGAGGGACAGCCTCCGGCCAAGCGGCAGAAAGGCGGCAAGTCCAATTGGTTGCCCGCTTTCTCTTATGAGCAGACTTTGGATGGTCCTTGCAAGTTCCACAGCGGCGCGAAGCCTTCGAACCACACCACAAGAAAGTGCCACTGGCTGGCCAGAATCGCCAAGGGAGACGGCCTCACTCCTCCACCGCCGCCCCAGCAGCCGGCGGCTCGTCCAGTCGGCGCAGTCCAAGACGAGTTCCCAGAAGAGCACGGAGCCTACATAGTGTTCACCAGCATGGCAGATGACCGGCGCAGCAGGCGCCAGCAACAGCAGGAAGTAAATGCAATAGCGACGGATGCCCCAGAGTTCATGCATTGGTCTGAGAAGCCTATCAGCTGGAGTCGGGCAGATCACCCAGAGGTGATGCCGAGTCCAGGCTCCTACGCCTTGGTTCTAGGCGCGACCTTGGCCACTGACAGGTAGGCCGCCCGTTTCTCGCGGGTCCTGATAGACGGAGGCAGCAGCATAAACATCTTGTATAAGGACACCATGGAGAAGCTCGGAATCAGGCGGAGGCAGCTGCAGAGCAGCCGCACTGTGTTCCATGGAATTGTACCCGGCCTCTCCTGTTCACCGATCGGCAAGATTCTGATAGACGTCCTCTTCGGAGACAAAGATCACTTCCGCCGAGAGCCAGTCTGGTTCGAGGTAGTGGACTTGAGAGCCGTACCACGACCGCTGCTTGGCGGCCTGCTTTGGCCAAGTTCATGGCGGTTCCCCACTCGCCTACCTCAAGATGAAGATGCCGAGCTCCAAGGGATCTGACCGTTGCAGCGACTCTGAGAAGTCGTCGATTGCGCGGCGGCGATCGGTTGGCCGAGTCTTTGGTGATCGCAGCTGAGAAGCGACTCCTTGACCGTGTCGTGGCGATGGCTGGGAAGCAGCCGGAGATGTCGCCCGACCCCAAGGAGTCGGAAGCAGAAGGATCATTCAAGCCGGCTAAAGAAACCAAGAAGATACCCTTGGACCCAGAGCACCCAGAGAAATTGTAGGATCGGAAGTATGTCTAGAGGGGGGGGGGTGATTAGACTACTTGACAATTTAAAGGTTTAGCCTTTTGATTAGGACAAGTTTTTAGCAAGTTCACAATGATGACCAAGTCAAGTATCACCCTACACATGCAATTCTAGAGTTATGGCAGCGGAAAGTAAATTGCACATGTAGTAAGTAGAGGAGGAGAAGAGCAAACGCAGTTTGGAGACACGGAGATTTTTCTCGTGGTTCCGATAGGTGGTGCTATCGTCAATCCACGTTGATGGAGACTTCAACCCACGGAGGGTAACGGCCATGAGAGTCCACGGAGGGCTCCACCCACGAAGGGTCCACGAAGAAGCAACCTTGTCTATGCCATCATGGCTTACGCCCACGGAGGACTAGCCTTACTCGGGGTAGATCTTCACGAAGTAGGCGATCTCCTTGCCCTTACAAACTTCTTGGTTCAACTCCACATCTTGACGGAGGCTCCCAAGCGACACCTAACCAATCTAGGAGGCACCACCCTCCAAAAGTTAATAGATGGTGTTGGTGATGATGAACTCCTTGCTCTTGTGCTTCAAATGATAATCTCCCCAACACTAAACTCTCCTCACTGATTTTGCTGTGGTGGAAGAAAGGATTGAGTGGAAAGCAACTTGGGAAGGCTAGAAATCAAGTTTCATATGGTGGGAGTGGAGCAACTTGATCTCAACACAAGGGTAGGTAGTTCTCTTCTCGAAATGTAAGGTAGGAGTGGTAGTTCTTTCGATGGCTCTCTCCACGAATGAAGAGGAGGTGGAGGGTATTTATAGCCTCCACACAAAATCCAACTGTTACACACATTTGACCAATCTCGGTCAGACCGAAGTTGACAACTCGGTGTGACCGAAAGTTCAAATCTTGTGAACGTTGGGATTTTCGGTGGGACCGAAAATACAATCTCGGTTAGTCCGATTCTTCCAAAGACTAGGGTTTGCCATTCTCGGTGGGACCGACTTTCTCATCTCGGTGACACCGATTTGAGTACGTATGTTCTGAAGGTTGGCAACACTAGTTTCGTAAGACCGAGTTTGGAATCGGAAAATCCGAAATTTCTAGGGTTTGGGTATATGGCTGAGGTGGTTCATCTCGGTGTGACTGAGTTTATGGAATCGGTGGGACCGAGATTACTTATGAGTATATGTTGGAATGAAGGATTGCTGATAGTTTAGGAGATAAATCACTAAGCACTTTTGAGCAACCAGATCATCATCATAACCTCATCCCCTTTTAATAGTATTGGCTTTCCTATGGACTCAATGTGATCTTGGATCACTAAACCAAGAATAGAGTCTTGAGCATTTGCCAATGTTTTCCTTAGCATTTTGAGGGGTCCACATCATCAGTCATTGCCATACCCATATCACTGAACTTTCTGAAATATTCTCAAGAACCAATTAGTTCAATGATATATATGTTGTTATTAATTACCAAAACCACCCGGGGATTAGTTGCACTTTCAATCTCCCCCTTTTTGGTAATTGATGACAACATATAGATCAAAGCTTCGACAAATGATATAATCAATGAATAACATCGTCGCTTTGAGAAGTATGTGATAAGCAAGAGCTCCCCCTAAATTTGTGCATTATTTAAGATTTGCGTTTGAATGCAAATGCACAATCGATTAGGATCATGGGTCACTCTTCCATGTCACATACATCTTGGTGGAGCGCACAAAATGATAAGAATGAATAACATGCACCCAATCACCAAGACATGAGTAAATGATCATACAAGATATGAAATAGCATATGATAAGCATTAAGCACACATTAAGCATAGTATGATCAAGCACTCATCAAAGTAGAGCAAACGTAGTATCAAACACACGAAATGTCTCGGAAAACTCAAAAGTATCTCAAAGAAAACCGCAAAAGAAAGAGCAAAAGCGAGCACTCTCTCTCTCGAAGTCCTATGATCTATACAATTTCTCCCCCTTTGGCAACAAGTTACCAAAAAGTTCGAAAGGTATAGAGCTAAGCGTCACTAGGGGCTCTGTTCTGGGGGCTCCTTTCTGGGTTGATGGAGTGGAGATAGCTGCATCTGCAAAGGCTTGGTGAAGTCTGTGGAGCCGGAGGAGTGGACACCGGAGCCGGAGCTGAACCGATGGAGCTGTGGAGGTGCTGATGTAGTAGCCACAGGGTCTCCTTTCGAACAAGAATGATCTGGGTCTTGTGGGAACCTGAGCAGGCTGCTCATAGTCATCCTGGACCAAATCACCTTCCATCTCCTTCATGAGCTCTGCCTTCTCCCTTTTGGCTTCCTCAATATCTGCCTCAAGCTTGTTGACAGTGACTTGCACTTCAGTCAGCTTGACATCCAGAGCATGGAACTTGTCTTCAACTATCCTCTCAAGACTCTCCCGAGACGCACTATGCTGGCCAGCGTAGTTCAATCCTCCGGTAGCTTCAAGAAGTTGTTCTCCAACGCTCTTGGGTTTTGCTGCTGCTGCTTCCTTCTCAGCTTTGGCTTGTTTGGCAGCTTCAGACTTAGCTTGACCTTCAACAGATGTGGGATCATCCTCTGTCATTACAACTTCATTATCCTCATGTTCAGGCTGCAGTGGCAAGTGGGGTCTATCTAACAAGTAGGTGTCCGTGCCAAACTTGGCATTGATGAGCATCTGAAGTGCGGAGCAAACCCACATGACCTCTTACAGTCTGCTCATTGTCCTCTTGATAGTCTCTACTATCAGGTCCATCACCTTGAAAGGTGCCTTCTGATCTAGAATATGCAGCATGTTGATAGAATAGCCTCTTATCATGCGATGGTCTCCTGACTTGGGCATCAAAGTATGCCTCAGAATAGTGTTAGTGGTTGGGAGACCTGCCTGAAGATGATACACTGAGCCAAGCTTCCATATCTCTACATCTTTGGCTGGTACCTCATTGTACATATTTTTCATAGACTCATGATTTTTCTTTGGAATTCCATAGACATCAACATCATCATCTCTTGATACTGGAGCATTTAGCAGTGCTCTCCATTCTTCAACTGTTGAAGAGAATCTCTGGCCTTCAGTCATCCATACAATTCTGCCATCTGGATAGAAGTGTGCTGTGGCATAGAACTGCATGATCATCTCATCATTCCATGCTGTCAGTTTCTGACCAACAAACTCTGCAACTCCACATGCAGTGAAGCTCTCATGCACATGTGGGAAGTAGTCTCTGTGCTCTTCACTATCAATATATTCCCAGTCAACATATCTAGTGTCAGCAACAATGGGCTTCTTGTCCATGAGCACTGTCTCATAGAAATCTTGTTGCTCTCTGGTGTGGAATCTTGAGTCAACAGCTGTCCTTCTCCTGGTGGCATATGGATCAACTTGCCTCCATAGCCTGAGGCCTTTGTCTTTCCTTTCCTTCATATTTTCTGCTCGAGGATGAGCATCATTGTGGATCGGCGGTTTACATGCGAGTTTCAAGAACACATGTGCCTCTTCATCCGACTCACTGGTGGCACATTGTCCTTCTTCTTCTCTCAAGCAGGAATATTTCTCCTTTGTTTTCTTGGGCTTGGCAGCAAGCTTGGCTTGAGCTGCCTTTGCTGGAGCTGATGGCTTAGACTTTGTAGGTGCTCCTACCCTGATGGCATCACCCATCAACTTAGACTTCTGAGGAGGGGGCTGGGGTGCTTCCTCATCAGAATCATCATCAGCTGCTTCATCATGTACTATCCTCTTCCTCTTGGAAGTTTTCTTTATCTTGCTGGAGGTTTCCTCTTCCATGCTCAACTTCTTGGCAACTGTGAACTTCTTCACTTTGCTGGTGCCTTTCTTGGTATGTTGCCCTTGATAGTCTTTGGCAACCACTTTCCTCTTAGGTTTAGAAGTGATCTCTTCCTCAAGAACAAAGTCGAAATCCTCTTCATCGAATTTCTCTTCTTCCGCCCCGTGGCAGCAGGAGGCAAACCACTTGGGTGCTCCTCTCACCATCATCGGAAAAGCTGCTGGCTTGGGACTAGTGCCCCTCTGGAATCTCAACCGGTGATTCAGACCTGTTCTGGCTGTCACTTGTATCAGACATGACTGACAACCTGTGAATGGAATAGGTATAGGCAGAATAGAAGAGTATCACAAACTGCAGAAGATTTTGCAAAAAGAATGAGTGCAAATTTCAGTTTTAAGTTTTCACAGAATGCATTTCGGTCTGACCGAGTCTAAAATTCGGTGAATCCGAAGTGTCTAAACAGAACCTTTCACACCACTTTCGGTTGGACCGAAATGGGTTTCGGTCTAGCCGAGAACACTAGGGTTTCACTAAATCCTCATTTCGGTCTTACCGATTTGCACAACTCGGTTGGACCGAAAAGTGCAGTGCAATGGCCAGAGGCCAAATCGGTCAGTCCGAAAATGTAGAATCGGTCACACCGAGATGTGTTCGGAGGAAACCTAACCCTAAAATTTTCACTCGAATTTTGTTCTAAGAACTAATCTGCTGGATAGGAAGATTTCAAACATGGCAAGAAGCTAGGCAAACCAATCGTGCATTGAATCAGAGGTTGAAGCACGAGAGGGATCGAAACTCACCCTAAGATGGAGTTTCTCTACGGCGGCAACGGCGCGATGAGATTGACCGTTGACGGCGACGGAGCCCCGCGACGAGGGCGCACAGGCGACGGCGGAGACGATCCGGAGACCACGGCGACGGCAGCTAAGGGTTTGGGGGCGAGACGTTTTGAAGGAATAATCAACGCCGCCCTCGTGTATATATACCCTTCACTGTCGGTGGGACCGAAGTTGGAAAACTTCGGTGGCACCGAGATGGTTAATCGCAAGCGATTACTCACATCGGTCACGCCGAGATTTGTAACTCGGTTTCACCGAGGTGAAAACCTAGATCAATCTAAGTGATTTCGATCCGTCCGATTTGAGTAGATTGGTTTGACCGAAAGTACTTAGAAGGTTTTGGAGTTTAAGCTTTTGACGGATCGGTGGCTCGAAAGTGCTCCTCACTCGGTCTGTCCAAAAAGACTTGATCAAAGTTTGTGATATAAGCATGAATAGAGTTTGAGACAAGAAAGCATAGATAGCTAGGGGAGGAACTTAGGCATTCTTGTCCATCCATTTGGTCAAAAAGAAAATCCAAAAGACCAAAGCAACAAATGGATGTCCTCGAATGGATAAAATCATGCATCCAACATGCTCACACAATAAGATAGCAAATGAAATATGTGTCAAACATGCACAAACAAAACTCTAGCAACTAGCACACAATTTGGCGATGACTAGGTCATCTATATATGAGTATATTGACTTAGGAGTCAAATGAGAACATTTGATCATAGGTCATACTCATCGCTTAAGCACAAGTGGGGTTACCACTTTTACATAAAGCATTAATGTGTTCACATCATTTGAAGATGCTTTAGCTCAATTCTTAAGAGCAAAGCTCCCCTTGATGTGAGAACCCCTTTAAAGGGTCAAACTAACCTTGGGTTGTCGAGAAGACTTCATGTAGATGTTGAAGATGTGGATGCTCAATGTTGATGAAGATCATCAAGAGTTGGGAGCAATCCTTTGGATTTGGGCACTTTCAATACCTACATGGGTTAGTCCCACAAGGAACAAACAAGGATATCCATGGACATAGATTGAAGTACATAATAGATGATGTCCATGAAAGCAATGATTACCTTGTCCCTTGACTTACCAACAAGAGGGTTTGTGACTCCATGAACTAGTGCAAGATGTGGAAGTTGATTGCACAAGTTCTTGCCAAAATGAATATGAGTGAAGTATGTTGGCAGAGTCACCCTCAAGAACTCTCTAGTTCTTCTTCTTCGGGATCCACATCATCTTGATGGGAATCCTTGGGGTAGTAGTTGAGCTTGACGAAGTAGAACTTGAAGTTTCCTTGGGAACCCACTTGACCATGGCCTTGGGTGCTTCAATGAATGCATCAATCTCCTCTTGAAGCTTGTCCTTGCCTTTTAGCTTGTGGTCTTGTGGTGGAAGGTCATCTTGAGCTTGTTCCACTTTGGAAGAAGTAGGATCATACTTCTCCTTTTGAGAAACAAACTTTGGAGTGGGATATTGACCTTCTTCCCATTCAACACCCTCGGCGTTGAACTTTCGCTCAAAACCAATTCCTTGATTCTTCCGTGCCTCCTTGCTTGCGAACAATTTCTCAAAGTTCTTGCTTCCGCAAGGCTCTTGTAGACACCTTTCTCTATAATCCCTTTCAATAAACTATTTTCTTGCTCAAGTGTAACTTGGCTTGAAACATTGTTAGTGGAATCAAGAGAATTACTAGAAGCAACAATATTGATTTAGCATGGTTATTGTTACTACTAGATGAAGAATTTTTCTTATGCTTGTCATGCTTAGTTTTGATAGGTGGCAAGAAATTAGACAAGAGAAGTCGTTTGGCAAGATATGAAGAACTCTTCTTTGAAGATCGCCATTGATAGCTTTTAGAAACTCATGTTCTTGCTCTAGATTGAGCTTCTCGAGCGTAGCTTCTCATGAGATCTTAGGGGCTCTCTATGATCTTCTTGAGTTGTTTCATGAGCTAACTTAAGAGTGTTTAGTTCTTTAGTTAGACGCTCAATCTCCTTCATAGCATTGTCATTCGACTCTTCTCGACTATAAAGACTACTAGCATGTTCATCATTACTAAGCTCACTAGATTTGTCATGTAAAAGCTCATCTTCACCAAGCAAGTCATCCTCATCACTATCAAAGTCAATGAATTCAGGTGTGATACCTTGGGGCCTTTTGTCATGAAGCATCTTCCAATTCCCTCATTTGGTGAATCAAATATGTCATAGGAGTTGAAGTTGGAGGATACGAGAGCAAGACCGCAACACCTTCATCTTGACAGTATTCGGAGTTGGAGTGATAGCTTCTTTCGAGTGATTGTCGGAGTCGGAGCCGGAGACCCATTCACCAACATGAGCTTGATGTTTTCTTCTTGTGTAGCTCCTTGATGACTTGTCTTTCCTTTCCGAATCCTTGCTTCTCCGAGAGGATCTTCGCTCATAACGATCATCTCTACTCCTTCTCTCTTTCGAGGTGACTCTTCTCTTGAGCTTCTTCTTCTTGGAGATTCTTCTCTTCTCTTGTGGGGAGTCGAACACTCATTTGAGTAGTGTCCGGTCTTCCACAATTGTAGCAGCTTCGATCACGACTAGAAGATCTCTTTTCATCATATGATCTAGACTTTGAGCTTCTTTCCTTGCTTCTACTCTTGTAGAATTTGTTGAAGTTCTTCACCATTAGGCTTATCTCTTCATTGGAAACCAGCTTGTCACTTGAGGTTGTGGGAGCTTCAACTGTAGCTTTGTAAGCACCACTTGACTTGTTGTGAAGCTCTTCCTTATCTTTAAGTGTCATCTCATGAGCAACAATTCTTCCAATGACTTCGTAGGCTTGAGATTCTTGTAGTTTGGCATCATTTGGATCAAAGTGCACACGGTGTCATACTTTCCATCCAAAGCTCGAGAATCTTCTTGATGATGAATCGGTCGGTCATTTCTTTGCTTCCTAAGCCGCAATCTCATTGGTGATGAGAGCAAGCCTAGAGTACATTTCAGCGACTCCTTCACCTTCCTTCATCTTGAACTTGTCAAGTTGACCTTGAAGAACATCTAGCTTTGATTCCTTCACGGACTCGGTACCTTCGTGCATTTCACCAAAGTATCCCAAATCTCTTTTGCATTCTCAAGACGGCTGATCTTGTTGAACTCCTCGGGACACAAAGCATTGAAGAGAATGTCACAAGCTTGAGCATTGTTCAGAACATCCACAACTCATCCGCAGTAGCTTCGCGATCCGAACTTTTCCTTCCTCAAGAACTCACCTTGCAAGCCAACACAAATAATGCCCCATGCGGCAGGGTTATGTCCAAGAATATGCATTTTCATTTTATGCTTCCAACTAGCAAAATTTGAACCATCAAAGTAAGGACCTCTACGAAAATTACCCTCACTAGACGCCATACTCTCCTAGGTTGTGAAACCAAGCTTATGGAGTCCAATGCAATGGAAACCAATCCAATAGAGACCAAAGCTATGATACCACTTGCAGGATCGGAAGTATGTCTAGAGGGGGTGATTAGACTACTTGAGAATTTAAAGGTTTAGCCTTTTGATTAGGACAAGTTTTTAGCAAGTTCACAATGATGACCAAGTCAAGTATCACCCTACACATGCAATTCTAGAGTTATGGCAGCGGAAAGTAAATTGCACATGTAGTAAGTAGAGGAGGAGAAGAGCAAACGCAGTTTGGAGACACGGAGATTTTTTCTCGTGGTTCCGATAGGTGGTGCTATCGTCAATCCACGTTGATGGAGACTTCAACCCACGGAGGGTAACGGCTGCGAGAGTCCACGGAGGGCTCCACCCACGAAGGGTCCACGAAGAAGCAACCTTGTCTATGCCATCATGGCTTACGCCCACGGAGGACTAGCCTTACTCGGGGTAGATCTTCACGAAGTAGGCGATCTCCTTGCCCTTACAAACTTCTTGGTTCAACTCCACATCTTGATGGAGGCTCCCAAGCGACACCTAACCAATCTAGGAGGCACCACCTCCAAAAGGTAATAGATGGTGTTGGTGATGATGAACTCCTTGCTCTTGTGCTTCAAATGATAATCTCCCCAACACTCAACTCTCCTCACCGATTTGGCTGTGGTGGAAGAAAGGATTGAGTGGAAAGCAACTTGGGAAGGCTAGAAATCAAGTTTCATATGGTGGGAGTGGAGCAACTTGATCTCAACACAAGGGTAGGTAGTTCTCTTCTCGTAAATGTAAGGTAGGAGTGGTAGTTCTTTCGATGGCTCTCTCCACGAATGAAGAGGAGGTGGAGGGTATTTATAGCCTCCACACAAAATCCAACTGCTACACACATTTGACCAATCTCGGTCGGACCGAAGTTGACAACTCGGTGTGACCGAAAGTTCAAATCTTGTGAGCGTTGGGATTTTCGTGGGACCGAAAATACAATCTCGGTTAGTCCGATTCTTCCAAAGACTAGGGTTTGCCATTCTCGGTGGGACCGACTTTCTCATCTCGGTGACACCGATTTGAGTACGTATGTTCTGAAGGTTGGCAACACTAGTTTCGTAAGACCGAGTTTGGAATCGGAAAATCCAAATTTCTAGGGTTTGGGTATATGGCTGAGGTGGTTCATCTCGGTGTGACTGAGTTTATGGAATCGGTGGGACCGAGATTACTTATGAGTATATGTTGGAATGAAGGATTGCTGATAGTTTAGAGATAAATCACTAAGCACTTTGAGCAACCAGATCATCATCATAACCTCATCCCCTTTTAATAGTATTGGCTTTCCTATGGACTCAATGTGATCTTGGATCACTAAACCAAAAATAGAGTCTTGAGCATTTGCCAATGTTTTCCTTAGCATTTTGAGGGGTCCACATCATCAGTCATTGCCATACCCATATCACTGAACTTTCTGAAATATTCTCAAGAACCAATTAGTTCAATGATATATATGTTGTTATTAATTACCAAAACCACCCGGGGATTAGTTGCACTTTCAGAAATACGCTGTCATAGGCACATGCCTTGACAACAAATAGGAAGGCGAGCTCGTCGATTTCCTCCGTGAGAATCGGGACATCTTCGCATGGTCCCCCAAGGACATGCCGGGTGTGCCGACGGAATTCGCCGAGCACAAGTTACACGTCAGGCCGGATGTGAAGCCCGTCAGGCAGCCCTTGCGCCGCCTGTCAGAAGAGAAGAGAAGAGTTGTCGGAGAAGAGATAGCCCGTCTCTTGGCAGCCGGATTCATCATGGAAGTGTTTTTTCCGGAATGGTTAGCAAACCCAGTACTGGTATTAAAGAAGAATAAGCAGTGGCGGATGTGCATAGACTACACCAGCCTCAATAAAGCCTGCCCGAAGGACCCGTTTGCTCTGTCAAGGATTGACCAGGTGATAGACTCCACAGCCGGATGCGAGCTGTTGAGTTTCCTAGACGCATACTCAGGATATCACCAGATCAAGCTGAATCCAGCAGACAGACTGAAGACCGCATTCATCACGCCATTTGGAGCCTTCTGCTACCTGACAATGATGTTCGGCTTGAGGAATGCCGGCGCCACCTTTCAGCGTTGCATGCAGAAGTGCCTCCTCAAGCAACTCGGCAGAAACGCCCACGTTTATGTGGATGATGTGGTGGTGAAGACGGAAAACCGTGGGACGCTACTGGAAGACCTCAAAGAGACCTTTGAAAATTTGCGCCGATTCCAGATCAAGCTCAACCCCGAGAAGTGCATGTTCGGAGTCCCAGCCGGCCAGCTCCTCGCCTTTTTGGTCTTCGAACGCGGCATAGAGTGCAACCCAGTGAAGATCAAGGCCATTGAGAGAATGGAGGTACCCAGCCGACTGTTGGATGTGCAGAAGTTCACCGGCTGCCTGGCATCCATCGCCGATTTATCACCGGCATTTGGAAAAGCTCGCCCTTGTACCAACCGATGAAGAAGACCACCTTTTTGAGTGGAACCACAAGGCGACGAGGCATTTCTCCAATCAAGAAGATGTTTGGCGACTTCCCCATCTTTGGAGGCTCCGACTCCCAAAGAGCCCATGTCTTGTACATCGCCGCCACCACCGGGTAGTCAAGACACCATTGTAGTCGAGCGAAAGGAGGAAGGCAAGGCGCTTCCGGTCCAGAGACCGGTGTATTACCTGAGCGAGGTACTGTCGACCTCCAAGCAAAACTACCCTCACTATCAGAAGATGTGCTACGGCGTGCATTTTGCCGCCAAGAAGCTTAAGCCCTACTTTCAAGAGCATCCAATCACTGTGGTTTGCACCGCTCCACTCGCCGAGATCATTGGAAGCCGAGACGCCTCCGGCTGAGTGGCCAAGTGGGCTATCGACCTAGCCCCCTACACCATCTACTACCAACCTCGCACCGCCATCAAGTCGCAGGCGCTGGCCGACTTCCTCGCTGATGGGCCGAGACCCGATACTGCCGCCAGCGCCGACTCTACTCATTGAGGCTGCACTTCGACGGCTCCAAGATGCGCACCGCCTTGGAGCCGCGTCGTCCTCACCTCCCCCAAGGGTGAAAAGCTCAAGTACGTGCTGCAAATCCACTTCGCCGCCTCCAACAACGCCGCCAATATGAAGCGCCATCCACGGGCTCCGGCTTGCCAAAGAACGCGGCATTCGCCGGATCCTGTGCTATGGCGACTCCGACTTGGTGGTTCAAAAATCATCCGCGATCGACGCCAAAGACGCAAACATGGCAAGCTACCGCTTCGGTGCAAAGCAACTCAGCGGATACTTTGAGGGTGCGAATTCCTTCACGCATCAAGAAACGATAACGATCAAGCAGACGCTTTGGCACGAAGTCGGCTCCACTCGCTAGCGATACCTTCTCGTGTCGCCTTCAGCCCTCGCCGCCTATCAAGCCCTCACCGTAATCAGACTCCATCTTCGTGCAGCCCGCCGTAAATAGTCGGATCCAACTCCAAGGCCCCAGCGAGCAACCCCAAGAAAGCCACAATCGAAACAAGCCCGGGGACTGCGCCAGTCGGCCCGGGGACTTCAGAGCCCAGCCTGTGGATCGCGCCACCGGCCTGGGACTTCCGAGTTCGCCCGGATCTGCGCCACTGGTCGGAGCTGCCCCAGTCGGCCTAGATATTCCCTCAATCCAGCAAGCGGCGGCAGACTCCAACCCGCCGCCTCCCAGCCTAGCCACCCTTGTCCAAGTCGCTGTGGTAGCAGTTGAAGAGATAGCAGCACCTTCGTGGGCACAACCCATCCTCAAGTTCCTAGTGAACAAAGAATTACCAGCAGACGAGGTCCTGGCTCGGCAAGTGCAGCGCCGAGCAGCAGCTTACACCATAATCAACAGAGAGCTAGTTAGGCGCAGCGTCACTGGTGTCCACCAGCGCTGCATAGAGTCGGAGCAAGGCCAAGCGATCCTCAGAGACATCCACCAAGGCGAGTGCGGCCACCACGCGGCTTCAAGGGCACTCGTGGCCAAAGCCTTTCGGCACGGTTTCTTTTGGCCACCTGCCCTGGAAGAAGCTAAAGAGCTAGTCAAAAAAAAGCAAGGGGTGCCAGATGTTCCGCTCCAAGCCCCTTCAGCCGGCTTCCGCGCTAAAGACAATCCCCATTGCCTGGCCTTTCGCAGTTTGGGGCCTGGACATGGTGGGACCATTCAAGACGGCCCGAGGCGGCCTAACTCATTTGCTTGTCGCAGTGGACAAGTTCACCAAGTGGGTAGAAGCAAAGCCCATCAAGAAATTAAACGGGCCCACGGCTGTGACCTTCATTGCCGACATCACAGTGCGGTACGGCATACCGCACAGCATCATCACCGACAACGGCACCAACTTCGCCAAGGGCGCCCTGGCTCGTTTCTGCGCGACATAGGGCATCCGACTGGACTTAGCGTCTGTTTCCCATCCGCAGTCAAACGGCCAGGTAGAACGAACCAATGGCCTCGTCCTGTCCGGCATCAAGCCTCGATTGGTCGAACCACTCGAGCGCCGCCGGCTGTTGGGTCGAAGAGCTGCCTGCCGTCCTCTGGAGTCTGCGCACAACCCCAAACAAGTCAACCGGCTTCACGCTTTTCTTCCTCGTCTACGGTGCCGAAGCTATCATCCCAACGGATATAGAATTCGACTCTCCACGAGTCTCCATGTACACCAAGGAGGAGGCTGAAGAAGCACGACAAGACGGCGTCGATCTGCTGGAAGAGGGCCGACTGTTGGCACTCAGTCGGTCCGGCATCTACCAGCAGAGTCTACGCCGATACTACAACCGCAAGGTCAAGCCAAGATCGTTCCAAGAGGGCGACCTTGTGCTCCGGCTGATTCAGAGAACAGCCGGCCAGCACAAGTTGTCGGCGCCTTGGGAAGGTCCCTTCATCATCAGCAAGGTGCTAGGGAATGATGCCTACTATCTGATCGATGCTCAGAAGCCTCGAGCGCGCAAGAGGGACGACTCCGGCAAAGAAACAGAGCGCCCGTGGAACGCAAATCTTCTTCGAATATTTTACAATTGATGCTGTATGTATCGCGCTACCCTCCTTGTATTAAAGTACTAAGACCTTAGGCACCCCGGGACGAGCTCGGGGACTGCCTTTTTGATTATTTGTATGATAAGAACCACGCTTCCAAATATGTTGTTCCCTTTTTTATCATATCATTAACCGGTCCGACCAAGTCGGCCCGGGGACTTGTCGTCTTGCGCTATGAAATGCTCCCTGCAGTCAGACAAGTAATGTGCCGCGCTCAAAGCCGTCTCCTGTGAAAAGCTGCAGCTCGCAGAGCGCCTGTCGGTTGCCAGGGGACAGGCAAGAACAAGCGCACACATGAAAAATGGCTAAGGACCTAAGAGCTACACATAGCCCAAGCCGGCTGCCAGCCTCCCCCCACTGAGCCGACTCATCAGCAGTCGGCTCGCCATTTCAATTCTTATCAAGGACAGCCGACTCTTGAATAGTCGGCCTGCCGCCTTCCAGCCGATTTTTGCTGATGAACTCTAAATGCCTAAGTACTTGCCTTCCTAAAGTAGCTAAGACTTGACCTGCGGCAGTCCGCAGAGCGGTTGCCCAGCCAAGGCGGCAATCAAGGAAGGCGGCAAAGGAAAAGTCTAAGGAGCAAAAAGCAAGGAAAGGCGGAAATTAGATAAATATTTACATAAGGCCCTTGGCGAATACACCCAGTGGGTGGAATTGTTCGAACCTAACAAGTTTTTCAAAAAAGAACAACAAAGACAGATAAATAGAAGCACTCTAGGAGGCGGCCTCCGGAGCCGGAGGGTCGGAGATGACGGCGGTGTCGGATGTCGGGCGGGTCGGTGGGCGGTCTCGGCTTGAGTCGCCTCGGCGATATCGCTTTGTCCTTCTGCAAGGCACGTTCTTTGGAGGCGCGATCAGCCGAGGCTGGCCGCGCTGCCCCCTCCGGCGCCTCCTCCTCGCCTCCGTCCTTCGACTCATCCTCCTCCTCGGCGCTGGAGTCGATCACCTCCGCCGAGTCCTCCTCAGATTCGGGTTCATCCCAACCAGTCATGCGGTGCCTCCTCGCCGCCTTCGGTCCGCTCGGGCACAAAGATACTGGTGTCCGTGTACTCGGCGATGGCTGCCGCGCGCTCGACAAGGGCGCCTTCTACGGCCTCCAGCTCGGCTGGGCCTCGGCCGAACGCGCCAGTGGTCCAGTCCAGCCCGGATACCACCCTTTGATGAACTCCAAAGCCCGGCGTGCTCCGGCACGGGCCGAGGAGCCCCTCCAAGCCTCAAAGCGGCCGGCGGCGACCTCCAGCCAGTCGGCGGTCCGACTGGCGGTGCGAAGAGCCGGCACGTCCGGCCATAGAGCGGCGACTACTTGGGCACGGGCGCGCTGAAGACGGCGCAGCATACGGTGCGCAGGACGAAGACGAACCCCGATGCTCAGGAGCTGCTCGTCGATGGTTCGGGGGGCGTTGGCGGCAATCACTTCGCCCTTCGCCCTTCGCTCCTCCCGAGCCGCCTCGATGGCCAGAGGAATGGCCTGCGAGTGGCCGGGAAAGAAGTCTGCCAAGATAGAAGGAAAGACAGTCAGAAAACCCAAAATCAGCCCGACGCAGAGTCGGAAGACCAAAGAAGAGAAAAAAGACTTACCATCAACGATGTCCTCGAGCTCGTGGTAGCCGGAGGTTAGCATCACCTCCCGGTCGGTCCACGCGGAGCGTTCGACCTCGAACTCGGTGATAAGGGCATCTTCTCGCGACTTGGCGTCGTCCTGCGCCTTCCAGAGCAGCTCTTTCTGCTCGGCCAGCTGCGTCGCCAGCAGGTCGCGCTCTTGGACGAGCTTGTTGCACTCCTCCTCATTGGCGCGGCATGCGGTGTTGGCCTCGCCCAGCTGCTCCTAGAGGGCGGCGTTGGCGCCTGAAGATCGAAGAAAAAAGACAAGAAGGTCATCGATGAAGGTAGATCGCTGGGAGATCCGCCCGACCGCCGCAATCGGCCAATCTCGGGACTACAGCCCGCTGGTTCGCCAAATACGCCCCAACGAAGAAGGAAGAATTAGCTCACCTCGGCTTTCCGTCAGATCGGCGGTCCGCTTCTTCAGCTCTTCAACATTGCGGTTGAAGACAGTGGCGCGGAAATTGTGGTATTCTTGCAAGGCTGGCAAAGCAAAAGTTAGTCTTCGGAGCTCACCAGAAGGAGTTCCGAGCTGCCTGCTCAGCAGCCGGCCCCGAACTCGGGATTACACCCATGGAGGCGCTTACGCGCCTCACGTAAGAAGACAAAATCAAAAGAGAAACAAAACGCACCCGGACGGAGGTCCGCAAGGCCAGATGCGCCCTGGTACAGAGTTGGAGGGCGTCGCCCTCTTCGCGCAGCTTCGACTAGACGTCCAGAAGGGCCTGGTTCAGCGGGCCGGTGCCGCCTTCACGCAGCCAGCCGGTGGGCGCGGCACTTGAGGCCTCGACATCCAGATTCGCCGAACTTGCAGCGCCGGTTTCCCGAGCTCGCGGCGCTGAGCTCGTCCTCTCAAGCCGGCAGCGCGCTGGCGCGGCGACCTGGAGAAGCAGTTGCGCGTCGGCACCATCCGCAGTCGGAGGATCCTGCGGGTCCACCGGCTGTTTGCCATACGGCCTCGAAGACGGAGGCGGCAGAGGCGGCGGAGGCGACGCGTGAGTATCCGAGCCTGAGACATCGCTGCCCTCCTCCACGAGAGGGTTCGTGGTGCCAACCTCCCCGGTCTGCCCCGTGAACTCGTGAGCAGGTGGCGCCGACGACAGCGGGGGGACAAGCATCGCCGCTCGGCGACGTGCGACCTCCTCAAGATGCCGCTCATGCGCCGCCGCGATCTCGGCCTCCTCCAGGCGTCGCTGGGCGTTGGCGGCCGCCTTCTCGGCCTCCGCCTTCCCCAGGCGGTCGGCCTCCTCCTCCTCGCGCTTCTCCCGCGCGTTCCGTTCCGTCGCCTCCCGAAGGTCGGCGGCGGGATCAATCCGCCGAGTGTTGGCGGACGTCTCCACCGACCCCATGATGGAGGGGACGGCGGCTCTCTCAAGGGAGAGGGGAGCTCTGGAGAAGATTGGAGGGAAGATCAAACAAGAGTCGGATAAGATCCAGCAAGAAAATGAAAGAGTAAAAGGACTTACGAAGAAACTAGTGGCGGCCTTCTCACTTCCTTTCGGAAGCGGTTGGCCTTCGCGGCCGCCTCCTCCCGCTTGGTCGCGGCGGCGGCTCCCTTGAACTTCTTTGGCTTGCCGCCAGGCGCGCTCGGCCCGGCGTGACGCCTCTTCGCGCCGGCTTGGCCGGAGGAGCCGGCTCTCGGCTGGCGGCGCGGGACGACTTCCACGTCGACGTCGTCCTCGGGCGAGTCGGCGAAGGTCGCCGACGGTTCGAGGTCCGTCTGCCGCTTTCTCTCCGCCGCTTTTCGTCGGCCTCCAGCGCCGCAGCCCCCAAGTCGGGTCGTCAACGCCGCCACCTCGCGATCTGGGACCTAGTCGCGAGGCTCTCTTGTGGCGCCGGCTGCGGGCGCCGTGAGGGGGTTCTGCTCAAAAGATGCCAGCGATGATTAGAGTTCGAAGTCAGACGCGGAGGAGATCGAAATACAGACGGATGCAACTTACCATTAGAGGGGGGTTGTCGCGCGAGTACGGCTCCTTGCCGAACTGCCAGTCCTCCGTGAACTCGCAGTGGGCGATATGGTTCACTGTTCGCCACCTCCCCGCTGCATGTCCTTGGTGCACAGCCGCTCGGATCGTGGCGGCCGCCATCCGGCAGATGAGGTGAGGCCGCCCCGAGCGGAAGAACTCGACGCGCCACGAAGCGGCGAAGATCGGAGGCGACGAGCCCCTCCGATCGCAGCATGACTTCGGAGTCGCGCCACGGCGACGGCTCGGAGAGGGCGAAGAGATTTGGACCGTGGGACCAGCCGGCGAGCCGGCCACCGAGGCTCGAGTCAAGGGTGGCAGGTTGACCCAGTCGCCGTCGGTGGAGATGTTCTTCACGTAGAAGTAGGACTTCTACCACATCTTCACCGATTTCACCAACGAAATGGGAGGAAAAGGATTGTCGGCCGTCGTGCGCCGCACCACGATGTAGGTGCCGCACTGAGCCGGTGTACCGGCGGCCTGAGTGCCGAGTTTTGAAGAGAAGAACTCCCCCACAGCTCGAGGGTGGGGAGAATGCCGATGTAGCCTTCGCACAGAGTGGCGAAGGCGGAGAGAAGCACCACCGCGTTGGGGGTGAGGTGGTGCGGCTGCAGCTTGTGGAACTCGAGAAACGAGCGGAAGAATCCGCTCGCCGGAAGCCCCAGCCCGCGCATGAGATGCGAACGGAAGATGACCCGCTCGCCCTCCTCCGGCGCGGGCCGGATCTCTCCCGCCGGCGCGGGACGAGCGCGCACCAGGTCCGCGCTTGGGAGGCGGCGGGTTCGGCGGAGGAACTCGATGTGCTCCGCCTCCACGTCCGAGCCATCCCACACGCCGGAGCGCGAGGTGGGGGGCGTGGCGGAAGAAGATCTCATCGCCGGCGAGGAAGAATGCCTTGGATCGCGGCGGAGGAAGAAGGAGGGGTAGGAGAGAGGGGGAGAGGGTGTGCGTACATTGCCGCCACACTCCCTCCCGCCTACTTATAGCCCTGCGGGCTGAGGAGCCGAGGGGGCGGACGTGGGATTAATCGCGCCCGCCCCACGCCACCACGATTAACCCTCACGGGTTATCGCACGCAGTAACAACGTGGGGATGCCAACCGCCCTCGGCCACAGCGGATCCGCTCGGGAGCCGAGGCGCGGTAGTGGTGGGCCCCACCTGGCGGCCCGTCCCGTCACGCGTGTGGGAAGGCAGACTATCGCCTCCACATGGAGCCGTGCGATAGGACCGTCTCAATAATGCCAGGGAAGCGTAACCGATACGCCGCCCGTTTCCCGCCGCGACTTGCGAGCGGCGGCTCCTCGTAGAGCCAGTCCGACTTCGGTGAGGCGGCCCAAAGAAACGGCGGCCGAGTCTCAGAATCGGCGCTGAGAAGATTGAAACTGCTGAAGCCCCACGAGGAGGCGCCCGCTGGGCTTCACCAGCTTCGGGGACTACTGTCGGAGTAATGGGCCACGGGTAGGCTGACCTGGGACCCAAGATCTTTCAAGACATCGAGGTAAGCCGCGTCCCACCTGGCGACCTTCGAGAAGCCCGAGTCCCAGCTGGCGACCTTCAAAGAAGCCGAGTCCCGAAATGGCGACTCTGAAGCAAGCCGACTCTGGGCTTGCGACCTTTCGGGGGCCGACTATGAGAGTCGGCCCGTGACCTTTCATGAAGACCGATGCGGTAGCGCCCCGACGTGGCCGTCCCCTCGCCCACGAGGGTGGGCATGGCTGATGAGCCGTGACGCCGGAGATCTCCGTGAGGCGCGGCATCTTGCCATGCCCCGACCAAACCATAGTGCGCGAGGCATCGTGCTCACGACGGCGGCTCAGACGGCCGAAGATCGCTGGCCCCTGTCGCTGGGAGAGTCAAGACGGCCAGAGCGCTGAGTCGGCCTCAGGGAGTAGGCCTCCTGTGGTCGGCCGCCTCGCCTAGGCCCCACAAGCCATAAACCAGATTGGACGGGGAGTGGCGACAGTGATCACCTGACAGGCGGCGGCACTGTTCCCACAACCACATGACCAAGCCTGCATCATCAGGAGTGTTGTACAGTGTTCTGCATGCCCACGGGACCCACCAGTCGGTGGGCCCCAGAAGCCGGCAGGAGGGACAGCGGCATGAGAGACATACGGCTGGGGGCCACGCCTAGTCAGATTATTTGTACCCCGGGGTAGGCCTATAAACCCCCGGGCACCCAGCAAAGGGTTCGGCCCTGGATAGATTTAGACACATAGCAAGCAGGGGAGAGAGCCAGCCTAGCTCCCTCCTGCCTCCCGATACAGCTCTAGGAGCACCTTTGTACTATCACACCATAGTGATCATGCGGAGACCCCGCAGAGTAGCAGTAGGGGTGTTATCTCCCCGGAGAGCCCCGGCTGGGTAAGATTCGCCAGGCATGTCTGTGCATGCCTCATCCTGCTTCTGTGCACCGGCGATGTTCTACTCGCCCCCACCATGATAAGCCACCCGTTGGCATATGTCGCATCCAACCCCCGACAGAAGAGGTGCATGAACGGCGCACGTACTCCCATCTTTTTCCCAACCACACCCGTGCGGGTACACGGTGGAGCTCATTTCTTTATGAAAAAGGCAGCCCACGTGGTAATTTGGCATGTGTACTGGTTGTCCACTTGGTGGAGGGAGGACCATCTACCATGGGTGAACAAACAAATTACGACTTGATGTGTTATGTTAAATTTAAAAAAGAGGCAAACCATGTGGGGCCTACCTTAGAGGCAAGGATCTATACACTGGAGTACTTTTGATGTGTCCCGTCAACTCACAGAACGAGGAGAAGCTTGCTTAGTACGCCATCTCCCCCGCCCATGGGCGCGATGGCTCGCAGGATGAGGTGAAGCTTGCTTCGCCTTACGCCCGCTCCCTCGCCCATGCGCGCGATGGCTCGCAGGACGAGGAGAAAAATTTACTACTCCCTCCGTTTACTCCTCGTCCCTACTACCTTGGTTATAGAGATTATATCATATTGTTTGGAATATATATGTCCTTTAATAGATTTCAATATGAACTACTAGTACATACTCCAAACACTGATGTATATAGACGTATTTTAGAGTGTAAATTCACTCATTTTGCTCCATATGTAGCACTCTCCCTTGCCCCTCGACCCTCGCCCACGTGGTGGACATGCGGCAATTCATTCGGTCTCATATAGCCAGAACGATATATACTGCACTACCATTATTGCTCGACTTCCCGAAGAGGCGAAGAGCCAATCGCAAGGTTAATATTTTGGAGATGCCAAGCGCAAGGTTATAGGAGAACGAGTAGTAGGTGCCGTGTCATTTATAAATAAAGTTTTTTTTCTTCAGTGGCACGTACGCAATATGATAGGTTCATATGGAGAGAAAAGGAAACCGCTCCACTATATACATAGTCAGGACGGGCCAGCCTACACGGTTGCTTGCTGGGGTTGCTCTCTTCACACTCTCTCGCACAAAACGACTGTGGACACATCTCTAACATCCCGGTGGATCACGTCCGCTTGGGGAAGGGGTGGATGCTTAGTGTAGATGCGGTGGTGGCCGTCGACGGGAAAACCCACTGCCGGCACGTCCCGATCAGGGGTCCCGCCATTCTCTCTCATAAAGCTGGTGAGGTTGCCTTCGTCCCTACTCACCGCCGCGACGTGGGCGGTTGCCGCCTCCGCCGCCTCCTCAAGGTTGAGCTACATCCTCGTGTACAACTCCTTTACAGCCGGCTTGCACCATCGCTCCAAATGCCCACATCACTCCCTGTGGATATTTCTCTACTTCTTTGCCCCGCACATACCTCTACTAGCTTCTACGTACTGTATTTGTGATGATTTTATATCTCATCAACTAGTCCCAGTAATCTTATTCTAATAACGCTTATTCAATTTTTTTGCCACACGGATGCTCATCCCGATTTTGGTGAAACTGCACAAAATGATCCGATGGTCAAAAGGTTGCAAACTTCATTTATTAGGAAGCTTGAACGTTGACAGCAAATTGAAGCCTGGTCGGGGTTCACGGTTCAAGGGCTAGGGACTGCATGGATCGTTTTTTCTTTAGCTTCCTCTGTTCCAAAATAAGTGTCAACTTTAGTAGTCGTACAACTTTATACTAAAGTTTGCACAAAGTTGAGACACTTATTTTGGAACGGAAGGAGTACATATTTGCTATGATTTGTCAATCATTGAGACGCAATAGCATGCATGTTAGTCTCCTTTGTATTTCATGAAATGTTGCAACGGGCAACCTTGGACGCAAGATACATGTAACAGAAGCTGGAAGCTTAATAGCATTGTACAAATTTATCTCGCTGATAAATTATAGTACGTACTATACTAGTACTTCCTCCATTGCTAAATATAAGTCATTGTAGAGATTTCACCATGAACCACATGCGGTTGTAAATAGATGCATTTTAAGTGTAGATTCATTCATTTTGTTCCATATGTAGTTCACTAGTGGAATATCTACAAAGACTTATCTACTAGTAATAGCTAGCCCCCACTACTAGGAATTCTCTATCCTCTCCTTGAGCCACATCATCAAAATTAATGTAGCCGTTAGATGAACTAAATCAGCCCATAATAGCCGTCTGATCTAGACGTTGAGAGGCTCCACACTAAGCCACATGCAAGCATACAGAAATACCGTGGCATGCATGTGAGTGGGTTTTAAATCACATCAACATGTTTGCATGCAAGCATGCATCGGTAGCATGCATGTAAGTGAGCTTTTAAGTCCCATTAATATGTCAAAAAGAAAAATATAATCCCATTATGCAGTAGGAGTTGGCTGATCTTTTTTCCTTACGTGGGATGATCTAAATGATGATGGGAGTTTATTTAGTTCGGATACCACATTTGTCATGCGGTTATAGAGTTTTTTTAGTTCTGTGAAATCGATAATTTTGCGCATAGAGATATACGGCTGTTCTGCGGCAACGCGCGGGGACTCATCTAGTAATATTTAGGAACGGAGGGAGTACTATGTAAAGAGTTAGGTGTCGCACGGTGATAGTGTGAGGTGGGCCATGTAATCCCTGAGCCTTCGTGTTTTCACTGCTCTTGCACTCCTCCGCTGTAAGAATGGAGAAAATTGTAATCTAGTAGTAGTAGTAGTACCTCCTTTCGCCGAAAGCGTGGGACATCCAAAGAGTCCTACCACCTCAAGAATAAAGACCAATGAGCCATCAAATCACATAGACCCAGCAGTAAGTTGGACGGATGAAGCAACCATCACTCTTGCGCCAGTGAGAGGTCACGTCCGCTCTGCCCGGGCATGAATGCGGCACCGATTCTTTGGAGCGGCGCTGACTGTTTCGGGCAGGAAGTGTGCGGGCGATGGAGGGGCTTTGGGTGGGCCAGGCTGGTCAGGAGCGGGTGTGGCAGCTGTCCGCATGTCCCTATCGGACACGCCCGGAAACGAGAGGATGCACCGACTCTCGCGGCTAAAATTGTACATACACACCATCTCTCTGTAGGAGTAGGTCGATCTGTCACTCTCTCTAACACACACATGCTGTTAAATACACACACGCACACGCACACACCTTGGTCCCGTTGCACCTTCTAACGTGACTTATTACACCTAGACGGAGGGAGTAGTAAGTATACGAGATACGGTGGCACACTGACTTAAGTTGAATACAAGTGCCCAAAATTTGTGTGCATGTTATAATAAGGATTCACTTAAAATAGTACGTGAGCGAACAGAGGGATCAATTGGATAGTGTTCCTGAGCAGTAGCGAGATGTGTGAGGTAAGATACACCGCTGGCGCTTTTAATTTTTATTATTAATTTGATTGATTCACCCTCTGACTGGTGGGACCCAACGTACTACGTGGAGAGAGGTAAGGTGACTAAGGCTGCATTATTTTTTCACCACTGTGGATAGTTTTACCACCAAAGCCACATGACACGATTATGATTGAAATCCCAATGACTCCCACACACAAAAAAACACGGCATGCTTGTCACACGAATGCAGGAATGTATAAAAGGATATTTTCCTCTCATTGAACATAACGGGAGGGTTGCGTAGCTGGTTAGCCTGTTCGCTCATCAAACTTGAGGTCTCGGGTTCAATAACTACACTTGAGCATAATTTGTGCTAGGAGGATTCTTTAACTGGTCAAAATGGATGGATACGGAGCTATACGATCTCGTAGTGACCATATAATCACCTCATCACGTATAAACTGCAGCCTCGACACTTGTTTTCTAGGGTTTGCACGCTTCACACTCTCTCTCCAGTATATATATACACGCTGGAGCCTCAGCGCTTGTAGTTGCTCTCTTCACACTCTCTCGCCCTCTCCAAATCTAAACAAGACTTCGTTGGCCTCTCTCTCCCCTCACTGCTGCTCAAAGAGCCGACAAGATCCGTCCGCCGGGAAAGGAAGGAGGCTTAACGCTGTAACCGTCGGCGAGGGAGGGAATCCACTACCGGCGCAGCTGTTCACTTTCACCCAGTGGCGGCGCGAGAGGGCCTCCGACCCCTTCTTCTTCGTTGTCGTCCCGTCGCCCACTGAACCACACCCCAAGAACCTTAAGGTATAATTTACTTACTCCACATGCATTGCTCTAGCTGCATGTATACCATGAATCTAGGACGTGGTTCAAAGAGGAAAGGAGTGGGGGAAAGTAGTGGGAAAAGTTGTGTATAGCATGAATCTAGGACGTGGTTCAAGGAGGAAATGAAGGGGGAAAGTTGTATAGCATGAAGCTAGGACGTGGTTCAAAGAGGAAAGGAACGGGGGAAAGTAGTGGGGAAAGTTGTATCACATAAATCTAGGACGTTGTTCAAAGAAGAAAGGGAAGGGCGAAAGTACTAGTTCAAAAAGGAAAGGAAGGGACAAGGCTGTAGAGTTTGAGCAGGACTAGAGCTCACATAGCGAAAGGTGTCCAAAGATAAGAAAACTGGGACCAACACAAATATGCTCCTTGGTTGTTTGTTCTTTGTTGCAACAGACTGTGCATGACCACAGTACATCGGTAGATGCACATGGTGCTGGTGTGTCCACTGTCCCGTGCAACTCATTAGCTGTTGTTAATCTAACGCCCTGATTGGTTAAAAAAACTCCCTAGTCCCTACCTGCTTGGTTCCAGGGACTAAACATGGACTAGAGGTTATTAAATGACATGCTAAAAGACCATGTTGCCCCTAGTAATGAACTAACAGAGACAAGGTGCGATGCGTGGCAGGGGCAACTGTTGGAAAAAGTCCCAAAAAGACTCCCTCTGGGTCTTCCTTCTTTAGTCCCAAATGCCCACTTTTAGTCCCTAAAAGTCCCTCCTGTTTGGTTTAGATGGGACTGACACGGAGTTTTTTTAGTCCCTACACCAAAATGTCCCTTTAAACAAACACCCTCTAATGATGCCGCTGGAAAATTGATGCAATGCCAAAGTTAAAAGCAAATTGCATGTTTAACGAATTTTATTGTTAATATAATCTCTATGTTAATATTAATCAATGCCACCGTTTGAGAAATGCTACTGTCTTGCTTTCTTTCCCATTTAGATAAGGTAGATGCTTCTTTTTGTTAGCTTATGTGTCATCCACCGTTATTGACCACTAATTGTTTCCTTTGCACCTCTATGTAAACAGGGTTATCTACTTCACCTCATTGCCATTGTGACCTTTTGTTGCACTGCACAAACACTTTTGTTTTAAGAGTGTTTTGTGCCGTTCAACCAAAATATCACACCGACAACGTTGCTTGATTGCTTGATCTTAGTGGAACTGCACAAGAGGAGATCTTACTTCCTACCCATGTTAGCAAATTTGGTTCAGATCTTCTTCTAGTGAGTTGTTTGAAGTCCGCATCATGAGAGGTCAGTACTAGCCTTCTTTCACATGATTCTGCAGTGTGCTTTCATATGTTGAGCTACTTGTATGATAATGTTGCTTGATTTTAGTGAACTGCACAAATGGAGACAAGACTTCCAATCTGTATGTGCACCGTAATATCCCATTGAGGTAAGATAAGGATATTTCACAACTGTTGGCCTGTATTTTGCCACTTTCATCAAAAAAATAAGTTTAGTACTATACTTGTGCTCCCTAATTGACATGCCAAATCTTACATTGAAGGCGAAGCTTGTCTGTTATTGAACCAAGTGATGAAGGGGAAGAACAAACGGAAGAAAAACAAAAATCAACTCCCGGTGCTGTAATGAAGCACTGGAACTGTGATGACACAAGTAATGATATAGTTTTGCATCTTAATTTATTGCTATGGATGGAACGAGCAATTGTTTTGCCACTGATTTGATGCCACTCTTAATGTAATATGTAATTATCTCTACTTGTGCAAACAGGGATCTTCTTTGAAGATACCATATATTTTAGTGGAACTGCACAAGAAGATGTTGGAAACATTAAACTAATCGAGGAGTATATAGTAAGCATGGCCACCACCATAGATAGCAATAGATGGTTCCGAAGAAGTGCTTCATCTGTATGCTCTACACAATAAGCCTCCTCACGAAGGTTGCTACCCGCCCACTGATTTCATCCATATGATTGAGCTTTGTCATCTCTATTGGTGTTGTGCTACTGTTTAGATACTATCATGAAAAAGTGGTATTGTCCTTGAGAAGTGCTTCATCTATGTTGTTTTAAATATTTCCTTTCCTTTTTTCGAGCAAACAGGGACGCTAGCATTTAGTAGTCCTCTTGTCTTTGCACAACAGGATCATCTTCCTATGAAGAAGAATATGGAGTATGTGAAGTGACTAGTTCCGATTATGCCAGGATGAAGAAGCCATGTCTATCTTCTCATCCGAAGGAGTAGTTGAAGGATGGTTACATTACTCCCCACAAGACCAAACTAACTTCAGCTCAGAAGGACTGATAAATCTCCATTTTTTTTGCTGTGATGCGCGAGTACAATGTTGTCCTAGGATTCTTTCTTGTGGGTTCCATTTTTCTAAAAGTGTGCTCTACATGGACCATGTAGGTGCCTGTTGAAACTGTCAATTCATAGTACAGTTTGCTTTATACTAATCATTTTTTTGTATTTGTGCAAACAGGGGTGCTCAGCTTGATTTCAATGGGAACTACACAAAATATTCATGAATACATCGAATCATTCATTTCCACCACAAGAAAGGAGGTGCCGATAAGTTCAAGGTGTTGCAACAAATAAGGGCAAAATCATACAAGCTACTCGCGAATTTGGTTTATTTTGGTGGAACTGCACAAAAAGAATAGCTGGTTCATTTAGCACGAGGTGCCATGTCAATGTCCAAACTGATGGCAAACCCTGCCCATTCCACAATCATAGGCATTTGATATTTTGGAATGGGACAACCTTGTCAAATTTTGCTCATTGATTTTAGCAAGACATGCGTTTGATATTTTCAAATGGGACGCCCTTTGCTGTCATCAGCGTCGATCAATTTTTTATTTATTCTTTAGTTGTGAAGTAAATATTGCCTCTGACATGTGAGTCGCTGAGATGCATAATCATCGATTGTTTTGAATGTTCTCTATGAATTGCCAGGCCTGTGTGTTTGATTGCAATATACAGAAACGCTAAAAAGCTGCTCAAACTCTTTGTACTCCTTCTGTTCCTTTTTACTTCGCACATTGTTAAAGTGCATGCTTTTTTGTATAAGATTGGTCAAAGTAGAGATACTTTGACTACAGACAAAACTTGTATGCAGACTAGAAAGGACCGAAGGAAGTACATGTGAAACTGCTGCAAACGAGGTGATCACCCTGGGAATAATGCTAGTATGTATTGTTTTGCATGTTCATCCAATGCCAGTGATACAGGAATTCGAACTAATCAAAATAAATTCATTCATACACGGTCGGATTTCATATAAACATGTCGGATTTCATTACATTTCATACATTCTTCAACTAAAAAGGGGTGCGCTGGAGGTATAATTAATTAACCGGCTACCCACTGTGTCCCGCCGAGCCGGTCAGAAGCTTGGTGACTTAATCGCAGGTGCAATTGCGAATCGACATGTGGCCTGTTGGGCCCACGTGTCGATCCACCAACTCGCACCAGCAGATTAAGTAGAAGCACATTCTTCTCCAAAAGACTCTCCGATCCACGCCGCCGCCAAGAAGCTAACTAGCCGTCTGCCGGCGATTGTACTAAGGTAGGGGTACCTCGGTACCCCAACTTGTGCACGGCGATTGCGACTTCCAGCGCGAGGGTTTACCACGTGCTCGCCAAGACCTTCCCGCTCCATGTCAAACCATTCAAAGACAAAGTATACCGCACGAAGATCGAGACCCGGCAAGCGAGCTTGCCGAAGGCCGCCTTCGTGCTCAAGGTTACATCACTCACGCAAGGCCACGGCAAGAGGAGCTCGCCAGAAGACTAGAAGATTACATCATAGAAGACACGCCTCGGCGCTATATGCGTCGGCGAGGGCCCGGGAGCGACAAATTCTGAGCCCGCAAGCTCCGGTGCAGCAAGATCAAGACCCGGCAAGGTACTTGCCGGGAGAGTTGCGCTGTGCCCGCGCCCAGCTCATCGGCCCACGCGTGCATGGGGCCTTTCGAGGACGCGTGGCGGATGGTCTGTGCAGCCTGGGGACACGGTGGCACTTCACGGGTGAATCCATCGCCGTGGCAGACGGAGACGCAAGGGCGGGAGCTTTTGGGGTCGATGGCGGCGGGCATTAAATGCCCTTGTCCCCATCACAAAGTAGGTAGCAACCACTGTTCGCGACCGTAGCTTCACTGCTCCCAAGACTGCTCCAACTACCACCTCTTTTACATTTTACCCCTTTCTCCCACGCCACCACCTGGCGCCCCTTCCGACTATAAAAGGGAGGCCCATGCGCACGAGGGAGGGGTTCGATCCATTCGACACACGCAACACCACCATACGCTTGCACTCTCGAGCAAGATCAAATACAAACACAAAGCAGCGATGGAGTTTTATCTCTCGGAGAGCTCGGCTGGGTAAAATCCGCCCGCGTGCTCACATCTGATCTGCTCTCAGTGCTCCCTCCGCCTCGTATCGCTTTCGAGACAAGGGGCTCCGCCCCATAGGTGTCCGTGGCGGCGGTCTCCCGCATCTTTGGCGCGCCCGGTAAAGCGCGAGGTTGTCGCGGACCTGATCCGGCGTTCACGCTGGCGCGTTCTTCATCAACCTCTCGGTTAAATCTCGCAACCGTCATGCGCCATGGCTCAAGAAGAAGGCTTGGAGGTTGCGAGCCCGCTGCGTCTCATCCGCCGCCACCGAGCCAGCGGTGGGCGGAGGAGACGCCGTCGGAAGGGTGGTCGCCGGCGAGACACTCGCGGCCACCACGAATCAAGGACAAGACGGGTGACCGCGCCTCGGTCTCCGTGGACGCGTCGCGTCCATCTCAGCACACGACAACCCAGCAGCGCCGTACCACGGGAGGTGGTATCCGCCTGCTGGGGCAAGGACACACCGGAGGCTCGCGGGATGCTCCGGACCGCCGTCCGGACACAATCAAAGCGAAGGCGCCGGGGCAGGACCCTGCTCCTCCTAACGCTGTTAGGAGTTCGAGCATATCCCGCTCCTCGCGCCGCTCGCCCCCGCTCCCCTCCACTCCGGCAGCAGCGCTCGCAAGAGCGCAAACTGCTCCCCGACTTCTCTCCAGCGGCGGACAAGGCCGAAGACTGGAGGGCTACCATCCAGAGCCTGATCGCCTTCGCCAACAACGACTCTTCACAGCAGCCGGCGACCTCGCGGCCGCGGCGAGCTGAGAAGACGAAGGCCGACGGCGACAAGACCGCCGGGGATGCAACCACCGTGCACCCCCCGCCGCGGAAGCGAAAAGACGCCGCCCCGCCGGAGCAGCGCCGACGACGGCTCCTCGGCGCTATATGCGTCCCGGCGAGGGCCCGGGGAGCGACAAGTTACAGAGCCTGACAAGCTCCCCGGTCCGGCAAGGTCAAGACCCCGGCAAGGTGCGTGCCGGGAGAATCGCGCTGTGTGCCCGCGCTCCAGCCCATCAGCCCACGCGTCGCCCTGGGGCCTTTCCAGGGACGCGTGGCGGACGGCTGTGTAGCCTGGGGGACACGGTGGCACTTTACGAAGAAGAAAGCCAAGTCCGGCAAGTGCTCTGGGGCCCACTCCGGCAACCGCACCTCTTCGGAGTGCTGCGCTGCCGTCGAGGACGCGCCATCGAGCTCCACCGGCAAGTGCGAGGAAACAAAGACAGACCAGCCAAAGATCAAGCCCGGCAAGAACAGCTCTGGTGCCTGCTCCAGCAAGCGCACCTCTCCGGAGTGCTGCGCCGCCGTCGAGGACGTGCCATCGAGCTCCACCGCCGAGAGGGCAAAAAAGCAGCCGATTTCAAACTTTTGAGTTATATTCCCTGAAAATCCGTACCTTGTATGGAGGACCTGTGCGCATAGGGGTCGAATCGTGGCTAAGTTGCGCCCTTGATCTGTTTCGAGTCCGCTCAACGATGAAGGCGCGCTGCAACTAGCCCGACGAGTTCTTCCTGCCGGAGGCAACACCGCCAGCGGGCTGCTGATGTTCCGCTTTCGGCGAGTGTGTTTGCGCCGCAGTTCCACGAAGCGTGAGGGTGGCGTACATAAGGAGGAAATCAAGGGAGAAGTGCGGCCTTGCCGGATCGCAGAAGACGGAAAAGCTAAGTCGTCCGAGCTTTTGCGCAGAGCATTCCTTAGTTCCATGCTCTTTTATATTATGTTCCTCGTGCGTTCATCCTTTGTACGCAATACCTGTGCGCGGAGGAACCTACCCGTGGGTGGCCGCACCCTTGTCTTGCTTTCGAGCACGCTCAACGACTTAAGTGAGCTGCGACAAGTGTCGCGCCCTTGTTTCGTTTCCGAGTCCGCTCAGCAAGCTAAGTGCGTTCGCGACTAGTCAGCGCAAGGTTGCTTGCGGTAAGACCTTGGCCAGGGCTGCTTCGAGTTCAAGACTCGCGCTTCGCGGCAAGGGCTCCTTTGCCGGCAAGTTTCCCTAGAAGCGTAGGGTAAAAGCGCACAAAGGGTGTAAAGCAGAGGGTGTAACGTCGCAAGCCCTGCCGTAAGATGCCCTTCGTATGAGAAACTTGTGCGCGGAGGAACCTACCCGTGGGGTAGCCGCACCCTTATCTTGTTTTCGAGCACGCTCAACGATTTAAGTGAGCTGCGACAAGTGTCGCGCCCTTGTTTCGTTTTCGAGCACGCTCAACGATTTAAGTGAGCTGCGACAAGTGTCGCGCCCTTGTTTCGTTTTCGAGTCCGCTCAGCAAGCTAAGTGCGTTGCGACTAGCCGCGGCAAGGTTGCTTGCCGGTAAGACCTTGGCCAGCAGGCTGCTTCGAGTTCAGCACTCAGCGCTCGCGGCAAGGGCCCCTTGCCGGCAAGTTCCCTAGCAGCGTAGAGTATAAACATACGAAGGGCAAGGCACGGCATCGTATTGCAAAGTCGCACAGGAAGGATTTATGTACATATACATGTAAATAATGAAGTTGTTGCAGACCTATCTCAGCTGTTTTCGTGGCTGAAATTACAGCAACAAGGAGAAACCAGAAGAGCACACCAGCGCCTGGGTCCCGGCGAGCCAGAGTTGCCGGGGGCTGCGAGTACTGAGATTCATCTCCGGCAAGCCAGAGTTGCTGGGGGCTGCGATATCAGATAAGTTTTTCATCCCTCGTCATGCATCCTCTCATGGACCGGGGAAAGCGGGGCTGCGTCTTTGAACGAGCATGTCTTGTAAAACCCGTGCGCGGAGGAGCGTGTCGTGGCCCGATTCATGCCTTGGTTTGTTTCGAGCCCGCTCAACAATTTAAGTGAGCTGCGACAAGTGTCGCGCCTTTGTTTTGTTTCCGAGCACGCCAACGATTTAAGTGAGCTGCGACAAGTGTCGCGCCTTGTTTCGTTTTCGAGCCCGCCAACAGAGACACAAGTCTTGCAGAATCGCCCGCAAGGTTGCTTGCCGGAAGCAACACTTGCCAGCGGGCTGCTGATGTCCCGCACTCAAGAAGCGTGTTCGGCCGCAAGCTCCCCGAGAGCGAGGGATGGGAACATACAAGGCACGAAGTCAAGTAAAAGACGCGGTCCGACAAGCGTTCCCCTCTTTTCATTAAAAACATCCTAGTTTAGTACAAGTCCATAGAGGATGAAAAACATGATAGAGAGGATTACAAGTTTTAAATGCAGCTAAGGCCCAAGGGCTTACAAATTGAAAGATAAGATGCCCGTAATCCTCTCCTGCTTCTCTGCTCAGAGTTCAGAGGTAGGTCAAGGAGGCCCCGCAAGAGAAGCTTGCCGGGAAGGGCAAAAGGGGCACCTAGGAGAGCTACGGGCGCCAGAAGACACCAAGAGAACTTCCCGGGGGCCGGCCAGGAGCTTGGCGGAGACGGAGGCGCCGGAGGCAGAGCTTGAAGACGGGGTGGTGGGACGTCAGCACGCTGACGAGGGCTCCTCGCCCTCGTACTCCGACATGACGGCCTTACCGCCACCCCTCTTCCTCTTCCGCAGCCTCCCTCGCGCCACCGCCCAAGGAGACAGCCCCGGAGTTCGAAGGCGGCGACCGGATGATGGGGTCGCCGGTGGCGCCCGGGGCAGCATCCGATGCCTAGTCGGACCCGCCATCCCCGCGTCGTCGCCGTCCTCCCCTCCTCGTCACTCTCGCTCGAGGAGGGACCTTCGCATCGGAGGAGCTGTCCACACAAATCTCGCCCGGTCCCGGAATCCCGAAGACCTTGACGGCGAAGGTCGCCCTCCATTAACTTGAAATGGAGGGTGAACCCCGCCGTCAAGCTGTGGATGCGGGCGAACGCCTTCCACCCTCGGTCGAAGTACATCACGCCGGGGCTGGGGACACGACACTCACTCGAGTGCCGCTGATCACACAGCCCTCATGCGCAACTCCATCACCTCGGGCGGATCCGGTTCCATCGCGCTCATGAACGGGCCGGCAGCCGGAGGCGGCGACGAGGCGCCGGCGCAGCTTGATGAAGAACTCCTGTGGATCGTCTCGGTATGGACCGCCTCGAGAAAGGAGCCGTCGGAGGAGACGGGAGGCACGCCGCCACGCGCCTCTCCCACGACCGCCTCGACCACGCCCTCGGCCTCGTCCGCGGCCTCGCCCCCTCCCTCTCCCCCTCGTGGCCGGCTCCGCCGCCACGGGTGCGGGATAGGGAGAAGTGCGCTGCCTGGAGGCGACCCTCGCTGCCACCGTTGAGGAACTAGGGTTTCCTCCTTCCATGGCAGAAAGAAGAACGGAAGCTGAAGACGAAGGGAGAAGAGGAGGTGTGAGACCATTATGCTCCCCTTCCGCCCCTTTTAAAGGGGCGAGGTGGGGGCACAACCGCCCTGCCCGGCCAATCGGGAAGCGAGGAGGGCAGAGGAGCGGGGCCGACTCGCCATCTTCGCCTGCGGACGGCTCGGTCTCCCACCTTCGCCGCCCGACCCCCATGCATGAGGGCGCGTGGCGGCGGGCCGGAGCGACGGGTGAAGTGACCTCGCCTGCACCACGATCAGGCGTGGATGCCCTAAAGACCGCCGCGCCACACACACGTCTCCCACTACGCCGCAATCGACGCGCCGTTCACGGGAGGTGTAGCAGATGCGAAGTGGATTCGACACGCCAGTGGGCGCGCGTGTGCCGTGCATGTTTTGGGCCTGGCCCAACAGCGCTTCGGCACCGTGTGTGGCCCAGGCCGAGGCTCTGTCGGTGTACTAAGGTAGGGGTACCTCGGTACCCCAACTTGTGCACGGCAGTTGCAGCTTCCCGGCAGGGTTTACCACGTGCTCGCCAAGACCTTCCCCGCTCCATGTCAAACCATTCAAAGACAAAGTATACCAGACGGAAGATCGAGACCCGGCAAGCGAGCTTGCCGGGAAGGCCGCTCGGGCTCAAGGTTACATCACTCACGCAAGGCCCCGGCAAGAGGAGCTCGCCAGGAAGACTAGAAGATTACATCATAGAAGACACGCCTCGGCGCTATATGCGTCCCGGCGAGGGCCCGGGAGCGACAAGTTACAGAGCCCGCAAGCTCCCGGTCCGCAAGATCAAGACCCGGCAAGGTACTTGTCGGGAGAGTTCTGCCAGGTGCCCGCTGCTCCAGCTCATCGGCCCACGCCGCCTGGGCCTTTCGAGGACGCGTGGCGGATGGTCAGGCAGCTGGGGACAAGGTGGCACTTCACGGTGGTGAATCCATCGCCGTGGCGACGGAGACGCAAGGGCGGGAGCTTTTGGGTCGACGGCGACGGGCATTAAATGCCCTTGTCCCCCATCACAAAGTAGGTAGCAACCACTGTTCACAAGACCGTAGCTTCACTGCTCCCTTGCTCCAACTACCACCTCTTTTACATTTTTACCCCTTTCTCCCACGCTGCCACCTGTTGGCGCCCTTCCGACTATAAAAGGAGGCCCATGCGCACGAGTGGGAGGGGTTCGATCCATTCGACACACGCAACACCACCATACGCCGCACTCTCGAGCAAGATCAAATACAAACACAAGGCAGCGAGAGGAGTTTTATCTCTCGGAGAGCTCCGAAGCTGGGTAAAATCCGCCCGCGTGCTCGCTACGATCTGCTCTCTGTGCTCCCTCCGCCCTTGTACCGCTCAGACAAGGGGCTCCGGCCCCATAGGTGTCCGTGGCGGGCAGTCTCCCCCGGCACCGTCAATGATCAACCCGCCTAGCTTGGCTTCAACCGGAGGGTAGCAGCGGTGGCCTTACTTGGACCCGAGCGGCAGCGACCTACCGTGTTCTACACTTCCTCGTTTTCTATGTGGTGTGGCCTCGTTGGCAACGGGGCGGGGCCTCGGCAGAGCCGGCGATGTCCTCTGTCTCGTTGCCGGCGGGCGGCGCCTCGGCGGAGCGGTGGAAATCCTCCCCCATGTTGCCGGCAGGGTGGGGCCTCGGCTGAGCCGGCGATGTCCTCTGCCTCGTTGTTGGCGGGGCGGGGCCTCGACGGAGCCGGTGGTGTCCTCTGCCTCGTTGTTGGCGTCGTGGGGCCTCGGCGAAGCAGGGCCTCGTCGACGCCAATGGAGCGGGGACTCGTCGGAGCCGGCATTGTCCTCTGCCTCGTCCTCGGCCTCGCCAAACAGCGCATCGCCTGCTTCATCGCCCTCTTTGCTAGCCTCATTGTAGGCGGCCACAGCCTCTGCCACTCGCATGCGGTACCGCCAGCGCTCGAGGCGGCCCTTGCGGGCGGAGCGGTATGAGTCGAGCAGTGCCTCCTGCTCCGCCCGCTCCGCGGTGATCTGCTCCTCCGCCTGCAGGTGCTCCTAGAGGAGATGGTGGTTGTAGGCGGTGTCGGCCTGCGCCTCCCGGAACTGCTCCTCATGCATCTGCCTCACCGTGTCCATATATTGGGCACGGGCCTCGCCGATGGTCATGGTGCAATGCACCGGCGAGGATGGCGCGGAGGAGGGGGTTGGCGCCAGATCGTCGACTACCATGTTCTCTATTGGGACGTCGTCGTCCTCCGGCTGCCTGTCGGCCAGCCGGTCGGCAGCAATGGCTGCCATCTCCTTGTGGTCCATCGTCTGCCTGTCCCGAAGAGCGCTGGAGTGCGAGGAAGCCATGGTGGGCAGTAGTGGTGTGGACAGGAGAAAAGGAACGGATGCAGATGACTGCGGCTATGGCCGGCGCAACAGTTTATATAGCAATGGTGGGCGGCGGAGGGACGGACGTGTGGCGCCGGAGTAGCCACCTCGGCAACCGTGTATCATTAATGTGGGCGGCAGATGGACGGATGGATGGCACTTGTGTTGTTTGAAGGCGGAGCAATCGCCTGCACCGGGAAGCGGGGCGGGCGGCCCTGACTGTTTCGGGCGGAAAGCATGCACGGGCGAGGAGATGACTTTACTTGGAGAGGATGACAATGGGGATCCACCAGGGCCATAGCCTCACGTACGCAAGTGCCTCCTTATTATATATATAACTATAATTTATTTTGCTTCCTCCTGGTTTCCTGACATCGCGGTCCCACACCATTGTCAACCTATGTACTCCCTCCTTTCCGGTTTATAGGGCTTATCTCAAAATTTTAGTTTTTCCATTTTATAAGGCTCAATTTGGTTGTTTTCCATCACATGTTCAGATTCCAAGGTGCATTAAATCATTGCATGCAAGTATTAAGAGAAAATGGTCCAATGTGTGTACTTTATACATGCATGCATTGCAATTAATGCATTGATAAACATAATTTTTCGAGGATAATAAGAGCATTAATTAGGTGCTTTTGTAAAACTACAAAAAGTATTCCACCACTCGCCATCTACCTTGATTGGTGAGATTTTTGAATTGAGCACTACAAATCGAAAAGGAGGGTGTAGTCAATAAATGAGAGAATTGCACAAGAAGCGGCCGACAGCTGGGACCAAGCAGCTCGAGCAGTATTTGTGTTTTTGAGGTGTGATCACTGCAGAGTTTTTTGATGTTTAGCCCAGATATTAATTTTTTCCCTCTGAACAACAACAAAAAATCGCTGCAGGTATTAACTGGGCGGGCTGTGGCCCGTCTAGCCCAGGACAGATATCCAGCCCAGATATTAATTTTTTTCAAGCTAAAAATGGCTAGCCCAGCTATACTTTTTTTAAGAATACCCAGGCAAGGTCAAGTTGTTATTCTCCGCCCCTCTCGGCTGCAAATATTTCCTACGAGGGATGCATTAGGCTTAACAAGAAAATGGGCTTTAAGAAATAATAAATGGGATGTAATTATAAAAACTAGGCAGTAACTATAAAAAATGCACCAAACACGTAATTACTTTATAAAATATTATTTTTGGATATTGAAAAATTTAATTTCATTAATTGTTGCGAGCGCAATGTTTCGTTGGCTTTTTACGTAATATAAATTTATATTGAAATTGTATTTAATCCGACTAGAAATTTTGGGATGAAAATATTTTGGATCCCATCAAAATGTGGGAAATTTTATTGAATTCTATTTTGAACGGTTGGTTGAAATGGGCTGTACTTTTAACAAACTGTAAATGGGTTGTAGTAAATTCCATTAGAATTCAAAAATGGGCTACACATTCTTACAAATCTCAAATGGGCTATAAGTTCTCTGCCGCACACTTCTGGCCTTACTAAGTTGATGCGTCCCATAAAAAACAGAGTTGACGTGTATGCAAGGCTTTGTCAACTTATAGTCAACACACGGTTCTAGCAGCAGTGGCCGTTGGATGTCCATCCAACGGATGCCGTGCTTCTTCTTCAATCTCGGATATTCTAGCTTCACCCGCCCAAAAAATGATTCCTCCCCCTGACATCTGGGGCGCACCGTTTCAAAAGCTGACCTGTGGGCCTACTAAGTTGACGTACCAAGGGCTTTGTCAACTTAGTCAATATAAACGATTCTAGCTGCAGTGACCGTACGATGTCCATCCAACGGCCGTCGTGCTTCTTCAACCTCTGGTCTTCTTACTCCAGCCACCCAAAGCAACGCTGGTCGTGCCGCCTGCTCCTGTCTCCCGTGGCTGGCTGTGCTGTCGCGGAGGCCTCACCGCCCCCTACTACTCCCACCGCTGGCCAGGCCATCCCTCCACTCACCCACACCCCCTGTTATTCTAAGGCGACGACAGCGCAGCCAAACCAGTTAACCCTCGTACCCCTCTCCACGTGTGCATCCACTGCCGCGTCTTCCCCGGCTCCGCGTCGTCCCCTTCCTAGCCCTCGCCGTCGTCCACCGCCGTGGTGCTCCGGGTGCGGCGTGGTCAACATGGTCAAGGAACGACTTCCATCGGACGTGGACTGTACGTGGAGAGGCTGATAGTTGGGTCCACGGCAGCCACAAGGAAGTGCCTCCTTATTACGCGCAAAATAATTATTCCTCCACCTGACAACGGGGACACACCGGACGGGCCACCGTATTTCGCTAAAAAAATGATTCGCCCCCTAACTGCTGGGACCCCCCAGCTACATCTTCGCACGCAAGGAAGTGCGTCCGGGAAAAAAACGATTCGCCCCCCTGACTGTCGGGACCCACCAACTACATCTTCGCACGCAAGGAAGTGCGTCCGGGAAAAAAAGATTCGCCCCCTGACTATTGGGACCCACCAGCTACATCTTCGCATGCAAGGAAGTGCGTCCGGAAAAAATGATTCGCCCCCTGACTGCTGGTACCCACCAGCTACACCTTCGCACGCAAGGAAGTGCGTCCGGGCAAAAATAAGAAACGATTCGCCCCCCCTGACTGTTGGGACCCAGCAGCAACACCTTCGCACGCAAGGAAGTGCGTCCGGGCAAGAAAAACACAAAACGATTCGCCCCCCTGACTGCTCGGACTCACCAGCTACATCTTCGAACGCAAGGAGTTGCTCGACACGACCCACCGGTCGGCGTCGTGGCGTTGTCATTCTGGTCGCGAACGTGTACGTACATATATACTGGTCAATGTAGAGGCGCGCACGTGTCGTAGTAGAGGCGCGCACGTAGCATGTACACGTACGTATAGCGGCCAGGGTGCAAGAAAGAAAATACGGCCATGTATGTGTACATACAGGCGGGGTCTCGAATGCCTACTCGCGCATACGTACGGCCAGGGCTCGTGTACATGGCTAGGTCGGAACGGAGAAACAACGTCGTCGTCGTGTTCATGGGGAGGCAACGGAATGCGTCGTGTTCATGGGGAGGCAGCGGAATGCATCGTGTTCATCGGGAGGCAACAGAACGCGTGGGAGCCAACCGGCTGGGTCGGAACGGAATGTGTCGTCGTGTTGATTGGGAGGGCTTGGACGGAACAGGCGATGGAAACGAGGCCTGGCATACCGCAGAACGAAGGAAACGGCCTTGTGTTCGACCGGCCACGTTCGAAACAGGATCCTATTCATCGGGAGGGGTCTGGCGTACCGCAAAACGGAGGAAACGGAGCTCCTACGGTCGAAACAGGGGTCCTGTTGATTGGGAGGGGTGTGGCGTACCGCAAAACGGATGAAATGGACCTCCTAAGGTCGAAACGGGGGTCCTGATGATCGGGAGGGGTGTGGCGTACCGCAAAACAAACGAAACGGACTTGTGTTGGAGCGCTACGGTCGAAACGGGGGTCCTGTTCATCGGGAGGGGTGTGGCGTACCGCAAAACAGGACTCCACGGGATACTGTTCATCTCCACCATTGACCTCCTCCAGCCTCCACGGGCTACCGTCGACCTCCTCCAGCCTCCACGGGCTCCTATTCATCCAGCCTCCACCGCGTGCTACTCCACCGGCAACTGTTCAACCACCCTCCACGGGCACCCCTCCATCGTCTATTGTTCATCCAGCCCTCCACACCACGGGGTCCTGTTCATCCAGAGGCAACGCCACCGCTCACTATTCATCCACCCCCCCCCCCCCCGCAACGCTCACTGTTCATCCCAGAGGCAGCATCGATCAGCTTCGATTAGCAATATGAGCGGCGAATCGCCGATCGGGTTCGCTTAACAGCCATCGCCGATCGCTCGGGTTCGATGAATGCGTAGCTCGCAGCGGTAATCGCCGGGTTCGATTAGAGCCCAATGCCTCGCTTCGGTTCGATTAGAGCTAACTCCTCGCACACGCGTGCGACGTACGAGAAACGCGCGCGTCGCCGCCCCGACCTCCCACCGTAACCGGGAACTCCCCGAAATTTTCCTCGCCCTCACTTCTACCACAGTTTTTTCCGTCATGAACGGCCCAAAGAATGTCATGCAGCTACGTCTCCGGCCCGCCCAGGACGAAAAGCCCATTTTCTGCCATGATTTTTTTCATAGAAGTAGGAGCCCACCACATCTTTGATGATACTCGGTTTTGTCACAATTATCGTCATAGAAATGTCATATGTATGACAGAAAAAAAATTCGTTCGGCCCAAAATGTCACGGATGTGTCTTTTTTTGTAGTGAGATGCATGCTGGATAGCGGTCGATTGGTGGCGTAATAGTAGTAGATGCAGGAAGGAGTCGGTCTACTTGTCATGGACGTGATGCCTATATGCATGATCCTTGCCATGAATATGTCATAACTATGCGCTTTTCTATCAATTTCCCAACATTAATTTTATCATCCACCGCATGCTATGTTCGAGAGAGAAGCCTGTACTGAAAACTATGGCCCCCGGGTCTACTTTTACATATTATGAAAACCAAAAATACCTTGCTGTAATTTATTTACTTTATTTTATTTTGCAATTTATTTATCTATCTATCACTATCATAATTAATCCTTGCAAGTAACGAGTTCAAGGGGATTGACAACCCTCTTGCTCGTGTTGGGTGCAAGTATTTACTTCTGCGTGTGTACATACTGAAGACGGGAATTTGGGTGGTTCTTCCATTGGTTTGATAACCTTAGTCCCACTTAGGGAAATACTTATCTCTACTGTGTTGCATCTCTACTCCTCTTCGGGGAAAATCCCAACACAGTTTACATATAGCAGGAAGAATTTTTGGTGTCGTTGTCAGGGAGACATCATCAAATTCTTATCAGGTTCTTACATACAAACTATCATCTACTTGCTATACTTTTTATTTGCCTCTCTTTTTCATCTCCTTCCACTTCTCATAAAAATCAAAAAACACACAAAAAAATACTTTGCTGGTTTGCTTGCTCGTCACCATGTCTCAAGAGAACAACAAGTTGTATGACTTTTCAAATACTAATAATAATGATTTTGTTAGTACTCCTATTTCTCCTCTCGCCACTATTGCAGAGTCATGTGATATTAATGATGCATTGCTAAACCTTGTTATGAAAGAACAGTTTTCTGGAAATCCTAATGAAGGTTATGCATCTCATCTTAATAATTTCGTTTAATTATGTGATATGCAAAAGAAAATAGATGTGGATAATGATATTACAAATTTGAAACTATATCCTTTCTCGCTATGAGATCGTGCTTAAACTTGGTTTTCATCCTTGCCTTGCAATAGTATTGATTCATGGGATAAGTGTAAGGATGCTTTTTTTGCCAAGTATTTTCCGCCCAATAATTATCTTAATTTTTTTCTTTTACTTTCTGCATTGGTGTCTTGACACAATTATTGCTACTGTTATGATTGTGTTTTTATGTTTTAGTAAGTGTTTGTGCCAAGTAAAGCCTTTAGGATGATTTGGTTGATAGTTGACTTGATTCTGTGAAACAAATAGAAACTTTGTGCCTAGTGCTAGAACTACTATAATTTACTTGATAATGATAAAATTCTGAAATTTTTACACATTATTGATATACAAATTCCCACGTTTTCCTAACTTTTCATATTTTTGGAGTTACAAAAGTATAGTGTTTGTTCGGATCATTATAGACAGTTCTATTTTATGTTTTCTATTGCATAGTTCGCTTGTTTTAATGATTTTATGGATTATATCGGGGGTGTATAAGGCATTGAAAAGTTAGAATACAGTAGGTATTATGCAAGAATAAAATATGAATGGATTCATAACAGTACCTAAAGTTTATGATTTGTCTATTATACTAACAAAACTCACGAGGTTTGTGTTGAGCTATGTGTGCTAAGGTTTTCAAGTTTTGCGTGAGATCACGATGGATGAAGGAATAAGGAGAGGCAAGACCCTAAGCTTGGGGATGCCCAAGGCACCCCAAGGTAATATTCAGGGAAGACCCAAGCATCTAAGCTTGGGAATGCTCCAGATGGCATCCCCTCTTTCGTCTACAATCTATCGGCATGTTACTTGGAGCTATATTTTTATTCATCGCATGATATGAGTTTTCTTGGAGGTACTTGTATTATAGTCTTTGCTTTGTTTTATTTTTACTTTGCGATAATTATCATTTGATGGACACACCTTCTAAGAGGGACACACATTTTTTATGATTTGTTAGAATAATCTATGTGCTTCACTTATATGTATTTAGCTAGGCACTTGCTCTAGTGCTTCATTTATATGTTTTCAAGCAGCGCGGTGGTTATATTTTATAGAAATAGTTGCACTCAAATAAATAGTAATGGAAATTTGAACGGGTTATAATACTAGTCAGAGAAGGATAGGTATTCAATGGGAATATAATAAGAACTTTCATGTACATCACTGAAAAGAAAATGTTTGGTTTAATGATATTGATGTTGTAACATGAAAGGATAATGGTTCATGATCATTGGTTAGTATAAATATCAATATTAAAGCTTGTTATTAACTACTCGTCTAAGTGTTGGTCGTGGCATGGTAAGGAGATTTGACCATTTGTATTTTTGATTGAAATCCTTGAGTGTTGTTATAATCATATGCACGCAATGGTTAACTCCTACCTACCAATTCCCTAGGGGCATGCGAGTTTTACTTTGCTTAAAAGGCTAACAGGATTTCACAATAAGTATGTGAGTTCTTTATGACTAATGTGAGTCCACGGATTATATGCACTCCTACCTTTCCACAATTTGTAGCCTCTTCGGTACCGTGAATTGCCCTTTCTCACCTCGAGAGTAGGTGCAAACTTTGCCGGTGCATCCAAACCCCGTGATATGATATGCTCTATCACATATAAGTCTCCTTATATCTTCCTCAAAACATCCACCATACCTACCTATTATGGCATTTCCATAGCCATCCCGAGATATATTGCCATGCAACTTCCATCGTTCTATTTTCATGACACACTTGTTCATTGTCATATTATTTTGCATGATCATAGAGATGGCATGATATTTGTGGCACAACCACCATTCATCATTATTATACATGTTACGCTAGAATCATTGCACATCCTGGTACACTGCCAGAGGCATTCATATAGAGTCATATTGTTCAAGTTACAAGTTGTAATATCGAGTTGTAAGTAAATAAAAGTGTGATGATCATCATTATTAGAGCATTATCCGAGTGAGGAAACGATGATGGAGACTATGATTCCCCCACAAGTCGGGATGAGACTCCGGTGGAAAATAAAAAAAGAGGCCAAAGAGCCCACCAAAAAATGAGAGAAAAAGATAGAAGTGGCAATGTTACTATCCTTTACCACACTTGTGTTTTAGAGTGGCACCATGTTCTTCATATGGAGAGTATCCTGAGTTTTCACTTTCTTATACTAGTGGGAATTCTTCATTATAGAACTTAGCTTGTATATTCCGATGATGGGCTTCCTCAAATGCCCGAGGACTTCATGAGCAAGCAAGTTGGATGCACACCCACTTAGTTTTGGTTGAGTTTTCATACACTTATAGTTCTTAGTACATCTGTTGCATGGAAATCCCTACTCCTCGCATTTACATCGATTGATGGGCATCTCCATAGCCCGTTGATTAATTAGCCGCGTCAATGTGAAACTATCTTCCTTTTTTGACTTCTCCTTATTGATCTCTATCACCGCATTCTATTCCACCTATAGTGTTATATCCATGGCTCACGCTCATGTATTGCGTGGGGTTGAAAATGCTAAAGCAGATTAGAAGTACGATCAAATTGCATGGTTTGACATTAGGGTGCTCATGATTTATTGATATATTTTGGAACACTAATGATTATGTTTCATATATTCCTGGATATTATTATGTCGATATTGTTACTTCATCGTTTATCAATAATTGTCTCTATGCCATAAAGAGATTATATGATACACATGTTAGGTAGCATTTCACATCAAAAATTCTATTTTTATCATTTACCTACTCGAGGCGAGCAGTAATTAAGATGGGGATGCTGATACATCTCCAATGTATCTATATTTTTTGATTCTTTAATGCTATTATATTATCAATCTTGGATGCTTTATATGCATTTTTGTGCTATTTTATATCATTTTTGGGAACTAACCTATTAACATAGTGCCTAGGGCCCGGTCATTGTTTTTGCTTGTTTTTATGTAGAAAATCGGTACCAAATGAAGTCCAAACACTACAAAAAAATTGACAATTTTTTTCTGGACATAAGAGACCATAGAAGATTCGGGAGGAGACCCGAGGACAAACAAGGGAGGACAAGGCAATAGGGCGTGCCTAGGGGGACAGTGTTGGTAAACAGAGCATGCAATTTCAAAAAAATTCCTACGCTCACGCCAGATCTATCTAGGAGATGCATAGCAACGAGAGAGGGAGAGTGTGTCACGTACCCTCGTAGATCGAAAGCGAAAGCATTAACTTAACGCGGTTGATGTAGTCGAACATCTTCTCGATTCAACCGATCAAGCACTGAACGTACAGTACCTCTGACTTCTGCACACGCTCAGCTCGATGACGTCCCTCAAACTCTTGATCCAGCACAGGGTCGAGGGAGTAGATGAGTTTCGTCAACACGAAGGCATGGTGACAGTGATGGTGATGTGATCCGTGCAGGTCTTCGTCTAAGCACTACGACAATATGACCGGAGGAGTAAACGGTGGAGGGGGACACCGCACATGGCTAAGAACAATTAATGTGTCTAGAGGTGCCCCCCCCGTTCCTTCTAACGGAGGGGGAAAGGGGGAAGGAGAGGGAGAGGGAGAAGGAAAGGAAGCCGCGCCCCCTCCCCTTGTCCAATTTGGACTCCCCATGGGGGGCACATGCCACCCCCTTGCGGGCTGCTTTACCTCTCCCCTATGGCCCATGTGGCCCATTACTTCCCCGGGGGGTTCTGGTAACCCCTCGGTACTCTGATAAATACTCGAAACACTTTGGAACCATTCCGGTGTCTGAATACCACCTTCCAATATATCAAGCTTTACCTCTCGACCATTGAGAGACTCCTCGTCATGTCCATGATCTCATCTGGGACTCCGAACAACCTTTGGTCACCAAAACACATAACTCATATAATACATATCGTCATCGATTGTTAAGCCTGTGGACCCTACGGGTTCGAGAACTATGTAGACATGACCGAGACACCTCTCTGGTCAATAACCAATAGCGGAACCTGGATGCTCATATTGGTTCCCACATATTCTACGAAGATCTTTATCGGTCAAACTGCAATGTCAACATACATTATTCCCTTTGTTATCGGTATGTTACTTGCCCGAGATTCGGTCGTCGGTATCTTCATACCTAGTTCAATCTTGTTGCCGGCAAGTCTCTTTACTCGTTCTGTAATGAATCATCTCGCAACTAACTCATTAGTCACATTACTTGCAAGGCTTCATATGATGTGCATTACCGAGAGGGCCCAGCGATACCTCTCTGATACTCGGAGTGACAAATCCTAATCTCGATCTATGCCAACCCAACAAACACCTTTGGAGATACCTATAGAGCATCTTTATAATCACCCAGTTATGTTGTGACGTTTGATAGCACATAAGGCATTCCTCTGGTGTCTGGGAGTTGCATAATCTCATAGTCGGAGGAATATATATATGACATGAAGAAAGCAGTAGCAATAAAACTAAACGATCATTATGCTAAGCTAATGGATGGGTCTTGTCCATCACATCATTCTACTAATGATGTGATCCCGTTCATCAAATGATAACTCATGTCAATGGCTAGGAAAATTAACCATCTTTGATCAACGAGCTAGTCTAGTAGAGGCACACTAGGGACACGATATTTTGTCTATGTATTCACACATGTATCAAGTTTCCGGTTAATACAATTCTAGCATGAATAATAAACATCTATCATGATTAAGGAAATATAAAATAACAACTTTATTATTGCCTCTAGAGCATATTTCCTTCAGTCTCCCACTAGCACTAGTGTCAATAATCTAGATTACATTGTGATGAATCTAACACCCATGGAGTATTGGTGTTGATCATGTTTTGCTCATGGAAGAGGCCTAGTCAAGGGGTCTGCCGCATTCAAATCCGTATGTGTTTTGCAAATCTCTGTGTCTCCCTCCTTGACCAAATCTCGGATGGAGTTGAAGCGTCTCTTGATGTGTCTGGTCTTTTTGTGAAATCTGGATTCCTTTGCCAAGGCAATTGCTCCAGTATTGTCTCTAAAGATTTTCATTGGACCCGATGCACTAGGTATCACACCTAGATCGGATATGAACTCCTTCATCCAGACTCCTTCATTTGCTGCTTTGGAAGCAGCTATATACTCCACTTCACATGTAGATCCCACCATGACGCTCTGCTTGGAAATGCACCAACTGACAGCTCCACCATTCAATAAAAATACATATCCGGTTTGTGAGTCATCTGGATTAGTGTCAAAGCTAGCGTCGACGTAACCACATAAGACAAGCTCTTTATCACCTCCATAAATGAGAAACATATCCCTAGCCCTTTTGAGGTATTTCAGGATGTTCTTGACCGCTGTCTAGTGATCTACTCCTAGATTACTTTGGTACCTCCCTGCTAAACTTATAGCAAGGCACACATCAGGGCTGGTACACAGCATAGCATACATGATAGAACCTATGGCTGAGACATAAGGAATGTCTTTCATTTTCTCTCTATCTTCTGTAGTGTTCGGGAATTGAGTCTGACTCACTTCACAACTTGTAACACAGGCAAGAACCCTTTCTTTGGCTAATCCATTTTGAACTTCTTCAAAACTTTATCAAGGTATGTGCTTTGTGAAAGTCCTGTCAAGCGTCTTGATCTATATCTATAGATCTTGATGCCCAATATATAAGCAGCTTCATCGAGGTCTTTCATTGAAAAACTCTTATTCAAGTATCCTTTTATGCTATTCAGAAATTCTATATCATTTCCAATCAACAATATGTTCTCCACATATAATATTAGAAATGCTATAGATCTCCCACTCACTTTCTTGTAAATATAGGCTTCTACAAAAGTCTGTATAAAACCATATGCTTTGATCACCTCATCAAAGCGTATATTCCAACTCCGAGATGCTTGCACCACTCCATAAATGGATCGCTGGAGTTTGCACACTTTGTTAGTACCTTTAGGATCGACAAAACCTTCTGGTTGCATCATATACAACTCTTCTTTAAGAAATCCATTAAGGAATGCAGTTTTGACATCCATTTGTCAGATTTCATAATCATAAAATGCGGCAATTGATAACATGATTCGGACAGACTTAAGCATCGCTACGGGTGAGAAAGTCTCATCGTAGTCAACTCCTTGAACTTGTCGAAAACCTTTTGCAACAAGTCAAGCTTTATAGACAATAACATTATCATCAGCGTCAGTCTTCTTCTTGAAGATCCATTTATTCTCTATGGGTCGCCGATCATCTGCCAGATCCACCAAAGTCCACACTTTGTTCTCATACATGGATCCTATCTCAGATTTCATGCCTCAAGCCATTTATCGGAATCTGGGCTCATCATAGCTTCTTCATAGTTTGTAGGTTCATCATGGTCAAGTAACATGACCTCCAGAACAGGATTATCGTACCACTCTGGTGCGGATTGTGCTCTATTTGACCTCCGAGGTTCTGTAGCAACTTGACTTGTAGTTTCATGATCTTTATCATTAGTTTCCTCTCTAGTTGGTGTAGGCATCACGGGAACAGATTTCTCGGATGAGCTACTTTCCAAGTTGAGAGTAGGTACAATTACCTCATCAACTTCTACTTTCCTCCCACTCACTTCTTTCGAGAGAAACTCCTTCTCTAGAAAGGTTCCGTTCTTAGCAACAAAGATCTTGCCTTCAGGCTTGTGGTAGAAGGTGTGCCCAATTGTTTCCTTAGGGTATCCTATGAAGACGCACTTCTCTGATTTGGGTTCGAGCTTATCGGGTTGAAGCCTATTGACATAAGCATCGCACCCCCAAACTTTAAGCAACGACAGCTTATAGGTTTGTTGCCAAACCACAGTTCATCCGGTGTCATCTCAACGAATTTTGACAGTGCCCTGTTTAACGTGAATGCAGTTGTCTCTAATACATAACCCCAAAATAGTAATGGTAAATCGGTAAGAGACAACATAGATCTCACCATATCCAATAAAGTGCGGTTACGATGTTCGAACACACCATTACGCTGTGGTGTTCCAGGTGGCGTGAGCTGTGAAACTATTCCACGTTGTTTTAAATGAAGGACAAACTCGTAACTCAAATATTCTCCTCCACGATCAGATCGTAGAAAATTTATTTTCTTGTTATGATGATTCCCCACTTCACTCTGAAATTCTTTGAACTTTTCAAATGTTTCAGACTTGTGTTTTATTAAGTAAATATAAGTAACGCCTCGGATTCGTTGCGTCAGGTGTCTGCAAGTTATTTGTCATTGTTGCAATGTCATTTGCTTGCGTGTTGCATTTTATCATGTCATCATGTGCATCTCATTTTGCATACGTGTTCGTCTCATGCATCCGAGCATTTTCCCCGTTGTCCGTTTTGCAATCCGGCACTCCTATGTCATCCGGCGTCCCCTTCTTGCCTCTCTTCGTGAGTGGGCGTTAAACTTTCTCGGAATGGCCCGAGGTTTGCCAAGTGGCCTTGGTATACCACCGGTAGACCGCCTGTCAAGTTTCGTGCCATTTGGAGATCGTTTGATACTCCAACGGTTAACCGGGTAACCGTAAAGGCCTCTTTTGTTGCAGCCCAACACCCCTTTCAAAGTGGCCCAAAACCCAGCAAACTCCCCTCCATGCTCTCGGTCGTTCGATCACGATCGCGTGGCTGAAAACCGCTCCTCATTTGGACTCTCCTAGCTCCCTCTACCTATAAAACACCTCCTCCCCCGAAATTCCGGATCAAATCCACCCCTAACCATAGCCTCGCTCCTCTCCGCGCCGCCGGACACGTCCACCGCCGCCGCCCCGGCCAATCCGCGTCCACCACGTGGCCCGCCGCCGTCCCTCCGCCAGCGCGCCCGCGAGCCCATCCGGGGCCCGCGCGGCCGATCCGCTGCCGCCCGGCCTCAGCGCCTCCGCCCGCCTGCGCGCCTCCTGCCGCCGCCGCCCACCTCTCGCCAGCGTCCACCGCCGGGCTGAGGCCGCCTCGCCTCCGCCCGGCGCCGACCCGGCCAGCGCCCCAACCTCCGCCACCGCCGCCCGCGCGTTGCCGCGCCAGCGTCCCAGGCGCCATCGCCGGAGTCGCCGCCTCGCCTCCCGCCGGTGCCGACCCGCCGCCCGACCGCCCGTGTCGACCCGCTGCCGCCGCCACCATCATGCTGAGCCGCAGCTCAGCCATTGGCGCCGCCCTCCGGCCGGATCCGGCGTCCCTCGCCGCAGATCCGCCCGGGCCCCTCCTCCGGCGAGCTTCTCCGACCTCCCCGGCCCCGTCCCCGACAACTCCGGCCGCCGGCACCTCGGATCCGGCGAGATCCGCCGCCGCTTCGATTTCCGTGCGAATAGAGGTTGACACGAAATATCCACTAGTCCCAGATTTTTGTCATAATCATGCCATGTTCATCGCATTGTATCTCTGTATCCGTAGCTCCGTTTTGTGCGTGTAATATGTCAAATTGTTCGTCTCGACAGTACTATTTTCACTCCATTGCATCATGTTCATTTGAGGTCATCTTGATGCCCGAAATGCTGTTGGAAGAGTGTATGTTGCTGTTAACCTGCTGAAACTGTTATAACATGCTCATTTGTCATTTTTGTCATGTTTGATGTGTGCATCCTATGAGGTTGATGTCTACATGTGTTTTGAACTATGCTATGCCATCTTTCCAGAGGTGCCATCCATGTATTTTTGTGACTTGTGTACTGAGTGCATCGAGCTTGTTAAGTAGGGTACTTGCTGTTGCTGTTTTCCTGACAGATTCTGTTATATTTTGTTGCTATGTTAACCTGCTGCTACAAGTCATTTCGTGCATTATTATGGAGATGTTCACTAAGGATGTTTTATTATACATGTCTTGCTCTATCCATTCATGCCCCTGGTTGCATTTATAGCCTGCTGTAGCTTGTTGTAATCTTGCTCCAAACTTGCTAAATAATGTTGCTGTCAGCCTGTTAACATTAAGTTTAATGTTTCCATGATTGTTTGCTAGTGATCCATGCATCCTATGAACTTGTTCTTGCCATGCTTAGCTTCATAAACATGCCTTCATGCTATTGGTTGCCTTACCATGCCATGTATTGCTCTGTGGTGAGTGGTTCAGGCTCACCAACATGCCTACTTATTGTTGTTTCTGCCATGTTTGAATCTGTTATATAACTTGCCATGTTTAAATGGGTGTCATCATATTTTCTGTGCCCTTTTGGCTCATGGTCAGTAAGGGACTTCTGATCCATGCATTTAGTAGTATCATGCCATGCCTTTGTTTGCCATGTTATGTTCCTGTAACATGTCGTTTGATAGCTCTAAACATTGCAACCTGATGTTATTTCCTGATAAGTCTGAAACTGTTATTATTAGCAATCTTCCCATGTCCTTTTGAGCATGTTCTAGTTATTTCTGGAGATAGCTCAGTGTTCATGTTTTGTTATACTTTACCTGTACTTCATGCCCACGCCTTTTGTTATCATGTTGAGCTGCTGTAGTATGTTGTTTTGATCCTTGCAATATGCCTAGTTGCTGTTTTGGACAGATTGTTGCTATGACTTGTATAGAGTGTATGTGTTGAACCGTTGCTCCGTTTTGAGTGTGCTCTATATGAAACTTGCTTGATTTTGCATGTTGTTTCATATTATCATGTTGCATCCTTGTTTTGAGGTGTTTGCTTGATGTTTGTATGCATTTTGCATCAATGCCATGTTTAACTTGTTTTGCTCATATCTTCTAGACCGTAGCTCCGAATTAAATTAACTTTATATGTAAGTTGACTAGAATTTCATGTAGATCCTCTTGGTGCTCTTTTAACTTGCTGTTTAATAACTTGAACATAAGGTTTATTCAGATCTGTACCAATTTCAAAATTTGCATATGAGGACTTACCGGAATTGTTATATGTTGTTCCCGGCCTCATTTAAACTTGCCTTGATGTGTTGTTCTTGTTTGCATCATCTCTTGCCATGAGTAGCTTCATGTAGCATTGTCATGCATCATGATTTGTCTATGTGTGGTGTGTTTACCATGTTGTGTGCTTCTTCTCGATAGTTCCCGTTTCATTGCGATGGTGAGGATGCGTTCGTCTACGTCTGGTTCGTCTTCGTGGCTTCATCTTCTTCATGGACTCGTTCTTCTTCCTTGCGAGATTTCAGGCAAGATGACCGCTACCCTGGATCTCACTACTATCATTGCTATGCTAGTTGCTTCGTTCTATCGCTTTGCTGCGCTTCCTATAACTTGTTCTTCAAGCCTCCCAAATTGCCATGAACCTCTAACCTTTGACACCCTTCCTAGCAAACCGTTGTTTGGCTATGTTACCGCTTTGCTCAGCCCTCTTATAGCGTTGCTAGTTGCGGTGAAGTTGAAGATTACTCCATGGTGGACAGGGTTTTCTTGGGATATCACAATATCTCTTATATTATTAATGCATCTATATACTTGGTAAAGGGTGGAAGGCTCGGCCTTATGCAGTGTTTTGTTCCACTCTTGCCGCCTAGTTTCCGTCATACCGGTGTTATGTTCCCAATTTTGCGTTCCTAACGCTGTCGGGTGATTTATGGGACCCCCGACGGTTCGCTTTGAATAAAACTTGTCCAGCAAGGCCCAACCTTGGTTTTACCATTTGCCTCACCACCACCTACCTTTCCTTGGGAGTAATTAACCCAAGGGTCATCTTTATTTTAGCCCCCGGCGGTGCTTGTCTAAGTGTTGGTCCGAATCGAGCTTCTTGGGGCCACCTTGGGGAAACTCGAAGTCTGGTTTTACTCGTAGCTTGACTTATCCGGTGTTGCCCTGAGAACGAGATATGTGCAACTCCTATTGGGATGTCGGCGCATCGGGCGGCTTTGCTGGTCTTGTTTTACCATTGTCGAAATGTCTTGTAAACCGGGATTCCGAGACTGATCGAGTCTTCCTGGGAGAAGGTCTATTCCTTCGTTGATCGCGAGAGCTTGTCATGGGCTAAGTTGGGACACCCCTGCAGGGTTATAAACTTTTGAGAGCCGTGCCCGCGGTTGTGTGGCAGATGGGAATTTGTTAATGTCCGGTTGTAGATAACTTGACACCAGATCCGAATTAAAACGCATCAACCGCGTGTGTAGCCGTGATGGTCTCTTCTCGGCGGAGTCCGGGAAGTGAACACGGTTTCTGTGTTATGATTGACGTAAGTAGGTGTTCAGGATCACCTCTGAATCATTGCTAGCTTCACGACCGTTCCGCTTGTTTCTCTTCTCGCTCTCATTGCGTATGTTAGCCACCATACTTGTTTAGTCGCTGCTGCAACCTCACCACTTTACCCCTTCCTTTCCCTTTAAGCTTTGCTAATCTTGATACCCATGGTAATGGGATTGCTGAGTCCTCGTGGCTCACAGATTCCTACAACAACAGTTGCAGGTACAGGTTATGCGATGCTCATGACGCGAGAGCGATGTTGCTTGTTTTGGAGTTCTTCTTCTGCTTCTTCTTCGATCAGGGGATAGGTTCCAGGTCGGCAGCCTGGGCTAGCAGGGTGGATATTGTTTGAGTTTCTGTTTATGTATCATCCGTAGTCGGATGTTGATCTCTTGTATGATGATGTTTTATTCGTGTGGCATTGTGTGCCTTTTGTATGTATCCCCATCTATTATGTAATGTTGATGTAATGATATCCACCTTGCAAAAGCGTTTCAATATGCGGGTCTATCCTTAGTGGGACCTTCGAGTTCCTTTTGGATAGGGTCGCATATTGGGCGTGATAAGTTGGCATCAGAGCCTCGACCGACCTTAGGAGCCCCCTTGATTGATCGTGTAGTTTGGCCGTTGTTGAGTCTAGAAGAAAACTGATTTCCGAGTCTAGTTATATCAGAGAGTAGGAATTCTTTTTACTCCTCCGCCCCTTCGTCGCTCTGGTGAGGAATCTTGACGTAGGTGTTTTGAATTACTCCTCTTCCCGTTCAAATTTTTCTTTAGGATCATGCGGTTAGTTTTCGTTCGTTGTCCATCCTCTTTTATCCGGCGCATTCCTCGTCAGGCTGATTCGAACCTCTCTCTCTTTGGGAGATCAATCCTCAACTCTTTTCGACATCGTTGTTTTTCCCTGTCCGAAGTTGTCTTTATTTTTCCCACCCGCCCTCCCTTCTTCTTCTCGGAACCGGAGTCCGTAATCGAGTATCCTTCCTACTCGTGCGAAGTCTTTGCTTTCTTTCCTCAATGATTTCAACCGATGTTTTCTCTTCAAGATATTCGTCTATTTCCCCCTTCCAAGTTGCCTTTGTTTTTCCCGCCCTCCCACCCTTTTTCTTCCCGGAGTTTGAGTCTCTCTTTCGACCATCTATTTCATTCGCTCGGAGCCTCTTCAGTCTTCCCTTAATTATTTCAACCGGTGAATTCTCGTCTCGTTCGTCATTCTTCATCCCTTTCTTTTCCAGTGGATTCAATTCCAATTTTCGGTAGTGATTATAATCTTTTCCTTGGATCAAGTGTTATCCTTGCTCGTTCGCCTCTCGCCAGTTTATCCTTCCGGAGTGCTCAAGACATCTCAGGAGATTCCTCTGTGTTCCAATTAATTCAAGGTTGTCACCTCATTCAAATATTTCATTGTTCCGGTGCATCATCTATCAGTTCAACATCCTTTTCAATGGTGTTATCTCTTCAGTGGGCCCTAACCCACAGGTATTTTCCCAGGATCTTACCTGACTCTTCTGATTCCCCCGGAGCTATTCTCTAATTCTTCTTCTCGAGTGCTCTCGATTCTTTGCTTCTTCTCTTGAGTTCTTACTTCACCTCTTCCCTTTTCCCTTCCGTCTCGGTCCTAAGATCTCGGGACGAGATCTCTTGTTAGTGGAGGAGTGTTGTAACGCCCCGGATTCGTTGCGTCAGGTGTCTGCCAGTTATTCATCGTTGTTGCCATGTCATTTGCTTGCGTGTTGCATTTTATCATGTCATCATGTGCATCTCATTCTGCATACGTGTTCATCTCATGCATCCGAGCATTTTCCCCGTTGTCCGTTTTGCAATCCGGCACTCCTATGTCATCCGGCGTCCCCTTCTCGCCTCTCTTCGTCAGTGGGTGTTAAACTTTCTCGGAATGGCCCGAGGTTTGCCAAGTGGCCTTGGTATACCACCGGTAGACCGCCTGTCAAGTTTCGTGCCATTTGGAGTTTGTTTGATACTCCAACGGCTAACCGGGTAACCATAAAGGCCTCTTTTGTTGCAGCCCAACACCCCATCCAAAGTGGCCCAAAACCCAGCAAACTCCCCTCCATGCTCTCGGTCGTTCGATCACGATCGCGTGGCCCAAAACCGCTCCTCATTTGGACTCTCCTAGCTCCCTCTACCTATAAAAACACCTCCTTCCCCGAAATTCTGGATCAAATCCACCCCTAACCCTAGCCTCGCTCCTCTCCGCGCCGCCGGACACGTCCGGTCCGGCCGGACACGTCCGCCGCCGCCGCCCCGGACAATCGCGTCCACCATGTGGCCCGCCAGCAGCCAGCGCGCCAGCGCCTCCGCCCGGCCCGCCGCGCCTCGCCCGGCGCCACCAGCGCCGCTCCTCACGGCGTCCATCGCCGGGCCGAGGCCGCCTCGCCTCCGCGGCGCCGACCCGACCGCGCCCGCGCTAACCTCCGCCGCCGTCGCCGCCGCGGTTGCCGCGCCAAGGTCCGCACAAGGCTATCGCCGGAGGTCGCCGCCTCGCCTCCCGGCGCCAACCCCGCCGCCGACCGCCCGCGTCGACCCATTGCCGCGCCATCATATTGAGCCGCAGCCAGCCACCGCGGCCGCTGCCCTCCGACCGGATCCGGCGTCCCTCGCCAGATATCCGCTGAGCCCCTCCTCCGCGAAGTCTCCGACCTCCCGGCCCGTCCCCGACAACTCGGCGCGGCGCTGGATCCGGCGAGATCCGCCGCTTCGATTTCCGTGCGAATAGAGGTTGACCCGAAATATCCACTGTCCTAGATTTTTGTCATAATCATGCCACGTTCATCGCATTGTATCTCTGTATCTGTAGCTCCATTTTGTGCGTGTAATATGTCAAATTGTTCGTCTCGACGAGTACTTCATTTCATTTCATTGCATCATGTTCATTTGAGGTCATCTTGATGCCCGAAATGCTGTTGGAAGAGTGCATGTTGTTTGTTAACTTTCTTTGGCTGTTATAACATGCTCATTTGTCATTTTTGTCATGTTTGATGTGTGCATCCTATGAGGTTGATGTCTACATGTGTTTTGAACTATGCTATGCCATCTTTCCAGAGGTGCCATCCATGTATTTTTGTGACTTGTGTACTGAGTGCATCGAGCTTGTTAAGTAGGGTACTTGTTGTTGTTGTTTTCCTGACAGATTCTGTTATATTTTGTTGCTATGTTAACCTGCTGCTACAAGTCATTTCGTGCATTATTATGGAGATGTTCACTAAGGATGTTTTGTTATACATGTCTTGCTCTATCCATTCATGCCCCTGGTTGCATTTATAGCCTGCTGTAGGTTGTTGTAATCTTGCTCCAAACTTGCTAAATAATGTTGCTGTCAGCGTGTTAACATTAAGTTCAATGTTTCCATGATTGTTTGCTAGTGATCCATGCATCCTATGAACTTGTTCTTGCCATGATTAGCTTCATAAACATGCCTTCTTGCTGTTGGTTGCCTTGCCATGCCATGTATTGCTCTGTGGTGAGTGGTTCAAGCTCACCAACATGCCTACTTATTGTTGTTCCAGCCATGTTTGAATCTGTTATATAACTTGCCATGTTTACATGGGTGTCATCATATTTTCTGTGCCCTTTTGGCTCATGGTCAGTAAGGGACTTTTGATCTATGCATTTAGTAATATCATGCCATGCCTTTGTTTGCCATGTTATGTTCCTGTAACATGTCGTTTGATAGCTCTAAACATTGCAACCTGATGTTATTTCCTGATAAGTCTGAAACTGTTATTATTACCAATCTTCCCATGTCCTTTTGAGCATGTTCTAGTTATTTCTGGAGATAGCTCAGTGTTCATGTTTTGTTATGCTTTACCTGTACTTCATGCCCATGCCTTTTTTTATCATGTTGAGCTGCTGTAGCATGTTGTTTTGATGCTTGCAACATGCCTAGTTGATGTTTTGGATATATTGTTGCTATGACTTGTATAGAGTGTATGTGTTGAACCGTTGCTCCGTTTTGAATGTGCTCTATATGAAACTTGCTTCATTTTGCATGTTGTTTCATATTATCATGTTGCATCCTTGTTTTGAGGTGTTTGCTTGATGTTTGTATGCATTTTGCATCAATGCCATGTTTAACTTGTTTTGCTCATATCTTCTAGACCGTAGCTCCGAATTAAATGAACTTTATATGTAACTTGACTAGAATTTCGTGTAGATCCTCTTGGTGATCTTTTAACTTGCTGTTTAACAACTTGAACATAAGGTTTATTCAGATCTGTACCAATTTCGAAAATTGCATATGAGGACTTACCGGAATTGTTATATGTTGTTCCCGGCCTCATTTAAACTTGCCTTGATGTGTTGTTCTTGTTTGCATCATCTCTTGCCATGAGTAGCTTCATGTAGCATTGTCATGCATCATGATTTGTCTATGTGTGGTGTGTTTACCATGTTGTGTGCTTCTTCTCGATAGTTCCCGTTTTGTTGCGATCATGAGGATGCGTTTGTCTACGTCTGGTTCATCTTCGTGGCTTCATCTTCTTCATGGACTCGTTCTTCTTCCTTGCGAGATTTCAGGCAAGATGACCGCTACCCTGGATCTCACTACTATCATTGCTATGCTAGTTGCTTCGTTCTATCGCTTTGCTGCGCTTCCTATAACTTGTTCTTCAAGCCTCCCAAATTGCCATGAACCTCTAACCTTTGACACCCTTCCTAGCAAACCGTTGTTTGGCTATGTTACCGCTTTGCTCAGCCCCTCTTATAGCGTTGCTAGTTGCAGGTGAAGTTGAAGATTACTCCATGGTGGACAGGGTTTTCTTGGGATATCACAATATCTCTTATATTATTAATGCATCTATATACTTGGTAAAGGGTGGAAGGCTCGGCCTTATGCCTGGTGTTTTGTTCCACTCTTGCCGCCCTAGTTTCCGTCATACCGGTGTTATGTTCCCGGATTTTGCGTTCCTAACACGGTCGGGTGATTTATGGGACCCCCCTGACAGTTCGCTTTGAATAAAACTTGTCCAGCAAGGCCCAACCTTGGTTTTACCATTTGCCTCACCACCACCTACCTTTCCCTTGGGAGTAATTAACCCAAGGGTCATCTTTATTTTAGCCCCCGGGCGGTGCTTGTCTAAGTGTTGGTCCGAATCGAGCAACTTCTTGGGCCACCTCGGGGAAACTCGAAGTCTGGTTTTACTCGTAGCTTGACTTATCCGGTGTTGCCCTGAGAACGAGATATGTGCAGCTCCTATCGGGATGTCGGCGCATCGGGCGGCTTTGCTGGTCCTATTTTACCATTGTCGAAATGTCTTGTAAACCGGTATTCCGAGACTGATCGGGTCTTCCTGGGAGAAGGTCTATTCCTTCGTTGATCGCGAGAGCTTGTCATGGGCTAAGTTGGGACACCCCTGCAGGGTTATAAACTTTCGAGAGCCGTGCCCATGGTTATGTGGCAGATGGGAATTTGTTAATGTCCGGTTGTAGATAACTTGACACCAGATCCGAATTAAAATGCATCAACCGCGTGTGTAGCCGTGATGGTCTCTTCTCGGCGGAGTCCGGGAAGTGAACACGGTTTCTGTGTTATGATTGACGTAAGTAGGTGTTCAGGATCACCTCTTGATCATTGCTAGCTTCACGACCGTTCCGCTTGTTTCTGTTCTCGCTCTCATTGCGTATGTTAGCCACCATACTTGCTTAGTCGCTGCTGCAACCTCACCACTTTACCCCTTCCTTTCCCTTTAAGCTTTGCTAGTCTTGATACCCATGGTAATGGGATTGCTGAGTCCTCGTGGCTCACAGATTACTACAACAACAGTTGCAGGTACAGGTTATGCGATGCTCATGACGCGAGAGCGATGTTGCTTGTTTTGGAGTTCTTCTTCTGCTTCTTCGATCAGGGGATAGGTTCCAGGTCGGCAGCCTGGGCTAGCAGGGTGGATATTGTTTGAGTTTCTGTTTATGTATCATCCGTAGTCGGATGTTGATCTCTTGTATGATGATGTTGTATTCGTGTGGCATTGTGTGCCTTTTGTATGTATCCCCATCTATTATGTAATGTTGATGTAATGATATCCACCTTGCAAAAGCGTTTCAATATGCGGGTCTATCCTTAGTGGGACCTTTGAGTTCCTTTTGGACAGGGTCGCATATTGGGCATGATAATATACCCATATCTATTTAAATCATCTGTGAAGGTCAGAAAATAACGATACCAACCATGAGCCTCAACACTCATTGGACCACATACATCGGTATGTATTATTTTCAATAAGTCATTAGCTCGTTCCATTGTTTCGGAGAACGGGTTTTAGTCATCTTTCCCATAAGGCACGGTTCACAAGTATCAAATGATTCATAATCAAGTGATTCCAAAACTCCATCTTTATGGAGATTCTTCATGTGCTTTACACCGATATGACCCAAACGGTAGTGCCACAAATAATTTGCACTATCATTATCAACTTTGCATCTTTTGGCATCAATATTATGAATATGTGTATCACCACGATCAAGATTCAACAGAAATAGACCACTCTTCAAGGGTGCATGACCATAAAATATATTCCTCATATAAATAGAACAACCATTATTCTCTGATTTAAATGAATAATTGTCTCACACTAAACAAGATCCAGATAAAAATTTTATGCTCAACATTGGCACCAAATAAAATTATTCAGGTCTAAAACTAATCCCGAAGGTATATGTAGAGGTAGCGTGCCGACGGCGATCACATTGACCTTGGAACCATTCCCGACGCGCATCGTCACCTCGTCCTTAGACACTCTTCGTTTGATCTGTAATCCCTTCTTTGAGTTACAAATATGAGCAACAGAACCGGTATCAAATACTCAGGCACTACTATGAGAATTAGTAAGGTACACATCAATAACATGTATACCAAATATACCTTTGTTCACTTTGCCATCCTTACTATCCGCCAAATACGTGGGGCATTTCCACTTCCAATGACCAGTCCCTTTGCAGTAGAAGCACTCAGTTTCAAGCTTGGGTCCAGCTTTGGGTTTCTTGCCGGGAGTGATAACTTGCTTGTCATTCTTCTTGAAATTCCCCTTCTTTTTACCCTTGCCCTTCTTCTTCAAACTAGTGGTCCTGTTAACAATCAACACTTGATGCTCCTTCTTGATTTCTACCTCCGCAGCCTTTAGCATTGCGGAGAGCTCAGGATTAGTCTTTTCCATCCCTTGCATATTGTAGTTCATCACGAAGCCTTTGTAGCTTGGTGTTAGGGATTGAAGAACTCTGTCAATGACACAATCATCTGGAAGATTAACTCCCAACTGAGTCAAGTGATTATGGTACCCAGACATTCTGAGTATGTGCTCACTAACAGAACTGTTCTCCTCCATCTTGCAGCTATAGAACTTGTTGGAGACTTCATATCTCTCAACTCGGGCATTTGCATCAAACATTAACTTCAACTCCTGGAACATCCCATATGGTCCATGATGTTCAAAACGTCTTTGAAGTCCCGATTCTAAGCCGTAAAGCATGGCACACTGAACTAATGAGTAGTTATCAGATCAAGCTTGTCCGACGTTCACAATGTCAGCTTCTGCTCCTGCAGCAGGCCTTTCGCCCAGTGGTGCATCAAGGACATAATTCTTTTGTGCAGCAATGAGGATAATCCTCAAGTTATGGACCCAGTCCGTGTAGTTGCTACCATCATCTTTCAACTTAGCTTTCTCTAGGAATGCATTAAAATTCAAGGGAACGGTAGCACGGGCCATTGATCTACAACATAGATATGCAAGAAACTATCGGACTAAGTTCATGATAAATTAAGTTCAATTAATCATATTACTAAGAACTCCCACTTAGATAGACATCCCTCAAGTCATCTAAATAATATGTGATCCAAATCAACTAAACCATGTCCGATCATCACATGAGATGGAGTAGTCATCAATGGTGAACATCTCTATGTTGATCATATCCACTATATGATTCACGTACGACCTCTGTAGATGCTAGGCTCATCAAGTTTAACCCGAGTATTCTGCATGTGCAAAACTGGCTTGCACCCGTTGTATTTGAACGTAGAGCTTATCACACCCGATCATCACGTGGTGTCTCAGCACGAAGAACTTTTGCAACGGTGCATACTCGGGGAGAACACTTATACCTTGAAATTTTAGTAAGGGATCATCTTATAATTCTACCACTGTACTAAGAAAAATAAGATGCATAAAGATAAACATCACATGCAATCAAAATATGTGACATGATATGGCCATCATCATCTTGTGCTTTTGATCTCCATCACCAAAGCAACGTCATGATCTCCATCGTCACCGACTTGACACCTTGATCTCCTTGGTAGCGTCATGGTCGTCTCACCAACTATTGCTTCTACGACTATTGCTACCGTTTAGTGATAAAGTAAAGCAATTACATTGCGTTTGTATTTCATACAATAAAGCGACAACCATAAGGCTCCTGCCAGTTGCCGGTAACTTTTACAAAACATGATCATCTCATACAACAACATATATCACATCATGTCTTGACCATATCACATCACAACATGCCCTGCAAAAACAAGTTAGACATCCTCTACTTTGTTGTTGCAAGTTTTACGTGGCTGCTACAGGCTTCTAGCAAGAACCGTACTAATCTATGGCACAAAAACCACAATGGTGATTTATCAAGTTTGTTGTTTTAACCTTCACAAGGACCGGCCGCAGTCAAATTCGATTCCACTAAAGTTGGAGAAATGGACACCCGCCAGCCACCTTTATGCAAAACTAGTTGCATGTCTGTCGGTGGAACCGGTCTCATGAACGCGGTCATGTAAGGTTGGTTTGGGCCACCTCATCAAACAATACCGCCAAATCAAAATAAGACATTGGTGGTAAGTGATACGTCTCCAACGTATCTATAATTTTTTATTGTTCCATGCTATTATATTACCCGTTTTGGATGTTTATGGGCTTTACTTTACATTTTTATATCATTTTTGGGACTAACTTACTAACCGGAGGCCCAGCCTGTATTGCTGTTTTTTTGCCTATTTCAGTATTTTGAAGAAAAGGAACATCAAACAGAGTCCAAATGGAATGAAACCTTCGGGAGCGTGATTTTTGGAACGAACATGATCCACAGGACTTGGAGTGCAAGTCAAGAAGTAGTCGAGGCGGCCACGAGGGTGGAGGGCTCCCCCCTACTGGGCACGCCCCCTATCTCATGGGCCCCTCGGGCGTCCACCGACCTACTTCTTCCTCCTATATATACCCACGTACCCTGAGAATATCAGAACAAACCAAGAAAACCTAATTCCACCGCCGCAACCTTCTGTATCCGCGAGATCCCATCTTGGAGCCTTCGTCGGTGCTCCACCGGAGGGGGAATCGATCACGGCGGGGCATCTACATCATCTCCAAGGCCTCTCCGATGAGTTGTGAGTAGTTCACCATAGACCTTCGGGTCCATAGTTACTAGCTAGATGGCTTCTTGTCTCTCTTTGGATCTCAATACCATGTTCTCCTTGATCTTCTTGGAGATCTATTTGATGTAACTCTTTTTGCGGTGTGTTTGTCGAGATCCGATGAATTGTGGGTTTATGATCAAATTTATCTATGAGAAATATTTGAATCTCCTCTGAATTCTTTTATGTGTGATTAAGTTATCTTTGCAAGTCTCTTCGAATTATCAGTTTGGTTTGGCCTACTAGATTGATCTTTCTTGCAATGGGGAAGTGCTTAGCTTTGGGTTCATCTTGCGGTGTCCTTTCCCAAAGGATGTTAGGGCAGCAAGGCACATATTGTATTGTTGCCATCGAGGATAAAAATATGAGGTTTATATCATATTGCATGAGTTTATCCTCTACATTATGTCATCTTTCTTAATGTGTTACTCATTCTTTATGAACTTAATACTCTAGATGCATCTTTGGATAGCGGTCGATGTGTGGAGTAATAGTAGTAGATGCAGGCAAGAGTCCATCTACTTGTCACGGACGTGATGCCTATATACATGATCATGCCTAGATAATCTCATAATTATTCGCTTTTCTATCAATTGCTCGAAAGTAATTTGTTCACCCACCGTAATACTTATGCTATCTTGAGAGAAGCCACTAGTGAAACCTATGGCCCCCGGGTCTATCTCTTATCATATAAGCTTTCAATCTACTTTTATTTGTATCTTTACTTTTCCTATCTATATTATAAAATACCAAAAATATATTTATCTTATCATATTATCTCTATCAGATCTCACTTTCGCAAGTGGCCGTGAAGGGATTGACAACCCCTTTATTGCGTTGGTTGCAAGTTCTTGTTTGTTTGTGTAGGTGCGTGGGACTTCTGAGGAGCCTCCTACTGGATTGATACCTTGGTTCTCAAAAACTGAGGAAAATACTTATGCTACTATTGCTGCATCACCCTTTCCTCTTCAAGGAAAACCAACGCAAGCTCAAGACGTAGCAAGAAGGATTTCTGGCATCGTTGCCGGGGAGGTCTTCTCTCAAGTCAAGACATACCAAGTACCGATCACAAACTCATCTCCCTCGCACTTACATTATTTGCCATTTGCCTCTCGTTTTCCGCTCCCCCACTTCACCATTGAAGTTTTATTCGCCCTTTTTCCATGTGCCTTATTTTTGCTTGCATCTTTGCTTGCTAAAATTTTATGGATCCCCATCCACTTGCTAATCTCTTTAAGAGATCCAATTATGATGAACCAATTGCTAGTGAGTTTTGTGCACTAGATTATCTTTATGAAGTTTTGCTTGAAATTCGTGAATCTGAAAATTGTGATGAAGTACTTTATGAAGTGATTCCTGATAGATCTTTGAATAAAAAGCATGATTGCAATGATTTCACTATAAATTCTATTGATGTCAATTGTGCTAATAATATGCAAAACCCTAAGCTTGGGGATGCTAGTTTTGCTTTGTCCACTACTTGTTGCAATGATCATGATTGGGGTGATCTTGAAAATTTATTTAAGCCCCATGATGAATATGAGATTGATAGTAGTGTTTGCAATATTATTGAAAGTGGGTTTGGAAGAGTGTCAACTTTAGATCCCACATATTTGGAGAATGTTAAATCTTATGGTATTTTTGATAAAAGTGGGTTTGGAGAGGTCATGACTTTAGTTAATGATAATCCCACTATTTTGGAAGAGTGTCAACTTCACATGCATGTGGATCATGTTGAGAATATGTTATGTGATAGCTATTTTGTTCAATTTTCCTATGATCCTACATGTAATTATTATGTGAGAGGAAAATATGGTCGTAGAAACTTTTATCTTACTCAATTACCTCTCGTCATGTTGAGATTGCTATCGTCTCTTTCTTCTTCCTTGCATATGCTAGTTTTTGCTTGCCTTGCAAATTTGTTTGCTTATAATATGCCTATGCATCAGAAGTATGTTAGACTTAGATGTGTTTCTCACATGTTTCATGATGCTCTCTTTGTGCTTCAATTCTCGTCTTTCATGTGAGCATCATTAAAATTATCAATGCCTAGCTTGGGGCGTTAAACGATAGCGCTAGTTGGGAGGCAATCCAATTTTATCTTTGTTTTTTGTTCTTGCTTCTGTTTAGTAATAAATTTTGCATATACCTTATCTTTAGATGTGTTTTTATGTTTTAGTTAGTGTTTGTGCCAAGTAGAACCTATAGGATAACCTATGGTGATAGTTAATTTGTTTCTGCTGAAAAACAGAAACTTTGCACGCACGACAATAATTTTAGTAATTCATAGAGACGTGACTGTGCGTTGATTCTTTTTGCTATAGATCAATAGACAAATTTACCAGGACTTCCTATTTGTTTAGGATTTTTAGAGGTCCAGAACTATTCAGGAGTTACAGATTGCTCCGACTGTCCTATTTTTGACAGATTCTGCCTTTCGTGTGTTGTTTGCTTATTTTGATGCATCTATGGCTAGTATGTAAGGGTATAAACCATAGAGAACTTGAAATACAGTAAGTTTAACACCAATATAAATAAAGAATAAGTTCATTACAGTACCTTATGTGGTGGTTTTTCTTTCTTTCACTAACGGAGCTTATGAGATTTCCTGTTGAGTTTTGTGTTGTGAAGTTTTCAAGTTTTGGGTAAAGATTTGATGGACTTGGAATAAGGAGTGGCAAGAGGCTAAGCTTGGGGATGCCCAAGGAACCCCAAGATATTCAATAATAGCCAAAATCCTAAGCTTGGGGATGCCCCCGGAAGGCATCCCCTCTTTCATCTTCGTTTATCGGTAACTTTACTTGGAGTTATATTTTTATTCGCCGCATGATATGTGTTTTGCTTGGAGTGTCTTGTATGATATTATTTTTTGCTTTTTAGTTTTCAACAATCATCCTTGTTGTACACACCTTTTGGGAGAAGCCCACTTGATTAGAATTTATTAGAATACTCTATGTGCTTTACTTATATCTTTTGAGATAGATAGTTTTTGCTCTAGTGCTTCACTTATATCTTTTAGAGCACGGCGGTGGCTTAATTTTGAAGAAATTGTTGATCTCTCATGCTTCACTTATATTATTCTGAGAGTCTCTTAGAACAGCATGGTTTTTGCTATGGTAATAAAATTGGTCCTAGAATGATGAGCATCCAAGTTGGGTATAATAAAAACTATCATAGGAAGTGAATTGGATGCTATGATCAATTTGATACTTGATAATTGTTTTGAGATATAGAGGTGGTAATATTAAAGTCATGCTGGTTAGGTGATTATGAATTTAAAGAATGCTTGTGCTAAAGTTTGTGATTCCCGTAGCATGCACGTATGGTGAACCGCTTTGTGATGAAGTTGGAGCACAATTTTATTTATTGATTGTCTTCCTTATGAGTGGCAGTCGGGGACGAGCGATAGTCTTTTCCTACCAATCTACCCCCGTAGGAGCATGCGCGTAGTACTTTGTTTTCAATGACTTGTATATTTTTGCAGTAAGTACATGAGTTCTTTATGACTAATGTTGGGTCCATGGATTATACGCACTCTCACCCTTCCACCATTGCTAGCCTCTCTTGTGCCGCGCAACTTTCGCCGGTACCATATACCTTCCCAAAACAGCCACCATACTTACCTATTATGGATTTCCATAGCCATTCCGAGATATATTGCCATGCAACTTTCCACCATTCCGTTTATATGACACACATCATTATTTTCATATTGCTCTTTGCATGATCATGTAGTTGACATCGTATTTGTGGCAAGGCCACCTTCATAATTTTCATACATGTCACTCTTGATTCATTGCATATCCCGGTACACCGCCGGAGGCATTCATATAGAGTCATATCTTGTTCTAGTATTGAGTTGTAATCTTGAGTTGTAAGTAAATAAAAGTGTGATGATCTTCATTATTAGAGCATTGTCCCAGTGAGGAAAGGATGATGGAGACTATGATTCCCCCACAAGACGGGATGAGACTTCGGACTTTAAAAAAAAGAGAAAGGCCAAAAAAAGGCCAAAAAATGAGAGAAAAAGAGAGAAGGGACAATGCTACTATCCTTTTTACCACACTTGTGCTTCAAAGTAGCACCATGATCTTCATGATAGAGAGTCTCCTATGTTGTCACTTTCATTTACTAGTGGGAATTTTCATTATAGAACTTGGCTTGTATATTCCAATGATGGGCTTCCTCAAAATGCCCTAGGTCTTCGTGAGCAAGCGAGTTGGATGCACACCCACTTAGTTTCTTTTGTTGAGCTTTCATACATTTATAGCTCTAGTGCATCCGTTACATGGCAATCCCTACTCACTCACATTGATATCTATTAATGGGCATCTCCATAGCCCGTTCATACGCCTAGTTGATGTGAGACTATCTTCCTTTTTTGTCTTCTCCACAACCACCATTCTATTCCACATATAGTGCTATGTCCATGGCTCACGCTCATGTGTTGCGTGAAAGTTGAAAAAGTTTGAGATTACTAAAGTATGAAACAATTGCTTGGCTTGTCATCGGGGTTGTGCATGATTAAATACTTTGTGTGATGAAGATAGAGCAACAGCCAGACTATATGATTTTGTAGGGATAACTTTCTTTGGCCATGTTATTTTGAGAAGACATGATTGCTTAATTAAGTATGCTTGAAGTATTATTATTTCTTATGTCAATATGAACTTTTATTTTGAATCATTTGGATCTGAACATTCATGCCACAATAAAGAAAAATTACATTGAGAATTATGCTAGGTAGCATTCCACATCAAAAATTCTGTTTTTTTCATTTACCTACTCAAGGACGAGCAGGAATTAAGCTTGGGGATGCTTGATACATCTCCAACGTATCTATAATTTTTTATGTTCCATGCTCCTACGGACGTACCTACTCGAGGACGTACCTACTCGAGGACGAGCAGGAATTACCCGTTTTGGATGTTTATGGGCTTTACTTTACACTTTTATATCATTTTTGGGACTAACTTACTAACCAGAGGCCCAGCCCGTATTGCTGTTTTTTTGCCTATTTCAGTATTTTGGAGAAAAGGAATATCAAACGGAGTCCAAATGGAATGAAACCTTCGGGAGCATGATTTTTGGAACGAACGTGATCCAGAGGACTTGGAGTGCAAGTCAAGAAGCAGTCTAGGCGTCCATGAGGGTGGAGGGCGCCCCCCCTACTGGGCACGCCCCCTATCTCGTGGGCCCCTCGGGCGTCCACCAACCTACTTCTTCCTCCTATATATACCCACGTACCCCGAGAACATCAGAACAGACCATGAAAACCTAATTCCACTGCCGCAACCTTTTGTAGCCGCGAGATCCCATCTGGAGCCTTCGCCGGCGCTCCGTCGGAGGAGGAATCGATCATGGAGGGCCTCTACATCATCTCCAAGGCCTCTCCCATGAGTTGTGAGTAGTTTACCACAGACCTTCGGGTCCATAGTTATTAGCTAGATGGCTTCTTCTCTCTCTTTGGATCTCAATACCATGTTCTCCTTGATCTTCTTGGAGATCTATTCGACGTAAATCTTTTTGCGGTGTGTTTGTCGAGATCCGATGAATTGTCGATTTATTATCAAGTTTATCTATGAGAAATATTTGAATCTCCTCTGAATTCTTTTATGTGTGTTTAAGTTATCTTTGCAAGTCTCTTCGAATTATATGTTTGGTTTGGCCTCCTAGATTGATCTTTCTTGCAATGGGAGAAATGCTTAGCTTTGGGTTCAATCTTGCGATGTCCTTTCCGAGTGATAGCAGGGGCAGCAAGGCACGTATTGTATTGTTGCCATCAAGGATAAAAAGATGGGTTTATATCATATTGCATGAGCCCTCTACATCATGTCATCTTTCTTAATGCATTACTCTGTTCTTTATGAACTTAATACTCTAGATGCATGCTGGATAGCGGTCGATGTGTGGAGTAATAGTAGTAGATGCGCATGTGAGTCGGTCTACTTGTCACGCACATGATGCCTATATACATGATCATGCCTAGATAATCTCATAATTATTAGCTTTTCTATCAATTGCTCCACAGTAATTTGTTCACCCACCGTAATACTTATGCTATCTTGAGAGAAGCCACTAGTGAAACCTATGGCCCCCGGGTCTATCTCTTATCATATAAGCTTTAAATCTACTTTTAGTTGCATCTTTACTTTTCCTATCTATATTATAAAATACCAAAAAAATATTTATCTTATCATATTATCTCTATCAGATCCCACTTTCGCAAGTGGCCGTGAAGGGTTGACAACCCCTTTATTGCATTGGTTGCGAGTTCTTGTTTGTTTGTGTAGGCGCGTGGGACTTCTGAGGAGCCTCCTACTGGATTGATACCTTGGTTCTCAAAAACTAAGGGAAATACTTACGCTACTATTGCTGCATCACCCTTTCCTCTTCAAGGAAAACCAACGCAAGCTCAAGACGTAGCAGTAAGCAGTATGACGATCACCGCCCACAACTCTTTGTGTTCTACTCGTGCATAGACCTGGCTCGGATGCCACTGTTGGGAAACGGAGCATGCAATTTCCAAAAAAAATCATACGCTTGTAACTGCATCTAGTGCCCCTTAGTGATTTTGGTGTACTGAAGACTTATAGGTTCAGGGACTGATGCGTTTGTGAGTGTACACAGGTGTATAATCTATGAGGAGTTTGATATTTACAGAGAAAGTCGACCCCTAAAAATTTAGTTCTTCGACTGAAGACTTTGGATTTCTGAAGACTTTGAAAGTGAAGAAATTGGTGTGACCTTGAAGACTTGGCAATCATTCGAGGAACATGAAGCATGAAGACTTTTGTTTTCATAGTTTGATTTTCTCTTTCTTGAGTCATAGGAAACATCGTACTGTTAAAGGGGGTCAAGGAAATACTAAGGAAAAATTTCCATGTGATGCTCAACTCAAAATCGTCTTATACAATTCAGTCATATTCTTCAGTGACAGAGACGAAGTTCTTCTGGTCTCTGAGGAATTTGTTCTAACCGAGGAGTTAGGAATTCGCCAGTGCGGATTGCCTACACTGTGAGGAACATGATAGCCCTGAGGAATTTGAGAGTCAAAATTCCGACCGTTGCTGTGCTATGCGCCTGCTGTCCCAAAATATCTACCCACCTAACGATCATATCATTGAAGGGCATTTATGTATTATCATGTCGGGCTGCTCCCTAGGCTATAAATAGTCGCCCCCTACAACCACTAGCTGGTTGGCTGCTCTGAGAGAAACTGACACTTGTCATTTGAGAGCATCCCATCCTCCGAGCACTTTGAGCGAAAATCATCGAGTGAGGAAAACCCAAACCCAATGCACCTACATCCCAAAGTGATTGAGCGTCCCTGAAGAGATTGATCCTGCATGGATCCGATGCTTGTTACCTTTGAAGATGGTGCTTCTTCCAGACGGTTAGGCGCCATGGTCTAGAGCATCCAAGAGGAATTGTGGATCGCCGAGTGACCTAGTCTGTGAAGGTTTGGAAGTCACCTGAAGACTTGCCATGACTATTTGGGCGAGGTCTGTGTGACCTTAGCTCAAGGAGAATACGATGAGGACTGTGTGTCTGGGACTGGGTGTCCTTGAGTTTAAATACTCAGCCGCTCCAACCAGACGTACAACTGAGACAGCAGTTGGAATTGTTCTACCAAATCATTGTCTTCACCAAGCTTACTGGTTCTATTTCCTCAACTCTTCCATTTCCTCATTTCTGTTGTTATGTGCTTGTTCATATTTGTTTGAAGACTTTGACTAAAGACTTTCTCAATTTCCTCAGTTCAATTTCTTCAGTCTGTCCGTCTTCATTCTGTGTTATCCTGTGCTTACGCTTTCTGTACTCTGTGCTTGTCTTCATTTCATCATGATGACTATGCTTGTGCTCTGCTATGTTTACTTTTGAGTACTTATTCTGCTGCAAGTAGTTCTTCATTTAGGAATTTCATCACCAGCAAATTCCTCAGTGAAGAAAAAATCGCCTATTCACCCCCCCCCTCTAGTTGATATAATGCACTTTCAATTGGTATCAGAGCAAGGTACTCCCTTGTTCTGTGTGATTTTGGTTTAACCGCCTGGAGTTTTAGTTATGTCGACTGCAGGAATGAGGAATGTATACTGCCCCATCTTTGACGGTCATGAGTATCCTCGGTGAAAGGCCACGATGAAGAAGCGACTCATGGCTATGGACAGCGAACTATGGACTGTCACTAAGATTGGTCTTACCGATCTATGCAAGATGGCGGAGGCTGATGACATTCGCAAGTACACTCTACTCAACCTCACAGCGAAGGATGTCATCTGCTCCTGTTTGTCCCAAAATCAGTTCAGGAACGTCATGCATCTCAATCACGCGAAGCTAATCTGGGACCGGCTCTCTGAGGTCTATGAAGGTCATCGAACACGTCATGATCCTTGGTTTGAGGGTTATAAGGAATCTCTCAATGCGATGACATCCGAACCAGAATCATGATCTTCTTCACCATGCCTTATGGCAAATAGTGCTAAGGTAACCGAATGCTACCTATCCGAGTCCAGTGATGATGAATCTGGAGATGAATTTGAACCCAACTATGTCAAACTTGCTTCTCTTGCCACTAAACAACAAAGAGCTTTGGAAAAAGTTCAATACATGCTAAATAAGAGCGATGATATGTTGGGTGAAGAAATGGATCAGTCAAAAGTTTGGATGAGAGTCTTCAGAGACTTCAGTCCAAGTTTGACACCCTTCAAGGTCATCATAACACTCTCTTATCTGATCATGAGAAGCTTTCTTATTAATTTCTTCAAAGAAAGCAAGATCTTGAGAAGCTAAGAGTGGATTATGAAGATCTTCAGAAGGAGCTCGATTCATTACTTGCTCAACAAATCAGCGCTACTCGGGAAGAATTTGTTCCTCCATGTCTGAAGTGCATTGAACGTGAAACTGCTAGTTCTTCACCTAAATGTTCAAATGCGTCTAATGCTACAAATTATTCATCTGTCTCTGCTATCACTAATTCCTCATCTGAGGACATTGCTAGTATCACTGATGATGTAGGGCTGAAGGAATTGTACATGACAGGCATGTATAAAAGCCTCAAAGGGCATCAAACTCTTCGTGACGTGCTCAAAAAGCAGATCCTCAACAGGAACCCTAGGAAAGAGGGTATTGCCTTTGAGAGGAAACTCAATGCTGATGGAACATATTGGAAGCCTGAACAGTACCCCAAAACCTCATGGGTTGCTGCAAAGGGACCTCCAGTTGATCCATCTAATTTATCTGGCTTTACATGTGAATCTCCTCATTCTTCTGATGAGTCATTTGACTCCAACTATAAACTGTTCAAAAATCAGAATGGTGAAGTATTTGCTAGATATGTTGGCACTAACTGCTGGAACGGTTCCCCTATGAAGAAAATCTGGGTTCCCAAAAGTTGCCTAGAAAGTCTTCAGGTGAATGTCCTCATGACACCACCTATGGAGAATAGGAACTCCAGATCAAATTCTTCATATGGACCGAATTCTTCATATGGATCCAAGTCCTCATATGGACCAAATTCCTCACATGGATCAAATTCCTCAAAAGGATTAAAGACCTCATATGACCATCATCGTGCTAACCCCTCTGTTTCGCAGGGTAGAGCTAAGGGCTATGAATATGAGCATTATTCTTCTAATCATTATGTTCATAAGTCCTCGAAGAATTTCTCTGCTTATTCATATACTTATCCTAACCCCTCTTATGTGAAACGAAGTGGACTGGCTTCTATGCCACCTTTCTCATATGGTGCTCGCAGAGTGAAGAATTCTTTGCCACCCCTATAGATGTGGGTAGTGAAGAAAAAGAACTAACCTCTTATGCAGGGTCAGGTCTCCAGACGTGCTCAAAACATCTAAAGAATTGCTGGAGACCTGAGCATTGCCTGAAAGGACGCAGGCTAATCATGAAGAAATGAACCTTCATTTCTTACATCCTCATGCTGTTTTATTTGTTTTATTGCTTGATGAAATTGATCGGATGATATTGATGTCATATTCTTCACTGATGAAGTATATGAGTTCGTAAGTTGCACTAATTCATCTGCAGGATGATCAACCCAAAGCCAATGAGTGGGTACTCGATAGTGGATGTACGAATCACATGACTGGTGACAAGAATCTATTGATGAATGCTCCTTTATCACCATCGCATCTGAAGCATATCATCTTTGCTGACAAAGGCAAAAGTCAGGTATTGGATCTAGGTAAGGTTGCGATCTCAAAGGATCGGCACATGGACAAAGTCATGCTTGTCGAGTCCTTAGGATACAACCTCATGTCTGTGTCAATGCTTTGTGATCTCGATATGGTTGTTGTCTTTGGCAAATATCGTTGTGTTGTGATCATGGAAGCTAACAATTCCAAAGTCTTCAAAGGCTTTAGGAGAGGAGACTTGTACATTGTTGATTTCTCTACAGGACCACAACCGGCCGTATGCCTACTTGCAAAAGCTTCATAAGGCTGGCTATGGCATCGACGACTTGGTCATGCTGGCATGAGGAATTTGCACACGCTCGCGAAGAAGAAGCATGTCATTGGCATTGAGAATGTCAAATTCCTCAAGGATCACTTATGCAGAGCCTGTGAAGCGGGAAAGATGACAAAGGCCAAGCATCCAGCAAAGAATATCATGACTACCACTCGACCATTTGAATTGCTTCACATGGATCTCTTTGGTCCTAATCATTATTCTGCTGTTACAAATGATGCATCTCTATATGGCTTTGTCATTGTTGATGATTATTCTCGTTACACATGGGTGCACATTATCACTTACAAACATGAGGTGCAGGAAGTATTCAAACGATTTTCCTCGAGGGCTTCAACCAACTTTGGTGTGAAGATAAAGCACATCAGAAGTGACAATGGGACTGAGTTGAAGAATTTCGGTCTTGATGACTATCTTGATGAACTTGGTATTACTCACGAGTTATCTGCTCCTTATACTCCTCAGCAGAATGGCGTCATGGAGCACAAGAACAGAACTCTTGTTGAGATGGCTCGCACTATGCTTGATGCATACAAGACGCCTCGTCGTTTTTGGATTGAGGCAATTGATACTGCATGCCACATCATCAACAAAGTATATCTTCACAAATTCTTCAAGAAGACTGCTTATGAACTCCTCACTGACAAGAAACCCAATGCGAGTTACTTCAAAGTCTTCGGTGCTAAATGTTGGATTACAGATCCTCATCACAATTCTAAATTTGCACCGAAAGCACATGAGGGTTTTATGCTTGGTTACGGAAAGGACTCGCACACCTACAAAGTCTTCAACAACGTTCTCCACAAGGTTGTTGAAACTGTAGATGTGCGGTTCAATGAAACTAATGGCTCGCAAAGAGAGCACCTACCTTCTGTGTTCGATGAACCAGCACCTGAGGTATCTATCAAGTTCAAGGCTATTGAGGATGTCATTCCTACCGAAGAATCTGGTGAAGAATTCATTCCAGAACATGAAGAACATCGAGTTGGCACACCTGAAGAAAATGCGGATCAAATTCCTCGAAGACAACCCGCTCATCCTCGCATTGCAAACGAAGTGCAAGTCGAGAAGATCATCGATGACATTGAAGCACCAGGTCCTCTCACACACTCAAAAGCTTCACATTTGTCTAACTTTTGTGGGCACTTTGCTTTTGTCTCTATCACAGAGCCCACTAAGGTAGATGAAGCATTTCTTGAGCCTGAGTGGATTCAAGCCATGCAAGAAGAAATACATCAGTTCGAGCTCAACAACGTCTGGGAACTGGTCAAACGTCCAGATCCTCGCAAGCACAACATTATTGGCACAAAGTGGATCTACTGCAACAAGCAAGATGAAAATGGCCTTGTGGTGAGGAATAAGGCACGGCTTGTAGCTCAAGGCTACACACGGGTTGAAGGAATTGATTTCGATAAAACTTTTGCACCTGTTTCTAGACTTGAGGCTATTCGCATATTACTTGCTTATGCTAACCATCATGATATTATCTTACAACAAATGGATGTGAAAAGTGCATTCCTCAATGGTAAGCTTGAGTAAGAAGTATATGTTGCTCAACCCCCAGGTTTTGAAGATCCAAAGCATCCTGACAAAGTCTTTAGACTCAATAAGGCCCTGTATGGCCTCAAGCAGGCCCCTCGGGCGTGGTATGATACTTTGAAGGAATTCCTCATGAAGAAAGGCTTCAAACCCGGTTCACTCGACCCAACTCTTTTCACTAAATCTTATGATGGTGAATTGTTTGTGTGCCAAATTTATGTTGATGATATCATTTTTGGCTGTACTGACCAACGTTACAGTGATGAATTTGCCTATATGATGAGTGAAGAATATCAAATGTCTATGATGGGAGAATTGAAATTCTTTTTAGGTCTTCAAATTCGTCAAAAGCGCAATGGCATATTCATATCTCGGGAGAAATACCTCAAGGATGCATTGAGGAAATTCGGCATGCAAAATTGCAAAGGGGTCAAAATTCCAATGCCCACAAATGGCCATCTATGCACTGATGAAAATGGTAAAGACTTCGATCAAAAGGTATACTGCTCCATGATTGGCTCTTTATTGTACCTATGTGCATGTAGGACAGATATATGCTTAGTGTTTGCATGTGTGCCCGATTTCAAGCTACACCAAAGGAATCACACCATAAGGCTGTGAAGCATATTCTTCGATATCTAGCTCACACACCTACACTTGGATTATGGTATCCCAAGGGCTTTTCGTTTGATCTCATTGGATATTCAGACTCTAACTATGCTGGTGACCGTGTGGACCACAAGTCAACATCAGGCACATGCCATTTCCTCGGACGATCCTTGGTCTGTTGGTCCTCGAAGAAACAGAATTGTGTATCACTCTCCACTGCAGAAGCTGAGTACATTGCTGCTAGATTGTGCAGTGCTCAATTACTATGGATGAAGCAAACACTCAAGGACTATGGCATCAACGTGAAGAATGTGCCTCTCTACTGCGACAATGAGAGCATTATCAAGATTGCTCATAACCCAGTTCAGCACTCGAAGACCAAGCACATCCAGATTTGTCATCATTTTCTTCGTGATTATGTGTTGAAGAGTGACATCTCCATCGACCACGCAAGCACTGAAGACCAGCTGGCCGATATCTTCACTAAGCCCTTGGAAGAGAAGAGATTTAGCAAGTTGCGGTGTGAGCTAAATATCCTAGAATCTTCAAATGTTCTCTGAAATGGACACACATCCTAACACTTATGCTGACTTGATACTTAGATGCGCAACACACAAAGTAACGTTCTTCTTCATTCAATGAAGACTAACCCTCTAAGTGTGAAGAAATTAATGAAGAAATTGATTCTCAGAGCCCTACAACAATTGTACGCGGTGTCTGAAATCAGCTTTCTTATACGGTGGGTTACGCCACCAACCAAAGTTGAAAAAATTCCTCAGTTTTTCAATTCTTCAAATTTGCATTGTCTTCACTCTTTCCGGCATTGTTCTTCATTTGAATATATATATGTATGAGTTTATGTCCTCTACAGCATTCACTTATTGCTAATTCTTCAAGTTGATTTTTCGGCTAAGTGAATGTGATCGGACCCTTCCCCCTCTATGCTAAACTCAACCCAGTCTGTTCACAAATTCTTCATATGTGTTCTATTTGAAACTCGTTCAAAATCTTTACTGTGTCCTTGACAGCTGAAGAAATTGCGAACGGAACTTTTAACTTATCTTATCTAAATTTTTGGCTTTGCCGCTCAAACTGTTCTGCATCCCACGACAATACTTATCTATTCACCCACGATCTTACACGATCACCACCTCTCAGTACGTGGGTGAAACATGTCAAGCGAATGAGAAGGGCCAGGGGCAAGTTCGTCCGATTTCTTCGGGCGTACAGTTTTTCACTCCCACTATAAATACCCCTGCCTCTTCCTCACTTCGTTTTTACTCCGCTCGCTCTCACTCCCGCTCGAGCTTCTCAACCCCTAGCGCCGCCGCTACTTCATCACCGCTGGTGAGGAAGAGGTTCACTGCCTCGACCTCGTCGCCGACATACTTGCGCCGGTTGCGGATTTCTTCACTCCGCCGCTGCCGTAGCCATCTTCCTCTGCCGAGTTAGGGCGTGGAAGATCTGAACTGATGAACTTCACATCTACTCTTCCCAGTTCGTCGTGTTCTTCATCAAGGGTAATTAAAAGTTACTTTTACTGTCCTCTTTGATTCAAGTGTTTTCTTGAAAATCTTCAAAGGTGTTTATTCTTCAAATCTTCACACACTGTACACCTCACATGTCATCTGCTCTTGATTCGTTTCTCTAAGCAATGATTTTCTTCAAGATTCCTCAATTGTGTGGATTTTCATTCTGTGCAACTCTGGAACCTAAGATAAAGAACGCTTAGTGAAATTCTTCAAGACTCATCTGGTCAAATTCCTCAAATCTATTCTTTTTGAAAAACCTTCTGAGAACGCATATGACCTCTCCAAATTCCTCGCAACTATACTCTATTCATAGGTACAAATGTCTGCTGCTGAATCACTAGGTTCTCATCAACTTAACTCATTTGCAGCATCCCTCGAAGAAAAGTTGCACACCTCTTCAGAAACTTCAGTTGTTCATATTCCTCAGCTGAAGAAAATGGCTGAAGGTAAGAAGCCACAGAAGGGTGGAAAGAGGCCTGAGGTCAATACTGCTTTCGAGATCCCTGAGGACATATACAAGGATTATTGCACTCCTGATGAGGCCAAGTTTGGCAAGGAGGACAAGAATCAGCGCAAGGTGCGCATACAAAGGATAGAGAGGAGATGGGCACGGGAATGGCGGGTGTCGGTGTCAAAACCGGCGGATCTCGGGTAGGGGGTCCCAAACTATGCGTCTAGGCGGATGGTAGCAGGAGACAAGGGACACGATGTTTTTACCCAGGTTCGGGCCCTCTCGATGGAGGTAAAACCCTACTCCTGCTTGATTAATATTGATGATATGGGTAGTATAAGAGTGGATCTACCACGAAATCAAGGAGGCTAAACCCTAGAAGCTAGCCTATGGTATGATTGTTGTAATTGTCGTTTGTCCTACGGACTAAAACCCTCCGGTTTATATAGACACCGGAGAGGGCTAGGGTTACACAGAGTCGGTTACAATGGTAGGATATCTACATATCCGTATCGCCAAGCTTGCCTTCCACGCCAAGGAAAGTCCCATCCGGACACGGGACAAAGTCTTCAATCTTGTATCTTCATAGTCTTGGAGTCCGGCTGACGATGATAGTCCGGCTATCCAGACACCCCCTAGTCCAGGACTCCCTCAGTAGCCCCTGAACTAGGCTTCAATGACGATGAGTCCGGCGCGCATATTGTTCGGCATTGCAAGGCGGGTTCCTCCTCCGAATAACTCATAGAAGATTGTGAACACCAGGATAGTGTCCGGTTCTGCAAAATAAATTCCACATTCCACCATAGAGAGAATAATATGTACACAAGTTCAATCTGCTGACGTGCTCTGTGGCGTGACGTCATGCAACTACCAAGCCTTCACTTGAATCGTTTTTTATTATACCACCTCAGCGTGTTTAGCGAAGCGGTTTCCTTGGCACGTCCTGTCGAAGCAGAGATCGTGTTCCCCTTATCCCGGGATTCTCATCAATACAGACGGGGGTAACCCAACCGCGCCATTGATGGTGGCGCTTGGGAGATAAGCGAGTTTTACCAGGCCGGTGGGGATGCATAGTCTTCGTCCGCCCATATATAAGGGGATAAGGATCCACCTTTTTTACCTACGCCTTCTTCCTCCTTTGCTTATCCATCTCCGCACACTCGAGCTCCAGCGCCCAAGCCCGCACATCTCGCCTCAACCTTCTCCAGTCATGTCCGGAGTGGGACGCAAGTGGTTGGCTTCCTCCGTTACGGAGGAGCACATCAAGAAGCTGTGGCGCGCGGATACCTGTCGGCGACATCGCGCGACCGGCCGCCCGACAAGGCAGCTCCTCCCCACCCCTCAGCCCCATGAGAGGGTCGTATTCCTTCCCCATTTCCTCCGCGGACTGGGCTTCCCGTTGCATCCCTTCGTCCGGGGGCTCATGTACTATTATGGCCTGGATTTCCATGATCTGGCGCCAAACTTCATCCTCAACATCTCAGCGTTCATCGTCGTGTGCGAGGCATTCCTCTGCATCCATCCCCAGTTCGGCTTATGGCTCAAGACCTTCAACGTCAAGCGGAAGGTAGTGAAGGGCGTCAAGCGGAGTGCGGAGCGCCATGTTGGGCAAGATGCCCAACGTCATCTGGCTCGAAGGGGGCTTCGTGGAGTCCGTCAAGGGGTGGTAATCGGGGTGGTTCTACATCACCGAACCGCGTGACCCTAAATGGGCGGCGACCCCCGAGTTTAGATCTGGCATCCCTATGCAGCTCACCTCCTAGAAAGAGAAGGGCTTGCTATGGGGTGGTTCGGAGGAGCTGACAGGACTCCAGTCCTATCTCCAGACCTTGGTGAACAAGAAGCTTAGGCTTGTCAATGTGATCCAGTCATGCTCGTCTCACGGATTCTCCCCGCCACTGGCGGGCCTTCAATTTGTGGGAGTTCAATCCGGCACAGCACCGGACCCTGAGCGGGCTCTTCGACACGATGTACGAAGATGCCTGGCGGGTGCTGTTCAAGGGCGGAGAAGCCCCCGCATCCGCGACGGAAGACCGCGGATTCAGCACCAAGCGCCCGGCCGGCGAGGTAAGCTTTGTTATCCTCTACAGGACATTTATTTTCTTTCACAATTTAATTTTATGTGGGATCTAAAACTCCCAATGCCTTTGACAGGACTGGCAGAGGACGTCTGGTCAGGTAGACTGTCCGGCTCCCCTTCCCGAAGAACCAGCGGACGCCCGTTTAGCGGGGCTGCTAGTCCCGGCACTTTATGTGGTGCCGGAGAAGAAGGCCACGGGAACTCGAAGATGTTCCCAGCGCCAGGTGATATCGGACTCATCATCCGATGACTCCGAGGTGGACTCCTCCCCCGAAGACGAGGAGGAGAAAGAGGACTCTCCCCCGGAGGGGGGAGAGAGGAAAAGGAAGGCTTCCCCGACGGGGGAGGCCAAAGGGTCCAAGAGGGGACGGACCCTTGCCCCGGACAGCTCCGCCAACGCCAACGTTGGCGACGAAGAATGGCCCTCAAGGGCCAGGCCTCCGGCAAGATCGTAAGTATCCGGATCCTGAATGGTTTATAATTTCTCTTTTCCGTCACATAGTGTCCTTCTAATGCCGCACACTACCTGTAGTCCGGCCGATGATGATCTTCCCGCTTCATCGAGCGGGTCCTTAGCTCCGTCGGACGTTGATTCCATTCCGACCGCCTCCACCCCTCGTGACGCTGACGACGCCGAGGTGGGATCCCAGGAGGGGACCCATCAGGAGGAGGCCCCAAAGGTGCCGCAAGGCAGCCTCCCGGGCTTTGCGCCGGACTCCATGCCGGGACCCGCAGTGGTTCCAGAGTCCGGCAGGCGGCCCCTTCGCAAGAAGGGCAAGACCGTGACACCGGCAGCCTCCGTCCAACCGGAGGCGCCGGACAACTTGTTGGAGGCGCTCAACGGCGCTTCCTTGGAGGAAGAACACCGCACTATTATGAGTGCGGTGATTGAAAGGTTCAGCTCGCCAAGAGCGGGCTGACCGAAGCTTGCAGCAGCCTTCTAACAGGCTTTGAGGTAAGAAGCTTTAACATATGTAATGTGATACCGCATAGACAGTAGCCCCTGATGCTCGGTTCGGTGTTCGGAAAGAAAAACCGGACTAAGGATCTATAAAAGATATACGCAGGAGTGCTAAGAATTTATGTCAATATGGGTTTGCAGGCTGCTGCTGCCGACCTCTGCCCGACCGATCATGGAGGTCGGAGGTCGGTTGAAGCAGGACCTCGGCGGTCCGAGCAAGAGCTCGGCCTTGCCAAGAAGCAGCTCGAGGACAAACAAGGTGAGCAACACCACTTTGAAATTTGTACCTTACAGAAAAGGATTTTGGTTGCAATAGAAATAACAAGGATAACGTGGATGCTGCAGGGGCCACGAACGAGGTGGTGACCTGAAGGAGGCCGTGTCCGCGGCGAACGCAATGCGGCCGCGGGACGGGCGGAGCGAGAGAAGCAGGAGGCGTGGGTGGCGGAGGTGCGGCAAGAGCTCCAGGCTCTCATGGAAAAGCGTGAGAGTTTGGAGTGTGACTCGAAGACTCGAGAGTCCGAGCTTGCCTCGGCTCTTGAAAGTTCCAAAGCCGGCAAGGCCGAGGCCCATAAGTCCCTCCAGGAGATTGAGGCGATGAAGAAGATAGCGGCGGGTAAGGCATTTTTCGTGCAAAGCAAGCATGTGAATGTAAATTACCTGTTACTTACCCGAATTCGGAGCTCTCCAGGGGCATTTGCAGATCTGCCTCGCAGCGTGTCCGGTGCCGCCGCATTCTACCGGGCTGAGGAGGGGAGCTCAATGGAAAAGGCCTTCTGGTCTCAGTACACTGAGGCCGGACATCCGGTGCCCCCTAGCGACCAGCTGAAGCAGCTGGTCGAGCTCCACATGGTAGCCGAGCAGGCCATGAAGGGCCTCATAGTCCGGCTGTGGCCTGGAGAGGCCATGCACAGGAGCTACTTGCCTCGTCGGGCGGCTGGTGGATCGCGCCCACGGGTGGAGGTCATCAAGCCCTCCGCCTACATTGAAGGTGCCCGTCGGGCCCTTGCCCGCGCAAAGGTGCATTGGGGCAGGATGGATGCTGAGAAGCTTATCACGGACGCGCCACCAGCGGGCAAGGAGTATCGTACGCCCGAAATGTACTATAAGACTGTCTTGAAGGGTAACCGCAAGATTGCGGATGAGTGCCCCAGATATGTAATTATTGAGTAAACTCACCATGTGTTATCCTGTGCGCTGAAAACATTGTTCATATGCGCTAAGCAACGCTTATTTGATTTAAAATATTACCCTCTGTGCGGACGTTTATTAAATATGAGAGATGGCAAGTCGTCGGCTTCAGCCCCCATGCCACGAGTGCTGGGGTGTTCAGGATAAACTTGAGCGCTTTTGTTCCCATTTGTGGGTCCATCTAGGGAGGCGCTCAACACAATGAACGAGGCAACCGGACTTATAATGCTTGAACACTCTCACTTAGCCATAGAATTCTATAATTTTAAATTTCGGCAAAGCCCCTAGTGTCGGAAGACCGAGTTCGGAGCGCTATCCACGCCTGGGCCGGACACTATCCGGTTCCTCGCTCTAAGCGGCGTAAGTCTTTAGGGACTCGAAAAGACCTCTTGAACAGCGACCAGTCTCTCGCCTTATCATGACAATCAGTTTTAGCTTTCTCCACTGAGGCGCTCGCCCAGCTCAACCGGGGCACAATTGCAGTGGTTCTCCCAGTGATACCTTAGCCGACAGAACGGAACATAAGGTACCAAAACATGGGAGCCGGGCAAACCCAACTATTGACCCAAGACATGATTCGGAGCCGATGCATATAATGCTATAAGTTCGGGATGCCGCACTTGTGAAAGTGTTCGGACTTATCACACCATAATGCGGGGAACCTAAGCCCCTGGTGTATTCGGCCGTACCAAAATGTACGGGTGCAAGATGTCATTAATGAACATATATGTAAAAAAAGGTAATGCAATTATAGGCAAAAAGTGCTACATTGTTTATTCAAGGAATTCTGCTATGAGTGCAGAACGATACAAATGGTGCGGAAAGCAAGGGTTTGGACTATTTAATCATGTCCCCCTCCAGGGGTGGGCTGCGGAATGGTGTAATAAACAGATTTAATGCTCGTAATGGAGACCACCTGAGTGTTCGTCGTAGCCCTTGATCCTCCCTGGCTGTTGCATCGTGAGTTCGGCCGATCTACTGCCGGACAGGTCCTCTTGTAAACAGAGTCATGTGGAAAAAATAAAAAAGGAACAGAAAAAGAGCGACACACTTAGGAGCCCCTGGTGTGGTTGAGCCGCACTCTGGGCCTGTTGTGGTCGTGCCCCTCCCCCTATGCCCAAGGTATCTCCAGAGCGTAATGATGTACGCGGGGAGTTTTTCTTGCAGTCATGCAAGGGCTGGGGTTGGGGCCGCATTGCTACACGTGCTCGGAACGTGCCAGGTGGTCTTGATGTATGGTGCTCCGGGCACGTTTAATCATGTCCGGTCTTTTAACGGCCGGACTCGAAAATTGCCTTAAGAGGCTGCTCTGTACTTCTGCCGCGAGAGCCGCTGTGTGTTCCTCCGTTCGGAGGGAGCGTTCAGTATTTCCGTTGACCGTGATGACTCCACGAGGGCCTGGCATCTTGAGCTTGAGGTATGCATAATGCGGCACCGCGTTGAACTTTGCAAACGCAGTTCGTCCGAGCAGGGCGTGATAGCCATCATGAGCGGGACTATGTCGAAGATTAACTTCGCCGGAAATTATCCGGGATCCAAGACCACTTCCAACAGAATCGAGCATGTACAATTGGCCTCGACACCTGGTATGATGCCTTTGAAGGTCGTCTTTGTAGGTTTAATCCTTGAGGGGTCTATGCCGATTTTGCTGCTGTATCTGGTAAAGCGAGTTCAGCTCTGCCGCCGTCCATGAGGACTCTAGTGAGGTGAAATCCATCGACGATTGGGTCTAGAACCAATGCGAGGAATCCGCAATGGCGGATACTGGTAGGGTGGTCCCTTCGATCGAAAGTGATTGGACAAGAGGACCATGGATTGAACTTCAGGGCGACTGGCTCCATCGCATATCGTCCCGGTGCACGCTTCCGCTCCCTCTTGGGTATGTGGGTTGCGTATATCATATTTACCGTCCGCACTTGTGGGGGGAAACCCTTCTGTCCTCTACTGTTCGGCGGCCGGGTCTCTTCCTCGTCGTCGCTGTGCAGCCCCTTGTCATTGTTTTCGGCAATTAACTTGCCTGCCTGCTTAAATACCCAACAATCTCTGTTGGTGTGATTAGCTGGCTTTTCGGGGGTGCCATGTATCTGGCATGAGCGGTCGAGTATTCGGTCCAAATTGGACGGACCCGGGGTAGTTCTTTTGAATGGCTTCTTCCGTTGACCGGGTTTAGAGCCTCTGAATCCGGCGTTGACTGCCGTATCCTCATTGTTATCGCCGTTAACGCGGCGTTTGTTTTTGTTTCGAAGCGACCTGCCATTGTGCTCCTTAGTATCCGGACTGCCAGCATTTTTGCTGAGGTTGTTGCTGCGAGCTAGCCATCTGTCCTCTCCCGCACAGAAGCGGGTCATGAGTGATGTGAGGGCTGCCATGGATTTCGGCTTTTCCTGTCCTAGGTGCCGGGCCAGCCACTCGTCGTGGATGTTATGTTTGAAGGCTGCGAGAGCCTCTGCATCCGGACGATCGGCGATTTGATTTTTCTTTGTTAAGAACCGTGTCCAAAACTGTCTGGCCGATTCGTCTGTCTGCTGAATTATGTGGCTTAGGTCATCGGCGTCCGGTGGTCGCACATATGTGCCTGGAAGTTGTCGAGGAATGCGGCTTCCAGGTCCTCCCAACACCCAATTGACTCTGCGGGCAAGCTGTTAAGCCAATGCTGAGCTGGTCCTTTAAGCTTGAGTGGGAGATACTTGATGGCGTGGAGATCGTCACCGCGGGACATATGGATGTGAAGGAGATAATCTTCGATCCAAACCGCGGGGTCTGTTGTGCTGTCGTAATATTCAATGTTCACGGGTTTAAACCCTTCTGGGATTTGATGATCCATTACTTCATCTGTGAAGCATAGCGGGTGTGCGGCGCCTCTATATTGAGCAATATCACGACGTAGCTCAAGAGAGCGTTGTCTGCTGTGTTCGGCCCGGCCAGAGTTGTTGTATCCGGCGCGACGATAGTCGTCATGGGTCGTGGGGCACCCTCGTGATCCCTATATAGATCTGGATGTTCTTGACTTGTCCTCCAATATATCCCGCAAGTCCGGCGCATTCCCTCGTGGCTTCGTACTTTTTGAGCGGTGCCGGGGTACGGTCCTGAAGGAGGGCCTAGATGCCTCTCTGTCGCGACCACGGGGTGGTCGGGCTTCCGTATTGTGCGCTGGTGATGAAGGTTTGTATGCTTCCTCCTCTAGTCGGGGGAGCAACTTGCGTTTTGGGTAGCTCTTGGAGGGGCGTTCGAGTTCATACTCTTCGGCCGCGAGGACCTCGGTCCATCTATCGGCCAGCAAGTCTTGATTAGCTTGAAGTTGTTGCTGCTTTTTCTTTAGGCTGTTCGCCGTGGCCATTAGCCTGCGTTTGAAACGCTCTTGTTCGACGGGATCCTCTGGCACGACAAATTCGTCGTCGTTGAGGCTTGCCTCATCTCCGGAGGGAGGCGTGTAATTGTCATCCTCTATCTCCTCGTCTGCCGCTCTCTCTCGAGGGCTGGCAACTTCATCCTCCTGTGCTGAATCTTGCTGGAGGGGGTTGTCTTTGCACTCTCTGGGGTGTTATTGTCTCCGGTGCCGGAATCTCCATTCTTGTTGTGGCGTGATTTAGAGCGGCGCCGCTCACGTCGGCGCTTGGGCTGTTTCTTAGAAGAATCCGCCTCCGCCGCTTCTTCGCCGTCCCCATCCTTTGGGGTGTCCACCATGTATATATCGTATGATGAGGTGGTCTTCCAGTGCCCTGTAGGCGCTGGTTCTTGATCGTCTCTGGCATCGTCGTCCATGCCGTCGATGTCTTCGGAGTCATAGTCTAGCATGTCGGTTAAATGATCGACAGTGGCTACAAAGTGGGTGGTGGGTGGGCTTTGAATTTCTCTGTTGTCCGCATCCCAACCATCCTGACCGCCATCTGGCCAGGGTTCTCCTGATAACGAGAGATGTTTTAGCAAATTCAGGATCTTGCCAAAGGGTGAGTGCTGAAAGATGTCCGCGGCGGTGAACTCCATGATCGGCGCCCAATCGGATTCGACTGGCAGGGGCGCAGGAGGTTCGGAGTCCGGCAAGGAGTCCGGAGCCTCGGAGTAACGAGCTTTATAAGGGACAAGGTCGGTATTCGGCTCCATTGCCGTGGAAGTTGCAGCTCCCGAGGCGGTGTCCAGCCACCTGCCCTCAATCTGCACGGTCGGCTCCAAACTATGGTTCAGAACGGACTTGTGTGCGGCCTCCAGGGTACTGTCCGGCGGCAGAGCTAGATCATGCCCATCGCGACAGTCCGGCACGCTCGGCTGTGGCTCGACTCCATCGAAGATCAAGTCCCCGCGGATGTCGGCCGTGAAGTTTAGGCTTCCAAACCTGACCTGATGGCCGGCGGCGTAGCTTTCGATCTACTCCAGGTGGCCAAGTGAATTGGCCCGCAGTGCGAAGCCGCCGAACACGAAGATCTGTCCGGGGAGAAAAGTCTCACCCTGGACGGCGTTGTTGTTGATTGAAGAAGCCATCAAGCCTATCGGTGACGACACAGAGGAACTCTCAATGAAAGCACCAATGTCGGTGTCAAAACCGGTGGATCTCGAGTGCACGGGTCCCGAACTGTGCGTCTAGGCGGATGGTAACAGGAGACAAGGGACAAGATGTTTTACCTGTGTTCGGGCCCTCTCGATGGAGGTAAAACCCTACTCCCGCTTGATTGATATTGATGATATGGGTAGTACAAGAGTGGATCTACCACGAGATCAAGGAGGCTAAACCCTAGAAGCTAGCCTATGGTATGATTGTTGTAATGGTTGTATGTCCTACGGACTAAAACCCTCCGGTTTATATAGACACCGGAGAGGGCTAGGGTTACACAGAGTCGGTTACAATGGTAGGAGATCTACATATCCGTATCGCCAAGCTTGCCTTCCACGCCAAGGAAAGTCCCATCCGGACATGGGACGAAGTCTTCAATCTTGTATCTTCATAGTCTTGGAGTCCAGCTAACGATGATAGCCCGGCTATCCGGACACCCCCTAGTCCAGGACTCCCTCAGTGGGAGTACAGATATGTTACTCCCAAGTATATGAAGAAATTCGCACTCAACCCTCCATGCCCAAGACCTCCATTGGCACCTGGCCAATTGGCAGATCCCACCAGCCTCAAGCACGGTGAGGATTATCCTGATGAATGGGCAAAGCGCCAGGCCAAACTGGCCAAACAAGCAAAGGAAGTAGTGAGGAAATTCAATGAAGACTCTGCTGCTGCTGCTACCGCTGCTGAGGCCTCTGCTAGTAAGCCGAGGAAGGCGATGCCTAAGAAGCCTGCGTATAAGCCAAGTGCTTCACCCTCAATGCCCTCACAGGCAAGTTCCTCAGCAATGCCCTCACGGCCAGATTCTTCAAAGCCCTCACAGCAAATTCCTCAGTCTGCTCCGCCTTCAAAGTCTTCAGCTCCTCCAACAAAGTCTTCAGCTGCTCCGACCAAATCCTCTGCACCTGTGCATCTCGCCACGTGCCAAAGGACTACAGGCATCTCAATTGCCTCAGGAGCTTCTGCGAGTTCCTCACCTGCACCAAATTCCTCAACTGGCCCCTCTCTGCTGAATAAAAAGGCCACTGCTGGACGAGGCCCTCGACCAAGTCCTCACAAGAAGCAGGTCGCCTTTCAAGTGCCCTCTGATGACGATGAGGCTGATGACGAAGAACTTGCCGAAATCATCAGAGACAGGCAGGCCAGGGCTGCTAGAGCCAAAGGCAGCAATGTGCCACTGTTGCTGGATCCAAAGTTGATCTTAGACTTATTGATCTATGGCACAAGGACCCAAACACGCCTTTGCCGGAGATGAATCTCACTCCTGGACAAAGTCATGTTTTGACTGCTTTCAATGAAGAAGAAAATTGGAAATTTGAAGAAGGCAGAAGACTGAAGAAAGCGCAGTACAAGAAGCAGCGCTACCTAAAGGACAATGTCCTCACTCTTACCCCTGATCAACTCGTTTCCTTGAAGGCTGAGATCAAGCAACTGAGTGATGAATTCAATAGCTACTATGCTGATTGGAACGGCGCCAAGGTCCAGTTCGTCAAGCTAACGAAGACATTCACTTCAAGTATTGTTGCTCCTGTGCACATTGAAGTCACACCGGCTGAAGCATCTGCTCAGCCTACTCAAGAACATGCCAGCACCGCTGATGACAATCAGACTGCTGAAGAAAATGAAAGTACTAGGGCTGATGACTGCATTCCAGCCGCTGAAGAAATTGCCAGGGCATCCACTAGTGGTGCGCCTGAAGAAAGTGAAGTAGTCAGGGCAACTGCATCAATTGCGCCTGAAGAAATTGAACCAAAGTCCTCTGCTCCTCCTGCGCCTACACCAACTCTGATTCTTCCATCTGCATCAGATGCGAAGAAGACCAAGGCTGCAGAGCATGCAGCTGTGAACAAAAGGAAGGAATCAACTTCATCAGATTCTTCAGCTCCGAAGAAGATGAAGCCTTTGACAAGCTCCATTGACGACCCAATTGATGTCGTTCCTGTCTCATTCATGCAATCAAAGGACCTTGTTCCTTTTGGTGAAGATTATGTGATTCCAAGTGAATCCGATGAAGAGAATGAAGGAAATATTCCCTAGAGGCAATAATAAAGTTATTATTTATTTCCTCATATCATGATAAATGTTTATTATTCATGCTAGAATTGTATTAACCGGAAACATAATACATGTGTGAATATATAGACAAACAGAGTGTCACTAGTATGCATCTACTTGACTAGCTTGTTAATCAAAGATGGTTATGTTTCCTAACCATGAACAAGGAGTTGTTATTTGATTAACAAGGTCACATCATTAGTTGAATGATCTGATTGACATGACCCATTCCATTAGCTTAGCACCCGATCGTTTAGTATGTTGCTATTGCTTCCTTCATGACTTATACATGTTCCTATGACTATGAGATTATGCAACTCCGTTTACGGAGGAACACTTTGTGTGCTACCAAACGTCACAACGTGATCGGGTGATTATAAAGGTGCTCTCAGGTGTCTCCGAAGGTACTTGTTGAGTTGGCGATTTCGAGATTAGGATTTGTCACTCCGAATGTCGGAGAGGTATCTCTGGGCCCTCTCGGTAATACACATCACTTAAGCCTTGCAAGCATTTCAACTAATGAGTTAGTTGCAAGATGATGTATTACGGAACGAGTAAAGAGACTTGCCGGTAACGAGATTGAACTAGGTATTGGATACGGACGATCGAATCTCGGGCAAGTAACATACCGATGACAAAGGGAACAACGTATGTTGTTGTGCGGTTTGACCGATAAAGATCTTCATAGAATATGTAGGAAGCAATATGGGCATCCAGGTCCCGCTATTGGTTATTGACCGGAAACATGTCTCGGTCATGTCTACATTGTTCTCGAACCGTAGGGTCCGCACGCTTAAAGTTTCGATGGCAGTTTCATTATGACATTATGTATTTTGATGTACCGAAGGTTGTTCGGAGTCCCGGATGTGATCACGGACATGACGAGGAGTCTCGAAATGGTCGAGACATAAAGATTGATATATTGACGGATATATTTGGACACCGGAAAGGTTCCGGTGAGATTGAAATATACTGAGCTCGGAGGTTACCGAACCCCCGGTAAGTATATGGGCCTTATTGGGCCTTAGTGGAAGGGAGGAGAAGGAGCAAGGAGGGTCGCCCCCCAAGCCCAATCCAATTGGGAGGGGGCCCCCCCCTTTCCTTCTCTCCTCCCCTCTTCCTTCCTTCTCCTACTCCGAATAGGAAGGGGGGGGCCAAACCTACTTGGAGTAGGTTTGCCCCCCTAGGGCGCGCCTCCCCCTTGGGCCGGCCTCCACCTCCCTCCCTCCTTTATATACGGGGGTGGGGGCACCCTAGATACACAAGTTGATCATTGAGATCGTTCCTTAGCCGTGTGCGGTGCCCCGCTCCACGATATTACACCTCGGTCATATTGTAGCGGTGCTTAGGCGAAGCCCTGCGACAGGAGAACATCAAGGTTGTCACCACGCCGTCGTCTTGATGGAACTCCTCCCGCGCCTCTGCTGGATCGGAGATCGAGTGCGCCATCGAGCTGTACGTGTGTCAAGAACTCGGAGGTGCCGGAGTAACGGTGCTTGGATCGGTTGGACCGGAGGACGTCGACTACTTCCTCTACGCGTCAACGCTTCGCTTCGGTCTCACGAGGGTACGAGACAACACTCTCCCCTCTCGTTGCTATGCATCACCATGATCTTGCGTGTGCGTAGGAAATTTTTGAAATTACTACGTTCCCCAACAAAGGGTATCGAGCCAGGTTTTTATGGTTTGATGTTATATGCACGAGTAGAACACAAGTGAGTTGTGGGCGATATAAGTCATACTTGCTTACCAAAGATGTCATACTTTGGTTCGGCGGTATTGTTGGATGAAGCGGCCTGGACCGACAATACGCGTCACGCTTCGCGAGACTGGTTTTACCGCCGTGCTATGCACACAGTGACTAGCGGGTGTCGGTTTCTCCAACTTTAGTTGAACCGAGTGTGGCTACGCCCGGTCCTTGCGAAGGTTAAAACAGCATCAACTTGACAAACTATCGTTGTGGTTTTGATGCGTGGGTGAGATTGGTTCTTGCTTAAGCCCGTAGCAGCCACGTAAAACTTGCAACAACAAAGTAGAGGACGCCTAACTTGTTTTTGCAGGCATGTTGTGATGTGATATGGCCAAGACATGATGCTATATTTTATTGTATGAGATGATCATGTTTTGTAACCGGTTATCGGCAATGGCAGGAGCCATATGGTTGTCGCTTATTGTATGAAATGCAAACGCCTGTAATTCCTTTACTTTATCACTAAGCGGTAGCGATAGTCGTAGAAGCAATAGATGGCGTAAACGACAACGATGCTACGATGGAGATCAAGGTGTCGCGCCGGTGATGATGGTGATCATGATGGTGCTTCGGAGATGGAGATCACAAGCACAAGATGATGATGGCCATATCATATCACTTATATTGATTGCATGTGATGTTTATCCTTTATGCATCTTATCTTGCTTTGATTGACGGTAGCATTTTAAGATGATCTCTCACTAAAAATTATCAAGAAGTGTTCTCCCTGAGTATGCACCATTGCCAAAGTTCGTCGTGCCCAGACACCACGTGATGATCGGGTGTGATAAGCTCTACGTCCATCTACAACGGGTGCAAGCCAGTTTTGCACACGCAGAATACTCGAGTTAAACTTGACGAGCCTAGCATATGCAGATATGGCCTCGGAACACGGAGACCGAAGGTCGAGCGTGAATCATATAGTATATATGATCAACATAAGATGTTCACCATTGAAAACTACTCCATCTCACGTGATGATCGGTTATGGTTTAGTTGATTTGGATCACGTGATCACTTAGATGACTAGAGAGATGTCTGCCTAAGTGGGAGTTCTTTAGTAATATGATTAATTGAACTTAAATTTATCATGAACTTAGTACCGATAGTATCTTGCTTGTCTATGTTGATTGTAGATAGATGGCCCGTCTTTGTTGTTCCGTTGAATTTTAATGCGTTCCTTGAGAAAGCTAAGTTGAAAGATGATGGTAGCAACTACGCGGATCGGGTCCGAAACTTGAGGATTATCCTCATTGCTGCACGTAAAAATTACGCCCGGAAGCACCGCTGGGTGCCGAACCCTGCTTCTTGTAACCGACGACGTTAAGAACGTCTGGTAGAGCAAAGCCGATGACTACTCAATAGTTCAATGTGCCATGCTTTACGGCTTAGAAGCGGGACTTCAACGACGTTTTGAACGTCATGGAGCATATGAGATGTTCCAGGAGTTGAAGTTAATATTCCAGAAGAATGCCCGGATTGAGAGATATGAAGTCTCCAATAAGTTCTATAGCTGCAAGATGGAGGAGAATAGTTACACAAGTGAGCACATACTCAAGATGTCCGGGTATTGTAATCACTTGATTCAACTGGGAGTTACTCTTCCGATGATAGCGTCATTGATGAAATTCTCCAATCACTTCCACCAAGCTACAAGAGCTTCATGATGAACTATAATATGCAAGGGATGGATAAGACGATTCCCGAGCTCTTGAAATGCTAAAGGCTGCGGAGGTAGAAATCAAGAAGGAGCATCAAGTGTTGATGGTTAACAAGACCACTAGTTTCAAGAAAAAGGGCAAAGGGAAGAAGAAGGGGAACTTCAAGAAGAACAACAAACAAGTTGCTACTCAAGAGAAGAAGCCCAAGTCCGGACCTAAGCCTGAAATCGAGTGCTTCTATCGCAAGCGACCGGTCATTTGAAGCGGAACTGCCCCAAGTATTTGGCGGATAAGAAGGATGGCAAGGTGAACAAAGGTATATGTGATATACATGTTATTGATGTGTACCTTACTAGAGCTCGCAGTAGCACCTGGATATTTGATACTGGTTCTATTGCTAATTTTGCAACTCGAAACAGGGACTACGGATTAAGCGAACACTGGCAAAGGACGAGGTGACGATGCTCGTGGGAAATGGTTCCAAAGTCGATGTGATTGCCGTCGGCACGCTACCTCTACATCTACCTTCGGGATTAGTATTAGACCTAAATAATTGTTATTTGGTGCCAGCGTTGAGCATGGACATTATATCTAGATCTTGTTTGATGCGAGATGGTTATTCATTTAAATCAGAGAATAATGGTTGTTCTATTTATATGAGTAATATCTTTTATGGTCATGCACCCTTGAAGAGTGGTCTATTTTTGATGAATCTCGATAGTAGTGATACACATATTCATAGTGTTGAAGCCAAAAGATGTAGAGTTGATAATGATAGTGCAACTTATTTGTGGCACTGCCGTTTAGGTCATATCGGTGTAAAGCGCATGAAGAAGCTCCATACTGATGGACTTTTGGAACCGCTTGATTATGAATCACTTGGTACTTGCGAACCGTGCCTTATGGGCAAGATGACTAAAAGGCCGTTCTCCGGTACTATGGAGAGAGCAACAGATTTGTTGGAAATCATACATACAGATGTATGTGGTCCTATGAATGTTGAGGCTCGTGGCGGATATCGTTATTTTCTCACCTTCACAGATGATTTAAGCAGATATGGGTATATCTACTTAATGAAGCATAAGTCTGAAACATTTGAAAAGTTCAAAGAATTTCAGAGTGAAGTTGAAAATCATCGTAACAAGAAAATAAAATTTCTACGATCTGATCGTGGAGGAGAATATTTGAGTTACGAGTTTGGTCTACACTTAAAACAATGTGGAATAGTTTCGCAACTCACGCCACCCGGAACAACACAACGTAATGGTGTGTCTGAACGTCGTAATCGTACTTTACTTGATATGGTGCGATCTATGATGTCTCTTACAGATTTACCGCTATCATTTTGGGGTTATGCTTTAGAAACGGCCACATTCACGTTAAATAGGGCACCGTCGAAATCCGTTGAGACGACACCTTATGAACTATGGTTTGGCAAGAAACCAAAGTTGTCGTTTCTTAAAGTTTGGGGATGCGATGCTTATGTGAAAAAGCTTCAACCTGATAAGCTCGAACCCAAATCGAGAAATGTGTCTTCATAGGATACCCAAAGGAGACAGTTGGGTACACCTTCTATCACAGATCCGAAGGCAAGACATTCGTTTCTAAGAATGGATCCTTTCTAGAGAAGGAGTTTCTCTCGAAAGAAGTGAGTGGGAGGAAATTAGAACTTGATGAGGTAACTGTACCTACTCCCTTGTTGGAAAATAATACATCACAGGAACCGGTTTCTGTGACGTCAAAACCAACTAGTGAGGAAGTTGATGATGATAATCATGGAACTTCAGATCAAGTTACTACAGAACCTCGTAGGTCAAACAGAGTAAGATCCGCACCAGTGTGGTACGGTAATCCTATTCTGGAAGTCATGCTATTAGATCATGATGAACCTACGAACTATGAAGAAGCGATGGTGAGCCCAGATTCCGCAAAATGGCTTGAAGCCATGAAATCTGAGATGGGATCCATGTATGAGAACAAAGTATGGACTTTGGTTGACTTGCCCGACGGTCGGCAAGCAATTGAGAATAAATGGATCTTCAAGAAGAAGACTGACGCTGACGGTAATGTTACTGTCTACAAAGCTCGACTTGTTGCAAAAGGTTTTCGACAAGTTCAAGGGGTTGACTACGATGAGACCTTCTCACCCGTAGTGATGCTTAAGTCTATCCGAATCATGTTAGCAATTGCCGCATTTTATGATTATGAAATTTGGCAAATGGATGTAAAAACTGCATTCCTGAATGGATTTCTGGAAGAAGAGTTGTATATGACGCAACCAGAAGGTTTTATCGATCCAAAGGGAGCTAACAAAGTATGCAAGCTCCAGCGATCCATTTATGGACTGGTGCAAGCCTCTCGGAGTTGGAATAAACGTTTTGATAGTGTGATCAAAGCATTTGGATTTATACGGACTTTTGGAGAAGCCTGTATTTACAAGAAAGTGAGTGGGAGCTCTGTAGCATTTCTAATATTATATGTGGATGACATATTATTGATTGGAAATGATATAGAATTTCTGGATAGCATAAAGGGATACTTGAATAAAAGTTTTTCAATGAAAGACCTCGGTGAAGCTGCTTACATATTGGGCATTAAGATCTATAGAGATAGATCAAAACGCTTAATTGGACTTTCACAAAGCACATACCTTGACAAAGTTTTGAAGAAGTTCAAAGTGGATCAAGCAAAGAAAGGTTTCTTGCCTGTATTGCAATGTGTGAAGTTGAGTAAGACTCAAAGCCCGACCAACGCAGAAGATAGAGAGAAATGAAAATGTTCCTATGCTTCAGCCATAGGCTCTATCATGTATGCAATGCTGTGTACCTGACCTGATGTGTGCCTTGCTATAAGTCTAGCAGGGAGGTACCAAAGTAATCCAGGAGTGGATCACTGGACAGCTGTAACGCCCCGGATCCGATGCGCCAGGTGTCCGCCAGTTATTCGCCGTAGTTGCCATGTCATTTGCTTGCGTGTTGCATTTTGCCATGTCATCATGTGCATTTCATTTTCCATATGTGTTCGTCTCATGCGTCCGAGCATTTTCCCCGTTGTCCGTTTTGCAATCCGGCACTCCTATGTCCTCCGGCGTCCCCTTCTTCTCTCCTGTTGTGAGCGGGTGTTAAACTTTCTCGGAATGGCCCGAGGTTTGCCAAGCGGCCTTGGTATAGCACCGGTAGATCGCCTGTCAAGTTTCGTGCCATTTGGAGGTCGTTTGATACTCCAACGGTTAACCGGGTAACCGTAAAGGCCTCTTTGAGTTGCAGCCCAACACCCCTTCCAAAGTGGCCCAAAACCCATCTAACTCCCCTCCATGCTCTCCCGTTCGATCACGATCGCGTGGCCGAAAATTGCACCTCATTTGGACACTCCTAGCTCCCTCTACCTATAAATATGCCTCCCCCTTCCAAATTCGCGGATGATTTCCCCCGAAACCCTAAAAATTCCCCTCCCCGCCGTCGGACGTGTCCGCCCGCGCCGGACGCGTCCACCGGCCGCGTCACCCCGACGAATCAGGGGCTGCCACGTCACCTCCGCCGCCGCCCTCGTCTAATCATAGCGCCGCACACGTGGCACCACCGCCGTCTCGCCGCCCAGGCTCACATGACGACCAGATCCGGCCAGCGGGCCCATGCTGCCGTCGTCGCCGCCGCCGACCGCCCTCGCCGTCGAACCCCAACCTCGCCGCCGCCCGTCCTCGGCTGCGCCCCCGCCGTCCATCACGGCGCCACATTGTCAGACCAGAGTTCCGCCGCCTCCCCGGTCCGCCGTCGCCGCGCCGCGCGCCTCGCCAAGCCGCTTCCCCGCGCCCGCCTGCCGCACCTCGCGCCGCCGCCCGCGTCCTTCGCTGCCTCGCCCGGCGGACCGCTCCGCCCGGCGCCCGCCACGCCAGGAGCCGCCGCCCTCGACCTCCCTGCCGCGCGGCTCCTGGCCATGTCTCGCCGCCGGCGGATCCGCAAAGGGCAGGCGATCCGTGGCCCGACCTTCCCGACCTCGCCGGCATCCTCCCGTCCTCGCCTCCGGCGAAGTTCTCCGGCGAGCTCGGACCTGCATCAAAAACCGTGCAATCCCGCAGGTTGCCCCCGTTTCACTAAGTCCCAGAGTTTTAGCATAATCATGCCATATTCATTGCATCACATCTCTGCATCCGTAGCTCCGTTTCGTGCGTATAATATGTCAAATTGTTCGTCTCGACGAGTGCTTCATTTCATTCCATTGCATCATTTTCATTTGAAACCATCTTGATGCCCTAAATGCTGTTGGAAGAGTGCATGTTGATGTTAATCTGCTGAAACTGTTATAACTTGCTCATTTATCATTTTTGCCATGTTCGATGTGTGTATCCTATGAGGTTGATGTCTACATGTATGTTGATCTATGCCATGCCATATTTCCAGGGGTGTTAACCTTGTATTTTTGTGATTTGTGTGCTGAGTGCATCAAGCTTGCTAAGTAGGGTAGTTGATGTTGCTGTTTTCCTGACAGATTCTGTTATAATTTGTTGCTATGTTAACATGCTTCTACTAATCATTCTATGCATAATCTGGAGATGTTCTATAAACATGTTTTGATCTACATGTCTTTCTCTATCCATTCATGTCCTTGGTTGCAATTATAGCCTTCTGGAACATGTTTTAAACTTGCTCCAAAGTTGCTTGAAAATGTTGCTGTCAGCCTGTTAACATTAAGTTCACTTATTCCCATGTGTTTTGCTAGTGATCCATGCATCCTATGAACTTGCTCTTGCTATGCTTAACTTCATAAACATGCCTTCTTACTGTTGGTTGCCTTGCCATGCCATGTATTTCTCTGTGGTGAGTGGTTCAAGCTCACGAACATGCCTACTTATTGTTGTTCCTGCCATGTATGAATCTGTAATATAACTTGCCATGTTTACATGGGTGCCATCATATTTTCTATGCCCTTTTGGCTTATGGTCAGTAAGGGACTTTTGATCTATGCAATTATTAGATTCATGCCATGCCTTTGTTTGCCATGATAAGTTCCTGTAACATGTTGTTTGATAGCTCTAAACATTGCAACCTGATGTTATTTCCTGATAAGTCTGAAACTGTTATTATTTGCAATATCTCCATGTCTTTTTGAGCATGTTCTAGTTGTTTCTGGAGATAGCTCAGTGTTCATGTTTTGATATGCTTTACCTGTACTTCATGCCCATGCCTTTTGTTATTATGTTGGGGTGCTGTAGCTTATTGTTTTGATGCTTGCAATATGCCTAGTTGCTGTTATGGACAGATTGTTGTTATGACTTGTATAGAGTGTATGTGTTGCACCGTTGCTCCATTTTGAGTGTGCTCTATATGAAACTTGATTGATTTTGCATGTAGTTTCATATTATCATGTTGCATCCTTGTTTTGGTGTGTTTGCATGATGTTTGGGTTCATTTTGCATCAATGCCATGTTCGACTTGTTTTGCTCATATCTTCTAGGCCGTAGCTCCGAATCTAATGAACTTTATATGTAACTTGACTAGAATTTCATGTAGATCATCTTGGTGCATCTTAACTTGATTTTTAACAACTTGAACATAAGGTTTATTCAGTTCTGGACCAATTTCGAAATTTGCATATGAGGACTTACGGGAATTGTTATATGTTGTTTCCGGCCTCATTTAAACTTGCCTTGATGTGTTGTTCTTGGTTGCATCATCTCTTGCCATGAGTAGCTTCATGTAGCTTTGTCATGCATCATGCTTGTTGTGCATCGTGTCTTGTTCATGTGTGGTGTGTTTACTATGTTGTGTGCTTCTTCTTGTTAGTTCATGTTTCGTTGCGATCGTGAGGATTCGTTCGTCTACGGTTGGCCTCGGCTTTATCCGTTTATCTTCTTCATGGACTCGTTCTTATTCCTTGTGGGATTTCAGGCAAGATGATCATACCCTCGAAATCACTACTATCTTTGCTATGCTAGTTTGCTCGCTCTTTTGCTATGCCAATGCTACGATGCCTACCATTTGCTTGTCAGCCTCCCAAATTGCCATGTCAAACCTCTAACCTTTGACACCATTCCTAGCAAGACATTGATTGGCTATGTTACCGCTATGCTCAGCCCCTCTTATAGCGTTGCTAGTTGCAGTGAAGTTGAAGATTTCTCTATGGTGGACAGGGTTATGTTGGGATATCACAATATCTCTTATATTATTAATGCATCTATATATTTGGTAAAGGGTGGAAGGCTCGACCTTATGCCTGGTGTTTTGTTCCACTCTTGCCGCCCTAGTTTCCGTGATACCGGTGTTATGTTCCCGGATTTTGCGTTCCTAATGCGGTCGGGTGATTTATGGGACCCCCCTGACAGTTCGCTTTGAATAAAACTTGTCCAACAAGGCCCAACCTTGGTTTTACCATTTGCCTCACCTAGCCCCTTTTTCCATTGGGTTTTCGGAGCCCAAGGGTCATCTTTATTTACCCCCGGGCGATGCTCGTTAGAGTGTTGGTCCAAACCGTCGACCGCCGGTGGCCACCAGGCAACTCTGGGCTCGCCTCTGGAAGTTTGGACAATCCGTGTGCCACGAGAACGAGATATGTGCAACTCCTATCGGGATTTGTCGGCACATCCGGGCGGCTTTGCTGGTCTTGTTTTACCATTGTCGAAAAGTCTTGTAAACCGGGATTCCGAGGCTGATCGGGTCTTCCTGGGAGAAGGTCTATTCCTTCGTTGATCGCGAGAGCTTGTCATGGGCTAAGTTGGGACACCCCTGCAGGGTTATAAACTTCGAGAGCCGTGCCCGCGGTTATGTGGAAGATGGGAATTTGTTAATGTCCGGTTGTAGATAACTTGACACCAGATCCGAATTAAAATACATCAACCGCGTGTGTAACCGTGATGGTCTCTTCTCGGCGGAGTCCGGGAAGTGAACACGGTGTTGGAGTTATGCTTGATGTAGGTTGCTATAGGATCACTTCTTGATCATACTTTTATCGACCGTGCTTTGCCTTCTCTTCTCGCTCTCATTTGCGTATGTTAGCCACCATATATGCTAGTCGCTTGCTGCAGCTCCACCTCATGCCTTTACCTTACCCATAAGCTTAAATAGTTTTGATCGCGAGGGTGCGAGACTGCTGAGTCCCCGTGGCTCACGGATACTTCCAAAACCAGTTTGCAGGTGCCTATGTTACCGAGCAGGTGACGCAACCAAGCTCAAGGAGGAGCTCGATGAAGATCTTGCCCTTTGTGTTGTTTCGTTCTAGTTGATCAGTAGTGGAGCCCAGTTGGGGTCGATCGGGGACCTTTGTCGCATTTGGGGTTCTTCTTTTATTTTGGTTCCGTAGTCTGACCTTGATTGTATCTGGATGATGTAATGCTTTATTCATGTAATTGTGTGAAGTCGCGATTGTAAGCCAACTATGTATCTCTTTCCCTTATGTATTGCATGGGTTGTGTGAAGATTACCTCACTTGCGACACTGCTTTCAATGCGGTTATGCCTCTAAGTCGTGCTTCAACACGTGGGAGATATAGCCGCATCGAGGGCGTTACAAGAACATAATGAAATAACTGAAAAGGACGAAGGATATGTTTCTCGTATATGGAGGTGACAAAGAGCTCATCGTAAATGGTTACGTTGATGCAAGCTTTGACACTGATCCGGACGATTCTAAATCGCAAACCGGATACGTGTTTACATTAAATGATGGAGCTGTCCGTTGGTGTAGTTCAAAGCAAAGCGTCGTGGCGGGATCTACGTGTGAAGCAGAATACATAGCTGCTTCGGAAGCAGCCAATGAAGGAGTTCATATCCGATCTAGGTGTCATACCTAGTGCATCGGGTCCAATGAAAATCTTTTGTGACAATACTGGAGCAATTGCCTTAGTGAAGGAATCGAGATTTCACAAGAGAACCAAGCACATAAATAGACGCTTCAATTCCATCCGGGATCTAGTCTAGGTGGGAGACATAGAGATTTGCAAGATACATACGGATCTGAATGTTGCAGACCCGTTGACTAAGCCTCTTCCACGAGCAAAACATGATCAACACCAAGACTCCATGGGTGTTAGAATCATTACTGTGTAATCTAGATTATTGACTCTAGTGCAAGTGGGAGACTGAAGGAAATATGCCCTAGAGGCAATAATAAAGTTATTATTTATTTCCTCATATCATGATAAATGTTTATTATTCATGCTAGAATTGTATTAACCGGAAACATAATACATGTGTGAATATATAGACAAACAGAGTGTCACTAGTATGCCTCTACTTGACTAGCTTGTTAATCAAAGATGGTTATGTTTCCTAACCATGAACAAGGAGTTGTTATTTGATTAACAAGGTCACATCATTAGTTGAATGATCTGATTGACATGACCCATTCCATTAGCTTAGCACCCGATCGCTTAGTATGTTGCTATTGCTTCCTTCATGACTTATACATGTTCTGTGAATATGAGATTATGCAACTCCGTTTACGGAGGAACACTTTGTGTGCTACCAAACGTCACAACGTAATCGGGTGATTATAAAGGTGCTCTCAGGTGTCTCCGAAGGTACTTGTTGAGTTGGCGATTTCGAGATTAGGATTTGTCACTCCGAATGTCGGAGAGGTATCTCTGGGCCTCTCGGTAATACACATCACTTAAGCCTTGCAAGCATTTCAACTAATGAGTTAGTTGCAAGATGATGTATTACGAATGAGTAAAGAGACTTGCCGTAACGAGATTGAACTAGGTATTGGATACCGACGATCGAATCTCGGGCAAGTAACATACCGATGACAAAGGGAACAACGTATGTTGTTGTGCGGTTTGACCGATAAAGATCTTCGTAGAATATGTAGGAACCAATATGGGCATCCAGGTCCCGCTATTGGTTATTGACCGAAACATGTCTCGGTCATGTCTACATTGTTCTCGAACCGTAGGGTCCGCACGCTTAAAGTTTCGATGACAGTTTCATTATGAGTTTATGTATTTTGATGTACCGAAGGTTGTTCGGAGTCCCGGATGTGATCACGGACATGACGAGGAGTCTCGAAATGGTCGAGACATAAAGATTGATATATTGGACGGATATATTTGGACACCGGAAAGGTTCCGGGTGAGATTGGAAATATACCGGAGCTCCGGGAGGTTACCGGAACCCCCCGGTAAGTATATGGGCCTTATTGGGCCTTAGTGGAAGGAGGAGAAGGAGCAAGGGAGGGGCGCCCCCAAGCCCAATCCGACCAGGGGGGCGCCCCCCCCCTTCCTTCTCTCCTCCCCCCTCTTCCTTCCTTCTCCTACTCCGAATAGGAAAGGGGGGGCCAAACCTACTTGGAGTAGGTTTGCCCCCCTAGGGCGCGCCTCCCCCTTGGGCCGGCCTCCTCCTCCCTCCCTCCTTTATATACGGGGGGGGGGCACCCTAGACACACAAGTTGATCATTGAGATCGCTCCTTAGCCGTGTGCGGTGCCCCCCTCCACGATATTACACCTCGGTCATATTGTAGCGGTGCTTAGGCGAAGCCTGCGCGACAGAGAACATCAAGGTCGCCACCACGCCGTCGTGCTGACGGAACTCCTCCCCGCGCCTCTGCTGGATCGGAGATCGGGGTGCGTCATCGAGCTGTACGTGTGTCAAGAACTCGGAGGTGCCGGAGTAACGGTGCTTGGATCGTTTGGACCGGGAGGACGTATGACTACTTCCTCTACATTGCGTCAATGCTTCCGCTTCGGTCTACGAGGGTACGTAGACAACACTCTCCCCTCTCGTTGCTATGCATCACCATGATCTTGCGTGTGCGTAGGAAAATTTTTGAAATTACTATGTTCCCCAACAAAGAATCCTTCTGCTGCTTCGTCAGAGCAGTTGGATGAAGAAATTGAAGTGGATGCAATCCCTTCAACCCTAGTTGTCTCCTCGCCTATGCCTCAGTTCACTGCTGAAGAGGCAAGCGTTGAAGAAACGGAAGATGAGGATCTGGACATTGGCTGTACCACACCTGTGCTGAATGATGACTTTTTGGAAAGTCAGCACCCCAACTATCCAATATTCACTCCACTTCAAGCAATTCCTTAGTCCCCTGCTGCTACTGAAGTACAAATGGGATCTGAAAAACCTCATGCAACCCCATCTCTCCATGAAGAAATTCCAGCCACTAGTGGTTAGGAAAATGTAAATGAAGAATTGAAGACCCAGGCTGCAGCTGAAGAAGAGCCTCAAATTCCTCAGTCTGTGGATCCTGAGATTGTGATTCCTGAGGTGGTGATGCAATTGACTGACACTCCTCAGCCAAGCCAAAGGATCCCTTCTCAAAGAAGAAGAAATTCAAGGATGATGATTTCTTCGGCGAGCATGTGTTCTTCACTGATATCAATCCTTATGACAATGCTCATCTTAGAAGGAAGCGCTTCTGGACTGCCAGCCAGGCCAACTTCTATTCTTCACTGCTCTTCAACAAGGACAAAGTCTTCGACCACGAGCATATTCCTCACGTGGACATGGAATCAATGCCTTGCTTCTCTCAAGTCCTCAGTATGCTTCATGATGTAGGCTTTCTCAACTTTTGCTCAGACATAGTTGATTGGAATGAAGAGCTTATTCTTCAGTTCTACGCAACGCTGCACATCACAGGTGATGCTGATGATATCAACTCTTGGGTGTTGGACTGGATGACCGAAAACACTCACTATAAGGCACCGGCCTCTGAATTACTTCATGCCCTGCCAATCAGTCCTCCACCTGAAGGTGCTCGTTGTCTGTACCAAGAGCCTGAACTCACTGCTCATTACATGCAAGTGCTCATGAAGCCTCTGAAGCATGGTCAAGCCCCAAGGACCAAATTCCTCATGAAGGAATTGTCGTATGTGCCAAGAACCATCTATCGCATTCTGACGAAGACTACGAGTCCTATCAAAGGCCACGACTCATCCGATGAGGAAATTATTGGCATGATGAAGAATATGCTATTCAACATCATGCATGGCATCCCTATCAATTATCATGATTTCTTCATAAGGACGCTGGCAAATGTTGCACTTTCACCGTTTGAGCTGAAGCCTTATGCTCCATGGATTATGAGATTCCTCAGAACAAGATCTTCACTGAACTACAAAGCTGACTTTCAGAATCACCTCAGCTACTTGCCACCGATTGAAGTCCTCGAGCAGACATATTCCTCAGCTGGTGAGAAGGGCAAGGCACCACCTGTTATCGATGAGGGTATTCGTCCATTGGATGGTTAGTTCCGTAAAGCTGCATCTTATTCCACCAATGATGACTCTTCCACTCATGATTCTGCTGTCAATGCATCCAAGCCAAATCCTCAAGCCACTGCTCCTCGTGTGATGACTGACCGAGAGCTGCTTCTTAGTCTTCACCAGAAGGTGGATCGAAACCACAAATAGGTTAAGCGTCAGTTTGGCTCTATTCTTCACAACATGACTTCTACACATAATGCAGTGAAGAAAAACCATTACTACCTCCATGAAGTTTTTAATCGCACCTGGGCTATTCTGTCACATCTCTATGGTGAAGAAGATCTGAAGCAAATGGGCTTCAAGGAAGATTTTGACTGGTCTGCTCCTCCACCGAAGAAATTCAAGAAGGTCAAGGTTCCTTCCTTGGTCGCCAGTTCATATTCTTCATCACACGACACGGACGAGTATGAAGACTTGGACGACACTACGGCAGGCCCTACAACGATTCAAGACCCCAACAACGTTGGCGCTCCTCCATCATGATATTCTTCAGGGGCGTTAGTCCTCATTTTCAACCCTTTTGGTCATTCGATGACAAAGGGGGAGAAATTTGAGTTAGTCTTCAAGCGTTTCTATCTTATATGGGCGTTTTTTCTAAGTTACAACTCTCATTCTTTTGATGACTTTGCTGGATTGAGTTGTAATCTTAAACTCTATGGTGACCTGATACTTTTGTTGAGTTCTTCTGCATGCTTATTCCTCATTAATATCAATGCATGCATGTTGAATTACATCAGTCGCCATATTTCATCATGCATTTCAAATTCTTCATATTATATGTAAAATGCGTGTATGAATTACAAGATATAGGGGGAGACCTCCATGATTATAATCTTCAAGTGTGCATTGCTTCAAAAATAAATTCCTCACTATGCACATCTTCAGGGGGAGTTCTTCTATATCTTGCAATCGAATTCCTCAATATCAGTATTTACACTTCATATGTTTATCCCCGTTGAAAACTTAACCTATATTGTCATAAATCACCAAAAAGGGGGAGATTGTAAGTGAATCTAGTGCCCCTTAGTGATTTTGGTGTATTGAAGACTTATAGGTTAAGGGACTGATGCGCTTGTGAGTGTACACAGGTCTATAAGTCTATGAGGAGTTTGATATTTACAGAGAAAGTCGACCCCTAAAAATGAAGTTCTTCGACTGAAGACTTTGGATTTCTGAAGACTTTCTGAAGACTTTGAAAGTGAAGAAATTGGTGTGACCTTGAAGACTTGGCAATCATTCAAGGAACATGAAGCATGAAGACTTTTGTTTTCGTAGTTTCATTTTCTCTTTCTTGAGTCATAGGAAACACCGTACTGTTAAAGGGGGTCGAGGAAATACTAAGGAAAAATTTCCATGTGATGCTCAACTCAAAATCCTACACCTACCAATCCCTTCGAGTGAATCCATTGGAAATCTCATATAGTTCAGTCATATTCTTCAGTGACAGAGACGAAGTTCTTCTGGTCTCTGAGGAATTTGTTCTGACCGAGAAGTTAGGAATTCGCCAGTGCGGATTGCCTACACAGTGAGGAACATGATAGCCCTAAGGAATTTGAGAGTCAAAATTCCGACCGTTGCTGTGCTATGCGCCAGCTGTCCCAAAATATCTACCCACCTAACGATCATATCATTGAAGGGCATTTATGTCTTATCATGTCGGGCAGCTCCCTAGGCTATAAATAGCCGCCCCCAACAACCACTAGCTGGTTGGCTGCTCTGAGAGAAACTGACACTTGTCATTTGAGAGCATCCCATCCTCCGAGGACTTTGAGCGAAAATCATCGAGTGAGGAAAACCCAAACCCAACACACCTACATCCCAAAGTGATTGAGCATCACTGAAGAGATTGATCCTGCATAGATCCGACGCTTGTTAGCTTTGAAGACTGTGCTTCTTCCAGACGGTTAGGTGTCATGGTCTAGAGCATCCAAGAGGAATGGTGGATCGCTGAGTGACCTAGTCTGTGAAGGTTTGGAAGTCACCTGAAGACTTACCACAAGTGTTTGGGCGAGGTCTGTGTGACCTTAGCTCAAGGAGAATACGGTGAGGACTGTGTGTCCGGGACTGGGTGTCCTCGAGTTTAAATACTCAGCCGCTCCAACCAGACGTACAACTGAGACAGCAGTTGGAACTGGTCTACCAAATCATTGTCTTCACCAAGCTTACTGGTTCTATTTCCTCAACTCTTTTATTTTCTCATTTCTATTGTTGTGTGCTTGTTCATATCTGTATGAAGACTTTGACTGAAGACTTTCTCAATTTCCACAGTTCAATTTCTTTAGTCTGTCTGTCTTCATTCTGTGTTATCATGTGCTTATGCCTTCTGTACTCTGTGCTTGTCTTCATTTCATCATAATGACTATGCTTGTGCTCTGCTGTTTTACTTTTGAGTACTTATTTCGCTGCAAATAGTTCTTCATTTAGGAATTTCCTCACCAGCAAATTCCTCAGTGAAGAATTCATAAAAATCGCCTATTCACCCCCTCTAGTCCATATAACGCACTTTCAACGCTCACGCAAGATCTATCTAGGAGATGCATAGCAATGAGAGGGGGAGAGTGTGTCCACGTACCCTCGTAGATCAAAAGCGGAAGCGTTAACTTAACGCGGTTGATGTAGTCGAACGTCTTCTCGATTCAACTGATCAAGCACCGAACGTACGGTACCTCCGAGTTCTGCACACGTTCAGCTCGATGACGTCCCTCAAACTTTCGATCCAGCAGAGGGTCGAGGGAGTAGATGAGTTCCTTCAACACAATGGCGTGGTGACGGTGATGGTAATGTGATCCGTGCAGGGCTTCGTCTAAGCACTACGACAATATGACCGGAGGAGTAAACGATGGAGGGGGCACCGCACATGGCTAAGAACAATTGATGTGCCTAGAGGTGCCCCCACCCCTGTATATAAAGGAGGGATAGGGGAGGAGGCCGGCCTAGGGCACGCCCCATGGGGGGGGAGTCCTACTAGGACTCCTAGTCCTATTCAGCCCCCCTTCCTTCTAACGGATTGGGAAAGGGGGAAGGAGAGGGAGAGGCGGAATGAAAGGGGGGCCGCGCCCCCTCCCCTTGTCCAATTCGGACTCCCCATGGGGGGCACGTGCCACCCCTTTGCGGGCTGCCTTGCCTCTCCCCTATGGCCCATGTGGCCCATTACTTCCCCCGGGGGGTTCCGGTAACCCCTCGGTACTCCAATAAATACCCGAAACACTCTGGAACCATTCCAGTGTCTGAATACCGCCTTCCAATATATCAATCTTTACCTCTTGACCATTTTGAGACTCCTCGTCATGTCCGTGATCTCATCTGGGACTCCGAACAACCTTCGTTCACCAAAACACATAACTCATATAATACATATCGTCATCGAACGTTAAGCGTGCGGACCTTACGGGTTCGAGAACTATGTAGACATGATCGAGACATCTCTCCGGTCAATAACCAATAGCGGAACTTAGATGCTCATATTGGTTCCCACATATTCTACGAAGTTCTTTATCGGTCGAACCGCAATGTCAACATATGTTATTCCCTTTGTCATCGGTATGTTACATGCCCGAGATTCGATCGTTGGTATCTTCACACCTAGTTCAATCTCGTTACCGGCAAGTCTCTTTACTCGTTCCGTAATGCATCATCCCACAACTAACTCATTAGTCACATTTCTTGCAAGGCTTATTGAAGGAAATATGCCCTAGAGGCAATAATAAAGTTATTATTTATTTCCTCATATCATGATAAATGTTTATTATTCATGCTAGAATTGTATTAACCAGAAACATGATACATGTGTGAATACATAGACAAACATATAGTCACTAGTATGCCTCTACTTGACTAGCTCATTAATCAAAGATGGTTATGTTTCCTAACCATAGACATGTGTTGTCATTTGATTAATGGGATCACATCATTAGGAGAATGATGTGATTGACATGACCCATTCCATTAGCCTAGCACTTGATCATTTAGTATATTGCTATTGCTTCCTTCATGACTTATACATGTTCCTGTAACTATGAGATTATGCAACTCCGCCACGGAGTACACTTTGGGTACTACCAGACGTCACAACGTGCTCGGGTGATTATAAAGGAGTACTACAGGTGTCTCCGAAGGTACATGTTGAGTTGGCGATTTCGAGATTAGGTTTTGTCACTCCGATTGTCGAGAGGTATCTCGGGCCCTCTCGGTAATGCACATCACTATAAGCCTTGCAAGCAATGTGACCAATGAGTTGGTTACGAGATGATGCATTACGTAACGAGTAAAGAGACTTGCTGGTAACGAGATTGAACTAGGTATTGATACCGACGATCGAATCTCGGCAAGTAACATACCGATGACAAAGGGAACAACGATGTTGTTATGCGGTTTGACCGATAAAGATCTTCGAGAATATGTAGGAACCAATATGGGCATCCAGGTTCCGCTATTGGTTATTGACCGAGAATAGTTCTAGGTCATGTCTACATAGTTCTCGAACCCGTAGGGTCCGCACGCTTAACGCTATAATAACAGTTTTATTATGAGTTTATAAGTTTTGATGTACCAAGTTTGTTCGAGTCCCGAATGTGATCACGGACATGACGAGGAGTCTCAAATGGTCGAGACATAAAGATTGATATATTGGAAGCCTATGTTTGGACATCGGAAGTGTTCCGGTGAAATCGGCATTTTACTTAGTACCGGGGTTACTGAACCTCCCGGGGTTATTGGGCCTACATGGGCCATAAGGGAGAAGAGGAGAGGAGGAAAGAGGTAGGCCGCGCCCCCTCCCCTCCCTAGTCCGAATAGGACAAGGAGAGGCGGCCCCCCCTTTCCTTCCCTCTTCCTCCTCCTTCCCCCCTTCTCCTACTCCAACTAGGAAAGAAGGGAGTCCTACTCCCGGTGGGAGTAGGACTCCCCCCTTGGTGCGCCCTCCTTGGCTGGCAGCCTCCTCCCCCTGGCTCCTTTATATACGGGGGCGGGGGGGCACCCTAGAACACATAAGTTGATCTACGGATCGTTCCTTAGTCGTGTGTGGTGCCCCCCTCCACCATATTCCACCTCGGTCATATCGTCGCGGAGTTTAGGCGAAGCCCTGCGCCGGTAGAACACCATCATCGTCACGACGCCGTCGTGCTGACGGAACTCATCCCCGAAGCTTTGCTGGATCGGAGTCCGGGGATCGTCATCGAGCTGAACGTGTGCTGAACTCGTAGGTGCCGTACGTTCGGTGCTTGGATCGGTCGGATCGTGAAGACGTACGACTACATCAACCGCGTTGTCATAACGCTTCCGCTTACGGTCTACGAGGGTACATGGACGACACTCTCCCCTATCATTGCTATGCCATCACCATGATCTTGCGTGTGCGTAGGAAATTTTTTGAAATTACTACGTTCCCCAACAGTGGCATCCGAGCCTAGGTTATATGCGTTGATGTTATATGCACGAGTAGAACACAAGTGAGTTGTGGGCGATACAAGTCATACTGCTTACCAGCATATCATACTTTGGTTCGGCGGTATTGTGAGATGAAGCGGCCCGGACCGACATTACGCGTGACGCTTAGGCGAGACTGGTTTCACTGCTACGAGCACTCGTGCTTAAAGGTGGCTGGCGGGTGTCTGCTCTCTCACTTTAGCTGAATCGAGTGTGGCTACGCCCGTCCTTGCGAAGGTTAAAACAACACTAACTTGACGAACTATCATTGTGGTTTTGATGCGTAGGTAAGGACGGTTCTTGCTAAGCCCGTAGCAGCCACGTAAAATATGCAACAACAAAGTAGAGAACGTCTAACTTGTTTTTGCAGGGCATGTTGTGATGTGATATGGTCAAGACGTGATGCTATATTTTATTGTATGAGATGATCATGTTTTGCAACCGGTTATCGGCAATCGGCAGGAGCCATATGGTTGTCGCTTATTGTATGAAATGCAACGCTCTGTAATTGCTTTACTTTATCACTAAGCGGTAGCGATAGTCGAGAAGCAATAGATGGCGAACGACAACGATGCTACGATGGAGATGAAGGTGTCGCGCCGGTGACAATGGTGATCACGACGGTGCTTCAAAGATGGAGATCACAAGCACAAGATGATGATGGCCATATCATACCACTTATATTGATTGCATGTGATGTTTATCCTTTATGCATCTTATCTTGCTTTGATTGACGGTAGCATTTTAAGATGATCTCTCACTAATAATCAAGAAGTGTTCTCCCGAGTATGCACCGCTATAAAGTTCATCGTCTTTGAGACACCACGTGATGATCGGGTGTGATAGGCTCTACGTTCAAATACAACGGTGCAAAACAGTTGCACACGAGAATACTCATGTCATACTTGACGAGCCTAGCATATACAGATATGGCCTCGAACACGGAGACCGAAAGGTCAAACGTGAATCATATAGTAGATATGATCAACATAGTGATGTTCACCATTGAAACTACTCCATCTCACGTGATGATCGGACATGGTTTAGTTGATTTGGATCACGTGATCACTTAGATGACTAGAGGGATGTCTGTCTAAGTGGGAGTTCTTAAGTAATATGATTAATTGAACTTAAATTTATCATGAACTTAGTACCTGATAGTATTTTGCTTGTCTATGTTTGTTGTAGATAGATGGCTCGTGCTGTTGTTCCATTGAATTTTAATGTGTTCCTTGAGAAAGCAAAGTTCAAAGATGATGTTAGCAATTACATGGACTGGGTCCGTAACCTGAGGATTATCCTCATTGCTGCACAAAAGAATTACGCCCCGAAGCACCGCTGGGTGCCAGTTCTCTCATCGATGCAACCGACGGCGTTAAGAACGTCTCGCGAGCAAAGATGATGACTACTCGATAGTTCAGTGTGCCATGCTTTACGGCTTAGAACCGGGTCTTCAACGACGTTTTGAACGTCATGGAGCATATGAGATGTTCCAGGAGTTGAAGTTAATATTTCAAGCAAATGCTCGGATTGAGAGATACGAAGTCTCCAATAAGTTTTATAGCTGCAGGATGGAGGAGAATAGTTCTGTCAGTGAACACATACTCAAAATGTTTGGGTATAATAATCACTTGATTCAACTTGGAGTTAATCTTCCTGATGATAGTGTCATTGACAGAATTCTCCAATCACTGCCACCAAACTACAAGAGCTTCGTGATGAACTATAATATGCAAGGGATGGACAAGACTATTCCCGAGCTCTTCGCAATGCTAAAAGTCATGGAGGTAGAAATCAAGAAGGAGCATCAAGTGTTGATGGTTAACAAGACCACCAGTTTCAAGAAAAGGGCAAAGGGAAGAAGAAGGAACTTCAAGAAGAACAGCAAACAAGTTGTTGCTCAAGAGAAGAAACCCACGTCTGGACCAAAGCCCTAAACTCGAGTGCTTCTATCGCAAGCGATCGACATCGAAGTGGAACTGCCCCAACTATTTGGCGGATAAGAAGGATGGCAAAGTGAACAAAGGTATATGTGATATACATGTTATTGATGTGTACCTTACTAATGCTCGCAGAGTACCGGTATTTGATATCGGTTCTGCTGCTAATATTTGCAACTCAAACAGGACTACAGATTAAGCGAAGATTGGCTAAGGATGAGGTGACGATGCGCGTGGGAAATGGTTCCAAAGTTGATGTGATCGCGGTCGGCACGCTACCTCTACATCTACCATCGGGATTAGTTTTAGACCTAAATAATTGTTATTTGGTGCCAGCGTTGAGCATGAACATTATATCTGGATCTTGTTTGATGCGAGACGGTTATTCATTTAAATCAGAGAATAATGGTTTTTCTATTTATATGAGTAATATCTTTTATGGTCATGCACCCTTGAAGAGTGGTCTATTTTTATTAAATCTCGATAGTAGTGATACACATATTCATAGTGTTGAAACCAAAAGATGCAGAGTTGATAATGATAGTGCAACTTATTTGTGGCAATCGCCGCTTAGGTCATATCGGTGTAAAGCGCATGAAGAAACTCCATACTGATGGGCTTTTGGAATCACTTGATTATGAATCACTTGGTACTTGCGAACAGTGTCTCATGGGCAAGATGACTAAAACGCCGTTCTCCGGAACTATGGAGCGAGCAACTGATTTATTGGAAATCATACATACTGATGTTTGTGGTCCAATGAATGTTGAGGCTCGCGGCGGGTATCGTTATTTTCTCACCTTCACAGATGATTTGAGCAGATATGGGTATATGTACTTAATGAAACACAAGTCTGAAACATTTGAAAAGTTCAAAGAATTTCAGAGTGAAGTGGAAAATCATCGTAACAAGAAAATAAAGTTTCTACGATCTGATCGTGGAGGAGAATATTTGAGTTACGAGGTTGGTTTACATTTGAAACAATGCGGAATAGTTTCGCAACTCACGCCACCTGGAAAACCACAACGAAATGGTGTGTCCGAACGTCGTAATCGTACTTTACTAGATATGGTGCGATCTATGATGTCTCTTACTGATTTACCGCTATCGTTCTGGGGTTATGCTTTAGAGACGGCCGCATTCACATTGAATAGGGCACCATCAAAATCCGTTAAGAAACCGCCTTATGAACTGTGGTTTGGCAAGAAACCAAAGTTGTCGTTTCTTAAAGTTTGGGGTTGCGATGCTTATGTGAAGAAACTTCAACCAGATAAGCTCGAACCTAAATCGGAGAAATGTGTCTTCATAGGATACCCAAAAGAGACCATTGGGTACACCTTCTATCACAGATCTGAGGGCAAGATTTTTGTTGCTAAATCGGATCCTTTCTAGAGAAGGAGTTTCTCTCGAAAGAAGTGAGTGGGAGGAAAGTAGAACTTGATGAGATAATCAGATCTGCTCCCTTGTTGGAAAGTAGTTCATCACAAGAACCGGTTCCCGTGACAACTACACCAATTAGTGAGGAAGCTAATGATATTGATCATGAAACTTCAGATCAAGTTTCTCTCGAACCTCGTGGGTCTACCAGAGTAAGATCCGCACTAGAGTGGTACGGTAATCCTATTCTGGAAGTCATGTTACTTGACCATGATGAACCTACGAACTATGAGGAAGCGATGATGAGCCTAGATTCTGCAAAATGGCTAGAGGCCATGAAATCTGAGATGGGATCCATGTATGAGAACAAAGTATGGACTTTGGTTGACTTGCCCGATGATCGGCAAGCCATTGAGAATAAATGGATCTTTAAGAAGAAGACTGACGTTGATGGTAATGTAACTGTCTATAAAGCTCGACTTGTTGCAAAAGGTTTTCGACAAGTTCAAGGGGTTGACTACGATGAGACTTTCTCACCCGTAGCGATGCTTAAGTCTGTCCGAATCATGTTAGCTATTGCTGCATTTCATGATTATGAAGTCTGGCAAATGGATGTCAAAACTGCATTCTTGAATGGATTTCTGGAAGAAGAGTTGTATATGATGCAGCCAGAAGGTTTTGTTGATCCAAAAAGTGCTCACAAAGTGTGCAAGCTCCAGCGATCCATTTATGGACTCGTGCAAGCATCTCGGAGTTGGAATAAACACTTTGATAGTGTGATCAAAGCATATGGTTTTATACAGACTTTTGGAGAAACATGTATTTACAAGAAAGTGAGTGGGAGCTCTGTAGCATTTCTGATATTATATGCAGATGACATATTATTAATTGGAAATGATATAGAATTTCTGGATAGCATAAAGGGATACTTGAATAAAAGTTTTTCAATGAAAGACCTCGATGAAGCTGCTTACATATTGGGCATCAAGATTTATAGAGATAGATCAAGATGCTTAATAGGACTTTCACAAAGCACATACCTTGATAAAATTTTGAAAAAGTTCAAAATGGATCAGGCAAAGAAAGGGTTCTTGCCCGTGCTTCAAGGTGTGAAGTTGAGTGAAACTCAATGTCCGACCACAGCAGAAGATAGAGAGAAAATGAAAGATGTTCCCTATGCTTCAGCCATAGGCTCTATCATGTATGCAATGCTGTGTACCAGACCTGACGTATGCTTAGCAATAAGCTTGGCAAGAAGGTACCAAAGTAATCCAGGAGTGGATCACTGGACAGCGGTCAAGAACATCCTAAAATACATGAAAAGGACTAAGGATATGTTTCTCGTATATGGAGGTGACAAAGAGCTAGTCGTAAATGGTTACGTTAATGCAAGCTTTGGCACTAATCCGGACGATTCTAAATCGCAAACCGGATACATATTTTTATTAAACGGTGGAGCTGTAAGTTGGTGCAGTTCTAAACAAAGTGTCGTGGCGGGATCTACATGTGAAGCGGAGTACATAGCTGCTTCGTGTAACGCCCCGGATTCGATGCGCCAGGTGTCCGCCAGTTATTCGCCGTTGTTGGCATGTCATGTGCTTGCGTGCTGCACTTTGCCATGTCATCATCTACATTTCATATCATGTCTTCATGTGCATCGCATTGGCATACGCGTTCATCTCATGCATTCGAGCCTTTTCCCCGTTGTCCGTTTTGCAATCCGGCACTCCTATGTCCTCCGGCGTTCCCCTTTTGCCTCTTCTCTTGTGCGGGTGTTAAACTTTCTCAGAATGGCCCGAGGTTTGCCAAGCGGCCTTGATATAGCACCGGTAGACCGCCTGTCAAGTTTCGTGCCATTTGGAGGTCGTTTGATACTCCAACGGTTAACCGGGTAACCGTAAAGCCCTCTTTTGTGTGCAGCCCAACACCCCTTCCAAAGTGGCCCAAAACCCATCTAACTCCCCTCCTTGCTCTCGGTCGTTCGATCACGATCGCGTGGCTGAAAAACGCTCCTCATTTGGACTCTCCTAGCTCCCTCTACCTATATATATGTGCCCCTCCCCGAATTTTCGCGCAGTCCAAACACTAGCCCAACTCCTCCCGCCGCCGGACATGTCCGTCCAGCCGCCGGACGCGTCCGCCGCCGCCCCTTCGCGAATCGAACGCCGCCACGTGTCTCCCGCCGCCGCCGCCATGACGCTGGCCCAAGAAGGTCTTGATCGGGCCCCGAGCCCATCTCCTCTGCACGCCCATGCATGGTCACCACCGACTCGGCCGGCCAGCTCTCTCGCGCCGCCCTCCGGCGACCTTTCGCCTCGCGACGCCTCCCTCCGCGTTGCCCGGCCTCGCCACCAAGCGCCATGGCGCGCCTCGCGCCCGCTGCCGTCGCCGCCAACCTCGCCGCCAAGCGTTGCCGCCAGCGCCGCCTCGGCCCTCCGCCCTCTCCGCCACCACCGGATCCGGCAGCCCGCCCGGATCGGCCCTTCTCCGGCCATTCCGACGAACTCCAGCGAGCATCTCCGTCGCTGCCTCGAAATCCGCGCCCGGGTCAACCCCAGATCCGGAGGTGATATTTTGCCCAAGTCCCTGTATTTTGCACTATCATGCCATGTTCATCGCATTGTATCTCTTCATCCGTAGCTCCGTTTCGTGCGTGTAATATGTCAAATTGTTCGCCTCGACGAGTACTTCATTTCGATCCATTGCATAATTTTCATTTGAGCTCATCTTGATGCCCGAAATGCTGTTGGAAGAGTGCATGTTGATGTTAATCTGCTGAAACTGTTATAACTTGCTGTTTTGTCATTTTTGCCATGTTTGATCTGTGCATCCTATGAGGTTGATGTCTACATGTGTTTTGATCTATGCTATGCCATCTTTCCAGAGGTGCTATCCATGTATTTTTGTGATTTGTGTGCTGAGTGCATCGAGCTTGTTAAGTAGGGTACTTGTTGTTGCTGTTTTCCTGACTGTTTCTGTTATATTTTGTTGCTATGTAAACCTGCTGCTACAAGTCATTTCGTGCATTATTCTGGAGATGTTCACTAAGTATGAATTGTTATACATGTCTTGTTGTATCCATTCATGCCCCTGGTTGCAATTATAGCCTGCTGGAACATGTTGTTATCTTGCTCTCAAACTTGCTAAATGATGTTGCTGTCAGCCTATTAACATGAAGTTCAGTTTTGGCCATATGCTTTTCTAGTGATCCATGCACCCTATGACCTTTCTCTTGCCATGTATAGCTTCACAAACATGTCTTCTTACTGTTGGTTGCCTTGCCATGCCATGTATTGCTCTGTGGTGAGTGTTTCAAGCTCACCAACATGCCTACTTATTGTTGTTCCTGCCATGTATGAATCTGTAATATAACTTGCAATGTTTACATGGGTGCCATCATATTTTCTGTGCCTTTTTGGCTCATGGTCAGTAAGGGACTCTTGTTCTATGCATTTAGTAGTTTCATGCCATATCTTTGTTTGCCATGATAATTTCCTGTAGCATGTTGTTTGATAGGTCTAAATATTGCAACCTGATGTTATTTCTGCCAAGCCTGAAACTGTTATTATTTGCAATCTTACCATGTGTGTTTGAGCATGTTCTAGTGATTTCTGGAGATAGCTCAGTGTTCATGTTTTGTTATGCTTTACCTGTACTTCATGCCCATGCCTTTTGTTTTCATATTTTGGTACTGTAGCATGTTGTTTTGATGCTTGCAATATGCCTAGTTGCTGTTTTGGACAGATTGTTGCTATGACTTGTATAGAGTGTATGTGTTGAACCGTTGCTCCGTTTTGAGTGTGCTCTATGTGAAACTTGCTTGATTTTGCATGTAGCTTCATATTATCATGTTGCATCCTTGTTTTGAGGTGTTTGCTTGATGTTTGTATGCATTTTGCATCAATGCCATGCTTAACTTGTTTTGCTCATATCTTCTAGGCCGTAGCTCCGAACTAAATGAACTTTATATGTAACTTGACTAGAATCTCGTGTAGATCATCTTGGTGCATCTTAACTTGCTGTTTAACAACTTGAACATAAGGTTTATTCAGATCTGGACCAATTTCGAAATATGCATATGAGGACTTATCGAAATTGTTATATGTTGTTCCCGGCCTCATTTAAACTTGCCTTGATGTGTTGATCTTGTATGCATCTTCTCTTGCCATGAGTAGCTTCATGTAGCTTTGTCATGCATCATGCTTGTTGTGCATCATGCCTTGTCCATGTGTGGTGTGTTTACCATGTTGTGTGCTTCTTCTCGATAGTTCCCGTTTCATTGCGATCGTGAGGATGCGTTCGTCTACGTGTGGTTCGTCTTCGTGGCTTCATCTTCTTCATGGACTCGTTCTTCTTCCTAGCGGGATTTCAGGCAAGATGACCGCTACCCTGGATCTCATTACTATCATTGCCATGCTAGTTGCTTCGTTCTATTGCTATGCTGCGCTTCCTATAACTTGTTCTTCAAGCCTCCCCAAATTGCCATGAACCTCTAACCTTTGACACCCTTCCTAGCAAATCATTGGTTGGCTATGTTACCGCTTTGCTTAGCCCCTCTTATAGCGTTGCTAGCTGCAGGTGAAGTTGAAGATTGCTCCATGGTGGACAGGGTTATGTTGGGATATCACAATATCTCTTATATTATTAATGCATCTATATATTTGGTAAAGGGTGGAAGGCTCGGCCTTATGCCTGGTGTTTTGTTCCACTCTTGCCGCCCTAGTTTCTGTCATACCGGTGTTATGTTCCCGGATTTTATGCTCCTAACGCTGTCGGGTGATTTATGGGACCCCCGATAGTTCGCTTTGAATAAAACTCATCCAAAAAGGCCCAACCTTGGTTTTACCATTTGCCTCACCACCACCTACCTTTCCCTTGGGAGTAATTAACCCAAGGGTCATCTTTATTTTAGCCCCCGGGCGGTGCTTGTCTAAGTGTTGGTCCGAATCGAGCAGATTCTTGGGGCCACCTCGGGAAACTCGAAGTCTGGTTTTACTCGTAGCTTGACTTATCCGGTGTTGCCCTGAGAACGAGATATGTGCAGCTCCTATCGGGATGTCGGCGCATCGGGCGGCTTTGCTGGTCTTGTTTTACCATTGACGAAATGTCTTGTAAACCGGGATTCCGAGACTGGTCGGGTCTTCCTGGGAGAAGGTATATCCTTCATTGATCGCGAGAGCTTATCATGGGCTAAGTTGGGACACCCCTGCAGGGTTTAAACTTTCGAGAGCCGTGCCCGCGGTTATGTGGCAGATGGGAATTTGTTAATGTCCGGTTGTAGATAACTTGACACCAGATCCGAATTAAAATGCATCAACCGCGTGTGTAGCCGTGATGGTCTCTTCTCGGCGGAGTCCGGGAAGTGAACACGGTTTCTGGGTTATGTTTGACGTAAGTAGGAGTTCAGGATCACCTCTTGATCATTACTAGTTGACGACCGTGCCGCTTGTTCTCTTCTCGCTCTCATTTGCGTATGTTAGCCACCATACATTGCTTAGTCACTGCTGCAACCTCACCACCTTACCCCTTCCTTACCCATTAAGCTTTGCTAGTCTTGATACCCATGGTAATGGGATTGCTGAGTCCTCGTGGCTCACAGATTACTACAACAACAGTTGCAGGTACAGGTTATGCGATGCTCATGACGCGAGAGCGATGTTGCTTATTTTGGAGTTCTTCTTCTGCTTCTTCTTCGATCAGGGGATAGGTTCCAGGTCGGCAGCCTGGGCTAGCAGGGTGGATATTGTTTGAGTTTCTGTTTATGTATCATCCGTAGTCGGATGTTGATCTCTTGTATGATGATATTGTATTCATGTGGCATTATATGCCTTATGTATGTATCCCCATCTATTATGTAATGTTGATGTATTGATATCCACCTTGCAAAAGCGTTCCAATATGCGGGTCTATCCTTGGTGGGACCTTCGAGTTCCTTTTGGATAGGGTCGCATATTGGGCGTGACAAGTTGGTACCAGAGCCTCGACCGACCCTAGGAGCCCCCTTGATTGATCGTGTAGTTTGGCCATTGTTGAGTCTAGAAGTAAACTATTTTCGGAGTCTAGTTATATCGGAGAGTAGGAATTCTTTTTACTCCTCAGCCCCTTCGTCGCTCTGGTGAGGAATCTTGACGTAGGTGTTTTGAGTTACTCCTCTTCCCCTTAAAATTTTTCTTTAGGATCACGCAGTTGTTTTTCCGATCGTTGTTCCTTAGCTCTTTTATCCGGTGCATTTCCTGTCAAGTTGACTCGAGCATCTTCATCTTTGAGTTCAATCCTCAGTTGTTTTCTTTTCCCACCCGCCCACCCCTTTTTCATCTCGTAGCCGGAGTCCGTAATCGAGTATCCATCCTACTCGTGTGAAGTCTTTGCTTTCTTTCCTCAATTATTTCAACCGGTGTTTTCTCTTCAAGATATTCGTCGATTTCCCCTTTCAGTTGTATTTGTTTTTCCCGCCCTCCCACCCTCTTCTTCCCGGAGCTTGAGTCTTTTTCGACCATCAATTTCATTCGTGTGGAGCCTCTTCAGTCTTCCCTCAATTATCTCAACCGGTGAATTCTCGTCTCGTTCGACATTCATCATCTCTTTTTCTTCTCCGGTGGATTCAATTCAAGTTTTTCGGGTTGATCACATTCTTTCTTTTGGATCAAGTATTTTCCCTGCTCGTTCGCCTCTCGCCAGTTAATCATTCCGGAGTTCAAGACATCTCAGAGATTCGCCTGTGTTCGAATTAATTCGAGGTTGTCACCTCATTCAAATATTTCAATTGTTCCGGTGCATCATCTACCTCTTCAACAATCCCTTTCCGACGGTGTTCTATTTTAGTGGGCCCTAACCCACAGGTCTTTTCTCAGGATCTTACCTGACTCTTCTAATTCTCCCGGAGTTATTCTCAATTCTTTTCAAGTCTAATGTAATTATGATTTCATCAGTCAGTTGTTTTTTCCAAGATCGATTTCTATTATTTTCGTCTTTGGTTCAACCCTTCCTCTTTGTTTTTCATCCTCCCGGAGTATCCTAGTAATTTTGGTGGTTTTTCTCGTCGTCAGTTGAAGATCGAAGAAGAGTTTTCCTCTAAATCTTGCTCGTTCTCTCGAATATTCGTGGTTCTAGCTTCTTGTTAGCCTCTCGAATTATTCCATTTGACAGTTATTCTTTTCATCCATCCGGAGTATGTCAGGAGTTGCTTTTCCATTGCTTTTCACCGGAGGCCATCATTCCAGAAGAATTCTTTGTCCTCACATTTCAGCTACCGTCATCCATTTATCCAGGTGCTTCATTCAAGTGTTCTTTAATCAGCTCATGATCTCTTTGTTCTTTTGCATCTAAATCCCCTCTAGCATATTTGTTCTTTTAATTCTTCTCGGTGATTCATTCTCTTTCATCAATCATTTTCTAATTCTTACGGTGGTTCGTTCAAGATCCTCTTTCCTTGATTATCTTTTTAATTCATTCGTTCTTTTCAATCCTACCGGTGGTTCATGAAGACTTTCTCAAGTTTTGTGCTATTCTCTCCTTAATCCTTTTCAAGAAGAATAAGTAGTATGTAAAATCCATTGCTTCTCATCAATTTAATTTGATGAAGGATAAGCATACAATAAATCTTATTCTTATTTCATCCAAGTGAGTAATCCCTTCCTTCGGAGTTTGTTCTTGATGAATAAATTCTAGTTCCAAGTGTTCTCCATCTTTTCTTTTCCGGAATTCAATAAATTTCCTCGGCCATCTCGTCGGAACCTCCATCTAAATCATCTCAAGGCTCATCTTATTCTTTCGTCCTTCATTTCTATCTCATCATCTCTTGTCACCGGAGTTCTTCATGGTGGTTCTTCATGATTTAATTCATTCTTCAAGAGTTCATCAAGATTTTGTTGGTGGAGTTCAAGTATCTTTTCTTCTCGCATCTTGAAGTGCATTTAATTCTTCATATTCTTGTGAAGTGGAGTTTTGCATTTCTTTGTTCTTCTTAGCTATCCAATCATTTCCGCTTGTGGTCGGAGATCACCTCATAAATTTGAGATGTTATCTATAAGTCCACAACAAGCTTATTCTTTTGTTGTTGATTTTCTCAACAACTCCATTCTAACCTTCTTCTAAGGATGCTATTGAACTCATTCATGGTGGAAGATGTTGTTCTCTTATCCGTTCTTTTCATTCAACTCTTTCAATTCTTTCCGGAGGTTTTTGTGTCATGTCTTCATCAAGTATCATTCCATCCTCTCAACCTCGTGTTTTATTTCCCCATGTTTCAGCCGGAGTGCTGCCTAAATCGTTTCAGTCTTATTCGTTACTTATCTCGTTCTAACCGGAGTGATTTCAGAATCTATCTTGTTCATTGAGCTTTTGATCCCCGTCATCCTCGCCGTTCCTCTTTTCTTCTAGAGTGCTCTCCATTCTTTGCTTCTTCTCTTGAGTTCTGGTTTCACCTCATCCCTTTTCCCTTCCGTCTCGGTCCTAAGATCTCGGGACAAGATCTCTTGTTAGTGGAGGAGTGTTGTAACGCCCCGGATTCGATGCGCCAGGTGTCCGCCAGTTATTCACCATTGTTGGCATGTCATGTGCTTGCGTGCTGCACTTTGCCATGTCATCATCTGCATTTCATATCATGTCTTCATGTGCATCGCATTGGCATATGCATTCATCTCATGCATCCGAGCCTTTTCCCCGTTGTCCGTTTTGCAATCCGGCACTCCTATGTCCTCCGGCGTTCCCCTTTTGCCTCTTCTCTTGTGCGGGTGTTAAACTTTCTCAGAATGGCCCGAGGTTTGCCAAGCGGCCTTGGTATAGCACCGGTAGACCGCCTGTCAAGTTTCGTGCCATTTGGAGGTCGTTTGATACTTCAACGGTTAACCGGGTAACCGTAAAGCCCTCTTTTGTGTGCAGCCCAACACCCCTTCCAAAGTGGCCGAAAACCCATCTAACTCCCCTCCTTTCTCTCGGTCGTTCGATCACGATCGCGTGGCCGAAAACCGCTCCTCATTTGGACTCTCCTAGCTCCCTCTACCTATATATATGTGCCCCTCCCCGAATTTTCGCGCAGTCCAAACCCTAGCCCAACTCCTCCCGCCGCCGGACATGTCCGTCCAGCCGCCGGATGCGTCCGCCGCCGCCCCTCCGCGAATCGAACACCACCATGTGTCTCCGCCGCTGCCCACGCCGCCGGCCCGGCGAGGTCTTGGATCGGGCCCCCGAGCCCATCTCCTCTGCACACGCCCATGGTCAGCGCCCACCCCCGGCCCGGCGCAGCTCTCCGCGCCGCCTCCGGCGACCTTCGCCTCCGCCGGTGCCTCCTCCGTCGCTCGGCCTCACTGCCCGCGCGCCATGGTTGCGCCTCGCGCCCGCCTATCGCCGCCAACCCGCCGCCCAGCGCCGCCTCGGCCCTCCGCCTCGCCACCCGATCACGGATCCGGCAGCCCGCCGGATCCGCCCTTCTCCGGCCATTCCGACAAACTCCGGCGAGCATCTCCGTCGCTGCCTCGAAATCCGCGCCCGGGTCAACCCCAGATCCGGAGGTGATATTTTGCCCAAGTCCCTGTATTTTGCACTATCATGCCATGTTCATCGCATTGTATCTCCGCATCCGTAGCTCTGTTTCGTGCGTGTAATATGTCAAATTGTTCGCCTCGACGAGTACTTCATTTCATTCCATTGCATCATTTTCATTTGAGCTCATCTTGATGCCCGAAATGCTGTTGGAAGAGTGCATGTTGATGTTAATCTGCTGAAACTGTTATAACTTGCTGTTTTGTCATTTTTGCCATGTTTGATCTGTGCATCCTATGAGGTTGATGTCTGCACGTGTTTTGATCTATGCTATGCCATCTTTCAAGAGGTGCTGTCCATGTATTTTTGTGATTTGTGTGCTGAGTGCATCGAGCTTGTTAAGTAGGGTACTTGTTGTTGCTGTTTTCCTAACTATTTCTATTATATTTTGTTGCTATGTAAACCTGCTGCTACAAGTCATTTCGTGCATTATTCTGGAGATGTTCACTAAGGATGAATTGTTATACATGTCTTGTTGTATCCACTCATGCCCCTGGTTGCAATTATAGCCTGCTGGAACATGTTGTTATCTTGCTCTCAAACTTGCTAAATGATGTTGCTGTCAGCCTGTTAACATGAAGTTTAGTTTTGTCCATATGCTTTTCTAGTGATCCATGCACCCTATGACCTTGTTCTTGCCATGTATAGCTTCAAAAACATGTCTTCTTACTGTTGGTTGCCTTGCCATGCCATGTATTGCTCTGTGGTGAGTGTTTCAAGCTCACCAACATGCCTACTTATTGTTGTTCCTGCCATGTATGAATCTGTAATATAACTTGCCATGTTTACATGGGTGCCATCATATTTTCTGTGCCTTTTTGGCTCATGGTCAATAAGGGACTCTTGTTCTATGCATTTAGTAGTTTCATGCCATGCCTTTGTTTGCCATGATAAGTTCCTGTAGCATGTTGTTTGATAGCTCTAAACATTGCAACCTGATGTTATTTCTGCCAAGCCTGAAACTGTTATTATTTGCAATCTTACCATGTGTGTTTGAGCATGTTCTAGTGATTTCTGGAGATAGCTCAGTGTTCATGTTTTGTTATGCTTTACCTGTAATTCATGCCTATGCCTTTCTGTTTCATATTGTGGTACTGTAGCATGTTGTTATGATGCTTGCAATATGCCTAGTTGCTGTTTTGGACAGATTGTTGCTATGATTTGTATAGAGTGTATGTGTTGAACCGTTGCTCTGTTTTGAGTGTGCTCTATGTGAAACTTGCTTGATTTTGCATGTAGCTTCATATTATCATGTTGCATCCTTGTTTTGAGGTGTTTGCTTGATGTTTGTATGCATTTTGCATCAATGCCATGCTTAACTTGTTTTGCTCATATCTTCTAGGCCGTAGCTCCGAACTAAATGAACTTTATATGTAACTTGACTAGAATCTCGTGTAGATCATCTTGGTGCATCTTAACTTGCTGTTTAACAACTTGAACATAAGGTTTATTCAGATCTGGACCAATTTCGAAATATGCATATGAGGACTTACCGGAATTGTTATATGTTGTCCCCGGCCTCATTTAAACTTGCCTTGATGTGTTGATCTTGTATGCATCTTCTCTTGCCATGAGTAGCTTCATGTAGCTTTGTCATGCATCATGCTTGTTGTGCATCATGCCTTGTCCATGTGTGGTGTGTTTACCATGTTGTGTGCTTCTTCTCGATAGTTCCCGTTTCGTTGCGATCGTGAGGATGCGTTCGTCTACGTGTGGTTCGTCTTCGTGGCTTCATCTTCTACATGGACTCGTTCTTCTTCCTAGCAGGATTTCAGGCAAGATGACCGCTACCCTGGATCTCATTACTATCATTGCCATGCTAGTTGCTTCGTTCTATCGCTATGTTGCGCTTCCTATAACTTGTTCTTCAAGCCTCCCCAAATTGCCATGAACCTCTAACCTTTGACACTCTTCCTAGCAAACCATTGTTTGGCTATGTTACCGCTTTGCTCAGCCCCTCTTATAGCGTTGCTAGCTGAAGGTGAAGTTGAAGATTGCTCCATGGTGGACAGGGTTATGTTGGGATATCACAATATCTCTTATATTATTAATGCATCTATATATTTGGTAAATGGTGGAAGGCTCAGCCTTATGCCTGGTGTTTTGTTCCACTCTTGCCGCCCTAGTTTCCGTCATACCGGTGTTATGTTCCTGAATTTTGCGTTCCTAACACGATCGGGTGATTTATGGGACCCCCCCCTGACAGTTCGCTTGGAATAAAACTCATCCAGCAAGGCCCAACCTTGGTTTTACCATTTGCCTCACCACCACCTACCTTTCCCTTGGGAGTAATTAACCCAAGGGTCATATTTATTTTAGCCCCCCCGGGCCAGTGCTTGTCTAAGTGTTGGTCCGAATCGAGCAGACTCATGGGCCACCTCGGGAAACTCAAGTCTGGTTTTACTCGTAGCTTGACTTATCCGGTGTTGCCCTGAGAACGAGATATGTGCAGCTCCTATCGGGATGTCGGTGCATCGGGCGGCTTTGCTGGTCTTGTTTTACCATTGACGAAATGTCTTGTAAACCGGGATTCCGAGACAGATCGGGTCTTCCTGGGAGAAGGTATATCCTTCGTTGATCGCGAGAGCTTATCATGGGCTAAGTTGGGACACCCTTGCAGGGTTTAAACTTTCGAGAGCCGTGCCCGCGGTTATGTGGCAGATGGGAATTTGTTAATGTCCGGTTGTAGATAACTTGACACCGGATCCGAATTAAAACGCATCAACCGCGTGTGTAGCCATGATGGTCTCTTCTCGGCGGAGTCCGGGAAGTGAACACGGTTTCTGGGTTATGTTTGACGTAAGTAGGAGTTCAGGATCACCTCTTGATCATTACTAGTTGACGACCGTGCCTCTTGTTCTCTTCTTGCTCTCATTTGCGTATGTTAGCCACCATACATTGCTTAGTCGCTGCTACAACCTCACCACCTTACCCCTTCCATACCCATTAAACTTTGCTAGTCTTGATACCCATGGTAATGGGATTGCTGAGTCCTCGTGGCTCACAGATTACTACAACAACAGTTGCAGGTACAGGTTATGCGATGATCACGACGCGAGAGCGATGCTTGCTTGCGTTGAGTTCTTCTTCTGCTTCTTCTTCGGTCAGGGGATAGGTTCCAGGTCGGCAGCCTGGGCTAGCAGGGTGGATATTGTTTGAGTTTCTGTTTATGTATCATCCGTAGTCGGATGTTGATCTCTTGTATGATGATATTGTATTCATGTGGCATTGTATGCCTTATGTATGTATCCCCATCTATTATGTAATGTTGATGTAATGATATCCACCTTGCAAAAGCGTTCCAATATGCGGGTCTATCCTTGGTGGGACCTTCGAGTTCCTTTTGGATAGGGTTGCATATTGGGCGTGACACTTCGGAAGCAGCAAATGAAGGAGTCTGGATGAAGGAGTTTATTTCCAATCTAGGTGTCATACCTAGTGCATCGGGACCAATGAACATCTTCTGTGACAATACTGGTGCAATTGCCTTGGCAAAGGAATCCAGATTTCACAAGAGGACCAAGCACATCAAGAGACGCTTCAATTCCATCCGGGACCAAGTCCAAGTGGGAGACATAGAAATTTGCAAGATACATACGGATCTGAATGTTGCAGACCCATTGACTAAGCCTCTCTCACGAGCAAAACATGATCACCACCAAGACTCCATGGGTGTTAGAATCATTACTATGTAATCTAGATTATTGACTCTAGTGCAAGTGGGAGACTGAAGGAAATATGCCCTAGAGGCAATAATAAAGTTATTATTTATTTCCTCAAATCATGATAAATGTTTATTATTCATGCTAGAATTGTATTAACCGGAAACATGATACATGTGTGAATACATAGACAAACATATAGTCACTAGTATGCCTCTACTTGACTAGCTCATTAATCAAAGATGGTTATGTTTCCTAACCATAGACATGTGTTGTCATTTGATTATGGGATCACATCATTAGGAAAATGATGTGATTGACATGACCCATTCCGTTAGCCTAGCACTTGATCGTTTAGTATATTGCTATTGCTTTCTTCATGACTTATACATGTTCCTGTAACTATGAGATTATGCAACTCCGTGCCATCAAGGAACACTTTGGGTACTACCAAACGTCACAACGTAATTGGGTGATTATAAAGGAGTACTACAGGTGTCTCCAAAGGTACATGTTGAGTTGGCGTATTTCGAGATTAGGTTTTGTCACTCCGATTGTCGGAGAGGTATCTCTGGGCCCTCTCGGTAATGCACATCACTATAAGCCTTGCAAGCAATGTGACCAATGAGTTGGTTACGGGATGATGCATTACGTAACGAGTAAAGAGACTTGCTGGTAACGAGATTGAACTAGGTATTGGATACCGACGATCGAATCTCGGGCAAGTAACATACCGATGACAAAGGGAACAACGTATGTTGTTATGCGGTTTGACCGATAAAGATCTTCGTAGAATATGTAGGAGTCAATATGGGCATCTAGGTTCCGCTATTGGTTATTGACCGAGAATAGTTCTAGGTCATGTCTACATAGTTCTCGAACCCGTAGGGTCCGCACGCTTAATGTTACGATGACAGTTTTATTATGAGTTTATAAGTTTTGATGTACCGAAGTTTGTTCAGAGTCCCGGATGTGATCACAGACATGACGAGGAGTCTCGAAATGGTCGAGACATAAAGGTTGATATATTGGAAGCCTATGTTTGGACACCGGAAGTATTCCGGGTGAAATGGGCATTTTACCGGAGTACTGGGGGGTTACCGGAACCCTCCCGGGGGTTATTGGGCCTACATGGGCCATAAGGGAGAAGAGGAGAGGAGGCAAGAGGTGGGCCGCGCCCCCTCCCCTCCCTAGTCCGAATAGGACAAGGAGAGGCGCGCCCCTTCCTTCCCCTCTTCCTCCTCCTTCCCCCCTTCTCCTACTCCAACTAGGAAAGAAGGGAGTCCTACTCCCTGTGGGAGTAGGACTCCCCCCTTGGCGCGCCCTCCTTGGCAGGCCGCCTCCTCCCCCCTGGCTCCTTTATATACGGGGGCGGGGGGCACCCTAGAACACACAAGTTGATCTACGGATCGTTCCTTAGCCGTGTGCGGTGCCCCCCTCCACCATATTCCACCTCGGTCATATCGTCGCGGAGTTTAGGCGAAGCCCTGCGCCGGTAGAACATCATCATCGTCACCACGCCGTCGTGCTGACGGAACTCATCCCTGAAGCTTTGCTGGATCGGATTCTGGGGATCGTCATCGAGCTGAATGTGTGCTGAACTCGGAGGTGTCGTACGTTCGGTGCTTGGATCGGTCCGATCCTGAAGACGTACGACTACATCAACCGCGTTGTCATAACGCTTCTGCTTACGGTCTACGAGGGTACATGGACGACACTCTCCCCTCTCGTTGCTATGCCATCACCATGATCTTGCGTGTGCGTAGGAAATTTTTTGAAATTACTACGTTCCCCAACACTTATATGATGTGCATTACCGAGAGGGCCCAGAGATACCTCTCCGATACTCGGAGTGACAAATCCTAATCTCGATCTATGCCAACCCAACCAATACCTTTGGAGATACCTGTAGAGCATCTTTATAATCACCCAGTTACGTTGTGAAGTTTGATAGCACACAAGGCATTCCTCCGGTGTCCGGGAGTTGCATAATCTCATAGTCGAAGGACTATGTATTTGACATGAAGAAAGCAATAACAATAAAACTGAACGATCATTATGCCAAGCTAACGGATGGGTCTTGTCCATCAAATCATTCTCCTAATGATGTGATCCCATTATCAAATGACAACTCATGTCCATGGCTAGGAAACTTAACCATCTTTGATCAACGAGCTAGTCTAGTAGAGGCACACTAGGGACACGGTATTTTGTCCATGTATTCACACATGTATCAAGTTTCTGGTTAATACAATTCTAGCATGAATAATAAACATTTATCATGAATAAGGAAATATAAAATAACAACTTTATTATTGCCTCTAGGGCATATTTCCTTCAGGTGGCACCCTGTTACCTTGTGGGCCCCATGTGGCTCCGTTTGACCTAATTCCACTTCTAAAAATTCTCAAATATTAGGAAACCCCCGGAGAGCCACCTGAAACACTTTTTCCGCCGTCACAAGCTTTTGTTCTTCCACGATCCCATCTGGAGGCATTTTCCGGTACTCTGCCGGAGGAGGGACCGATCACGGAGAACTTATGCCTTCCGATGATGTGTGAGTAGTTTAGCATAGACCTACGGGTCCATAGCTAGTAGCTAGATGGCTTCTTCTCTCTCTTTGATCTTCAATACAATGTTCTCCTCGATCTTCTTGGAGTTCCACCTGATGTAATATTCTTTTACCATGTGTTTGTTGGGATTCGATGAATTGTGGGTTTATGATCAGATTATTAGTTGAAAGTAATTGAGTATTTTTTGAACTTTATTATGCATGATTGTTATAGCTTTGTATTTCTCTCTGATCTACCTGTTTGGTTTTCCCAACTAGATTGATCTATTTTCAGCGGAAAGGTGCTTTGTGATGGATTCAACCTTGTGGTGTCCTCACCCAATGACAGTTGGGGTAGCAAGGCACGTATTGTGTTGTTGCCATTAAGGGTAAAACGATGTGGTTTATTCATGTTGATTGGGTTTAATTTGTCTACATCATGTCATGTTTGTTAAAGCGTTACTCTGTTTGTCACCTATTTGCTTTTGTGTGTGTAGATACTAAAGACAGGAATTTGCGTGGCTCTCCTATTAGTTAGATAACCTTGGTTCTCACTGAGGGAAATACTCTACTGTACTGCATCTCACCTCCTCTTTGGGGGGAAATCCCAACGTAGTTTACAAGTCGCAATTCTCCGGAGGCACCGATCCCGAAGACTACCACTCGTGGGCCTTAAAAGTGGAGATATTTCGTCTTCATCACTACGACGAGGAAGAGAAGGTAGCCATGGCATCCTTTGAGTTCCAATATTATGTTCCCATTTGGTGGGAGCAAATCATCGAATGACGCCGAGAGAAAGGCGAACCACCAATCACAACTTGGACACAAATGAAGGATGCCATGAGAGCCCGCTTTGTGCCTACACACTATAGCCGTTATCTCTTCAAGAAGCTACAACTCCTCAAGCAAGGCACAAAGTCGGTTGAAGACTACTTCAAATAAATGGAGATTGCCATGATTCGAGCCAATGTCAAGGAAGACGACGAACAAACTATGTTGTGTTTCTTGAACGGACTCAGCCATCCTATCAAGGAAATTGTGGGTTTCCAACTATACTCCAACCTCCTCGAGCTAGTGCACCAAGTGACCAAGGTGGAGCGACAAGTGCAAGATGACTTCGAGCACTCCAAGTACTCTTCCAAGACCTACGGTTCATATACTCAAGCTTCCACAACCACGACACCTCCAATAACTACTACTCGAGCTTCACTAAGCAACGGCGACAAAGTCAAGTTCCAAGCAACCAATGACTTCTTCGAGTCATCCTACCACAAGAAACTACAAGCCAAGAGCTTCATCATCTACTACTCCAACAGATACTACTGCCAAGACAAGTTCCATCCAATGCTTCACTTGCCAAGGTCATGGCCATAAGACATAACAATTCCCCACATGAGGTGCCATGATCGCCAATGATGACACCTACGACTCCATGAGCGAAGAAGAAATGGAAGAACTTGAGTACGTGGCCATGCATCGTCAAGTGAATGAAGATGAAGACGCTCAAGTCTTTTGTGACAATGATCCGAGCCCCGCTCTCGTTGTCTCCAAAGTCTGGACAATTCAACACCAACAAGACAAAGACCAATGATGCCATATCTTCCATACCAAAGCGGGCATCAATATGTTACGTCAAGGTCATCATCGACGGCGAAATTTGCCACAATTTGGGAAGCGACAAGTTATGCTCCAAGCTACAATTGGTCAAGAAGAAGCACCCTCGCCCCTACAAGTTCCAATGGCTAAGTGACTCCGGCACCATTCAAGTGGAGCACACCGTTCAAGTGTCCTTCAAGATTGGTCCATACAAAGACACATTGGAGTGCAGTGTGGTACACATGTCCGTGTGACATCTCCTTCTAGGACGACCTTGTCAATTCGACCGCGACGTCATCCACAACGGACGGACCAATCACTAAAACTTCAAGATGAAGGGCAAGGTACGTGCTTCGACCCATGCCGCCAAGTCAAGTCATCGCCGACAAGTAGGCTTCAACCCATCGTGGAGAGACTAGTGAGCGAGCGAACCACCAAAAAGAGAGTGAGCGTCACAAGCCAAAATTGAGCGACTCCACGATGAGCGACAAGAAAAACATAGTGCTTTGAGCCACCAAAAGAGACATGAAGGATGTGAGTGAGAGCCCATCGAGTATTCTTCACTTTGTACTTGTGTGCTAAGATGAAACGGTGTGGACTAATACTTCATAATACTTCATAACATCTACCTTTGGTGTTGTCTCATTTGTTGCAGGAATTCGTTGACGTGTTCCCCGAGGAGCTAGCTCTGAGACTTTTCCACTTCGTGGAATTGAACACCGCATCGACCTCATTCCCGACGCACCTTTACCGAACAAGGAACCATACCGCGTAAACCCCGACGAGACAAAAGAGATAAAAAAAGGCAAGTACAACATCTCATGGAAGGAGATGGAAAACGGGTATGTGCGTGAGAGCTTAAGTCAATGTGTCATTCCGATAATTCTTGTACCTAAAAAGATGGTACTTTTCGCATGTGTTTTGATCCCATCAATGCTATCACCGTTCAGTATAGACACCCCATTCTACGCCTTGATGACTTGCTAGATGAACTTAGTGGAGCCACCATTTTCTCAAAAATAGTCCTTAAAAGTACCTACTATCAAATTCGCATGCAAGAGGGTGACGAATGAAAAACGACTTTCAAAACCAAGTTTGGTTATATGAATGGTTAGTCATGTCAATGGGCTTATCTCAAGCGCCTATCACTTTTATGCACGTCATGCACTATGTTCTTCGCAAATATATTGACATTTGTGTTGTGGTATACTTTGATAATATACCTGTGTTTAGTCAATCTCTTAACGATCATATCAAACATTTTAGGGACATCTTGCAAGTTCTTAGAAACAAGTGACTTTATGCTAACATGAAAAAAATGCACTTTGGTGTTGATAAGCTTGTTTTCTTGGGCTTTGTTGTCTCTTCTAAGGGTGTTCACGTTGATGAGTCTATGATTGACGCTATTAAAATTTGGCCACAACCAATCAATCTAACATGAAAAAATGCACTTTGGTGTTGATAAGCTTGTTTTCTTGGGCTTTGTTGTCTCTTCTAAGGGTGTTCACATTGATGAGTCTATGATTGACGCTATTAAAATTTGTCCACAACCAACCAATTTGCAACAAGTGCGTAGTTTCATTGGCCTATCCGGTTTCTATCGTCGATTTGTTAAGGATTTTAACACTATTGCATAACCATTACATGCTTTGAGTAAGAAGAATGCACCCTTCATATGGGACCCTCCCAAGCTAGCGCATTTGATGAGCTTAAGAACTTGCTTATACATGCTCCATTTACTTGCCTCACCAAATTTTGAAAAAAACATTTGAAGTGCATTGCGACGCTGGTGGTAATGGCATAGGTGGCGTGTTGATGCAAGAGAAGCAACCGGTTCCTTATTTTTAGTGAAAAACTTTTCGGCGCACAACTTAAGTATCCGGTATATGATAAAGAGTTGTATGCTTTGCGAGGAATAAGCTCCCGACGTCTCTCAAACTCACTTTTGTCTCCCTTCTCCTCCACTCACATCTGCATTTTGCAAAAACTATCTCCTCCATTCCTCTTTCCTGCTCTGCGAATCTCTGCGAATGACTTACTAGGTGTAGTAGTATCATGTTTGCTCCATGTCAACTTTTATAGAAGTTTGGTCATGGTTTGGTCATGGGCTAAGTGTTTCGCTAGCTGAAGGCTACTGATTCAACATCGTGGCTATGAGCAGCGAACATGTAGCTTCCCTCTGTGGATCACTCATCTCATATCTTGTAGAGTTATGGTGCTTTATGAGCTTCAGCACTAAGCAGCAAAAAGTGCACATACCAGGTTAAACTGATCATAGTGGGAGTAACATAGATAATAACATAGATGTCATATACAAAATTATGAGGTAGCAAGTGGTTTATGAGAAAAGAGGCAAATAAAGTACTACGCAGTTCTAGGTTGAGGATTTAACTATCTAAATATGTATTATATGTGACAAAAAATATATATTTAGAAACTACATCCTTGTAGAAATCTAGTGATGTACTTTTCATAACATATAACACATATTTAATTGCTCAAATCGATGACCTACAACTACGCGAATGACTTATTCACCTAGACGGAGGTAGTAACATAATATGTTACCATCACATAGCGCTTCCCAATGCAAAATGAATCTACAAAGCAATAAATGAACACATCTATATTATCACATATATGACACTATCTACTATAAAGGTAGTAACATAAACTAGTAACATATGCATATTACTAGTCTAAGTTACTCTTCACTATGACCAGCTAACTTAAGTTGCTAGACTTTTTAAGACTGCCCATAGTGAAAGTAACATAGGTAATAACATCACCCATACCTAGACAAAACAAATGATGACAAGTAATTAACGAAGAAAGAGAGATATGTGGTACTACCTCCGTCCTGGTTTATTAGCCTCCTTTATAATTTGTGTCAAATTTTGACCAAACATTGATCCATGTCAACAAAAATTATATCGTTGGATTTGTATTTTAACATATTTCAAATGATATAACTTTTGGTAACATGCATGAACATTCTTTAGTTAAATTTATGGTTAAAATTTGACACAAAATACAATAGGGACCAATAAACTAGGACGGAGTAGTAACATAGCTAGTTACTCATCACACATACCAAAACAAAATAAGTCTATAACATAATAAATGAAGTGTTGCATGACAACACACATATAATACTTTCCACTATAGAGATACTACTCCGTCCTAATTTGTTGGTCTCCTCCGTAATTTATGTTAAATTTTGACCAAAGATTTAACTGATAAAATGTTAGTGCATGTCAGCAAAAATTATATCATTGGATTCTTATTTGAACATAGTGTTTAATGATATAATTTTTATATCATTGGATTCTTATCTGAACATAGTGTTCAATTATATAATTTTTTGTGCATGCATAAACATTTGTTAGTTCAATTTACGGTCAAAAATTGGCACAGAATACAATGGGGACCAATAAACCAGGACGGAGGGAGGCAGCAGTAGCATAGGGATCGGTCTAAGTTACTCCCAACTATGACTAGTCGGCAATCCAACTGTCATTTGCATGGCAAAATGAATACTCTACGGCATGCTTAATTACTCAGATAGTGTAAAGACCAAAACCCAGTAAAGTCTCCAGATAGTGTAATCTCAATTCATCTCATAGCCTGGGAGTACTACATTCAGCTCACTCATAATCACAAGTGTAATTAATTAATTGCAGAATCTTCAAACGATGATAAGAGTGGTGCAGTGATCTACTATCCATAATTAACACATGTCCTCATTCATTTCAGTGCACACACAAGCGATCAAGCTAGCATGTACTAACAGTAGTGCAGTACCAATCCCATCCCTCCATTACAAATTACTACAAGCAACATCCAACTGTTCCTCGTGTCATAGCAAAGCTGAGTATAATTACTGAGAAACTGCTGATCAAATGATCCTACTTCTCTTCAGCTTCCTTCCATTTCATTCTGTTTTGGGTAAATGACCAGCAATGGAATTGTGATTCCTGTGTGACTAGACTAGTAGTGGTATTACAGAGAAGAGAGCAAACAGAAGCAGGTCGATCTTTGGGAGGGGTCAGACCTCGTCGCCGAAGTGCTGCATCTGCACGTCGCTGGCCTTGAGCGGGACGTAGTCGCCGAGGTAGACCTCGAGGTGGTCGGAGATGTTGCTCTTGTCGATGCTCTCGTGGTGGTAGCTCTTGCACACCAGGTACACCACCGTCTGCACCACCAGCGCCACCATGACGACCGAGCACAGCGCAGCCAGGATGACGAGGCCAAGGAGCAGCCTCCCTCCCGCGCCGAGACCGTGGCGCGCGCCCTGGACGATCCAGGCGCGGAAGGCGAACTCCACGACGATGAAGACGATGTTGAGCGTGACGAAGATGATCACGACGGTCCAGAGCTTCCCCTGGATGAGTGCCTTGCTCTTGCGCATGGCCTGGAACCCCTTGTAGTCCTCGAGCACCGAGACGACGCTGGCGAGGTGCCAGACGACGCTGAGGTAGACGAGCCCGACTAGGTAGGCGACGATGACGACGAAGGCGAGGAGCCCGGCGAGGGTGGAGCCATTGTCGACGGCGACGAGGAGCGCGATGAAGACGACGGCGAAGACGAAGTGGTAGGCGAAGAGCAGCGCGAAGGCGGAGAGGAAGGTGGCCGCGAGGCGGCGCCAGACGCGGGGCACGACGGAGAGCACCCGCGGGAAGGTGAGCGCGTCGTGCTTGGCGGAGTAGACGGAGGCGACGGAGAAGACGGCGGCGGCGGTGGAGAGGAGCGAGAAGAGGAGGAGCGCGAGGAGGTAGGCGGCCTTGAAGAGGACGAGGGCCGCCCAGTCGGCGCCGAGCCGCTGGAGGATCCGCTGCTGGGAGGCGGTCCCGGGGGCGGAGGACTCGAGGGCGGAGTCGTCGGAGTCGATGGTGGAGAAGAGGGCGTGGGAGATGGCGATGTGGGCGAGGAAGAGCGCGGAGAGCGGGAGGACGAAGGCGGCGGCGATGCGGGCGTAGAGCGGGCGGTGCGCGCGCAGGATGGCCACCGACTCCCGGTAGATGCCGACGGGGCCCAGGAACTGCAGCTCCTCGGGCTCGCACTCCATGCCGGAGCTGCTGGCGGCGGAGATCCGAGCTGGGGGGAGCTGGTGGGGAGGCCGGCCGCGTGGGGAATTGGGGATTGAGGGCGTAGCTGGCGTGGAAGGGGAGGGGGATTTGGGGATTTTTGGATTCTTTTGTTCGCGTGGGAAGGAAAGGGAAGGCTGGAGAAGAAGCAAGAGCTCGGCGGATTTGGGGATTTTGGGATGGTTGACGTGCGCGACGAGTTGATTGGGTCAAGCTGGGTAGGCTGAGTGGCGAAGCAAGCGACCCGTCACCCGTCACCCGCTTGCAGTCGCGGAAACCGACCGACAGCCCGACGAATGAAGCGGGGCGACGCGTGTTCCTTGCTTCCGCGAAATGACGGGGTTTTCTTTTTTCTTTTTTTTATGAAAAAGCTAGTGATCAACCGATCGATCTTTCCTTTCACATCCACAACGTCTAGGCTTGACACATGTCTTAATGGACCAGCGCACCGCTTTTCTTCTTCATCCCTATCTCTAATGAAATGGCGCATATATTTATCTCTCCTATCCATGCGTTGAATCTCATCTGACCATGCAGAGCGCTGTGTATTGCAGTTCTTGCAACTGCACTTGTTTCAAAAAGTCATACCGCAACAAAAAATGGGGGTGATGCAGAGACAACGTGTGAGGTACTTACTACTACTTCGCTCGATCTAGGGTTTGAGTGGAAGATTGAATAGGAATTTGAATTTAGATAGAGGATTCCTCCCAGCCACCCACACCTCTATCCGTCATCACAATACAGCTCGGCCGAAGCCATCCAAATCCTAGCCAATTTAGAGAAGAAAGCGTCAACGGCTATATATCGTACACCCGCTCAGCGGGCCCAGTCTGGGCTTGCAAGCCACTGGGGAGGCCTCTTGGGTCGGTTCGATCTGGGCCGATTCTGGATCACTGTAGACGTCTTGCTCTTGTCGGCAATGGCGCTACTGCTCACCATCCAACAGACGAGTGCCTCGTTATCCATCGGTCGCCGACACCCCTCCGTTGAGAAGCGGCTTGTCCCCAAGCCGGCGCACGGGAAATTTTCTGACGCAGAGAATCGGTATCTTCCCACGTAGCTTCCTCCAACGAAGTATTACTCCAATGTACGAGCCCTTGAGCAATGGTTCGCTTGCCGCTTTGACGCACTCGTTTCTGCAATATCTTGACAGGAACCTGCAAGAGCAGCAGCAGACGGGAGCACTTGCTGGACGGTGCAGTTAGGGTGAATAACTTGTTTAAGTCGTGAAACCTGAAAGACATGGTGAATTTTACTGTCTGTTGGGAGTGCTAGGCGATAAGCCACTTCCCCAATCTTCTCCAACAATTCATATGGCCCAAAATACTTGAATGCTAGCTTGTGGTTGGATCGGTGAACCACTGAAGATTGAACATAGGGTTGAAGCTTCAGAAAAACCTTATCTCCCACTGCAAAATGTCTCTCTGTACGATGCTTGTCTGCCTGATGTTTCATGCGCTGTTGTGCTCTCAGCAAATGTTGTCTGACAGATTCGACCCCCACCTGTCTTTCATCCAACCACACTTGAATATCCACAGGAGCTACAGAATCTGATGCAGATATACCAAAGTATCTTGGAGGGTGCCCATAGAGCACTTCAAAAGGAGATTTCCCTACAGCTGAGTGCCAATTAGTGTTATACCAGAATTCACACATGGGAAGCCATTTGCTCCATTTGGTAGGGTGAGAACTGATGAAGCTGCGAGGATATCCTTCCACTTGTTGATTAACTCGCTCTGTTTGTCCATCAGTGGCTGGATGATAGGTAGAACTCATGTTGAGATAAGCTCTAGTTCTTTTAACCAATATCTGCCAAAAAGAACTAGTGAAAATAGGATCTCTGTCTGACACAATAGTTTCTGGCATTGCATGGAGTTTGTACACGTTATCCAAGAAAATTTCAGCCACTTTTTGAGCAGTGTAAGGATGTTTGATGGGCATAAAATGACCATATTTAGTGAACTTGTCAATAACTAGCAGAATGCAGTCATATGAGATGGAAGAAGGCAACCCTTTGATAAAGTCCATTGTAACAGTCTCCCATGCTTGTTTAGGAACTGGTAATGGCGAAAGGAGTCCTGGATAATTAACTCTTTCTGCTTTAGATTGCTGACACACCATACAAGACTGCACCTTCTATCTGATAAACTGCTTCATACCAACCCAGCGGAACAGAGAGTGTATTCTTCTGTAAGTGACAGGGAATCTTGAATGCCTTCCTACTGGGCTATCATGGAATGCAGAGAATATTCGAGCATGTATATCAGGATGATTACCAATCCATATGCACCCTTTATATCTGAGTATCCCCTGGATTAACTAATATTTAGGCTTGGCATTGGGATCAATAGCAAGTTGTTGCAATAGTTCAATTGCTTTATCATCATGTTCATAACTAGCAACAATTTCCCCCATCCACACAGGTTGGGCTCTGGATATACTAAGTACTTGTGAGTTGGGTGGCCTTCTGGACAAGGAATCAGCAGCTGAGTTTTCAATCCCTTTTTTGTACACAATCTGATAATTAAGTCCCATCAGTTTTGTGAGAGCCTTTTGTTGCCAAACTATGTGAAGTTTCTGGTTCTGCAAATGAACCAAACTCTTCTGATCAGTTCTAATGGTAAATTGTTGCACATGCAAATAAGGTTTCCATTGTTCAACTGCAAGGAGAATGGCCATGTATTCTTTCTCATAGACAGACAGAGCTCTATTTTTTGGTCCAAGTGCTTTGCTGACATATGCCAGGGGATGGCCCTCCTGCATGAGCACAACCCCAATTCCTTTTTCACATGCATCTGTTTCAATGACAAAGGGCTTCTCAAAATTGGGGAGAGCTAAAACTGGTGCTTCTACAAGTTCTTTCTTCAGGATAGTAAAAGCTTGTTCTGTAACTGTGGTCCACACAAAGGGAACCCCTTTCTTAAGTAATTCTGTTAGAGGCCTGCTAATGATGCCATAATGCTTAATAAATTTTCTATAATATCCACTAAGCCCTAGAAATCCTCTGACCTCCGTCACATTCTGAGGAACTGGCCACTGTTGAACTGTCTGAGTTTTACTAGGGTCAGTAGCCACGCCAGCAGCACTAATGACATGCCCTAGATAAGCTACCTGCTGCTGAGCAAAAGCACATTTGGACAACTTAACATGCCATTGATCAGCCTGCAAAATGGAAAGGACTTGTCTGACATTAAGGACATGCTCTTTATAAGTTTTACTGAACTCCAGTATATCATCAAAGAACACCAGAGTGTTTTTCCTGTTCATTGGAAATAAGGAAGTGTTCATTGCTCCTTGAAATGTGTTTGGCCCACCTGTAAGACCCATGGCCAGCACTGTTGAAAGTGCAACTAATCCCCGGGTGGTTTTGGTAATTAATAACAACATATATATCATTGAACTAATAGTTACTTGAGAATCATTTCAGAGTTCAAGATATGGGTATGGCAAGGATCAAGAAGTGGACCCCCAAAATGCTAAGGCAAGCATTGGCAAAAGCTCAAGACTCCATTTTTGGTTTAGTGATCCAAGATCACATTGAGTCCATAGGAAAAGCCAATACTATTAAAAGGGATGAGGTTATGATGATGATCCGTTGCTCAAGTGCTTAGTGATACATCTCCTAAACTATCGACAACTTTCACCGCCATATACACTCATAAGTAGTCTCGGTCCCACCGATATTCCAAACTCACCACACCGAGATGAACCACCTCACCATAAGCCAAACCCTAGTAAACTCGGATTTTCCAATTCAACTCGGTCTCACCGAAACATGAGTTGCCAAGCTTCAGAATCTTCGTCATCAAATCGGTGTCACCGAGATGATGAAGTCGGTCCCACCAAACGGCATGCTCTTGTCATTGCACTAATCGGACTAACCGAGATTGTATATTCGGTCCCACCGAAAATCCCAACGTTCACATTATTTGAACTATCGGTCTCACCGAGTTGTCCACTTTGGTCCCACCGAGATTGCTCAAATGTGTGTAACGGTTGGATTTTGTGTGGAGGCTATTTATACCCCTCCACCCCTCTTCATTCGTGGAGAGAGCCATCAGAAAGAACTACCACTCCTACCTTACATTTCGAGAAGAGAACTACCTACCCTTGTGTTGAGATCAAGTTGCTCCACTCCCACCATATGAAGCTTGATCTCTAGCCTTCCCAAGTTGCTTTCCACTCAATCCTTTCTTCCACCACAGCCAAATCGGTGAGGAGAGTTGAGTGTTGGGGAGATTATCATTTGAAGCACAAGAGCAAGGAGTTCATCATCATCTACAACATCTATTACCTTTTGGAGGGTGGTGCCTCCTAGATTGGTTAGGTGTCGCTTGGGAGCCTCCGTCGTCGAGATGTGGAGTTGAACCAAGAAGTTTGTAAGGGCAAGGAGATCGCCTACTTCGTGAAGATCTACCCCGAGTAAGGCTAGCCCTCCGTGGGCGTAGGCCATGATGGAATAGACAAGGTTGCTTCTTCGTGGACCCTTCGTGGGTGGAGCCCTCCGTGGACTCTCGCAGCCGTTACCCTCCGTGGGTTGAAGTCTCCATCAACGTGGAAGTACGATAGCACCACCTATCGGAACTACGAGAAAAATCACCGCGTCTCCAAAATTGCGTTTGCTCTTCTCCACCTCTCGTTACTACATGTGCAATTTACTTTCCGCTGCCTATACTCTAGAATTGCATGTGTAGGGTGATGCTTGACTTGATCATAATTGTGAATCTGCCAAAAACTGTTCTTTGTCAAAAGGCAGAATTTTTATCTTGTCAAGTAGTCTAATCACCCCCCCCCTCTAGACATACTTTCAATCCTACAACTGTAAATTCAAAGTGACCATGATGTGTTTGAAAAGCTGTTTTGAATTCCTCTCCAGGAGCAAGCCTGATCTGGTGATATCTAGCTCTGAGATCTAATTTAGTAAACCAAGCAGGCCAAGCTAACTCATCAAGCAGTTCATTAATTACAGGTATAGGATATTTCCTTTGATTGTAATAGCATTGAGCATTCTGTAGTCAATGACTAATCTCCATTCACCACCCTTCTTTTTCACTAACAGAACTGGGGAGGAAAATGGACTTGTACTGGGTCCGATCAAGCCAGCTTTGAGCATTTCATCTATTTGCTTTTCCAATTCATCCTTCAGATGGGGCACAATTCTATAAGGCCTGACAGAAACTGGTATAGCTCCTGGTATTAATGGAATTGTGTGATCACAAGTTCTTCTAGCAGGAAGGCATGTTGGTTTTTCAAACACTGTAGGAAATTCTTCTATAAGTTGCTGTATTTCAGGGGGAATTGGTAACTGTTCTTCTGACTGTACGGCAGATATAAACACGCAAGTATATGCAAATTCTTCTAGCACTGTGTTGTTCAGGGTCACCAATAAACCTTTGTGATGGAAGGACATCCACTTCTGAGCCCAGTCAACATACATAGGACTGTGATGAGCTAGCCAATCCAGACCTAAAATACCATCATAATTCTGGAGCTGAAGAACCCTGAAATCAGACTGAAATTCATGCCCATTACACCTCCACTTACAGCCCAGCAGTTTGCTCTTATATTGTATGGTAGTCCCCCCAGCCACGAGAACTGACATAGGTGCAGTGGCTGTCACACCTGGTAAGTTATTGTACTTATGATCAAGGAAGGAATGTGTGCTATTAGAATCCACTAGGAAATGCATGAGATGACCTTGCAATGAGATTTCCAACTTGAGAACTGGTGATTCAGGCTCTCTACCGACTGCAGCAGCAGAAAGTCTCATAGAATGCACTGAGGAAGGAGATTCAGTATCAGAAGTTTCAGAATCTTCAGACGACTGTGACTGAAGTTGCTCAATCAATTCCTGCACAAATGGAGTTGCACAGTGGACTTGCACACATGATCCCTTGCCCACTTTTCACCACAAACAAAGCAAAGGCCCTTAGACTTCCTATAATTCCGCAGTGCCGCCCATTTATCATCAGTACTGGCTGTAGATGTTGCAGTGGAAGGCCGTTGTTCGTCAGTAGATCGAATTCTGTTGACTGAAGGGGCCGATGATCTCTTCTGTGAAAAAATGTTCATAGGAGTACATCCTTCTCCCAATTCTTCATGTAAAAGAGCTAGCTCATATGCTGCATCGAGGTCCTTTGGCTTTTGCAGTGCCACTGCAATTCTGACACTTGGTTTCAAACCGTCAAGGAAACGGGTAGTGTAGTGCACAAAATTGGGTGCATCTTCGTAAGCAGTAAGTTGATCATACAGTTCAGAGAATCTGCCAACATAATCTTCCATAGTAGTGACTTGTGCAATGTGGAATAATTTGCGAAGTAGTGTTTGATGCTGGTTTCGGCCAAACCTGCTCTGTAGCACTGCAGAAAATTCAGACCAGGAAGAATTTGGCATCCTTCTGTGCACTGACTCAAGCCACCGAGCCGTTGTGCCCTCAAAGTGTGCCGAAGCTAGAGAAACCCATCGATGATTCGGAATGTTCCACAGGCGGAATTGATCTTCACAACGGTTTTGCCACAGCGTTGGATTGGTGCCATCAAATTTTGGTAACTCCATATGCAGGGAATAAGACGAGTGCTCAGCAGTATCCAAAACAGAGCAATCGCGGCCAAAAAAATTTCTGGGGGATGGATTGGGTTCACGCGCACCTCTGGCCAGGGGAGGAACATAGATGTTGTGTGACTTTCCCCGGTGCTCGTGGTCGAAGGCCACGACGTCGTTGATGGCACCGCCCTGACTTTGTTGAGACGGCGAACTCTCGCCTCCCTTGGGAATGGGCTCCGGGGAGTCCTTGCTCAGATCTGCCTTGAACTGCTCCAGATCTAACGCCAGCTCTTCGCGGATGCCGTCGGTCCGCGACGACATGAGGTTGTCGAGTGTGGTGTTGTTCTCCTTGATGAGCTTGCTCACGGACGAGATCAACAAGTCACTGTGGTCCTTCAGCTTCTGATCCACGTCGTTGGCAAGCTCATGGCCCAAGAGGTTGTAGACGGCGCGCCCGTCCGCGCTGAGACCCTCCATAGCTTGCCGATGTCGGCGGTCGCCGAATCGAGTCCGGTGGTGGTGCGGGGGAAACTCCAGGACGATGGCTCTGAATACCAGATGTGAGGTACTTACTACTACTTCGCTCGATCTAGGATTTGAGTGGAAGATTGAATAGGAATTTGAATTTAGATAGAGGATTCCTCCCAGCCACCCACACCTCTATCCGTCATCACAATACAGCTCGGCCGAAGCCATCCAAATCCTAGCCAATTCAGAGAAGAAAGCGTCAACGGCTATATATCGTACACCCGCTCAGCGGGCCCAGTCTGGGCTTGCAAGCCACTGGGGAGGCCTCTTGGGCCGGTTTGATCTAGGCCGATTCTGGATCACTGTAGACGTCTTGCTCTTGTCGGCAGCTGGCGCACCCTGTTCACCATCCAGCGTATCAGGAGTGCCCCTGTTATCCATCAGGTCGCTGACACCATGGGATGCTCTCTCCGTTGCAGCGGTCGGCGTTCTTGCAAGTTTTTGCAACAACAGTCTTGTTGCAGGAATACATATAAGAAGATAGAGATGTTGGGTCCTGTTGCAATGGAGGTTTTGCAACAAGAGTCTTGTTGCAGAAAAATAAGAGAAGACGTTTTGCATCAAGGGTCTTGTTGCAGAAAAATGAAGAAGAAAAAGTTTTACAACAGGAGTCTTGTCGCAATAAATTAAAGAAGAGAATATTATTGCAGCAAAGGTTTTGTTGCAGAAAATTAGAGAAAAAGAGATTTGTGTAACATGCCTCTTGTTGCAGAAAGTTAGAGAAAAAGAGATTTAGCAACAAGAGCATTGTTGCAGGAAATTAGAGAAGAAGAACAGACGGCTTGTGTTGTATAATCAGACGGCTCACGAGGCAGCAGATTTTTTGTAGCACTGCCTTTTTTAATTCCTATTAGCGGAAAAATTTGATCTTTTTTAGGGGTACTTGCAACTTTATTTTAAACTTAAATAAGGTTTGGGACCTCGTCCGCTACAATGTGGAGAATATAGTCCGGAGGAAAATCAAGAAAATAGACCGTACTTTCGTTGCTAACTCCCTCTCTAGCTAGACCATGCGCCGCAGTATTTGCCGAGCGGCGAACCCATGTAACTTTGTACTCCTGCCGAGTCCTCAAGAGTTCCTTAGTCTCCTCCACGAGCGGGCCAAACGTCGAGAGGTTACAGGTTTCCTCATTAAGCATGGTCACCACCTCCTGACAGTCAAGCTCGACGTGAAGACGCTGGATGTCTAAATCGAGCACCAGTTGCACGACACTCCTTGTCGTGAGTAAGTCCACAAGCTAGGGGTTAGCAGTACCCGGGAAGAAGATCGATGTCCCTCCTCTGAAAGAAACATGGTGATCCCTAAGGACCATGTGTAGGATCGAAAGTATGTCTAGAGGGGGGTGATTAGACTACTTGACCAAATAAAAACTTATCCTTTTCCCAATTTTAGTTCTTGGCAGATTTTAGCAACTTTGGACAAGTCAAGCAATCTTAACACAATTCAAGCAAGCATGCAAAGAGTATATGAGCAGCGGAAAGTAAAGCATGCAACTTGCAAGAATGTAAAGGGAAGGGTTTGGAGAGTGCAAACGCAATAGGAGACAAGGATGTTTTTGTCGTGGTTCCGATAAGTGGTGCTATCGTACATCCACGTTGATGGAGACTTCAACCCACGAAGGTTAACGGTTGCGTGAGTCCACGGAGGGCTCCACCCATGAAGGGTCCACGAAGAAGCAACATTGTCTATCCCACCATGGCCGTCGCCCACGAAGGACTTGCCTCACTAGGGTAGATCTTCACGAAGTAGGCAATCTCCTTGCCCTTACAAACTCCTTGGTTCAACTCCACAATCTTGTCGGAGGCTCCCAAGTGACACCTAGCCAACCTAGGAGACACCACTCTCCAAGAAGTAACAAATGGTGTGTTGATGATGAACTCCTTGCTCTTGTGCTTCAAATGATAGTCTCCCCAACACTCAACTCTCTCTCTCACAGGATTTTGATTTGGTGGAAAGAAGATTTTAGTGGAAAGCAACTTGGGGAAGGCTAGAGATCAAGATTCATATGGTAGGAATGGAATATCTTGGCCTCAACACAAGTGTAGATGGTTCTCTCTCAAAAAATGTAAGTTGGAAGTGTAGGTTCGTTCTCATGGCTCTCTCCACGAATGAAGAGGAGGTGGAGGAGGGGTATATATAGCCTCCACACAAAACCTAACCGTTACACACAACTTGCCAATCTCGGTGGGACCGAATTGATAAACTCGGTCGGACCGATTCAGCAAATCTAGTGACCATTAGGATTTTCGGTGGGACCGATATGGTTAGGGTTAGGGCATAACGTAATCTCGGTGAGACCGATTACACAAACTCGGTGAGACCGATTTTGGTAATAAGCTAACCAGAGAGTTGGTCAGGTAAACTTGGTGGGACCGATTCGCTCATTTCGGTGAGACCAAAATGTTATGAAAGGGAAACAAAGAGTTTACATTGCAATCTCGGTGGGACCGATCGCTCATCTCGGTGGGACCGAAATGTTATGAAGGGAAACAGAGAGATTACAATCCCATCTCGGTGAGACCGAGATCCCTATCGGTGAGACCGATTTGCCTAGGATTTGTGGCAGTGGCTATGACATCTGAACTCGGTGGCGCCGGATAGAAAGAATTGGTGGGGCCAAGTTTGACTTTTGGTTTAGGTCATATGTGGATGTGAGAAAGTAGTTGAGGGCTTTGGAGCATATCACTAAGCATTTTGAGCAAGAACCTCATTAAGCAACACCTCATCCCTCCTTGATAGTATTGGCTTTTCCTATAGACTCAATGTGATCTTGGATCACTAAATAGAAAATGTAGAGTCTTGAGCTTTGAGCTTGAGCCAATCCTTTTGTCCTTAGCATTTTGAGGGATCCACTTTTTTCATCCATGCCATGCCAATCATTGAGCTTTCCTGAAATATTTATCTTGAAATAGCATTAGATTAATGAGATATATGTTGTTAGGAATTACCAAAACCACCTAGGGATAGTTGCACTTTCAATCTCCCCCTTTTTGGTAATTGATGACAACATATAGATCAAAGCTTCGACAAATGATAATAAGAGTGAAAAACATCGTCGCTTTGAGAAGTATGTGAAAAGCAAGAGCTCCCCCTAAATTTGTGCATAGTTTAAGATTTTCTTTGGACTGCAAATGCACAATGAGTTAGGATCATGGGTTACTCTTCCATGTCACATACATCTTGGTGGTGCGCTCAAAATGATAGTAATTAAATACATGCACTCATCACCAAGCAAAGTGAATGATCATATAGAGATATAAAAGGATAATGTCATCCAACAAGCATTAAGGTAGCATATGATCAAACACATGATCATCCAATTATCACACAAAGGCATAGAGTATCTCAAACAAGCAAATAACAAAGTTCAACCACCAAAAACAAGAGAGAACAAAAATCAACACCCTCTCTCGAAGCCTATGATCTATACATTTTCTCCCCCTTTGGCAACAAGTTACCAAAAAGTTCATAAAAAATGCATAGTGCTAGATCGACTCTCGGGCTTGGTCTTCAGGTGGTGGTGTAGATAAAACTCCAAGGACGAAGGCATTAGTTGAGGTTGATGGAGCTGATGGAGTGGCTACTGGAGCTGGTGGCACTTGAAGTCGTTGGTGCGGTGCGCACGGTTGCTCGTGTCTCAGAATCGCACTACAAAGCAGATCTCTGACTTCCGGGCACTCTAGCAAAAGCATCAGTGATTGTATCTCAGTGACCTTCACATATAAATCATAGAACTTCTGCTCTATGATCCTCTCCAAGCTCTCCTGGTTTTGAGTCAGGCTGGCCAATCCCTTCTCAATCCTCAGAGTGGAGGCAATCAAGTAGCCAAGCTGATCTTGCTTGCTCTTCAGGAAAATCTGAGATGCCTCTTCAGCAGTTGGCATCTTTGCAGCCTTCTTAGCCCTTGCCTTCTCCTTCTTTTCTTGTGCTTGCACAGAAGATGGTTCATTCTCATCCATTACCATAGTGTTATCCTCAGAGTCTAGGTAGATGGGCATGTGTTCCTTGTCCAAGAGATATTTGCCAGTGCCCATCTTAGAGTTGATTAGCTCATGGATCTGTGGGGCATACCCACAACTTCTCTTCTGGTCAGCAGTTGTCCTCTTGATAGTTTCCACAATTAGGATCATGACTTTGAACTTTTGAGGCACATCAAATATATGAAGCATGCTAATTGCATGGCCTCTGATCATCTTGAGATCACCTGACTTTGGCAATAGAGTATGCCTGAGGATCCAGTTGATTGTTGGCAAACCTGACAGAAGGAATGTACTGGCCCAAATTTGTGTGTCTCAATAGCAGCATCTGGGATCTCTCTGTACATATGTGCCATGGAGTTGTGATCCTTCTTCTTCTTGGCATAGACATCCAAGTCATCCTCATTCTCCTTAGGAGCATTGATCAATTTTGCCCATTCTTCAACTGTTGATTGGTACCTAGTGCCTTCAGACATCTAGACAATCCTTCCATCTGGGTAGAAATGAGCTGTGGAGTAGAACTGCATAATAAGCTCATCATTCCACTTTGTGAGCTTCTGTCCAACAAAGTTCTCTACTCCACAAGACTTGAAACTATCATAGACTCAAGGATAGTGTTCTTCATTTTCCCTGATGTACTTCTAGTCCACCCATCTCATATCACAGACTATAGGCTTCTTGTCAAGCAACACTGTCTCATAGAAGTCCTGCTGTTCCTTTGTATGGAACCTGTAGTCCACATCAGTTCTTCTCCTGACTGCATAGGGATCAGTCAATCTCCACTGTCTGAGTCTTGCATCCTTCCTGAGCTTCATGTCCTCAGCTACTGGATGAGCATCATTGTGATCTGGAATTTTGGGCTTCAACTTCCTCAAGACATGTGACTCATCATCATCTTCTTCTTCTATAGCAGCTACAGGCACTGGGGCCTTGTTCTTCTCTCCAGCAGGAATATTCCTTGTATTCCTCTTGGGTGCAGCTTTGGGCTTTGGAGCAGCAGCTTTGGGAGCTTCTTTGGGCTTTGATGGAGCAGCCCCTGATCTTATAGCATCTCCCATAAGCTTTTGAGCTTTAGGTGCTGGTGCAGCAACCTCTTCCTCTTCTTCTTCAGAGTCTCTCCTCATAGAGGGCTTGCCAAGTACTTTGGCAGTGGTAGTTCTGACTCTCTTCTTCTTGTTGTCTTGGCCAGCAGCTTCATCTTCAGACTCAATGGTAAACTTCATGGTTTCACCAGTAGCAACCTTCCTAGGTTTGGAGGTGGGAATTCTCCTTGCAGGTGCCTTCTTCTACATCCCTGGCTTAGTGGCATCAGTTGTGCCATATTCCTTTTTCAGCACCTTCTTCTTGGAAGTGGCCTCATCCTCAACAGCCACATAGTCCTCATCCTCAGAATCTGAGGTTCTCTTCTTTCTGGCCCTGGTGGCTGCCTTAGGCAAGTTGATGGGTGTGCTCCTGCTACCATCATCATAGCTGCTAGAGGGACTAGTGCCCTCACTCATCTGAACTTGCTCCTCAGACTTGTTTTGACTGTCACTCTGATCTGACATGATGCAAACACTAACAGTAGACCCTGTGAATAGATATAGAAGAGATAGATGGGATGAGCATCACAAAGTACAGAGGTTTTTGCAAAAGAATGAGTCAAAAACTTAGTTTTAGTTTTCCACATAAAGCATTTCGGATCTATCGATTTGAAAACTCGGTGATACCGAAGTAGCTTTTGGAACCTAAACTAGTGAACTCGGTCAGACCGAGTCACAGTTCGGTGGCACCGAGACTGCTAGGGTTTCACAAAGTCCTGAACTCGGTCACACCGATTTGCAATTCTCGATCAGACCGAGAATCACATGTGCAATGGCCTTAGCCAAATCGGTGGAACCGATTTCTACAACTCGGTTGGTCCGAGATGATTTCAACGGAAACATAACCCTAAATTTTCAATCCACAACTAAACTATGGAGTTATTTCGCTGGATAGAGTGATCTCAATCGTGGCAAGATACATGGCAAAACAATGTGCTAGGAATCAGAGTGAGATTAGCACAAGGATCAAGTCCATACCCTAAGTGCGGTGATGGACCTGCTACGGCGGAGACGATTCCCGTTGACGGCGGCGGAGACCAGCGGCGGGAGGCAGCTCGCGACGAGGAGGACGATCCGGAGACCCAAGGAGGTAGAGCAGGCTGAGCGCGGGCGAAGGGGTTTGGCGAAATTTCTAAATTTTGGCCTGGGGATATATGTCGGAGTAATGGGCCACGGGTAGCCTCACCCGAGACCTTGAACTTATCAAAACCTTGGGCCGGCTTCGCCCCACAGTGACCCAAGCTGAAGCTCCGCCCTCCGGGGGCCGGCTGGCTCAACGGTCGGACACCGAACGACGGCCAACCAGCAGACGGCACCAAGAGCGGCCGGCTCCAGTCAGCCGGCCTCTAGAGAAGACGGTGTCGTATAGGCGGCCACCTGGTGCCCTCAGAGTCTGCGCCTCCATCAAGAGGAGGAGATAGGGCATGGCTACAGTGAAGCCCTCACACCCCGAATCTTGGGCTTGGGCTACGGTTCTGTCAGCGGAGATCTCCGACGACGTGCTCATCGCTGCCACTCCCCGACGCTATTCCGCATAAAGTGAGCCTGTTCCACGACGACCTATCGGTGCGCCCGCAGGCGCGGGCCCTATCGGGCAAAGGATATCCTAAAGACGGCGGATGCCGAACGGCCGAGACTTGGGAAAGCCGGCCTCGACAGCGGCCGCCCCTTCCTCGAAGCAAGTCGCCATTAACTCGATGAGACCGGTGTGGTTACTGATGATCCCCGCCAAAGCGGGGATCAGAGCCACACCGAAATGACTAAGCCAGCGCTATTAGCAAAGACGGCTATATTGAGCGGTCACCAACTGCATTCGCCAACAAGTGGAGCGGCTGTCGGCTCCGTGCAGACCGATTGTCCATGGGCCCACCAGGCGGCGGGCCCCAATAGTCGGCGGAGAAGCTGGAGGACGGAGACACTGACAGCCGGGCCCAGCACCCGGTCAGATTACCATTATACCCCTGGGGGGTAGGCCTATATAAACCCCCCAGGGCACCCATGCAAAGGGTTCACACTCCATTAGAACTAGCCACTCCCCTAGAGGAGGAAGAGAGCTAGCCTTGCCTTCTCCTACCTCTAGCACACAGCTCAAGGAGCACCTTTGTATCACTTGTGCCTTAGTGATCATGCGGAGACCCCGCAGAGCAGGACTAGGGGTGTTATCTCCTAGGAGATCCCCAAACCTGGGTAAAGTACGCCGGCGTTCGTGTCTACGCCTCATCCCGCTTCCAGGCACCGGCGACGTTCTACTCGCTCCCACCATGATAAGCCATCCATTGGCATATGTCGCACGCAACCCCCGACATTTGGCGCCCACCGTGGGGCGAGGTGCACCATCTCCCGAGACTCGCTCGGGCGGAACCCCTGTTCCTTCTGGCGAAACAAAGCCAGCCCAAAGACGCCCGACGGTGTTAGCCTCAACGCACTGCACGACGCGGAGATCGCCTGCGCGGCGAGCTGCCTCGCCGACCTTGTTGGCGAGATTCACCTCTCTGACGAGCCGGCCTCCGACGCGGGCACCGGCTGCCCCGAGAGCCGCCTCATCAACCTCCTCGACCAGCTTCACATCACCAGTGAGCCTGCTGTGGACCTGGAGTCTGTTGGCTCCACCGACCCGATGATCGTCGACTCCGACACGGCATCACTTGACGCGTTCCCCACCAATGTGGTGATCTACGACAAGCCGCCTCCTCGCGAGCACAGCGGCGGGAGCACCGTCACGGAGGTGCTTGTCATCAACAGTGGCAAGCGCTCGGCCGGAGATGCTCGAGACCCACTCGATGCAGCGTTGCGAGACCTGACGGCACCTATTCCAGAGGACGCAGACGCTGAGACGCTGGAGGCACACCGCGTCCAGCTCCTCGAAAGCGATGGCCGAATGGTCAGCATGCGACGCCTACCGGCGCAAGATGGACCGGGCCGTTGGTGGCACGCTGGCTCCTGAGGGGCCTAGCCGCATCTGCTCAATCCGGCAGCGTGGCGCGACCATCGCCAGCATGGTCGGGGCAGAACGCCCTGTCTACGCCACGCCTACAGAGAACATCCGGGCTGCCCAGATAGTGACGGACGAGCTGGACAAGTACGAGGGCGACAAGCGTCGCCACATGACCGAGCGAGTCCAAAGAGCTCCTAGACGCGCCGCCCGCGCGAAGACGGCCGCCGCCACGCCGTTCCGCCCAGCTGAACGATGAACCGCCGCCAAGACCACGACCACGCGACATCCGGACACCGATCGGTGGCGCTCGAAGGCGAGAACAGCGAGCCCGCCGCTACCGCAGCCGGACTCGCCTCTCCATCGAGCGCGACGAGGACGGACGCCCTCGAGCGGTAGAGCGGCGAGGCGACCACCTCCTCCTCTGCCTCGTGGAGCAAGGCATCCTACTCTGCCGCCTGTCACGCACCCGACACTCAGCGACCGCCTTGGCCGCCGAGAGGGAGTCGGAGAGAATGACGCCCGCCATCGGTTCGACCGCCTCAACTGATCCCTGGCGCTAGAAGAAGAAGACGCGCTGGGCCCGCCTTGCTTTGGCCCACGAATCCGAGATGAGCTCTTCCCCAAAGGGTTCACCCTCCCGCGAGATACGCCCAAGTACACCAGCTCCGTGAAGCCGGAGGACTGGCTGGTCGACTACTCCACAACCGTCAACATAGCAAACGGCAACAAGCGCATTGCCGTGAAGTACGTCCCACTCATGCTTCAGGGCACAACCCGGACGTGGCTTAACAGCCTGAATCCCCATAGCATTAACAGCTGGGTTGATTTCACCGAAGCCTTCATCCGCAACTTCACCAGCACGTACAAGCGGACTTCCAAGCCCCGACAGCTCTCCTTGTGTGTCCAAGGGCCCAGCGAATCGACTCGCGACTATCTCACACGCTGGGCCGAGCTACGCAACTCATGCGAGGGCGTGCACGAGGTGCAGGCAATCGAGTACTTCACCGCCGGGTGCCGGGAGGGCACCCTCCTCAAGCACCGACTTCTCTGCGACGAGCCTGCGACCCTCGATGAATTGTTGATCATCGCCGACAAGCATGCCACGGCCAACTCCTTCATGAAGGCGGATATCTTAGTTGACGCGTCCGGCAAGGTGGCACCTTAGGCCCCTCAGACTCCGGCTGGTGACACCAGTAGGCGACAGCATCCAAGTGACTACAAGTGGAAGGCCACCCAGCCGGCTTCCACCAGCTGGCAGGTGGCGACAGTCGAGGACCAGCAGCCGGAGGTACAGCCAGCACCCAAGCGCCAGAAGGGCTGCAAGCCCAATTGGTTGCCTGCATTTTCTTACGAGAAGACCCTAGATGCACCCTGCAAGTTCCATAGCGGCGCGAATCGTCCAAGCACACCACACGGAAGTGTCATTGGCTCACCAGGATAGCCAAGGGAGATGGACTCCTGCCTCCTCCGCCTGCCGGCCTGCCGCCTCCTCAGCCCCAGCAGCCGGCGGCCCGGCCAGTCGGTGCCATACAAGACGAGTATCCTGAGGAACATGGAGCTTATGTTGTGTTCACCAGCGTGGCCGATGACAGAGCAGCAGACGGCAGCAATAGCAAGAAGTACAAGCAGTGGCCTCAAATACTCCAGAATTCATGCATTGGTCTAAGAAGCCTATCAGTTGGATCAGGGCCGACCACCCAGAAGTGATGCCTTCCCCTGGTTCCTACGCCCTGGTTTTAGATGCGACCTTTGCAACGGAGAGGCGGGCAGCTCGTTTCTCCAGAGTCTTGATAGACGGCGGCAGCAACATCAATATCCTGTACCGGGACACGATGGAGAAGTTGGGAATCAAGGTATAACTCCTCCCGCTTGATCAGATTCCATGGCATAGTCCATGGCCTTTCCTGCTCACCAATCGGCAAGACTCAGATTGATGTTCTCTTTGGAGACAAGAATCATTTCCGCCGTGAGCCAGTCTGGTTTGAACTGGTGGACCTTGAAAGCCCCTACCATGCACTGCTTGGCCGACCTACTCTGGCCAAGTTCATGGCAGTCCCCCACTATGCTTACCTCAAGATGAAGATGCCAAGTACCAAGGGGATCCTGACTATAGTCGGAGACTACAAGAAGTCGACCGCCTGCGCCGCGGATAGCAGCCGGCTGGCCGAGTCCCTCGTGATTGCGGCTGAGAAGCGGCTCCTTGACCGGGTGGTGGCGATGGCAGGCAAGAAGCCAGAAATGTCACCCATCCCCACGTAGTCGGAGGTCGAGGGCTCGTTCAAGCCGGCAAAGGAAACAAAGAAGATACCCCTGGACATGGAGCACCCAGAGAGGCACGCTGTCGTAGGTGCCAACCTGGACAGCAAATAGGAAAGCGAGCTCATCGATTTCCTCCATGAGAATCGGGGCATCTTTGCATGGTTTCCCAAGGACATGCCGGGTGTTCCGACGGATTTCGCCGAGCACAAGTTACATGTCCCACATGACGCCAAGCCGGTCAGGCAGCCCTTGTGCCGCCTGTCAGAAGAGAAGAGAAGAGTTGTCGGAGAAGAGATAGCCCGGCTTCTAGCAGCCGGATTCATAATGGAAGTGTTCTTCCCAGAGTGGCTGGCCAATCCAGTCCTTGTGTTGAAGAAGAATAAGCAGTGGCACATGTGTATTGACTATACTAGCCTCAACAAAGCTTGCCCCAAAGATCCCTTTGCCCTGCCGAGAATCAACCAAGTGATAGACTCCACAGCCGGATGCGAGCTGTTGAGTTTCTTGGATGCATACTCAGGGTACCATCAGATAAAGCTAAACCCGGACGACAGGCTAAAGACCGCCTTCATCATGCCATTTGGAGCCTTCTGCTACCTGACCATGACGTTCGACTTGCGAAACGCCGGCGCCACGTTTCAGCGTTGCATGCAGAAGTGTCTCCTCAAGCAACTCGACAGAAATGCCCATGTCTATGTGGATGATGTGGTTGTGAAGACGAAGAAGTGTGGCACGCTGCTAGAAGACCTCAAGGAAACCTTTCAGAACCTGCGCTGATTCTAGATCAAGCTCAACCCGGAGAAATGCGTCTTTGGAGTACCAGCCAGCCAGCTTCTCGGTTTTCTGGTCTCAGAGCGCGGCATAGAGTGCAACCCTGTGAAGATCAAGGCCATTGAGAAGATGGAGGTGCCCACCCGACTGCTGGACATGCAAAAATTCACCGGCTGCCTGGCATCAATTAGCCGTTTCATCAGTCGGCTGTGCGAGAAGGCTCTTCCCCTGTACCAGCTCATGAAAAAGAACACTTTTTTCGAGTGGAACGACAAGGTGGACGAAGCTTTTCTCAAACTCAAGAAGATGTTGACAACCCCGCCTATCTTGGCAGCTCCGACTGAGAAGGAGCCCATGCTCCTCTACATCGCTGCCACCGGTCGGGTTGTCAGCACAGTCATAGTGGTAGAGTGCAAGGAGGAGGGCAAAGCATTGCCGGTCCAGAGACCAGTATATTACTTGAGTGAAGTATTGTCCGCCTCCAAGCAAAACTACCCACATTATCAGAAGATGTGCTATGGTGTGCACTTCGCCGCCAAGAAGCTGAAGCCTTACTTTCAAGAGCACCCAATAACTGTCGTCTGCACGGCTCTGCTTGCTGAGATCATTGGAAGCCGAGATGCTTCTGGCCGAGTGGCCAAGTGGGCTATTGATCTGGCCCCTCATAACATCTACTATGAGCCTCGCACCGCCATCAAGTCACAAGTGCCGGCCGACTTCCTCGTCGACTAGGCCGAGACCCAGTACTTGCCGCCAGTGCCAGACTCCACCCATTGGCGGATGCATTTTGATGGTTCAAAAATGTGCACCGGTCTGGGAGCCGGTGTTATCCTCACCTCTCCCAAAGGTAACAAGCTCAGATATGTGCTGCAATTCCATTTTGCCGCCTCCAACAATGTAGCCGAGTACGAGGCACTCATACACGGGCTCCTGCTTGCCAAGGAACTCGGCGTTCGCCAGATCATGTGCTATGGTGACTCCGACTTGGTGGTCCAACAGTCGTCAGGTGACTGGGTCGCCAAGGACACAAATATGGCAAGCTACCGCTTCCTCGTATAGCAACTCAGCGGATACTTTGACGGGTGCGAGTTCCTCCATGTGCCAAGAAATGACAACGAGCAAGCAGATGCCTTGGCACGGATCGACTTCACCCGGCAGGCGATACCAGCCGGCGTCGCCTTGCAGCGCCTCCTCAAGCCGTCTGTCAAACCATCACTAGAGTCCGACTCCACCTTCGTGCCGGCCCCTCCTGAAGCAGTCGGATCCGACTTGAGGACCCTGAAGCGGGCGCTGACTTCAAAGAAGCGGCACGGGACTGCAGCGATCGGCCGTGGACTTCTTCAAAGCAAAGCGGTCACGACTCCAACCCACCGCCTCCCGGCCCAACCGCCCTTGTGCAAGTTGCAGTCGTGGCAGTCGGAGAAGTGGCAGCACCCTCATGGGCTCAACCCATCCTCAACTTCCTGGTGAACAAAGAGTTGCCGACCGATGAGATCCTAGCCCGACAAGTGCAACGGCGGGCAGCAACATACACCATAGTCAACAAAGAACTGGTTCGGCGCAGTGTCACTGGTGTGGACTAGCGCCGCATGGATCCAAACTAGGGTCAAGCAATCCTCAAAGATATTCACCAAGGTGAATGTGGTCACCATGCGGCTTCAAGATCACTTGTTGCCAAGGCTTTCCGCCATGGTTTCTTCTGGCCGACTGCTCTAGAAGAAGCCAAAGAGTTGGTTCAAAAGTGCAAGGGTGCCAGAAATTCTGCTCCAAGCCACACTTGCCAGTTTCTGCACTCAAGACCATCCCCATTGCTTGGCCCTTTGCGGTTTGGGGTTTGGATATGGTGGGGCCATTCAAGATGGCCCATGGTGGCATGACTCATCTGCATGTCGCTGTGGACAAGTTCACCAAGTGGATAGAAGCAAAGCCAATCAAGAAACTGAATGGGCCGACTGCCGTGACTTTCATCACCGACATCACCACTCGGTACGGCATACCACACAACATCATCACCGACAACGGGACAAACTTTGCCAAAGGAGCCTTGGCTCGTTTCTGCGTGACGCAGGGCATCCGACTGGACTTAGCGTCCGTTGCCCATTCGTAGTCAAACGGCCAAGTTGAGTGAGCAAATGGCCTCATTCTGTCCAGCATCAAGCCCAGACTGGTCAAGCCTCTAGAGCGTTCGGCCGGCTGCTGGCTCGATGAGCTGCTGGTCATCCTCTGGAGCCTGCGCACAACCCTGAACAAATCAACCAGTTTCACGCCCTACTTCCTCGTCTATGGTGCTGAAGACGTCATCCCAACGGACATAGAGTTCGACTCCCCGCGAGTCACCATGTACACCGAGGCAGATGCCAAGGAGGCACGAGAAGACGTCATCGACCTGCTGGAGGAGGGTCGGCTGCTAGCACTCAGCTGGTCCGCCATCTACCAGCAGAGTCTGCGCTGATACTACATCGCAAGGTGAAGCCAAGATCCTTCCAAGAGGGAGACCTTGTGCTCCGGCTGATCCAACGAATCGCCGGCCAGCACAAGCTCTCGGCACCTTGGGAAGGTCCTTTCATCACCAGCAAGGTGCTGGGCAACGATTCCTATTATCTGATCAACACTCAGAAGCCTAGAGCACGCAAGAGAGACGACTCAGGCAAGGAGACGGAGAGGCCATGGAACGCAAACCTCCTCCGAAGATTTTACAGTTGAAAGCAGTATGTATCACACTACCTTTTGTATTATGTATGAAGACTCCGGGTCCCCCGAGAAGAACTCAGGGACTACCCTCCCTTTATCTATATGATAAGTGTTATGCCTATGAGTGTATATTGTTTTATTATTTCCGCCTAGCACCGGGTTCGACCAGTCTACCCGGAGGCTTGCCGCCTTCTACTATATGCCGCCTCCTGCAGCCGGACAAGTAGTGTGTTGGCACCAAAAACTTCCCTTGTCAGAAGCCGCAGCTCGCAGAGCGACTGAGTGGCGGGCAGGGGTTGCAAAACAGTGCCCACATGAAAAATGACTAAGGGAAAAATGCATCTAGTTGAGGCCGGCATCGCGCCTGTTCGGCCGGCTGCAGAGCAGCCGGCCGGCCGGCTTTTGCTTCTCTTGCCAACACTCCAAACGGCTAAGTACTTGCCCTCCCGCAAAAAGCTAAGTACTCAACCCAGCCGCAGTCCGCAGAGCGGCTGCTAGGCTGGCAAGAGGATAGCCAAGGGAGGGCGGCAAAGGGAAAAAACAAGGAGTATAAAGCAAGAAAAGTTAGAAGCCGGCAAAGCAAAGCATAAATTGCGATAAAGTATTTACATAGATAAAGACCTACCGGCATTCAACAAAGTTTGATATACACCCCACGGGTGGAATTGCGCAAATTTAATCAAGTTGTCCAGACTAGCAAGCAGGAAAAGAAAAAGATAAAACATCCTAGGGAGCAGCAGAAGACTCCAGCTGGATGTTGGGGTCAGTAGTGCTGGATGGTGCAGCAGAGGGCTCCGGCTCAACGATGGAGTCGGCGGTGCCGGTTGGTGCAGCAGGCGGCTCTGGCTGGGCGGTGGAGTCGGCGGCACCAGTCGGGACGGTGGAGGGCTGGATGGCAGAGTCGGCAGCGTCCGTTGGAGGAACGGGCGGCTGATCGATCTCCGCCCGGCCGCCTCCAGCAGCAATCAGCGCTTTGGAGCATGGATCATTGCTTGAGGCCCGGTCATGTTGAGGCTGACCATCCGCTCCAACCTCTGGCGCGTCGTCCTCGCTCTCCTTCTCCTCCTCCTCCCCTTCATCGCTGGAGTCGATGACTTTAGCCGAATCCTTGCCGTCCTCCAGGTTCAGCCCGAGCCACTCCAGCGGCGCTTCGGCGCCTTCCTCGACTATCTCCGGGATGAAGACGCTGGTGAGGGTGAAGTCGGCGATCACCGCCGCCCTGTTGATAAGCTCGGCTTCCACCGCCTCCAGCTCCTCCTGCGCCTCCAGCCGAAACATCGTCAACTGGGCTAAGTCTAGCCCAGGGTACCACACCTTAACGAACTCCAGGGCTCGGCGCGCTCCTGCCCGGGCTGTAGAGCCCTTCCAAGCCTCCAGGCGGCCGGCCGCCACCTCCGGCCAGTCGGCAGTCCGACTGGGGGTGCACGGAGCCTGCACGCTGGCCAGAGGGCGGAGATCGCCTAGGCCCCAACGCGCTGAAGGTGGCACAACATTTGATGGGCGGGCCGAAGACAGGCCAGGATGCTGAGGATTTGCTCGTTGACGGTCCAGGAGGCGTCAGCGGCAATCTGCATGCCTTCCGCCCTCTGCTCCTCGCGCTGGGCCTCAATGATCTGGTTTGCAGTGACGGAATGGCCCGGGAAGAAGTCTGCTCGGACAGAAGGCAAGGAAAGCCAAAGTCAAAAACTAGCAGTGGGCCTAGACAAGGGCCGACAGCTCAAAACAAGAAACAAAGAAAATGAAGCTCACCATCGACCAGGTCCTCGATGCTGCTGAAGCAGGCCGTCATCTGCGCCTCCTTGTCGGCCCAAACGGAGTGCTCGATCTCGAACTAGGCGAGGAGGTCGGTCTCCTTCGCCTTCGCCTCCCTCTGAGCCGTCTTGAGGGCCTCCGCCTGCTCCGCGAGTTGAGTGACTAGCCGGTCACGCTCCTCGGCCAGCTTGCTACACTCTGCCTCCTTGCCGCGTAGGGCAATGCTGGCTTCGCCCAGCTGCTGCTGCAAGGCGGCGTTGGCCTCAGTAAAAAGAGAAGAAGAAAGAATATCAACAAAGAGGGATGCACGATTGCTGGGAGATCTGGCCCGACCGCCAGCCAGCCGGTCGAATCTCGGGACTACAGCCATGCGTCTGATATCGTCGCCCACAGAGAAGAAGTTGCCAGCAAAAATAAAGTCACTAGGAAGATTCGCCCGATCGCAAGTCAATGGCCTGAACTCGAGGACTACAGCCCGTGGAGTCTTGCCAAATACTCGAAAGGAAATCGAAGCTTACTCCGGCTCTCAGACAAATGGTCGGTCTACATCTCCAGCTCCCGGACCCTGGAGTTGAAGGTGACCGTGCAAAGATTGTGGTAGTCCTGCAAGAGGGATATCAGATAAAGTCAGCATTTGGCACTTGAAAGTTAAAGTTCCGGACCGCCTGCTCAGCAGCCGGCCCGAAACTTGGGGACTACACCCAGTGGGTGCGCTTGCGCGCCCCCATGAAGAAAGCAAGAAGATTAAAATAAAGAGAAGCGAAGGAAACTTACGCGGATGGCTGCCCGCGACTCCAGGAATGCCTCGTTGCATCGCTTGAGGGCTTCGGCTTTGGCCCGGAGTTTGGCCTGGACGTCAAGGGACGCCTGGGCCAGGGCGCCCGCTCCACCTCCGCGTACCCAGCTAGCGGGCACGGCGCTGGTCGCTTTGGTGTCGGGGACCGACGAGCTCGCGGCACCGGCCTCCAGCAGCCGCGGTGCCGAGGCCGCCTTCACAAGACGGCGGCGCGCGGGTGTGCGGACATCAGGAGTCAGGTCCGTCACAACTACATCCTCGGCTGGTGGCACCGGCGGAGCGGCTGGCTACTCGTCCTGCATTCCGCCGGTAGGTGGTGGCGGCGACACGATGACGTCCGGCATGGCCACGTCGCCGCCCTCCCTCTCCATGACCGGCTGCTCATCGCCAGCTCCTCCAGACGTCGCCACAAACTCCGACGGAGGTGGCGCGGAGTTCAGAGGAGTCACGAGCAGTGGCTCCTGGTGGCGTGCAGCCTCTACAAGCCGCTCCTTCTCCGCGGCGTCGGCCTCTGCTTGCGCCATCTTCCTCGCCGCGGATGCGGCGGCCTTGTCCGCCTCCGCCTTCGCCAGGTGGTCGGCCTCTTCCTCACGCGCCTTCCGCGCATTCCGCTCTTGCGCCTCCCGAAGGTCGGCGGCCGGGTCGATCCGCCGGCTGGTGCTGGAGGTCTCCGCCGACCTGATGACTGAGGCGGCGGCCGATTTTTCGAGGGTGAGAGGGGCCCTGAGATGGGAAGACAAGACAAAAAAGTTTTTAGGCCAGATAGGCGAAGAGGTAGAAGTGTGAGAAAGGTACTTACGCTGACACCATGAGTGGCACCTTCGGCTGCCTCTGGTACTTGGCCACCTTGGCCGCGACTTCTCTCCGCCTGGTTGACGAGGCTTCTCTCCGCTTGGTTGCCGCGGCTGGGTTCTTGGGCTTCTTTGGCGCGTTGCCGAACAGGGCGGCGCCCTGCTTTCGCTTGCGCTTGCTGCCTCGGGCGGGCGGCCCGGTAGAGGGGCCTGCGCCGGTGTTGGCGGTGCTCCGGGAGGGGCGCGGCTCGTCTTCATCATCATCATCATCGGGCCAGGTCTCCACACCGCCGCCCTCCTCGGAGCCGCCTGCTCTGTCACCGCCGCCTGTTGCATCGTCCACCAAGGCGGCAGCCCCCAAGTCGGGGTCGTCTACATCGCTCACTGCCCGGTCCGGCAGGTAGTCACCACCCGGCCCCATGATGGCGGCTGTCGCCGCGGACATATAAATCTGCACTCCAGAAAGGAGTCGCGTCATGCCAAGATCAAGACTAAAAGACAGAACTGAAAGAAGAAATCGAGGGACTTACAGCAGGCGGCGGGTTGTCACGGGAATACGGATGCTTCCCGGACCGCCAGTCTTCCTCCGAAACCTTGAGGTCAGAGATCTCGTTCACCATCCTCGCAACCTCAGCAGTCGGCATCTCCCTCGTGCACAACCTACTCGGGTCGCGGTGCCCGCTCATCCGACAGATCAGATGAGGGCGGCCCTGGAGCGGGAGGACCCGGCACTCGACGAAGGCGATGAGGAGGTCGGAGGACACGAGGCCCTCTGACTCCTGGAGCACCCAGAGTTGGCTGATGGCAGCTGCCGCATCCGCCGACACCGGCTTCGGCTTGTAGCCCCAGTTGGGCCGAAGCCCGACTGGGGGCGGCCTCATAGGCCGGCAGGTTGATGAAGTCGACAGCCGGATCGACATTCTCGACATAAAAATAAGACTGCTGCCACAGTTTTACTGACTATGACAGCTTGATGACGGGGAAGGCATTCCTCTTCGCCGGCCGGCGCACGGCGACGAATCTGCCACACTCGGCCACCGAGTCCTTGGAGGAGGTGCCGAGCTTGCCATAGAAGAACGCTCCCCACAGCTCGAGTGTGGGGAGGATGCAGAGGTAGCCCTCGCATGCCGTGACGAAGGCGGAGAGCAGGGTCACGGTGTTGGGCGTCAGATGATGCGGTTGGAGATGGTTGAAGTCAAGGAACGAGCGAAGGAAACCGCTCACCGGAAAGCCGAAGCCGCGGAGGAAGTGCGAGCGGAAGGCGACCCGCTCGTTCCCCTTCGGCGCTGGCGAAATCTCCTCCGCCGGCAGCACCCGCGCCTTGACAAACGCCGCGTTGGGCATCCGGCGCGTGTCCCGGAGGAAGGAGATGTGGTCTTCAATCACCGTCGAGCCGTCCCAGTCGCCGCCCTTCTCGCGCGCCATGGCTTCAGGCGGGGCTGCCAAGGGAGGAGGAGCATGGCAGCAGCGAACGGCGGCAGCACCACGACAAGCACGGAGCAGCGACAGCAGTAATGGCGGAGAGAGCAAGAGGAGGAAGAGAGTGCGGGAGGAGGGCGCGCGTGCTCCGCCGCACCCCTCCCTCCCCCTACTTATAGCCCTTGGGCTATGAAGCCAAGGGGGCGGGGCATGGGATCGTGGGATTAACTGCGCCCACGACCCCCGACCCCCCGATTACCGCGCAAACTTACTGCGCCTTGAACGCTCGTGGGAATCGCAACTGCCCACCTTGGCACAGCGGATCTACCCGCGTGCCGAGGCCCGGTAGTGGCGGGCTCGGCCCACTGTCACGTCCCATCAGGAGTGTGGGATGGCAGGACGGCCGGGCTGACGTGCGCTGCGTGGCATGCTTGTGGCGGGCGGCGGCCCTGGGAAGCTTAGCAGGCACGCCACCTGTTTTCCCGCCTCAGAGTTCAAAATCGGCCGACAATCCCACCTTGTCAAAGCCAACTCCAGCAGACGGCATGCCGCAAGGCGGACCGAACAGTCTCCCAAAGCTCGGTGAGGGAGGAAGCCGTTGAGACTTTGCGGCCCTCGACCAGAACGCCTCACTGGCTTTGGGGACTACTGTCGGAGTAATGGGCCACGCGTAGCCTCACCCGAGACCCTGAACTTATCAAAACTTTTGACCGGCTTGGCCCCACAGTGACCCAAGCTGAAGCTCCGCCCTCCAGGGGCCGGCTGGCTCAACGGCCGGCCACTGGAGGACGGCCAACCACAAGCAGACGACACCAAGAGCGGCCGGCTCCAGTCAGCCGACCTCTAGAGAAGACGACGTCGTATAGGCGGCCACCTGGTGCCCTCATAGTCTGCCCTCCATCAAGAGGACGAGATAGGGCGTGGCTACAGTGAAGCCCTCACCCCCTAATCTTGGGTTTGGCGTGGCCACAGTGCCCCGTGCAGGCAGAGATCTCCGCACAACGTGGCACTGTTGCCACTCCCCCGTGACGTCATTCCAGACAGGCGGAGCCCTGTTCCCCATGACGACCTATCGGTACGGCCCGCAGGCTGCGGGCCCTATCGGGCAGTGACATCCCGGAAGACGGCGGATGCCAACTGCCGAACTTGGGAAAGCCGGCCTCGCAAAGCAATCGCCCTTCCTCAAAGCAAGTCGCCATTTACTCGATGAGACCAGTGTGGCTACAGTGATCTCTCGCCAAAGCGGCGGGGTAGAGCCACACCGAGCTCGACTCGCGTCGTGCTTAGCAGCGCTCGGTGGCGCCCACGAACTAGACCCGCTAGCGGTGGGAGCAGCCTGTCGGCTCCGTACCAGACCAGTCGGCGGGGCCCACCAGGCGGCGGGCCCTAGTAGTCGGCGGAGAAGCCGGAAGCCGGAGACCCTGACAGCTGGGCCCAGCACCCGGCCAGATTACCATTGTACCCCTGGGGGTAGGCCTATATAAACCCCCTAGGGCACCCATGCAAAGGGTTCCCACTCCATTAGAACTAGCCACTCCCCTAGAGGAGGAAGAAAGCTAGCCTTGCGTTCTCCTACCTCTAGCACACAGCTCAATGAGCACCTTTGTATCACTTGTGCCTTAGTGATCATGCGGAGACCCCGCAAAGCAGGACTAGGGGTGTTATCTCCTAGGAGAGCCCCGAACCTGGGTAAAGTATGCCGGTGTTCGTGTCTACGCCTCATCCCGCTTCCAGGCACCGACGATGTTCTACTCGCTCCCACCATGATAAGCCATCCATTGGCATATGTCGCACCCAACCCCCGACAATATATATAGCCTGACCCTATCGGCGTGACCGAGTGGAACAACTCGGTGGCACCGAGATGCATCACTACAAGCAGTTACTGCAACTCGATGTGACCGAAAAGTTCAAATCGGTTGCACCAAGATTGAAAACCTAGATCGACTTAGTGATCTCGGTATGACCGAAATGGATGAATCGGTCAGACCGAAATGCACAAAGAAGTTTTGGAAATTTAAGTCTATGACGAATCGGGGACTCCGAGTGCTCCTCACACAGAGTGGTTCATACCTGACTTGATCAAACTTTGTGATATAGCATGAATAGAGTTTGAGACAAGAAAAGCATAGATAGCTAGAGAGGGTTCTTAGGCATTCTTGTCCATCCACTTGGCAAAAGAAAATAAACCAAACAATCAAAGCAACAAGTGGATGTCCTCGAATGAGTAAATTATGCAACCAACATGCTCACACAATAAAATGGCAAATGAAATATGTGGCAAAGCGTGCACAACCAATCTAGCATCTATCAAGCAATTGCGATGACTAGGTCATCTATATATGAGTATATTGACTTAGGAGTCAAATGAGAACAGTTGATCATAGGTCATATTCATCGTTTAAGCACAAGTGGGGTTACCACTTTTACATAAAGTATTGTTGTGTTCACACCATTAGAGTTGCTTTAACTCAATTCTTAGAGTAAAGCTCCCCTAGATGTGAGATCCCCCCTAAGAGGGGTGAACTAACCTTGGGTTTTGTCAGTGATGACTTCATGTAGGTGTTGAAGATGTGGATGCTCAATGTTGATGTAGATCATTTGGAGCAATCCTTTGGAGTGAGTTGCACTTTCAATACCTACACGGGTTAGTCCCACAAGGAACAAACAAGGATATCCATAGACATAGAGTGATGCACACACAAGATGATGTCCATGAAAGCATTGGGTTACCTTGTCCCTTGTCTTACCAACAAGAGGGTTTGTGACTCCATGAACTAGTGCAAGATGTGGAAGTTGATTGCACTTGTTCTTGCCAAAATGATAAGAGTGAAGTATGTTGGCGTAGTCACCCTCAATAACTCTCTAGTTCTTCTTCTTCGGGATCCACACCATTTTGATGGGAATCCTTGGAGTTGTAGTCGTACTTGATGAAGTAGAACTTGATGTATTCTTGGGAACCCACTTGACCAAGGCCTTAGGAGCTTCTTCAAATGCATCAATCTCCTCTTGAAGCTTATCCTTGCCTTTTTGCTTGTGGTCTTGTGGTGGAATATCATCTTGATCTTGTGTCCCTTTGAAGGAAGTAGGATGTCGGGGGTTGGGTACGACATATGCCAAAGGATTGCTTATCATGGTGGGGGCGAGTAGAACATCGCCGGTGCCTGGAAACAAGATGAGGCGAAGACATACACGCCGACGGATCTTACCCAGCTTCGGGGCTCTCCAAGGAGATAACACCCCTACTGCTGCTCTGCGGGGTCTCCGCATGGTCACTAAGGCAAAGTGAGTACAAGGTTGCTCCTTGAGCTGTATCTGGAGGTAGGAGAAGGCAAGGATAGCTCTCTCCTTCCTATATGATCTGGTCTAGTGCTAATGGATTTGAACCCTTTGCGTGGGTGCCCTGGGGGGTTTATATAGGCCTACCCCCCAGGGGTACAATGGTAAAACCGGCTGGGCACGGGTCCCAACCGCTCTGCTCTCGAGCCACCGCCTTCTCCACCGACTCACTGGGCCCGCCGATCGGTGGGTCCCGCCGACTTGTTCGTACAGGGCCGACAATTTTGTCCGCCAAGGCGGTCTTGCCGGCTGCGATCATCAGTAGCCGGCTTCCAATGATGTCGGCTTGGTCATGGGGTCATGGCAACAAGGCCGCCACCGACGGGCGATCACCGCCGCCATTCCCCGTCGTGTCTCGGGTTAATGGCGTGTGGGGCCCGTGGGAGGGCCGGCCGACTCTGGGGCCGACTCCCACGGGTCCGCCTTGTGGCACTCTTGTCGCCTTCAGACTCCCGCCGACCGTGGGACCCGCCCGCCTCGGGTCGTCATGACAGCCGTCGTGAGGCTGTGGCTCCACCCCATGGGCCGATGTCGTGGCTGGCATGGCAACAAGCGCCACGGACGGAGATTTCGTCGAGACGGGCGACCGTGGCCATGCCTGCCCTCAATAAAATAGGGTGGTTGGAGTTGCAGGCCGACTCCCTATAGCCGGCTTCTTCGGAAGTCGCCGGCCAGGAGTCGGCTGATCTTGGAGTCGCCTTTGGGACTCGGCTGATCTTGGAGTCGCCTATGGGACTCGGCTGATCTTGGAGTCGCCTCTGGGACTCGGCTTATCTTGGAGTCGCCTCTGGGACTCGGCTTATCTTGGAGTCGCCTCTGGGACTCGAGGGGTGCAGCCTGCCCCGATGTCTTGAAAGGTTCTGGGACTCGGGTTAGCCTACCCTTGGCCCATTACTCCGACAGTAGTCCCCGAAGCTGGTGAGGCTCCGAGGGTGATACGTTGTGGGGCCTCAACAGTTTCATTCTTCTGATGGCGGAATCTGGGCCTTGCTTGCCGTCTTCCTTCTGGCCAACTTTCTGGAGTCGGACTCGTAGAGGGCTGTCTTGCCCCCTAAGGAATTTGAAAGTCGCGGCGGGAACCAGGCGGCGTGCCTGATACGATTCCCCGTGGTCGCTTGCTGCGGACCTGTCGCGCGGCGCCACGCGGTAGGGACAGTCTGCCCACCCATGCACGCGACGGGACAGGCCGTCAGGCGGGGCCCGCCACTACCGCGCCTTGGCACGCGAACGGATCCATTGCGGCCGTGCGGACAGTTGGGTTTCCCACGTCGTTACTGCGCGTAGTAACTTCGTGGGGTAAATCGTGGGGGCGGGGGTCCCGTCTTGATTAATCCCACGCCTCCCCATCGGCTTCTCGGCCACGGGCCTATAAGTAGGCGGGGAGCAGACGGCGGCGCACGCTACGCCCATTCTTCCCTCGCTTCCCGCCTCCTCTTGCCTCTTCTTCCTCTTGTCGTCGTCAAGATTAAACCACGCCGCTACCCGCAGCGATGAGTTTTTTCTCCGCGCCGCTGCTCTGCCAGGCGTTCCGCCAGGGACGGTTCGAGGTGGACGACGACCTCATCGAGCTCCTCAGAAGACGCGCTGGCTCCCCGGTGCGAACCTAGTGCGAGCCTGTGCCGCGCCGGTGAGGGAGATAACGCCGGCGCCGGAGGAGGGCGAGCGGGTCATTTTCCGCTCGCATCTCATGCGCGGCCTAGGGCTGCCGGCGAGCGGTTTCTTTCGCTCCTTCTTGGAGTTCAACGGGCTCCAGCTGCACCACCTCACTCCGAACACGGTGGTGCCGCTGGCCGCCTTCACCACCCTGTGCGAGGGTTTTCTTGGCGTTCTCCCCACCATCGAGCTGTGGGGAGAATTCTTCCAATCCAAGCTCGGCACGCACGTCGCTGGCGTGCCGCCCCAGTGCGGCGCCTTCATCGCGGTGCGGAGAACGGCAGCCGACAACCCGTTCCGCGCCATCCTGCTGATCAAGTCGGTGAAGATGTGGCAGCGGTCATATTTTTACGTGAAGAACGTCGCCCTAGAAGGCGACTGGGTCAATCTGCCGCACTACAAAGTCGGCGCGCCGGCTGGGAGGCTCCCCAGCTGGTCCCAACGGGCCAAGACGCTGACACCAGTGGCGCCGCCACGCCATCGCGCGACCTGCGCCGACGCAATGGAGGGCTCCGACCGCCGATTCTTGGCCGCCGTGGCGCGCCGAGTCCTCCCTCTCAAGGCCGACTCATCCGATCGGTCGATGAGCGACCACCGCGACCCGAGTCGGATGTGCACTGTGGACATGCCCCACGCGGAGGTGGCGAACATGGTGAACCACATCGCGAATCGCAGCTCATGGCGGATTGGCGCTCGCAAAGAGCCGCACTCGGCGCCAACCCCCGCCTGTGGTAAGTCGCCTTTCGTTCCTCTGCTTTTGCAGCCGAATCCGACTTCGATCTTTTTTGGTTTCTTCGAGTCAAACCCTCATGCAGCCTTCACCGGCGCCACGGGACCACCTCGCGAAGTTCGCCCCCATCGAAAGCAGAGCGACGCCGACGACCCCGACTTGGGGGCGGCGGCGATGGAGACCGACGCTGAAGGAGGAAGAGGAGGAGCAGGAGGCGGCTTCAGGCCCTCGGCCGCCTTCGCCGACTGGCCTGAAGACGACGCGAAGGGGAAGTCGCCCCGCGCCACCAGTCGAAGGTCGGCCAGCCGGGTGCGAGTTCCTCTACCGGCTTGGCCGGTCAAGTCGGCGTGAAGAAGCACCGGGCCGGGCCGAGTTCGCTCGGCGGCAAGTCGAAGAAGTTCAAGGGGGTGGCCGCCGCGACTAAGCGGGAGGAGGCGGTCGTGAAGGCCAACCGCTTCCGCAAGGAAGTGAAGAGGCCACCACGCGTCTCCGCGTAAGTGCTCCGTCTTTGACTTGTTGTCTTCTGTCGAATCTTGTCATAATTTCTTACATGCCTTCCTCGCTTCAGGGCCCCCCTTTCCCTTGAGAGGGTCGCCGTCTCGTCTGTCATGGGGTCGGCCGAGACGTCCGCCAATACTCGGCGGATTGACCCCGCCGCCGACCTTCGGGAGGCGACGGAGCAAAACGCGCAGGAGAAGCGCGATGAGGAGGAGGCCGATCTCCTGGAGAAGGCGCGGGCCGAGAAGGCGGCGGCCTCTGCCCAGAAGAAGCTGGAAGAGGCCGAAGCCGCCGTCGCAGCAAGACGGTGGGCCGAGGAGACCGCGCACCGCCAATCGGCGTTGCTCGTCATCCCGCTGAACTCCGCACCGCTGCCCCCGGAGTTCACGGGGCAGACTGGGGAAGGCGGCGGGGAGAACTCCATCATGGAGAAGGACGGCGGCGAGGCCTCCATGTCAGACACGGCCGTGCCGCCACCGCCACCTCCGCCGCTGTCTGGGAGCGCGCATGGCAAGCAGCCAGTGGGCCCGCCGGTGCCGCCGATCAAGACGCAGGCCGCGGCGGTTGCTCTTCAAGTCGCCGCTTAACGCTGGCGCTTGTCTTGAGAAGGCGACTTCGGCGCCACGTCCCTTGGAGACTGGTTCCGCCAGCTCGGCCATCCCCGACGCCGAGGCGACGAGCACCGCGCCCGTTGGGTGGGTGCGAGGAGGCGGTAACGGCCCGCTGAACCAGCGCCTCGACGCCCAGCGGTTGCAAGCCGAGGGCGATGCCATCCAGAGCTGCACCAAGGCGATCCGCGCCGCGAGCAGCTATCCGGTATGCTTTCTCTTTGACTTTGTTTTTCTCCGTGGGCGCGTCAGCACTCCACCGGGTGTAGTCCTCGAAGTTTCGCCGGCTGCCGAAAGCAGCGGCTCGAACTCCATCTAGCGAAGTTCCAAATATTTATCTTTGTCTAAAATACTTGTTACAGAGTATCATAACCTCCGCTACCGCCTTCAACCGCAATGTTGAGGAGCTGGGCAGCGGACCGCCAATTGTCAAGAGCCGAGTGAGTTTTTTCGCGGGCGCACCGGCGCACTGCTGGCTGTAGTCCTCAAGATTCGCCCGATCGAGAGATCGGGCCGATCTTCCTGGCGACCTTCTTTGTTGAAGACTTAATGTCTTTTCCTTTTTCGTTCTTCAGAGGCCAACGCCACTCTTCAGCAGCGGCTAGGCGAGGCCAATACCGCCTTGCATGCCAAGGGGGAGGAATGCAGCAAGCTCTCCATGGAGCACGACCTGCTGGCTGCGCAGCTGGCGGAGCAGAAGGAGCTGCTCAAGAAGGCGCAGGACGAGGCGGAGAAGAGAGAGACCGCTCTCCTGGCCGAGTTCGAAAGCGAGTGCTCCTCCTGGACCGACAAGGAGGCGATGCTGACCTCCGGCTTCCATGAGATCGAAGACATCGTCGATGGTGAGTTCCTTTACTTTCTTTCTTTGAGCCACTGACTGTAAGTCAGGCCGACTCCTGACTCTTTGTCTTGCTTCTTTTTTGTTTTTGGCAGATTTCTTCCCTGGCCACTCGCAGGCGGTCACTCGAGCCATCGAGGCTGATCGCGAAGCACGGAGAGCAAATGGCGCGGAGATCGCCGCCAACGCCCCCCTGACCATCGACGAGCAGCTTTTGAGCATCGAGACCCGTCTGCGGTCGGCCCATCAGCTGTTGCGCCGGCTTCAACGTGCCGGTGCCCAGCGATGCCGCCAGGGCGGACATGCCGGTTCTCACAGACTCCCACCGGAATGCCGATCGGCCGAGGTCGCACTGGCCATCTTGAGGCCCGAAGGGTTCCTTAGCCCAGCCGAGCGCTACTGACCTTGGAATTCGCCAAGGCTTGGTATCCGGGCTGGACTCGACCGTTGGCTGCTCCGTAGGAGGCCCAGCAGAGCCGGTGGTTGTGGAAGGCGCCTCGTCGAGCGCAGCAAGGGCGATTGCCGATTATACCGACACTCAACGCTTTCGCCCTCGAAGGGCCGCAACGGCGCAGGAGGTGCCGCTGAGTGGTTCGGGATGAACCCGGACTATGACGAGGACTCGGCGGAGGTGATCGGCTCAGCCGAGGCGGAGGACGGAGGCGAGACGGAGGCGCCAGAAGACGGAGCGGGCGACCAGCCTCAGCTCAACCGCTGGCCAAAGAATGAGCCGCGTCTCACCAAGCCGGGCTTGCGCCGGAGACGATTGCCGAGATCGCCCACCGCCACCCCGGCGCCGACACCGCTGCCTCCGACCTTCCAACCCGTCTGCCGCTTCTTATGCTGCCGTCTTGCCTTTATTTTATCTGCTTTAGTAGTCTTTGAAAAAACTTGTTAATTTGCACAATTCCACCCGCGGGGTGTATTTTGAACTTGGCCAAGGGCCTATGTTATGTAAATATCTATTCAACTTCCATCTTTCCTTGCTCATCGCTCTTTTGGCTTTTTTCTTGCCGCTTTCCTCGCCGCCGCTTTGCCGTGACGGACAACCGCTTCATGGATCGCCACTGGTCAAATGCTTGGCTACCTTAGGGAAGGCAAGTACTTGGCCTTTTTTAGAGTCTTTTAACAAGTTGGATATAAGGCGGCAAGCCGGCTACTCAAGAGTCGGCTTTGCGAAGAGAGGCTGGAAGCCGCCTTGAGCTATGTTTATGCTTTGTGTCCTTAGCCATTTTTCGTGCGGGCGCCCATTCTTCCTTACTCATTGCCCACCAACAGTCGCTCTGCTAACTGCGGCTTCTGACAGGAGACGGCTTAGGCACCGCACACTACTTGTCCGACTGCAGGAAGCATTTCATAGCGCAAGGCGGCGAGTCCCCGGGCCGACTAGTCGAACCCGGTGCCAAACGGCGTAACAAAGAATAGCATACTCGAAGGCATAATTCTTATCATACAGATAACAAAAAGGGCAGTCCCCGAGCTCGTCTCGGGGGCCCCGAAGTCTCGGTACTTTAATACAAAGGATAGCGTGGTACATACTGCATCAACTGTAAAATCTTCGGAGAAGATTTGCATTCCATGGCCGTTCCGACTCTTTGCCGAGTCGCTCTCTTATGCGTCTGGGCTTCTTAGTGTCAATCGTAGTAGGAGTCGCCGCTTCAAAGACTTTGTCGATGATGAAAGGGCCTTCCCAAGGCACCGACAACTTGTGCTGGCCGGCTGTTCGTTGGATCAGTCGGAGCACAAGGTCGCCCTCTTCGAAAGATCTCGGCCTGACTTTCCTGTTGTAGTATCGGCGCAAGCTCTGCTGGTAGATGCTGGACCGGCCGAGTGCCAACAGCCGGCCCTCTTCCAGCAGATCGACGCCGTCTTGACGTGCTTCTTCTGCTTCCTCCTCAGTGTACATGGTGACTCGCGGGGAGTCGAACTCTATGTCCGCCGGGATGACGGCTTCAGCACCGTAGATGAGGAAGAAAGGCGTGAAGCCGGTTGACTTGTTTGGAGTCGTGCGCAGACTCCAGAGGACGGCTGGCAGCTCCTCAAGCCAGCAGCCGGCCGAACGCTCGAGTGGTTCGACCAGTCGAGGCTTGATGCCAGACAGGATGAGGCCGTTTGCTCGCTCTACTTGGACGTTTGACTGCGGATGGGCAACGGACGCTAAGTCCAGTCGGATGCCCTGCGTCGCGCAGAAACGGGCCAAGGCGCCTTTGGCAAAATTTGTGCCATTGTCGGTGATGATGCTGTGTGGTATGCCATACCGAACCGTGATGTCGGCGATGAAAGTCACTGCAGTCGGACCATTCAACTTCTTGATGGGCTTTACTTCGATCCACTTGGTGAACTTGTCCACCGTGACAAGTAGATGAGTTAGGCCGCCTCGTGCCGTCTTGAATGGTCCCACCATGTCCAGGCCCCAAACCGCAAAGGGCCAAGCGATGGGGATAGTCTTGAGTGCGGAAGCCGGCTGAAGCGGCTTGGAGCGGAACTTCTGGCACCCCTTGCATTTTTGGACTAATTCCTTGGCCTCTTCTAGGGCAGTTGGCCAGAAGAAACCATGTCGGAAGGCTTTGGCGACGAGTGCTCTTGAGGCCGCATGGTGGCTGCACTCGCCTTGATGGATGTCTTTGAGAATTGCTTGGCCTTGCTCTGGTTCGACGCAACGCTGGTAGACACCAGTGACGCTGCGCCTGACCAGTTCTATGTTGATTATGGTGTAGGCTGCCGCTCGGCGTTGCACTTGCCGTGCCAAGATTTCATCGGTTGGCAACTCTTTGCTCACTAGAAACTTGAGGATGGGCTGGGCCCACGAGGGTGCTGCTATTTCTTCAATTGCCACCACTGCAACTTGGACGAGGGCGGATGGGTTGGGAGGCGGCCGGGTGGAGTCTGCGACTGCTTGTTGGATCGCTGAAGTCCCCGGGCCGACTGGCGCAGTCCCTGGGCCGACTGGCGTAGTCCCCGGGCCAAGCTCTGGAGTCTTCGGACTGGTTGCCGCAGTCCCCGGGCCAGGTTCTGAAGTCCCCGGGCTGGCTTCGACTGTGGTTTTCTCGGAGCCGTCTGCAAGAATTCTCGTGCCGTCTGCTGGGGCTCTTGAGTCGGATCCGACTTCCTCGGGGGGAGCCGGCACAAAGATGGAGTCTGATTCTAGTGAAGGCTTCATAGACGGCTTGAGGAGGCGCTGAATAGCGATGCCGGATGGTATCGCTTGGCGGGTGGAGCTGACTTGTGCCAAGGCGCTCGCTGGTCGCTGTCATTTCTGGCACGTGAAGGAACTCGCACCCTCAAGTATTCGCCGAGTTGCTGCACCAGAAGCGGTAGCTCGCCATGTTTGCATCTTTGGCGCCCCGCCAGATGATCGCTGACCACCAAATCAAGTCGCCATAACACATCCGCGAATGCCGAAGTTCTTTGGTGAGCCGAGCTCGTGAATGAGCGCCTCGATTCGGGCGACGTTGTTGGAGGCGGCGGCGGGATCTGCAGCGCAAACTTTAGCTTGTCGACTTTAGGGAGGTGAGGACGACGCCGCTCCCAAGCCAAAGGCACATCTTGGAGCCGCCGAAATGCATCCGCCAATGGGTGGAGTCGGTATTTGTGGTAGGTATCGGTTCTCGCCCAATGACGAGGAAGTCGACCAGTGCTTGCAACTTGATGGCGGTGCGGGGCTGGTAGTAGATGGTGTAGGGAGCCAACTCTATGGCCCATTTGGCCACTCGGCCAGAAGCATCTCGGCTCCCGATGATCTCGGCCAGCGGGGCTGTGCAAACCACAGTGATTGGATGCTCTTGAAAGTAAGGCTTCAACTTCTTGGTGGCAAAGTGCACGCCGTAGCACATCTTCTGGTAGTGGGGGTAGTTCTGCTTGGAGGTTGACGGTACTCGCCGTAATACACCGTCTCGGATGTAGTGCCTTGCCTTCCTCCTTGCGCCCACCACAATGATCTGTGGCCGACTACCCGGCTGGTGGCGCTGATGTATAGGAGCATGGGCTTTTAGGAGTCGCCGCCAAGACAGGGGAGTAGTCAACATCTTCTTCACCGGAAAAATGCTTCGTCCGCCTTTGTGGTTCCACTCAAAAAGGTGGTCTTCTTCATTAGCGGTACAAAGGGAGAGTTTTCGCCCAAATTAATCGATGAATCACCGATGGACGCCAAAAGCCGTGAACTTCACATCTAGCGATCGGTCGGGTACCTCCATCCTCTCGATGGCCTTGATCTTCACAGGTTGCACTTATGCCGCGCTCGAGACCGTGAAGCCAAGGAGTTGGCGGTGGTACTTCAAGATGCACTTCTCGTGGTTGAGCTTGATCTGAATCGGCGCAGCTTCTCAAAGGTTTCTTTGAGGTCTTCCATCGTTGTCCCACGCTTCCGCCTTCACCACTACATCATCCACGAGACGGGAGTTTCGCTGAAAGTGCTATATCGACTAGAGGGGGTGAATAGGCGATTTTATGAATTCTTCAACGAGGAATTTGCTGTGAGGAAATTCCTTAGTGAAGAACTACTTGCAAATGCGGAATAAGTACTCGTAAGTAAACATAACAGATACAAACATAGTCATCATGATGAAATGAAGACAAGCACAGAGTACGTAAAGCGTAAACACATGATAACAAGATGAAGACAAACAGATCAAGAAATTGAATTGAGGAATTTGTGAAAGTCTTCACCAAAGTCTTCAAGCACGATATGAACAACATTCGACACAAAGAATGAGGAAATGAAAGGGTTGAGGAGATAGAATCAGTTAGTTGGTGAAGACAATGATTTGGTAAACCAGTTCCAACTCTTTGCCTCGCTTGTACGTCTGGTTGGAGAGGCCGAGTATTTAAACTCGAGGACACGCAGTCCCTAACACCCGCCTCGAGCCGCAACTCAGACACCCAGCCTCACCGTATTCTCCTTGAACTAAGACCACGCAGGTCTCGGCCCAATCACTCGTGGTAAGTCTTCAGTGACTTCCAAACCTTCACAGACTTGGTCACTCGGCGATCCACAATTCCTCTTGATGCTTCTAGACCTTGACGCCTAACCATCCGGAAGAAGCACGTCTTCAAAGGTAATAAGCGCCGGATCCACGCTGATCAATTTCTTCAGTGATGCTCAATCACTTTGGGTTTGTGGGGGTTTGGTTTTGGGATTTTCCTCACTTGATGATTTTCGCTCAAAGTCCTCGGAGGAAGGGTTTGTAACTCCCTCGATGCGGCTATATCTCCCACGTGTCGAAGCATGACTTAGAGGCATAACCGCATTGAAAGCAATGTCGCAAGTGAGGTAATCTTCACACAACCCATTTAATACATAAGGGAAAGAGATACATAGTTGGCTTACAATCGCCACTTCACACAATACATGAGTAAAGCATTACATCATACAGATACAATCAAGGTCCGACTACGGAACCAAAATAAAAGAAGACTACCCCAAATGCTACACATATCCCCGATCGTCCCAACTGGGCTCCACTACTGATCAACTGAAACGAAACAACACAAAGAACAAGATCTTCATCGAGCTCCTCCTTGAGCTCGGATGCGTCACCTGCACGGTTTCATCGGCACCTGCAAACTGGTTTTGGAAGTATCTTTGAGTCACGAGGACTCAGCAATCTCACACCCGCGAGATCAAGACTATTTAAGCTTATGGGTAAGGAATGGATAAGTGGTGAGGTTGCAGCAACGACTAAGCATGATATGGTGGCTAACATACGCAAATAAGAGCGAGAAGAGAAGCAAAGGAACGGTCGTGAAGCTAGCAATGATCAAGAGGTGATCCTGAACTCCTACTTACGTCAAACATAACCTGAAACCGTGTTCACTTCCTGGACTCCGCCGAAAAGAGACCATCACGGCTACACACGTGGTTGATGCGTTTTAGTTAAGTCAAGTGTCAAGTTCTCTACAACCGGATATTAACAAATTCCCATCTGCCACATAACCGCGGGCACGGCTCCCGAAAGTTTATAACCCTGCAGGGGTGTCCCAACTTAGCCCATCACAAGCTCTCACGGTCAACGAACGATATTCCTTATCCCAGGAAGACCCGATCAGTCTCGGAATCCCGGTTTACAAGACATTTCGACAATGGTAAAACAAGACCAGCAAGACCACCCGCTGTGCCGACAAATCCCGATAGGAGCTACACATATCTCGTTCTCAGGGCACACCGGATAAGCGGGCGCATGTACCAACGTAATCCAAGTCGCCAAGGAATGCCCCGCACGGTGCTCTAGTTTGGACCAACACTCAGAGGAGCACTGGCCCGGGGGGTAAAATAAAGATGACCCTTGAGTCTGCAGAACCCAAGGGAAAAAGGCTTAGCTGGCAAATGTTAAAACCAATGTTGGGCCTTGCTGGAGGAGTTTTATTCAAAGCGAACTGTCAAGGGGGTCCCATAAATCACCCAACCGCGTAAGGAACGCAAAATCAAGAAACATAATACCGGTATGACGGAAACTAGGGCGGCAAGAGTGGAACAAAACACCAGGCATAAGGCCGAGCCTTCCACCCTTTACCAAGTAAATAGATGCATTAGTTAAATAAGAGATATTGTGATATCCCAACATAATCTTGTCCATCATGGAGCAATCTTCAACTTCACCTGCAACTAACAACGCTATAAGAGGGGCTAAGCAAAGCAGTAACATAGCCAATCAACGGTTTGCTAGGTAGGGTGAAAAAGGTTAGAGGTTGACATGGCAATATGGGAGGCATGGTAAAAACAAGTGATAGGTAGCGCAGAATAGCGATAGAACAAAACAAGAATAGTGATATCGAGGGTAGTGGTCATCTTGCCTGAGATCCCGCAAGGAAGAAGAACGAGTCCATGAAGAAGACAAACGGACATTGAACGAATCCTCACAACTCCGGAACGAAACCGAAGCTAACGAGAGAAGCAAACCGGAAAGAAACAAACAACATGGTAAACACCAAGCATAAACATGTCATGATGCACAAACAAGTATGATGCATGTCCGGTTTAATGAGGCATGGCATGGCAATATGCACAAACAACACTACAAGTTAAGTGGAGCTCAATATGCAACGAGTTGCATATTGACGAAACACCACATCAATTATTTAGTTTTCTCTCGGTTATGCTACCAAACAATATTAAGTGTTGTAAAACATGGCAAGAGGTGAAGCATAAATAAACTAACTATTTAGGCAAGTTTAAATGAGGCCGAAAGCAACAAACGACAATTCCGGAAAATCCTCATATGCATTTAGCAATTTAATGCAACAACAAGTTTAAACATTTTAAATGTTGTTATCATGATGCGGATGACATATACAAGTTATATGCAATTTTTATGAAAATGTTGACATAAGCATGTTATGAAGCATTTATCACCGTGGTGGAAGAAAGGGGTGCCACGGCAACGAATCCGAAAATGATGCCACGGCAACATATCGGTTCCGGTAGCTCATGGAGATACCGGTGCAAAAGGAAGCGTGCGGATGTGCGGAACATGCTAGAGATGGTGGGGTGATCCCAGTTACCGGGTTCCCACGGGTCATCGGCATGGCGAACGAGGAGGAACATGCATGAAGCAAATGGGCACGGTGCAAACATAGGGTGCATCTCATACAACACATGCATTCAGTCCACGGACGGCGTCTCGGGGTTATACCTTCGAGGCATGCATTTTCAAAGCGGACCGGTTCGGAGAGGAAGTAGTCGTTCACGGGTCGTCGAGGGAAGTAGAGGAAGTAGTTGTTCCGCGACGGTAGTAGTGGAAGTAGTCGTTCTCGCACGCTCTAGGGTCGAGGGTAGAGGTTCTCGCGATCTCGGAGACGGTAGTGGTACATGTGACGTCGGGGTACTTGTTGTTCCGGTTTTTGCGTCCATAGATGTACGCGGCAATCGTAGTGGTACTTGGCGGTTCCATGTAGTCGAACTTGACAATCCGAGGGGGTACTTGGCGCATCACCGTGTAGTTGTACATGGTTCAAACAAAGACATTGACACATCTGGAGGGGCATTGAGGGACTCGTCAAGGCCTTGCCTCGGGAGGTCACCGGAGATGCATGGAGGCAGCTCGAGCTGCTGGCTGTTGGTAGCGTGTGCGGGCGGCGTGTGGAGGCGGAGCAGGGAACTTGGCACGACCGAGACAGGGGGCGAGCTGCACGGTTGGATGATGGTAGCCGCGGCCATGGTGATGGTCGCCACAAAGCAGAGGAGGCCGGGACTTGGCGTTGGACGATGCGGTCGGCATCGGCCTTGACGTGCAGCAGGGGAGGCGGAGCTCGTGCTCGAAGAGGAGACCAGCGGCGCGACGCGAGGGGACGCGAGCTCCATGGCAGAGGGAGCGATGTCGTGCCTGCTCCCCTGCTCGAGATCGAGCAAGGACGAGGGAAGCAGAGGAGGTCGAGGTCGAGGTCGAGGAGGCTGGACGTCGGCGGGGCTCAAGACAGGGGCGACGACGTGGATCCGGCGGGCCGGAGCTTGGGGAGGCGACGCCATGGAGGATGGCGACGAAGCGGAGGCGAAGGAGCTGCTTGGCAGCGCTCGCTTCTGGCGGGGTCGAGGGAGGAGCGGGCGGCGGCCTAGCGACGCGGTCCCCGTTGGAGCTCGAGGGAGAGGGCGAGAGGAGGGGGGATCGAGCGAGAGATGCGGGGGAACGAGGGAGAGATGGCACCTGGCGGCGGGGGATGGACGAGGGGAAGAGATGGGGATCGGGCAGGGTTAGCTAGGGTTCGGGAGGCGGCTGCCGAATGGGCCTTAGAGGCCGGCGGCCGGGCTCTCCTCTCTCTCTTTCTCTCAAAAGAAAAGAAACAAAATAGAGATAAGAAATAAAAGAAAGAGAGGGTTACAGAAAGAATTTGGGCATGGGGTTAATTTACTTGGACTCACAAAAATGAGCTCGATCCAGGAAAAATAGAAAGAGGCATGATTGAAAGATTTAAATTCAAACTCATTTGAATTTAATTCAAATGGGTTTGAACTAGGACTTGATAAAAGGAAGGTCCAAAACGCTCGATTTTTGGTGGAGCTCCTAAAATGATGAAATAATTACGGGCAAGGTTGGAGAACAAGAATTGAGATAACAACGGCATGGGATATTTTGCAAGGGGGTTATGGTTAATTCCAAAAAAATGGAATAATTTTATTATAGCTCGCTAATATTGGAGGATATGTTATAAAGAGAAAATCACCATGTGAATATCCCTCGATTTAAATAGATCAACGATCTATGCAATTTATTTAGGTGAGTTGCAAAACTAAATGACATGATGGCATGATGACATGATGCAATGCAACAAACAAATACATCGCACGGCAAAACTCGGAATATCTGGAAGTCTTCTGGAGCATCACGCTCGGGGCGTTACAACACTCCACCACTATAAGAGGATCTCGTCCCGAGATCTAGGATGGCACCGGAGAGAAACAGAAGAGGAAGAGAGGAGGTAAAACTAAGTTGCTTCTTTGACGAACGAGTGAAACCACGAACCTTGAGAGGTTGAGCAATTTAAAAGAAAGAGTACAACAGAGATGAACGAGATTGCAAACAATCCGTTAGAAAAAAGGAACAAGGAACATTATGGGAACTTGAAGGTTGCAAAGACATGAATCAAGAGTTTAATGGACAAGATAGAATTCGAAACTACTCCGGTTAAAACAAGATGAGAGGGAAGAATTCAAAGACTCGTTGAACATGGAAGGAATTGAACATGAACTTGACAAGATGAGAGGATACTTGATGAAATGAACAACACACTGCCTCCAGAACTATTGAAAGAATGGCACAAGGGGTAAGAAAGATTTCAGACAGCTCTCCAGTTGAGGAAGGAGGGAAAACTTGATAAAATTAGAGAACTCGAATGAAAACACGACACTTCGGTTAAATGGATAAGTAAGGAAAAGAACATGATCTCCAAAATGATATAATGGGTCAAAGAAAACATCACAATGCCTTCGGGACAAATTAAAGAGTGGAATCGAGAGAACAGAGAAGAGAATAACAACTTCTATCACAATTGAAATTGAAAGAGCCTCCTTAAGAAGAAGGATTGAACGGAGTTGTTAGAAAACCAACAACGAAAAGAATAAGCTTGTAGTGGACTTATTGAAATATCTCAACATTATGAGGTGACAAATGGCCATTAAAGGAAGCCATTGATTTGAGTGAGAGCACCAAGGCGATGAAAAACTTCTTTCACCAAGAGGATAGGAGAAAACTTGGATCATTGATAAGCACCATAATATCAACATTCCTTAGGGAAGGCTTTAGGTGAAAACATGACACAAGATAAATCCAACGAAGAGATTGACGGATTTAAAATACCTCATTCTTGGCAACATGTGAATCATGAAACATGAATGAAACTGTCAAAATGACATAACACCACCTGAAAAGATAAGGTCGAAAGAATTGCACTTCGGAATGCAAGATGAAGAATGCTTGAACTCCTCAAAACAAAACATGTGTTGAGCACCATGTTTATTTTGAAGTATGGCTTGACGGATCTTAACTTTGAGAGAAATCTTGATGAACAATTGAAGAATGAAAAGAATCCTTGATGAAGCACCATGTAGAGCCTCCATGAAGAACTCCGATAAACAAAAGGGTGATAGAAATAAAGAGAAGTTGAAAACACAAGGTGAAGCCTTTCAATGATTTAGATGGATCTTCGTGATGATGAGAGCTTGGAACTCCGGGAAAAGAAAAGATGAAACAACTGAAACCGAGAATTTATTCATCATGAACAAACTCCGAAAGAAGGAATTAATCACTTGGATGAAACAAGAACAAGAATTATGTTATGCGATCCTTCACCAATTTAAATTGATGACAAGCAACGGATTTGGCATACTACTTATTCTCGTAGAAAGGATTAAGAGAGATATGGCGTAAACTTGAGAAGGTCTTCAACGAACCACCGATAGGATTTGGAAAGAACGAATGAATTGATATGATAAAAAAGAAAGAGAACTCTTGAACGAACCACCGTAAGAATTGAAATTGAACGTAGCAAATGCACAAATCACCGGGAAGAATTGCAAAATGAATGAAGATACTTTAGGGTATTTATATACAAATGAACGAATAGATCACGAGCTGATTAGAGAATACTTGAATGATGCACCGGTATGATTTGGAGAACGAGAGCTGAAAGCTTGAATGAATAATACCGAGATGATGGGCTTCAAAGAATGAAACCGAAAAGACTCCTAAAATGCTCCGGATGGTGAAAAGATTCTCACAATCGAAAACAATTATGAGAGGATGGCAACAAGCTAGCACCATGAATCTTGAAGAGAATAGAGCAAGATTAAAGAGAAACTCTTCTTCGGTCTTCAAATGATGAGAATGACAACGAGAAAACCACCAAGAATTATTGAGGCACACCGAAGAATCAAAAGCGAAGAGGTTGAGCCAACTATGAAAAGAATTTGAAAGATCTTGAGAAAAGCGCTTGACTAATGATAACTCATTCTTACGCCAAACTTGGAGAAGAATTTAGGATAGCTCGGGAAAATAGAAGAGTCGTAAGATCCTCGAAAAGACCCGTGGGTTAGGGCCCACTCAAAAGAACACCGCTGAAAAGATTTAAAAGAGATGTTGCACCGTTGAATTAAATGACTTGAATGAGATACCAATCTCGAAAGAGCTTGAACGAATGTAGAGTGGAAACACGAATCTTCGAGATATCTTGAGCACTCCGAATAACAAATAGCGAGAAGTAGAATGATAATGAGGTGCACCGTATGAGAAGACATTGAAATGAGGAAAAGGTATGATCAACAAAACTTGACTTGAATCCACCGGAGAAGAGAAAGGAATGAGGAATGACGAACTAGTAGAACATCTTCTTGAGAACCACCGGTAAGAACATTGACGGAAAAGAATGGAGAAACTTCACAAAAATAAAAGGATACTTGGTAAAGAAATCTTAGTCCTTGAGGAAAAAGGGTGGGTGGGCGGAAAAACAAAGGCAACTTGGAGACGGATGAAACAAACACCGCTGAGAAGAAATGATAATTGGTCTTGCTGATGTTGAAGTGATCGGGTCCACTTGAAGAGAAACACGCCGGTTGAAAAGGATTGACATGACAATCTCGATTGTCGAGAAGGATTGGTATTCACATCGGAGTATGAGAACACCATTTCGGAAAGGTATGGAATCAACACTTGACATTGAAGCAACTCAATACCACAACTCAAAACAAAAACAAAGGACTGGCTTGCGTATAAGCCGAACAAACATATGATAGAGATTGCATCCGAAGTTTTCGTGGTGGGGCCTACACGGGCTTGATCGTACAGCACCATCATGTACAAGGCAGTGCACATGGCATACGAAGTGTCCCCGAGTCGGCATAGCCAAGGACTCTTTAAGACACAACGAGACCATTGTAAAACCAACCGTGAATAGGCGGACCCCTAGACGTCGAACCCCAATTTCATATCGTACATCCGTCGGAAAGATATTCTAAGAGCTACTTGAATTCCCACCTATGAAACTCCCGAAATTCTCCGGTTATGCAATCAGTGTTGGGGATACAGGAAGCATAATATCTCACCCAAAACTAGCAAATCCTACATCCAATTGTATCCATCCTTCAACACATAACCAAGAAACCTTCGAAATCGCTCACCTCAACCTTCAAAAGCATCCGTTATACAAGTTATGGCGATACTCCCGAACTCCCGCCCAAGATCGGGTGGCGCCGAGGTTATCTCACCAACGAACTGCATAAAAGAGATTTTCGATGTCGGCGCATTAAACTCGTATTCCGAATCGCAACGATAAAATTATGGCGACAACACCTCGAGCTCAACTCCCGGACACTTCCACTAAACCCCGACAGAGGCACCAAGACAATGTTCTCATCATAAAATCATCAGAACGATTCCAAGACACCCGCGTGATCCTAAATTTTTTTTTAGTGAAATTTGAGAAGAGAAGAGTCAAAACTCTACGTCAGGATGCCTTACCAGAGCGATGAAGAGACTGGGGAGTAAAAAGAATTCCTAACTCTCCGATATATATAATCCTAAATGACTCAAAACATTTTTCTAGACACAACTCGCCGCTAAAAACGATCAAGCAAAGGGGGCTCCTAAGGTCGGGAAGGCTCGATTACTAACTTGTAACGCCTCGATGCGGCTATATCTCCCACGTGTTGAAGCACGACTTAGAGGCATAACCGCATTGAAAGCAATGTCGCAAGTGAGGTAATCTTCACACAACCCATGTAATACATAAGGAAAGAGATACATAGTTGGCTTACAATCGCCACTTCACACAATACATGAGCAAAGCATTACATCATACAGATACAATCAAGGTCCGACTACGGAACCAAAATAAAAGAAGACTTCCCCAAATGCTACACAGATCCCCGATCGTCCCAACTGGGCTCCACTACTGATCAACTGAAACGAAACAACACAAAGAACAAGATCTTCATCGAGCTCCTCCTTGAGCTCGGATGCGTCACCTGCACGGTTTCATCGGCACCTGCAAACTGGTTTTGGAAGTATCTGTGAGTCACGAGGACTCAGCAATCTCACACCCGCGAGATCAAGACTATTTAAGCTTATGGGTAAGGAATGGATAAGTGGTGAGGTTGCAGCAGCGACTAAGCATGATATGGTGGCTAACATATGCAAATAAGAGCGAGAAGAGAAGCAAAGGAACGGTCGTGAAGCTAGCAATGATCAAGAGGTGATCCTGAACTCCTACTTATGTCAAACATAACCCGAAATCGTGTTCACTTCCCGGACTCCGACGAAAAGAGACCATCACGGCTACACACGCGGTTGATGCGTTTTAGTTAAGTCAAGTGTCAAGTTCTCTACAACCGGATATTAACAAATTCCCATCTGCCACATAACCGTGGGCACGGCTCTCAAAAGTTTATAACCCTGCAGGGGTGTCCCAACTTAGCCCATCACAAGCTCTCACGGTCAATGAAGGATATTCCTTCTCCCAGGAAGACCCGATCAGTCTCGGAATCCCGGTTTACAAGACATTTCGACAATGGTAAAACAAGACCAGCAAGACCATCCGCTGTGCCGACAAATCCCGATAGGAGCTGCACATATCTCGTTCTCAGGGCACACCGGATAAGCGAGGATACAAGTACCGACGTAATCCAAGTTGCCAAGGAATGGTCCCGCACGGTGCTCTAGTTTGGACCAACACTCAGAGGAGCACTGGCCCGGGGGGTAAAACAAAGATGACCCTTGAGTCTGCAGAACCCAAGGGAAAAAGGCTTAGGTGGCAAATGTTAAAACCAATGTTGGGCCTTGCTGGAGGAGTTTTATTCAAAGTGAACTGTCAAGGGGGTCCCATAAATCACCCAACCGCGTAAGGAACGCAAAATCAAGGAACATAATACCGGTATGACGGAAACTAGGGCGGCAAGAGTGGAACCAAACACCAAGCATAAGGCTGAGCCTTCCACCCTTTACCAAGTATATAGATGCATTAATTAAATAAGAGATATTGTGATATCCCAACATAATCTTGTCCATCATGGAGCAATCTTCAACTTCACCTGCAACTAACAACGCTATAAGAGGGGCTAAGCAAAGCGGTAACATAGCCAATCAACGGTTTGCTATGTAGGGTGAAAAAGGTTAGAGGTTGACATGGCAATATGGGAGGCATGGTAAAACAAGTGATAGGTAGCGCAGAATAGCGATAGAACGAAACAACTAGCAAGCAAAGATAGAAGTGATATCGAGGGTAGTGGTCATCTTGCCTGAGATCCCGCAAGGAAGAAGAACGAGTCCATGAAGAAGACAAATGGACATCGAACGAATCCTCACAACTCTGGAACGAAACCGAAGCTAACGAGAGAAGCAAACCGGAAAGAAACAAACAACATGGTAAACACCAAGCATAAACATGTCATGATGCACAAACAAGTATGATGCATGTCCGGTTTAATGAGGCATGGCATGGCAATATGCACAAACAACACTACAAGTTAAGTGGAGCTCAATATGCAACGAGTTGCATATTGACGAAACACCACATCAATTATTTAGTTTTCTCTCGGTTATGCTACCAAACAATATTAAGTGTTGTTAAACATGGCAAGAGGTGAAGCATAAATGAACTAACTATTTAGGCAAGTTTAAATGAGGCCGAAAGCAACAAACGACAATTCCGGAAAATCCTCATATGCATTTAGCAATTTAATGCAACAAGTTTAAGCATTTTAAATGTTGTTATCATGATGCGGATGACATATACAAGTTATACGCAATTTTTATGAAAATGTTGACATAAGCATGTTATGAAGCATTTATCACCGTGGTGGAAGAAAGGGGTGCCACGGCAACGAATCCGAAAATGATGCCACGGCAACATATCGGTTCCGGTAGCTCATGGAGTTACCGGTGCAAAAGGAAGCGTGCGGATGTGCGGAACATGCTAGAGATGGTGGGGTGATCCCGGTTACCGGGTTCCCACGGGTCATCGGCATGGCGAACGAGGCGGAACGTGCATGAAGCAAACGGGCATGGTGCAAACATAGGGTGCATCTCATACAACACATGCATTCGGTCCACGGACGGCGTCTCGGGGTTATACCTTCGAGGCATGCATTTTCAAAGCGGACCGGTTCGGAGAGGAAGTAGTCGTTCACGGGTCGTCGAGGGAAGTAGAGGAAGTAGTTGTTCCGCGACGGTAGTAGTGGAAGTAGTCGTTCTCGCACGCTCTAGGGTCGAGTGTAGAGGTTCTGGCGATCTCGGCGACTGTAGTGGTACATGTGACATTGGGGTGCTTGTTGTTCCGGCTTTTGCGTCCGTAGATGTACGCGACAATCGTAGTGGTACTTGGCGGTTCCATGTAGTCGAACTTGACGATCCGAGGGGGTACTTGGCGCATCACCGTGTAGTTGTACATGGTTCAAACAAAGACATTGACACATCCGAGGGGCATCGAGGGACTCGCAAGGCCCCCTCCTCGGAGGTCACCGGAGATGCATGGAGGTAGCTCGAACTGCTGGCTGTTGGTAGCGTGTGCGGGCGGCGTGTGGAGGCGGAGCAGGGAACTTGGCACGACCGAGACAGGGGGCGAGACGCGCGGTTGGTTGATGGTAGCCGCGGTCATGGTGATGGTCGCCACAAAGCAGAGGAGGCCGGGACTTGGCGTTGGACGATGCGGTCGGCATCGGCCTTGACGTGCAGCAGGGGAGGCGGAGCTCGTGCTCGAAGAGGAGACCGGTGGCGCGATGCGAGGGGACGCGAGCTCCATGGCAGAGGGAGCGATGACGTGCCTGCTCCCCTGCTCGTGATCGAGCGAGGACAAGGGAAGCAGAGGAGGTCGAGGTCGAGGTCGAGGAGGTTGGACGTCGGTGGGGCTCAAGACGGGGGCGACGATGTGGATCCGGCGGGGCAGAGCTTGGGGAGGCGACGCCGTGGAGGACGGCGACGAAGCGGAGGCGAAGGAGCTTCTCGGCAGCGCTCGCTTCTGGCGGGGTCGAGGGAGGAGTGGGCGGCGGCCTGGCGATGCGGTCCTCGTTGGAGCTCGAGGGAGAGGGCGAGAGGAGGTGGGATCGAGCGAGAGATGCGGGGGAACGAGGGAGAGATGGCTCCTAGCGGCGGGGGATGGACGAGGGGAAGAGATGGGGATCGGGCAGGGTTAGCTAGGGTTCGGGAGGCGACTGCCGGATGGGCCTTAGAGGCTGGCGGCCGGGCTCTCCTCTCTCTCTCTTTCTCTCAAAAGAAAAGAAACAAAATAGAGATAAGAGATAAAAGAAAGAGAGGGTTACGGAAAGAATTTGGGCATGGGGTTAATTTACTTGGACTCACAAAAATGAGCTCGATCTAGGAAAAATAGAAAGAGGCATGATTGAAAGATTTAAATTCAAACTCATTTGAATTTAATTCAAATGGGTTTGAACTAGGACTTGATAAAAGGAAGGTCCAAAAATGTTCGGATTTTTGGTGGAGCTCCGGAAAATGATGAAATAATTATGGGCAAGGTTGGAGAACAAGAATTGAGATAACAACGGCATGGGATATTTTGCAAGGGGGTTATGGTTAATTCCAAAAAATGGAATAATTTTATTATAGCTCCCTAATATTGGAGGATATGTTATAAAGAGAAAATCACCATGTGAATATCCCTCGATTTAAATAGATCAACGATCTATGCAATTTATTTAGGTGAGTTGCAAAACTAAATGACATGATGGCATGATGACATGATGCAATGCAACAAACAAATACATCGCATCTACTTAAACTCGAATATCTCGAAGTCTTCGAGCATCGGGCTCGGGCGTTCATGAGGTTGCTCTCAAATGACAAGTGTCAAGTTCTTCTGAGCAGCCAACCAACTAGTGGTTGTAGGGGCGGCTATTTATAGCCTAGGAGCAGCCCAACATGATAAGACATAAATGCCCTTCAATGATATGACCGTTAGGTGGATAAGATATTTTGGGACAGCCGGCATGTCAGACAAAGAACGGTCGGAAATTTGACTCTCAAATTCCTCGTATTATCATGTTCTCACTGTAGGCAATTCACATCGGCGAATTCCTAACTCCTCGGTCGAGAAAGAAGTCATCATGGACTGTAAGAATCTGCGTCTCACATCAAGAACTTGACTGAATCAGTATGAGATTTCCAATGGCTTCACTCAAGGGATTGGTAGGTGTAGGATTTTGAGTTGAGCATCACATGGAAATTTTTCCTTAGTATTTCCTCGACCCCTTTAACAAGACGGTGTTTCCTATGACTCAAGAAAGAGAAAATGAAACTACGAAAACAAAAGTCTTCACGCTTCATATTCCTCGAATGAATACCAAGTCTTCAAGGTCACACCAATTTCTTCACTTTCAAAATCTTCAGAAAGTCTTCAGAATATCAAAGTCTTCAGTCGAAGAACTTCATTTTTAGGGGTCGGCTTTCTCTATAAATATCAAACTCCTCATAGACTTATAGACCTGAGTACACTCACAAACGCATTAGTCCCTTAACCTATAAGTCTTCAATACACCAAAATCACTAAGGGGCACTAGATGCACTTACAATCTCCCCCTTTTTGGTGATTGATGACAACATAGGTTAAGTTTTCAATGGGGATAAACATATGAAATGTAAGTACTGATATTGAGGAATTTGATTGCAAGATATAGAAGAACTCCCCCTGAAGATGTGCATAGTGAGGAATTTGCTTTTGAGGCAATGCACATTTGAAGAGTTGAATCATGGAGATCTCCCCCTATATCTTGTAATTCATACACGCATTTGATATATCATATGAAGAATTTGAAATGCATGATGAAATATGGTGCCTGATGAAATTCAGCATGCGTGCAATAATATTAATGAGGAATAAGCATGCAGAATAACACAACAAAAGTATCAGAGCACAGTGCATCATCAGAGCACTATGCATCATTCAAAAGTATCAGGGCACCATCAGATTTAAGATTACAACTCGATCCAGTAAAAAGTTTCGGAAGAACAAGAGTTGTAACTTAGCAAAACGCCCATAATATAAACCCGCTTGAAGACTAACTCAGATTTCTCCCCCTTTGTCATCAAATGACCAAAAGGATCGAAACGGAGGACTAACGCCCCTGAAGAAATTCAAGACGATGGAGGAGCGCCAGCGTTGTTGGGGTTGTTTGTTGAAGTAGGGCCTGCCGCAGTGTCGTCCAAATCTTCATGCTCATTAGTTTCACGCGATGAAGAATAAGAGCTGGCCACCAGATCAGGAACTTTGACTCTCTTGAATTTCTTCGGAGGTGGTGCGACCACTCAAATGCTTCATGGAGACCCATAGTCTTCGCCTTCCGCAGATATACATGAGTGAGAACAGCCCAGGTGCGGTTGAGGGTTTCATGAAGGTGATAGTGGTTTTTCCTCACTGCATTATGTGTTGAGGTCATGTTGTGAAGAACGGCAGCAAACTGACGCTTCACCCATTTGTGATTGCGATCAACCTTCCGATGAAGACCGAGGAGTAACTCACGGTCATCATCACCTCGAGCTGTGGCTTGAGGCTTTTGCTCACCGAGGTATTTGCGGCAAAGGTCATGTGTAGCGTAGTCGTTATTGGTGGAGTAAGATGTAGCCGATGAAATTGACCATCCAATGGACGAGTGCCTTCATCGATCACAGCAGCTTGCCTTGCCTTTGTCATCGATGATGAAACCGGTCGCTTGAGAACTTCAATGGGAGGCAAGTAGCTACCATGGTTCGAGTGTCGACCTTTGTAATTCAGTGAAGATCTTGCCCTTATGAATCTCATAATCCAAGGCACATAGGGCTTCAGCTCGAAAGGTGACATAGCAACATTACCCAGAGTCCTCATGAAGAAATCATGGAAGTTGACGGGAACACCATGAATGATGTTAAAAAGCATGTCCTTCATGATGCCAACGACATCTTCATCATTTGAGTCGTGGCCTTTGATTGGACTCATTGTCTTCGTCAGGATTCGATAGACAGTCCGGGGCACATATAGCAAGTCCTTGACGAGGAATTTGGTTCGTGGGGCCTGCCTGCTTCAAAGGCTTCATGAGCACTTGCATATAATGATTCGCCGATTGGTCATTGTAGATGCAACGTGCAATCGTCATGGGGAGGATCAAGAGGAAGGACACGAAGCAATTCAGTTGCTTTGGTGCCTTGTAGTGAGTGTTCTCGGTCATCCAATCCAGCACCCATGAATTGACGTCTTCAAGATCTCCGTGATATGCAAGTGGTGTAGAATCAAGAATGAGTTCTTCATTCCAATCACGTATATCGGTCAGAAATTCAGAGTCCCGCATCGTGAATAACACCGAGGACCGGCCAAGCACGACAGAGATTCCATATCCACATGAGGAATATGTTCATGATCAAGATTTTGTCCTTGTCAAACAAAGATCGAGGAATAGAAGTTGGCTTGAGTGGCAGTCCAGAAACGCCTCTTCCTTATGCGAGCAGAGTCATATGGATTATAATCAGTGAAGAACACATGCTCAGAAAAGAAGTCTTCAGCCTTGAATTTTTGCTTGCTTGAGAACGGATTCTTCGGCTTGGGCAAAGGAGTGTCGTTGATTTGCAAAGACAACCTCGTGAATCGCGAGCTCAGTGCTTCAGTCGAGAAATTTCTGGTTCCTCTTCTTGTGCAACTTGAGGATCAACAGCAGCAGGTTTTTCAGCACTAGCGGCTGGAAATTCTTCATGAACAGATGAAGTGGGATGAGTTTCTTCAGAGCCCATTTGAACAGTTGTAGCCGGGGACTGAGGAATCTGTTGAATAGGAGTGAAGAGAGGAGTATTGGGATGCTAACTTTCCTAAAAGTCATCATTCATCACTGGTGTAGTGCATCCAATATTCACATCTTCATCTTCATTTTCAATTTCCTTAACACCAGCCTCTTCAGCTGTGAACCGAGGCATAGGTGAGGAACGATCGCGTTGAAGGAATGCTTCCACTTCAATTTCTTCATCAAACTGCTCCGACGTAATGTGAGAATGATTTTCTTCATCGATCCGCTTGGGATCTTGTAGTCTTCTCCATAAGGAACAATTTCCTTTGATGACATGGAGGAAATCGGAACGCATCAATAGGATTTTCAAGAGAGCTGGTCATTGGCTTCATTTTCTTCACAAATAAGAATTTGACGCAGCTGATGCCTTCCTTTTTTCATCGCAGCTCGCTCTGCAGCCTTGGTCTTCTTCACTTCATAGGCGTAGGAAGAATAGGAGTTGGAGTAGGCGGGAGGAGCCGAGGATTGTGGTTGATTTTCTTCAGCGCAATCGATGCAGCTTGCCTCGATCTCTTCGCTTTCTTGAGCGCACTAACTGGTGGATGCCCCGCAATTTCTTCACGGGCCGGGATGGAGTCATCAGCCTGAACTTGTATTGTCATCGGCAGTTGAAAGTCATCACGGTCTTGGCATGTTCTTCAAAGAGGCTGAGCGTAATCTGCAGCTGAGGATTTTCTTGTTGCGATGGGGCTGCAATAGTTGACATTTTCTTCGTCAGTTGACGAATCTCACTTTGGCTCCTTGCCAATCAGCATTGTATGCATCGAAGTCCTTGCTGAGGGCTTGGATTTCAGATTGAGCCTTGAGAAGTTCTTCAGGAGTCAGTCTGACAACGTTCTTCTTCAGAAGCTTCTCCTTTCTAGCTTGAGCTCTCTTTATCTCACGAGCCTTTTCAAACTTCCATTTCTCTTGAGAGATGAAATGGGTGAGCATATGACTTTGACCAGGAGTCAGAGGCAGATCAGGCATTGGAGTGTTTGGATCCTGGTGCCAGAGGTCAATGTAGTCAAGGATCTTCCTCGGATCCAAAAGCAGTGGCACAGATGTGCCCTTGGCTCTAGCGGCCTTTGCTTGACTGTCTCTGATGATTTCAGCAAGTTCTTCATCAAAGGCCCCATCATCAGAGGGCACTTGGAACGCAACCTGTTTCTTCCTTGGACTTGGCCGAGGACCGCGTCCAGCTGTTGCTTTTGTCTTCAACAGAGAGGGGCCTGATGAGGACATTGGTGCAGCTGAGGAACTTGCTAAGACACTGTATAATTGAGAAACCCCGAGTCCTTTGGCATGTAGCCGATGCACAGGAGTTGAGGACTTGGAGGAGCTGCCGAGGACTTTGATGGAGCAGAGCAATCTGGGAATTTGCCGTGAGGGCGCAATGTGAGAACTTGGCCGTGAGGGCGCCAAGGTGAAGCACTTGGCTTACGAGCAGGCTTCTTCGGCATTGATTTCCTCGGCTTGACCGAGGTCTCAAGAGCAGCAGAAGAACGGCAGAATCCTCATTGAATTTCCTCACTGCCTCCTTGGCTTTCTTGCCAGTTTTGCTTGGCGCCTAGCCCATTCTTCAGGAAAGTCCTCACCATGCTTGATGCTGGTGGGATTAGCTACTTGGCCAGGTGCCAATGGAGCTCTTGGGCATGGAGGATATAAGGCGAATTTCTTCATGTACTTAGGAGTAACATATCGATATTCCCTCCATTCTCGTGCCCATCTTCGTTCAATCCTCTGGATGCGCACTTTGCGCTGATTCTTGTTTTCTTTGCCAAACTTGGCTTCATCAGGTGTGCAATAATCCTTGTATATTTCATCAGGGATCTCGAATGCAGTCATGACCTCAGGTTTCTTTCCTCCTTTCTGCGGTCTCTTCCTTCACCATTTTCTTGGATGAGGAATTTGAACAATTGAACACTCAAGAAGTATGTAGTTTTTCTTCGAGGAATGCTGCAAATGAGTTAAGTTGATGAGAACCTAGTGATTCAAAGAATGACATGAGTACCGTGAACAGAGTGTAGGTGCGAGGAATTTGCAGAGGTCATATGCGTTCTCAGAAGAGTTTTCGAAAAGACAAGTTTTGAGGAATTTGACCAGTTGAGCCTTGAGGAATTTCACTAAGCGTTCTTGTCTTAGGTTCCAGAGTTGTACAGATCGAAAATCCGCACAATTGAGGAATCTTGAAGAAAATGAGTGCTTAGAGAGATGGATCAAGAGCATACAGTGTGTGAGGTGTTCATATGTGAAGATTTGAAGAATAAAACACCTTTGAAGATTTTCAGGAAAACTTAAGAATCAAAGTGAGTAATAAAAGTGACTTTTAATTACCCGAACTGAAGAACACGACGAACTGAGATGAGCAGATGTGAAGTTCGTCCGGTTCGATCTCCCACGCCCTAACTTGGCAGAGGGAGATAGCTACGGCGGCGGCGGAGTGAAGATTTCATTGCCGGGCGCGAGTACGACGGCGACGAGGTCGAGGCAGGAAGCTCTTCCTCACCGGGCGATGGAGTAGCGGCGGTGCTGGGTTTGAGGAGCTCGAGGAGAGACAATGACGAAAGCGAGTAAATGAAGTGAGGAAGGGGAGAGGGGTATTTATAGCCACAGTAAAAATTGTTCGCCCAAAGATTTTGGGACGAACATGCCCCTGCCCTTTCTCCTTCACGCGACATGTGTCACCCACGTACTATGCAGATGAGATCGTGTAAGATCGTGGGTGATTATAATAATGCATTGTGGGATGCGGAACGGTTTGAGCGGTAAAACCGAAAATCTGGATAAGATTTGTTTTAAAGTTCCGTTCGCAATTTCTTCAGCTGACAAGGACACAGTGAAGACTTTGAACGGGTTTCAAATAGAACGCACATGAAGAATTTGTGAATAGATTGGGTTGAGTATAGCATAGAGGGGAAGGGTCCCATCACATTCACTTAGCGTAAAAAGCAACTTGAAGAAATAGCCATAAGTGAATGTCAGAGAGGACATAACTCATATATATATATATATACAGCCAATGAAGAAAAACGACGGAAACAAAGGAAGATTATGCAAAGTTGAAGAATTTAAAAACTGAAGAATTTCAAAATGAGGAAAACTCAAATTGAAGATTTTCAACTTTTTGTGGTGGCGTGGCCCACCGTATAAGAATGATGATTTCAGACACCGCGTACAATTGTCGTAGGGTTCTGAGAATCAAATTCTCATTGATTTCTTCACACTTAGAGTGTTGTTCTTCATTGATTGAAGAAAAATGTTTCTTCATGTGTTGCACATCTAAGTCATCAATTTTGCATAAGTGTTAGGATGTGTGTCCTTTTCAAAGAACATTCGAAGATTCTAAGATATTTAGCTCACACCGCAACTTGCTAAATCTCTTCTCATCCAAGGGCTTGGTGAAGATATCAGCTAGCTGTTCTTCAGTCTTCACATGCTCGATGGAGATGTCGCCCTTCAACACATGATCACGAAGAAAATGATGACGAATTTGAATGTGCATTGTCTTCGAGTGCTGAACTGGGTTGTGAGCAATTTTGATGGCACTCGCATTGTTGCAGAGGAGAGGCACATTCTTCACATTGATGCCATAGTCCTTGAGGGTTTGCTTGATCCAAAGCAATTGAGCACAGCATGAGCCAGCAGCAGTGTATTCAGCTTCAGCAGTAGATAGTGATACACAGTTCTGTTTCTTCGAGGACCAACAGACCAAAGATCGTCCGAGGAAATGACAAGTGCCAGATGTTGACTTGCGGTCCACACGATCACCAAAGATAGTCGAGTCGAATATCCAATGAGATCAAAAGCAGAGCCCTTGGGGTACCATAATCCTAGTGTTGGTGTGTGAGCTAGATATCGAAGAATATGCTTCACAGCCTTATGGTGTGATTCCTTCGGTGCAGCTTGAAATCGGGCACACATGCAAACACTAAGCATTATATCTGCCTAGATGCACATAAGTACAATAAAGAACCAATCATGGAGCGGTATACCTTGTGATCAAGTCAATACCATTTTCATCGATTGCATAGATGGCCATTTGTGGGCATAGGAATTTTGACGCCTTTGCAATCTTGCATGCCAATTTCCTTAGTACATCTTTGAGGTATTTCTCCTAAGATATGAATATGCCATTCTTGCGACGGATTTGAAGACCTAAGAAGAATTTCAACTCTCCCATCATAGACATTTGATATTCTGCACTCATCATATAGGCAAATTCATCACTATAACGTTGGTCAGTACAGCCAAAGATAATATCATCAACATATATTTGGCACACAAACAGTTCACCATCATAAGATTTAGTAAAGAGAGTAGGGTCGAGTGAACCGGGTGTGAAGCCATTCTTCATGAAGAATTCCTTCAATGTATCATACCACACCCGAGGGGCTTGCTTGAGACCATAGAAGGCCTTATTGAGTCTGAAGACTTTGTCAGGATTCTTTGGATCTTCAAAACCTGGGGGTTGAGCAACATATACTTCTTCCTCAAGCTTACCATTGCGGAATGAACTTTTCACATCCATTTGATATAAGATGATACCATGATGGTTAGCGTAAGCAAGTAATATGCGAATAGCCTCAAGTCTAGCAACAGGTGCAGAAGTTTCATCGAAATCAATTCCTTCAACCTGTGTGTAGCCTTGAGCTACTAGTCGTGCCTTATTCCTCACCACAAGGCCATTTTCATCTACTAGTCGTGCCTTATTCCTCACCACAAGGCCATTTTCATCTTGCTTGTTGCGGTAGATCCACTTGTGCCAATGATATTATGCTTGCGAGGATCTGGGCGATTGACCAATTCCCAGACATTGTTGAGCTCGAACTGATGTAATTCTTCTTGCATAGCCTGAATCCACTCCGCTCGTAAATGCTTCATCTACCTTAGTGGGCTCTGTGATAGAGACAAAAGCATAGTGCCCACAAAAGTTGGATAAATGTGAAGCTTTTGAGCGTGTGAGAGGACCTGGTGCGCTAATGTCATCGATGATCTTCTCCACTTGCACTTCTTTTGCAACACGTGGATGAGCTGGTTGTCGCTGAGGATTTTGATCAGCATTTTCTTCAAAGAACATTTTCCTCATCTTGTTCTTGGTGCATTAGCTCGACGCTCTTCATGAACAGAATGAATTCTTCAACAGATTCTTCAAGAGGAATGACATCCTCGGTTGCCTTGAGCTTGATAGCATCCTCGGTGCTGGTTCATCTAACATGTAAGGTAGGTGCTCTCTTTGCAGCCATTAGTTTCATCGAACCGCACATCTACAAAGGTCAACAATCTTGTGAAGAACAATGTTGAAGACTCAGAGGTGTGCGAGTCCTTTCCGTAACCAAGCATAAAACCTTCATGTGCTTTCGGTGCAAACTTAGAGTTGTGGTGAGGATCTCTAATCCAACATTTAGCACCGAAGACTTTGAAATAACTCACATTGGGTTTCTTGTCAGTGAGGAGTTCATAGGCAGTCTTCTTGAAGAATTTGTGAAGATATACTCTATTGATGATGTGGCATCAATTGCATCAATCCAAAAACGCTGAGGCGTTTTGTATTCATCAAGCATAGTGCAAGCCATCTCAACAAGAGTTCTGTTCTTGCGCTCCACGATGCCATTTTGCTGAGGAGTATAAGGAGAAGATAATTCATGAGTAATACCAAGTTCATCAAGATAGGCATTAAGGCCGGAATTCTTGAACTCAGTTCCATTGTCACTTCTGATATGCTTGATCTTCACACCAAAGTTGGTTGAAGCCCTCGAGGAAAATCGTTTGAAGACTTCCTGCACTTCATGTTTGTAAGTAACAATGTGTACCCATGTATATCGAGAATAATCATCAACAATGACAAAACCATATAGAGATGCATCATTAGTGACTGCTGAATAATGATTAGGTCCGAAGAGGTCCATGTGAAGCAATTCGAATGGACGGGTAGTGGTCATGATAGTCTTTGCTGGATGCTTGGCTTTGGTCATTTTTTCAGCTTCACAGGCTCCACATAAGTGATCCTTGAGGAATTTGACATTCTCAATGCCAATGACATGCTTCTTCTTCGCAAGCGTGTTCAAATTCCTCATGCCTGCGTGACCAAGTCGTCGATGCCATAGCCAGCCTTCTGAAGCTTTTGCAAGTAGACACACGGCTGGTTGTGGTCCCAGAGAGAAATCAACAATATACAGATCTCCTCTCCTAAAGCCTTCAAGACTTTGGAATTGTCAGCTTCCATAATCACAACACAGTGATACTTGCCAAAGACAACAACCATATCAAGATCACAAAGCATTGAGACTGACATGAGATTGTATCCTAAGGACTCAACAAGCATGACTTTGTCCATGTGTTTATCCTTGGAGATGGCAACCTTACCAAGGCCCAATACCTGACTTTTGCCTTTGTAAGCAAAGATGATATGCTTCAGAGGTGACGGTGTTAAAGGAGCATCCATCAATAGATTCTTGTCACCAGTCATGTGATTTGTACATCTACTATCAAGGACCCATTCAGTAGTTTTGGGTTGATCATCCTGCAGATGAATTAGTGTAGCTTACAATCTCATATGCTTCATCAGTGAAGAATATGATATCAAGTTCATCGATGAATTTCATCAAGCGAAGCAGATATAGCAAGATGAGGACGTGTGAAATGAAAGTTCATTTCATCATGATTCGCTCAAGGCCCTTTCGAGCAATTTCGTCAGTCCCCAAGAAATTCTTCAGACGTTAAAGCACGCCCGAGAGACCTGACCCGCAGAAGAGATTAGTTCTTTTCTTCACCACCCACATCCGGAGGGGTGGCAAAGAATTCATCATTCTGCGAGCACCATATGAAAAAGGTGGCAAAGATGCCAAACCTTTTCGCTTCACATAAGAGGGGTTAGGGTAAGCATATGAATAAGCGAGTAATTCTTCGAGGACTTATGAACATAATGATTTGAAGAATAATGCACATATTCATAGCCCTTAGCTCTACCTGCGAGATGAGTTGTTAGCACGATGATAATCATATGAGGACTTTGATCCATTTGAGGAATTTGATCCACGTGAGGAATTTGGTCCATATGAGGACTTGGATCCATATGAAGAATTTGGTCCATATGAAGAATTTGATCTGGATTCTGTTCTTCACGGTGGTGTCATGAGGACATTCACCAAGACTTTCAACATAACTTTTGGGAACCCAGATTTTCTTCATAGGGGAACCGCTCCTGCAGATTAGTGCCAACATATCTAGCAAATACTTCACCATTCGATTTTTGAACAGTTTATAGTTGAGTCAAATGACTCATCGGAAGAATGAGGAGAATCACATGTAAAGCAGATAAGTTAGATGGATCAACTGGAGGTCCCTTTGCAGCAACCCATGAGGTTTTGGGGTACCGCTCGGGCTTCCAATATGTTCCATCAAGATTAAGTTTCCTCTCAAAGGCAATACCCTCTTTCCTAGGGTTTCATTGAGGATCTGCTTATTAAGCACATCACAAAGTGTCGATGCCCTTTGAGGCTTTTGTACATGCTGTCATGTAGAATTCCTTCACCATGCATTGTCAAGGATACTAGCAATGTCCTCGGTGAGGAATTAGTGATAGCAGAGGCAGATGAAGAATTTGTAACAGTTGAAGCATTTGAACATTCAGGTGAAGAATTAGCAGATTCACGTTCAATGCACTTTAAGCATGGAGGAACAAATTCTTCCTGAGAAGCGCTGATTTGTTGAGCTAGTAATGAATCGCGCTCCTTCTGAAGTTCTTCATAACACACTCTTAACTTTTCAAGATCTTCCTTTCTTTGAAGAGATTCAGAGGAATGCTTCTCATGATCTTGCTTTTCTTGAAGAAATTCATAAGAAAGTTTCTCATGATCAGATAAGAGAGTGTTATGATGACTTTGAAGGTTATCAAACCTAGACTGAAGTCTCTGAAGATTTTCTGTCAGGGCTTTAGTGCGATCCATTTCTCCACCCAACATATCATCACTTTTGTCTAGCATGTTTTGAACCTTCTCAAAAGCCCGTTGTTGTTTCACAGCAATCTTAGCAAGTTTAGAGTAGCTAGGCTTGAGATCCTCATCAGATTCATTTTCACTAGATTCAGAGGAGTTGTATTTGAGTACCTTGGCACCTTTTGCCATGAAGCAGTAGGTGGGAGCGTAGCCATCATTATCTTCATCAGGCTTGTTGGTGGAGTCAGTTTCTTCAGTGTTGAAGATGGACTTGCTGACGAAAGCAGTAGCGACGGCCAGACTCGCCACACCAGACTCAGATTCTTCAGACGCCTCCTCTTCACCATTTTCCTCAGATTCAGCTTCAGAGTCCATTTCCTTGCCAATGAATGCCCGAGCCTTCTTGGAGCTGCTCTTCTTGTGAGATGAAGACTTTGAGGATTCTGATGAGGAAGATTTTGATGATTTCATCTTCTTCTTTGCATCATCAGAAATGTAATCCTTGTATTTCTTCTTCTTCATTTCCTTTTCCCACTGAGGACAATCTTGGATGTAGTGACCAGGTTTCTTGCATTTGTGGCACAACCTTCTCTTATAGTCACTGGATGAGGAATCACTGCTTCTTGAGGATTTTCCAAAGCGACCATGTCTTGAGAACTTCTGGAATTTCTTCACGATCAGTGCTAGCTCCTGGCTCAATTCTTCAGGATCACCAAGGCTACTACCAGAATCCTCATATTCAGAGTTAGACACAGCCTTGGCCTTCAGGGCACGTGGTTTGCCATAGTTTGAACCATAGAGATCTCTCTTTTCAGCAAGTTGGAACTCGTGAGTGTTTAGCCTTTCGAGGATATCGGCAGGATCAAGAGACTTGTAATCAGCACGTTCTTGTATCATCAGTCCCAGAGTATCAAATGAGGAATCAAGTGAGCTCAATAGTTTCTTCACTACTTCATGATCAGTGATGTCAGTGGCACCGAGGGCTTGAAGCTCATTTGAGATGTCAGTGAGGCGATCAAAGGTTTGTTGGACATTTTCATTGTCGAGTCTTTTGAAGCGGTTGAAGAGATTTCGAAGAACATCAACTCGGGAGTCACGCTGAGTTGAGACTCCTTCATTTACTTTGGACAGCCTATCCCAGATAAGCTTAGCAGTTTCCAAAGCACTCACTCTTCCATACTGTCCTTTGCTCAGATGGCCACATATGAAATTCTTCGCTTGAGAATCGAGTTGTTTGAATCTCTTCACATCGGTAGCGTTCAGTGAGGGTGTGACAGAGGGAACACCATTTTCCACAACATACCAGAGATCGTTATCAATTGCCTCAAGATGCATTCGCATCTTGTTCTTCCAGTAGGGGTAGTCCGTCCCATCAAAGGTAGGACACCCAGCCGAGACCTTGATCATACCTGCGGTCGACATAACTAAAACTCCAGGCGGTTAAACCAAAATCACACAGAACAAGGGAGTACCTTGCTCTGATACCAATTGAAAGTGTGTTATATCAAGTAGAGGCGGGGGTGAATAGGCGATTTTATGAATTCTTCATCGAGGAATTTGTTGGTGAGGAAATTCCTTAGCGAAGAACTACTTGCAAATGAATAAGTACTCGAAGTAAACATAACAGATACAAACATAGTCATCATGATGAAATGAAGACAAGCACAGAGTACGAAAGCGTAAACACAGGATAACAAGATGAAGACAAACAGATCAAGAAATTGAACGAGGAATTTGTGAAAGTCTTCACCAAAGTCTTCAAGCACAGATATGAACAACATTCAACACAAGAATGAGGAAATGAAAGGGTTGAGGAGATAGAACCAGTTAGTTGGTGAAGACAATGATTTGGTAAACCAGTTCCAACTGCTGTCTCGCTTGTACATCCGGTTGGAGCGGCCGAGTATTTAAACTCGAGGACACGCAGTCCGGACACCCGATCTCGAGCCGCAACTCAGACACCCAGACCTCACCGTATTCTCCTTGAACTAAGACCACGCAGGTCTCGTCCCAATCACTCGTGGTAAGTCTTCGTGACTTCCAAACCTTCACAGACTTGGTCACTCGGCGATCCACAATTCCTCTTGGATGTTCTAGACCTTGACGCCTAACCGTCTGGAAGAAGCACAGTCTTCAAAGGTAACAAGCGTCGGATCCACGCTGGATCAATTTTTTCATGATGCTCAATCACTTTGGGTTTGTGGGGTTTGGTTTTGGGATTTTCCTCACTTGATGATTTTCGCCAAAGTCCTCGGAGGATGGGTTGCTCTCAAATGACAAGTGTCAAGTTCTTCCGAGCAGCCAACCAACTAGTGGTTGTAGGGGCGGCTATTTATAGCCTAGGAACAGCCCGACATGATAAGACATAAATGCCCTTCAATGATATGACCGTTAGGTGGATAAGATATTTTGGGACAGCCAAGGCAAAGATAAAGAACGGTCGGAAATTTGACTCTCAAATTCCTCGGGGCTATCATGTTCCTCATCGTAGGCAATTCAAGACTGGCGAATTCCTAACTCCTCGGGCGAAGAAAGTCATCGATGACTGTAAGAACTGCTCTCTCACATCAAGAACTTGACTGAATCTGTATGAGATTTCCAATGGCTTCACTCAAGGGATTGGTAGGTGTAGGATTTTGAGTTGAGCATCACATGGAAATTTTTCCTTAGTATTTCCTCGACCCCTTTAACAAAGACGGTGTTTCCTATGACTCAAGAAAGAGAAAATGAAACTACGAAAACAAAAGTCTTCACGCTTCATATTCCTCGAATGAATACCAAGTCTTTAAGGTCACACCAATTTCTTCACTTTCAAAATCTTCAGAAAGTCTTCAGAATATCAAAGTCTTCAGTCAAAGAACTTCATTTTTAGGGGTCGACTTTCTCTGTAAATATCAAACTCCTCATAGACTTATAGACCTGAGTACACTCACAAACGCATTAGTCCCTTAACCTATAAGTCTTCAATACACCAAAATCACTAAGGGGCACTAGATGCACTTACATCGGCCGAGTTGCTTGAGGAGGCACTTCTGCATGCAACGCTAAAAGGTGGCGCCGGCATTCCTCAAGCCGAACGTCATGGTCAGGTCGCAGAAGGCTCCAAACGGTGTGATGAAGGCAGTATTCAGTCTGTCTGCCAGGTTCAGTTTGATCTGGTGATACCCTGAATATGCATCTAAGAAGCTCAACAGCTCGCATCCGGCTGTGGAGTCTATCACCTGATCAATTCTCGGCAGAGCAAACGGGTCCTTGGGGCAAGCTTTGTTGAGCCTTGTGTAGTCAATTCACATCCGCCACTGTTTGTTCTTCTTTAGCACCAGGACCGGGTTTGCTAACCATTCTGAAAAAACACCTCCATAATGAAGCCGGCTGCCAGGAGCCGGGCTATCTCTTCTCCAAAAACTCTTCTCTTCTCTTCTGACAGGCGGCGCAAGGGCTGCCTGACGAGCTTCACATCGGGTCGGACATGTAACTTGTGCTCGGCGAATTCCGTCGGTACACTTGGCATGTCTTTAGGGGACCATGCAAAGATGTCTCGATTCTCACGGAGGAAATCGACAAGCTCGCCTTCCTATTTGCTGTCAAGGTTTGCACCTATGACAGTGTACCTCTCTGGGTGCTCCGGGTCCAAGGGTATCTTATTCATCTCTTTGGCCGGCTTGAACGAACCCTCAGCTTCCGACTCCTTGGGGTCGGGCGACATCTCTGGCTGCTTGCCGGCCATCGCCACAACTTGATCAAGAAGCCGCTTCTCAGCCGCGATCACCAGGGACTCGGCCAGCCAACTGCTCTCAGCCGCGCAAGCGGACGACTTTCTATAGTCGCCGGCTATGGTCAGAATCCCCTTGGAACTCGGCATCTTCATCTTGAGGTAGGCGTAGTGGGGGACCGCCATGAACTTGGCAAAAGTAGGTCGGCCAAGCAATGCATGGTACGGGCTTTCGAGGTCCACCACTTCAAACCAAACTGGCTCTCGGCGGAAATGATCTTTGTCTCCAAAGAGGACGTCTATCAGGATCTTGCCGATTGGTGAGCAGGAAAGGCCAGGTACAATGCCGTGGAACATAGTCCGCTGCTCTGCAACTGTCTTTGCTTGATTCCTAACTTCTCCATGGTATCCTTGTACAGGATGTTGATGCTACTGCCTCCGTCTATCAGCACTCGCGAGAAGCGAGCGGCCCGCCTATTTGTGGCCAAGGTGGCACCAAAACCAGGGCGTAGGAACCTGGATTCGGCATCACCTCTGGGCGATCAGCTCTGCTCCAACTGATAGGCTTCTCGGACCAATGCATAAATTCTGGAGTATCTGACGCTACTGCATTCACTTCTTGCTGCTGCAGCCTCCTGCTGCGTTGATCGTCAACCACACTGGTGAACACCACATAGGCTCCGTGCTCTTCTGGGTACTCATCTCGTACTGCGCCGACTGGCCTGGCAGCCGGCTGCTGGGGCGACGGTGGAGGCGGCGGCCCAGAAGGCGGTGGAGGAAGGAGGCCATCTCCCTTGGCGATCCTGGTGAGCCAGTGGCACTTTTGGGTCATGTGGTTTGACGGCTTCACGCCGCTGTGGAACTTGCAGGGACCATCTAGAGTCTGCTCATATGAGAAGGCTGGCAACCAGTTGGACTTGCCGCCTTTCTGTTGCTTGGTCAGAGGTTGCCCCTCCGGCTGTTGATCTTCGACTGTCGCAACCTGCCGACTGCTGGAAGCCGGCTGTGGGGCTTTGCGCTTGTGATTGTTCTGTTGTTGTCGCCGACTGGCGTCTCCAGCTGGATTTCTGGGAGCCTGAGGGGCCACTTTGCCAGTCGCACTAACTTGAATCTCTGACTTCATGGAGGAGTCGGCCATGGCATACTTGTCTGCTATGATCAGCAGCTCGTCGAGGGTTTCTGGCTCGTCGCAGAGGAGCCCGTGCTTGAGGAGGGTGCCTTCTCTGCACCCGGCAGTGAAGTACTCGATAGCCTGCACCTCGTGCACGCCCTCGCAGGAGTTCCGAAGCTCGGCCCAGCACGTGAGGTAGTCGTGTGTTGACTCGTCGGGTCCTTGCACGCACAAGGAAAGCTGGCGAGGCTTGGGAGGTCGCTTGTACGTGCTCGTGAATTTGCGGATGAAGGCTTCGGTGAAGTCGACCCAGCTGTTGATGATGCGGGGCTTCAGGCTGTTCAACCACGTCCGGGCCGTGCCCTGGAGCATGAGTGGAACATACTTCACGGCAACACGCTTGTTGCCGTTCGATATGTTGACGGCTGTGGAGTAGTCAACTAGCCAGTCTTCCGGCTTCACGGAGCCGGTGTATTTGGGCGTATCTCGGGGGAGCGTGAACCCTTTGGGAAAGGGATCGTCTCGGATGTGGGGACCGAAACAGGGCGGACCCAACTCGTCTTCTTGTTCCAGCGCCAGGGATCGGTGGAGTCGGTCGATCCGGTGGCGGGCGTCATTCTCTCCGACTCCCTCTCGGCGGCCAAGGCGGCCACCGAGAGTCGGATGCTCAACGGGCGGCGGGGAGACTCACCTTTCTCTTCTCGGCGGAGGAGGCAGATAGTCGCCCTGACGTTCCACTGCTCTTGGGCGGCCGTCTTGGTCGCGCTCGATGATGATGCGAGTCCGATTGTGGCTGACAGCCAGCTCTTTGTCTTTTCTTCCATGGAATCCGCCAGTCGGCGTCCGAGACGTCGCGCCTTGGTCTCGGTGGGGAGGTAGGTCGTCGTTTGGTTGCTGCGGCGCCTCCGTGCGGCTGCCGGCTGCGTTCTATGCGGCAGCCGCGTCGAGGAGCTCCTGGACTCGCTCCGTCATCAGGCGGCGCTCTTCGCCTTCGAAGTTTTTCAGCTCGTCAGTCGCTGCCTGGGTGGCGCGGATGTTCTCCGCAGGCGTGGCATACACGGGGCGATTTGCCCCGAACAGGTTGGCGATGGCCACGCCGCGCTGCTGGACTGCGCCTAGGCGGCTAGGCCCAGTCGGATTTGGCGAACCGCCCACAGCGCGATCCATCTCATGCTGGTAGGCTTCTAACAAGCGTCTCATGCTTGCCAGCTTCTTCGCGCCTTCGATGATCTGAAGGCGGTGCGCCTCCAGCGTCTTGGCGTCAGCGTCTTCCGGAATAGGCGCGGTCAAGTCTCGTAGAGCTGCGTCGAGTAGGTCATGAGCTCCCTCACCGGAACGCTCGCCATGACTGATGATGAGCACCTCCGTGACGGCGCTTCCGCCGCTCTCCTCATGAGGGATAGGCTCGTCGTAGACCACCACATTGGTGGGGAACGCGTCGAGCGACCCGGCGTCGGAGTCGACCAGCATCGGGTCGGTGGAGCCTACGGACTCCAAGTCCACGGCAGGCTCACCGGTGACGTGGAGTTGGTCGAGGAGGCCCGCGAGGAGGCTCTCGGGGCCGCCCGTGCCTGTGTCAGACGCAGGCTCGTCGGAGAGGCGAACCTCGCTGACAAGTTCGGCGAGCCAGCTGGTTGCGCAGGCGGCCTCAGCGCCGCGCAGCGCGTCGATGCAGACTCCGTCTGGCAAGCCTGGCTGGCTGCGCTCGCCAGGGAGGAAAAGGGTTCCCGTCCAGAATAGATCTCCGGACGACGGTGCACCTTGCCCCATGTTGGGCGCCAAATGTCGGGGGTTGGGTACGACATATGCCAAAGGATGGCTTATCATGGTGGGGCGAGTAGAACGTCGCCGGTGCCTGGAAACGGGATGAGGCGAAGACATGCACGCCGACGGATCTTACCCAGCTTTGGGGCTCTCCGAGGAGATAACACCCCTACTGCTGCTCTGCGGGGTCTCCGCATGGTCACTAAGGCAAAGTGAGTACAAGGTTGCTCCTTGAGCTATATCTGGAGGTAGGAGAAGGCAAGGCTAGCTCTCTCCTTCCTATATGATCTGTCTAGTGCTAATGGATTCGAACCCTTTGCATGGGTGCCCTGGGGGGTTTATATAGGCCTACCCCCCAGGGGTACAATGGTAAAACCGGCTGGGCACGGGTCCCAGCCGTCTGTCTCTCAGGCCGCCGTCTTCTCCGCCGACTACTAGGGCCCGCCGACTGGTGGGTCCCGCCAACTTGCCTGGTACGGGGCCGACAGCGCTTGTCCGCCGCGGGCGGGTCTTGCCGGCTGCGGATCACTGTAGCCGTGCTTCTAATGACGCTGGCTTGGTCATGGGGTCATGGCAACAGTTCCGCCGCCTGATGGGCGATCACTGTTGCCATTCCCCGTCGTGTCTGGTTAATGGCGTGTGGGGCCCGTGGGAGGGGCCGGCCGACTCCTGGGGGCCGACTCCCAACGGGTCCGTCTTGTGGCGCTCTTGCCATCTTCTGTACTCCCGCTGACTGGTGGGACCCGCCGTCTCTGGGTCGTACAGACAGGCCGTCGTGGGCACATGGCTCTGCCCCCATGGGCTGATGTCAGGGCTGGCATGGCAACAGTGCCACGCCGGACGGAGATCTCTGTCGGTACGACGCACTGTGGCCATGCCTGCCCTCAATAAAACAGGGTGGTTGGAGTTGCAGGCCGACTCCCTATAGCCGGCTTCTTCGGAAGTCGCCGGCCAGGAGTCGGCTTATCTTGGAGTTGCCTTTGGGACTCGGCTGATCTTGGAGTCGCCTCTGGGACTCAGCTGATCTTGGAGTCGCCTCCGGGACTCGGCTGATCTTGGAGTCGCCTCTGGGACTCGACTTATCTTGGAGTCGCCTCTGGGACTCGGCTTATCTTGGAGTCGCCTCTGGGACTCGAGGGGCGCAGCCTGCGCCGATGTCTTGAAAGGTTCTGGGACTCGGGTTAGCCTACCCGTGGCCCATTACTCTGACATAGGATCATACTTCTTTTGTTGAGGAACAAACTTCGTCTTGGGGTAATTATCTTCTTCCCACTCAACTCCATTGGCATTGTACTTTTGTTCAAAACCAACGCCTTGGTTCTTCCCGTGCCTACCTTGCTTGCGTACAATTTCCTCGAATTGCTTACTCCTGGCAAGGCTCTTGTAAACACCTTTCTCTATAATTCCCTTCAATAAGCTATTTTCTTGCTCAAGTGTAACTTGGCTAAGAGAATCATTAGTGGAATCAAGAGAACTACTAGAAGCAACAACATTGGATTTAGCATGATTATTGTTACTACTAGAGGAAGAATCCTTCTTGTTCTTGTCATTAGACTTGACTTGAGGCATGTAAGTAGATAAGAGTAAACGCTTGGCAATGTAAGAAGAACTTTTCTTGCGAAGATCATCATTGATTGCCTATAAGAACTCATGCTCTTGCTCAAGGCTGAGCTTTTCAAAGCATAACTTCTCATGAGTCCTTAAAAGTTCTCGATGATCTCCTAAGATAGTTTCATGAGCTAACTTAAGAGTGTTTAGTTCTTTAGTTAGCAGCTCAATCTTCTCCTTATCATTGTCATTCATTTCATCTTGATTAGCATGATTAATTGACGTTTCATCATAGTATTCATCACTAGAGTTGTCAACAAGTAAATCATCATCACCTAACAAGTCATCTTCATCACTATTGAAATCAACATACTCGGGGTGTGATACCTTTGGGCCTTTAGCCATGAAGCATCTTCCAAGTCCTTCATTTGGTGAATCAAATATGTCATAGGAGTTGGTTGACACAAGCGCTAGACCGGCAACACCTTCATCTTGAGTATATTCGGAGTCCGAGTGATAGCTTCTCTCGGAGTGATTGTCGGAGTCGGAGCCGGATACCCATTCACCAACATGAGCTTGATGTCTTCGTTTTGTGTAGCTCCTTGATGACTTGTCCTTCCTTTTCGAATCCTTGCTTCTCCGGGATGTTCTTCGTTCATAACGACCATCTCAACTCCTTCTCTCTCTTGGTGGTGATTCTTCTCTTCTACTTCTCCTTTTTGGAGAATCTTCTCTTCTTTTGTAGGGTGTCGTACACTCATTGGAATAGTGTTCGGGTCTTCCACAATTGTAGCAACTACGCTCTCGACTAGAAGATCTTTTGTCATTGTAGGACCTTGACTTGGAACTTCTTTCCTTGCTTCTACTCTTGTAGAACTTGTTGAAGTTCTTCACCATTAGGCTCAATTCTTCATTGAAGGTTTGTTTCTCACTTGATGATGTGGGGGCTTCACATGAGGCTTTGTAAGCACCACTTGACTTGTTGTGGAGCTCCTCCTTATCCTTGAGTGACATCTCATGAGCAACAATTCTTCCAATGACTTCCGTTGGCTTGAGATCTTTGTAATTGGGCATCATTTGGATCAATCTGCACATGGTATCATATTTTCTGTCCAAAGCTCTTAGGATCTTCTTGATGATGAATTTGTCGGTCATCTCTTCACTTCCTAAGCCGGCAATCTCATTTGTCATAAGAGCAAGCCTAGAGTACATTTCAGCGACACCTTCACCATCCTTCATTTTGAACTTGTCAAGCTGACTTTGAAGCACATCCTACTTGGATTCCTTGACGGAGTCGCTACCTTCATGCATATCAATCAAAGTATCCCAAATTTCCTTTGCATTCTCAAGAAGGCTGATTTTGTTGAATTAAATGGGCACAGTCCATTGAAGAGGATATCACAAGCTTGAGCGTTGTATTGCAGCATCTTCAACTCTTCCGCGGTAGCTTCACAGTTCGGTTCTCTCCCATCAAAGAATTCATCTTGCAAGCCAATACACACAATAACCCATACGGCGGGGTTATGTCCAAGAATATGCATTTACATCTTATGCTTCCAACTAGCAAAATTAGTACCATCAAAGTAAGGACCTCTATGGTGATAGTTTCCCTTGCTACACGCCATACTCTCCTAGGTTGTGAAACCAAGGCTATGACTACCAAAAGCTATGGAAATCAAAGCAAATGGAGACCAAAGCTCTGATACCACTTGTAGGATCGAAAGTATGTCTCAAGAGGGTTTGATTAGACTACTTGACCAAATAAAAACTTATCCTTTTCCCAATTTTAGTTCTTGGCAGATTTTAGCAACTTTGGACAAGTCAAGCAATCTTAACACAATTCAAGCAAGCATGCAAAGAGTATATGAGCAGCGAAAAGTAAAGCATGCAACTTGCAAGAATGTAAAGGGAAGGGTTTGGAGAGTGCAAACACAATAGGAGACACGGATGTTTTTGTCGAGGTTCCGATAGGTGGTGCTATCGTACATCCACGTTGATGGAGACTTCAACCCACGAAGGGTAACGGCTGTGCGAGTCCACGGAGGGCTCCACCCACGAAGGGTCCACGCAGAAGCAACCTTGTCTATCCCACCATGTCCGTCGTCCACGAAGTACTTGCCTCAGTAGGGTAGATCTTCACGAAGTAGGCGATCTCCTTGCCCTTACAAACTCCTTGGTTCAACTCCACAATCTTGTCGGAGGCTCCCAAGTGACACCTAGCCAATCTAGGAGACACCACTCTCCAAGAAGTAACAAATGGTGTGTTGATGATGAACTCCTTGCTCTTGTGCTTCAAATGATAGTCTCCCCAACACTCAACTCTCTCTCATAGGATTTGGATTTGGTGGAAAGAAGATTTGAGTGGAAAGCAACTTGGGGAAGGCTAGAGATCAAAATTCATAGGGTAGGAATGGAATATCTTGGCCTCAACACAAGTGTAGGTGGTTCTCTCTCCGAAAATGTAAGTTGGAAGTGTAGGTTCGTTCTGATGGCTCTCTCCATGAATGAAGAGGAGGTGGAGGGGTATATATAGCCTCCACACAAAATCTAACCGTTACACACAACTTGCCAATCTCGGTGGGACCGAATTGATAAACTCGGTCGGACCGATTCAGCAAATCTAGTGACCGTTAGGATTTTTGGTGGGACCGACATGCAACTCGGTGGGACCGATATGGTTAGGGTTAGGGCATAACGTAATCTCGATGAGACCGATTACACAAACTCGGTGAGACCGATTTTGGTAATAAGCTAACCAGAGAGTTGGTCAGGTAAACTCGGTGGGACCGATTCGCTCATTTCGGTGAGATCGAAATGTTACGAAAGGGAAACAGAGAGTTTACATTGCAATATCGGTGGGACCGATCGCTCATCCCGGTGGGACCGAAACGTTACGAAGGGAAACAGAGAGATTACAATCCCATCTCGGTGAGACCGAGATCCCTATCGGTGAGACCGATTTTCCTAGGGTTTGTGGCAGTGGCTATGACATCTGAACTCGGTGGCGCCGGATAGAAAGAATCGATGGGGCCAAGTTTGACTTTTGGTTTAGGTCATATGTGGATGTGAGAAAGTAGTTGAGGGCTTTGGGGCATATCACCAAGCATTTTGAGCAAGAACTCATTAAGCAACACCTCATCCCTCCTTGATAGTATTGGCTTTTCCTATAGACTCAATGTGATCTTGGATCACTAAAATAGAAAATGTAGAGTCTTGAGCTTTGAGCTTGAGCCAACCCTTTTATCCTTAGCATTTTGAGGGGTCCACATTTCTCATCCATGCCATGCCAATCATTGAGATTTCCTGAAATATTTATCATGAAATAGCATTAGCTCAATGAGCTATATGTTGTTAGGAATTACCAAAACCACCTAGGGATAGTTGCACTTTCACCATGCCATCCCCCTGTCTTGCGCCCTAGATGTCGCTCATCCGCATTGGCCTTGAACCATCCCAGCTGTGGTGGCTTCCACCTCTCCGTTCGCCTTGGTTCCTTGGTCGTCGGCTCCTTCGAGTTCACTAGGCGCCATTCCTGGACTGTGATCATGCACTCCCTCCGCCAGTTCTCGAGCGTCTTGGATCCTCTTCCCATCCCTGGTTTCATTTCTCGCACACCCCAAGCCATATATTGCATGGATCATTGTCTCGCGTTCCGCCGCGCCAGCCTCGGCGAACCACGCCTTGAGCCAGGCCACAAGACCCTACAGCGAGCAGTCCATCGCCGGCGGCCGTACCATTGGTTCCCCCTTGTCTTCACACAAGTGTGTCCAGAAAAGCACAGAATGGGGGCACACCTAGAAGCAATGGTAGGTCATCTCTTCTCATCCGCAGGCACAGCAGAACACACCAGGCTTGATCCGGTGATGATGCAGTTCCGATCCGACAACAAGCCCATTTTTAACAAACACCATGCATGGATCTTTGCCTTCCCCGGTGCGTTGGTGTCCCAAAGCGCAAGCCATGCCTTATTCTCTCTGCTAGGCATCGAAGAACCCGGCTGTCTGGTTTTGACGCCCTTCAAGGTCATACAAAGATGATATGCAGATTCGACAGTGAACTGTTCGCTCTTGGTGAAGTTACATGCCATATAATCTCGCGTGTTCTGCCTACCCACCTCAATTTGCTTAATGTCCTCTGCATCTCCAGGGGTGAACATCATCTCCACTTTGCTCATATCCCGTGTATTACCTGATTCATTCAAGAGATGGCTCACGTGAGTAACACCTGCAACATATTGTTGCCCAAGCGGCTTAAGGCACCCTGGCGCAGAATCCAATTGTCATGATGAATCTTGATAGAAGAGCCATCCCAAATTCTCCACACAACTCCTTCTCGCGGGAGCTCTCAGCCATGGACAATACTCTGGAATGTGAAGGAACCCCCGTTAGGACAAGTGGCATTCACGATCAATCTCTCAGGAAATGACCTTGCTCTGAGCACTCGAGCACACAAGGAGGATGGGTACTGTAGTATATGCCAAGCCTGTTTTGCTAACAAAGCTTGGTTTAACGCCTTTGGATCCCAGAAGCCCATTCCACCCTCTCTCTTCGCCTTGCACATCTTATTCCATACCAACCAGTGCACCTTCCTATCCCCATTCATTTCTCCCCACCAGAAGTTAGATGAGATTGAAGTCAGGTCCCGGCACATTTTCTTGGTGAGTGGGAAGTAGCTCATGGTGAGGGTTGGCATAGCTTGGAGGCCGGACTTGACGAGGACCTCTCTTGCCGCCTTGGACATCCCTTGTCCCTTCCATCATGTAACCTTACCCACTGAACTTTCCTTCACATATTTGAAGGTCCCCTCTTTGGATCTACCGACCAGTGTCGGTAGTCCTAAATACCTTTCGCTCAACGCTTCAGAATTGATCCCAATAATGCCAAGGAGTTCAACCTTACTCGCATCTCTACATCCTTTCCCAAAGAACACCGATGATTTTTGCAAGTTTACTTTCTGTCCTAAGGCCTCCTCATATACCTTCAGAATGTCTCTTAATGCCTCAAAATTGCCACGGTTCCCTTCTAGGAAAACAATATTGTTGTCTGCAAAAATGAGATGAGTGATATGTGGGCCAGTGCTCCCAAGCGACACACCATTTAGATTGTTATCATGTTGTGCAGCTCTCAGCAATGCAGAGAAACCTTCCATGCAAAATAAGAAGAGATATGGAGAAAGCGGGTCACCCTAACGTAAACCCCTGGAGGGAAGGAAGCGTCTCGAAAAACCACTGTTCAGTTTAACTGAAAACCATGCTGAAGTGACACATCTCATAATCATCTGAATCCACAAGTGATTAAAACCCAATCTGGCCAGAACCTGCTCTAGGAAGATCCACTCAACCCGGTCATACGCCTTCATCATGTCCAACTTCACTGCACACAGCAGTGTCTTCCTCCTCCTCATTCTAATAGCATGAGTGCATTCATATGCCACCAATACATTGTCTGGCATCAGTCGCCCCGAAAAAAAAGCACTCTGGTCCTCAGAGATCAACACAGGAAGGATCACCTTGAGCCTATTAGCAAGATCCTTAGTAGCAATCTTATATAACACATTACAAAGACTTATTGGCCTAAACTGTGAAAGGGGCTCCAGTGGGCTCACTTTAGGGATCATCACAATCACTGTGTCATTAAAAGAATCCGGGGAAGTCTCCCCCGACAGAACCCCCCTAACCACCGCACACACATCTGCTTTCAACAAAGACCAGTGTCTCTGATAAAACAGGGCCGGCAAGCCATCTGGGCCCGGTGCTGTCATAGGGCCCATCTGAAAAAGAGCATGCTCAATCTCATCGTCTGTAATAGGGGTCGTCAACCTGTCGTTCATCTCATCTGAAATCATCGTGTCAAAGTGTCCTAGGACTATCTCCGTATGGACCGATCCCTCTGACGTGAACAGCCGCTCATAAAAAGATGTCGTTAATTCTTGCATGCCCTCATCATCCAAACATCTTGTGCCATTCTCGCGTAGTAGCGCCTTTATCGTGTTCTTCCTATTTTGATGGGAGGCTCGGTTATGAAAATATTGCGTGTTCCGGTCCCCCGCTTTGAGCCAGTCAACCTGAGAGCGCTACTTTTGCATAACCTCTTCTCTGTCATAGACTTCCTTGAGCTAACTCTCTATGTCTCGCACCTCAGCCATTAATCCAGTGATTAACACCTGTTCTTTGGCATCACAAAGTTGTTTTGAAGTCACTGAATCTGCTTTCGTACCGAGCTAAATACTGTTCGCCCCCACCCCTGTAGCTCTTTCGTTATTTCATGCAGCCTGCCACATACAGCTCTGGGTGACCTGTTTTGCCCATGTACTTCTCCCCAGATCTGCTGAAACATCGCCTCATATCCATCATGCCTCAGCCACATCTCCTCGAACTTGAAGGGGTGGTCCCCTCTCGGTTGCTCAGTCTCCATATCATGCACACGCACCACCAACACCATGTGGTCAGATTCCTCTGTAACAATATTTTCCACAGCCGTTCCTGGAAACAGACCCATAAAATCACCGGTGCATGTTGCCCTGTCGAGTCTCACTTGGATATTATCATTGTTCTCCTGTTTGTTGTCCCATGTGTACTGGTATCCCGAGAAGCCCAAGTTAGCCAAACCGCAGTCGGTTAAGCACTCACTAAAAGCTTGCATTTGAGAGAAATTCCTCGGATTGCCACCAAGTTGTTCTGATCTGACAAGAATTTCGTTAAACTGACCAACACATAGCCAAGGTAGATCATCCTGGGATCTAAGATACCGGATAGCATCCCATGTTTTCTTTCTCAGTTCGGTTCTAGGCTCCCCGTAGATTCTAGTGAATCTCCAGGTATGCCCATCTGCATGGATCTCAGCATCAATGTAGTACTGGCACCATGGCCTAACTGTGACCTGAATGTGCTCTCTCCACCAAAGTGCAAGGCCGCCACTTTTCCCATTACAATCCACTGCCACACCATTTCGGAACCCGAGGCTCCACTTTAGTCTATCCATTGCCCTAGCATTCTTCTTTGTTTCCCACAAAAACACCACCGCTAGGTTGTATGACCGTATCAGGTCTCGTAGTTCGCCAACTGTCGAGTCCAACCCCAGTCCTCGACAGTTCCAGGACAAGCAATTCATTGGTCCCGGCGGCCCCTCCCCGCAGGGTCTGACGATGCATTGGTCTCTTTGATGCGATCAAACACTAAGGATGTCTTCTGCCTCATATCGCGAATGAAACGTATCATGATTCACTTGCCTATCAGGATCACCCTTTGCTATCCAAACTTGATTGGGGGGCCTCTTTTTTCCTGACTCCTTTTCATGATATACCTGATAAGCGCCCATCTCCTTTTCTCCCTGGTACCGTAGCCGTCTGACATACTTGCCCTTGGTCCGCCCCAAGCCCCATGCAGCATCACCATAAAATTCTCTTCGGCCAGCTCGGTCAGTCCAACCATCATTATACAAATTCGTTCGGCATCCATCCTCCGCGACACGATCTGCATGGTACCCTTCCTTGCAATTATTGGGGAACATAGTATTTCAAAATTTTCCTACGATCATGCAAGATCTATCTAGGAGATGCATAGCAACGAGACGGGAGAGTGTGTCCATGTACCCTCATAGATCGAAAGCGGAAGCGTTTAGTAACGCAGTTGATGTAGTCAAACGTCTTCGTGATCCAACCGATCCAAGTACCAAGCATACGACACACCTCCGCGTTCAGCCCGATGGCGTCCCTCGTACTCTTGATCCAGTTGAGGACGAGGGTGAGTTCCGTCAACACGACGGCGTGGCGATGGCGATGATGATGTTACCAACGCAGGGCTTCGCCTAAGCACTACGGCGATATGATCAAGGTGGAGGGGGGCACCGCACACGGCTAAGGCAAAACTTGGTGTGTTTTGGGGTGCCCCCTGCCCCTGTATATAAAGAAGGAGAGGGGGAGGCCGGCCTGCCCTTGCAGGGGGCGCCGGGAGAAGGGAGTCCTACTAGGGCTCCAAGTCCTAGTAGGATTCCACCTAGAGGAAGAGGGGGAGGAAGGGAGAGGGAGAGGGAGAGGGAAAGGGAGGGTCGTACCCCCTTCCCTTGTCCTATTCAGACACCCCATGGGGGGCCGTGCGCCTCCCCTATGTGGGGTCTCCTCTCTCTCCCCTATGGCCCATGTTGGCCCATTGCTTCCCCGGGGGGTTCCAGTAACCCCTTCCAGCACTCCGCTTTTACCCAAAACCACTCGAAACTCTTCCGGTGCCTGAATAACATAGTCAAATATATCAATATTTATGTCTCAACCATTTAGAGACTCCTCGTCATGTCCGTAATCTCATCCGAGACTCCAAACAAACTTCGGTCATCAAAAACACATAACTCATAATACAAATCGTCATCGAACGTTAAGCGTGCGGACCCTACGGGTTCGAGAACTATGTAGACATGACCAAGACACATCTCTAATCAATAACCAATAGCGGAACCTTGATGCTCATATTGGCTCCTACATATTCTATGAAGATCTATATCGGTCAAACCGCATAACAACATACGTTGTTCCCTTTGTCATCTGTATGTTACTTGCCCGAGATTCGATCATCGGTATCATCATACCTAGTTCAATCTCATTACTAGCAAGTCTCTTTACTTGTTTCATAATACTTCACATTTCTTGCAAGGCTTATAGTGATGAGCATTACCGAGAGGGCCCAGAGATACCTCTCCGGAACACGGAGTGACAAATCCTAATCTCGATCTATGCCAACCCAACAAACACCTTCAGAGACACCTGTAGAGCATCTTTATAATCACCCATTTACGTTGTGACATTTGATAGCACACAAGGTGTTCCTACGGTATTTGGGAGTTGCATAATCTCATTGTCTGAGGAACATGTATACGTCATGAAGAAAGCAGTAGCAATGAAACTGTAACGATCATAATGCTAAGCTAACGGATGGGTCTTGTCCATCACATCATTCTCCTAATGATGTGATCCCGTTCATCAAATGACAACACATGTCTATGGTTAGGAAACATAACCATCTTTGATTAACGAGCTAGTCAAGTAGAGGCATACTAGGGACACTTTGTTTTGTCTATGTATTCACACATGTACTAAGTTTCCGGTTAATACAATTCTAGCATGAATAATAAACATTTATCATGATATAAGTAAATATAAATAACAACTTTATTATTGCCTCTAGGGCATATTTCCTTCAGTCTCCCACTTGCACTAGAGTCATTAATCTAGTTCACATCGCCATGTGATTTAACACCAATAGTTCACATCTGTATGTGATTAACACCCATAGTTCACATCACCATGTGACCAACACCCGAAGGGTTTAATAGAATCAATAATCTAGTTCACATCGCTATGTGATTAAATAGTACTAAGGTCTGATCATGTTTTGCTTGTGAGAGAAGTTTATTCAATGGGCTTGTCACATTCAAAGCCGTATGTATTTTGCAAATAATCTATGTCTACAATGCTCTGCATGGAGCTACTCTAGCTAATTGCTTCCACTTTCAATATGTATCCAGATTGAGACTTAGAGTCATCTCGATCGGTGTAAAAGCTTGCATCGACGTAACTCTTTACGATTAACTCTTTATCACCCCCATAACCGAGAAACATTTCCTTAGTCCTCACTAAGGATAATTTTGACCGCTATCTTGTGATCTACTCCTAGATCACTATTGTAACCCCTTGCCAAACTCATGGCAAGGTACACAATAGGTCTAGTACACAACATAGCATACTTTATAGAACCTATGACTGAGGCATAGGGAATGCCTTTCTTTCTCTTTCTATCTTCTGTCGTGGTCGGGTTTTGAGTCTTACTCAACTTTACACCTTGTAATCCAAACAAGAACTCCTTCTTTGACTGATCCATTTTGAACTCTTTCGCAAACTTGTCAAGGTATATACTCATTGAAAAATCTTATCAAGCTTCTTGATTTATCTCTATAGATCTTGATGCCCAATATGTAAGCAGCTTCACTAAGGTCTTTCTTTGAAAATCTCCTTTCAAACTCTCCTTTATGCTTTCTAGAAAATTCTACATCATTTTCGATCAACAATATGTCATTCACATATACTTATCAGAAAGGCTGTAGTGCTCCCACTCACTTTCTTGTAAACACAGGCTTCATCGCAAGTCTGTATAAAACTATATGCCTTGATCAACTCATCAAAACGTATATTCCAACTCTTAGATGCTTGCATTAGTCCATTGATGGATAGCTGGAGCTTGCACACCTTGTTAGTACCTTTAGGATCGACAAAATCTTCTGGTTGCATCATATACAACCTTTTTAAAGAAATATCCATTTAAGGAATGCACTTTTGACATCCATTTGCCCGATTTCATATGGAAATTGCTAACATGATTCAGACGGATTTAACCATCGCTATAGTTGAGAAAATCTCATTGTAGTCAACACCTTGAACTTGTCGAAAACCTTTTGCGACAAGTCGAGCTTTGTAGATAGTCACACTACTATCATCGTCCGTCTTCCTCTTGAAGATCCATTTATTTTCTATGGCTTGCCGATCATCGGGCAAGTCCACCAAAGTCCACACATTGTTCTCATACATGGATCCCATCTCAGATTTCATGGCCTCAAGCCATTTCACGGAATCTGGGCTCATCATCGCTTCCTCATAGTGTTCATCATGGTCTAGTAACATGACTTCCAGAACAGGATTACCATACCACTCTGGTGCAGACCATACTCTGGAAGACCTACGAGGTTCGGTAGTAACTTGATCTGAAGTTTCATGATCATCATCATTAGCTTCCTCACTAATTGGTGTAGGAATCACTGGAACTGATTTCTGTGATGAACTACTCTCCAATTCGGGAGAAGGTACAATTAACTCATCAAGTTCTACTTTCCTCCCACTCACTTCTTTCGAGAGAAACTCCTTCTCTAGAAAGGATACATTTTTAGCAACAAATATTTTGCCTTTGCACCTGTGATAGAAGGTGTACCAACAGTTTCCTTTGGGTATCCTATGAAGACGCACTTCTCCGATTTGGGTTCAAGCTTACCAGGTTGAAGCTTTTTGACATAAGCATTACAGCCCCAAACTTTAAGAAACGACAACTTTGGTTTCTTGCCAAACCACAATTCATAAGGCGTCGTCTCAACGGATTTCGATGGTGCCCTGTTTAAAGTGAATGCAACTGTCTCTAATGCATAACCCCAAAACGATAGTGGTAAACCGGTGAGAGACGTCATAGACCGCACTATATCCAATAAAGTGCGGTTACGACATTCGGATACACCATTACGTTGTGGTGTTCCAGGCGGCGTGAACTGTGAACACATTGTTTTAAATGAAGGACAAACTCGTAACTCAAATATTCTCCTCCATGATCAGATTGTAGAAACTTTATTTTCTTGTTACGATGATTCTCCACTTCACTCTGAATTTCTTCGAACTTCTCCAATGTTTCAGACTTGTGTTTCATTAAGTAGATATACCCATATCTGCTCAAATCATCTATGAAGGTCAGAAGCCTCAACATTCATCGGACTGCATTCATCGGTATGTATTATTTCCAGTAAGTCATTAGCTTGTTCCAATGTTCCAGAGAACGGAGTTTTAGTCATCTTGCACATAAGGCATGGTTCGCAAGTATCAAATGATTCATAATCAAGTGATTCCAAAAGTCCATCTTTATGGAGTTTCTTCATGCGCTTTATACCGATATGACCTAAACGGTAGTGCCACAAATAAGTTGCACTATCATTATCAACTTTGCATCTTTTGGCATCAATATTATGAATATGTGTATCATTACGAATGAGATTCAATAAACCATCAACATTGGGTGTATGACCATAGAAGGTTTTATTCATGTAAACAGAATAACAATTATCCTTTGTCTTAAATGAATAACCATATTGCAATAAACATGATCTAATCATATTCATGCTCCACGCAAACACCAAATAACATTTATTTAGGATCAACACAAATCCCGAAAGTATAAGGAGTGTGCGATGATGAGCATATGAATCTTGGAACCACTTCCAAGACACATCATCACTTCATCCTCAACTAGTCTCTATTTATTCTGCAACTCCTGTTTCGAGTTACTAATCTTAGCAACCGAACAAGTATCAAATACCCATGGGTTACTATGAGCACTAGTAAGGTACACATCAATAACATGTATATCAAATATACCTTTGTTCACTTTGCCATCCTTCTTATCTGCCAAATATTCGGGGCAGTACCGCTTCCAGTGACCAGTCCCTTTGCAGTAGAAGCACTCAGTTTCAGGCTTAGGTCTAGACTTGGGCTTCTTCCCGGGAGTAGCAACGTGCTTGCTATTCTTCTTGAAGTTCCCTTTCTTTCCTTTGCCCTTTTCTTGAAACTAGTGGTCTTGTCAATCATCAACACTTGATGCTCTTTCTTGATTTCTACCTTCGTCGATTTCAGCATCACGAAGAGCTCGGGAATTGTTTTCGTCATCCCTTGCATACTATCGTTCATCACGAAGTTCCAGTAACTTGGTGATGGTGACTATAGAACTCTGTCAATCACTGTCTTAGCTGGAAGATTAACTCCCACTTGGTTCAAGCGATTGTAGTACCCAGACATTCTGAGGACATGCTCACTAGCTGAGCAATTCTCGTCCATCTTTTAGGCGGAGTATTTGTTAGAGTCTCATATCTCTTGACACTGGCATGAGTCTGAAATACCAATTCAGCTCTCGGAACATCTCATATGCTCCGTGGAGTTCAAAACGTTTTTGAAGTCCCGGTTCTAAGCCGTAAAGCATGGTGCACTAAACTATCAATTAGTCATCATATTGAGCTACCAAACATTCATAACGTCTGCATATGCTCCTGCAATAGGTCTGTCACCTAGCGGTGCATCAAGGACATAATTCTTCTTTGCAGCAATGAGGATAAACCTCAGATTGTGGACCCAAAACGCATCATTGCTACTATTATCTTTCAACTTAGTTTTCTCTAGGAACATATAAAAAACATAGGGAAGCTACAACGTGAGCTATTGATCTACAACATAATTTGCAAAATACTACCAGGACTATGTTCATGATAAATTAAAGTTCAATTAATCATATTACTTAAGAACTCCCACTTAGATAGACATCCCTCTAGTCATCTAAATGATCACGTGATCCAAATCAACTAAACCATGTCCGATCATCACGTGAGATGGAGTAGTTTTCAATGGTGAACATCACTATGTTGATCATGTCTACTATATGATTCACGCTCGACCTTTCAGTCTCCAGTGTTCCGAGGCCATATCTACATATGCTAGGCTCGTCAAGTTTAACCCGAGTATTCTGCATGTGCAAAACTGGCTTGCACCCGTTTTATGTGAACGTAGAGCTTATCACACCCGATCATCACGTGGTGTCTCGGCACGACGAACTGTAGCAACGGTGCATACTCAGGGAGAACACTTATACCTTGAAATTTAGTAAGGGATCATTCTTATAATGCTACCGCCGTACTTAGCAAAATAAGATGCATAAAAGATAAACATCACATGCAATCAAAATATGTGACATGATATGGCCATCATCATCTTGTGCTCATAATCTCCATCACCGAAGCATTGTCATGATCTCCATCGTCGCCGGCTTGACACCTTGATCTCCATCGTAGCATCGTTGTCGTCTCGCCAACTATTGCTACTACGACTATCGCTACCGCTTAGTGATAAAGTAAAGCAATTACATGGCGATTGCATTTCATACAATAAAGCGACAACCATATGGCTCCTGCCAGTTGCTGATAACTCTGTTGCAAAACATGATCATCTTATACAACAATTTATTTCTCATCATGTCTTGACCATATCACATCACAACAAGCCCTGCAAAAACAAGTTAGACGTCCTCGACTTTGTTGTTGCAAGTTTTACGTGGCTGCTATGGGCTTCTAGCAAGAACCGTTCTTACCTACGCATCAAAACCACAACGATTTTCGTCAAGTGTGATGGTTTAACCTTCAACAAGGACCGGCCTTAGTCAAACTCAATTCAACTAAAGTTGGAGAAACAGACACCCGCCAGCCACCTATGTGCAAAAGCACGTGATCATTTAGATGACTAGAGGGATGTCTATCTAAGTGGGAGTTCTTAAGTAATATGATTAGTTGAACTTTGATTTATCATGAACTTAGTCCTGATAGTATTTTGCAAATTATGTTGTAGGTCAATAGCTCGCTTTATAGCTTCCCTATGTTTTTTATATGTTCCTAGAGAAAACTAAGTTGAAAGATGATAGTAGCAATGATGCGGACTAGGTCCGTGATCTAAGGTTTATCCTCATTGCTGCACAGAAGAATTATGTCCTTGATGCACCGCTAGGTGAGAGACCTATTGCATAGTTTGAAACGACCAATCACCTCTGTAGTCCAGGACCCACCAAAAGAGCAGCACAACTCATCGATGCTACTAAAGCCACATGGGATGAGGATCTGGTTCAGTCGGTATTTACCCCTTTTGATGCAATAGAGATTTTAAAGACCCCTCTTTGCACTAGGAGAATTGATGACTTCTCGGCATGGCAAGAGGAGAGACAGGGAAATTTCACCATGTCACCGGCCTATCGCATGATCATGAGAACCAAACTAAACATGGGAAAACTAGCTTGATGAGAGTGGTGGAACTTCTGATATGGGGGTGGGCAGCAAGGGATGGAACTTCATGTGGCATATCTGAGTCCCCTCCAAGCTTCAGGTCTTGATACTCGAGTACCAAAATCACATGTTCCTGTAGCTCCAAGACACTCGCATTGGTTGTCTCCCAAGGTGGATTGTGCAAAGGTAAACATGGATGCAACTGTGTCATGCAAGGGTAATTTCAAAGATGTGTGAGCGATCTGTAGGAGTAACGATGGAGCATTTCTGGGTACTTCGACAATTGTTTTCATGAAGATATTGATTCTACGACACCTGAAGCGCTTGCTATCTGAGAAGCCATGGCTTCGTCAGAGGATGACCTCTATATTGAGCAGATTCACGTTGCCTCGGATTGTAAGATGGCGGTTGATGATATCAAGTAGGGTAGTTCGGTGAGTTATAGAGCAATCATCCACGAGATTATAGAATATTCTTTGCCATTTATTTTCTGTAAAATAGTTCATGAGTTTAGGAGGTCAAACTATGAAACTCGCAGCTCATTTCTTCCAAAGGCACTGGGAACTATGTGGCACGGAAGTGACCAACGTTGTTCTTCGCATCCTTCGTGGGGAGGAGAGTCCTGAGGTGATTAATGAGACCTTTCTTGTTTTGATTCCAAAGGTAAAGGACCCCACTAATCTTGCTCAATTCAGACCGATTAGTTTGTGCAATGTACTTTATAAAATTGCTTCGAAGGTCCTATCTAACAGACTGAAAAAGATACTCCCTGATATTATCTCTGAAGAGCAGTTAGCTTTCGTCCTCGGTCGGCTAATCACAGACAATATCATTACTGCTTATGAATGTTTACATTTTATGAAGAGGAACAAAGCTAAACGCAACAGATTCTATGCTGTTAAGTTGGATATGATGAAGGCATACGACCGAGTTGAATGGAATTATTTGGAAGATATCATGATCAAGATGGGATTTGCGCCTTCGTGGGTGGCTTCGGTCATGAGGATGGTCACATCGGTGAAATTTTCTGTTATGTTTAATGGTGGTAAGCTTGAGCAATTTTCACCATCCAGAGGAATCCGTCAAGGAGAGCCTGTCGGTCTTGATGGAGGACTACTGCAATACGTCCGGACAAAGGATAAACCTAGCAAAATCCTCAATCTTTTTTAGTAAGGGGTGCCCTGCAACTCTGAAAGCTAAGGTAAAGAATGTTTTGAATATTGCAAACGAGTCCCTCTCTGATAAGTATCTGGGTATGCCATCTGATGTGGGAAACTGTAAGAATCGGGCCTTCAAATTTCTAAAGGACAGAGTGTGGAACAAGGTCAAGGGATGGATGGAGAAGCTCTTGTCAACGGGAGGGAAAGAAATTCTTATAAAATCCGTTGCTCAGTCAATCCCAGTTTACTCTATGTCATGCTTTAGGCTGCCCCGGGGACTATGTGAACACATAAATACTCTGATCAGGAAGTTCTAGTGGGGCAATAAGGAGGGAAAATGGAAACCAAGCTGGGTCTCGTGGAGCACAATGACACAACCAAAATATTGTGGAGGCTTGGGTTTTCGAGATATAGAGCTTTTTAATCTCGCCCTCTTGGCTAGACAGGCATGGCGAATCCTGATGGACCCGGACTCACTTAGTGCTCGAGTTTTGAAGGCCAAGTACTACCCTACTGGGGAGTTTCTGCGAGCCGAGCTGGGAACGGCTCCGTCACAAATCTGGCGAGCTATCATCGATGGTAGGGAGGTCCTTACTCAGGGTTTGATCCGACGGATTGGAGATGGGCATACCACCAACATCTGGCGTCACAATTGGCTGCCGAGACCCTCGAACATGAGGCCGATCACGAGCAGGGTCGCGCATCCTCCCCAAGAGGTGAGCGACTTAATTTTACCCGAAGCCGAGTGGAACCGAGTGTTGATAAATGAAGTTTTTCTGCCAACGGATGCTGCAGCCATATACTCTATCCCTCTGTGTATGCGGCAAGTTGATGATTTCTGGTCGTGGGTACATGAAATACAAGGCGTTTTCTCTGTCAGATCTTCATATCGCATGTTGGTGGAAACAAAGATGAGAAGAGAGGCCTGGCTGGAGGGGCGAGCGGATTCCTCTAACACGGACAGAGAGAAGCTTTCATGGAAGGCGATGTGGAGGGTAGATGTTCCTCCGAAACTTAAAATTTTCCTATGGAGATTAGCCCAGCAATCGATACCGACAGCGGATGTTATGCATCATCGAAATATGTCAACGACCACTTGTTGTGGTTTATGTGGAGCGGAAGATTCGTGGCAACACTCCTTGCTTCACTGCACGGTTGCAAGATGTGTTTGGGCTCTTCATGACCAGGATCTTGTCGAGGCCTTGAACAGTACTACAGAACCAGATGCGAAGCGGTGGCTGTTTGCGATCCAGGATATGCTATCTTCTCATGATTTCATCCTTGTTGCCACAACATTGTGGGCCATCTGGTAGGCGAGGCGACAGGCACTCCACGAACATATTTTCCAGAGTCCGCTTTCGACATACAATTTCATCCTGAAATATATTCGAGAGCTGGAAGATTGCAAAACGAAGAAGAACCCAAGGGTGGCCGCAGGAGTCGAACCAGTTCAGCCAAGATGGGTAGCTCCGTCGGAAGGGATAGCAAAACTCCGAGTAGATGGGGTAGTTTCCAGAGACGATAGCTTTGGTTCGTTCAGTGCTGTATGCAGAAGTTCTTCGGGTTCTTTTTTGGGAGCCTCGGCCATCAAGATCGAAGGAATTTCGGACCCAGCGACTTTGGAAGCTTTGGCCTGTCGCGAGGCACTTGATCTTGCTATGGATCTTGGTCTTGCTAGAATCCTCATAGCAAGCGACTGCCAAGAAGTGGTGAATGACATAAAAAACTGCACTGGTGGTGTCTATGCTAGTACCATTAGAGAGATAGTGGAGTCAAAGAATAATTTTGATGATTGCACCTTCATTTTTGAGGGCAGGGCAACGAATATTGAGGCACATAGTCTCACTAAGCATGCTTTTGGTTTGGATTTCGGGAGCCATGTATGGCTGTTAAACCCTCCAAACATCTCTTGTATCCCTATGAACATTTTTGAGTAATAAATAAAGTGTGTTTAGACTCAAAAAAAAGGGTGGCGTATAGGGTTTTCCAAACAAAAAAGTACCACTATATGGCCCGAGACTTACTCCCTCCATCCTTGAAAAAAATGTACTTTCAACTTTGTTGGAGTATCTTAAAGTTTGACCGAGTTTATGTAAAAATATATAATTTTTTGTGAAACCAAATAGGTATATGATGAAAATATATTTTATCATGAATCTAATGCTACTAATTTGATGACATAAATGTTGGTGTATTAATGTATAAATAAAAAAGTCTGATTTTCCAACAAAGTTTGACTTTCCAGCTGAGGGAGTATGCCAGCGAAAGCATTTGGTGCTTAACTTTTGGCCCGCTAGGTCCCATTTCCATGACTATTGGAGCACTAAATTTTTGTCTCCTCACTAAAAAAAACCTAGGTTAAAAAAACTGTTCCTCTTCACCAAAATGCATATGTGTCTGCAAAAATTGCGCAACCTCCAAACTAAAGAATAGATTCGCTTCATAGATATAATATAACCCCTTTGTCTCAAAATATACGACGTATTTTGATATTATGATACTATGAGAATGTTTAGAAAGGTCTTACATTTTAAGACAGAGGAAGTAGCTTACAAGTTTTTGTTGACAGCGATGCCGATGGTGCCTATATAATCACTATTGTTAATACAAGCAGGAAAACTGATATAAACATAATTCGACCTGCCAATTTGTTATTAACCTCTTAAAGAAGATAACATACATGTTGTCCTCTTTTAATGTGGATGAAATAAGAAATGTTGACTATTGTGCATTTGTTTCGGTGGGAGCGAATTATTCAGCTTGCCCATTCTACGTCGGTGACTACAATTCACTTTCATGCCAATTTGGTGAAAAGCAGCCAAAACGACTATTTGGCATGCCAAATATTTGGCGGGCTAGCAGGGGCCGAATCCAAACAGCTCAATACGCACCCACAGTCACCCGTTGACATTTCTTCACAAACAAATGATTCGTGGTGAAGTTTAGAGCATCTACAGCCGAACCTCTCAAACCTGCCTCATACGTTCGGGCGGGCCACCTGGTCACTGTCCGGTCACTTTTTTAACCCAGATGGGCTCCTTAAACGGGTCTCAAACGCCCGGGCTGACCAACATCCCACATCCAGTTCAAATATGGGGTGGATATGGAGTGCTCAGGCACGCCCGTCACGTCGATCTGACAATGGGTCTCACCCGGAAACGCCCGAAAACCCGACGGTCCAACGGACGTCGCGTGGCGCCGCTCTGGCTCGTTGCCCAAGGCCAAATCCGGTATTTAAGCCGGCCGGCGTCCCGTAACCCTAACGCATCCTCCCCTTTCTTTTCGCGTCACCAGTCCGAGCCCATCCACCTCCTCCCTCTCCCGCTCCGGTGCTCTGCCCATGGTCGGACGCTCGGCCCTCACTCCGGCACTCCGTCATGGACCGGAGCAAGATCACCTACTATGCCATGCTGACACCGGAGCGCTGCTACGAGATCCAACAGAAGATCCGAGCGAGGCAAGCCGCGCGCCGCCCGCGTCGCTGCTGGGCTGTCTCCGGACTCGCCGGAGCTAGAGGAGGAGGAGCAGCTGGGCGAAGAGGAGGAGGAGGAGGAGATGGCTCCGATGGAGGTGGACGAGGCGGAGGAGCCGGACCAGCAGGTGTCGGCCTTCAGCATGGAGCAGACGGAGGCGGAGTTCGGCGTCGCCCAGTCCGACGAGATGGTCGAGCAGCAGGCCATCCTGGAGTCCATCCAAGATGTGGCCAATGTGGAGGCCAACCGGGCGTTCCTCCGGCGGGAGCAGGCGGAGTCCGACGTGCTCTTTGCCGAACTCGACGCGGACATAAAGGCGGAGGAGGCCAGAGCGGAGAAGCCGGAGGCGCCCAAGGAGCTGGAGTTGCAGCTGCCGCTCATGCTGCCGGAGCCGGACACGGTGGTCGTCGTGATCTCTGACGAGGAGTAGCTAGGATCGATGTAGTACGTAGGTTATACTTTCTTTTCTATGTTTTTGTATGGATATAAGAATCGAGTATGAAATGTCTGGATGTAACAAGTGAAATGTGAGGCGTAGCTAGGATACGGTGATCGTCGCGATCTCTGACGAGGAGTAGCTAGGATCGACGTAGTACATAGGTTATATTCTTGTCTATGTCTTTGTATGAATATAAGAATCAAATATGAAATGTCCGGATGTAACAAGTGAAATTTGAGACGTATCCGGTCACTGCTCGCGGATGCGCCCGGACGCGTCCGCAAGCGTTTAAGGGGCCATATTGGTCTTTCATTCGTCATATGTGGGTGTAGATGCTCTTACCCATCACCTGCATGAAAATCTTTGTCAATTTCCTAAGGAAAACATCGTAGAAGATAAAAGCAATTGGGAATAGCCCCCTATGATATTTTGTCATTGTTAACTTGCATATGTATATAATTAGTAGGGAGAAAATGACGGGCACTAGAATGGCGCAGGCTTGATGGGCACATAAACGGACACGGACACGGACACAGCCACGTCCCAATCATCACTTCCGGCCTGTCCGCCATTGACTCGTGACTTGTGAACCGCCTCAAATCCTCGTCCATCCCTACTGTTCCAATTACATCGAACCCGTGGATCCCAACACAAATAGAATTTGTTCTAAAAGAACAGGGACATAACTTAAATTTGAACCGAACTATTTGAAATTCAAACTTCCGAAACCCGACTACCCTATCACGTGGCAAACCATTGGGCCAGCTGGAACGACTCACCGCGCCGGAAGAAACCTATAAAAATCCCTTCTTTCCGCCTCGGCTCCCCCGCGTGACATGATCCATTATTCATGGCGCACGCCACCGTCCAGGGCGCGCCCATGACACGCCCGTGCCCGCGTCCGTCGGCCCCCCTGATCGTCTTCCTCGTCCTGCTCGCCTCCTGCTACCTCGCCCTCACGCGCCTGCCCGCCGCGGCACCGCTAGCCGCCCTGATCGCCCCTTCCGCGGGCCATGCCTCCGGCCACGGCGCTGTCGACAGCTGTGCCGGGTTCTACCGCGGCGCGGGCGCAGCGGGGAGGCGCGCGGTGACAGCGTCGGTGGAGGAGTTTGGGGCCGTGGGCGACGGGGTCACTTCCAACACGGCGGCGTTCCGGCGCGCCGTGGCTGCGCTGGAGGAGAGGGGTGGCGGCGGTGGCGCCAGGCTGGAGGTGCCGGCAGGGAGGTGGCTCACGGGGAGCTTCAACCTCACCAGCCGCTTCACGCTCTTCCTGCACCATGGCGCGGTCATCCTCGGCTCCCAGGTACGTGATCCATCCATTGATCCATGTCCGCTAGCTCCTCTTCCTCTTCTTGTTCTTGTTTCATTTAATTTATTCACATTTATTTCTCCTCTCAAATCTTGCTACTACTACAAATCAATAGTGCACACTACTGAGTGAACGGAGTAGTGTTTTTTAGCATCGAAACTCAACCATACACACATCTACTAAATGCAAATTTATTTTCTGCTGATAAGAACAATCATGGTGATCATGCCTACAGTTTCTTTTACATTTTTTCTTCTGCGCATAGCTAAGCTTTCCAGTAGTACAGAAACTAGAATCTCAATCCATGTTCATGTTTGATTGGAGGCTGCAAAACTTGCTTCAACGCTTGTGCTGTCACTGGTCACTGACCAATTAAAAAAAGAAATGGGGGAGATGCTGTTGTGGGTTGGAATCCTGCACATGCTCGCAACGGTTGTTGGTTTCTTCCTGTGACCTCTGCAGCTTTGCCACATGTTATTGTTCTAACTACAACACACTGTGTGTGCCTTTGCTTTGCCCTTACTTCTGCTTGGACTGGCCTGGCTTGATGCTATACTATTCTACTACTTTGCTTGTAGTGCCGTCTCATCTGCTCCATATTGCTAGCACCAAATGGTTACACAAATCTCTAGTTTGGAGCTTTCTGCACTAGCTAGTACTACACATTTTTGGTACATGCAAATGCAGTGGGCATACTAATTTTAAGGATTATTTTACTACTACTCCCTCCGTTCGGAATTATTTGTCGCGTAAATGGATGTATCTAGAATACATCTAGATACATCCATTTACGCGACAAGTAATTCCGAACGGAGGGAGTAGTATGTATGGAGAGTTTATGTGAGATGAACTTGCTGAAGAGATTCCCTCGTATCAGGATACTGTCTACTAGTGCTTTCATGTGAGTGGCGGCTTAGTAGTGCAAAGTTGTTGGGAAAGAAAGCATGATTAAGAGCGTTAGCTAGGAGTTTGACATTGCTGCCATATGCACTGGCACTACAATAATCCACCACCTTAATATTCTATAGGACAACTATGGCCTGGTTTTAAAGTCCAACATGACAACAGGTGAGATTATCTTTAAGGGGACCAATCCCCAGACTGTCGAATTAATTAATCATGCCACTTCCTATTTAAGTAGTCGAAGAATCTGTACTAGTACTGCATAAAGTTGATTGTGTAAATTTATTTAAGAATTGCATAGTGTTGATTGTAGCGTTGAACTGTGATGTGCAGGATCCAGAAGAGTGGCCTCTCATTGCGCCATTGCCTTCTTACGGGCGCGGAAGGGAAAGATTAGGACCGCGCCACATTAGCCTCATTCACGGACAAGACCTAAATGATGTTGTCATTACTGGTACAGCAACTGTTTAACAGTCTCTGCTTTCAAATTTGGTCAAGTAAATATAAATTCTTCATGCAAACCAGAGAGCTGAAGTAACTTCCTGTAACAGCCGATTTAAGCACAAATTTCAGTTTGTGGGGCATACTTGTCGAGTAAACAGTTTGGAGTATACTTGTCGGGGAAATAGTTTGTAGGGTATATCATGTGAAGAATTAGCTTTGACTGTACTTGCAAATTGTTCTGCTTTTCCATGTCAGGTAGCAATGGGACCATAGATGGCCAAGGCAGGATGTGGTGGGAGCTATGGTGGAACCGGACTTTGAACCACACAAGAGGTCATCTCATCGAGTTCGTGAATTCAACCAACGTCCTGATCTCCAATGTCACCCTACGCAACTCCCCATTTTGGACAGTGCATCCGGTCTACTGCAGGTTAGTTTATCATGCTGATACAGTGGATTATCACTTTGTTTCCTACTCCCTCCATCTCATAACCATAAGCTGACAGCGAATATTTAATGTTCAGAAACGTGGTGATTAAGGATCTGACTATACTAGCTCCCCTGAATGCTCCAAACACAGATGGCATTGATCCAGGTTTGTGCTCTTAAATTGACAGATTGTTCTCTCTAAAAACTGCAAACCTCTTGCCAATGCTAATTCCGAATATGGCCTGTCACTGATTTTGGTAAGAATAGCAGGCCTATATCGCTTTCTTTCAAGTAAATATTTAGTTAAGTACTCCCTCTGTCCCAAAATATAAGAACGTTTTTAACACTACACTAGTGTCAGAAACGTTCTTATATTATGGGACGGAGGGAGTATAAAATTATAATTACAGGTAGTTGCGTTTGTACTTCATATGTGATTCCTTGGGGATTATGATCTTTTCTGTACTAAATACAAACTGGCTTTGCAAAGAGCAAATTTATCCATGACAGTTTCTCATTCTGAACAATAACAGACTCAAGTTCAGAAGTTTGTATCGAGGACTGCTATATCGAAAGTGGAGATGACCTGGTTGCTGTCAAGAGTGGTTGGGATCAGTATGGGATATCTGTAGGCAAACCCAGCTCAAACATTATCATCCAGCGGGTTTCAGGCACCACACCTACGTGCTCTGGTGTGGGTTTCGGAAGCGAGATGTCGGGTGGGATATCAAACGTGCTTGTCCGCGACCTCCACATATGGAACTCTGCTTCTGCAGTGAGGCTAAAGACCGATGTGGGGCGCGGCGGGTACATAACCAACATCACCATCGCCAACGTGACCATGGAGAAGGTCAAGGTGCCAATAAGGTTCAGCCGGGGCTCAGATGACCACTCGGACGACAAGTATGACCGAACAGCGCTACCGATGATCAGTGACATTCATATTGTCGACATTGTTGGTGTGAATGTGCAGCGCGCACCGATGCTGGAGGCGGTGCACGGCGCGGTTTACGAGGGGATATGCTTCAGAAACGTTAGCCTGACAGCGATAAGGCGTCAGATACGGTGGCAATGCGAGTCTGTGTATGGAGAGGCGCATGAAGTTTTCCCTGCACCTTGTGAAGAGTTGAGGAATAATGGATCTTCTTCATGGTGTGGCCTTCCCTGAGCAGCTATACAGAACTTGTAAGTTTTTGATGGGTGAAATGGGGTGTCTATACTTGCGTTTAGAGAAGGACAAGGATAGAACTTACAGGCAGATTCAACCTTGTAAAACGTCTAGAGGGCACAAAGGTCTTTCTGTATGTTTGCCCATTGCAAATGAATTCACTGATCGAATATAGAAGGCAATTATCCTTTCTGCCAAGTGTGTTGCCCAACGTGTAGGAGCCTCCTCTTCTTATGTCATCCCTACATATTAAAATATAGTTCATAATAGATTTGTTCTAAGTAAACTTTGTAAAGTTTGACCAACTGTATAGAACAAATTATATGAACACTCAAAGTACCAAATATATATGTATGAAAATAAATTTCATGATGAACCTGGCGGTATTGATATGATATTGTAAATGCTGATAATTTTTTCTGTAAAACTTGGTCAAAGTTTACACAGTTTAACTTAAAAAGAAAACTAATTTGCACTATATTTTGGCATGGAGGTAGTAGCAATGTAAAGCTGATCATTAACTGAATCGCAAATGAGTGACGGCAATACATTGAACATTCTGCTGCGGCTACTTCTGGCTGGAGCCGAAAGCTGTTAACAGTTTGCTTTGGTTGCCTTTGTTTTTTCAATAAAAAGTTGGGGCAGGGGGGCAACCCCTTTCATTTCAAAAAAAGGTATGAGTGAACACATTACTAAAACATAGAAAGGCAACAATCACAACCAAGTGAAAATTAAACATTGGAACTCCTTTCCATGACATGATTTTAGAATTTTACATTCCAAATGCAACGGGATCTTCAGCGAGGAATTGCTGAGACGTTCCTTCAGGCACTTCGTAGTATTGCACCCGCCGGCTATTGCCGGTCGTCAGGCCTCCAATGGAGTCAGGATAGAGACAGAATGTGGTCAAGCGATACAGAAAGCGTCCCTTCTCCTTGAGCTCCTGACCGGCGTTGTAACCCTCAATCTTGAGCTCCTGACCAGCAGTGTTGTCGCCCTCAATGAAGACGCACTGTACGAGGCAGAATTTGCTGGGTTCGCTCTCACCCGTTCCCATGTAGATGAGGGTGGCGCTTACATGCCTCTCAGCTGGATCCTGGCTGAACAGCTTCTCCTCTCCGAGTTTCCAAGAAAGATTGGGGTTAGTGTCGTCGATGGGCACATAGCAAAAGTAGAGTTGGCCGAGGGTTTCCGGTTCTTTGGACAGCCCGACAAAGACATTGAGGTCCCGGTCAAAGTGACCATGGCCATCGAAGGGCAGCGCCCAACTGCCAAGTTGTTTCCATGAAAGTTCCACCATGTCAAAGGCGTAGGTTGCCTCAGTGGCGTCTATCTTTGTGCTGACGATGAAGATCCACGACTGAGGCTGCACGGCGTAGGAGGTGACGTCATAACGCTGGAATGGCGGTTCCGGGAGCTGTTCCCACGGGCTCTCCCCGCCGTGAGAAGAATCCAGCGGGGGGTCCCTGTCCCAGATGAGCATCTCGAAGCTGCCTAGGCTCAGGCAGAACAGCTTGTCGCCGTCGGAGAAATAGATGGGATGACACGGATAAAACTGCCCGGGGAAAAGGGTTGTGAGGCTCCGCTCGCGGACGTCGACCATGGTGGTGAAGCCCCCGGTCATAGAACAGTTGCCCTCGTAGTACCTGCTGTGCATGGCCAAGATCTTGGTGCCGAAGGCTGACACGAAGTGCTGCGGCGCCCCATGCCTTGCCTCCAAGCGCAGGAACACCGGAGGCGGGGGCTTCGCGTCGGCCGGGGCTGAGATGGCAGAGCCGGAAGACGGGATTATTACCTCGCGGATGCTATGCCCTCGCGACCAGTCATCGAAGACAAGGTAAACGCTAGGCATGATCCTAGTTCGTCCTTGCTCGTCGCCTTGTTGATTGCCCTAGGACGGGATTCGTGGCTGATATAAAAGGGACGTAACCCTGGGAACGTCCGTCGGACAGAGCTACGTATCGCGGTTGTAACGCTGACACCTCGCGCTGGTAACGCTGAAGCCTCGCTTAGCTCGCTACATGGGCCGGGCCCAGCGCGTACGGGCAGCCACGAGCGAGAGCGCCGCTCGCACACACACGAGCGAGCACAAAAGCTTCGCGCCACTCACTAAATTAACTTTTCTCTGGGTTTTTTTTCACTTAGTTTTTTTTTTTACTCTTTTGGTTCTTTCTGGTTTTGGGAACATTCTGAACCTTCTTTCGCTGGTTTTTATTTTCCTTTTTCTGGTTTCCTCTCATGGTTTTACCGGTTTTATTAAAATGAAAAATATTCACAAAGATGTACTCGGTTTCAAAAAATGTTCGTGGATACGAGAAAAGTTCATGGATTTGAAAACAGTTCACGCAAATTCAGAAAATGTTCGTGAACTTTAAAAAAGTTCATGCGAACACACAACAATGTTCATGAATTCAAAAATATTTCTTCAGAAAAATTGTTGTGTCCATTATATTTATTAGCTTGCATCCGTTTGATCTATGCATGGAAATTCTCTAGCATGCATCATGCATGAGTGCATTCTAAGTGGGTTATTCCATTTAACATGCACAATTTTTCATGTTAAGACTTTTTTTGCTCATGCAGAAATTTCTAACATAGTTTAGAATGTAAGGACTAAATTAATATTCTACACAACATCTAGAAACTATATATTCAATTCCGTGGCAGCCGGCGGGGTATCATCGAGTTTAAAAAAATGTTCTCCTAATGCTCGATTATTAAGCCTAATGCTTCATGGCAATCTCTTTTCAGCACAAGTAATTATAACCACGGGTTCAGGCCTTCAGGGATTATTTTATAGTGTGAATACATATGCATAAAAACGGGAAAAGGTGGGTCAAACAGAACTAAAAAGAAACTATGAGAATCCACCACAATGTCAAAAGCAACTCCAAAGGAGGTGAGAAACTCACATGATCTTCAATAGCCACTTGACAATAATATTGCCATATGGAAAACTAGAACATAAAAGCGCGCGTTGCCGCGCCCGACCATCTTGAAAATATTATGTTAGAAATATTTGGGAAAATAAAGTAAAGAGGTCCGACTGACAATTCCGCAATATGGACGGGATATGTTCAAAGTCTTGGTTATGTAAGATTTGACATTATTTGATTGCATACATTAGCACAAATTTGTTCACAAACAATAGAAGAGATAATTGAAGATTCAAACTCAAGATTGACACCGCACAACACATGCTTTACAAAAGAACCACGGGAGGAATTGGGAAGAAGCCTTATGTTGGGTTAATATATTGCCCATGGAGCATACATAAAATATGACATTTGGCACTCTGAATTGTCTGTTTCGAGCTAACTAAAAGCAATGTTATCATTCGGATGTTTGAACTACACTACACATGCAATACTGAGAGCAAGATAAATACGACAAGAAAAAATGCACATGGTGTAACAACCACGTCTATGCAAATATGTGTTTTCTCAAGCGTAGGTATGCAGAAATCATAGGTAGAGCGTAACATACTACAGTAGCTAATTTGAAATTTCTTTCGGCAGAGAATAAATTCCCGTCAAAATTCTTGAACTGAAGCTAATACTACAGTGCACTAAATTGAAGCTAATAATTACATTGGTACACGAATATACATATATATTTTTCAAGCACATATATAAGTCGTTGCCCAACAGTACACAGATTGTAAACATGTGAACAGGACACATATTAGAGATAACAAAAGAGCATTTAAATGACTATTTGAAGAGCAGGAATTGCCAGCACTATATATCAAGATGTCGTGGACGGAATGGAGAACAAATGTAAATTTACATGATGTACCTGAGATATTCAGTTGGTTAGCTCATCCATCTCCTCATCACGCGAATCAAAGTGCAAAATTTCAGTAGTTCCTGCACATGCAGAAACAATTGAATATTCTTTACCAATGAAACAAGTTTATTTATCGAAACAAGTTTATGTCACGGAAGTAAGCTACCAAATCTTAAAGCATAGAATCATGGGCTATCACAGCTGCAAGAAACTAATGCACATAAGTACACACCTGCAGATTTATTATATAACCAACCAGAACTAAGAAAATCCATTCTTTGTATTCAGTGTTGCAGAGTAAATTAGAGACAAAAGATGGCCCTTTAGAGTTCCTTTTTCCGTGTATGCATGAGTCTAGGATACAGTGGAGCATGGATCCATGAAAGATCTTTGGATGTTAAACAAAATACGACTCTATTTTACAATCCAAAGTGAAAGTAATTAGCCGTCCATCAGGATCGAATGAATCTCGATAGGAGCTCACCTGTAGCAGGGGAGTGGACTTGAACGAGAGGAAGCACCACACCATGAGCTTGCTCTTGGATGCTAGTGTGATGCCACTTCTAATCAAAGATTGTTTGTTACAATGAAACCTGAAATATAGCAAATTGTGAATTATAGAACAAAAACTTAGCACCACCATTCAACGTCATGAATTTCTCAGAAAAAAATACAACGTCATGAATAGAGAAAGGCTAGCCCATCCAAGCAAGACCAATTAGGATTACTGTGAGTAGTACAATATGTGGATGTGTACGTGGAGCTAATCTCTGCATCTAGTCATGTACGTGGAGCTAGCTAAGCTCTGCAAGTCTGCATCTAGTCATCTACACGATGAAGTCACAATCACAGTGCTCTAGATTACCTAGAACCTGCTCCCTGATCGAACCAATCTATCCACTGTACAATCTCACACAAGATTCGCCCATCAGGATGGCCAACAGTCAAAACCCGCCGCACAGCACAAGAGTGGAAGGGTAGGGATTGTGTGTGCGTACTTGAACGCAACAACGTAGCAGCAGGCACCACGGCCAATGTATAATTAGAGGAAAAGTAGGATGGGAGGGATGTTGATCTAGCGAATGAACGGGAGTAGGGCAAGAGGAGGCTGGAAAGGGGCGGCGGTGATGGGAAGAAAAGTCGGGTGAGCACACGCGGCGTGGGGAGAGAGAGGAAATCGTTTACCCATTTTCTGGGCCTGGGTTATGTAGGTTTTTCTGGGTTGGCGGCCCGATTAACAGAAGAATGCCCAGGTCAACCTGTGGAGCAGCGGCCCGGTTACGGTGGGTCGCATGGGTTGCAAGGGGGGCAACGCTCGGGCGCGAGGGCTGAACGACCGAAAGATCTGGAGCGTTCAATGGCGGGATCCGACGGCAGAAGATCTCGAATCGCTGTGGGATGGTGTAGCTAGCCTCATTATACTGTTTCTCAATATAAGAGCAAAATCTCAGTTGTACATATATTTCCTCCTTATATTTAGGCATGACAGCTAGATGGTATCAAGTTTCAGCATCTCAAGCACAATCCTATAACATTTTGAGTTTTTCATCGGCCAATATACATGTTCACAAAACAAGGACACTTAGCATAATAAATCATAACAGTTGACTGATGCACTTCTAGACTAGGAGACAACCATTTGGAAATCTAACGCGTCGACCTGACACTACTGCTAACGAGGCTCATGATGATTGCCCTAGCATCCCACCGTTCGTATCGTAGCCCACATCGTCATCCTCCGGCATGATGCTTTCAAGCAAGCATGTATTTCTCAAACTCGTTGAGGTAATCCAGGAGCAACACGATAATGAAGAGAAAGAACCCACCAAGGTAGTTGATGCTGCCAACACCCCTTCTACCGCCGTCGCCTCCTTTGCCGAAATGGGACGAAGGGAACCAACCACTTCCATCGTCCAGATTAGGCCCTTGAACTTTCCCGGAAACCGTAAACAATATACCACAAGCAAAATTAAGTGGACTGCCCACTCCGATAAACTAGGTTCATTTTGAATTGTTCTAGTGTGAGAACGGAAGAAAACCACATTTGGAATCTGATCATTTGATAGTCGCGGTTGAAGAAAATATTTTCAGGAATAAATTTTATGATTTTTTTATCAAATCAAGCGATATGTTGCGGACCCCTGACCCGACCCTATAGCCTCTGCGGCTTCCTCTCCCCATATTTTTTCAAAGAAGCTTGTTCTGGGTTTTTTCTATATCACATTAAATGGTACGATTTCTATCTAACAGATCCAAACATATTTTTATGGCTATTAGTTATTTCGTAGAAACGGAGAATTTTGGTTGAGTGTTGTATAAAACATCATGGATTGTGAAAATATTATTTAGAAAAAGGTCATGCACATGATTTTCAAAAATATGTTATTAAAACCCACGCCTTGTTCAACGTTGTGTTGTATCGCAAATAAACCCATTTTCCTTTGCCGCCCCATCTCACTCATATTTCGTCAGAAAAAGACTTTTTGTATGCCACATTAAGTGATACGGTTTGTGTCTCCCAGACCCAAACATATTTTCTATTAGTTGGTAGAAACGGAAATTTTGGTTGCAAGTTCATAAAACATCATGTGTCGTGAATTATTCAAAAAAAGGTAACACTCATGGTTTTGAAAAATAATAAGGTATTTTAAAAAGACCGACTCATTGCAAAAAAAAGTTGCAATCCAAAAAATTGAAAAACAAATAAATCCATTTCCTTTGCCGACCCATCTCCCTCATATTTCTTCAGAAAAAGACTTTTTGTATGCCACATTAAGTGATACGATTTGTGTCTCCCAGATCCAAACATACTTCTCAAACTCCTTGAGGTAATCCAGGAGCAACACGACAGTGAAGAGAAAGAACCCACCAAGGTAGTTGATGCTGCCAACACCCCTTCTACCGTTGTCGCCTCCTTTGCCGAAATGGGACGAAGGAAACCAACCACTTCCATCGTCCAGATCAGGCCCTTGAACTTCCCCGTAAACCGTAAACAATATACCACAAGCAAAATTAAGTGGACTGCCCACTCCTATAAACTAGGTTCATTTTGAATTGTTCTAGTGTGAGAACGGACAAGAAAACCACCTTTGGAATCTGATCGTTTGATAGTCGCGGTTGAAGAAAATATTTTCAAGAATAAATCTTATGATTTTTTTTATCAAATCAAGCGATATGATGCGGACCCCTGACCCGACCCTATAGCCTCTGCGGCTTCCTCTCTCCATATATTTTCAAAGAAGCTTGTTCTGGGTTTTTTCTATATCACATTAAATGATACGATTTCTATCTAACAGATCCAAACATATCTTTTATGGCTATTAGTTATTTCGTAGAAACGGAGAATTTTGGTTGTGTGTTGTATAAAACATCATGAATTGTGAAAATATTATTTAGAAAAAGGTCATGCACATGATTTTCAAAAACATGTTATTAAAACCCACGCCTTGTTCAACGTTGTGTTGTATCGCAAATAAACCCATTTCCTTCGCCGCCCCATCTCCCTCATATTTCTTCAGAAAAAAACTTTTTGTATGCCACATTAAGTGATACGGTTTGTGTCTCCAGATCCAAACATATTTTCTATTAGTTGGTAGAAACGGAAATTTTGGTTGCAAGTTCATAAAACATCATGTGTCGTGAATTATTCAAAAAAGGTAACGCTCATGGTTTTGAAAAATAATAAGGTATTTAAAAAAGACCGACTCGTTGCAAAAAAAAAAAGTTGCAATCCAAAAAAAAAAATGAAAAAACGCATGCGGTGAGCGTGGATCGAACACGCGACCTTCAGATCTTCAGTCTGACGCTCTCCCAACTGAGCTATCCCCGCTATTGTCCATTTTCCCACGTATTTTGCATTTGTGCATTATATCGGAAAGAAGGATGCGAACTTAGAGTGTGTCCTTTTTGTATTGCGCGATGATTCATCAGGTGTGTCCTTTGTGATCAATTATCTTTGCGCATTTAGAGTGGATACGAACTCACAAACATTATCTTGTACACGCTAGACATTTGGATAAACAAAAGGATGCAAATCTAATCGTTGAATCTGACTGTAGGTTCTATCACTTACCCTTCTCTAAATACAAATACAGACATCCCATCACAAGTCAGGAAAATAGTTGCAAGTTCTTTACAATAACTCTCAGGGAAGACCACACCAAGGTTGAGATCCGTTGTTCCTAAACTCTTCACAAGGTGTAGCGAAAGCTTCCTGGGTTCTCTCTCAGGCTAACATCAAAGAAAAATTAGTAAGTTAAAATGTCTGGCAGAATGTCACACCAAGAGGAAGATCCATTGTCTATCATAACATGGGAACAATCTGTACCTGTCTATCATGCTAGTAATTTACCCAAGAAGCAGTAAGAACACTGGTGGCATTCTTCAGTACTTAGGTACAAAAATATTAAATGTGGAAAACAAATTTTATAGAATGCTCCCGTATTTTATTTTATTTTATTTTTTATAGATAAGTAGGAAGACCCCCGGCCTCTACATCTGGGTGATGCATGCAGCCATTTTATTAATTATTCACAAAAGACCTTACAAAGAAATACAACAGTAAATCTGAAACCACCGTTGATGAAGGGATGCTGATAGTCCGGGCCTAATACCACAGACCTCGCAGCCAAGCCTAACATCTAAGACATGAGGCCCCAACCAAGCCACTTGCCGAGTCTAGGGCACACACCGGTCCGACGCGCTCTCAGAGGCGGCCGCCACCAACTGCCACCGCTCCATCTTCAGAGCTGTACTGACGCATCAATCTTGCTCGGTCTAGCTGTCGTCGACACCACCACGACACCCAACGGCACCACCTCCCTACGCGCGAACAACTGAGCACGTCACGGTCGCCACAGATACACCTCAGCACCATGCCGCCAAGTACCACCAGCCGACACAGCTTTAAGTTTTTGGAAAATCTGTTGTGCGTAGAACCTGCCGGCCAGGCATGACAAAGCGTAGCACCTGTCGGTCAGGCATGACTTGACATCTCCACTGAAGCTCCGTGCAAGATGAAGCCGCTCCACCTCCTGCCTCTGACTTCCAGCGATGCTCCACAAACGATGCTCCCAAAAGAAAAACGACACCGCAGTGTCGCCATTGTTCGATCTGGAACACCAGATCCTAGGGTTTCCCCCGGAGCAGCATGAGTGGGTCGACAGTAGTTACACTACAATGCCTTCATCAAGGTAACGGCGTACAACGCCGCCATCGCCTGTCATTGGCTCGGTTTTCACCGGCAACCATGTCTTCCCAACTCGCAGCCTCGACTAGATGATGGATCTCGAGATCCGCCCATCCAGCCTCTGGCCGGCCACCTCCGACGAAGAAGATGGTCATCATCGCTGGCTACACCGGCTAGAACAGATCTGCCAGAGGTGCCGCCGAGCAGTCCACCAGGCCCTCGACGCCGTTGTCGCTCTAAAGCCCGATGACGCGCCGCCGCCCGATCCAGGCCAGCCGCTGCAGGCAGCCGCTCGTGGCCCAAGGCAGGGCCGACCACCGCCGCCGTCGTCGAAGCCATCGCCGCCGCTTCTAGATCGGTCGCACCTCCACGCACGTTGGGGCCCCGCCACCCTTGAGACGCAGGAGAGAGAGGAAGGACAACCCCCCACCGCTGGCAGCCTCCTGGCGCAGGCCGGCGGCGTCCTCCGGCGGCGGCGGAAGGGAGTAAGATGGTTTAGGCCCCGGCGGCGGCTAGGGTTGGAATGCTCCCGTATTGCTAGGTGGGTACCAATATCTTCAAAGGTCTGATGTCCAAACTAACTAATCGACCCTGAGTAGAGCCAGAGCTGATGAATAATCATCATAAATTTTAACATTGAATGTCAACACAAATGCACATTTAATCCGAATGAACTATTTAAAAGTCGAGTTCCAGCTCTTGAACTTGGAAAAATGTCAATTTCACACGTCAGGTGAACACTAGTGTTTTCATATCGTGCCGCCGACGTAGACCCCAATTTGTGGCCATGTTTAGTCGACAGACTAAAAAAACATAAGTTATCTCCTTAGAAAAAAAAATGCAGTGCTATGTTTTGTCCATCATGGTGCAATCAAACATGCGTTGGTTATATGGTTTTCTATGATGCAGAGGATCAAAGGGCTTTGCCACTGCAGACTTCAGTACTCAGAGCTGGTGCGCTTCTCATATAGACATATACACATTGCAGTGCATCAACCCATCCACCACCACCACCACCACCACCAGGGATTTGAGCAATACCTATCTGCATGACTGTATCATAGTACATGCTACAATTAAGACGTATACCACCACCATTCGAGCAACAGCAGGGTTCAGGTCGTCGCCCAGAAGAAAAGAAAAGGAAAACATGAGCCCCAGGCTAACTAACATGATGTTGTCTCCCTCCTTTGCCAACTGGGAAAGAACCTCGCACCTGCACAAATTTTCCCAGAGTGTAATTTGAGGGAGCATCTTGCTTTTGTTGATCAGCAGAATACTGCACTCTTCTAGCACCTGTATATACAGCTTGGCCGACAGCTTAGGACTGGGAGTTGTTGCGCAATTTCGCCCTGGCGAAAAACACCCCTGCTAACAGACCTGCAGGGTCGATGGTACATTTTTCTTTTGGTTAGTAAAATGCGGTGCATGTCAAGCCCAAAGGTAATATACATGTTTGGCATCGTCATGGACAAAACCTACCAAGCAGTACACTTATGGAGTTCTCCATGCTTGTGCGGACTTTGAAGATAAGGATCCCGGCGATAGAGAGCGGGATCTTGTTGAGAGACCCTACAAGGCTGCAACAGGAGCAATATCGGCGTTAGAAGCTCAACAAGAGCGAAGTGCATCCGTCATTTCGGTACCTATAGGTTGTTGCGCTTGTCTGACGAAGAAACCACATCGAAGTAAAGCTGATAGCAAGCCCCAAAACTCCGCTTGCAGTGATGACTAGCCAAAACATAGGCATCCTCAGAAGAGGCCTGCAAATTCACTTTTTCATAAGACTGAAGAGTATAATATTTGCAATCATAGTTAAATTTTTTTCCAGCTGATTGGATTAGTTGCATCCTCTTTTGCAAAAAAAAAAGGATTAGTTGCATCCTCTTTTGCAAAAAAATAAAATAAAATGGATTAGTTGCATCCTCTTTTGCAAAAAACAAAGAAGGATTAGTTGCATCCTCTTTTGCAAAGAAAAAGTGATTAGTTGCATCTTGGTAGGACATGAAAGGAAATTTTTCAGGACGGATGGTCTCTTATTATACAGATGGAGGTAACACAATTTATATCTACTTTCATTAGGTTCGTGCTAGAAGAAGTGAGCAAATGAAGTTTAAATCACGGGCTTACGTTTCCAACAGGTACTCCACTTCATTAAAACCAAGTACGAGGATAATTCCCAATGGTAGTGAAAGAACGTTGTTCAGCAAAACCATCGAAAGCTCATTCAAATTCCCAGACTTGGTGGCCTGCTTCGCACTGTCCATTACATGCCGCAGTGTAAGCTGGAAAAAACAGTCCATTTGTTCAAATTTATATGGAGGGACCTCAGAACTGAAGATATTTGTTCCATAAACTAGTGTCAATCTATGGGACTGGAGATAAGAATCTAAGACATTTGGGAGGAGAAACAGTTTTCAGTTTTCAGGAGATTCAGTGGCATCAAGAAGAATACCGAATACGATGCTGTCAGAAAACAATTTAAGATCTGCCATGTATAGCCGACTGCATGAAATGAGAGATCCGTTATTCCTCCTGCAATTGCTGAGATTATCTACAGAAACATAAGGGTGAGTCAGGTCTTCGGTACACTGTTATTTCGAGTCACCGTATCAAGAACACCTATGATTAGAGGTAAGGTAACAAATCAATTACGCGCAATTATTCAGCAACTGAAGAAGAAAATAATCCCCTCAGGCATTCTAGTCCTACTTAAACATGTGTAACTTCTAATACTGACATACCATCAACATAAGAGAAATCCAAACTTGTCTATCGTGTTGCTTCTTAAAGAAGTAGGTTTCCCCAGAAGCAGTAAGAACATTTGCGACATTCTTCAAGATAGTCAACATCGCAACATTGATGTACTTCAAACTGGAAGATACAGAAAATATTAAAAGGTGCAGGAAATATATTTTAAGAAAGACTACGAACTTCAGTCTGATGCATCGTTATTAAAAGTTGAAGAGCAATTTCTTCACAGCTCATTTTGAAAAACTCAACACAAAATGTTCCGAAAGCCTAGAAACTGACTCAGGTTTATCATTATCCTATCGAACTAATTGACCATGAATACAGCAAGAGCAGACGAGCTGCAACAAATATTCATCACAAATTTTAATACCCACCTAAATGAACTTTATGAGCTGTCAAAACTTAAGCATCAAAACTGATTAAGGGGGGTGTTCCTTACACATAGTTCTGATATGTGAGAGTGAAGCGAAGAAATAAAGTTTGGTTTTCATATTTTATCAAATGAAGGAATATTTAACAATAAAAATAATTAAGTGCTTAAATTCAGTAAAGTGCTCCATATTCTGGTACCAAATTGGATACAAGTACAGACTAACTATACTGCACAGAAAATAGTGCTCAGCTCAAAATAATATGAAGATCTGACACATACCTAAACATGCTTGTGATTAGCATTCCGACAAATATGATGTTCACAGGCAACCAAACTTTGATTAACTTCCATGTTAATGGTTCAGTTGGGATAACACCAGAGAGGGACAGTGCAGAAACTATGGTCACTGATACAATGTTCTGCAGTAAAACGTGATGAAGACACTATCAATGTCACCCAACCATCATAGAAACAATGCAGAAGGAAAACACAATTGCATGAGAAGTATACAGTCAGTACTACTCCCTCCGTCCCAAAATTCTTGTCTTAGATTTGTCTAGATACGGATGTATCTAACACTAAAATGTAACTAGATACATCCGCATTTAGACAAATATAAGACAAGAATTTTGTGACGGAGGGAGTACAAAATTACCTGGTAAATCATCAGGAATATTCCAGCGTTGAAACCATAGCCAGACAGCACAAACTTATTAACTAAAATCATGCTGCAGGATGCTATGCAGTAAGCAAAACCAGACAGAAGAGACTGATTCTGAATGTTTGGGAGCCTGAGTAAGTGTGAAGGCATATCTCTATCTTTTGAGGCCTTAACATCTTCCAGGTCTGTGTCATCAACACAGGAAGTTCCCATCATAGATCTGGAGAATATATGAGCCAGAAATACAACCGGTTGTGTTAGCTTGCATGATGATTGCTTCCAAGATATTTCCGTTGACGAGAATAAGGTTCAGAAGATGTTTTCAGATTATTTTGTTTTTTTAAGACACTGCTGATCAAGGGAAGCTTACATGCCTGTTGCTAACGTCTGGTGCTTTTCTCCCAGGAGGGGCGTCGGGATCAACATGAATGACTAACGGCGGGTTTCTGCGAGATAATGGAACTCTTGCAATCAACAGTAATCCAATTATTAAACCAATTTTCGCTGGCTTATATCTTGTGAAGCATCTAAAATTAAAATCTGAACTCATGGACCAAGCATATGTGTGAAACCAATGGGCAATGGCACTTCAAAACGCTTCATACTGGAGGATAATTATAAGCATTTGCATTCTCCTAAAGAGTCACCATGCTCCCTAGTTAAAATAAGGCTAAATTGATCAGTTTCAGTGGGGTTTTCCGGTTATAGTTGGCTTCAGGGCTAGTATTGTGCCTGCAGAAAAACTATACTGCCAAGTGTAAGAACAAAATTCGACAGAAGTGAGCAGGACACAAGTCGTCAACCTGTAGTAAGCTCTGCGAGTAATTCCTCCCTCCCCCTCCCTCCATCTAGATGTATTTTAGTTCTAGATGCATCCCTTTTCATCCATTTTGATGACAAGTATTTTCGGGCGGAGGGAGTATCTATTTGGAGGGGCTAAAGGCCAAACTGAAACGAATTGAAATGAGGTTTCGCATGCCTGCACGCTTCGGAAGTAACCTGAAGTCGAGCTAATCAACAGAAATGTACAAGGAAGAATCCGATTAACAATTTGGCGCTTCAGGAATCGAATCGCAAGTTCAGGAAACCAAGCGAACCTTTGAGCAGCCCAACCTAAGCCTACGGCTCCTAATCGGAAGCAAGGCACAACTAAACCAGCGTGAAATCTCAACCGCCGTACCCGAAGGGATCATCGGAGCTCAGGTGAGCCACCGGGCGAGGCAACTGGCGCGGGAGATGGCCGTACGTGGAGGTTGGGAGAACGAGAGAGGTCACCTGGAAGCCATGGCGCCGAAGCAGGGTCCCCGGGGACACCGAGCGGCTCCCTCGTGGCCCACGGCGACGGTGGCGGGACTGCGCCGGCGAGGTGCTCGACGGTATAGCGCGGTGGAGGAGCTGGCAGCGGCGGCGACTCGGAAAGTAACGGAAGGGGGGCTGCTTGGCTTTTAAAATATCCGGCGGAAGAAGGAACGTTCGCAGGCTGACCGGTGGGCCCCCGCCGAGTCAATACAGCTGACACAGCTTGGCTTTGCGCCCCTGCGGCTGCTGCTTTTACTCTTCGGCGCGCTGCGGCATCGGCAGTCTCGTCGCTGAGTACCGGGTCCCGCTTGCTCACTGGTCCATGCTTCAGTGACTGGGAAGGAAGGCAACCGAGCTCGCGGCAGTAGTTGCGCACTCCTGTGCTGCGGATGTTGCGTCTGGTATTTGTTTCCCCTTTTATTTGGGCGTGCAAAGTTTTCGTGGATTGAGCAAAGTGAGGTGGCGTGTTTCGTGTGGGTGTGACCGTCCGTACATTGCAGAGGAGAGCCAGGAACAAGGCAGAAAGATTGACAAAGTTTCATTTGGGTCGGCTGAGGAGCAATGGCGGCGGAAAATATGGGTGTTGAGGAAGACCGGCTAGAAGAAAGTTTTTTAAAACTGTGTTGTTCATAGACCAGTACTAGGCGTCGGCCCCAATTTGGGTCGGTCGTAAGCTAGCCACCGGATGCCAGTAGCCATGGCTGTTGGATTTAGCAAAAGAATGGTTAGCCCAGAGATCTTCGTCCTCCTCATGCATCTCGCGTTCGTGTAGCTCCCCCGTGTCTTGCCGTCTATCGCTACTCCCCTCGTCGCCGCGCTCGCCTTCCACTCGTGCCGCCCGCGCTTGTCCTCGGCCTCATACTCACCGGCAATCCGCCTTCTCCTGTCGCCGGTTGGCTCGCAGCTCATAGCATAGGGGCGGGCTGCAGAAAAAAAATATAGAGAAGCAGCTCGTCGTCGTCATCGTCAAGGAAAGAAACCCGGTGGTTCCAGCAAAAACCATGGCCCGCCGGTCGGCATTGGTCCCCGGAGTCACCCATCGCCATCAAGTGGTTGTAGCTCCGACATACAAGATTGTAGCAAACACCAATGGTTGTAGCTTTGCGCACACATGGTTGTACCTTGTGCATGACATGGCTGTAGCATTCTTGGATGAAGGCGTCGATGGTTGCAACTCCCGTGTGCACAGTTGTAGCAACGTCGATGCTTGGTTGTAGCTCTTGTAATGCACGGTGGTAACACTGACGACATCGATGTCGCCGGGTTGCAGCAAAACGTCGCCGACGGGGATGCATGGATGTCGTTGTTTGTAGCATTCTCACTCTCCGGTTCCAGCATCGCCGTTCGCCGGTTCCAGCAATTCATGAAGTGGGTTGCAGGAACATCGCTAGAGGGATTCACGGGGTGATGTCGGGTGCGCAGCAAATTTTGTAGCCGGTTCCAACAACTTTGGTCGTTGTTCTAGCACACACCTCTAGACATTTGGTGTGATGTAGCAAAACGCGGCACCGACTATGATAGGATGTGATGCCGGTTGAAGCACATAGAAAAAGAACATGATGCTGGTTGTTACTCGGAGCAGCACCGCTGGTGACTTGCAAGTGCACATAGCTATGTAGTAATCTCGTGATAAATAAGGTTTGTTGATCCCACTGCGAATGAATAGGATGGCACGACAATCCCCGCAGTTGCGCTTGTCGGCGTTCTGGGAACCAGGGTACCCAGACTTGCCTGCCTGTGGCCCATGACATGGCTCCATCGACGGCCTAGTACGGCCCATCTTTAGCATCGACGAGGCAAGATCCTCACGAGGGGCCAAGCCTCGTGAGGCGGACGACACCAATACCTCCGGAGGGAGCGGCCTCCCGAGGAGCGGAGATTCCTATGCAAGCGCTCACCTCATGAGGTTAAGGTGACACAAGCCATGACGACCAATGCCAGGCGGGCGTCAGCGGGCGCAGAGCATCGAGTTTCCTCTTTGGTGCTAAGGAGGCAAGCGCAGGCGCGGGGTCCCGAAGTCGGCCAAAGGTTTACATTCCCGTGCAACAAGACCAAGGCTGCCAGGACGGCGGGACGAATATCATCGCCGAGCCCACCACGACGTCACGACTAGAAGCTTTGCAGGCGAAGACCACCTTTCGTCGGGATAGGATGTACTACTTGTCCCCCTTCAAAATTGGCCACTGCGGGATCCCTTCCCGCCTAAGTTTTGGGGGAAGAGGACTGAGACCACTATAAATATAGCTTAGCCATCACCGTAGGAGGGGAGAGATCTCTGAAGCTAACACCAACACAAGAACGAACCTCCTGAGGTAGTTCTTCCTATGTACTAGTTCATCCTCAACCCCTCGCAAGGCCAATCCACCACAAAGTAGGAGTATGGTCTTACACCGCAAGGTGGCCCGAACCTGGGTAAACTGTCGCGTCCATTTCCTTTCCTGTTCGTCGAGCTAGGCCGTGAGAGTTACGCGTTGGCTGGCAGGGGAGGTTGAGTTCTTCGCACACGCCCTAGAGTGCAAACCTTCCTTGGTCTACGGAGCCCTGAATCCAACATTTGGTGCGCCAGGTAGGGGCGTGTCGAAGCCCCTCTTCCGTCGGTTGTTTCGCCACCGCTCCGTCATTCTCATCGCGGACGCTCATCGAGTTCTTGTTGAGCGCCGGACAGCCCTCGCCGCCCGTGTTGCTCAGACAGCTCCCGCGGGCGATGACGCTCCCCTCCGCTCCCCGTCACCTACGGCTAACACCGCCACCGGCCCCGTGGTCCACGAGTAGTAGGACTCGTCGTTGCCACCTTCTGTGCGACGCGATGGTCGCACCGCCACTCCATCATCGACCCCGGCCACTGCTTCGTCTTCCCATGCCCGTTGCGGGCCGACGAACGCGTAGGCTGCGCTGCTCATGGCACGCGAGCTTTTGCGCTATCGTCCGATCGATGACCTCTATGAGGACTGGCTGGATCGCATCGCCGAGCTCATTAGCGCCGCTAGAGAGACTCCTGCGCCGTCTCGCTCGTTGCCTCCCCCACCATCTCAGGCAGGTGACGTGGCCCATGGTGTGCCTCCCCCTCCTCTCCGGCGCGATATTGTCCCGGAGCCAAGGCGTGAGGCCCCCCAACGTGACCCGTCGCGCGATGAAGCAAGCTGCCAGGAGGTGCAACGGCCCCAAGGAGAGGTGCATGCGCTCCCAGCACCTTCGCACCAAGACCGCGTGCCACCCGAGGTGGCCGCACGTGGGCGTCAAGACCAGGCTCCCCCTCCGCAGCGGGCTCCCATGAGCGTAGCAGGCTGCCGAGCGTTCACTCCGGAGCTGTATCGCATCGCCTGGCCCGACAAGTTCAAGCCGGATCTACCTCCGTGCTACGACGGCACCCCTAAATCTTCCATGAGCATCGAGGCGGTGAACAACGGCGAGAAGGTCATGGCAAACTGGTTTCCCATGGCTCTCAAGGACGGCGCACGCTCGTGGCTCCTGAATCTTTTGGTGGGGTCAATCTCCTTCCGGGATGAGCTGCGTGAACGCTTCGTCCCCAACTTTCAAGGCACCCGCAACCGCGTACCTACTGCGGGGCGACCTGTGGTGCATCAAGCAGCAACTAGGGGAGACCTTGCACTAATACACACAGCGCTTCACCAACGTTCGCCTCAAGATCCCCAAGGTGTCGAACGAGGCCATCATCTCAGCATTCACTGATGGTGTCCGGGATGTCAAAATGAAAGAGGAGCTCGCCATTCACAAGGATCTGTGCTCGGCTCTAGAGTTGTTCAATACGGCAACCAGGTGCGTGAGGGCAGAGGAAGGCCGCCTCTCGCTCCTCGAGCTCCCGGAGATCGACCCTGAAGACAAGAAGGCCAAGGCGAAGCACGTGAAGCGCAAGGGCCCGCAGTGCTCGCGGCCGAGCCCGAGATGAAGCGCGACTGCGATCACCCCGAGTCTTCCAAGGGCAACCGCCCGTTTTGTGTCTTCCACAACGTGCACAGCCACAACACCAACGACTGCCAAAAATTCAGGGCCAAGATGGACGCCTCGGCCACCACCCGAGTGCAACGACTGTGGCTACGGCCGCAGAGGAGGCCGCGGGGGTGGTCACTGGGACAATCGTGACCCTCGTCAGGACTAGCGCGATCAGCCTCGTGAGGACCATTGGCGGGGCCAGCCTCGTGATGGCCCCAGGCGGGACCAGCCTCGTGAGGACCGCCCTCAGGGTAACGCCAGCCTCCCTCCGCTGCCATCGCCACCAAGGAGGAACGATGACCAGCACCATGATGATGGGGCCCGGGGCTTCCAAGAGCCTCGTGCTATCGCCTGCATTCTGGGTGGTGCTCAGGCCCCCGCCTCCCATCGCGTCTTCAAGCAGTTCGCTCGTGAGGTGAATGTGGCCCTTCCCAAGCTCGAGGCATCGCATCCCCTCAGGTGGTCCATGTACTCCATCACCTTCGATCTTCGGATCAGCTCAAGTGTGCAGCCACAGCAGGCGCGCTCCCAATGCTCTGCTCACCGACCATCAACAATGTCCTTGTTACCAAGACACTTATCGATGATAGTGCGGGGCTGAATGTCCTCTATGACAAGACGTTCAAGAGACTCCAGGTGCCCTACGACTAGCTCCTCCCCACCAAACCTTTCTCAGGGGTGACAGACGACTCCACCGTCCCGCTGGGGAAGATTCTCCTCCCTATCACCGTCAGCAAGTGCGACAACTACCGCACGAAGTTCGTCGACTTCGACGTCGCTCACATTCGTCTCCCATACAATGCCATCCTTGGGTGTCCAGCCCTTGCCAAGTTCATGGCGGTAACTCACCTCGTCTACAACATCCTCAAGATGCCAGGAAGCTATGGCATCATCACGGTCGTCTGCGATGAGAAGGATGCGGTGTGCTCCCTCGAGCACGCCTATCAGGCTGCAGCAGTCGAGAACTCAGATGGCGAGGGCGCCATCCACCCCCCTAAGGTCGTTCCCAAGAAGAAGAAGCAGCTCCTCCTCAAGGGCCCTCAGGAGGCTGGAGCGTCCAACGATCGTGCTTCAAGCCATGTGCCCTCTGCTGGGGCGCCTTTCCCTCTCGCATAGGAAGGCACGCTCGACGCCCCTCTCAGGCTGGGCTCGAGGGCTCTCCTTTGGAGGGCCTCTAACCTGACCAGTGTCATGAGAGAGGCATTCGGGCACCATGTGGTGGCGTGCTTCAACGCGCGCTTCCGTGAGCAGGGCGTAGGGAGCGAAGCACCAAGCGCTCAGGAGTTCATCACCAAGGCGATCAGATAGCTTCAGGAGGAACGAGCCATGCGCGGCGAGTGCAGACCCGCATCACTCAGTACAGCTGCCGCCCAGGACATGAGCGCCGAGCTGCGCGTCTACGTCAACATCCCGGGCCTCAACAGGGCTACTTCTCAGGAGCTCTTCTGGCTGTCTCGTGTCAGAAGTAGTGGGGGCTTCCCCCGCAGCCATCTTCGCATGCCATTTGGCCTGCTCGACATCCACCATGCACCAGCGCTACATGCAGGGCATCCAGGCGGCTTGTCAGGCTAGGCGCCAGGCGATCCTATCGGAGGAGGTGTTGGATCCTCGTGAGCCTCGAGACCATGGAGCCAGACAACTCGTGAGGAACAACCCCTCCCTCAGCATGTATCTTCAGCTGCCTCAACACTCCTCCAGCGATGGTGCCAGGTGACTTTTTGGTTTGTTCAATCGAGGGCGCCCCTCGGGTTACACTATCCTCAAGCTGTATGGGCCCGGCCTTGCAGCATGTATCGTTTTGCGCATCTATTAGAATCGGCCTTACCTTTTCATGAGTTGTTCTATGTTACCACCTGCATGTCCGGTGCTTCGCCACAATGGATACCGTGCGCCCTCGCAAACCCGACCTCGACCGCCTCATGATTAAGGACTGGCACCACATCTATGCTCGGGTCTGTCCCTGCAGCATCGCTAAACCCAAGTGGCCGAGCTCTGTCTTGCGGGCCATCTCCCGTGTACGTCACCTCCCGTGGTCCTTGGTGTCTTGTTCTCGCATGATCTAATCGCGAGGGGATGAGGTAGGGCGCGTGACACGGTGCCTCGCCACCGTGGGAGTCATGCGCCGGTTGTGTTTCTTTAGGATCGTTGCATGAGAAGACTGGGCACGGCATTTGTGCTCGAGTCTGTCCTTGCAGCGTCGATAAACCCAGCGACTGAGCTCTGTCTGGCGAGCCGGCCCCATTCACATCACCTCCTGGGGTCATTGGTGTTTCACCTTCTCATGCAATATCCTCCGAAGATTCACTCAGCGCAGGTGACCTGACCATCTCGCAGGACCCTCATGAACCTCCCGAACCAAAAATCCAGGCGCAACCCACCTTGAGGTAGGGCCCCGTGAGTCCCGCGCTGGCTCATGGGTGACCATATACACCTCCTCTAGTCCTGCTGTGCAAGCCACGTGCCAGGACGGGGCTGTACACGCCTCGGAGTCTCTCCTCGGAGGGAACTCCCACCCACGCACCAGTGGAAGCCCCATGCTCCGCGCTGGCGGACGACACAGTCAAGGAGCGGCTATGCCCATGCAAGAGTCGAAGCATCATTCTCTGCGCTGATGAATAAACAACTGAGGGCACCCTAGTGGCTGCAGTAACCTCTGGAGAGCCCCTGGGCTCTCTGTCCGGCCCTACTGCGTCACCTTTCCCACGGAGAGTCACGCGAGGGGGCTGGACACGGGAGTTGCGCCTAGGTCATGCCTGGCGCATGCCGCCCTACTAGGTCTCCCGCACTTAGTCTTCTCACGACCCTCCCAGGCAAAAGCTGGCGAGGAAAGGTATGAGGGCTCCGGATTAACCCAGACGCTGCTTACATTTCCCTTGTGAGGGTTGTTCATACGTCAAGGGGCACCCTTGAGCATCGCGACTCAGGGGCCTCATCCGGTCACGTAGCCCCTCACCCCTTGGTCTCGTCCTGGTGATCCGGACGCCCCAACAGCGGTTGAGGTTTGTGCGGGGCCGGGCCCTACCGACGCAGAACACTAAAGGCAAATGGAAGGAAATTCAGCACGGAAAGGAAATCACTGAATCCTAGCAAATTATTACAAAACATAATGTCTCATAACTTCAAATCAGAAGTTCTCACGCCTCCACGAGGCATGGTAAATGTTGCAGGATTTAATCGGTGGAAGCGCTGCCTTCAGTCTTGGTTGCCGTTTTCACCCGCCTTTGGGAGCTCGTCGTCGACAGCGCCTCCGTCATCTTCACCATCGGTCGTGGTCATTGCAGCCTCAGGGTCGATGCAGCGAAACTTCTCCACCAAGGCCTCCACCTACTCCTTCACCACTTCGGCAGTAGCGTCGCAGGACTCAGGAGCCACCGGCTCAAGCAGCGCGCCAAGGTCCAAGCCTGGGTCTCGGAGATGGAGGTGGCTGAAAGATCAACTCATCCCCGGGTGGTTTTGGTAATTCATAACAACATATAGCTCATTGAACTAATATCCATTCAAGATTAATGTTTCAGAAAGTTCAATGATTCGTATGGCATGGAGTAGAGATTGGAACCCCACAAAATGCTAAAGACACATATTGGCAAAAGCTCAAGACTCTTCATTTTCATTTTAGTGATCCAAGATCACATTGACTCCATAGGAAAAGCCAATACTATTAAAAGGGGATGAGGTGTTGCTTAATGGCTTACTTGCTCAAAATGCTTAGTGATATGCTCCAAAAGCCCTCAACCACTTTCTCATTTCCATATATGTCCTAAACCTAAAGTAAAACTCGGCCCCACTGATTTGATCTATTCGGCGCCACCGAGTCCACTTGACATAGCCATAGCCAGAAATCCTAATCAGTTCGGTCTCACTGATAGGGATCTCGGTCTCACCGAGATGGGATTGCAAACTCTCTGTTTCCCTTTGTAACGTTTCAGTCTAAACGCGATGAGTAATCGGTCCCACCGAGTTAGCAATAAAAACTCTCTCTTTCCCTTTCATAACGTTTCGGTCTCACCGAAATGAGCAACCGATCCCATCAAGTTTGCTTGATCAAGTCTCTGTTTGCTTATTACTGAAATCGGTCTCACCGAGTTCATGTGATTGGTCTCATCGAGATAAAGTTTTTCCCTAACCCTAGCGCATCGGTACCACCGAGTTGATATTGTCGGTCCCACCGAAAAGCCTAATGTTCACATTTTGAACCAGGTCGGTCCCAACGAGTTTTACTATTCGGTCCCACTGAGTTTGGTATATTGTGTGTAACGGTTAGATTTTATGTGGAGGCTATATATACCCCTCCACCCCCTTCTCCATTTGAGAGAGAGCCATCAGAATGTGCCTACACTTCCACTACTCATTTTCTGAGAGAGAACCACCTACTCATGTGTTGAGACCAAGACATTCCAATCCTACCACTAAAATCTTGATCTCTAGCCTTCCCCAAGTTACTTTCCACTCAAATCATCTTTCCACCATATCCAAATCTGTGTGAGAGAGTTGAGTGTTGGGGAGAGTATCATTTGAAGCACAAGAGAAAGGAGTTCATCATCAACACACCATCTATTACCTTTTGGAGAGTGGTGTCTCCTAGATTGATTAGGTGTCACTCGGGAGCCTCCGTCAAGATTGTGGAGTTGAACCAAGGAGTTTGTAAGGGCAAGGAGATCGCCTACTTCGTGAAGATCTACCAAAGTGAGGAAAGTCCTTCGTGGGCGATGGCCATGGTGGGATAGATAAGGTTGCTTCTTTGTGGACCCTTCGTGGGTGGAGCCCTCCATGGACTCGTGCAAATGTTACCCTTCGTGGGTTGAAGTCTCCATCAACGTGGATGTACGATAGCACCACCTATTGGAACCACGCCAAAAATCTCCTTGTCTACATTACGTTTGCTCCCTCCAAACTCCTCCCTTTTACCTTCATATGCAATGATTTACATTCCACTGCTATACTCTTAAAATTGCATGTGTAGGTTGATTGCTTGACTTGTGCTAAGTTGCTAAAATCTACCAAGACTTAAAATTGGGAAAGGCTAGATTTTATTTGGTCAAGTAGTCCAATCACCCCCTCTAGACACACTTTCAATCCTACAAGTGGTATCAGAGCTTGGGTCTCCATTTGCCTTGAGTTCCATAGCTTTGGTAATCATAGCCTTGGTTTCACAACCTATGAGTGTATGGCGGCTAGCGAGGGAAATTACCACCATACAGGTCCTTACTTTGACGGTACTAATTTTGCTAGTTGGAAGCATAAGATGAAAATGCATATTCTTGGACATAACCCCGTCGTTTGGGCTATTGTGTGTATTGGTTTGCAAGGTGAATTCTTCGATGGGAGAGAACCAAATCTCGAAGCAACTACGGAAGAGTTAAATATTTTATAATACAACGCTCAAGCTTGCGATATCCTCTTCAATGGATTGTGCCCTGAAGAATTTAACAAAACCAACCGTCTTGAGAATGCAAATGAAATTTGGGATACTTTGATTGATATGCACGAAGGTACCAAGTCTGTCAAGGAATTCAATTTGGATGTGCTTTAAAGTCAGCTTGGCAAGTTCAAAATGAAGGATGGTAAAGGTGTCACTGAAATGTACACTAGGCTTGCTCTCATCACAAATGAAATTGCCGGTTTAGGAAGTGAAGAGATGGCAGCCAGATTCATCATGAAGAAGATCCTAAGAGCCTTGGATGGAAAATATGATACCATGTGCACATTGATCCAAATGATGCCCAATTACATAGATCTCAAGCCAACGGAAGTCACTGGAAGAATTTTTCCTCATGAGATGTCACTTAAGGATAAGGAAGAGATTCACAACAAGTCTAGTGGTGCTTATAAAGCCTCATGTGATGCTCCTACCACATCAAGTGAAAAACAAGTCTTCAATGAAGAACTGAGCTTAATGGTGAAAAACTTCAACAAATTCTACAAGAGTAGAAGCAAAGAGAGAAGCTCCAAGTCAAGATCCTACCATGACAAAAGATCTTCTAGTCGTGATCATAATTGCTACAATTGTGGAACCCGGACAATATTCAAATGAGTGTACGACTCCCTGCAAAAGAAAAGAAGACTCACCTAAAAGGAGAAGTAGAAGAGAAGAATCACCTCCAAGAGAGAGAAGGAGTAGAGATGATCGTTATGAACGAAGAACCTCTCGCGGAAGCAAGGATTCGAAAGGAAGGACAAGTCATTAAGGAGCTACACAAGCGAAGACATCAAGCTCATGTTGGTGAATGGGTATCCGGTTCTGACTCCGACCACCACTCCGAGAGAAGTTATCACTCTGACTCCGAATATACTCAAGATGAAGGTGTTTCCGTTCTTGCACTTGTGTCAACCAACTCCTAGGACATATTTGACTCACCAAATGAAGGAATTGGAAGGTGCTTCATGGCTAAAGGCCCCAAGGTATCACACCACGAGTATATTGTTTTCAATAGTGATGAAGATGATTTGCTAGGTGATGATGAGTTACTTGTTGACAATGCTAGTGATAAAAACTATGATGAAATTGCTATTAATCATGCTAATCAAGATTAAACGAATGACAATGATAAAAATGAGATTGAGCATCTAACTAAAGAACTAAACACTCTTAAGTTAGCTCATTAAACTACTTTAGAAGATCATCAAGAACTTTTAAAAACTCATGAGAAGCTACGCTTCGAGAAACTCAACCTAGAGCAAGAGCATGGGTTCTTAAAGGAAATCAATGGTGATCTTTGGAAGAAAAGTTCTTCTTACATTGCCAAGAAATTACTCTTGTCTACTTACATGCCACAAGTAAAATCAAGCAACAAGAGTAAGAAAGGTTCTTCTTCTAGTAGTAACAATAATCATGCTAAATCCAATATTGTTGCTTCTAGTAGTTCTCTTGATTCCACTAATGATTCTTTTAGCCAAGTTACACTTGAGAAAGAAAATAGCTTATTGAAGGGAATTATGGAGAAAGGTGTTTACAAAAGCCTTGCCGGATGTATGCAATTTGAGGAAATTGTACGCAAGCAAGGAAGGCACCAGAAGAATCAAGGTGTTGGTTTTGAATGAAAGTTCAATGCCAATGGAGTTGAGTGGGAAGAAGATCAATACCCCAAGACGAAGTTTGTTCCTCAACAAGAGAAGTATGATCCTACTTCCTTCAAGGGGACACAAGATCAAGATAGATGATCTTCCACCACAAGACCACAAGCTAAAAGGAAAGGACAAGCTTCAAGAGGAGATTGATGCATTTGAAGAAGCTCCAAAGACCTTGGTCAAGTGGGCTCCCAAGACTACTTCAAGTTCTACTTCATCAAGTACATCTACAACCCCAAGGATTCCCATCAAGATGATGTGGATCCTAAAGAAGAATAACTAGAGAGTTCTTGAGGGTAACTCCGCTAACATACTTCACTCATATTCTTATTGGCAAGGACAAGTGCAATCAACTTCCACATCTTGCACTAGTTCAAGGAGTCACAAACCCTCTTGTTAGTAAGTCAAGGGACAAGGTAACCTAATGCTTTCATGGACATCAACATGTGTGTACTTCACTCTATGTCTATGGATATCCTTGTTTTTTCCTTGTGGGACTAACCCATGTAGGTATTGAAAGTGCAACTCACTCCAATGGATTGCTCCAAATGATCCACATCAACATTGAGCATCCACATCTTCAACATCTACATGAAGTCATCATTGACAAAACCCAAGGTTACTCCATCCCTCTAAAAGGGGATATCACATCTAGGGGGAGCTTTACTCTAAGAATTGAGCTAAAGCAACTCTAATGGTGTGAACACAACAATGCTTTATGTAAAAGTGGTAACCCCACTTGTGCTTAAACGATGAGTATGACCTATGATAAAATGTTCTCATTTGACTCCTAAGTCAATATACTCATATATAAATGACCCAGTCATCGCCAATTGCTTGGTAGATGCTAGAGTGTTTGTGCATGCTTTGCCACATATTTCATTTGTTTATCTTATTGTGTGAGCATATTGGTTGCATAATTTTCTTCATTCGAGGACATCCATTTTTTGCTTTGATTGTTTGCCTTTTTCTTTTTGCCAAATGGATGAACAAGAATGCCTAAGTACTCCCTTTGGCTATCAATGCTTTTCTCTTATCAAACTCTATTCATGCTACATCACAAAGTTTGATCAAGTCAGATTCGAACCCTCTGAGTGAGGAGCACTCGGAGCCACCGATTCACCATAGACTTAAACTTCCAAAACCTCTTAATGCATTTCGGTCTGATCGATTCATCCCTTTCGATCATACCGAGTTCATTGAGTTGATCTAGGTTACAATCTCGGTGCAACCGATTTGAACTTTTCGGTCTCACCGAGTTGCAGTAACCGCTTGCGATTCTGCATCTCGGTGCCACCGAGTTGTTCAACTCGGTCACACCGACAGGGTCTGGATATATATACCCACGAGCCAAATTTGGAAATTTCTTCGAAACCATTCGCCCGCGCTTGTCCAGCTCTGCCGACTCGAGCGACCTCCTGCTGTTGTTCTTCACCGCCGTCAACGGAATCTTTGCTGCCGTTGTCGCCATAGCGAGTTCACCATTGAGTTAGGGTATGAACTCGATCCTTTGTGCAATCTTTTCCTCTGATTCTTGCACTAAGGTCAATGCCATGATTCTTACCATGTTTGAGATACTTCTATCCAATCAAAACCTCCTATAGATTAGTTTTGAGCTGAAAACTTAGGGTTAGGTTTCCGCCGAAATCATCTCGGACCGACCGAGTTGGAGAATTTGGTCTCACTGATTTGGCCCAGGCCATTGCACATGTATTTTTTGGTCTGACCGAAACTTACAAATTGGTGTGACCGAGTTCGTTTCTCTGTGAAACCCTAGCAATCTCGGAGTCACCAAACTGCATCTCGGTCTGACCGATTTCACATGTTTAATCTCTAAAAGTTTCTTCGGTGTCACCGAGTTTGACATATGGGTAGCTCCGAAATGATTTCTGTAGGAAACTAAAACTAAGTTTTTGACTCATTTGTTTTGCAAAATCTCTGCACTTTGTGATGCTCATCCACTTTGTCTCAACTATATCTATTCACAAGGTCAGCTTTCAGCTTTCAGCCATGTCAGACAACAGTGACAGCCAAAACAGGTCTGAGGAACAGGTTCACATGAGTGAGGGCACTAGTCCCTCTGACAACAGCTATGATGATGGGAGCAGAAGCACTCCTAGCAACCTGCCTAAGGCTGCAACCAGGCAGAGGAAGAATAAAACCTCTGATTCAGAAGATGAAGATTTTGTGGCTAATGAGGAGGTCACTTCAAAGAAAAAGGTGTTGGGGAACGTAGTAATTTAAAAAAAATTCCTACGCGCACGCAAGATCATGGTGATGTATAGCAACGACAGGGGAGAGTGTGTCCACGTACCCTCGTGGACCGTAAGCGGAAGCGTTAGCACCGCGGTTGATGTAGTCGTACGTCTTCACGATCCAACCGATCCAAGTACCGAACGTATGGCACCTCTGAGTTCAGCACACGTTCAGCTCGATGAGATCCCACGAACTCCAATCCAGCAGAGCTTTGCGGGAGAGTTCCGTTCAGCACGACGGCGTGATGACGGTGTTGATGATTCTACCGACGCAGATCTTCGCCTAAGCACCGCTACGATATTACTGAGGTGGAATATGGTGGAAGGGAGCACCGCACACGGCTAAGAGATCAATGATCAATTGTTGTGTCTAGAGATGCCCCCTGCCCCCGTATATAAAGGAGCAAGGGGGGGAGGCGGCTGGCCAAGGAGGAGGGTGCGCCAAGGGGGGAGTCCTACTCCCACCGGGAGTAGGACTCCTCCTTCCCTTGTTGGAGTAGGAGAGGGGAAGGAAGGGAGAGAGGAGAGGAAGGAAAGGGGAGGGGGGCGCCGCCCCCCCCTCCTTGTCCAATTTGGACTAGAGGGGGAGGGGGCGCGCAGCCTGCCCTGGCCACCCCTCCTCTTCTCCACAAGGGCCCATGAGGCCCAATAAACCCCTGGGGGTTCTGGTAATCGAAACCTTCCGAAACCATTCTGGTGTCCGAACAGTCATCCAATATATCGATCTTTACGTCTTGACCATTTCGAGACTCCTCGTCATGTCTGTGATCATATCCGGGACTCTGAACTACCTTTGGTACATCAAAACACAAAAACTCATAATACCGATCGTCACCGAACTTTAAACGTGCGGACCCTACGGGTTCGAGAACTATGTAGACATGATCGATACATGTTTCCGGTCAATAACCAATAGCGGAACCTGGATGCTCATATTGGTTCCCACATATTCTACAAAGATCTTTATCGGTCAAACCACATAACTACATACATTGTTCCCTTTGTCATCGGTATGTTACTTGCCCGAGATTCGATCGTCGGTATCTCAATACCTAGTTCAATCTCGTTACCGGCAAGTCTCTTTACTCGTTATGTAATGCATCATCCCATAACTAACTCATTAGTCACATTGCTTGCAAGGCTTATAGTGATGTGCATTACCGAGAGGGCCCAGAGATACCTCTCCGACAATCGGAGTGACAAATCCTAATCTCGAAATATGTCAACTCAAAAAGTACCTTCGAAGACACCTGTAGAGCACATTTATAATCACCTAGTTATGATGTGACGTTTGGTAGCACACAAAGTGTTCCTCCGATAGGCGGGAGTTACATAATCTCATAGTCATAGGAACATGTATAAGTCATGAAGAAAGCAATATCAACATACTAAATGATCAAGTGCTAAGCTAACGAAATGGGTCAAGTCAATCACATCATTCTCTAATGATGTGATCCCGTTAATCAAATGACAACTCATGTCTATGGCTAGGAAACTTAACCATCTTTGATTCAACGAGCTAGTCAAGTAGAGGCATACTAGTGACACTTTGTTTGTCTATGTATTCACACATGTACTAAGTTTCCGGTTAATACAATTCTAGCATGAATAATAAACATTTACCATGAAATAAGGAAATAAATAATAACTTTATTATTGCCTCTAGGGCATATTTCCTTCAGTCTCCCACTTGCACTAGAGTCAATAATCTAGTTCACATCATCATGTGATTTAACACCAATATTCATATTTGTATATGATTAGCACCCATAGTTCACATCGTCATGTGACCAACACCCAAAGGGTTTACTAGAGTCAATAATCTAGTTCACATCGCTATGTCATTAAAACCCAAAGAGTACTAAGGTATGATCATGTTTTTCTCGTGAGAGAAGTTTAGTCAACGGGTCTGTCACATTTAGAGCAGTATGTATTTTGCAAATATTCTATGTCTACAATGCTCTTGCACGGAGCTACTCTAGCTAATTGCTCCCACTTTCAATATGTATCCAAATTGAGACTTCGAGTCATCTGGATCGGTGTAAAAGCTTGCACCGATGTAACTCTTTACGACGAACTCTTTTATCACTTTCATAACCGAGAAATATTTCCTTAGTCCTTACTAAGGATATTCTTGACCGCTGTCCAGTGATCTTCTTCTAGATCAAAAATCGTACTCCCTTGCCAAACTCAGAGCAAGGTATACAATAGGTCTGGTACATAGTATAGCATACTTTATAGAACCTATGACTGAGGCATAGGGAATGACTTTTCATTCTCTTTCTATTTTCTGCCATGGTCGGGTTTTGAGTCTTACTCAACTTCACACCTTGCAACACAGGCAATAACTCCTTCTTTGACTGTTCCATTTTGAACTACTTAAAAATCTTATCAAGGTATGTACTCATTGAAAAATCTTATCAAGCATCTTGATCTATCTCTATAGATCTTGATGCTCAATGTGTAAGCAGCTTCACCGAGGTCTTTCATTGAAAAACTCTTATTCAAGTATCCCTTTATGCTATCCAAAAATTCTATATAATTTCCAATCAACAATATGTCATCCACATATAATATTAGAAATGCTACAGAGATCCCACTCACTTTTTGTAAATACAGGCTTCTCCAAAAGTCTGCATAAAACCATATGCTTTAATCAACTCATCAAAGCGTATATTCCAACTCCGAGAGGCTTGCACCAGTCCATAAATGGACCGCTGGAGCTTGCACACTTTGTTAGCACCTTTAGGATCGATAAAACCTTCTAGTTGCATCATATACAACTTTTCTTTAAGAAATATCCATTTAAGGAATGCAGTTTTTATATCCATTTGCCAGATTTCATAAAATGTGGCAATTGCTAACATGATTTTGATAGACTTAAGCATTGCTACGAGTGAGAAAATCTCATTGTAGTCAACACATTGAACTTTGTCAAAAACCTTTTTCGACAAGTCTAGCTTTGTAGATAGTAACACTACTATCAGCGTCCGTCTTCCTCTTGAAGATCCATTTATTTTCTATGTCTTGCTGATCATCGGGCAAGTCAACCAAAGTCCATACATTGTTCTCATACATGGATCCCATCTTAGATTTCATGGCCTCAAACCATTTCGCAGAATCTGGGCTCATCATCGCTTCCTCATAGTTCGTAGGTTCATCATGGTGTAGTAACATGACTTCCAGAATAGGATTACCATACCACTCTGGTGCGGATTTGTATTCTGGAAGATCTACGAGGTTCGGTAGTAACTTGATCTGAAGTTTCATGATCATCATCATTACCTTCCTCACTAATTGGTGTAGGAATCACTGAAACTGATTTCTGTGATGAACTACTCTCCAATTTGGGAGAAGGTACAATTACCTTATCAAGCTCTACTTTCCTCCCACTCACTTCTTTCGAGAGAAACTCCTTCTCTAGAAAGGATCCATCTTAGCAACGAATGTCTTGCCTTCGGATCTGTGATATAAGGTGTACCCAACAGTTTTCATTGGGTTTTTCTATGAAGACGCACTTCTCCGATTTGGGTTCGAGCTTATCAGGTTGAAATTTTTTCACATAAGCATCGCAGCCCCAAAGTTTAAGAAATGACAACTTTGGTTTCTTGACAAACCACAGTTCATAAGGCATCGTTTCAACGGATTTTGATGGTGCCTTATTTAAAGTGAATGCAGCTGTCTCTAATGCATAACCCCAAAACAATAGTGGTAAACCGGTAAGATACATCATAGATCGCACCATATCCAATAAAGTGCGGTTACAACATTGGGACACACCATTACACTGTGGTGTTCCATGTGGCGTGAGCTGTGAAACTATTCCACATTATTTTTAAATGAAGGCCAAACTCGTAACTCAAATATTCTCCTCTACGATTAGATTGTAGAAACTTTATTTTCTTGTTACGATGATTCTCGACTTCACTCTGAAATTCTTTGAACTTTTCAAATGTTTCAGACTTGTGCTTCATTAAGTAGATATACTCATATCTGCTCAAATCATCTGTGAAGGTCAGAAAATAATGATACCTGCCATGAGCATCAACACTCATTGGATTGCATACATCGGTACGTATTATTTCCAACAAGTCAGTAGCTCGTTCCATTGTTCCGGAGAACGGATTTTTAGTCATCTTGCCCATAAGGCATGGTTCGCAAGAATCAAATGATTCATAATCAAGTGATTCCAAAAATCCATCTTTATGGAGTTTCTTCATGCGCTTTACACTGATATGACCCAAACGGCAGTGCCACAAATAAGTTGCACTATCATTATCAACTTTGCATCTTTTGACATCAATATTATGAATATGTGTATCACTACGATCGAGATCCAACAAACTATTTTCATTGGGTGTATGACCATTATTCATGTAAACAGAACAACAATTATTCTCTGACTTTAAATGAATAACCGTATTGCAATAAACATGATCAAATCATATTCATGCTCAACGCAAACGCCAAATAACATTTATGTAGGTTTAACGCTAATACCGAAAGTATACGGAGTGTGCGATGATGATCATATCAATCTTGGAACCACTTCCAACACACATCGTCACTTCACCCTCAACTAGTCTCTGTTTATTCTGTAACTCCTGTTTCGAGTTACTAATTTTTAGCAACCGAACAAGTATCAAATACCCAGGGGCTACTATAAACACTAGTAAGGTACACATCAATAACCTGTATATCAAATATACCTTTCTTCACTTTGCCATCCTACTTATCCACCAAATATTCAGGGCATTTCCGCTTCCAGTGACCATTTCCTTTGCAGTAGAAGCACTCAGTTTCAGGCTTTAGTCCAGCTTTGGGCTTCTTCGCAGGAGTGACAACTTGCTTGTCATTATACTTGAAGTTCCCTTTCTTTCCCTTTGCCTTTTTCTTGAAACTAGTGGTCTTGTCAATCATCAACACTTGATGCTCTTTCTTGATTTCTATCTTCGTCGATTTCAACATCACGAAGAGCTCGGGAATCGTTTTCATCATCCCTTGCATACTATAGTTCATCACGAAGTTCTAGTAACTTGGTGATGGTGACTAGAGAACTCTGTCAATCACTATCTTATCTCGAAGATTAACTCCCACTTGATTCAAGCAATTGTAGTAACCAGACAATCTGAGCACATGCTCACTAGTTGAGAAATTCTCCTCCATCTTTTAGCTATAGAACTTGTTGGAGACTTCATATCTCTCAACTCGGGTATTTTCTTGAAATATTAACTTCAACTCCTGGAACATCTGGTGTGGTCCGTGATGTTCAAATCATCTTTGAAGTTCCGATTCTAAGATTTTAAGCATGGTGCACTAAACTATCAAGTAATCATCATATTGAGCTAGCCAAACGTTCATAATGTCTGCATCTGCTCCTGCAATAGGATTGTCACCTAGCGGTGCATCAAGGACATAATTCTTCTGTGCAGCAATGAGGATAAACCTCAGACCACGGACCCAGTCCGCATCATTGCTACTATCATCTTTCAACATAGTTTTCTCTAGGAACACATATAAAATATAGGGAAGCAACAATGCGAGCTATTGATCTACAACATTATTTGCAAAATACTATCAAGACTAAGTTCATGATAAATTAAAGTTCAATTAATCATATTACTTAAGAACTCCCACTTAGATAGACATCTCTCTAATCATCTAAGTGATCACGTGATCCAAATCAACTAAACCATGTCCGATCATCACGTGAGATGGAGTAGTTTTCAATGGTGAACATCACTATGTTGATCATATCTTTGATTCACACTCGACCTTTCGGTCTTCAGTGTCCCGAGGCCATATCTGCATATGCTAGGCTTGTCAAGTTTAACCCGAGTATTCTGCGTCTGCAAAACTGGCTTGCACCTGTTGTAGATGAACATAGAGCTTATCACACCCGATCATCACGTGGTGTCTCGGCACGACGAACTTTGGCAATGGTGCATACTCAGGGAGAACACTTTTACCTTGAAATTTAGCGAGAGATCATCTTATAATGCTACCGTCAACCTAAGCAAAATAAGATGCATAAAGGATAAACATCACATGTAATCAATATAAGTGATATGATATGGCCATCATCATCTTGTGCTTGTGATGTCCATCTCCGAAGCACCGTCATGATCACCATCGTCACCGGCGCGACACCTTGATCTCCATCGTAGCATCGTTGTCGTCTCGCCAACTATTGCTTCTACGACTATCGCTACCACTTAGTGATAATGTAAAGCAATTACAGGGCGATTGCATTGCATACAATAAAGCGACAACCATATGGCTCCTGCCAGTTGCCGATAACTCTGTTACAAAACATGATCATCTCATACAATAAAATTTAGCATCATGTCTTGACCATATCACATCACAGCATGCCCTGCAAAAACAAGTTAGACGTCCTCTACTTTGTTGTTGCAAGTTTTACGTGGCTGCTACGGGCTGAGCAAGAACCGTTCTTACCTACGCATCAAAACCACAACGATATTTCGTCAAGTTAGTGCTGTTTTAAGCTTCTCAAGGACCGGGCGTAGCCACACTCAGTTCAACTAAAGTTGGAGAAACTAGCACCCACCAGCCACCTATGTGCAAAGCACGTCGGTAGAACCAGTCTCGCGTAAGCGTACGCGTAATGTCGGTCCGGGCTACTTCATCCAACAATACCGCCAAACCAAAGTATGACATGCTGGTAAGCAGTATGACTTGTATCGCCCACAACTCACTAGTGTTCTACTCGTGCATATAACATCTACGCATAAACCTGGCTCGAATGCCACTATTGGGGAACGTAGTAATTTCAAAAAAATTCCTTCACACACGCAAGATCATGGTGATGCATAGCAATGAGAGGGGAGAGTGTGTCCACGTACCCTCGTAGACCGTAAGCGGAAGCGTTAGCACAATGCGGTTGTTGTAGTCGTACGTCTTCACGACCAACCGATCCAAGTACCGAACGTACGACACCTCCGAGTTCAGCACACGTTCAGCTTGATGACGTCCCACAAACTCCGATCCAGTAGAGCTTTGCGGGAGAGTTCCGTTAGCACGACGGCGTGATGACGGTGGTGATGATGCTACCGACGCAGAGTGTCAGGACCCCGACTCAATGCCACATCAATCTAGCATGTAACACCTCATATCACTTTGCGGCCTCACGCACGGTATTCCCACGGGTGTCGCCTTACCTTTGCCCGGGACCGTTTGCGCCTTTTGGCACACGTATATGATAGTGTCGCTAGCATCCATATGATAAGGAGCCCGGGCTGACATGGCTAGTCATAAACCCAAAGTGGCACAAACTTACAGGAACAGGCATCCATGACCCATCATCGAATGTGTCGGATTGACAGCGAGTGAATCCGAGGCTATAGCACTGGGCTAGCGAGGACTCGGTGAACCGGTCAGTAGCGGGCTAACAGGACTCCGGTATTCATCACGTGACATTTCCCCGAAGGGACAGATACAAGAACGAAGAAGGACACATGCCGGCCAGCCTAAGTGTTCCGGAGCAGTAGCAAGCTACCATGGCTTAGTGGAAGCACTAGGAGACATTTCTCGGTAAGAGAGGCTACTAAGGATAAACCACTAGATAGTCAGATCCCACACATACCAAGCATTTCAATAACGTACACACAATATGCTCGATATGTGCAAATACAACATGGCATCACAACATGACTCTACAACTCAAGTATTTTATTCAATAGGCTCCAAGGAGCGAGATATTACAAACATATGTCTCGTGACCCAACATTCAGAGCATACAAGTCAAAGCACATGCGGAAGCTTAACATGTCTGAGTACAAACATCTACAAATGAAAAAGGCTGGGAAGCCTGACTATCTATCAGATCCTGCCGAGGGCACAAAATCATAGTTGAGGTAACAAGCTAAATGTCGAAGTCCACGCGGAACTACTAACGAGACCGAAGTCTCTCTGCAAAAACATAAAATAGGCAAACGTGAGTACAAATGTACCCAGCAAGACTTACATCAGAACTAACTACATATGCATCATTATCAACAAAGGGGATTGTGGGGTTTAACTGTAGCAAGCCAGCTTTGACTCGGTGGCTATCCTGAACTACGACTGCAAGTAACTCTTTGAGGTGGCGCACACGAGTCCACATATTCACCAACCAATACATCACTATGGATCCGCTCCCGTCTTCCTACGAGAACGCCATCCATAGCACTCACGCTTATCTTGCACATTTTAAAGTATCCACTTTCACTTGTCTATGAACTGTACAGGCAACCTAGAAGTCCTTTACCGCGGACACGGCTATTCGAATAGATGATGTTAACCCTGCAGGGGTGTACTTCTTCACACAGCTCTCACCACTTACCGCCATTTACACGACATGTACTCGACAACCTTCAAGCGGAAGCCCAACGAGGGTGTTGGCCACGGCCTACCTAAACACTCAAGTCTCTAGTCCAGGTTTATCGCCTATTCAGGTTCCATCCGCAGGGAGTCCGGCCGAGGTTTCCACATACGGCCCCGAATGATGTGTACAGGGTTCCCGAGACACCAAATGGGCGCCCGGTACACCGTGCCATGTGCCTACCGCATCACAGCCCACCCCTCCAATCAGCGCCAAGCACGGCCTCCAAAGATACTACAAACACGAAACTACTTGTAACTCTGGGACGGAGGACAAGGGTGATTAAGCCGAGAGGGTCCATTGGTTTCGGGCCCAATGCGTGGTAGTAGCTGTTTCATGGATCACAAACACAGTAACTGAGTTCCCGAGGGCGGCTTCAATGAGACAACCCACCATGTACTCCTACATGGCCTCTCACCGCTACCTTTACCAAATCGTGTTCACACACTTAGCTCACACACATGGGACATGTTCACACACCTCGATTCATCCCCGATGAATCGGACATGACTCAACTCTAAGCAATGGCAGGCATGACAAACAAGCATGAATGAGTAGGCACAACAGGGCTCAAACAACTCCTACTCATGCTAGTGGGTTTCATCTATTCTTGTGGCAATGACAGTCATCACAGAGGATAAAGGGGTTCAGCTACTACAGCAAGTAATGAGATGAATGGTTTTTGTCCTAATGCAGTAAAAGAGAGCAGGAGCGAGAGAGTGGGATTATATCGGAATGAACAAGGGGGTTTTGCTTGCCTGGCACTTCTGAAGATAGTATAGTTCTTCATCAGTGTCATCGATCTCATCGTTGGAGTCACGTCTATTGAGAGGGGACAAACACCAACAAACAAGAAAGAACACAATCAATGCAATGCACAATATGATGCATGATCATGACATGGCAATATGATGTGGTTTGAGCTAATGCAACTAGCAGCAGGTTAAATGGAGTTGGTTTGAATCCAAGATTCAAATTCAAACTCCATATGTGAAGGTTTAAATGCCATTTATATGACTTGTGCTAAACAGCAGCTATAAGTTGTTCTAACATGCATGAAAATTGTATAGATGGATATATTGGATTTTTCTGATCATTTTTCATATATAATTTGTTTCATTTGGGGTTACGGTTGATTTTATATGATTTTTAGAAGTTTAGATCATTTCTGAAATTTGTAAATCATTTATGATTTATTTTAATTCCAGAAAATGTTTACTGCATTACCATTAGGTCATGCTGACCTCAGCAGGTCAACAGGCGCCGCCAGGTCAAACCTGACCAGTGGGGCCCACTAGTCAGTGACTCAGTTGGTTAACTGAGTTGATTAGGGTTAAACTAATCCTAACGAAAATGTCAGCAGGGCTGGGCCCACATGTCAGTGGCTCAAGTTTATTTTAGCAAGGGGATTAGCACCTAACAGTGGTGATTAGCACTAACTAACATCTAACTAATCCAGCTAGTGCCGGCCCCACATGTCATTGACCCAGGTGGGGCCCGATCGGGGTCAAACTGGGTCAAACCCAGGCCAACAGGGTCAAACCCACTGGCGACTCGACACCGGCGAGGCCCGAGACGGCGGCGCGGCTCGTAGAACGCCCACAGGGCATGGACGAGGTCGTTCTTGGGCTCATTGGAGAGCTCTCGCTGGCGCGGGTCGAGCGGTGGTGGCTGCCGGACCTATGGTGGCCGGAGCCGACGACGGCGAGCTCCAAAGCGGCGGCCGGAGTTCAGGCGAGATGCGAGTGAGGGCTAGGGGCACGGGAAGGCGAGCTGTGGCGTGCTGCGGCCTTGTGGGAAGGCACTGAGTGCAGTGGTGTGCTCGAGTGCAAGCTCCAGCAGCCGTAGCCATGGTGGCGACATGGCCGGTGGCGAAGAGCTCTCGGGCTCGTTACGAACGGCGGCTAGAGAGGGAGGTAGAGTACGGGGAGAGGGGGAAACAACGGCGGAGCTCACAACGGGGTCGTAGAGGTGGTCGGCGAGCTCGAGGGAGGCCGGACAACGTCGAAGGGAAAATTTTGTTTTTACCACTCTAGATTTTGCCAATTTTACTTACACCACTCTAGATTTTGACATTTCACTGTTGCCACTCTTTGTTTTTGACAATTATCACAATTGCCATTTTGTGGCAAAAGCAAAATAATTTTATTTCAATTTTGCCACTCTTAGCTTTTGATAATTATCACAATTGCCACTCTAAAAATTTTGCTTTTGCCACGGGAATGGCAATTGTAATAATTGTCAAAAACTAAGAGTGGCAAAAGTAAAATGTCAAAATCTAGAGTGGCATAAGGAAAATTGGCAAAATCTAGAGTGGCAAAAACAAAATTTTCCCAACGTCGAATCATCGGCGGTTGTCTTCGGATCCCGCGGAAGAAGACGAGGGCAAGGACGACGACACGAGGCTCCCAACGTCACATGGCGTGGCGATGAGGAAGAGGGCGTCGCGGCGGAGCCGTTGGACGGTACCGAGAGGGTGGGGTGGATGGTGGCCACAGTGATCGTCATCGGCGGTGACGGCTGTGTTCGGTCGCGCTCAAGGAAGGGACTGGAGGGCGAGGCAGAGATCAGAGAGTGAGGGAAAGGAGCGAGGGGGCTGCGTGGCGTCACCCGAAGAGGCTAGGGTGAAGCGGCAAGCAGGAGGTGGCCAGGCATGCGCCAGCGTGCGTCGGCCACGCGCTTGTCCTCCTGGCAGGGAGGAAGGCGACAGGGGAGGGCCCAAGTGGGCTGGGCCGCACAGGTGGGCTGCCAGCTGGGCCGGCCAGGTAAGTGGCCCAGGTAGGCGTTATATATATCTCTCTCTCTCTCTCTCTCTCTCTCTCTCTCTTTTCTAAGTTGTTTTCTGTTTTCTATTTTTCTGTAACTTCTGGGCTTTATTTAAAATACCAAAACGTTTTCAAAAATCCTGAAAATAATTGTGGGCTCTGTTTGGAATATTCCCAACAGCCCTCACTTAAGTTCAGAATTAATTGAGCATTTGAAATATTATATAGCATTTAAATGCCCAATTGCAAATAGCATATGATTTAATCTAGAGCCCAAATATGACATGGAAAAAGGTGAAGCACCTCTGGTTAATGTTTCTAGCATTTTCCAGAAATGATGGACATTTTTGAAAGCCATTTGGATTCACTGAAACTATTTTAGTTGAACCTAGTGAATTCCTTTGATGCTAGGGTTTAGGCAATCCCCATTTTAGGTTTAACTGGAATTTAAACATGATGCAACACCGGATGCTAGCACTAGGCCTTAATAGAACTAGGGATGTGACACAAAGCTTCGCCTAAGTACCGCTATGATATTACCGAGGTGGAATATGGTGGAGGGGGGCACCGCACACGGCTAAGAGATGAATGATCAATTGTTGTGTCTAGAGGTGCCCCCTGCCCCCGTATATAAAGGAGCAAGAGGGTAGGCGGCCGACCAAGGAGGAGGGCGCGCCAAGGGGGGAGTCCTACTCCCACCGGGAGTAGGACTCCTCCTTCCCTTGTTGGAGTAGAGAGGGGAAGCAAGGGAGAGAGGAGAGGAAGGAAAGGGGGGGGGGCGCCCCCTCCTTGTCCAATTCGGACTAGAGAAGGAGGGGGGGCGCGACCTGCCCTAGTCGCCCCTCCTCTTCACCACTAGGGCCCATGAGGCCCAATAAACCCCCCCGGGGGGGGGGGGGTTCCGGTAACCCTCGGTACTCCGGTATATGTCCGAAACCTTCCGAAACCATTCCGGTGTCCGAACATAGTCATCCAATATATCGATCTTTACGTCTCGGCCATTTCGAGACTCCTCGTCATGTCCGTGATCATATCTGGGACTCCAAACTACCTTCTGTACATCAAAACACAAAAACTCATAATACCGATCGTCACCGAACTTTAAGCGTGCGGACCCTACGGGTTCGAGAACTATGTAGACATGGCCGAGACACGTTTCCGGTCAATAGCCAATAGCGGAACCTGGATGCTCATATTGGTTCCCACATATTCTACAAAGATCTTTATCGGTCAAACCGCATAACTACATACGTTGCTCCCTTTGTCATCGGTATGTTACTTGCCCGAGATTCGATTGTCGGTATCTCAATACCTAGTTCAATCTCGTTACTGGCAGGTCTCTTTACTCGTTATGTAATGCATCATCCCGTAACTAACTCATTAGTCACATTGCTTGCAAGGCTTATAGCATTACCGAGAGGTCCCAGAGATACCTCTCCGACAATCAGAGTGACAAATCCTAATATCGAAATACGTCAACTCAACAAGTACCTTCGGAGACACCTGTAGAGCACCTTTATAATCACCCAGTTACGTTGTGACGTTTGGTAGCACACAAAGTGTTCCTCCGGTAAGCGGGAGTTACATAATCTCATACTCATAGGAACATGTATAAGTCATGAAGAAAGCAATAACAACATACTAAACGATCAAGTGCTAAGCTAGCGAAATGGGTCAAGTCAATCACATCATTCTCTAATGATGTGATCCCATTAATCAAATGACAACTCATGTCTATGGCTAGGAAACTTAACCATCTTTGATTCAACGAGCTAGTCAAGTAGAGGCATACTAGTGACACTTTGTTTGTCTATGTATTCACACATGTACTAAGTTTTCGGTTAATACAATCCTAGCATGAATAATAAACATTTATCATGAAATAAGGAAATAAATAATAACTTTATTATTGCCTCTAGGGCATATTTCCTTCAAAAGGTTGTCAAGAAGGGGTTTGGCACTGCAGCTTCAACCAAGCCAGGTTTGAAGAAGAAGAAGGCACCCACCAGAAGCATTCCTATGTCCAAAGCAAGAGCCTCAACACAGCAAGCCATTAAGCGCACTCTTGAGCCAAAAGAGGATGTTGAGGGCAAAAAGAGAAAGGAAAGGGTCAATAAGACCATGGCCAGAGTGATTGGCAGACCATCTATGGTCAGGGATTCTGAGGATGAGGAGGAGGAAGAGCCCAATGCACCTCCTGCCAAAACCCAAAAGCTGATGGGGGATGCCATCAAGTTAGGGGCTGCTCCATCAAAGCCCAAAACTGCCCCCAAGGCTGCTGCTGCTCCTCCTCCTCAAGCTTCTAAGCCTGCAGCACCCAACAGACCAACTAGGAACATTCCAGTTGCTGAGAAGAATAAGGCCCCAGTGCCTGAAGTGGAAGAAGAAGATGCCCAAGTGCTCAGAAAGTTGAAGTCCAAGATACCAGACCATGATGATAAACATCTAGTGGCTGAAAATATGAAGCTAAGGAAGGATGCAGGTCTCAGGCTATGGAGGCAGACAGACCCATATGCCACCAGAAGGAGGACTGATGTGGATTATAGGTTCCACACCAAGGAGCAGCAGGACTTCTATGAGGCGGTGCTCCTGGACAAGAAGCCCATAGTAAGTGATATGAGATGGGTCAATTGGGAGTACATTGACAACAATGCATACTACTTCCCAGGAGTTCATGACAGCTTCAGAATGGCTGGAGTTGAAAAATTTGTTGGTCAGAAGCTCACCAAGTGGAATGATGAGATGGTGATGTAGTTCTACTCCACATCACATTTTTACCCACATGGTAAAATTGTCTAGATGACTGAGGGTACTAGGTACCAATCTTCTGTTGCTGAGTGGGCCCAGCTTATCAATGCCCCTGAAGAGCAAGAGGATGACACAGATGTGTATGCCAAGCCCAGAAAAGGATACAACTCCATGGCACACATGTGCAAGGAGATTCCTGATGCTGCCTTGGATACTCACAAGTTTAGCTCAATGTACTATCTGCTGTCTGGGCTGCCCGCAATCAACACTATCCTCGAGCACACATTGTTGCCCAAGTCTGGAGATGATAGGATGATTAGAGGGCATTCCATCAATTTGCTGCATATGTTTGATGTGCCAGAGAAGTTCAAAGTGATGACTTTGATAGTTGAAACAATCAAGAGGACTACTGCTGGTCAGAAGAGATCATGTGGCTATGATCCAAACATTCAGATGCTCATCAACCCCAAGATGGGCAAAGGCATATATCTCTTGGACAAGGAGCACCTTCCCCTGTTGCCTGAGTTTGGAGACAATGAGGTTGTCATGGATGCTACACATCATACATCTGTAGAGGCTCAGGAGAAGAGGGAGAAAGCTAAAGCAGAGAAGGCAACACAATCTTCACAAGTTCCAGATGCTTCAACTATTCACCTCAAGACCAAGCAAGATCAGCTTAGCTATCTGCTTGAGGCCACTATGAGAATTGAGAAAGGATTGGCAACCCTGACTCAAAATCAAGAGAGTCTTGAGAGGATCATCGAGACTAAGTTTTATGATCTAGACTTGAAGGTCACATAGATCCAGACTGCAGTTGAGCAACTCCAGGATGAAGCTGAAGAGAGAAGAGGGAGAGCTACCACTGAAGCCTTTCAGAGAGTGCCTAGGGCACAAAGGTCTGCAACTATGCCAGCCAGTGACACAAGGGCTACTACTTCAGCACCAGCAGCTACAGCCTCTGTTGTTCCTCCAGTTGCTACTCCACCAGCTCCACAGACCTCTTCAGATGCATTTGTTGCATGACTCCTCTTGATGCCACCTTCGCACACCGGAGCTCCCGGAGATCGTGCTTAGAGAGCCGCATAGCACTATGCATTTTCAAGCTTTTTGGTAACTTGTTGCCAAAGGGGGAGAAAGTGTATAGATCATAGGCTTCGAGAGAGAGTGTTTTGCTTCTTTTGCCTCTCTTGCTACTTTATTTGCTTGCTTGTTTGGTTAATACACTATTTGTGCTTGTGTCTGAGATACTTCTATGATCATGTTTGATCATATTATGCTTTAATGAGTGTGCTTGAATGATGATATTCTATCTCTCATGTATGATCATTCATATCTTGCCTTGGTGATGAGTGCATATTTCATATTCTATCATTTTGAGCGCTCCACCAAGATGTATGGGACATGGAAGAGTAACCTATGATCCTAATCGATTGTGCATTTGCATTCAAAAGCAAATTTTAAATAATGCACAAATTTAGGGGGAGCTCTTGCTTATCACATACTTCTCAAAGCGACGATGTACATCATTTATATTATCATTTGTCGAAGCTTTGATCTATATGTTGTTATCAATTACCAAAAAGGGGGAGATTGAAAGTGCAACCAATCTCCAGGTGGTTATAGTAATTCATAACAACATATAGCTCATTGAACTAATATCCATTCAAGATTAATGTTCCAGAAAGTTCAATGATTGGTATGGTGTGGACTAGAGATGTGGAACCCTAAAAATGCTAAGGACACATATTGGCAAAAGCTCAAGACTCTTCATTTTCATTTTAGTGACCCAAGATCACATTGAGTCCATAGGAAAAGCCAATACTATTAAAAGGGGATGAGGTGTTGCTTAATGGCTTGCTTGCTCAAAATTCTTAGTGATATGCTCCAAAAGTCCTCAACCACTTTTTCATTTCCACATATGTCCTAAACTGTCAGATGTTGGGTTTCGGCAGACCCTTAAGGTTCGAACTCTGGGGTGCGCGCGAAGATCTTCCCCCTACCGATCCACGTCTGATCCCCTCGCGAGAATCTAAGCTAAAATGATGAACAACACGAGGGACACAATATTTATACTGGTTCGGGCCACCGTTGTGGTGTAATACCCTACTCTAGTGTGTGGTGTGGTGGATTGCCTCAGGGGCTGATGATGAACAGTACAAAGGATGAACAGCCTCGCGAGAGGTGTTCTTGGGCTGGTGCGATGAACTGCTTGGGTGAGTTCGATCGCCTCTCTATCTGATGAGAACTTGATTCTTCGACCCCCTCTACTGTGGTGACTAGCCCCATTTATAGAGGCCCTTGTCCTCTTCCCAAATATTGAGGGGGAAGGGTGCCAACAACAGCCATTTTGAAGGGGGACATCTAGTACAAGTTATCCTGACTAAAGTTGGTCTTCGGCTGCCAAAGGCACTGGCGGTGACGTCGTCTTAGGCTCCACGGTGACCTCCATCCTGCCGCTCTGCTGGTCCTGGTCTCATTGCACTGAAATGGCAACCTTTGCCTGATGCCTCGGTACTCCACGCCTGTGCTTGCCCCCTTTGCACCAAAGAGTAAACAAGGACACTGCACGGGCTGGCGCCCGCCTGGTCTCCATCGTCACGACTTGCGTCATGAGCACCTCGCGAGGTAGCCCTGCCTTGATCTCTCCGCCTCCTCGCGAGCCTGCCTGGCGAGGCCGCTCCTGAGGAAGTCTTGTGTCGTCCACCCCGCGAGGCTTGGCCCCTCGCGAGGGTCTTGAGTCTTGCATTGATGAAGATGGGCCGTACTGGGCCACCACTCGAGCCACGCCACAGGCCGCAGGCAGGAAAGTCTGGGGACCCATGTTCCCAGAATGCCGACAGTAGCCCCCGGGCCCAAGGCGCACTCGGACTTGGCTTAGCAGAGAAGCGAAGGGGCAAGTGCGGAGCGCCGCGAGCCCCATCAGCCTGCGGCCTTGGGCGCCGCGTGGCGGTTGATTGGACGTGGGCGCCTTCGTTTCCCCACGCTGCCTCAGCAACTGCTCGACTGACAAAAAGGCTGGCCCGGGGTTAGCCTTACTTTCATTAGTCTCGTTCGCCTTGCTTCAGATCCCCTTTCTCGCTCTTCGCCCTCCTGCTTCCGAAGTCTCCAGATTTTCTGCAGCCTTTCTCCTCCGACGAGCAATGGCACCCTGCAAGACCCCGGCTGGGACTCGCCGGCTCTGGTCTCCCCCAACGTAATGGAGAAGAATCTCGCCCTCACGCGCCAGATGGCGGCGGCGTAGAGCAACGAGATGGGGGAGACTGGGCTCCGGCTTGGCTCCGCCCGGTCGGAGGACAAGGGGAGCACCTTCTACCCCCTCTTCACGAGCGCCGTCATTGCTGGTCTGGTTCCTCCCTTCTCTGAGTTCTTCCTTGTCGTCCTTCTCTGCATCTCCACCCCAACTCCATTCTTCTCCTGTCGATCTTCGCCTACTACTATGAGGCGCACGTCGGGGTGACACCCTCCATGGCCTTGCTGCACCACTTCTTCTCCCTCTGGGTCACTAGCACCCATATCTCGGTGTGTGCGAGCTTTGTCGCGTACTCAAGTCCAACGCCATATCAAAGGCCGGGAAGAGGGCCGACGGCTTCCGGAGCAAGTGGATCTTGGTGGATGCCAGGTGCAACAACCCCCTGCTGGAGTTGCCCACAGAGCAGCCCGAGGCCATTGAGGGATGGTCCCGCGCGAAGCTTGACGACCGGCGGGCGAAGCTGGTGCTGGAGAAGATGAATGGCGACCTGAGGCCGGGCAATCTAAGGGCGGCAAAGGTGACCGGGGCCTCGCTCTTGAGGGAGTTCCTTTCGCACCGGGTGGCCCCTCTACAGGCGCACTCGCGCCTGCTGTGGAGGCTCGGGGATGCGGATGTTGTCCTCCACCTGAGCATGGATGCCCTGAATGACGAGGATCTGACCGCAGCCCTCCGCTTCTTGGTCGGAGAGGACATGGCAGGCCCGACGGATGCTCCGGTCCCCTTGTTCCTTTGTGATGACTGGGAACGGGTGGTGGACACCATGCCCACCTTCGACGGGGTCGGTCTGGTGCCAGCGGAGGACCCTGAGGGCCAGGCGGCGACAGCGACGATGAACTTATCCTCTGGTGACTCCAGCGGGGGAGAGGAGGAAGACGACGAAGAGGACGATGAGCGTGACCCGGAGGCGACCTTCGAGGGGACGGGGGAGACTTCCCCCTGGCGCAGGTCTAATGCCCTCCGCTCCATGCCTGATGACGACGAGGCCGGCGCCAGGCAAGGAGGGGAGGACCCGCCCTTGGTCCCGAAGAAGGACAGGTCTGGGCTGATCTCCCGAGGGTCTACCCCAGCCCTTGCGTCGACTGAAGCCAGCTCCAGCCCTTCAGGTGCGCCTTCCTTTGTGGCTGGGCCTCCCAAGGCGTAGCCCCACAAAAGGCTTTCGGGCTTCAAGCTTGGCCGGAGTCCATGGGATCCCACGGTAGTCAACTAGTAAGTACTCGAACTTTGCCTTGCTCCTGTCTTTCGCCGTCGAGGCCTGACATCTTTCATTGGGTAGGCTACTACCTGCGGTGAAGAGGTTGAAGGGAGACGCGGCGACCCCGCCTGGAACGGGCTCATCAGCCGTGGCCGCGTCTTCACTCGCGGGGAAGGAAGGCAGCGGGGCCCGCATGTCCCCTGCCGATCATCCTCGCGAGGCCAGTAGGGGCGCTCCGACGAGGAGTCAGCCCCTGTGACCCCGCTGACTCTGGAGGCGCCTGTGCTTGACGCTGTCGCCGAGGTTGCCAAGGCTCAGGAGGTTCCTGCCTCCCAAGCCGTGATTACGCTGTCATCTTCTCCTCCTACTCAGCCGGCTCCCGTCTCCTCTGCTTCCTCCGTCACCTTGGACCGTGCCGCTGACGAGCTGAGTCGGCTGTGGGAGGATCTCTGGAGCGCGGACCCCGCTTTGGTGGCAGGCGCTGGAGTTAGTCCTTGGCTGGGTTTGCTCGGCGCCTCCGTCCGGCGGCCTTGAGCCGTGTGCGGCTTCCGAGGAGGAGAAGCAAGCCACCTCCCAGGCCGTAGCCGCTCACGACGTGGCGTTGAAGGATGCCTCGACTGTCAAGGGCCGCTGCAAGACGCTGGAGGGCGAGTTGCAAGGGTTGCGTGATGTGCTCGTCAAGGAGATTCGCGACCGCCAGGTGAAGGAGGAGATAAAGACTCGGGAGGCTGCTATCAAGGACCGCAACACCGAACTCTTAGCCGACCGCGACCAACTGAAGATGCGGGAGCAGGCGCTGAAGACAGAGAGGGTTGAACTGGATGCCAAGGCGGAGGTCTTGGCTGAGGACCGTGCGACCTTCACGCGCTATGAGGAGAGGGCTCGCATAGTGCTAAAAACGCTTTATGACGGGGGCCTGGAGAAACCACTGGCCGGGGCCAAGGAAGGCCCCGCTAAGCTGGTTCCCTTCCTCGTAGAGGTGCTTGAGGAAGTCGTGATTGGCATCGGCCCCATGGATGAAGTTGAGGCTTGCGTCCTTTCCTCCGCAGCGCTGATGCCGATCCTCAGCCACGTCTACCTCCGCAACCCCGACGCCAACCTTGATGACCTGCTGGAGCCCGTGGACGCCAAGCGCTCCACCGCTGCTGCCGAAGCCGTCAAGGGTCGAGAGGAGGCCTTCTTGGCGGTTCACGCCTTCAACACAGCATGGCGGCGCTGCCGCTCCATGCCCCGGGGTGGAGCTAACAAGCGCGACTCCACCACGAGCGGTGGCGCGGCCCAGGGGTGATCTTCTCGCGGCCTTTTTCCTGCTTTGATTCTTGCAACATGCACCATGCCTCGTGGAGGCGTTTAAATTTGTGTCTGGTATTGTGAGAACAATCTATGTTCTGTAATATTTGCTTTTGGATTTGCTAGATTTTGCGATTTTCTTCCTATTTGCTTGTGTTCTACGTCGGCAGGGCCTGGCCCCGCACATACCTCAGCCGCCGTTAGCCCCAACCAGATCACCAGGATGGGACTAAGGAGTGAGGGGCTACCTGACAAGTTAGGCTCCTGAGTCACGATGCTCAGGAGTCCCCCTTGACGCGCAAACAGCAAATAGGGAGGGGGTGGAAGAGGGGATCTGTCGTTCTACGTCAGCAGGGCCCGGCCCCGCGCATACCTCGACCGCCATTAGCCTTTCGGAACTAAGGAGTGAGGGGCTACGTCACCAGTTAGGCTCTTGAGTCGCGATGCTCAGGAGTCCCCCTTGACGCTCAAACGGGTCTTCATACCTTGGCTCCGCTCGGGGAGGGGCGTGCGATGACCAGGCCCGAGGGACCTGGCTGGGTGGCGTGTGCTCAGGCGTGGCCCGGGCGCAACCCCCGTTGCCCAGCCCCCTCGCGCAGCACTCCCAAGGGGAGGCTTTGCGATGAGGCCAGACACTGAGCTTTTGGCTCCCTGAGGTTGATACAGCCGTGGGCTGCCCTCAGTTGTTTATCACCAGCGCGGAGCATAGCGCTTCCGTATGTGTATGGGAATAGCCGCTCCTTGGCAGTGTTGTCAGCCAGCGCGGAGCATGGTGATTCCAATGGTACGTGGGAGGGGGGCTCCCCTCCGGGAGGAGCCCCCGAGGCGTGTACAGCCCCGCCCTGACACCTGGCCGGCACGGTAGGGATAGGAGAGGTGTATCTGGGCACCCGTGAGCCAGCGCGGAACTCATGAGGCCCTCCCTCGAGGCGGGTTGCGCCTGGCTCTGGGCCTTTGTCGGTGGTACATTCTTGCAAGATGGTTAAAATGCAAATGCTCTATGTCCGCAGGTCCCGGCCCTCGAGCAAGGTCATCCGCCGCTGGTATGCAGGTCACGATGCCGTGGACAAGGCCAGGGGTGAGGGCTGGAGAGCCAGTAAGAGCTCCCGAGTCGCGATGCTCAGGCACCCCCCTTTTAACGTGCAAGCGATTTGCATGAGGAAAGATAGGCCCGTGGTAGGCGGCGGACGATAATCATAGGTGGGTTAAGCATGGAAAAGCAAATCAACTCAGATAGATGCAGAGGAAGGCACACGCCACTGGGTCAGGCCCAAGCGGCTTGGGGATGATGCAACCCGAGGGGCACCCCCAACAAAGTAAGCTGAAGACATAAGCAAAATGAATACACGCCGCAGAGACAGACCCATGCGACCTGGGAATGACGCAGCCCTGAAGGCGCTCCTAGTTGAAACAAAACTTGAGAGAAGTCACCTGAGACCATAGCAGAGCGAGTGTCGGAGTAGCTGACAGTGCACGGTGAAGAAGCCAATCCTGACGAGCCCTCGAGGCTTCGAGCCTTGGGAGGCTCTGGAGATCCGGGCGGCTCGGCGAGGTACACCTTCATTTCCTCCAGGAGCGCGCGGTGCTTGGCCACCTGAGCTTCCAGAATGCTTCTCATCAGGCGTTGGTGAGCAGCAGCCGTGTTCGCAGGCGAAGGGCATCTGAGCGTGGCTGTCTGATGGACCCTCATAGCGTCCCACGCGTGAAGTCCAGAAGCACTCCTGAGACGCGACTCGATTGAGCCCTGGGTAGTCGATGCAGACATGCAGCCCGCCATCCTCGCCTGGATGGGAAGCTACGCTGGGTAGGCGGCGGTTGCCGCGCATGACTCTCGATTCCTGCAACTCCTAAGCGGCCTTGGTGATGAACTCCTGAGGGTCAGGCCCTCCTTGCCTTACGCCTTCCTGAGGGAAATGTGCCGCGAAGCACGCCTCCAAGTGGTGCCCGAGTGCCTCCCTCGTGATCTTGGCAAAGTCAGTGGCTCCCCAGGAGAGAGCCCCCGAGCCTTGCCCGAGGAGGGCGTTAGGCGCGCCTCCCTATGCGACGGAGGGTGGCACCCTTTGGACGGGCGCGTGTCCTGATGTGGCACCTTCGAAGGTGCCTGCCTCCTGAGGCCTTGAGCCAGGAGATGTCTTCTTCTTGGGAGCTGCTTCAGGGAGGTTCCTGTTGGGGAACATAGTAATTTCAAAAAAAATTGTACGCACACGCAAGATCATGGTGAAGCATAGCAACGAGAGGGGAGAGTGTTGTCCATGTACCCTTGTAGACCAAAAGCGGAAGCGTTAGCACAATGCGGTTGATGTAGTCGTACGTCTTCACGGCCCGACTGATCAAGCACTGAAACTATGGCACCTCCGAGTTCTAGCACACGTCCAGCTCGATGATGTTCCCCGTACTCTGATCCAGCAGAATGTCGGGGAAGAGTTTCGTCAGCACGACGGCGTGGTGATGGTCTTGATGTTCTACCATCGCAGGGCTTCGCCTAAGCACCGCTACAATATTATCGAGGAGAACTATGGTGGAGGGGGGCACCGCACCCGGCTAAGAGATCAAGAGATCAATTGTTGTGTCTATGGGGTGCCCCCTCCCCCGTATATAAAGGAGTGGAGGAGGGGGCCAGCCAAGGGGGTTGGCGCGCCCTAGGGGGGGAGTCCAACCCCCACCGGGAGTAGGACTCCCCCCTTTCCTATTAGGAGAGGGAGAGGGAAGGAAGAGGAGGAAGGGAAGAAGGAAAGGGGGCGGCCCTCTGGTCGGATTGGGCTTGGGGGGCACCCCCTCCTTTGCTCCTTTCCCCTCCTTTCCACTAAGGCCCAGTAAAGCCCATATACCTCCCGGGGGGTTTCGATAACCTCCTGGAGCTCCGGTATTGTCCCAATCTCACCCGGAACCTTTCCGATGTCCAAATATAGTCGTCCAATATATCGATCTTTATGTCTCGACCATTTCGAGACTCCTCGTCATGTCTGTAATCATATCCGAGACTCTGAACAACCTTCGGTACATCAAAACTCATAAACTCATAATAAAACTGTCAACGAAACCTTAAGCATGTGGACCCTACGGGTTCGAGAACTATGTAGACATGACCGAGACACGTTTCCGGTCAATAACCAATAGCGGAACCTGGATGCTCATATTGGCTCCTACATATTCTACGAAGATCTTTATCGGTCAAACCGCATAACAACATACGTTGTTCCCTTTGTCATCGGTATGTTACTTGTCCGAGATTTGATCGTCGGCATCCCAATACCTAGTTCAATATCGTTACCGGCAAGTCACTTTACTCTTTACATAATGCATCATTCTGTAACTAACTCATTAGCTACATTGCTTGCAAGACTTATAGTGATGTGCATTACCGAGAGGGCCCAGAGATACCTCTCCGACACTCGGAGTGACAAAACCTAATCTCGAAATACGCCAACTCAACATGTACCTTTGGAGACACATGTAGAGCTCTTTTATAATCACCCAGTTACGTTGTGACGTTTGGTAGCACACAAAGTGTTCCTCCGGTAAACAGGAGTTGCATAATCTCATAGTTGTAGGAACATGTATAAGTCATGAAGAAAGCAATAGCAATATACTAAATGATCAAGTGCTAAGCTAACGAAAGGGGTCATGTCAATCACATCATTCTCCTAATGATGTGATCCCGTTAATCAAATGACAACTCATGTCTATGGTTAGGAAACATAACCATCTTTGATTAATGAGCTTTTCAAGTAGAGGCATACTAGTGATATTAAGTTTGTCTATGTATTCACACATGTATCATGTTTCCAGTTATTACAATTCTAGCATGAATAATAAACATTTATCATGATATGAGGAAATAAATAATAACTTTATTATTGCCTCTAGGGCATATTTCCTTCAGTCTCCCACTTGCACTAGAGTCAATAATCTAGATTACACAGTAATGATTCTAACACCCATGGAGTCTTGGTGCTGATGATGTTTTGCTCGTGGAAGAGGCTTAGTCAACGGGTATGCAACATTCAGATCCGTATTTATCTTGCAAATCTCAATGTCTCCCACCTGGACTTGGTCCCGGATGGAATTGAAGCGTCTCTTGATGTGCTTGGTTCTCTTGTGAAATCTGGATTCCTTTGCCAAGGCAATTGCACCAGTATGGTCACAGAAGATCTTCATAGGTCCCGATGCACTAGGTATGACACCTAGATTGGAAATGAACTCCTTCATCTAGACTCCTTCATTTGCTGCTTCCGAAGCAGCTATGTACTCCGCTTCGCATGTAGATCCCGCCATGATGCTTTGTTTAAAACTGCACCAACTGATAGCTCCACCATTCAATATAAACACGTATCCAGTTTGCGATTTAGAATCATCCGGATCAGTGTCAAAGCTTGCATCGACGTAACCATTTACGACTAGCTCTTTGTCACCTCCATAGACGATAAACATATCGTTAGTCCTTTTCAGGTATTTTAGGATATTCTTGACCGCTGTCCAGTGATCCACTCCTGGATTACTTTGGTACCTCCCTGCCAAACTTATTGCTAAGTATACCTCAGTGCGGTACACATTGCATACATGATAGAGCCTATGGCTGAAGCATAGGAACATCTTTCATTTTCTCTCTATCTTCTGCGTGGTGGGCATTGAGTCGCTCAACTTCACACCTTATGTCTGAGGCAAGAACCCTTTCTTTGCACGATCCATTTGAACTTTTTCAAAACTTTATCTAGGTATGTGCTTTGTGAAAGTCCAGTTAAGCGTCTTGATCTATCTCTATAGATCTTGATGCCCAATATGTAAGCAGCTTCACCGAGGTCTTTCATCAAAAAACTTTTATTCAAGTATCCCTTTATGCTATCTAGAAATTCTATATCATTTCCAGTCAACAATATGTTATCTACATATAATATCAGAAATGTTACAGAGCTCCCACTCACTTTCTTGTAAATACAGGTTTCTCCAAAAGTTTGTATAAAACCATATGCTTTGATCACACTATCAAAGCGTTTATTCCAACTCCGAGAGGCTTGCACCAGTCCATAAATGGATCGCTGGAGCTTGCATACTTTGTTAGCACCTTTTGGATCGGCAAAACCTTCTGGTTGCATCATATACAACTCTTCTTCTAGAAATCCATTCAGGAATGCAATTTTGACATCCATTTGCCATATTTCATAATCATAAAATGCGGCAATTGCTAACATGATTAGGAGAGACTTAAGCATCGCTACGGGTGAGAAAATCTCATCGTAGTCAACCCCTTGAACTTGTCGAAAACATTTCGCAACAAGTCGAGCTTTGTAGACAGTTACATTACCATCAGCGTTAGTCTTCTTCTTGAAGAACCATTTATTCTCGATGGCTTGCCAATCATCGGGCAAGTCAACCAAAGTCCATACTTTGTTCTCATACATGGATCCCATGTCAGATTTCATGGCCTCAAGCCATTTTGCGGAATCTAGGCTCATCATCGCTTCCTCATAGTTCGTAGGTTCACCATGGTCAAGTAACATGACTTCCAGAATAGGACTACCGTACCACTCTGGTGCGGATCTTACTCTGGTTGACCTACGAGGTTTGGTAGTAACTTGATCTGAAGTTTCATGATCAATATCATTAGCTTCCTCACTGATTGGTGTAGTTGTCACGAGAACCGGTTCTTGTGATGAACTACTTTCTAATAAGGGAGCAGGTACAGTTACCTCATCAAGTTCTACTTTCCTCCCACTCACTTCTTTCGAGAGAAACTCCTTTTCTAGAAAGGATCCGAATTTAGCAACAAAAATCTTGCCCTCAGATCTGTGATAGAAGGTGTACCCAGTAGTCTCTTTTGGGTATCCTATGAAGACACATTTCTCCGATTTGGGTTCGAGCTTATCTGGTTGAAGTTTCTTCACATAAGCATCCCAGCCCCAAACTTTAAGAAACGACAACTTTGGTTTCTTACCAACCACAGTTCATAAGGCGTCATCTCAACAGATTTTGATGGTGCCCTATTTAACGTGAATGTGGCCATCTCTAAAGCATAGCCCAAAACGATAGCGGTAAATCAGTAAGAGACATCATAGATCGCACCATATCTAGTAAAGTACGATTACGACGTTCGGACACACCATTTTGTTGTGGTGTTCCGGGTGGCCTGAGTTGCGAAACTATTCCGCATTGCTTCAAATGTAAACCAAATTCATAACTCAAATATTCTCCTCCACGATCAGATCGTAGAAACTTTATTTTCTTGTTCCAATGATTTTCCACTTCACTCTGAAATTCTTTGAACTTTTCAAATGTTTCAGACTTGTGTTTCATCAAGTAGATATACCCATATCTGCTCAAATCATTTGTGAAGGTGAGAAAATAACAATACCCGCCGCGAGCCTCAATATTCATTGGACCACATACATCAGTATGTATGATTTCCAACAAATCAGTTGCTCGCTCCATAGTTCCGGAGAACAACGTTTTAGTCATCTTGCCCATGAGGCACGGTTCGCAAGTACCAAGTGATTCATAATCAAGTGATTCCAGAAGTCCATTAGTTTGGAGTTTCTTCATGCGCTTTACACCAATATGACCCAAACGACAGTGCCACAAATAAGTTGCACTATCATTATCAACTCTGCATCTTTTGGCTTCAACATTATGAATATGTGTATCACTACTATCGAGATTTAATAAAAATAGACCACTCTTCAAGGGTGCATGACCATAAAAGATATCACTCATATAAATAGAACAACCATTATTCTTTGATTTAAATGAATAACCGCCTCGCATCAAACAAGATCCAAATATAATGTTCATGCTCAACGCTAGCACCAGATAACAATTATTCAGGTCTAAAACTAATCCCGAAGGTAGATGTAGAGGTAGCATGCCGACCGCGATCACATCGACTTTGGAACCATTTCCCACGCGCATCGTCACCTCGTCCTTAGCCAATCTTAAGCAATCCATAGTCCCGTTTGAGTTGCAAATATTAGCAACAGAACCGAGATCAAATACCGGTGCTCTGCAAGCATTAGTAAGGTACAAATCAATAACATGTATATCACATATACCTTTGTTCACCTTGCCATCCTTCTTATCCACCAAATACTTGGGGCAGTTCCGCTTCTAGTGACCGATCGCTTGCGAGAGAAGCACTCAGTCTTAGGCTTAGGTCCAGATTTGGGTTTCTTCTCTTGAGCAGACAACTTGTTTGCTGTTCTTCTTGAAGTTCCTTCTTCTTCCCTTTACCCTTTTTCTTGGCTGGTGGTCTTATTGACCATCAACACTTGATGCTCCTTCTTGATTTCTACCTCCATGACCTTTAGCATTGCGAAGAGCTCGGGAATAGTCTTGTCCATCCCTTGCATATTATAGTTCATTCTGAAGCTTTGTAGCTTGGTGGTAGTGATTGAAGAATTCATCAATGACACTATCATCGGAAGATTAACTCCCGGTTGAATCAAGTGATTATTATACCCGGACATTTTGAGTATATGTTCCTTGTGAACCATTCTCCTCCATCTTGCAGCTACAGAACTTATTGGAGACTTCATATCTCTCAATCCAAGTATTTTCTTGAAATATTAACTTCAACTCCTAGAACATCTCATATGCTCCATGACGTTCAAAACGTCGTTGAAGTCCCGGTTCTAAGCCGTAACGCATGGCACACTGAACTATCGAGTAGTCATCGGCTTTGCTCGCCAGACGTTCTTAACGTTGTCGATTGCATCTGTGAGAGCTGGCACCCAGCGGTGCTTCCAGGACATAATTCTTCTGTGCAGCAATGAGGATAATCCTCAAGTTACGGACCTAGTCCGTGTAATTGCTACCATCATCTTTAAACTTAGCTTTCTCAAGGAACACATTAAAATTCAACGGAACAATAGCACGAGCCATCTATCTACAACAAACATAGACAAGCAAAAATACTATCAGATACTAAGTTCATGATAAATTTAAGTTCAATTAATCATATTACTAAAGAACTCCCACTTAGACAGACATCTCTCTAGTCATCTAAGTGATTACATGATCCAAATCAACTAAACCATGTCCGATCATCACGTGAGATGGAGTAGTTTTCAATGGTGAACATCACTATGTTGATCATATCTACTATATGATTCACGTTCGACCTTTCGGTCTCCGTGTTCTGAGGCCATATTTGTATATGCTAGGCTCATCAAGTTTAACCTGAGTATTCCGTGTGTGCAATTGTTTTGCACCCGTTGTATTTGAACGTAGAGCCTATCACACCCGATCATCACCGGTGTCTCGGCCGAAAGAACTTTCACAATGGTGCATACTCAGGGAGAACACTTCTTGATAATTAGTGAGAGATCATCTTAAAATTCTACCATCAATCAAAGCAAGATAAGATGCATAAAGGATAAACATCACATGCAATCAATATAAGTGATATGATATGGCCATCACCATCTTGTGCTTGTGATCTCCATCTCGGAAGCACCGTCGTGATCACCATCGTCACCGGCGCGACAGCTTGATCTCCATCGTAGCATCGTTGTCGTTTCGCCACCTATTGCTTCTACGACTATCGCTACCGCTTAGTGATAAAGTAAAGCAATTACAGGGCGCTTGCATTTCATACAATAAAGTGACAACCATATGGCTCCTGCTAGTTGCCGATAACTCGGTTACAAAACATGATCATCTCATACAATAAAATATAGCATCACGTCTTGACCATATCACATTACAACATGCCCTGCAAAAACAAGTTAGACGTCCTCTACTTTGTTGTTGCAAATTTTACGTGGCTACTACGGGCTGAGAAAGAACCGTTCTTACCTACGCATTAAAACCACAACGATAGTTCGTCAAGTTAGGTTTTAACCTTCTCAAGGACCGGGCATAGCCACACTCGGTTCAACTAAAGTTGGAGAAACTGACACCCTCTAGTCACCTGTGTGCAAAGCACGGTGGTAAAACCAGTCTCGCGTAAGCGTATGCGTAATGTCGGTCCGGGCCGCTTCATCCAACAATACCACCGAACCAAAGTATGACATGATGGTAAGCTGTATGACTTGTATCGCCCACAACTCACTTGTGTTCTACTCGTGCATATAACATCTACGCATAAAACTACGCTCGGATGCCACTGTTCGGGAATGTAGTAATTTCAAAAAAAAATCCTACGGACACGCAAGATCATGGTGATGCATAGCAATGAGAGGGGAGAGTGTTATCCACGTACCCTCATAGACCGAAAGCGGAAGCGCTAGCACAACGCGGTTGATGTAGTTGTACATCTTCACGGCCCGACCGATCAAGCACCGAAACTACGACACCTCCGAGTTCTTGCACACGTTCAGCTCGATGACGTTCCCCGTACTCCGATCCAGCAGAATGTCGGGGAAGAGTTTCGTCAGCACGACGGCGTGGTGACGGTCTTGATGTTCTACCGTCGCAGGGCTTCGCCTAAGCACCGCTACAATATTATCAAGGAGAACTATGGTGGAGGGGGCACCGCACACAGCTAAGTGATCAAGAAATCAATTGTTGTGTCTATGGGGTGCCCCCCTCCCCCGTATATAAAGGAGTGGAGGAGGGGGCCGGCCAAGGGGGGTGGCGCGCCCTAGGGGGGAGTCCAACCCCCACAAGGAGTAGGACTCCCCCTTTCCTATTAGGAGACGGAGAGGGAAGGAAGAGGAGGAAGGGAAGAAGGAAAGGGGGGGGGGGGTTGGCCCCCCTCCCAATTCGGATTGGGTTGGGGGCGCCACCTCCTTTGCTCCTTTCCCCTCCTTTCCACTAAGGCCCAATAAGGCCCATATACCTCCCGGGGGGTTCCGATAACCTCTCGGAGCTCCGGTATTGTCCCAATCTCACCGGAACCTTTCCGATGTCCAAATATAGTCATCCAATATATCAATCTTTATGTCTCGACCAATTTGAGACTCCTCGTCATGTCCGTAATCATATCCGGGACTGCGAACAACCTTCGGTACATCAAAACTCATAAACTCATAATAAAACTATCAACGAAACCTTAAGCGTGTGGACCCTACGGGTTCGAGAACTATGTAGACATGACCGAGACACGTTTCCGGTCAATAACCAATAGTGGAACCTTGATGCTCATATTGGCTCCTACATATTCTACGAAGATCTTTATCGGTCAAACCGCATAACAACATACGTTGTTCCCTTTGTCATCGGTATGTTACTTGCCCAAGATTTGATCATCGGCATCCCAATACCTAGTTCGATCTCGTTACCGGCAAGTCTCTTTACTCGTTACGTAATGCATCATTCCGTAACTAACTCATTAGCTACATTGCTTGCAAGGCTTATAGTGATGTGCATTACCGAGAGGGCCCAAAGATACCTCTCCGACAATCGGAGTGACAAAACCTAATCTCGAAATACGCCAACTCAACATGTACCTTTGGAGACACTGTAGAGCTCCTTTATAATCACCCGATTCGTTGTGACGTTTGGTAGCGCACAAAGTGTTCCTCCGGTAAACGGGAGTTGCATAATCTCATAGTTGTAGGAACATGTATAAGTCATGAAGAAAGCAATAGCAATATACTAAACAATCAAGTGCTAAGCTAACGGAATGGGTCATGTCAATCACATCATTCTCCTAATGATGTGATCCCGTTAATCAAATGACAACTCATGTCTATGGTTAGGAAACATAACCATCTTTGATTAATGAGCTAGTCAAGTAGAGGCATACTAGTGACATTAAGTTTGTCTATGTATTCACACATGTATCATGTTTCCAGTTAATACAATTCTAGCATGAATAATAAACATCTATCATGATATGAGGAAATAAATAATAACTTTATTATTGCCTCTAGGGCATATTTCCTTCAGTTCCTACTCTTGATGTATGGGTCCTCGATTGACGCAGCTTGGAAGGCGCGCTCAAGAGAGGATACCACATCCTTTTCTTCACAGGGGACCATGATGACTCCGCTGCTTCCTGGCATCTTGAGGACGTTGTAGCCATGGTGAGTCACTGCCATAAACTTGGCCAGGGCGGGGTACCCGAGGATGGCATTGTATGGCAAGCGAATGTGGGTGACGTCGAAGTCAATGAGCTCGGTACGATAGTTCTTGCGCTGCCCAAAGGTGACAAGGAGGCGGACCTGCACTATCGGGACAGTGGAACCATAAGTGACTCCTGACAAGGGCTTGGTTGGTTGAAGCTGATCGTATGGCACTTGGAGAACGTCTCGACGGACAGGACGTTGAGCCCTGCCCCGCCATCGATGAGGGTCCTGGTAACTTGCACATTGCTGATGATTGGGGAATAGAGCATCGGGAGGACACCGGCTGTTGCGCGCATTTGAGCTGATCCGCTAAGCTGAACGTGATGGCGCACACGGGCCACCTGAGAGGGAGTGTGGCCTCAAGCTTGGGGAGGACTGCATTCACCTCGCGAGCAAACTGCTTGAAGATGCACTGAGAGGCTTGGGCCTGGGCTCCGCCCAAGATGCAAGCGATTGCACGCGGCTCCTAGAAGCCCCCAGCCCCCTCGTCTTGATGATGGTCATCATTCCTTCTTGGTGGTGGCGGAAGAGGGGGAAGTCCTGCGTTGCCTTGCAGGCGATCCTCAAGAGGCTGATCCCTCCAAGCCCCCTCACGAGGCTAGTCCTGCCAGCAGTCCTCGCGAGGCTGGTCACACTACCCTTGGCGAGGGCCTCGGTTATCCCATCGTCCTCCACCTCTTCCTCCGCCTCGGCGTAGCCCGATCGTTCTTTCGGGCGTTGACCATTCTCGCCCTTCTCGCCGGCCACGAGCTCTTGGCATTCGTTGGCGTTGTGGGTATGGAGATCATGGTACACACAGTACCGGCTGCCCTTGGACGACTCCGGCTGATCCCTGCCGTGCTTCATGTCCGGCTCTGCTGCGAGCACATCTGCTCCCTTGCGCTTCACATCCTTGGCCTTGGCCTTCTTCTCTTCTGGATCTGCAGCTGGGATGTCGAGAAGGGAGAGGCGTCCCTCCTTAGCCCTTGCACACTTGGTCGCCAGGTTGAACAACTCCAGAGACGTACACATATATTCGTGGATTGCCAACTCCTCCTTCATCTTGACGTCACGGACGCCATCAGATAACGCCGAGATGATGGCCTCCTCGGTCACCTTAGGAATCTTGAGGCGAGCACTGTTGAACCGCTGGATGTACTTCTGCAAGGTCTCTCCAGGTTGCTGCTTGATGCGGCGAGTGCCCTGAAAGTTGGCGATGAAGTGAGTGCGCATCTCGTCCCAGGAGGAGATCGTGCCAAGGGGCATGTTCAGGAGCCAGGTGCGGGCACCGAGTGCCATGGGAAACCAGTTCGCCATGACCTTTTCGTCCCCATTGGCAGCTTTGATGCCCAACTCGTAGAGCTGTAGGAACTCCGCGGGGTCGGCAGTGCCGTCGTAGCGAGGAGGCAGGTCAGGTTTGAACTTGCCCGCGAGGCGACCTTGTGTGCTTCGGTGGTGAAAGCGCGACGACTGCGGTGGCCACGAGCTCTCTGGCGATCACGGGGCTTGCTCTTTGGGGTTCCAGCGCTGCCCTAGAGCGACATGGGGTCTTGCCGTGCTAGCGCAGGGATGCGGTTGTGGCGCACCGGTGCCGGGAGCACGCGTGCACTTTCTTGTGGACGAGGGATCTCTTGGCAGCTCCTTTCTTGTCATGCGGGCGCTGGACGCGGTGGATCTCGTCCTGGGGCCGCGCGCCTTGTTGCCAGGGCGCCTTCTTGGGGAGGAGGTGGCGGAGGCACCTCCTGGGCTGCACCACCCGCATAGGACGGAGGGTGGGGCAGCGAGAGGGACGGTGCAGGGGAGCCCCTGCGGCCCAGACGAGCTCGGTGATGCAAGCGAGCCACTCCTCGTAGAGGTCGTCGACGAGACGATAGTGCGAGAGCTCCGCGCGCCGAAGCGGCGCGGCGTGCATGTCCGTGGGGGCGCGGCAGGCGTGGGGCGACGAACCAGGTGGAGTCGGCGACGGGGTGGCGGTCGCGGCCTTCACGCCGCACCGAAGGATCGAACGAGCTGCTGCTCATTCCCGCCGGGCGGGTGGCGGCGTTAGCGGCGGTGGCGAGCAGCGGGGATACCGCCGAGGAGCTGTCAGGCGGCGTGGGCGGCGAGCAGCCCGGCGCCTCGGCGCGAGCTTTGGCGGCGTCGACCATGGAACACGACAGGTGCCGAACCGAACAACGGAAGAAAAATTCCGGCGCACCCCTACCTGGCGCGCCAAATGTCGGGTGTTGGGTTCCGGCAGACCCTTAAGGTTCGAACTCTGGAATGCGCGAAGATCTTCCCCCTGCCGATCCACGTCTGATCCCCTTGCGAGAATCTAAGCTAAAACGATGAACAACATGAGGGACACAAGATTTATACTAGTTCGGACCATCGTTGTGGTGTAATACCCTACTCCAGTGTGTGGTCTGGTGGATTGCCTCAGGGGCCGAACAATACAAAGGATGAATAGCCCCGCGAGAGGTGTTCTTGGGCTGGTGCGATGAACTGCTTGGGTGAGTTCGATCGCCTATCTATCTGATGAGAACTCGATTCTTCGCCCCCCTCTACTGTGGTGGCTAGCCCCATTTATAGAGGCCCTGGTCCTCTTCCCAAATATTGAGCAGGAAGGGCTCCAACAACGGCCATTTTGAAGGGGAACATCTAGTACAAGTTATCCTGACTAAAGTTGGTCTTGGTGTCAAAACCTTTGGAAGTAGCTGTCTTGGGCTCCACGGTGACCTCCATCCTGCTGCTCTGCTGGTCTTGGTCTCGTTGCACTGAAATGGCAACCTTTGCCTGATGCCTCGGTACTCCACGCCTGTATTTCCCCCCTTTGCACCAAAGAAACAAGGATCTTCTTGGGCAGGCGCCCACAGGCGCCCTTTGGTCTCGTTAAATCACGACTTGCGTCCACGAGCACCTCGTGAGGTACCCCTGCCTTGATCTCTTCGCCTCCTCGCGAGCCTGCCTGGCGAGGCCGCTCCTGAGGAAGTTTTGTGTCGTCCGCCCCGCGAGACTTGTCCCCTCGCGAGGGTCTTGAGTCTTACATTGATGAAGATGGGCCGTACTGGGCCACCACTCGAGCCACACCGCAGGCTGCAGGCAGGCAAGTCTGGGGACCCCCGTTCCTCGAACACCGACATAAACCTAAATTCAAACTCGGCCCCACCGATTTGATCTATCTGGTGCCACCGAGTTCACTTGACATAGCCGTAGCCAGAAACCCTAATCAGTTCGGTCTCACCGATAGGGATCTCGGTCTCGCTGAGATGGGATTGCAAACTCTCTGTTTCCCTTTGTAACATTTCGGTCTAACCGAGATGAGCGATCAGTCCCACCGAGTTAGCAACGCAAACTCTTTGTTTCCCTTTTGTAACATTTTGGTCTCATCGAAATGAGCGATTGGTCCCACCGAGTTTGCTTGACCAAGTCTCTGTTTGCTTATTACTGAAATCGGTCTCACCAAGTTCATGTGATCGGTCTCATCGAGATAAAGTTTTGACCATAACCCTAGCACATCAGTCCCACCGAGTTGATATTGTCGGTCCCAGCGAAAAGCCTAACGTTCACATTTTGAACCAGGTCGGTCCCACCGAGTTTTACTATTCGGTCCCACCGAGTTAGGTATATTGTGTGTAATGGTTAGATTTTGTGTGGAGGCTATATATATACCCCTCCATCCCTTCTCCATTTGAGAGAGAGCCATCAGAACGTGCATACACTTCCACTACTCATTTCTTGAGAGAGAACCACCTACTCATGGGTTGAGACCAAGACATTCCAATCCTACCACTAGAATCTTGATCTCTAGCCTTCCCCAAGTTGTTTTCCACTCAAATCATCTTTCCACCATATCCAAATCTGTGAGAGGGAGTTGAGTGTTGGAGAGACTATCATTTGAAGCACAAGAGCAAGGAGTTCATCATCAACACACCATCTATTACCTTTTGGAGAGTGGTATCTCCTATATTGGTTAGGTGTCACTTGGGAGCCTCCGTCAAGATAGTGGAGTTGAACCAAGGAGTTTGTAAGGGAAAGGGGATCGCCTACTTCATGAAGATCTACCCAAGTGAGGCAAGTCCTTCGTGGGCGATGGCCATGGTGGGATAGACAAGGTTGCTTCTTCGTGGACCCTTCGTGGGTGAAGCCCTCCATGGACTCGCGCAACTGTTACCCTTCGTGGGTTGAAGTCTCCATCAACGTGGATGTACGGTAGCACCACCTATCGGAACCACGCCAAAAATCTCCGTGTCTACATTGCGTTTGCTCCCTCCAAACTCATCACTTTTACCATCATATGCAATGATTTACATTCCGCTGCTATACTCTTAGAATTGCATGTGTAGGTTGATTGCTTGCACTACAAAAAAAAACACATCCGTGACATTTTGGGACAAACGAAAAAAAATTCTATCATACATATGACACTTCTAGGACGATAATTGTGACAAAACCCGGTATCATCATAGATGTGGTGGGATCCTACTTCTATGGCAAAAAATCATGACAGAAAATGGGCTTTTCGTCCTGGGCGGGCCAGAGACGCAGCTGCATGACATTCTTTGGGCCGTCCATGACGGAAAAAACCGTGGTAGAAGCGAGGGGGAGGAAAATTTTGGGGATTTCCCGGTTACGGTGGGAGGTCGGGGCCGAGCGATGCGCGTTCTCTCGTACACGTCTGGCGCATGTGTGCGGCGTTAGCTCTAATCGAACCCGGCGGCGTTGGGCTCTAACTGAACCCGAGCGATTGCACTACAGGCTACGCATTATCGAACCCGAGTGATCGATCGATGGCTGTTAACTAAACCCAATCGAGCGATTCCTTCACTACTGCTGCTAATTGAAGCCGATCGATGCTGCCTCTAGGATGAACAGTGAGCATTGCGAGGGGGGGGGGGGTTGGATGAACAGCGAGCAGTGGCGTTGCCTCTGGATGAACAGCAGGACCCCGTGGTGTGGAGGGCTGGATTAACAGTAGAAGGTGGAGGGGTGCCCGTGGAGGGGTGGTTAAACAGGACCCCGTGGCATGGAGGGCTGGATGAACAATAGACGATGGAGGGGGTGGTGGAACAGTAGCCGGTGGAGTAGCGCGTGGTGGAGGCTGCATGAATAGGAGCCCATGGAGGCTGGAGGAGGTCGACGGTAGCCCGTGGAGGCTGGAGGAGGTTGACGGTGGAGATGAACAGTATCCCATGGAGTCCTGTTTTGCGGTACGCCACACCCCTCCCGATGAACAGGACCCCCGTTTCGATCGTAGGAGGTCCGTTTCGTCCATTTTGCGGTATGCCACACCCCTTCCGATCAACACGACCCCAATTTCGACCGTAGGAGGTCCATTTCCTTCGTTTTGCGGTACGCCACGACCCTCCCGATCAACAGGACCCCTGTTTCGACCATAGGAGGTCCGTTTCCTCCGTTTTGCGGTACGCCAGACCCCTCCCGATGAACAGGATCCCGTTTCGAACGTGGCTGGTCGAACACAAGGCCATTTCCTCCATTCTGCGGTACGCCATGCCTCGTTTCCATCGCCTGTTCCATCCAAGCCCTCCCAATGAACACGACGACACATTCCGTTCCGACCCAGCCGGTTGGCTCCCACGCGTTCTGTTGCCTCCCGATGAACACGACGCATTCTGTTGCCTCCCCATGAACACGACGCATTCCGTTGCCTCCCCATGAACACGATGCATTCCGTTGCCTCCCCATGAACATGACGACGACGCTGTTTCTCCGTTCCGACCCAGCCATGTACACGAGCCCTAGCCATACGTATGCGCGAGTAGGCGTTCGAGACCCCGCCCGTATGTACACATACGTGGCCGTATTTTCTTTCTTGCACCCTGGCCTCTATACGTACGTGTACATGCTACGTGCGTGCCTCTACTACGACACATACGCGCCTCTACTACGAGACGTGCGCGCCTCTACATCGACCAGTATATATGTACGTACACGTTCGCGACCAGAATGACAATGCTACGTACACTTCGAGCAGGTGGGTCCCGACTATCACGCACTTCCTTACTGCGAAGATGTAGCTGGTGGGTCCCAGCGGTCGGGCGAATCGTTTTTTGCCGGACGCACTTCCTTGCGTGCGAAGATGTAGCTGGTGGGTCCCAGCGATCGAAGCGAATCGTTTTTTTTTGCTGGGCGCACTTCCTTGCATGCGAAGGTGTAGCTCGTGGGTTCTAGCGATCGAGGAAGCGTTTTTTCATAAAATCGGTGGCCCGTCTGATGGGTCCCAGCGATCGGCGGTGTTTTTGCGGGACGCACTTCCTTGCGTCGCGAAGATGTAGTAGTGGGTCCCAGCGATCGAAGCGAATCATTTTTACCGGGCGCACTTCTTTGCATGCGAAGGTGTAGCTCGTGGGTTCCAGCGATCGAAAGCGTTTTTTAAGTGAAATCGGTGGCCCGTCCGATGGGTCCCAGTGTCGGTGGAGGAATAATTATTTTGCGGCGTAATAAGGAGGCACTTCCTTGCGGCGCCGTGGACCCGGTTGTCGACCTCTCCGCATAGTACTCTTCCGATGGAAGTCGGTTGTTAACCACATTGACCACGCCGCCGAGAGCACCACGATGGTGGGCGGCGGCGAGCCTAGGAAGGGACGGCGTGGAGCGGGGAAAGGCGCAGCGGTGGATGCCCACATGAAGAGATGCGAGGTTCCTTGGTTCACTACGGTGTGAGGCTGCCGTCGCCACGGGTGTCACGTGAGTAGAGGATGGCACGGCTAGCGGTGGGAGTAATGCAGGCGGTGAGGCCTCCGCGGTATCACAGACCGACCACGGGAGGCAGGAGCATCTTGACGACCGGCGCTACTTTGGGTGGTGGAGAAGCGAAGACCGGAGGTTGAAGAAGCACTACGGCCGTTGGATGGACATCGTCACGGTCCTTTGGAGTATTGACTAAGTTGACAAAGCCCTCTGTCCCGTCAACTTAGTAGGTCCTAAGTCAACTGCCACTATATTGGGTCCCAACTAGCGGGGAGTATTCATTTTTGCATAATAAGGAGGCACTTCCTTGCGTGCGAAGATATAGCTAGTGGGTCCAAGGCATCGGTGGCGATAGCGTTTTTTAAGTGAAATATAGAGGCCCTTCGGTGGGTCCCGGATGTCGGTGGAGGAATCATTATTTTGCGGCGTAATAAGGAGGCATTTCCTTGCGTGCGGCCGTGGACCAGTGTCGGCCTCTCCACGTATAGTCCGCCGGATGCATATCGGTCATTGACCACATTAACCAAGCAGCGCCGAGAGCACCGGGCGGTGGGCGGCAGCGAGGCCTAGGAAGGGAGCGACGGAGGCGAGGAACACTCGGCGATTGTTTCCCAGCGGAGAATGCGATTGTCTGAGGCTTCTTGGTTCTTCTGCCGTCATTTGTAGAATAACAACAAGTGTGGGTGAGTAGAGGATGGCTAGGCGATGATGGGAATCGATGGGGCGGTGAGGCTGCTTGCAGCTTCTGGCCGGCGGGGAGGAGGAGCGAGCAGTCCCACCGGCGCTTGTTTGGCGGCTATAGCGGAAGAAGCGGATATTGAAGAAGCACGGCGGCGTTGGATGGACATCAACGATCCTTTGCTTGTCGTCAACCTTTTTTTGCGAAAGCCTCAAATCTGTGGAAAACAGCATACAGCCCATCTGCCATTATTTCTAATAATTTACAGCCCATTTGCTAATTCTTATGGTTTTTAGCCCATATTCTTTTTGTTAGCATTACAGCCCATATTGTGGCCACAATTAAAAAATTATATGAAATTTTGCATATTTCGGTGCGGTCCAAACTGTTTTTAATCCCGAAATTTCGACTCACGTTCAAACTGATTTTAAAAATAAATGTATATCAATATAAAATCCAACAAATTCTCCATGCATAAAAATTAATGTAATTTCAAATCTCGAAATGAAAAAAAGGTATTTGAAACTAATTGCCGGTTTGATGTGTTCTAAAAATGTACAACCCATTTCTCATTACTGATGGGCCATTTTCTCGGCCAGCCGAATGAAAGCTCTCCTCGTCTTGAAAGATTTGCAGCCCAACAGGCCTGACAAAGCGACTTACTTGGCAAATCATAAAAAAACTGGGCTGTGGCCATGGACCCAGCTGTCAGCCTCTCCACATACAGTACTCATCCGATGGAAGTCATTCCTTGACCACGTTGACCACGACGCGCGGAGAGCACCACGGCGGTGGACGACGGTGAGGCCTAGGAAGGGGCGACAGGCAGGGAAAACAGCGGTAGTGGAAGCCAGCGGAGAGGAGTATGATGGTTCACTGGTTGACTCGATGTGAGGCTGCCGTCGCCCGCAGGCTGGCAGTGGGAATAGTAGGGGCGGTGAGGCCTCCGCGGTAGCACAGGCCGACCACGGGAGGTAGGAGCATCGGCATGACCGGCGCTGCTTTGGGCAGTTGGAGCAAGAAGACCGGAGGTTGAAGAAGCACTCTGACCGTTGGATGGACATCGTCAGATCCTTTGGAGCTAGAATCGTTCATATTGACTAAGTTGACAAAGCCCTTCGTCCCGTCGAACTTAGTAGGCCCTAAGTCAGCCTCCCACCAAGGTGGGTCCCAGCTAACCGGGGAGTATTCATTTTTGTGCATAATAAGGAGGCAATTCTGGTGGGTCGGTGCCGATGGGGAGAACGTTTTTTAAGTGAAATCGGTGGCCGTCGGTGGGTCCCTAACGGTCGAGGCGGAACATTTTTTCCCAAAATCGGTGGCTTTGTCGATGGATCCCTCTTTGTCGATTGGAGGAATCATTATTTTCAGCGTAATAAGGAGGCACTTACTTGCTGCGGCCGTGGACCTGGTGAGACTCTCCACGTCTGATATACTTCGATGGAAGTCATTCCATGACCACGTTGACCTCACGCGTTCCGTTGCATGCATGCGTCCATGGGAGTGGTGCGTCCGCTGTCGACCTCTCACGTCTGATCATCTTCGATGACTCTCGATTATTGACCACGTTGACCACACGTGCGGCGCGCAGTGGAGCGACCGGAGATGGGGAAGGCAGGCGGTGGAGTCGTAGATGGAAGGTGGGAAACTTCCTTTGGTTGGTCTTGGCAGCGGCACACGACAGCGATGCCGCACACAGGAGGCAGGAGCAAGAATAGAGGTTGAAGAAGAAGCACGGCTGTTGGATTAACATCAGCGGTCCGGCTACTAGAATCATTTGTTTATTAAGTTGACAAAGCTGTGCGTACCGTCCGCTTAGTAGGCCCTAAGTCGATCACCGTCAGCGGGTCCCGGTATCGATGGGATGAATAATTTTTTTCGCAAAACAAGGAGGCACTTCCTTCCGTGCGAAGATACAACCGGTGGGTCCCAGCTATCAGGTGGAGGAAACATTTTCAGCTTAATAAGGAGGAACTTCCCTTGCGTGCGACCATGGACCTCGTGGGTCCCAGCCGTCAGGCTCTCCATGTACAGTCCTCTTCCGATGACTCTCGTTTGTTGACCACGTTGCACCAAGCGCAGCGAGGCGGTGAACGACAGCGAGGCCCCGGACGGGAACGACTTGAAGATGGGAAAACACGGCAGTGGAGTCGCAGATTGAGAGGAGGAGAAGGGTTATAAGTGGTTCTGTTGTGGCATGGGGCTGTAGTCTGTGGAGAATAACAGGAGGTGTCGAGGGGTGGAGGAATAGCCTGGCCTACGATGGGGTAGCACTTCACAACAATGCGTGCTAAGCAGAGCCGCTAGCCGCCGGAGGCCGGACCAGGCGGTCCCGGCGACGCTGGAGGAAGAAGACGAGAGATTGAAGGTGCATGCCGGCCGTTGGATATAAATCCAATGGTTGTGGATGACACAAGTTGACAACGCCCTGCGTAGGCTTCGACCTATTGGCCCACATGTCAGCCTGCAAAAATGTGGCATATATTTAACCCATGTTTTCTAGAATGTACAGTCCATTTGCTGGGCTGGGTGAACAAATAATTTCACGTCAATCAGGCCCATTCATATTTTCTAATAAATCCCAGCCCATTTGCACTTCCTTGAAATATACGTATTAGTTGGGCTCGTTATATATATAATGTTATGTTAGAAGGAGCAATTAATATCAAAGAATGAACCGGAGAGGCACATTTTGTATATATATAATTAACAAATTAGCGAGTTATTGCTCGAGGAGTCAAAGGCAGATGGTCTGTCCTGTTCACCCATCAAGGTGCCTGTTCTAATTTGGGAAGGTTTTATTGATTGCTCGTATCTTGCATATGTTGTCTTGCATTTCTTCTACTTTGTTGCACCGCCATCTGCTTAGTTTACTCATCATATAACTCGAGATGCCATGCCCATCCATTACCAATACATATTCCATCTGTCATCATACCATGTTTTCCACTCAAATGTTGTTCTTGTGCATCAGCCATCAAAAGGAAGAGGGTGATTGCGAACACGAAGGAGCACCGACAAAGTCCTTGAAAAGCGTGGTGGTCTTGGAGAAATCGAACAACGCCCACTTATATTGGTTGTACAACCGGTGGCACAAAATGTAGGACCGACTCCAGGTATTTGTACCCATACTTCACTGGCCACACCACTAGCCCCACCACACAGGACCTGCACTCCGGCAAAAGTATACCAATTTCATTTGCCACAGCACCAGCCGTACCACAGAAAAATCCCTCCGACAAAAAATACAACAAGTCCACCGGCGAAGACCTATCCCAAGCTGAGAGACAGCCAATTCACGTAGATTGGAACCCCATTCCATTTATTCCCGGTTTAAAGACAATGCTTTTAGTGTTGTTAGGGACTACGTGCATATATTCCCATCATGGGAGGATTATAGTGAAGACAAACACCATTTTCACATCTTCCTGTCCGACTTACGTGTAAGTGCTATTATTCATGGTTATTATTTTCCGGTTTTCTGCTGATCGAACACATCAATGATTTACATTACATTGTTGTAACTAGGCGAGGTCAATTTGGATAGTCATGACGAGCAAAGCTTGCTTGTGCTTTTCAAGGAAGCATTGCGGCGATGTCGGTGTTATTTGAAAATCACACTTTGATGGCAAGTCTATCAGCGAATTTTCGGTGAAGTCTCTGTGCTAAATTTAGAAGACATTGAATGGAAAAACCTTGTTATGCTGGTCTCGTTCGGGATGAGGTCTTGTCTGTGAAATCACATGACAATTTGAACTTCTACTTTTCGCATGTGCCTTACGGATCTTTTTGCGGAAATCTGCTCGAAGAAGAATTCGGTTTGAAAAAACGACATGATATCGCAAATATGCTTGCCGTTGCTTTGCTCTTGTTAGTACTTGTTGTCTGTATCCTTGTACTTGCATACATACAGTTCATTATGTGATAGCGGTATGTATGATAGCTTGCTTATCAATTGTTAAGCTCAAATTATCGATCTATATGAATGGTTACATTAGTGTAGAATATATCAATGCCAATAAAAGTTTTTAGCTCGCATTGTTCTTGTAAGTACATCTTGTCCTTTATCGGTGTACTCACTCTGCAGCTTATTTTCCTTTGCCCTCCATTTTCTACACATCGGATCTATATTTACTCTTACCATAAGGTTGGTAATGAAGAAGTTTAGTGTGCATTGCTCTTGGATGTGCCTTTTGCTGTATTCTTTGCACATACATTTATAGCTACTTGGTTATGTAGCATCACTCTTCATCTTATCTTAAATATTCTCCATTTTTTAGTATATTATCACATCTATATTTACTCTTAACAAAATGTAGAATAAAGGCAATGCTTATGAAGAAGATTACATGCTAAACTTCTTGAATTGCCCCCATCGGCATGGACAAGGGCTTTATAGAGCTGTCTTCACTAGTAATGTAAGTTTGTCCTTCTCAAGCCTTCAAACTTTGTTGTGTATATTTGGTTAGGCATGACTGCAACAGCTGTTTGTTTTTGGTGTTTGCATCAAATTGCATGTGTAAAGTTTATTATGTAGTCCATAAACAAAAGTTTGTCCTTCTCCATTTAAGTTTTCAGTTGTACAACCAAGTTCCTTCTTCATACCATGTAAATTAAACTATACAGAGCAAGTGATCTTCTTTTGCACTGCATGTATGCTTATGTTCTTTATCCGTAATCCAGTGTTGTGGTGAACCTACCCACTACAGCACAATGTCATATTCTGCAATGTCTTAACTATGAACAATGTCATATCATTCTACTATTATTTAAACCATCTCTTTAGTTGCCAATCGAAATGGGATAAATTGACAACACACTAACCATTCATACTTATGAGTTCTTGATCGTAATCCGGTGGTGTCGTGAAGCTGCCAACTCCTTCACAATGTCATTTCTGCCATGTCTTGACTGAACAATACCATATTGTGTTAATGCAATTTTAAAGCTGTGTCACTTTATTAAATCGATGAAATGTGATGAATTATCGACACTAATACTTTTATGTGCAAAACACATCATTTATGCCTTGTTTATCTTTTAGAGTGAGGAAGATATAAGTGTTGAACAAGCGGTCTCATCATCTTGCTTTCGGTGCTTGCTTGCGGCTTCATAGCGAGGGCTAACCTTTCTTGAACTCTATTGAAGTGTTGTCGGTTTTGTATATTATTTTCTTTGGCGTGTTTATTTGCCTTGGTGGCGATCTTTGATGCCAGATGTATGTAATATGTTATGCCTTGTGCTTTATTATCATAGTGGCAAACTTTGATGCCCGATGGATGTATCTGCCGTAATTTCTTTATTGTATAGTCTAGGTTTTTTCTTATTCACGATGCTGCAGTTATTTTACTGTATATCCTGTCTTCGCAGTAAACCGTCCAAACCGTAAAGTTACGGTACATAATCGGGCCGTCATGCAATCACGATGTATGATCCACATCATGGGCCCCGTCAAACTGGCCCACTAGTCGATTCGAGCCTTTGATAGGCCGAGTAACCCCCGACCCACTTTTCGTAAGAAAACTCAGGGGGCTTTTAGGAGGCTGAGAAGTAGGTTGGGCCTGAAACGTGCCGAATAGCTCACGGGCCCGCAGCAGCCCGAAATGGACCCCGGCCCGTGATTGTGCGAATCAAATCACGGGCTTTTAACAGGCCAAAGTTGTCTCGGTCAGATATTGGCTGCGAGCAGGCCGGATGCAAACCGGGCCGTAGTTAGGCTCAACTATATGACGGGCTTTTAACAGGCCAAAATTAATATAGGGCCAAAATGTTAAACGGGCCCTTAACAGGCCGAAACTAATATCAGGCCGAATTACTAAATGGGCCTTTAGCAAGTGGGCCCAAAAGCATAGCGTCCGATTAACGGGCGAATCGATATGGGCCTGGTTGAGCCCAAAGCCTCTTAAAGGGCGGACTGATCTGGGCCGTGATTTGGCCCGAAAGTGGGAGGCTTTTAACGGGCGGATCTCATATGGGCCATTATTAGGCCGGAACATGGCGAGCCATTAATGGACCGGATCAAATATGGGCGGCATTTGGCCCAAAACATGGCGAGGCGGTTAATGGGCGACCTACTAGGGTCCTCAAAATCTTGTGGGCCTCTGGTGGCCGGCCCATTAATGTCGACAAAAACTTCGTGGGCCTTTAGTTGGGCCAACCCATTAATGATCATAAAATTTTGTGGGCCTTTACAGGCGGCCCATTATGGCACACAAAAATCTTGTGGGCCTTTACAGGCGGCGCATTATGGCCCTTGAAATCTTGTGGGCCTTTAGCTGGGCCAGCCCATTATAGTCATAAAATCTCGTGGGCCTGTAGCTGGGCCGGCCCATTATGGTCCGCAAAATCTTGTGGGCCTTTAGTTGGGCCGGCCCATTTAAACTTGATGGGTCATGCCATGTGTCGACGTATCATAGGCGCCTTCTGTACAATGAGTGGATGCCATCTGTCCCAACGATGAGCCGACACGTGTTTTGTCCAGCCAATGATGATTTTACACGTGAAAAATCCCCATTGGTTGGGGCTGTTAACGGGTTATCGGATCCAAAACCCGACCCGATAAGCTTAACGGCGTTCCATTACGGTGGATGCCGCGTGTCGGTCACCCTTGGCGAAAAGCACTTACGTGACGCGATTTATCGTCATGGAAGTGGACACTTCCGTGATGATAATTTTGGTGATGTAATGGAACACTTCTACGACATCACAGGTATGACTATCTTGATTCTGTCATAAAATCGTCATGGATGTACATGCAAGACAGAAAATGCGACCTACTGTGACAAACACGTATCATCACGGAAATGTATTTTTTTGTAGTGGTGACTTGTGCTAAGTTGCTAAAATCTGCCAAGACTTAAAATTGGGAAAAGGCTAGATTTGGTCAAGTAGTCTAATCACCCCCCTGTAGACATACTTTCGATCCTACAGTGGCTGATAACACGCGTCGCGGCCGCAGTAAAGAGCCCACGACACTCCCCTTCCACCATGGAGCCCTCCGCAGCGGCAATGTCCTATGGGATCAACAGAATCCCTACTACAGTCAGCGGGCACGAGGTTGTGGAAAGAGCGGGTCTAGCAGCCAGCACAAGGATCGTTTACCTAGGTTCAGGCCGCGAGGATCGCATAATACCCTAGTCCTGCTTGGGTGTATATCTGAATGTTCTTGTGTTCTTGAACTAGCTGCGGTGCCTGCGTAGTCCAAAAAGCCGAATCCTTCTCCCGTACGCCTCGGGCCTCCTTTTATATGAAAAAGGGGACGCCGCAGTGGCACATAGGAGGTGGAAAGTGCATGCAGTGGCTGAGTCTATCCTCTGGCAGCATCGGACAAACGCATTTAATGCGCTCCCGACGTGCCCTTCTTGCCGTCACCGCCTCGCCTCGCTACGACACGCGTCCGGGCCAGCGCGGCGTGCAATGCCATGTAGGCTGACAGGATACTGAGCTGGTGCGGTGGCAGGGTCTTCATGAATATCTGCATGCCGCCATGCAGGTGCTTGCTGAGTTGGCCTTGGGGCGCCGCGTGCATGCCAGTGCTAGCATGGCTGGCTGGGCTAGCATTGCGTCTTGACAGCGATGGAGCCTTGGCGGTCTTGGGCTGGCCGTGGCCCCGCTGATGTCCTCGGCAAGGGTCTTGTCGGGGCCCCGGCAAGGGTCTTGCCGTGGCACTGTGGTTGTCCCCGACAAGGATCTCGCCGGAGGTCTCATGGATTTCCTTGACAAGGATCTTGCCGAGGATCGCAGTCTTCTGGTCCTTATCTGATCTTGTTTGTTAATGATCTTCATGAAGATCTGCATGCCATCATGGAGGCGCCTCCCGAGCCTTGGTCCCAATGTGGTTGATGGTGTCGAAACCCTTGGGCTCAAGGGTGGCACGCTCTGCTGGTGTTGGGCGAGTCGCCCCGGCAAGGCTCTTGCCGGGCTGCGGAGGCCGCCCCAGCAAGGGTCTTGCCGGGGGAGTCCACCTCGCCCTCTCGCTCTTTGTGTTTCTGATCTTGGCGTTGCTTGATTGTCTTGTGGCCTCGGCTTTCCTCCTCTGCCTGCTAAGTGTGGCCGCGGGCGTGGCTCTGACTGCTCGTGCACAAGTAAAGGGGTACAAAGGAGGAGAGCCCCTACGTTTGTACACCAACAGGAGCCCCTGGGCCTGGGCCACACATAAGCGCGATGCGTTGTTGGGCTTGGCCCAGAACGGTGCGCGGCAGGCGGGGCGGAGCCTTACCGAAGTAACTCCTTCGCCCGCTGCGCTTCCCCATGACCCGTGTTAAAAGCGTGACATGGGGATCGTGTGTGGGGTGACCGAAGCATGCCTACATCATCCTGCGGTGAATAGTAAAGAGGCAGCTTGCGTGTCCCTTTGAGACTGCAGGGCCGCTGCTCATCTACTTTCTCTGCCTTGGAACCGTCGTTCCACGTTTCCCACTACGCCCGCCTCTTCTGCCACGTACGCCACATGCACAACACGGGGTAGCTAACAGGCGCATGGAATATGGGAAGGCGCGCGCGGGCCGATACCAACGTGCCTTCAATTGGGCGTTGAGGGTGGTCGATGGCATCGCCTGCTGCCACTTTAATGAGCCGGGTTCGAGCGGGCGCTTTGGGGGCGTGGAACTAGTCCTTCGACCTCCCCTGCCAAACTATATAAAGGGGACTCAGGGGCAGGAGGAAAAGCATCTCCTCGCGTCTCTCCTTCGTTATCCATTCTCCATCCATCACCATGAGAGGGCGTGGTTGAGGCCATTCTTTTGTGGAGGCGACCAGGTCCTCCTCCCGCCAGACAGCAGCAGCAGTCAAGGAAGAGCTTGATGCCTAGGGCGAAGGCCACGCTCGAGGCGGAGCCGCTGGACAGGGCCATGGTCGGCGAAGAGGGCCAGGGCGTCGGCGAGCGACTAGCCCGCGGCGGGCGCTTCACGCACGCCGGTGGTGGAGATCAGCCCGGACAGCAGCCCGCGGCTCAGCCCCCAGCGTGCGTTCACCGCTTACTGCTCATCAACGTGCGTCGGGGCATGATCTTTTGGCACTGACCTTGCTGTGGCTGCAGTAGGAGGACGACAACAGGAGGAGCCACCGAGGGCCACCCCCAACACGCCGCCCCCATCGACCACACCGCCCCGAGGGGCGTCCCCAGCAAGGGTGCCAAGCATCGAGCCCATGCGCATGGAGGAGGAGGAGGTGGACTCAGGCACTGGTGGCTCCGTCCCGGCAACAGATGTTGGCAGGGAGGGGGCCACTTCTTCTCAGCCCGGCACGGGTAAGTCACCTGCTTTCTGTTCCTGCTTTTCCTTCTTTCTTTTTTGAACCTTGATCTTGGCCTCGCCTCATTTTCCCTTCTCGATATTCAAATTCTCCCTCGGCGGACCAGGAGGACATCGACGCTGTCATCACGGAGGTTGCCAAGGACGCCGAGGCCGAGGCCGACAAGATCGCCGCCGAGGAGGCCGTCGAGTTTACGACCGAGGACGCCACCAAGGGGCCTGCCGGAGGGACCGGCGAGGCTGCTGCCGAGGAGGCCGGCAAAGGTGCTGCCGAGGAGGCCGGCAAGGGGCCTGCCGGGGAGGCCGGCAAGGCTGGTGCCGAGGAGGAGGTGGTCGATGACCAACCCTCCTCCTCTCTCGCCTCTGGCTCGGGGAAGTACTTGAAGGTGGGCGACGACCTATTCGTCCACCTTCCCGGGACAGCGGGCACGAGGGCACCGGCCGAGGGGGAGGTGTTTGATGACGAGGTGCTTGCCGCCGCCGGGCTCGAGGTTGTCGATGAACCGAGCGCCGGTGGCGGCGGTTCCCAAGAGGAGCAGCTTCTCCGGGCCATGATACGTCTCCAACGTATCTATAATTTTTGATTGTTCCATGCTATTATATTACCCCTTTTGGATGTTTATGGGCTTTATTTTACACATTTATATCATTTTTGGGACTAACCTACTAACCGGAGGCCCAGCCCGTATTGTTGTTTTTTTGCCTATTTCAGTATTTTGAAGAAAAGGAATATCAAACGCAGTCCAAACGGAATGAAACCTTCGGGAGCATGATTTTTGGAACGAACGTGATCCGGAGAACCTGGAGTGCAAGTCAAGAAACTTGCGATGCGGCCAGGAGACAGGAGGGTGCGCCCATCCCCTCTGGGCACGCCCCCTATCTCCTGGGCCCCACAGGCGGCCACCGACGTACTTCTTCCTCCTATATATACCTACATACCCCGAAAACATCCAGGGAGCCAACGAAACACAATTTCCACCGCCGTAACCTTTTGTGTCCGCAAGACCCATCTTGGAGCCTTCGCCGACGCTCCGTTGGAGGGGGAATCGACCATAGAGGGCTACTACATCAACACCATAGCCCCTCCGATGAGTTGTGAGTAGTTTACCACAGACCTTCGGGTCCATAGTTATTAGCTAGATGGCTTCTTCTCTCTTTTTGGATCTCAATACAATGTTCTCCCCCTCTCTTGTGGAGATCTATTCGATGTAAACTCTTTTTGCGGTGTGTTTGTCGAGATCCGATGAATTGTGGGTTTATGATCAAGTTTATCTATGAGAAATATTTGAATCTCCTCTGAATTCTTTTATGTATGATTGAGTTATCTTTGCAAGTCTCTTCGAATTATCAGTTTGGTTTGGCCTACTAGATTGATCTTTCTTGCCATGGGAGAAGTGCTTAGCTTTGGGTTCAATCTTGTGGTGTCCTTTCCGGTGTGCGAGGGCAGCAAAACACGTATTGTATTGTTTCCATCGAGGATAAAAAGATGGGGTTTATATCATATTGCTTGAGTTTATCCCTCTACATCATGTCATCTTTCTTAAAGCGTTACTCTGTTCTTATGAACTTAATACTCTAGATGCAGGCAGGAGTTGGTCGATGTGTGGAGTAATAGTAATAGATGCAGGCATGAGTCGGTCTACTTGTCACAAACGTGATGCCTATATACATGATCATGCCTAGATAATCTCATAATTATTTGCTTTTCTATCAATTGCTCGACAGTAATTTGTTCACCCACCGTAATACTTATGCTATCTTGAGAGAAGCCACTAGTGAAACCTATGGCCCCCGGGTCTATCTTTTATCATATAAGCTTTCAATCTACTTTTATTTGCATCTTTACTTTTTGCATCTATATTAAAAAATACCAAAAATATATTTATCTTATCATACTATCTCTATCAGATCTCACTTTCGCAAGTGGCCGTGAAGGGATTGACAACCCCTTTATTGCGTTGGTTGCGAGTTCTTTGTTTTTTTGTGTAGGTGCGTGGGACTTTTGAGGAGAGTCCTACTATTGATACATTGGTTCTCAAAAACTGAGGGAAATACTTACGCTACTTTGCTGCATCACCCTTTCCTCTTCAAGGAAAACCAACGCAAGCTCAAGACGTAGTAAGAAGGATTTCTGGCGCCGTTGCCGGGGAGGTCTTCGCTCAAGTCAAGACATACCAAGTACCCATCACAAACTCATCTCCCTCGCATTTACATTATTTTCCATTTACCTCTCGTTTTCCTCTCCCCCACTTCACCCTTGTCGTTTTATTTGCCCTCTCTTTCCCAATCTTCTCCTCTCTTTCGCTTGCCTTTTTCCGTTTGCTTGTGTGCTTGTTTGCCCTTATGGCTTTGCCTAAGAATATCGACTCCCTTCTTAGAAGGTTTGATGAGATTGAATCAAACATTAGGAGTTTTATGACTTTGCAATTTGAGCATAATAATTTCTTCAGGAAAGAGCTTAAGGAACAAAAAGGTTTTTGGGGTTTTATGAATAAAGAGCTTGATGATATGTCTAAAGAATTTTATGGTGTGAACCCCAAATTACCCGGCTTGAAAATGCTATAGCCAAAATTTCTGATAAGCAAGCTGCCTTAGTCAATAAGATGGCTGCCAAACCAGAAAAGTTCAATGAAAATAATGATGAAGATCGTAAAGTTATTGATGTGTTTCCTATTAGATCTTTGTTTTGCAATATGAATCTTGATAATAATGGGACTGGAGATGAGTCAACTTTAGTTAGAAGGCGTCCCAAGAATTCGGAGTTTTTAGATCTTGATGCTAAATTTGATAAAAGTGGGATTGGAGAGGTCATGACTTTAAATAGCATTGAACCCACTATCTCGGATTTCAAGGAATTTGATTATGATAATTGTTCTTTAGAAGGTTGTATTTCCTTGTTGCAATCCGTTGTTAATTCTCCTCATGCTTATAGTCAAAATAAAGCTTTTACCAAACATATCATTGATGCCTTGATGCAATCTTATAATGAAAAACTTAATTTGGAAGTTTCTATACCTAGAAAACTTAATGATGAGTGGGAACCTACTATAAAGATTAGAATTAAAGATCATGAGTGTTTTGCTTTGTGTGATTTGGGTGCTAGTGTTTCCACGATTCCGAAAACTTTATGTGATATTCTAGGTTTCCATGATCTTGATGATTGCTCTTTAATTTGCACCTTGCGGATTCCACCATTAAAAATCCAATGGTAAGGATCAATGATGTTCTCATTGTTGCAAATATAAATTTGGTGCCCATAGACTTTATCGTTCTTGATATAGATTGCAATCTTTCTTGCCCTATTATTCTTGGTAGACCTTTCCTTAGAACGATTGGTGCGATTGTTGATATGAAGGAAGGGAATATTAGATTCGAATTTCCATTAAGGAAAGGCATGGAGCACTTTCCAATAAAGAAATTCAAATTACCTTATGAATCTATCATGCGGGCTACTTATGAATTGAGTGTCAAAGATGGCACTACTTAGATCTATCTTCGCTTTTATGCCTAGCTAGGGGCGTTAAACGATAGCGCTAGTTGGGAGGCAACCCAATTTTATTTGTGTTTTTTGTTTTTGTTCCTGTTTAGTAATAAATTTTGCATCTACCTTCTGTTTAGATGTGTTTTTATCTTTTAATTAGTGTTTGTGCCAAGTAGAACCTATAGGATAACCTATGCTGATAGTTGATTTGATTTGCTGAAAAACAGAAACTTTGCACACATGAAATTAGTTTTGTTAAATCCCAGAAACGTGATTTTGCGTTTATTCTTTTTTCTGCTGATCAATAGACAAATTTTACAGGGCTTCCTATTTTGGTAGGATTTTTAAAGTTCCAGAAGTTTGCGTTAGTTACAGATTGCTACAGACTGTTCTGTTTTTGACAGATTCTGTTTTTCGTGTGTTGTTTGCTTATTTTGATGCATCTATGGCTAGTAAAATAGTTTATAAACCATAGAAAAGTTGTAATACAGTAGGTTTAACACCAAAATAAATAAAGAATGAGTTCATTACAGTACCTTATGTGGTGGTTTTCTTTTCTTTCACTAACGGAGCTTATAAGATTTCCCGTTGAGTTTTGTGTTGTGAAGTTTTCAAGTTTTGAGTAAAGCTTTGATGGACTATGGATTAAGGAGTGGCAACAGCCTAAGCTTGGGGATGCCCATGGAACCCCAAGATATTCAAGAATAGCCAAAAGCCTAAGCTTGGGGATGCCCCGGGAAGGCATCCCCTCTTTCGTCTTTGTTCATTGGTAACTTTACTTGGAGCTATATTTTTATTCGCCACATGATATGTATTTTGCTTGGAGCGTCATGTATTATATTAGTCCTTGCTTTTTAGTTTACCACAATCATCCTTGCTGTACACACCTTTTGGGAGAAGCCCACTTGATTAGAATTTGCTAGAATACTCTATGTGCTTCACTTATATCTTCTGAGCTTGATAGTTTTTGCTCTAGTGCTTCACTTATATCTTTTAGAGTACGACGGTGGCTTAATTTTGAAGAAATTGCTAGTCTCTCATGCTTCACTTATATTATTTTGAGAGTCTTTTGTAACAGCATGGTATTTGCTATGGTTACAAATTTGGTCCTAGAATGATGGGCATCCAGGTTGGGTATTATAAAAACTATCATAGGAAGTGAATTGGATGCTATGATCAATTTGATGCTTGATAATTGTTTTGAGATATAAAGGTAGTAATGTTAGGGTCATGCTAGTGGGTAATTATGAAATTGAGAAATACTTGTGTTGAAGTTGGCAAGTCCCGTAGCATGCACGTATGGTAAAAGTTGTGTGACAAATTTGTTGCATGAGGTGCTTTTTTAATTGTCTTCCTTATGAGTGGAGGTCGGGATCGCGCGATGGTTAACTCCTACCAACTCTTCCCCTAGGAGCATGCGTAGTAGTACTTTGCTTCGAGGGAAAGTAGACTTTTGCAATAAGTATATGAGTTCTTTATGACTAATGTGAGTCCATGGATATACGCACACTCATCCTTCCACTTTGCTAGCCTCTATTATATCGCGCAACTTTCGCCGGTATCATGCACCCATTATTTACCTTTCTCAAAACAGCCACCATACCTACCTATTATGGCATTTCCATAGCCATTCCGAGATATATTGCCATGCAACTTTCCACCGTTCCATTTATTATGACACACTTCATCATTGTCATATTGCTCTTTGCATGATCATGTAGTTGACATCGTATTTGTGGCAAGCCACCTTCATAATTTTCATACATGTCGCTCTTGATTCATTGCATATCCCGGTACACCTCCGGAGGCATTCGTATAGAGTCATATCTTGTTCTAGCTTTGAGTTGTAATTCTTGAGTTGTAAATCAATAGAAGTATGATGATCTTCATTATTAGAGCATTGTCTCACTGAGGAAAGGATGATGAAGGCTATGATTCCCCCACAAGTCGGGATGAGACTTCGGACTCTAAAAAAAAGAGAAAGGCCAAAAAGAAAAGAAAAAGAAAGGCCAAAGAAAAAAAAGAAAGAAAAAAAATGAGAGAAAAAGAGAGAAGGGACAATGCTACTATCTCTTTTTCCACACTTGTGCTTCAAAGTAGCACCATGATCTTCATGATAGAGAGTCTCCTATGTTGTCACTTTCATATACTAAGTGGAAAATTTTCATTATAGAACTTGGCTTGTATATTCCAATGATGGGCTTCCTCAAAATGCCCTAGGTCTTCATGAGCAAGCAAGTTGGATGCACACCCACTTAGTTTCTTTTGTTAAGCTTTCATATATTTATAGCTCTAGTGCATCCGTTGCATGGCAATCCCTACTCACTCACATTGATATCTATTGATGGGCATCTCCATAGCCCATTGATATGCCTAGTTGATGTGAGACTATCTTCTCCCTCTTTTTGTCCTCACAACCACCACCATTTACCACCATAGTGCTATGTCCATGGCTTGCGCTCATGTATTGCGTAAGAGCTGAAAAAGCTGAAGCGCGTCTAAAAGTATGAACCAATTGCTTGGCTGAAACCGGGGTTGTGCATGATGGGAGTATTTTGTGTAATGAAAATGAAGCATGGCCTAACTATATGATTTTGTAGGGATAAGCTTTCTTTGGCTATGCTATTTTCATAGGACATGATTATTTATTAGTATGCTTCGAAGCATTATTATTTTTATGTTTTATAAGCTTTTATCTTGAATCATTTGGATCTGAACATTCATGCCACAATAAAGAAAATTACATTGAGAATTATGCTAGGTAGCATTCCACATCAAAAATTCTGTTTTTATCATTTACCTACTAGAGGACGAGCAGGAATTAAGCTTGGGGATGCTTGATACGTCTCCAACATATCTATAATTTTTTATTGTTCCATGCTATTATATTACCTCTTTTGGATGTTTATGGGCTTTATTTTACACATTTATATCATTTTTGGGACTAACCTACTAACCGGAGGCCCAACCCGTATTGCTGTTTTTTTTGCCTATTTCGGTATTTCGAAGAAAAGGAATATCAAACGGAGTCCAAATGGAATGAAACCTTCGGGAGCGTGATTTTTGGAACGAACGTGATCCAGAGAACTTGGAGTGCAAGTTAAGAAGCTTGCGAGGCGGCCAGGAGACAGGAGGGCACATCCACCCCCTCTGGGCACGCCCCTATCTCCTGGGCTCTACAGGCGGCCATCGCCGTACTTCTTCCTCCTATATATACCTAGGTACCCCGAAAACATCCAGGGAGCCAACGAAACACAATTTCCACCACCGTAACCTTCTGAATCCACGAGATCCCATCTTGGAGCCTTCCTCGGTGCTCCACTGGAGGGGGAATCGACCATGGAGGGCTTCTACATCAACACTGTAGCCCCTCCGATGAGTTGTGAGTAGTTTACCACAGACCTTCGGGTCCATAGTTATTAGCTAGATGGCTTCTTCTCTATTTTTGGATCTCAATACAATGTTCTCCCCCTCTCTTGTGGAGATCTATTCGATGTAAACTCTTTTTGCAGTGTGTTTGTCGAGATCCGATGAATTGTGGGTTTATGATCAAGTTTATCTATGAGAAATATTTGAATCTCCTCTGAATTCTTTTATGTATGATTGAGTTATCTTTGCAAGTCTCTTCGAATTATCAGTTTGGTTTGGCCTACTAGATTGATCTTTCTTGCCATGGGAGAAGTGCTTAGCTTTGGGTTCAATCTTCGGTGTCCTTTCCCAAAGTGGCGAGGGCAGCAAAACACGTATTGTATTGTTGCCATCGAGGATAAAAAGATGGGGTTTACATCATATTGCTTGAGTTTATCCCTCTACATCATGTCATCTTTCTTAAAGCGTGCTCTGTTCTTATGAACTTAATACTCTAGATGCAGGCAGGAGTCGGTCGACGTGTGGAGTAATAGTAGTAGATGCAGGCAGGAGTCGGTCTACTTGTCACGAAAGTGATGCCGATATACATGATCATGCCTTAATCTCATAATTATTCGCTTTTCTATCAATTGCTCGACAGTAATTTGTTCACCCACCGTAATACTTATGCTATCTTGAGAGAAGCCACTAGTGAAACCTATGGCCCCCGGGTCTATATTTTATCATATAAGCTTTCAATTTACTTTTATTTGCATCTTTACTTTTGCATCTATATTAATAAATACCAAAAATATATTTATCTTATCATACTATCTCTATCAGATCTCACTTTCGCAAGTGGCCGTGAAGGGATTGACAACCCCTTTATTGCGTTGGTTGCGAGTTCTTTGTTTGTTTGTGTAGGTGCGTGGGACTTTTGAGGAGCCTCCTCCTGGATTGATACCTTGGTTCTCAAAAAGTGAGGGAAATACTTACACTACTTTGCTGCATCACCCTTTCCTCTTCAAGGAAAACCAACGCAAGCTCAAGACGTAGCACTCTACCGCGCCCGTCTGGACAAGGCGAAGTCCAGGGAGGCGGCGGTGGGCAAGGCGGAGGCGGACCTCAAGGAGCGCGTCGCCGAGGCGCAGGCCTGGTTCCACTGGGCCCACGAAGAGCTGAAGGCTGCCCAAGACCAGCTGGCCGAGCGCAAGCAGGAGGTCCTCTTGAAGCAGGCCGACGTCGAGAAGGCCCCGGAAGCGGCGAGGGAAGAGACCACCAGGGCCGAGGCTGCTCGGTCCCAGTACCAGGCCGAGCTAAACTCCCAGGAGGAGGACCACGCCACTCGCGAGGCGGCGCTCACTGCCACACTCTGCAAGGATGAGGAGGTCGAGAAGCTCGTCGCGCAGCGGACCCAGGAGCTGAAGCGGAGGCACAAAGAGGCACTCGATGCTCAAGCCCTGGCCCACGATGACAATATGAAGGAGCTGTAGGTGGAGCGGGACGGCCTGAAGAACGAGGCCCAGGAGCTGGCGAAGGCGAAGGACACGATCAGCTGCGCCTTGACGGAGGCGCAGGCCAAAGTCCTCGGCAAGGCCGAGCTACTCACCCGCGCCAATGACTCCATCAAGGACCTCAAGCTGAACCTGGAGAGCCTTGAGGGGACGCTTTCGGAAGTCAAGGCCCGGGAGGAGACCCTGACCATAAGCCTGGAGAAGGAGAGGCAGCTGCGGAAGAATGAAGCTGCCAACCATGAAGATTTCGTGAAGGGCGAGAACCTCTGGATCAGTTGCCTCACCGATGTCGCCAACATGATCACCAAGAAGCTGGCTGCCATGGGGATGGCAAACGTGAGGTACACTGCGGAGCCGAACGTGAGCCCCAACGCCAAGATGACCCTGTTCTTCGAGGGCGTTCTTGGAGCCTTGGAGTAGTTTCGCTCTAACAGAGCGAGCTCTCTGGCCAATGAGGCCCGGCAGCTTTGTTGGGGTGCCCTGACCAAGGTCCTCATCCAGGTGGCGTACTGGAACCCCGACCTCGACTTCAACGCCGCGTTGGAGTGCTTCCCGGAGGATGCGAACCTCGCGCCGCTCGAGGAGCGTATCAAGTCCATCATCAGCCGTGTCGACGGAATCGAGAGGGTGGAGGGCCAGCGCCGGGACTAGGCACCCCGTTTCTCATCGCTGCTGCAGGTTCACGACCAAGACAATTTATATCTTTAGTTAGAACCGCAGCAACAATTGATGTAATATAACTCTGCAGTACTCTGAAACGATGCATATTATTTTCCAATTTGATCTCTCTCTGTATGTCCACCCTATGTTAATTTGGGTAGGCTTGTCGGCGCATAAACCCAAGCCGTGGCGCCTCGAGGACGGATCCCCAATAGCCTGCCGGGTGTGCGCTTGCTGCCATGCGAACCACCTTACCGTTCTCGGCGCGTCCGCTCGAGCTGTTGAGCGGACTTGAAACATAAACGAGAGCGTTGCGAATGGCGGAAGGCCACCCTACCGTTCTCGATGCAGCCGCTTGAACTGTTGAGCAGACTCGAAACAGAACAAAGGCGTTGCCAATAGTGGAAGGGCCCCATCGCATGCAGGTTTCTTATACAAAGGGAAAGATCTCCAAGGAGAATAATCTCATCTAAAAAGAATTGCTCAAAGTTTTTGCGTGACTTAGATTTTCTGTCGCTGCGCGAGCGTTCGCTGCACCCGCAAGTGATGCTGCCCGTTCGATCGCCTTCTTCCTTGGAAGCCATGGTGATGAAGAGCTGCTAGACTAGCTACTAGACCAGATTTTCACAACTGCGCCCCCTACCTGGTGCGCCAAAGATGTCGGTGGAAACGACACCTATGGGATCAACGGAATCCCTACTATGGACGGCGGGCGCGGGGTTGTGGAAAGAGCGGGTCTAGGAGCCAGCACAAGGATCGTTTACCCAGGTTCGGGCCGCGAGGATTGCGTAATACCATAGTACTGCTTTGGTGTATATCTGAATGTTCTTGTGTTCTTGAACTAGCTGTGGTGCGTGCATAGTACAAAAAGCCGAATCCTTCTCTCGTATGCCCGGGGCCTCCTTTTATAGGAAAAAGGGGACGCCACAGTGGCACACAGGAGGTGGAAAGCGCGTGCGGTGGCTGAGTCTATCCTCTGGCAGCGTCGTACAAACGCATTTAATGCGCTGCCGACGTGCCCTTCTTGCCTTCACCGCCTCGCCTCGCTGTGACACGCGTCTGGGCGAGCGCGGTGTGCTGTGCCATGTAGGCTAGCAGGCTGCTGAGTTGGTGCGGTGGAAGGGTCTTCACGAAGATCTGCATGCCGCCACGCAGGTGCTTGCTGAGTTGGCCTCGGGGCCGCACGTCGCCACGCAGGTGCTCGCCTGGCTGGCAGCTGTGTGGGAACAACGGTGGAGCCTTGGCAGGCGCGGACCTGGCCGCAGCCCCGCTGATGTCCTCAGCAAGGGTCTTGTCGAGGCCCCGGCAAGGGTCTTGCCGTGGCACTGTGGTCGTCCCTGGCAAGGATCTCGCTGGAGGTCTCGTGGATTTCCTTGGCAAGGATCTTGCCGAGGATCGTCGTCTTCTGGTCCTTATCTGATCTTGTGTGTAAATGATCTTCACGAAGATCTGCATTCCATCATGGAGGCGCCTCCCGAGCCTTGCTCCCAATGTGGTTGATGGTTTCGGAACCCTTGGGCTCAAGCATGGCGCGCTCTGCTAGCGTTGGGCGAGTCGCCCCGGCAAGGCTCTTGCCGGGGCTGCGGAGGCCGCCCCGGCAAGGGTCTTGCCGGGGGAGTCCACCTCGCCTTCTTGCTCTTTATGTTTCTGATCTTGGCGTTGCTTGATTGTCTTGTGGCCTCGGCTTTCCTCCTCTGCCCTGCTAAGTGTGGCCGCGGGCGCGGCTCTGACTTCCCGTGCAGAAGTAAAGGGGTACAAAGGAGAGACCCTACATTTGTAACCAACATCCGGGGCCGCCAGCGACTCCTCGTACCCATCCTCGTAAAGGGAGCACAACATCGTGTGGGACCTCAGCTCCAGGGAGGCGAAGGCATCGCGCCCAGCCTTCTCGGCCGTGGCAAGGGTCTTCTCCTTGGCCTCCAGCCGGGCCGTCTCCTTGGAGACAAGCTTGGCATGGGACACCCGGGCTATCTATGTTTCCTCCCTCAGCTTCCCCAGGCGGCTTCTCTCCGCTACCTACTCCTGGGCCGCCTGCTCCAGCTTGGCGTCGGGGTTGGTGAGCGCACTTTCCCGGGCCTTGAGATCCTCCTCCTACTCTTGAAGCCGACGGGCACAGGCGGCCTGCTCCTCACGGAGGGCCTTCAACTCGGCTTCCACCATGCTGTAGCCATCCTTGGCGGACGCTGCATTGACCAGCACCGTGTTGGGAGCCACTGTGGCTTCAGCGGCCTCCTTCTTGCCCACCGTGACGGTAGCCTCGGCCTGACCCCATGCCGCCCTAACGGACGAGTCAGCCTGGAGCCACCCTGAGATCAGCCCCAGACACCCCGTCGCCGCGCACCGATCGGTGCCCTAAAGATCAATCCGGAGCTGGTGCAGGGTGGCGTAGGCCTCCTCCAAAGTGTCGAGCCCGGCAGGGGAGCCATTATCCGCCAGCATGAGGTCTCAGGGAGGAGATGGCGCCGGCGCCTGGACTGGCGCCGCCACAGCGGCAAGGGTGGCAGAGGGCTCTAGAGCCCTCAGGCCCCCGCGGGTGCATCAGGAACCGGTGCCCCCAGAGTCTGCTGGGCCACGGGAGCGGCCTCCTCCTGAGGCTTTGCCCCTGAGCCTTGAGGGGCCCGTTGCATCAGGGCAAGCGTGCGGTGGCCCCCTCCGTCCGTGCCAGGGTCGCCACGGCCGCGGCAGGTCGCATGGCCTTGGAGGCCCTGGCCTCCCCCTCCTCTGCTTCACCGCGGGCTTCAACCTGGCCATTAGGAGGAGAACATAGTGGGCACGGCGTCAGGAAAGGAAATCAAGAACAAGGTGAGATGCTTACTTGTCATCGGCTACGTACGCCCTCTTTCTGGCCAGGACCACGACGGCCCCAGGCTTCTTGAACATGGGCTTTGATGCGCCCAGAGGATCAGTCGGGCGCACGGCGGCGGGCTCCAGAGTGGCGGCGACGGACGACAAGGCGGGGGCGTCGCCCTAAGGAAAGCGATGTTGCATCGCCCTTCTTCGGGGTGGCTCGGCTCACCCTCCGCAAAGGGATTCTCCCGGACCTCGTAGATACCCTGACGGAGCGAGACCTTCGACCAAGTGCTCGCTGGTGTCGTTGTTTTCGAGGAGATCGCGGAGGAGCTCACTCTGCAATGGAGGGGAAGTCTCCCCCACCTCTTCCATGGTCGCCTCCAAGTCCTCCTCCCCCTCCTCCTCGGAGTCCTCGCCAAAGGACACCGGCACCGGGGAGTTGGGAACCTGGGCGACACAAGCCCCAGCTCATTGAAGACAGGCATGGCGGCGGCCAGCTCCGCCCCGTCGCCGCGGTGATACAGCGGAAGGTATGCCGTTGGGAGACCGCCTGGATCCTACTCAAGCAAGGTACGCATGGCCTTGCCCAGCTCCTCGCTCATCAGGCTCCCTCAGCGTAGCCGGAGGTCATCCTCCGCGCCCTGGAGATCCCACATGGGGCGCAAGTGTGCTTGGAGAGGGGCCAGGCGCTGCGTCAAAAACTCCCTGGCAATCTTGCCCCCCGTCAGCGCTCCGGAGTCCACATCCGCCTACATCAGCATCAGGACGGGCGCCACCCAGGGGTCGGTGAGCTTCTCATGAGCCCACTGGTTCAGCTTCTCTAGCAGGCTGGTTGGCAGCTCCAGACGGGCGTGGAGGCCTCTAGCGTCCATGTAAATCCACTTACATTGAAAGTCCTCCACCTTCTTCCTGGCCCTCATGAGCGCATTGCCGTGGAGTGCAACGAAGAAGACGCATCCAGAGCACTGCGTCGAATCATGCATCCAAAGGGAGAAGAAGTGGTGGAGCAACGCAACGGAGGGTGATGAGGGAGTCCTGGATTAGGGTGTCCTCTGACAGCTGGACTATGTACTTATGCCGGACTGTTGGACTATGAAGATACAAGATTGAAGACTTCATCCTGTGTCGGGGTGGGACTCTCCTTTGCATGGAAGGCAAGCTTGGCAATTCGGATATGTAGATTTCCTTCTCTGTAACCGACTCTGTGTAACCCTAGCCCCCTCCGATGTCTATATAAACCGGAGGGTTTAGTCCGTAGGACAACAACAATCATAATCATAGGCTAGCTTCTAGGGTTTAGCCTCTACGATCTCGTGGTAGATCAACTCTTGTAATACTAATATCATCAATATCAGTCAAGCAGGAAGTAGGGTATTACCTCCATAGAGTGGGCCCGAACCTGGGTAAACATTGTGTCCTCCGCCTCCTGTTACCATTAGCCTTAGACGCACAGTTCGGGACCCCCTACCCGAGATCCGCCGGTTTTGACACCGACATTGTTGCTTTCATTGAGAGTTCCACTGTGTTGTCACCATAAGGCTTGATGGCTCCTTCAATCGTCTACAGTGATGCGATCCAGGGTGAGGTTTTCCTCCCTGGAAAGATCTTCATATTCGGCGGCTTCGCACTGTGGGCCAACTCGCATGGCCATCTGGAGCATATCGATAGCCATGCCCCTGGCCATCAGGTCAAGTTCAGAAGCCTGAATTACACGGCCGACATCTGCGGAGACTTAATCTTCGACGGATTCAAGCCCGTCATAGGTGTGCCCTACAGTCGCGATGAGCATGACCTAGATCTGCCATCAGACGGTGTTCAGGAGATCGCACCTGCAGCTGCCCTGGCCCTAAATCCGGAGCTGATCGTGCCATCCGAGGACGGGTGGATAGACCACGCCACGGAGGCCGCACACTCATCGACAATAGAGCCGAACACAGACTTCGCCTCCAATGAGGTCTGTGTCATCGGATCCTCGGACTCATTACCGGCCATAGGCTCTGAACCGCGTGCATCCGTGCCCATCGGATCTAACTGGGCACCGATCATGGACTTTAGCTCCGTGGATATCTTTCAGCACTCACCCTTGGGCGACGTGCTAAATTCATTAAAATCTCTCTTCCTGTCAGGAGACTCTTGGCCGAACTATGTCCGGCTTGAGTGGGAAGCGGATGACGAAGAAATTTGTTTCCCACCCACCACCCACTTAATAGCCACTATCGACGACTTAACCGACATGCTTGATTTTGACTCATGAGACATCAGCGGTATGGGCGGCGATGCTTAGGGAAAACAGAACCACCGCCCAAAGCTGGACAACCACCTCATCATATGATATATATATATATATATATATATATATATATATATATATATATATATATATATATATATCTGTTACGCGTAATAGAATATTATTCTGTTACCCTTTTTGAACTGACGGTTTCAGGTGGTTGTACTGATGTTTTCGAAGCGGTTGAACTGATGCTTTCAGTTGTGTTTAACAGATCTTCTTCTTTAGTTCAAAAACTATTTCTAATTTTTTTGTCGGAATGGGGCGCGTAAAATATCGTTGGAAAGCTCTTGACAACCACATTTCAAGTATATTGAATGTTTTTGCAAAATCATTATGGTTTAAGAGCAGTTTTGAAAAACCCGTTGTTTTCAAAACCGAAAACGTGAATCGTATTTTGCACTCAATTTTCAAACCGTTCGTCGGAATTGAGCAAATAAGATGGCGTTGGAAAGCTGGTGAAAATCCGCATCTTCCATATATGTATTGTTTTTTCTAATTCTATATGATTTAAAAGTAATTTGAAAAACGGTGAAATTCTGGGAGAAATGTATTTTCACGATTTTTTGCAAACGGTTTGTCGGATTGATGCAAATGATACGGCGTTGGAAAGCTATGAAAAATGCACAACTTTTTTGTATAGAAATGTTTTTCTAATTCTTTACGGTTTAAAAACGAATTCGAATACGGTCAAATTTGATTTTGAACGCGATTTTTTTAAAAAGTTTGTCGAAATATGGCAAGTAATATGCCGTTGGATAGCTATTGAACATGCGAAACTTAGTCATGTTGAATGTTTTTTCTACTTCGCAACCGTTTAAGAGTAATTTTGAATACGACATGACGGATCCTGCTGTTTTCTCGTCCGAAAAATAGAGTAGTCGTACTAATATATGTGTATATTTGTACTGATCTATTTTTTGTAGAGTAATTTTGAACGGTTCCAAAAAGGGGTACTTGTACTGATGCTTGCATGGGTTTGTACTAAGCGTGTTTTCACTAACTAGACTTTGCTCTGTTTTTTGGGTAATATTTTTCTCGTAAGTCTTCTACTGTTTACTGTATTGTCGCCCCTGTACTTGTATGGTTTGTATCATCGAACTGAATGATATTTTATTCAAAAATAAAATTTGTTTGTTTTGTTTCTTTTTTTAACTCAATATTTTTTTGACAATGTTGTTCTGGACTTCTCTCATTTTACGACTTGTACTGAGGTACTTACTAAGCAGGATTTTCATGGGGTTTCTTTTTTTGCTTGAGTTTTTACAGTTTGAATTTCTAACATTTCTTTTATTCTGAACGGACCACCGTTTTTAACTCGTGCTGAGGTACTTATTACGCCCGAACTGGGGTGGCTGTCGTTGAACTGAATGACACTTTTTTCAAAAAGAAAAGTTTTCTGTGTCTTTTTTTAACTCAACATTTTTTTTACAACGGTGCTTTGGACTTCTTTGAGTTTACTACTTGAACTTTTACCATTTGATTTTCCGTGGGTTTCTTTTTGTTTTAGTTTTTTTCTCAACCTCATCTGGAATGTCATGTTGAACTTACAACTTTTTTTAATTATGAACTTACTGTGCTTTTACAATGCCAAAGCTAGCAAATAGTAGGACACTCACCCAACTTTTTTAACCCAAACTGATTATTCTCTTTAATTTGAACTGGTCATTCATTTTTTAGAATTCAATCTAATCATGGCTTTTACTTCAAACTTATTTTTAAATTAAACTAACCATATTTTTCATTTTGAACTGATCATTGTTTTTAATTTGTACTGATTAATTGTTTTTTATGTAAACCATTTCTTTCATTCTTGCATGCACAGCAAACGGTCATGTATACCTTCTTTGAAGAAGTAATAATCATATCATCATAGACAGAAAATTTTCCGCACATATAATACATGTACATGAATGACATATACACCACAACGGCTGCACATTTTCATAGATGAATGACATATACACCACACCGACCGCACATTTTCATATTACAGCTACAACAGACAAAACCAAAAATTGTACAACACTCATACATTTCAGACCAAAGATTTTAGTATATGAGTGCAAAAATAGTAGAAAAGTATACATGGACCGAGTCCTTGTGTTTTCTTTCTTGATTGCCGGATCATACAATAAAACGTACACCTAACACATGCACTGCACATACAAGTGCAAACTCTCCCAGTAGATTTTGTTTTGCAAACTCCTAGAGTTCTTGTGTTTTGAACTCCTCTAGTTGAACCTCCCATTGAAATAGAGTCCTTGCCATGATATACAATCTGCAACTGTGCATCACATATGCGTTTAGTTGAAATTCCAGGAATTATCAATGAGGAACAGCTCAAAAGCAACCAGACACAAGTCCAATAGAAGCACAAGATTTTTATTAAAAAATGTACTACAAGATTTGTGAACATGAGGTCGCAGAGAAGTTGTACTGAGAGTGGATTAGAGCGGCCGGACAAGGATGCAGCAGCACACACACACACACACACCACCAGATAAGTTTCTAGGGTTCTTAATGAGCTAATGATAGAAAACATGTTGAACTGAAATTTGGACTTCCGGGACTATCGAATGTTTTGGGTTCTTTTATGAACCTTTTTGTTATTTTTTTCTTAACTAAAAACCAAAATTACAATCACAATACACACATGTACTACACAACAATGTGCGTTTGTACTGTCCATGTAAATGAATTAACCAAAAACAACTAATTTATGAAGGAAACCATGTTTATGTTGCTCAGTACACCATGTGATGTAACTACAAACTCCTTTTCTCTCTGAAAAAAGCAAGATTCACAAATGACCTACATTTCTAGCATCGGTACATACTTGTCATGAACTGATAGAATTACTCAAGTAGACCAAATTCGAACTAGATTAGAAGAAATTCTACAGAGCATCATTTCAAGCATCAGTACATACTTGTCCTTTTACAGACTAATGGTAGATATACATGGTGAACTGCTATACCACCTACAGAGCATCATTTTTCTACGAGAAAACACAATTCATCATTTATCAAAATTACGAGTTTCTTTGGACATAACCAAAACAAGAATTTGAACAGCTGTGCCACTCCCAGATGCCCTGCGCTACATAACCTAACAGCAAGCAGTACAAACAGCAAGCATTCATCATTCATGATCAACAGCAGCACAAGCATTGTACTAGCAAACATGACATGAGTAGCAAGCAACAACAGCAACACTACTACTACAATCTACAGGCATTCAAAGAGCAGCAGCTAGCAAGCAGCCAAGCACAACATCCAGCAGCTTAATGGAAGATCAAATCTGAATAAAACAGATCAAGAAGTGGAGGAGAGGCTGCTAGTTCAGGGATTGGGGAGGGTTACCTGCCGTCAGGAGAAGAGGCTGCTGGCTCCTGGTGTGGGGGTAATGGTGGCCGGTCGAATCCAGAAGAGACTGGGACCTGGGAGCCCCACCTCGTTATGTGGAGAGCTGCATTTTGAGCAGAGGCGGTGACCGGACCTCACACTCACGGCGGCGAGGAACGCGTGCGCCCAGTGGATCCGGCGAGCTGGAAAGCCCGTGGCAGGGGTAGCTGCGGGGGAGGACGAGGCACGGCTGTGGCTAGGGCGGCCGACACGCTCGACGACGGGATCTAGCAGGAGGCGCGCAGTGGAGGGAGGGAAGGAGGCGGCCAGAGCAAGGGGAAGAGGTGGCCGGCGGCGGGGAAGAAGACGGTCTGCATCCACTAGGCGACCGTCGTCGACATGGGGGAAGGAGGAGGCCGACGCTAGGGGTAAGGGACGCGGCCGGCCATCGGGGAGAGGGAGGCGGCGCGTGGGAGCAGGGGGCGGCGGGTGGCAGCGCGTGGGACCAGGGGCGGCGGCCGGCGGCGGCGTGGGAGCGAGGATGGCGGCGCCGTGCGTTGGAGCAGCGGCGGAGCCGTCGGGAGGGGTGGGTTCGAGAAGATCTTTGGGAGTGGGTGGGCTTTCTCGTGTTTGGTGGGGGGTGCAGCAACGGGTTTTGCAAAATGGATCGGGCCCTTATACGGGTGAGGGGTAACAGAATAATATTCTGTTACCGGTAACAAAATAGCCCCGTCCTATATATATATATATATATATATATATATATATATATATATATGGTGGACACACCCAAAGAAAGCAATGACGATGATGCAATGGAGGATAATCCCCTTGACAAGCAAACAGAGTGCCAACGTCAGCGGCGCCGCTCTAAAGCCCGCCATAGCAAAAACAGTGATACCGGCACAAGAAAGAATGATACCCCAGAAGACACTAAAGATATCGACGACCCCGTAGACCCAGCGATGGAGCAGGATGAGCCAGGGGACGGCGAACACAGTCCGGGGCCGCTGTCCAATCACAACGATGCCAAAGATAAAACCTATAAACCTGTCTCCGGAGTGGAGAACAATCCGGATGATGATGCACTCATCATCCCGGAAAAGCACTTGGAACAAGAGAACCTCCACAAAAGGCTTATCGCCACCGCGAGGAGCTTGAAGTAGCAGAAGCAAAGGCTTAAGGCCGCAGAGGATATGCTCAACCATAGATGGAACAAAGTGCTTGACACTGACGAAAAATAGGGTGGCGATCGCCACACAAAGAGCTACCCAAAGCGCAAGCTGCTGCCCGAATTCGACGAGGAGGCTACAGAGCCCATCTAGCTGAAAAACAATACGGCCGATCTGCCGGACCGACCACCCCGTGGCCGAGACAGAGCGACTAATGACACCACACATAAGTCAGCACATGATCTACGTGGGCACCTGGACAAAAGAGCTGGTACGGCTAGGTCCATATATGGATCTAGAAAACGCATCCCTACGCAGGATCATGACTATACTGATCAACTACCAGCTCAGAATCAACACCAAACACTACAGCCGTCGGACCCACGCCATGGCACATCCAAATACAGGGGAACTGCAGACCCCCTGTGCTTCACCGATGAGGTGCTGGATCATGAATTTCCAGAGGGGTTCAAACCCGTGAACGTCGAGGCATACGACGGAACAACAGACCCTACAGTCTGGATTGAGGACTTTATTCTTCACATCCACATGGCTCGCGGGGACAATCTCCATGCCATCAAATACCTACCCCTCAAGTTGAAAGGACCAGCTCATCACTGGTTGAAAAGCCTCCCAGAAAATTCCATTGGAAGTTGGGAGGAACTCGAGGACGCTTTCAGGGCTAATTTTCGTGGGATATATGTCTGACCTCCGGATGCAGACGATTTAAGTCACATAATCCAACAACCCGGAGAGACAGCCCGTAAGCTTTGGAACAAATTTCTCACCAAGAAGAACCAAATCATCGACTACCCGGATGCCAAAGCCTTAGCGGCTTTCAAACACAGTGTCCGGGACGAATGGCTCAGCGGACACCCGGCCAGGAAAAGCTGAGGACAATGCCAGCCCTAACAAGCCTTATGACCAGCTTTTGCGTGGGCAAGGACAATTGGTTGGACCGCAGAGACACTAGCGACCCAGGCACATCCGAAATCAGGGACGACAATGGGAAGCCGCGACACAATAAAAACAAGTCTTGAAATAGTGAAGACAGCCCAGACAACACGGCGGTAAATGCCGGATTCAGGGGCTCTCGACCCGGTCAACAGAAAAAGCCATTTAAAGGCAGTAGAGATGGAACGTCCAGCCTAAACAAAATTCTAGACAGATCATGTCAGATTCATGGCACCCCCGAGAAACCTGCGAATCACACCAACAGAGAATGCTGGGTCTTCAAGCAGGCTGGCAAGCTAAACGCCGAACACAAGGGGAGGGAGCCGCCAAGTGAAGACGAGGACGAACCTCGCCAGCCGAACACTGGGGGACAGAAAAAAATTCCACCAGAGGTCAAAACAGGGAACATGATTTACGCAACCCACATACCAAAGAGGAAGCGCAAACGCGCACTCCGAGGCGTATACGCTGTAGAACCCGTCGTCCCCAAATTCAACCCATGGTCGGCCTGCCCGATCACTTTTGATCGCAGAGATCATGCAACTAGTATCCGGCATGGAGGTTTGACTACCTTAGTGCTCGAGCCAATATTTGACGGATACCATCTCACCGAGTCCTCATGGACGGCGGTAGTAGTCTTAATCTGATATATCATGACACTGTCCGCAAGATGGGGATAGACCCGTCAAGAATCATCCAAAGCAATACTACCTTTAAAGGAGTAATACCAGGCATAGAGGCCCGCTGCACGGGCTCTCTAACACTAGAGGTTGTATTCGGTTCTCCCAACAACTTCCGAAGCGAAGAACTAATCTTCGACATCGCTCCATTCCGAAGAGGCTACCATGCACTACTCGGAAGAACGACCTTCGCTCGTTTCAATGCAGTCCCGCATTACACTTATCTTAAACTTAAGATGCCCGGTCCACGTGGTGTCATTACAATTAGCGGAAATGTAGAGCGTTCCCTGCGTGCGGAAGAATATGTGGTGGCTCTAGCAGCCGAACCACTGACCGGCCTCTCCAACCCAAGTAACCAATCGGTCGTCGAGACCACGGACACGGCTAGACGTGTTCGGCGCACCACTATTTGTAGCAGCCCAAATAAACCTGAGCTTGACTAAAGGCTATGGCCCCATATGTGATGCTAGGGGCTGCCCGCATGAAAAGAATCCATAGTTCGGCTGGATCCTATTTACACTCAAGGAATTGAATTTTCACGGTTCATTAAGTTTAACCAACGTTACGCACGGTCACAAAAGATTATTTCACCTGAGTGTTTCTTTCTTTTTACAGATGACTATCGTGCTATACCCTTCCAGGATACGGCACAACAGAGACAAAGGCGCAGACGTGCAGCAGGGAGCCATTCCAAGGTTTCTTTTTAGATTAATACCCTGCGTAAACCTTTTTTATTGTCTCTTGTTGGCTCACACCCTCCTGTTACTTAAAACGATCAAGAGGGATACCAGCGTTATTGGCAAACTTATTATTTGCCGCTCTAAAATGGACATTACAAGGGCAGCATCCAATGTGTTTTTGGGATTTATGCCCTTACCACAGCCACTCTTTTGTCACACCGAATTTATGCACGTACCCGGAAATTCAGGGATCATTATCGAGGGCGGTACTCAGCCTAGTATATGTTGTAAAGTCCGAATACCTTCGGGAGTGTTCGGCGTCGCGAGTTTGGCCTTATATGCATCAGCTCCGAATCATGTCTTTGGTAAATAGTTGGGTTTGCCCGGCTCCCGTGTTTTGCTACCTTACATTCCGCTCTATCGGCTAAGGTGGCACCGAGAGAACTACTGCGGTTGTGCCCTGGTTCATCTGGATGAGCATCTCAATAGAGAAAGCCGAAAACTGACTGTCATGATAAAGCGAGAGACTGGTCAACCACTCGATGACCCAGTGGAATCTTCGCGATCCCTCCGCATTAACGAAGGACCGGTTTCCCGGTCACGTATGTACACGCACCGTATTCGGATGAGCGCGGACATACCAGGGGCTATATAGTAGCCCCACCATCAAATTCCTATGGCTAAGTGAAAGTGTTAAAGCTATATAGTCCGATTGCCTTGTTCACCGCGCTATCACCTCCTTAACGGACCAAGACGTTGGATCAAGTGTGATTACATGCTTTGCCGAACACCCCCACATTATATGCGTGGGGGCTGAAGTCGACGACCGCAAACTTTCAGGTTATATACATACATACATAAATGGCCGCACAGGAGGCACCACAATATTTTACGGGCAAAAGTATAAATATAGCCTTTATTATCAAAAGCATTGTTTTTACAATCAAGATACGTGTCACTGGAACATGGTATTCTTTGAGCACTGAGCCTCTATTAAACGACCACCTTCTAGGACTTCTTCAAAATAGTGCTCGGGCGAGTCCTGACCCCCGGGCGGACCCCTGGTTGCAATATCGGTGGCCTCCATCTTCGCCCAATATGTCTTAACACGGGCAAGAGCCATCCACACACCCTCTATGCACGCCGACCTCTTGACAACATCGATATGCAGCACAACACGAAGAACTCGTTGCACCAAACCAAAATAACTATCCGGGCTCGGTTCCTTCGGCCACAGATGATCCACGACAACCTTCATGGCAAGCCCGGACAACCTATGGAGCTCGGCCCACTCGGCCATTTGCTCATTCAACAGCAGCGGACGCCTTGGAGCACTAAACTGCGACTAGAACAATCTTTCCACCTCATGATCTTTCCGATCTTTGAAATACTCCGTCGCATCAGCAGCACTCTTTGCTAAATCCAAGTATGCGTCTGCAGAACTCCACAATTTATCAAGAGGGGCATATTTCGGATCGCCGAACTTCGTTCGCAATAAAAAGGGCTTTCCAACCGCGATATCACCGGCTTGCCGAAGCTCCTCCTGCGCCGCTCTGATTTCAGAGCGAGTTTCCTTTGCTACTTGCAAGGCCTTCTCTAGGTCAGCCGTTTTTGTTTGGTTTTCCCTTTTGAGAAGCTCATATCGGCTGGCGGCATTTTGTAGCTCAATAGCCATGTTGGCTATTTTATTCTCACTTTGGCGATGAGCAGCCTGTTCGGCTTTTAATTCTTCGGCTGCCTTCAAGGCGGCCGCATCACTTCTCCTAGCTTGCTCCTTGGCTCGGGCAAGTTCTGCCCGAAGGGTCTCCACGGCGGAGCTCCATCTGTAGTCAAAGCGTACTATAAATACTAGCATCATGCTCTTATTAATATTTGCTGACCACCCGAATATACATACCCCGTGCCTCGTCAAGCCGCTTGTTCACAAGTGTGATGTCCACATCCGCCACGTCAAGTTGCCGCCTCAATTCGGCAAATTCAGCAGTCCGGTCAGCCGCCGGATCTGCAGCCACCTGCGTACAAAATCAGTGCTATCACTACCTGAGACTATGATCCTCTGCTCGCGTTGTCTGGACGGCAACCAGAGTCTCAGGGGCTACTATCTATACAAAGCACACCTTGCATGTGGTACAGTCAAATAATATATATATATATCACTTTGCGTACCTCAAAGCCTCTTAGCAGGCTCGTAAAAGCTTCATTCAACCTACTTTTTGCGGATGAAATCCTCTCAACCACCATACCCATTAAGGTACGATGTGCCTCTGAGATAGCCGCTTGCTCCAGAAGACCCATCAATGTGTCCGGTTGTACACCGGACAATCCCGGGCTTTTTTTGTTGGTCACCTTAGGAGCCGAGAACTCCGGACTTCGAGAGGCCGAAGAGTTATCCTCTGGCCTTTGTGGGTTAGGAGAGATCCTCCGGGACGACACCTCAGGGTCGTCCGCCCCATGAGGCGAGGAAGCAGGGGAGCCGTTTCGCTCTCCATCATCTCCGAAAGAAGATCCCCCGAGGACGAACATTGTTGAGAAGAGCTATGAGCCGGACTACAAAACATATGTCTCGGTTGTTATTCTCAGGAAAAGAATAGGGCATGCTTACTAAAGTGCCTTTGTTCACCTACGTCTCGGTTGACGGCTGGCCCCCTTGTGGGTGCTGTGCGGTAAGGGTGCCCTCTGCGGCAGGGCCCCCTGGGGAAGATTTCTTCCCTCGTTTGGAAATCTCTGTTTCCAAGTCTTCAAGGGCGGTCCTTTTCTTCCCGTGGGGAGAGGGGATTCTATTTTCTCCTCCCTGATCATCCTCAAACTCGGAGGCACTAATTCCCCCGGTTAGAATGCGTAATGTACCTCCAGCATGAAGCCTGCTTTTGGCTTCCCTATTCCTCCCCTCGTCCTCCCCCGATGGCACTTGATAAGGTGTGCGAGCCAGCATCCTGGTTAGAACAGGATCCGGTGAGCCCTCGGGAAGAGGGCCCGAACACCTGATCCTCTCCGCCTTTCTTATCCAGTCCTGGCCAAGGGTGATTTTTCAGAATAATGTTGTGAGAAATATAATGACAACATGTTCAGTCGCAAAGTTACTTACTTGGGTATCTGGACGGATGCAGTTAAGACCCGCATCCTCTGTTGTGTCCGGACACTTTATTCGTGATCCGAAGAATAATCGATACATCCCTTCGAGCATCACGCCAAAGAAGTGTTGAATGGTTCGCGGTCCTTCCGTGTTGAACTCCCACATACGGAGAGATCGACGTTGGCATGGCAGGACCCGATGAACTAGCATTACTTGAATTACTTTGACGAGACTGATATCCCTCTTGAGGAGATCTCGGATGCGGCTTTGCAATGTCAGCACGTCATTAACTGCTCCCCAGTCCAGCCCCTTGTTGACCCATAATGCCAGTTGTGGCGGAGGGGCAGAGCGGAAGGCTGGGGCGGCTGCCCACTTTGTACCTCGGGGTGCTATGATGTAAAACCACTCCCATTGCCATAGGTCGGACACCTCCGGGAAGGAACCCTTTGGCCATAAGGCGTCGGCGCCTTTGCTTATTATAGCGCCTCCGCACTCCGCGTGTCGCCCGTCGATCATCTTCGGCTTCACATTGAAGGTCTTGAGCCATAATCCGAAGTGTGGGGTAATGCGGAGCAAGGCCTCACACACGACGATAAACGACGAGATGTGAAGGAAGGAATCTGGAGTTAGATCATGAAAATCTAGCCCATAATAGAACATGAGCCCTCTAACGAAGGGATCAATACTAAAGCGTAGCCCTCAGAGGAAGTGGGAGATGAATATGACACTCTCCTTGGGTTCGGGAGTCGGGATAAATTGCCCTTGAGCAGGTAGCCTGTGAAGGATTTCGACGGTCAGATACCTAGCCTCCCTAAGCTTCTTGATGTCCTCCTCTGTGATGGAAGAGGCCATCCACCGGCCCTGAAGGTTGGATCCGGACATGGTTGAAGGTCCAGAGTGCTTAGACCGAACCTTGGGTGTTGGAACTCGAGGTAGGGGAAGGGAATGATCGGGCGTGGAAAGTAAAGGACAGGTCTTGACCTCTTTATAAAGAGGGTGAATATCAAGCATCCTTCGCGTGGTCGTTTGGAAATTGCCTAAACCAAGGAGTCATACTAACGGCACGGTTGGGTTACCCACGCCCGTATTGATGAGAATCCCATGATAAGGGGAACACGATCTCTGCTTCGACAAGACGTGCCAATAAAACTGCCTCGCAAGACGTGTAGTAGCAGGTTGAGAAAAATGGTTCGTATAATGACCGGGCCACGGCGTGATGTCATGCTATGAAAAGTTTTCAGCAGATTAGATTTGTGGAATATTGTGCTCTCTACGGTGGTACGTGGAATTTTTTTTGCAGAGCTGGACACGATTCATGTGTTCAAAATCTACCTTGGAGTATTCGGAGAAGGAACCCGCCTTGCAATGCCGAAGACAATCTGCGCGCCGGACTCATCGTCATTGAAGCCTGGTTTAGGGGCTACTGAGGGAGTCCTGGAGTAGGGGGTCCTCGGACAGCCAGACTATGTACTTATGCCGGACTGTTGGAGTATGAATATACAAGATTGAAGACTTCGTCCTGTGTCCGGGTGGGACTCTCCTTTGCATAGAAGGCAAGCTTGGCAATTCGGATATGTAGATTTCCTTCTCTCAGAATCGACTCTGGTAACCCTAGCCCCTCTCGTGTCTATATAAACCGGAGGGTTTAGTCCGTAGGACAAAAATAATCATAATCATAGGCTAGCTTCTAGGGTTTAGCCTCTACGATCTCCTGGTAGATCAACTCTTGTAATACTCATATCATCAAGATCAATCAAGAAGGAAGTAGGGTATTACCTCTATAGAGAGGGCCCAAACCTGGGTAAACATTGTGTCCCCTGCCTCCTGTTACCATTAGCCTTAGACGCACAGTTCGGGACCCCCTACCCGAGATCCGCCAGTTTTGACACCGACAGGTGACACCCCACAAATGCCTCGGAGTAGAAGTTGAAGATTGATAGAAGGAGGATGGAGTTGGGCTGGAGATGAAGAGCATGGATCCGATAATGGTCGAGGATGGCGAGGAAGAACCTGGAGAAGGTCGAGATGAGCCCTGCGAAGGCGCTGTGGAAGAAGAAGGGACAGAATGTGCCTGCCAAGGTCTCCTGCTTGGGGGAGCATATCCGAAGCCCTGTCTCACTCCCCTTGTTATCATTGCTCGCCGTCAGCGGGAGCATGGCGGCGAGGTGCCCCGCCTCGGTGATAGAGGACGAGCCGAGGGCCAGTGCGGGCGAAGAGGCAGAGTGTGCAACCGGGACGGCGGGCTTCGCCTTCTTGGTTGCCATCGGCGAAGAGCTCGGGGGAAGTGTTCGGCGGATCTGGAAGCGCCCTTGGTGGGGAGGAAAGGGGACCTGGAGCAAGACGAAGGAAAGGCAATGAAGGCTTGGCTGCAAGCGCTGGCCTTTCTGTCAGCTCGTGACCGTTGCTGAGGTAGCATGGGGAAGTGGAGACGCCTACATCCCATCAAGCACCACACGTCGAGGCCCATAGGCGATTGCGGCCTGTGGCGCTTCACCCTTGCCCTTTGGCTTCGCCTCGAAGCCAAGTGTGAGCGGCGCCTTGGGCCAGGGGGCTACTGTCGGCATTCTGGGAACCAGGATACCCAGACTTGCCTGCCTACGGCCCATGGTGTGGCTCCTTCGATGGCCTGGTATGGCCCATCTTCAACAACAATGAGGCAAGACCCTAGCAAGGGGCTAACCTCGCGAGGCGGACGACACCAAGACCTCCGGAGGGAGCGGCCTTCCCAGGCGGCCTCCCGAGGAGCGGAGATTCCTATACAAGCGCTCACCTCATGAGGTTAAGGTGATGCAAGCTATGACGACCAAGGCCAGGCAGGCGCCAGTGGGCGCAGAGCGGCAGGTTTCCTCTTTGGTGCTAAGGAGGCAAGCGCAGGTGCAGGGTCCTGAGGAATCGGCTAAAGGTTTCCATTCCTGTGCAACAAGACCAAGGCCGCTAGGACGGCATGACGGATATCATCGCCGATCCCACCACGGTGTCATGACCAGAAGCTTTGCAAGCGAAGACCACCTTTCATTAGGATAGGATGTACTACTTGTCCCCCTTCAAAATTGGCCACTTTGGGATCCCTTCAAGCCTGAGTTTTGGGGGAAGAGGACCGAGGCCACTATAAATATAGCTTAGCCACCACCGTAGGAGGGGAGAGATCTCTGAAGCTTCCTGAGGTAGTTCTTCCTCTGTACTAGTTCATCCTCAGCCCCTCACGAGGCCAATCCACCACAAAGCAGGAGTAGGGTCTTACACCGCAAGGTGGCCCAAACCTGGGTAAACTGCCGCGTCCATTTCCTTTCATGTTCATCGAGCTAGGCCGTGAGAGTGACGCATTGGCTAGCAGGGGAGGTTGAGTAGTTCACACACGCCGGAGAGTTCAAACCTACCTTGGGTCTGCAGAACCCTGAATCCGACAGCGTTATCACTTAACACAACCCCGCTCACATCCAAACCAAAGTTTGGAAATAGTTCCCTTAAGTAGGTTGCTAGGGAACAATAAAAGGGAGAACTAAGTACTAGAACGAAAGAAAAATAAATGCTAAACTAAACAAGGGAAATAAACTAAGTGATGTTGTATATGAGATTGCTGACATCTAGGTACGTTCTTGTTTAGTACGGGCGCATAACAGAGTTAAGCTTTACGACTATACTACGTGATGGCTAAGTTAGTATCTGCATTATAGGATACGATAATCTACGGATGGTGGGCGGTCCCTCACATAATGTTATCCCTCTATACGTGTTGTATTGAGATAACTCATTCATCCTACTTCTTGTACCATACTTCTGCGGCTAACATAAAAATATTAAGGTCCTCGTGCTCATGAGGACCGGACAAAGGCATTAAGTTCTACGGACAGTCGTGCTTCTAGAACAATTGTGTTCCCCATAAGATGCTTGCACCTGTCACATTGCAGGTCCGTCGGTTTCCACAACCATCTATCAACTTCATGTCTTGCCTAAGAGTTGAACTTCTCCAATTACACCAATGGACTGAACGTCTCCAGTCACTAAATTACCGCAAACGTAAATAAGCAACACGAAGCAACACACATAAATAGACTAAACATATCAAATAATCACTTACTAATTAACCGACCCATAGCCAAAAATTACTCAAATAGTATCACATAAAAGGGGGTTCAAGAGTTTTTACAACCCATCACGGAGACCATAATGGAGGAGGAAGAAGGGGTGATGATGGTGGTGATTGAGGCGCTGCGGTGTTGGATGATGGTGATTATTACGCGGTGGCGAAGGCCACCCACCAACGGTGGCTCCCTTCTGGTCCCCCTCTTGTTTGCCCCCACTACCGCATAAAGTTCCTAACACGACACGTGTACAGGAGACCATCAACCAAACTATGTGCGACGCATAAATCACAAACGGTACAGTAATGAAAATGTCAACAATAAAATGAATTGTGTGCAATGTGTCATGGGAAACCACGGACACCTATGGGGCCATGAGCCCCTTGTGGTTCGGCATGGGGGATGAGCACATTGCACAAAGAGCGGAGAACGTCGCACAGCACGGCAGAGATCACACGGGCAACTTTACCCACGTTCGGGCAGCCGCGAGATGTAAAACCCTACTCCTGCTTTGGTGGATTGATGGTGGATTTAGGTGGAAGTGTAGCGCTTCTCCCTGGTAGGGTGGCCTCGGGGCGAGAGCAGCTACGCGTGTATGAGTGTACAAGGGTCCGAATCCTTTCTATGGTTGCCATGGGCCTCCTTTTATAGATCAAGGGGTCTCCATAGTGGCAAATCAGTCATTGTGTACTGATTAAATAGCAAACAGTGCTATCATACCTAACTCTGCATAGAGGGCAGAGCGCATTAAATGTGCCACTTAGTGTCACATCATGGCCTGCCCGACAAGCCTTGCCGGGCTTCTCGGCCACCTTCTCTCCTGTCTACATGACACGTCGCTGGACGGGTGCCATTTGGAGGTGATTTCCATAGGAAGTTGCTGCCATGTGGCAAGAAAAAGCCACTTAGTCACTTGGGGGCTTGACACCACACCGATCGATGAATTGCTTCACTGTGAGGTGGAGCGGTGAAGCCTTGGCGGGATGGTTTGCCTTTGTAGGGGCCCGGCTGGCCTGCCGGGACAGCCTTGAGGCTTGCTTCCGGGGCAACCTTGACCTTGCCAGGCCCACCTGCCCGGCATGGGAGGTTTTCCCTTCGTGGTGTCTTGCTTCCTTTGGCTTGACTTGGTCTTCTTGATCCGCACTCTGATCCTTCAAACAGCTAATCTATTGTGCTTGGCCTTGTCTTGGATGTTGCAATCTTGGTCTCAGGCCTGTGCACGATCTGGGCAACAGACCCAGGGTTTGTTGCACCGACAGGAGCCCCCGGGCCTGGCCGGAACGCGCTGCCGGGCATCGTCGGTGTAGGCCCTAACTTGTGCACAGGAGAGAGGGTAACAGTTGCTCGTCCCTTGAGATCTTATTTGCTTCTTCATTACCTGAGCCCAGGTCAGTTTCTGGTTCTCCCGTGCGTCGTGTAACGCCAATTGTAGTGGGAGAGATAATGGGTCATGATTCATGGGGTACACACGTCCCACGTGGGGGCGGTAACTGCCACCCCATTATCTTTCCCCCCTAAGTGCCTCCGCCACATGTATTGCATGCATTGTACAAGGTTGGTGGCAGATGTAGAGGGTGCGGGAACGGGCATCGTGGCAGAAAATCCGACATTGTGGATTGGTGCAGAGGGTCGGCTTTGGTTCTTCGAGTTGTTAATGGCGAGGGGGAGCCGGACTGGTCGAACAGGGCGTCCACCTCCATGGAGAGAATCTAGCCCCCTTCCTCGCTCGCCTATAAAAGGGAACGTGGGGCAAGGCATTTCTCCACACATCCTTCTGTTCCTCTTCCTGCGGCATCCCTCGCCCACCATGGTGAGAGGTCGAGGACGCGGCACTACTCCAGTGGCGGCGACGAGATCTTCTGCTCGACAGTGTCTTCCTCCCCCTTCTAAAGATGCGGGGGCGGAGCCTGCTATGAGAGGAGGCGGGAGGGGATGAGGTCGCAGTCGTCGTGGCGCGCGAGGCCGGGGAGGATGGGGTGGCGATCCGATCACGCCCCCACCGGCCGCTCTCCCTCTGATGGAAGGCCACGTTGGAGGCCAGCCTCTAGAGTTTGTCATTAGGTTGTATAAGCCTTCACGTGGCCGCCTCCGTCTACCCACCCCATTCGCAAGGGCGATGGAGCTCGAGCAGCCGTGAGCATTAAAACTGCACATGAGGGGCTGCGGAAATGGCAGCATGCGAGTGGATGTGGATTTTCCCGCCCCTCATGTCATATTCTTCCCCCGTGGCTGGAAGACCTTTGCCCGCGCCCATAGCTTATCAGAAGGGCGCATCCTCCATTTCAAGTTAATGGAGGCCAATTTCCTTTTCGTCAAGGTTTTGGGGAGCTCGGGTGCTCGTTTAGGGTGCTGCATGGAGAGCTCGACCGACGACAAAAGGTCCTCCTCAAGCGATACAGACGAGGAAGGCAGTGACGACGATATCAACCGGGAGAACAACAACTCCGACTCCGGCTGAACACCAGTCGCACCGTCACTGTCAGGCGGAGACACCATCATCTACACCTGCACCCCTTTCTCGGCAAGGCGATTTGCCGGGGAGTTGGATGCAGGGATGGGTGTGGTGCCCCCTGGCTCCTCCAGCAGCCTTCCAGCTAGACCATGGCAGGCTTCCTTGCGGGCTGCAGCTCCGTTCTTCCTACCGCGTCCTGCTGGCCCTGGTGGTTGCGGCACGGGGCCCGTCTCCACCGATCCCTTCACCATCACCTTCACCCGCGCCTCCCTGGTCTTCGAGGTCTGCCTCTCCTGGAGTCCAACAGGGTCAGGCTGGGCTTCTGCCCAGGCACTCCTTTTGCCCTCTTCGCCTCCCACCGCAGTGCCTAGGAGGAGAGGGATAAGAAAGGGCATCACGGGGCACTTATATTTTTTCAATCTAAAACATGGAGGCACTTGCCAAACTTCAGTTTTAATTACGTAATCTCTTTTATCCATATTTGTGTTCTGTATGGTTTGTACTTGTTGATCAACATATTCATGAAAAAGATAAACCTTGTTAGGCACTTGTGCATGTATCATGCCCATGCAGAGGTAGAATGCCCTATACATTCAACTAAACAAGTTTTCCCCGGCAGGTTATCCTACCGGTACCCTCAGTCTGTTGTCGCGGAGCCAGGCTTGCTGGGCACAAACTATACAGAGGGACCAGCCCCCCACCAATCCTTCTTGCCAAAGGCCACTACAACCATCCCGACCGAAGCAACGCTTGAGTCGAAGGATGGGAGCACCTGAGTTTCGAAAGCGGCAAGGTTTTCATATTTACAAGCTTTACTTACAGAACACATACGGCTAAGAGAGAGAACTTATCTATTTGGGCTTGCCGGGGATCGCAATGTAGGCTCATCTTCTGTTCTCCTCTTTGGGACCAAACCCACGGTAGGAGCCTGCAGTTTAATGCAGATGAAAATGATGCCTCGTGCGATCTTATCTACATGAACATGCTATGCTTATGATATGCTTATGCATGCATGCAATTTGTCGAGGGGGGGGGCAGTGCTTCATTCATTTCTCTATTGCTTAGGGTCTGCACCTGGCTTTGTACAAGGGGTTACATGCAACATAAGCAAGGCCTGTACAAAAGGGTGGATACCGGGCAGGGCCTGATAGCCGCGCCTTACAGGTAGAATTTGTGGAGATGCTCAATGTTCCATGAGTTTGCAACTGAATGCCATCTCTAGTCTCCAGACGGACTGCAACGGTCTGGTGACTCGTACTACCAGTAAGGTCCTTCCCACTTTGGCGTCAACTTGTTTGTACCCTTGGCGGACTGAACGCGCCTAAGGACAAGGTCACCTTCCTCAAAACTCCGGGCATGAACCCTGTGGCTGTGATAGCGACGCAGGGCTTGTTGGTAGCGTGCGGCATGCGTAGCAGCTCAGTGTCAGTTCTCCTTGAGTAGCACAGCATCGTCACGGCGGTGTTGTTCATGCACTACTTCATCATAGGCAAGCACTCGAGGTGACTCATAAATGAGTTCTATGGGGATAACTGCTTCTGCCCCATAGACTAGGGAGAAGGGAGTCTGTCTGGTAGCTTGATTTGGTGTCGTTCTGAGGGACCAAAGAACCACAAGCAGCTCGTCGATCCACTGCCTTCCACACTTCTGCAAATTATCAAATGTTCTCATTTTGAGTCCTCGCAACACTTCAGCGTTCGCCCTCTCAGCTTTCCTGTTTCTCCTTGGATGAGCAATAGAGGCAAATGAGATCTTGCTTCCAAGGGCATTAACGTATTACAAATTGGGTGCCATTATTGGTGATGATTCGAGCAGGGACTCCGAAACGGCACACCAATCCTTTAAATAACTTGATAGCTAACTGAGCAGTCACCTTTCTCACGGGCTCTACTTCCGACCACTTTGTAAACTTGTCATTTGTAACGAACAAGAATTCAAAGCCCCCGGTAGCACGGGGGAAGGGGCCTAAGATGTTGATCCCCCAGACCGAAAACGGCCATGACAAAGGGATTGTGTGAAGAGCTTGGACAGGCGGGTGGATGTTTTTGGAATGGAACTGGCAGGCTTCACACTTGGTGACCAACTCAACTGCATCTTGGAGGGCTGTGGGCCAGTAAAATCCTTGCCAGAAAGCTTTTCCAACCAGAGCCCTAAATCCGATGTGTGAGCTGCATACCCTTGTGTATCTCTGCCAGCAGTTCCATTCCTCCTTCCCAACAAATGCACTTCAATTTCACACCGTTGGCTCTCCTTCTATACAACATGTCATCATTGAACCGATACATACTGGCCCTCCAGGCTACTCTTTCAGCTTCTTCTTGCTCTTAGGGGAGTTCTCCAGTTTGGAGGAAATGGACTATGTGCCAGGACCAAGTTGGAACCTGAGGCTTGGCAACGAGGACTAGCGGCACCTCCTCCTTCGTGAGAGTGCCCTCCTCGACCGTAGGGACCGGTGGTCTGGCGGGAGGGGGCAACTCAGCGACTGATGGGGAGTTGTTCCCTCTAGGCCCTCTGCCGGGAGCCTCGAGAGGTTCTACCGGGAGAGGCTTGTCGGAGCCAATTTCCTCCTCTTCTTGGCCATTGTTATCAAGGATACGGAGGGATGAGTCAGATGGAGAACAAAAGTTCCTGGTTCCACAAGAAGCTTTTGCATAGTGCACTTTGACAGATGATCAGCAATGATGTTTTCCACATGGGGTACGTGCTCTGTTTGCAATCCTTCAAAGCGCTCCTCCAACTTTCTCACTTCCTCAACGTATGCATCCATCAATGGACTTTGGAAATCCTTGTTGACTTGCCTCACCACGAGTTGTGAGTCTTCGCGGATGATCAACTTCCTGATCCCCAGTTCTGTTGCAATCCCGAGCTCGGCAAGGAGCCCTTCGTACTCTGCTGTATTGTTGGTAGCCTTCTCCCGGGGAAAATGCATTTGGACGACATACTTTAGGTGTTCCCCAGTGGGAGCAACGAGAAGCACGCCAGCCCCCGCACCTTGTAGGGAGAAGGCACCATCCAAATACATGATCCATTCTTGGGGCGTTTCCTTGCCGGGAATAACTGTCTCCAATACTTCTTCAACAGGAGTGGGTCTCCATTCTGCAATAAACTCTGCCATTGCTCTGCTCTGCATAGTTGATGTGCTCTCAAACTTTAAACCAAATCTGGACAACTCCAAGGCCCACTCCACTATCCTGTCGGTAGCTTCAGGGTTTCGGAGTATCCATTGGAAAGGGAAGCGGGTGACAACAGTGTTCTCGTGGGCTTGGAAGTAGTGGTGCAGTTTCCTTGAGGCCATGACGAGGCCAAAATCAACTTTTGCATGCCAGAGTACCTGGATCTAGCCCCCTACAACAGGGAGCTGACAAAGTACACTGGATGATGCACCACCTTCTTCCTTGCTGCAACCTTAGGGCTGCTTCCGCTGCCTTGCTCTTCTCTATCTTGATCTGCATCTGACATTGCCGGGGTGCGTTCACTTTCCTCTTCAGAGGGGACACTAGCTATGGTTCGCTTCTTCCACTTCCCGCTATGCCACCAGTGCCGCACTAACCACTTGATTAGTTGTCACTAAGTATAGCAGCAATGGCTCTTGTCGTTTGGGGGCAACCAGAGTGGGAACAGAGGAAGGTAGGCCTTTAGATCTTGCAACGCATTGTCTGCCTGTGGGGTCCACTCCACGGGTCCTGCCTTCTTCAAGATTTTGAAGCATGGCAAGGCACGCTCAGCAGACTTGGAAATGAATTTGCTAAGCATGGCAATGCATCCAGTCAAACGCCTCACATCCTTAATTGTCTTGGGTTCTTGAATATGCTCGATAGCCTTGATCTTTTCGGGATTGGCCTCTATCCCCTGATGGGACACAAAGAAGCTAAGTAGCTTGCTGGAAGGAATGACAAACACGCATTTCTCCGGGTTCAGCTTCAAGTTGATCTTGTGCAGATTAGCAAAGAATACTTCCAAATCCTGAATAAGGGTTGATTTATCCTTGGTTTTGACCAAAATATCATCCATGTAAGCCTCAATGTTTCTTTGCAGCTGGGACTCAAAACCAATCTGAACCACTCTTGCAAAGGTGGATCTGGCGCTCTTCAACCCAAAAGGCATACATACAAAGCAATACGTGCCACATGGGGTGATGAACGCTGTCTTCTCTTCGTCTTCCTTGGACATAAAGATCTGATGGTATCCAGAGTAGGCATCCAAGAAGGAAAGCAGGTCACGCCCTGAGGGGGAATCCACAATCTGATCGATGCGCGGCAAAGGAAATGGGTCCTTTGGGCAGGCCTTGTTCAGACCAGTGAAATCTATGCACAGCCGCCATTTCCCATTAGCTTTGTGTACCACCACAGGATTTGCCAACCATGTTGGATGCAATACTCCTAGGACCGGACCAGCTTCCTCAAGTTTCTTCATCTCCTCGGCAATGAACTGCTACCGCTCCAAAGCTTGCTTTCGGACCTTCTGCTTGATGGGTCGGGCATGTGGGCAGACAGCAAGATGGTGCTCGATTACCTTCCTGGGAACACCGGGATATCAGATGGTTGCCAGGCAAACACATCGATATTCGCTTGCAGGAAGGCAACAAGTGCGCTTTCCTATTTGTCATCGACACTGATGGTGAAAGTACCATCAGCGCCAGCCAGCCGTGCCGGGACCTTCTTCACAGCGGGTGCAGCAGCCTTGGATCTCTTGCTATTGGAACTCTCCGGCGAGTCATCAACAGGCGCAGCGCACCCCGAAGAGGCACACTTCCTAGATTCCTTGCTGGTGTCCCTGTTAGCTATCTTCTTCCCTTTATTTTCCTTGGCGGGAATAGTAGCTTCAGTGGCCTCTGTCGCGACTGCTTCCCGGTACAACTTGTCCATGCAAATGATTGCGTCCTTCTCGTCTGATGGAATGGAAATGATGCCTACCGGCCCTGGCATCTTCAGAGTGTTGTGGGCATAGTGGGATGCCGCCATGAATTTGGCCAGCGCTGGGCGACCAAGGATTCCATTGTACGATAGTGGGAGGTTGACCACATCGAATACGACCTTCTCAGTCTAGTAATTCAGCTCCCCCCCTCGAACATCACCGACAACGTGATCTTCCCTTAGGACGACTCCTGCCGGGGTTGATTCCTTGAAATGTAGCAGTAACCTTGAGCTCTTCCTCTGCTATCTGAAGTTTGCTAATGACCTTTGGAGAGATTAGATTCAACCCGGCCCCGCCATCACCAACATCTTTGTGACTTTGAGGTTGCGAATTGTTGGCGAGACTAGCAACGGCAGGCACCCTATCGCGGTGGTGCGGTCAGGGTGGTCCTGTTCATCGAACATGATGGGCGTGTGGGACCACTTGAGCGGCCTCCGAGAATCTGTCGTTGGCTCCACGACATTGACTTCACACACCCACTATTTAAGTTGGCGGTGGGAGGAGTGCAAAGATGCACCCCCGTAATGCATAGGGCGTCAGTAGCTTTCTGGAGTTCCCGGTTGCTAGTTTCCTCTTCATCTCCTCCATCACTCTCATCATTGCAATCCTCCTTATCACAGCCCTTGGCGAGTTTTCCTCGATTCCAAGGAGCCTTGCCGGGGTGGCTTGCTCTACCGCCTTGGCTCTTCCCGCCCGTGCCATTCTGACCTTTTTCCTTATCACAGTTCTCATACTCGGCCCTCTGCTTCTTGACGAGCTGTTCAACCTGATGACACTCCTGGAGATCGTGGCCCTTGGTCCGATGGATTTTGCAGTACGACCCATCACCTTTCCCAGCCTTCTCGGCAGCCGCGGCTTCCCGGCAACCAGCGCATGCGGCAACTTCTTTGCCATGAATCTTGATCTTGTCCTTCTTGCTGGTACTAGGCGTGCCTGATCCTTCAACAGTCATCACTGCCTTATCCTTGCGCCTCTTATTGCGCTTCTTGTTCTTCTTCTTCTGACTGGTGGCCTCGTCATTATCCTCTGAGTCGATGTCAACGTCATCCTCTTCTCTGGGGAGCCTCCTCCCCTCCTTTACTTGAGCACACTATTCCACAAGAGTGTAAAGCTCCTTCATAGTCTTGGGCAATCGAATGTTCATCTTGGAACGTATGCATCGATTGCGCACATTGGACTGGAACGCAGCTATCATAGCTGTCGGGTGGATGTCTAGAATATTTCTGTCGACTCGGCTAAACCTCTGCATGTACTTCCGCAGAGTCTCTCCATCTTTCTGCGGGTGAAGCCACAAGTCGCTGGGCCGCCCTGGTTCTTGATGGCCGTCCGTGAAGGCGCTAATGAACTCGTGGCATAGCTCAGCCCAGGTCGGAATGGAGTTCTCCGGCAGGTGCATCAGCCAAAGACCTCACATTTGGCTTGAGCGCCAAAGGAAGTAGTTGGCAAACACCTTCTCATCTCTTCCCTGGCAGCTTGAACAACGATGGTGTAGATGCTCAAGAACTCTGTCGGGTTCAGTATCCCGTCATACTTCTCTAGTATCTCTAGCTTCAAAGTGTGAGTGGATGGCCAACGGACTTGCCGCAACTCACTGGTGAAGGCAGGGCACCCAGCCTCAAAAGGCAGGTACCCGCCTTCGGCGAGTGCGGGCTCGTTGTCGTTGGGGTCATCATGCCTGTCGGACTGGCGGTGGGTGTCGCGGCGTCGCTCGATGGTGACACGTGTGCCTTACCTTTGCTTCACCTCTAGGACTCTCCGTTGGCCTTGACGCGCTTGAGGGTCGGAAGAGGCCATCGAGACATCGTCGAGTTCTTGGTCGCGCGGCTCTGGTGCTAGTTGCCGTGGAGGGGTCTGCACCATAGTGGTGGCCCCTTCCGTGCGACCAGCGGTGTGGGCCATTGTCGTTGCCTGGCGAGGTCATGGTGGACCAGCTCGCTATGATCCTCCCGCCTCAGCAAAACCAATCAGCCTCTGGATGGTGGCTCTCCACTCATCCATTTGATCGGCTGCCGGCAGGAATCGCAACCGCAGCTGGGCTTGCTTCATGGCCTCCGAAGCGGTGCTTGGCATGGATGCCGATGAAGATCATAACATCGCCCAGCTCCTGATGGTGCCGGTAGTGGTTGCGCCATGCTCTCACCGTCGTGAGCCAGTCGCCAAGCTGGCGTGGTGACGAGGTAAAGGCGCTTGTGTACCAGCGGTTCTGTTTGATGCATTGGCTGGACCAGCTTGCTTCGGGGGTGGCACATGCCCTACGGTCGCACCCGCAGCAGGGGCGGCCAGAGGATTGCAATTCGCCCTAGAGCAAGTGCCACCACTTCGTCTATGCCCTTCGACCCAGCGGAGAGGCACAGACGGGGTGATCCTCCACCCGTACCTCGTGGGGCGTGGCCACTGGGTTGTTGCTGGTGTTGTCCTTCTCTGGTGCCTCCTACTCCTATTTTCGCCACAGGGGAAGTGGTGACGATGCCGCCTGCGTAGACCACATCCCCAGGCGTCCCCGTAGCCCTCGCGGCGTCAGCGGTCGCATGCGGCGGAGTCTTCGAGGTATATGAGTGAGCTGCGGCGCCGGCCTTCTTCTTGGGAAACATGGACGATGGAGCCGTCATGAAGAAAATGACGATCAAGTTGACGCGCTGAGTACGCTTCTTGGGTTCGCGCAAGCGCTTCCCCCTACCTGTCCGCCAAGGATGTCGTGGGAAACCATGGCCACCTATGGGGCCATGAGCCCCTTGTGGTTTGGCAGGGGGGATGAGCACATTACACAAAGAGCGAAGAACGTTGCGCAGCATGGCAGAGATCACACGGGCGATTTTACCCAGGTTCAAGCCGCCGCGCGGCGTAAAACCCTACTCATGCTTTGGTGGATTTAGGTGGAAGCGCAGCGCTTCTTCCCGGTAGGGTGTCCTCGGGGCGAGAGCAGCTATGCACGTACGAGTGTACAAGGGTCTGAATCCTTTTTATGGTTAACATGGGCCTCCTTTTATAGATCAAGGGGTCACCACAATGGCAAATTAGTCACTGTGTACTAACTAGATAGCAAACAATGCTATCATACCTAACTTCGCAGACAGGCAGAGTGCATTAAATGCGCCGCTTAGTGTCACATCATGGCCTGCTCGGCAAGCCTTGCTGGGCTACTTGGCCACCTTCGCTCCTGTCTGCTGATAGGAACGTATCTATAATTTATGAAGTATTCATGCCATGTTTACAACAATTCTATATGATTTTGGTATGATTTGATTAGAACTAACCCGGACTGACGTTGTTTTCAACAGAACTACCGTGGTGTTGTTTTTCGTGCAGAAATAAAAGTTCTCGAAATGAGCTGACAATTTACACAGAATATTTTTGGAAAATATAAAAAATACTGGAACAAAAAGATATCGAGAGGCGTCCCGAGGCAACCACAAGGGTGGGGGCGCCGCCCTAGGGTGCTCCCCCTGCCTTGTCATCGCCTCGTGGGCCCCCTTCACTTGTCCCCAATGCCAACACCTCCTATAAATCCCAAAAGCCTCAGAAATAAATCTAGATCGGAAGTTCCGCTGCCGCAATCCTCTGTAGCCACGAAAAACCAATCGGGAGCCCGTTCCGGCACCCTGCCGGAGGGGGAATCCATCATCGGTGGCCATCTTCATCACCCCGGCGCTCTCCATGACGAGGAGGGAGTAGTTCACCCTCAGGGCCGAGGGTATGTACCAGTAGCTATGTGTTTGACCTCTCTCAATCTCTCTCGTGTTCTTGATTTGGCACGATCTTGATGTACTGTGAGCTTTGTTATTATAGTTGGATCATATGGTGTTTCTCCCCCTCTACCCTCTTGTGATGAATTGAGTTTTACCTCTGAGGTTTCACTATTATCGGACTGAATACAATTATGGATTTGAGAACACTTGATGTATGTATTGCGTGGGATACCGATGGTGACAATAGGGTGTTCTATTGATTCACTTGATTTATGTTTTGGCACTCAACTCGTGGATTCCTGAGGTGACATTAGGGTAATCTATGCATAGGGGTTGCACGTTTTCGTCCTTGTTTCTCCGGTAGGAATCTTGGGGCACTCTTTGGAGTTCTTTGTGTTGGATTGAATATTAAGAATCTGGAGTTGTTTGATGCATATTGTATAGTGACCTACGAATACTTGTGGTGACATTGGAGTATCTAGGTGACATTAGGGTTGATTGATGTGTGTCATATGGTGTTATTTTACTACGAACTCTAGGGTTGTTTTTGACACTTATAGGTATAGCACAATGGATTGATCGGAAAGAATAAATTTGAGGTGATTTCGTACCCTACAAGCAATTTCATCTTATGTTCTCGGCATTAGGAACTTTGGAGTGACTCTTTGTCGCACGTTGAGGGATTGCCATATGATCTAATTATGCTACCGTTGTTGAGAGAACTTGCACTAGTGAAAGTATGAACCCTAGGCCTTGTTTCTAAGCATTGCAATACCGTTTTCGCTCACTTTTGTTACTTGCTACCTTGCTGTTTTTATATTTTTTAGATTACAAAAACCTATATCTACCATCCATATTGCACTTGTATCACCATCTCTTCGCCAAACTAGTGCACCTATACAATTTACCATTCTATTGGGTGTGTTGGGGACACAAGAGACTCTTTGTTATTTGGTTGCAGGGTTGTTTGAGAGAGACCATCTTCATCCTACGCCTCCCACGGATTGATAAACCTTAGGTCATCCACTTGAGGGAAATTTGCTACTGTCCTACAAAACTCTGCACTTGGAGGCCCAACATGAGTCTACAAGAAGAAGGTTGCGTAGTAGACATCAAGCTCTTTTCTCGCGCCGTTGCCGGGGAGGTGAGTACTTTAAGGTATATCTTTAGATCTTGCAATTGAATCCTTTCGTTTCTTATTTTATCACTAATTTAGTATATAAAAGAAAGCTACAAAAAAAGCAATTGCGGTTATCTCATATGCTTCATCTTTTTAATGTCTTTCGTGAAAATGATGGAAAGGAAAACTGTGCTCAAGTGCTAGAAGAAGAGGTCAATAAATAGTTTGGCAATATTTAAATGTTGAGCATGATTGCAATGTTGTTAGTACAAACTCTTTGAATATCCATAGTACTAATGATGATTTCACTAGTCATGACAAAAATGTTTCTTATAAGCATGTCATCTTTGGTGGAGTGCATAGAGTTTGCAGTTACATACCAAAAAGGGAAGATAGATTTTGCAAGAGGCATAAGTATTTAAAAACTAAATGGTTGCAAGAGAGGCTAGATGCTTGTGCTGAAAAATTAAATTTTTCTTGCCATCCTTGTGAACTTTGCAATAAATGTGGTCATTTAAATCTCCAATGCAAATTGTTTCATGATCAAATCATGTCAAAAAATTGTGATGACTCGATTTCCCTTGCGCATCATAATGAACTTAGTTTGCTTCTTGGTTATGAAGAAATGAAACGTATAACAAAGGATATTTCAGAATATAAACTTAAGAGGTTTCTTGATTTTGATCTAGAGGAAATTTATATGTATTGTGCGGTAAATTGCATGGAGAATCCTTATATTGCCAATTACTTAAAGATAAGAAGATAAATAGAAGATGAAGAGAATACCAATGAAGGGGAAGAGGTTTCCCAATACCCTCCTATTTTTTCTTATGATGAATCAGGTAACGAGGAGGAGCTTTTTTATTCAACCAATCTCATCAATAAGGAGCTCCAAAAAGGTGATTAAACCCACACATGATGTGAAGAAGAAAAATAAAAGATGGAGAAGCAAAGGTAAAAAGGTATCCTTCCCAAATGATGTTTGTCCTATTATTGTTTTGCCTATTACTCATTGTGATGATTATGATTGGGAAAGTAATGATACTTGTTATAATCTTGAGAATCTTTTTGGCACCAAGTTCAAAAATTGTGATGATAATAATTGCTATACTATTGGTGCTATCCATACTATAATGATGAGAGTGATTATGCTTATGATATGAAAAGGCCCAAGCTTGGGGATGCTATGTCTGGTGAGAATGACATGTTTGAGAATTTGTTTGTTGCAATTAATGTTTGTCCAAGCTTGGGGATGCTATGTTTAATGAAGATGATATTTTTAGTCCCCCCAAGTTTTGATGTGCAAATTTATTATGATGATAGCATGCCTCCTACTTATGATGATTGCAATATTTATGAAAGTGGGCTTGGAAGAGTATCAACTTTAGATAATAATTATCCCACTATTTTGGAGGGTGTTCAATTTTATTACAATGATAAAAGTGGATTTGGAGAGGTCATGACTTTATTTAGTAATGATTCCACTATCTTGGAAGAGGTTACAATTGATTATGATGAGAACAAAGTTGCTACTCCCTCCGTTCAGAATTACTTGTCGCGAAAATGAATGTGTCTAGACGTATTTTAGTTCTAGATACATCCATTTCCGAGACAAGTAATTCCGAACGGAGGAAGTACTTATAATGATTATTGTGATGAAACTTATGTTATAAAAAGTAATGATGATTATATTTATAAAGTTTGTTATAATTATGATTACTCTTTTTCTGAACATTATTCTTGTAATGTGGAAACAATTTATAGTATTTGAGTTTCTTATGATACTCCCACTATTCTGAATGAGAAGAGTTTTGCTTATGTGGAGAGTAGAAAAATTTCTATGCTTGTGCATCATCAAAAGAATGGTTTGTGTGATAGTTATATTGTTGAATTCTTTCATGATGCTACTGAAAATTATTATGAGGGAGGAATATTTTCTTGTAGGAATTTCAATAATATCAAGTTTCCTCTCTTTATGTTGAAAATCTTGAAGTTTTGCTTGTTTTGCCTTCCAATGCTAGTTGATTCTTGTTCCTGTAAATTGTTTGGTCACAAAATCCCTATGCATAGGAAGTGGGTTAGACTTAAATTTGCTAGTCATATGCTTCATGATGCTCTCTTTGTGTTTCAATTCTTATCTTTTATGTGAGCATCATTGAAATTAGCATGCCTAGCTAGAAAAGCATTAAATAAAAACGCTTGTTGGGAGACAACCCAGTATTTATACTTATCGCTTTTGTGTGTTCACATGATTAAGCTACTGCAGTAATCATGTTTTATAGCTTTTGTTTCAATAAAGTGCCAAGTAAAGCCTTTGGGATAGTGTGGATGATAGTTGACTTGATTTTGTGCAAAAGCGGAAACTTTTGCGCTTAGTCCAGGAATTATGAAAATTCACTGGAACGTGCTTTTGATCTGAATTTTTACACAAGATTTTTATATAAATTGCCTAGATTGTCCTAAATTTTCAGAATTTTTGAGTTACAGAAGTATGGAAAGTTTGCAGATTACTAAAGACTATTTTGTTTTTGACAGATTCTGTTTTCTATGTGTTGTTTGCTTATTTTGATGAATCTATGAGTAGTATCGGAGGGTATGAACCATGGAGAAGTTGGAATATAGTAGATATAACATCAATATGAATTTAGAATGAGTTCACAACAGTACCTAAGTGGTGATTTGCTTTCTTATACTAACGGAGCTTACGAGTTTTCTGTTGAGTTTTGTGTTGTGAAGTTTTCAAGTTTTGGGTAAAGATTCGATGGACTATGGAATATGGAATGGAAAGAGCCTAAGCTTAGGGATGCCCAAGGCACCCTGTTGACGCTGCAACGTGTCACACGAACACTTCGATGTGTACCCGCGGCGCCGAGGGAGATGCTCCGCAACTCACACCGCGGGAGGCCGACTTCCAGCGCGATACGCAAGACAACAAGCCGGCGCTTTTGGGACCCGAAACCCCACACGCCCGGGAGGGACCCCGTCTGGGCGCGTGGCGGCTATGGGCTGCCCTAGGCCGACCTGATCGCCCCTAGGGCCTCGAGGTTCGCCGCCCTGCAATGAAGAAGAACGAATGAAGAACGAGGAAGAAGAAGAACTAGGGTTAAGGAGAAAACATAAAAGATAAAAAGTGGTAGATTGATTGATCGATTGTGTGTTGTTCAATCGGCCATCACCCATCAAATATATAAGAGGCGGCTGGACTTCCCGTGCAAGGAAAAGGCTTGGATTCACGTCCAAAACCCTAGTCAAATTCGGATTGGTTTTGTCCGAACTTTCCAAAACTGTTCGGTTTAAACTGGTTGTACCTTGCGGGTAACTTTTGAGGTGGTAAACAACCTCGGATGGAAACGAGCCCAAAAGCAATCTTGACCGTTTCGACGAGAAAAGAACAACTTTTATGTTGAACGTTTTTTTATTAGAGTTCATCTTGAGGGTCAAATCGCTCGTGCAACACAGGCTGTTATTCGCGCTACTCATCAGACAGGGTGTCTGGTGGGGCGCGCCACTTTTGGCTCGTGATAGTGCTGTATTCGGATGGCTCTAACTTTTGCATACAAACTCGGATTGGAACGATTCTTATATCAAAATTGATCGTTTCGACGAGACGAAGACAATCCATGTAGATCATTTTTCCATACGAGGCAGTCTTGGGGGCGTAATGTGCCGAATAGTGTTTTGAATACAAAATCTCAGTATTTCGAACACAACTTCGGCCTTCGAGATGAGATCAGATGGCGATGGCCCAAACTTAAAAGATGTTCGTATCGACAATACGAAACTTTTTCATGTAGAACACTTCTCCATTTGAGGCCATTTTAAATAAGTTCTTAACTGTGCCAAAATCTGGTGTCAACACATGCCCCCCTGTTTTTCGGCAAAGCCTGTGTGCCGAAAAATAACTTGCACATAGCTTGCTCTAAGGACGATGTCAACACTCCATCGGCCATTTTGGCATAACGATAAGTTTATATCAGCCATTGCTTGTGTGAATATTTTGACGCAAGCATGGGTGAAACTTTCTCAACTTCCTTAACAATCCGATGATAAAGTCCCATAGATATGTATCTCAAGGTCATCCTTGGAACCATATTATTCACACTTTTGCTAGGATTTTGCTGATAATCAATAATAAACTTTCTCCAATCCTTATTTTTGCCTGTATAAGAAAAATTCATTAGTGGCCGAAGCGGTGGACTTCGGTTCGGCCTTACCTATTCTGACGAGACTAAGCATCGGCTATTGATAGAAATGCAACACACCATGATTAACATAGTAGCCGGATGCTTGCTGTGCCAACTCTTTCAAATTGTCATGTCTAGAAATATGAACAATTTTATAGCAACCCAAGGTAATTTTGCATCTAGACATACCTTTAGATAAACTAGAAGTGACTCGTCAAAACATTGATAACCCTTGGATATTTGTTGCACTACTTATAACGAATCACTGAAAGCCTCAATCAGATAGCACCTATAGCAACTAAAGCTCCAAACCGAATAAATTTCATATTCGGCTTTGATTATTGTGTAAAAATATTTTAAGTGGCATAAGGCTTGTTTTGGTCTCCAATTGAACTAATGACGATGTTAGGATGCTACACCGGCCATGCTTTGACATATTCTTAGGGCAATAGATAAATATCAGCCATTAACATGAGGTCCATGTAGAATTCACCCACCAAAGTATGTATAGCCGAAATAAACAAATAAAATAGGAATAAAATATTTCGGCCCCTTTGTATTAGCAACAATGTAACTAACCAAATGTATGGTAATTTGGTAATACTCTCTCATGCTATAGAAAATTATGTTGCATCCATGGATCAAAATAAATCAATGGAGAGTAATTGATCATACCTAGGGATGAATTCCATGGCAAAGGCATCAACGACATGGTTTAAGAAAATGGATGATGTGCTAACCGAAGATTTTGATGTTGTGATGCACCTTGACTTAATTGTTTGTTGCTTTCATTATTTTCCTTCTTCACTTTTATTGTACTTGTTGCAACAGAAGCATGCACATCATTTTTGTGTTGATTGATCTTCTTGGGAACCCATGCCATGTTCTTCTTTTTCAGCTCTTGTGCACTAAGATTTTGTAATTTTCTCTTTTGCCAATATGATAAACCGAGTGGGCATCTCGGCTGTGATTTTGTTTCAACCAATGGCAACTCTTTTGGGGCCTTGTGCACCCTCAACTTCTTTTCTTCAGATTTGGCACTCTGATTTTTATCAGTTGATTGCTTCACTTCTTTGCCTTTTGTAGCCAATGTCAACACTTTAATTGGCTCTTTGTTATTTGGGATCAAATCTGAAGCAGCACACTTACGACCATTTCTTTTCACGCGGTAAACTTGCTTTACCACCTCTTTCTTCTTTCTTGAGCTCTGGACCGATTCCTTATGATTGAAACGGTCTTTGATGTGTGATTGTTCAAATGTTGATCTCCTTGGAGCTGCATAGTATTGGTGAGATGGTCTAGAATAAGATGGAGAATGTACCCTTGTATCATACCTGTCCCATGATGAATATGTATCTATATGAGCATAGGGAGGTATCGACGGCATTGGCATCGGCGGCCCAAAATAAGGATATGAATATGTTGCATTAAAATTATCACTTTGCCAATACCAATCCTCATATTTGCGCCTTGGGGGTGATCTTGGTTTCTTTGCATGATTTGGCCGATAAGCATTCTTCTCTTCACTCTTCTTTTGATATTTATCCAATAGTTCAGCAAAGGTGATTTTTGATCTCTTACACTTGCGCTTATTCCGGCCTTTGTTTTCTTTTGGTTTGCTTTCATCGATCATTAGATTTGCTTGCTACCCTCCAGTCCTTGGCGTCTCCATTGTAGCTTCGATGGAACTCCCACCCTCAAGATTATGCTCGTTATGCTCTTCAACAACTTCTTTACTTGAAAGCTTGATCCCATTACCTGCAGCTTTTACATTCTTTTTAAATGGATCGGCTTGAAGCAGCCGATGTAAAAACTTTTTGCCATCGGGACCAATCGGAATAGACTGGTCATATCTTGGTGTTTCAACAAACTTCAATCGTCCTTTTTCAATGGCCGATTTAACTATTTGACAAAACATGTTTTAATCCTCAAAATTATGCTTGGACGAATCATGCAACTTACAATACACTCGTCCCTGGATTGATGGTTAACATGGTGATCAAGAATTGTAATGTAATTATTTTTCAGCAACAAATCAAATATTTTATCACACATGCTTGAATTGAAAGTATACTTCTTGTTTCCTAGTCGATCTTGCTGTTTGAATGGCTTTGGAGATAAGCAAACGAATGGTTCAGATTTGGAATCTCCCCATTCGGCTATGCATTGTGCTTTCCACTCTATCTCCGATGTCTTTGGATATGATATTATATTAGCATCAGTTTTCTCAATAGAATTTAACCTTGGCTTTAAATTTCTGAAACGAAGATATTTAGAACATATATGTCTCAGTTGAGACCAAGTGTAAGCCAAGTAAGAAATAAGCAAAGCTACCCAACTAGATATGAACTTTAGAGAAAGCAACGGGAAAAGCTTTGGCTGTAACAATAAGTCATTATCGGTCTTTATAAATGGTGCAATGGGTTGACCGATATGTTCCATAACAATTTTACTGCTAACAAGTAAATTACCCTTCCTCATTGGTCTTTCAAAATTACATATGATAATATTTCTTATAGATGCATCAATAATGAAGTTGCGACCAAATCTGAAAATAGGTAAATTACTCGCTATGCATACCTCTTCAAATATGTTGGGAGAGCATGATAGTGGTGCCATTTGAAGAACATCTTGCTCCGTTTTTGGATGGCTCCCCAACACCTTGTCATCATCTTTTTCTTGAATCCGTGCATCATTGCTTTGAAGAATTTTGTCGGCCGAACTTTGATCGGCTACTTGTTCTTTTCCTTGAAGCTTGTCAATTTCTACGGCACAGAACTCATAGGGCAGGAAGTAGGTTCCATTAACTTCAGAAAAATCAAGCACCGTTGTTTTCCTATGCTTGCCATGCCCTTTCTCAATAATGCTTGCCTCATTGGATTTGATGGATTCACAATATATACTACTTGATTCGCCTTTTTCAACCGAAGCACTTTCATGTTCCGAATCATCCTTCTTTTCATTGATAGTACCAATTGGCAATGCTTCTTTTATCTGAACCAATTCTTTTTCTATTTGTTTCTGACGGCGAGTGGCAAAATTAGCTTTAAGCTTTTTCTCAATTTCAGCCCACTCCGGATATGATTGCCCCCCAATGCTTTTAGATTTTTTTGGCAATGACACACGGGTGTTGCCGAAATTTTGCAATTGTGTAGGGGGTGTATAATATGATGTAGTACTAGGTGAAGGCATATGCAGTGTTGTAAGACCATACTTTTGCTCGCCAATTTTATCAATTGGCAAAGATTCATCTTCTTGCAAAACTCTAGCTTTTATTGCGGCATAATCAGGAAATAGCCCCTTTTCATGTTGTTCAAGGCAAAGAGCACTAATTCTCTTATTTTGGGCTAAACTCTTCGATGCAGCCACCACTACCTCATCTTCTACAATGTTGGGCACAACCGCTCCTGTAAAATTTACATTCATTCGGCTATAACCAGGAAGGTGTGAAGCCGAACTATGAGCATCTACAGTTGTGTATGGTGCCGAAGAATTACTAACAAGAGGTGTAGCATATGACGGTTGAGAGTAACTGGCCAAATAGCCATTGGTAGCATGGCCAATTCTCTCATTCATCGGCATGGTTGGATTACTATATTGCACATTAGCTGCCGATGAATAAAAGGGTGAAACACTTTCTTGTATGGCATTGGAAATTCTAACTTGGGGTGTTTCAAATTGATTAATCGAACTCATCATGTTGCTCATCGGCATATGAATTTGTGGGGTTGCCGATGCATGGGAGTTGGGATACATATGTTGCATGTTGCTAAATTTATAAGAATTTGAAACATGAAGATTGTTTTGCATCGGGGCTTGCACATAATTAGATGCATTATTGATAAAACTAGGGCTAGCCGATACATTATGCTCAATAGGTGATCCAGCAACAACATATGGATTATTCGCATCTACAAAGGGGAATTGTGTATTCATATTATCTTTGTAGATTGCAGCAACTTGATGACGATCTCTTCGTAGCAAGAACGGGCTGGAGACCGTTCAAAGCTTCGTCCCCAGCGGAGTCGCCAAAAAGTGTGTTGACGCTGGAACGCGTCACACGAACACGTCGATGTGTACCCGCGGCACCGAGGGAGATGCTCCGCAACTCACACCGCGGGAGGCCGACTTACTGCCGCGATCATAAGACAACAAGCCGGCGCTTTTGGGACCCGAAACCCCACACGCCCGGGAGGGACCCCGTCTGGGCGCGTGGCGGCTATGGGCTGCCCTAGGTCGACCTGATCGTCCCTAGGGCCTCGAGGTTCGCCATTCACGTCAAATACCCTAGTCAAATTCGGATTGGTTTTGTCCGAACTTTCCAAAACTGTTCGGTTAAAACTGGCTGCATCTCGCGGGTAACTTTTGAGGTGGTAAACGACCTCAGATGGAAACGAGCCCAAGAGCAATCTTGACCATTTCGACGAGGCGAACAACTTTTATGTTGAACGTTTTTTATTAGAGTTCATTTTGAAGGTCAAATTGCTCGTGCAACACAGGCTGTTATTCGCGCTACCCATCAGACAGGGTGTCTGGTGGGGCGCGCCACTTTTGGCTCGTGATAGTGCTGTATTTGGATGGCTCTAATTTTTGCATACGAACTCGGATTGGAACGATTCTTATATCAAAATCGATCGTTTCGACGACACGAAGACAATCCATTTAGATCATTTTTCCATACGAGGCAGTCTTGGGGGCGTAATGTGCCGAATAGTGTTCTGAATACAAAATCTCAGTATTTCGAACACAACTTCGGCCTTCGAGATGAGATCAGATGGCGATGGCCCAAACTTCAAAGATGTTCGTATCGACAATACGAAACTTTTTCATATAGAATACTTCTCCATTTGAGGCCATTTTAAATAAGTTCTTGACTGTGCCAAAATCTGGTGTCAACACACCCCAAGGTAATATTCAAGGACAACCAAGAGCATAATCTTGGGGATGCACCGGATGGCATCCCCTCTTTCATCTTCGTTCATCGGTAACTTTATTTGGAGCTATATTTTTATTCACCACATGATATGGGTTTTGCTTGGAGTGTCATTTTATTTTATTACGATTTTCTTAATGTTTAAATAAAATATTAAGATCTAAAATACTTAAATGAGAGAGAGTCCTCACATAGCTAAATAATTATTTTACTACTCATTGATCTTCACTTATATATTTTTGTATTAGTTTTTCATTTACTCTCGTGCTTCACTTATATCCTATGAGTAAATGGTTGAATGAATTGAATATCTTAAATCTGAATTTATATATGTTTCATATGCTTATACCATGGGGAGTAATGACTTCGCATATAAGAAGTAGAGGTGGTAAATTTATTGAAAGTTAGCAAACATAGTATTGGTCACTTGAGCAATTCATGAAAGAATATTGAAGGAAGAGAGATTTCACATATAAATATACTATCTTGGACATCTTCTATGATTGTGATCCCCATTAATTATTTTCAAACTTGATCAAATTAGTTGAAGTTGGACAAGGAAGACAACTTAATGATTTATGGTTGCGTATATTTGTATGGAAGTTATATTGTTATGGATCCTCCAACATGTGTGGTGCTTGCGAATCTTTTGCTAGCAAAAATTTCTGTACTAAGTAGAGACACTACTTGTGCATCCAAAAACCCATGAACCAAGTTTATTCCATGAGTGTCCACCGTATCTACCTATATGAGGTATTTACCTGCCGTACCAAGTAATTTGCATGTGCCAAACTCTAAACCTTCAAATAATAATCTGTTTTGTATGCCTGAATCGCTCGTGTAGTGACTAGGGGCTGTCAGCATCTTCCATGCTAGGTGGATTATTCTCACGATGAGTGGATTCCGCTAATCATTCACGAGAAAATGGTTGGTAACCGGGATGCCCAGATCCATGCTCAAATCAAATCAAATAATTGCAAACAAAACTCCCCAGGATTGTTGATAGTTGGACGGTACCCGTTGTTTTGGACCAGCCGTGGAATGTGCTTGTTGGTGGTGTGGGAGTAAAATCTTTACCATTATGTTTGGGAACCTCCTATAATGTATCTAGCATGGAAGATAGTGAGAACTCTTGGTTGTTATGTTGACAATGAAAGCATACCTCTCAAATTATTTTCATCTCTGTTTTAAAAGCTTCAAGCTCTGGCACCTCTACAAATCCCTGCTTCCCTCTATGAAGGGCCTATCTTTTACTTTTATGCAAGAGTCAGTAGTATTCCTTGTCATTCCAACCTACTCTTTAGTTGGCAAGCATCATGTGACGGGGAAAGATCTAAGCATATATATGGTCATTCAAATATATTTGATCATGAATTATTATTGTTGACAATTATCTATACGATAAATAAGTTGGGAGGCGAAACATTAAGCCCCTATCTTTCTCTGTGTTCAATGGATGCTATTTTTTCTAAAAATATGCTTTGAGTGGTAGAGAACATGGAAGACTATATGATAGTTGAGTATGTGGGATTTGCTAAATCAAAGCTCTTACATAGACCCTTCCTGAAAATAAGATGAATTGCAATTGTTTGATGACTCAGAACATAGTTTGTTATTTTTCAAGAAAGTTTATGGTTTGTGCTATAACATGTGAATAGCTTGTTACTTGATCATGAGAAGCTTTATGATATGAGCTACTGTTATGATATATAATGATGCTAGAAAAAGTGATTGAAATTATCATTGATCGAACTTGTGCACTTGCTAGCATTCACACTTCATAAATTATTTATTTTATCATTTACCTACTCGAGGACGAGCATGAATTAAGCTTGGGGATGCTGATACATCTCAAACGTATCTATACTTTATGAAGTATTCATGCCATGTTTACAACAATTCTATACGATTTTGGTGTGATTTGATTAGAACTAACCCGGAATGACGCTGTTTTCAGCAGAACTACCATGGTGTCGTTTTTTGTGCAGAAATAGAAGTTGTCGAAATGAGCTGAAAATTTATGGAGAATATTTTTGGAAAATATAAAAAAATACTAGAACGAAAAGATATCGGAGAGGAGTCCCGAGGCAACCACAAGGGTGGGGGGGCGCCCCCCTGCCGTGTCATCGCCTCGTGGGCCCCCTTGACTTGTCCTCGATGCCAACACCTCCTATAAATGCCAGAAACCTTAGAAATAACCTAGACCCATAGTTCCGTCGCTGCAAGCCTCTGTATCCATGAAAAATCAATCGGGAGCCCGTTCTGGCACCCTGCCGGAGGGGGAATCCATCACAGGTGGCCATCTTCATCATCACGACGCTCTCCATGACGAGGAGGGAGTAGTTCACCCTCGGGGCTGAGGGTATGTACCAGCAGCTATGTGTTTAACCTCTCTCTCTCTCTCTCGTGTTCTTGATTTGCCATGATCTTGATGTACCGCGATCTTTGTTATTATAGTTGGATCATATGGTGTTTCTCCCCCTCTACCCTCTTGTGATGAATTGAGTTTTACCTTTGAGGTTTCACTATTATCGGATTGAATACTATTATGGATTTGAGAACACTTGATGTATGTCTTGCGTGGGATACCCGTGGTGACAATGGGGTGCTCTATTGTTTCACTTGATGTATATTTTGGAACCCAACTCGCGGATTCCCGAGGTGACATTGGGGTAATCTATGCATAGGGGTTGATGCATGTTTTCGTCCTTGTTTCTCCGGTAGGAATCTTGGGCACTCTTTGAAGTTCTTTGTGTTGGATTGAATATTATGAATCTGAAGTTGTATGATACATATTGTATAATTGACCCACGGATACTTGTGGTGACATTGGAGAATCTAGGTGACATTAGGGTTGATTGATGTGTGTCATATGGTGTTATTTTACTACGAACTCTAGGGCTGTTTGTGACACTTATAGGAATATGTCAATGGATTGATCGGAAAGAATAACTTTGAGGTTGTTTCATACCCTACAAGCAATTTTATCTTATGTTTTCTGTGTTAGGAACTTTGGAGTGACTCTTTGTCTCACATTGAGGGATTGCCATATGATCTAAATATGTTATCATTGTTGAGAGAACTTGCACTAGTGAAAGTATGAACCCTAGGCCTTGTTTCTAAGCATTGCAATACCGTTTTTGCTCACTTTTGTTACTTGCTACCTTGCTGTGTTTATATTTTCAGATTACAAAAACCTATATCTACCATCCATATTGCACTTGTATCACCACCTCTTCGCCGAACTAGTGCACCTATACAATTTACCATTGTATTGGGTGTGTTGGGGACACAAGAAACTCTTTGTTATTTTGTTGCAGGGTTGTTTGAGAGAGACCATCTTCATCCTACGCCTCCCATGGAATGATAAACCTTAGGTCATCCACTTGAGGGAAATTTGCTAATGTCCTACAAAACTCTGCGCTTGGAGGCCCAACACGAGTCTACAAGAAGAAGGTTGCATAGTAGACATCATCTGCATGACACGTCTGTCATTTGGAGGTGATTTCCATAGGAAGTGGCTGCCATGTGGCAAGAAACATCCACTTAGTCACTTGCGGGCTTGAAACCACACCGATCGATGACTTGCATCGCTCTGAGGTGGAGCGGTGAAGCCTTGGCGGGGTGGTTTGCCTTTGTAGGGACCCGGCAGGCTTGCCGGGACAGCCTTGAGGCTTGCTTACGGGGCAACCTTGACCTCGCTAGGCTCGCCTGCCCGGCAAGGGAGGTTATCCCTACATGGTGTCTTGCTTCCTTTGGCCTGACTTGGTCTTCTTGATCTGCACTTTGATCCTTCAAAGAGCTGATCTCTTGTGCTTGGCCTTGTCTTGGATGTTGCAATCTTGGTCTCGGGCCTATGCATGGTCTAGGAAATAGACCCTGATTTTGTTGCACCGACACGATGGCTGGTCCATCAAGCATGATTCAGATTAGAGTTGCATGTGCAAATCATGGAATACAGTTGATCCATACGAACTGTTTGCGATGAGCCAAAAGAACACGAAAGATTACTCAGGACAAGATGTGTGCGATAAACGGCTTACAGGTCACTCTGATGAACTGTTTGTGATGATCCAGAAGAACACAAACGATTCAGATTAACAAGATGTGTGTGATATCCAACAAAAAGATCGGTCATTAGAATTGTGTGGGATGATCGACAATAATACAGATGATTCTTGCTAATAAGTTGTGTGTGTTGTTGGCAAAATCTTGCTGGTAAAAAATGTCAATCATTGATGAAATCTTTACTGCTGAGTTCCGTAGTTTAATCCATATGAGATGTGATTTGCTATGTCCGCACAATATCTATACTATGTTTACAGAACAACAACATGATTGCATAACCGAAATAAACATCCAATTACATATTTGCACACACCTCAACAAACAATTACATGCATAGCAAATTCGTATACATGATCATCAAATCATCTACTTCTTGTGATGCTTGACACCACTGCTCTGCTTGTGGCTCGATCTCTTGCCTGGGGCAGGACGAAGGCACTTCCTCATGTCAATGATCCACATGTACATCTCATAGTTTGTGTATGCGTCCTTGGTTGTGTACTTGATGTGTTCTTCATCCAGTCTCTGCACTTAGACACTGTGCCAGGCAGTCTTGTTCTTCTTGCACTCATCCTTCATGTTCCTATAATAAGGGTCGATGATGGTCGCGGCGAGGTCAACCAGGGAGTCCTTCTTCTCCATGCTACCCGAGACCCTGTACTAGCCTTGAATGTTGACAAGCTTCTAGCAGGCCAAGCCCAAAGTCTCGAGCATCTTTAGATCGTTGATGGTGACCACCATATCAAACCTATAGTCGAGGCTGTTGACAAACCTGGTGAAGCACTCACAAGGACTTGTGGCCAGGCAGTAGTGGTAGACGAGGACGTGATGGAGCACACACAACTGGATGACGACAACCTTCTAATCATACCCGACATGACCACCAGTGTACTCGAGGTCGAAGTCGACCACTTGGTACTTGTCCTCAGCAAGCAATTGCTCCATGGTGTTGACGAAGCAGCGAAAAAGCGGTCGATGCAGCCAATTTTCAGGCAGAGGGCGGCGTGGGGCAACGGAACCGGCGACGGCGAGGTGGGTCTGAAAGTGCAACTAATCCTCGGGTGGTTTTGGTAATTCGTAACAACATATATCTCATTGAACTAATATCCATTCAGGTTAAATATTATAGGATGTTCAATGATTGGCATCGCAAGGACTAGTGATTGTGGACCCCTCGAAATGCTAAGGCCATGGATTGACACAAGCTCAAGACTCTAATTTTTTTGTTAAGTGATCCAAGGTAACATTGAGTCCATAGGAAAGCCAATACTATTAAATGGGGATGAGGTTTTGATTATGATCTATTTGCTCAAGTGCTTAGTGATATTGCTCCAAAACCCTCAACCACTTTCTTTATCCAAATATGTCAAAAACCCTTCATTCCAACTCAGCCCCACTGAATTTTCCCTTTCCGGACCCACCGAGTTCATATGGACACTAACACAACCAAACCCTAACAAATCGAATCCACGGATATGGTTCTCGGTCCCACCGGGATGGCTTGCCAAACCTTCTGTAACCGGCTGCAATTATTTTTGTCCCACCGAGTTTTGCAATCGGTCCCACCGAGACTGCGTGCCAACCTTTCTGTTGCCTTATTGCTTCACTTCGGTCCTACCGAGTTGATGCAATTGTTGCCACCAAAACGAGGTTTGCCTTAACCATTCCACATCGCTTCATCCGAGTTGTTTCCTGTCGGTTGCTACTTCTTGAGCTTGTGTTGATTTTTCTCTTGAAGACGAAAGGGTGATGCACCAAAGTAGAGATAAGTATTTCCCTCAGTTAAGAACCAAGGTATCAATCCAGTAGGAGGCACAAGCAAGTCTCCAATATATGCACCTGCACAAAGTAACACACACTTACACTCAACGCGAAAAAGGGGTTGTCAATCCCGTCGAGCTCACTTGCAAGAGTGAGATCTAATAGAGATAGGTATAAAAGATAAATAAAAGTAAATAAACTCAGTGAGGTATTTTTGTGTTTTTTGGTATTATAAATCTGAAAATATATGATGGAAAATAGACCCAGGGGCCATAGGTTTCATTAGACGCTTCTATACTGAATAAAGCATATGGTGGGTGAACAAATTACTGTTGAGCAATTGATACAAAAGTGCATAGTTATGATGATTCTAAGGCAATGATCATGAATATAGGCATCACGTCTGTCACAAGTAGACCGAAATGATTCTACATCTACTACTATTACTCCACACATCGACCGCACCTAGAGTATTAAGTTCAGAAGAACAGCGTAACACATTAAGCAAGATGACATGATGTAGAGGGATAAACTCAAGCAATATGACGTAAACCCCATCTTTTTATCCTTAATGGCAACAGTACAATACATGCCATGCTACCCCTACTATGTCACTGGGTGAGGACACCACAAGATTGAACCAATCACAAAGCACCTATCCCGTTGCAAGAAAAACAATCTAGTTGGCCAAACCAAATTGATAGATTGGAGAGAAATACAAAGCTATCAAATCATGCATATGATAATTTAAAGGAGAATCAAATAATATTCATAGATAATCTGATCATAAATCCCCAATTCATCGGATCTCAACAAACACACCGCAAAACAAGATTACATCGAATAGAACTCCAAGAACATCGAGGAGAACTTTGTATTGAAGATCAAAGAGAGAGAGAGAATAAGTTGTCTAGCTACTAGCTATGGACCCGTAGGTCTATGGTAAACTACTCACACATCATCGGTAGGGCAGCAAGGTTGAGGTAGGGCCCCTCCGTGATCAAATCCCCCTCCGGTAGATCACCGAAAAAGGCCCCAAGATGGGATCTCACGGGAACAGAGGCTTGCGGCGGCGAAAAAGTATTTTTGTGGACGCTTCTGATGTTGGGGAATATTTGAGAATATATAGAGGTTGAACTAGGGTTAGAGGACCCTTGAGGGGCCCACAAGCCTAGGGGTGCCCCCCCTGGGGCGCGCCCTAGAGGCTTGTGGCCTCCTTGGGACTCTTCTGGCCCTCTCTCCAAGTCACGTAGGTGTCTTCTGGTCCAAAAAAATCATCTTAAAGTGTTATTTCGTTTGGACTCCGTTTGATATTCCTTTCTGAAAAAGTCAAAAACAAGGAATTGCAGCAACTGGCACTGGGCACTTTGTTAATAGGTTAGTCCCAAAAATGATATAAAATAGTACCAAAATACATATAAAACATCCAAGATAGATACTATAATAGCATGGAACAATCAAAAATTAGAGATACGTTGGAGACGTCTCAAGCATCAACAAGCTTAATTCTTGCTCGTCCTCGAGTAGGTAAATGATAAAAACAGAATTTTTGATGTGAAATGCTACCTAACATGTTTATCAATATAATTTTATTTATTATGGAATGAATGTTCAGATCCATAAGATTTAAAACAAAATTTTAATATTGACATAAAAACAATAATACTTCAAGCATACTAATAAAGTAATCATGTCTTCTCAAAATAACATGGCCAAAGAAAGTTGTCCCTACAATATCATATAGTTTGGCTATGCTCCATCTTCATCACAAACAATATTTAATCATGCAGAACCCCGATGCTAGTCAAGCAATTGTTTCATACTTTTAGTGATCTCAAACTTTTTCAACTTTCACGCAAGACATGAGCGTGAGCCATGGATATAACACTATAGGTGGAATAGAATATGGTGGTTGTGGAGAAGATAAAAAGAAGGAGAAAGTCTCACATCAACTAGGCAAATTAATGGGCTATGAATATGTCCATCAATCAATGTCGATGCAAGTGAGTAGGGATTGCCATGAAACGGATGCACTAGAGCTATAAGTGTATGAAAGCTCAAAAAGAAACTAAGTGGGTGTGCATCCAACTTTCTTGGTCATGAAGATCTAAGGCAATTTGAGGAAGCCCATCATTGGAATATACAAGCCAAGTTCTATAATGAAAAATTACCACTAGTATATGAAAGTGATAAAATAGGAGACTCTCTATCATGAAGATCATGGTGCTACTTTGAAGCACAAGTGTTGAAAAGGATAGTAACATTGTCCCTTCTCTCATTTTTTTGGGCTTATTTGGCCTCCTTTTTTATTTGGGCTTCTTTGGGCTCTTTTTTTGTTTGGGCTTCTTTGTCCTCTTTTAATTTTTTTATAAAGTCCGGAGACTCATCCCAACTTGTGAGGGAATAATAGCTTCCATCATCCTTTCCTCACATGGGAAAATGTTATAATAATGATGACATCACACTTTTATTTACTTACAACTCAAGAATTACAACTCGATGCTAGAACAAAGATATGACTCCATATGAATGCCTCATGCATATGAGAACAATATGACAATGACAGTATGTTTTATAATGAATGGAACGGTGGAAGTTGCATGGCAATATATCTCGGAATGGATATGGAAATGCCATAATAGGTAGGTATGGTGGCTGTTTTGAGGAAGGGTATATGGTGGGTGTAATGCACCGGCGAAAGTTGTGTGATACTAGAGAGGCTAGCAATGGTGGAAGGGTGAGAGTGTGTATAATACATGGACTCAACATTAGTCATAAAGAACTCACATACTTATTGGAAAAGTTTATTAGCCATCTAAACAAAGTACTAATACACATGCTCCTATGGGAGAGGTTGGTAGGAGTTAACCATCTCACGCTCCCGACCTCCACACAAAGGATGACAATCAAAAAATAAATCATGCTCCGACTTCATCACATAACGGGTTACCATACGTGCATGCTACGGGAATCACAAACTTTAACAAAAGTATTTTTACCAATCCACAATTACTCACTAGCATGACCCTAATATCACCATATTTATATCTCAAAACAAATGCAAGGAATCAAACTTCTCATATTATTCAATGCTCTTTATACGAAAGTTTTTATTATATCCCTCTTGGATACCCATCATATTAGGACTAAATTAATAACCTAAGCAAATTACCATGTTGTTTAAGACTCTCAAAATAATATAAGTGAATAATGATAGTTCAACAATTTCTATAAAATAAAACCACCGATGTGCTCTAAAAAGATATAAGGAAGCACTATAGCAAACTGCCTAGCTCAAAAGATATAAGTGAAGCACATAGAGTATTCTAATAAATTCACGATTAATCTATGTCCTCTCAAAAGGTGTGTACAGAAATGATGATTGTGGAAAACTAAAAAGCAAAGACTCATATCATACAAGACGCTCGAAAGAAAACACAGATCATGTGGTGAATAAAAATATAGCCTCAAGAAAATTTACCGATGGATTGAAGACGAAAGAGGGGATGCCATCTGGGGCATCCCCAAGCTTAGATGCTTGGTTGTCCTTGAATATTACCTTGGGGTGCCTTGTGAATCCCCAAGTTTAGGCTCTTGCCACTCATTATTCCATGGTCCATCAAATGTTTACCCAAAACTTGAAAACTTCACAACACAAAACTCAACAGAAAACTCATAAGATCCATTAGTATAATAAAGCAAACCACCACTTTTAGGTACTACTGTGAACTTACTATAAATTTATAATGGTGTTATATCTACTGTATTCCAACTTCTCCATGATTCATACCCCCCGATACTACCCATAGATTCATCAAAATAAGCAAAGAACAGAAAAAAAACAGAATCTGTCTAAAACAGAACACTCTATAGCAATCTGAAAACTTCGTATACCTCTGTAACTCCAAAAATTTTGAAAAATTAGGAAAATCTAGGAAACTTGTATATAAATCTTTTCTAAAATTTCTTATCAAAAGCAATCTTTTGTGATTTTTTCAAAATTATGGCAACGAGCGCAATTTTTTTTGTTTTTCAGCAAGATCAATTCAACTATCACCATAGACCATCCCAAAGGTCTTACTTGCCTCAAACACTAATTTAAACATAAAAACACATCTAACCAGAGTCTAGATGATAAAATTATTTCAAAACAGAAGCAAAAAGGTAAAAATAAAAATAAAATTGGGTTGCCTCCCAACAAGCGCTATTGTTTAACGTCCCTAGCTAGGCATATTGCAATAGATCTAGGTATTGTCGTCTTTGGTATTTAATCCATAAATATCCCTCATAACAATTCATATGGCAACTTCATTTTATTTCTTGGAAAGTGTTCCATGCCCTTCCTTAATGGAAATTTAAATCTAATGTTTACTTCTTTCATATCAATAATTGCACCAACCGTTTTAAGGAAAGGTCTACAAAGAATAATAGGACATGTAGGATTGCAGTCTATATCAAGAACAATGAAATCTATGGGCACATAATTCCTATTTGCAACAATAAGAACATCATTAATCGTTCCCATAGGTTTCTCAATAGTGGAATCCGCTAGATGCAAATTCAAAGAACAATCATCAAATTTGTGGAAACCGAGCACATCACATAAAGTTTTTGGAATAGTGGAAACACTAGCACCCAAATCACACAAAGCATTACACTCGTAATATTTAATCTTAATTTTTATAGTAGGTTCCCACTCATCATAAAGCTTTCTAGGGATAGAAATTTCCAGTTCAAGTTTTTCTTCAAACTATTTCATCATAGCATCAACGATATGTTTAGTAAAAGCTTTATTTTGATTATAAGCATGAGATGAATTAAGCATGGATAGCAACAAGGAAATACAATCTAACAAACAACAATTTTCATAATTAAAGTCCTTGAAATCCAAAAGAGTGGGTTCATCGCTACTTAAAGTTTTGACCTCTCCAACCCCACTTTTGCCAATTTTTTCATTAAGATCTTCAAACTCCAAATTATTGGGACGTTTTCTAGCTAAAGTTGACTCATCTCCAGTCCCATCTTTATAAAGATTTATATTAGCAAACAAAGATTCAATAGGAGTCACACCAATCACTTTAAGATCTTCATCATTATTATCACAAGAAATAGAAGAACGTGCTTTTACAAACAAATCTCGCTTAGCACGCATCCTAGCAGTTCTTTCTTTAATTTCATTCATAGAAATTATAATAGCTTTTAGAGATTCATTAATATCATGCTTGGGTGGCATACATCTCATCTTCAAAGAATCAACATCAAGAGAAATCTTATCAACGTTTCTAGCCAAATCATCAATCTTAAGCAATTTTTCTTCTACCATAGCATTGAAAATATTTTGAGAATTAATGAAATCTTTAATATTATTCTCAAGATCAGAGGGTATTTTATTATAATTTCCATAAGAGTTATTACAGGAATTACCAGAATTATTAGAGGAATTACTAGGAAATGGCCTAGGATTAAAATTGCCTCTATAGACGTTATTACCAAAATTGTTCCTACCAACAAAATCCACATCCAATTATATTCTCAATCAAAGTAGAAAAAGGCATATCATTAGGATCAATAGGAGCACTCCTACTAGCAATCGATTTCATAAATTCATCCATCTTTCCACTCAAAGTATTAATTTCTTCAATTGCATGCACTTCTTTACTAGTGGAAGATCTTTCGGTTTGCCATTAAGAGTAATTTGCCATAATATTTTCTAGGAGTTTAGTAGCTTCTCCTAATGCAATTTCCATAAAAGTACCACCCGTGGCGGAGTCCAAAAGATTTCTAAATGCAAAATTCAATCCCGCATTTTTTTGTATAATCATCCACAAGCTTAAACCATGAGTCAGGCAATTTCTTATCATCAATTTCATTCTCTCGCAAGATTGTGCAACATGTTCATGATCAAATTGCTTAAAATTCACTATATCGTTCCTAAGGGAGGATATCTTAGCGGGAGGAAAATAGTTAAAAATAAAATCATCTTTACACTTATTCCATGAATCAATACTATTTTTGGGCAAAGATGAAAACCAAGTTTTAGCACGATCTCGTAGTGAGAACGGAAATAGCTTCAATTTAATAATATCATTATGAAAGAATTCCTTATTTAACACTATCTTAAATTATGTTTCCTTATTTGACACCGAAAAACTTTTTCTTCCCTATATAACTTCGAGTCTAAATGTTATGCCCTTTGTAACACTTTCGTCCATTTCTTCTTCTAATGATGTGAAATTGCACATAGAAAGACTCTTTTGCCCCTTATATAAATCTGAAACGGCTATCTGGCCCAAGTCGCCACTACAGTATGACCTGGCCACTAACTACTCCCTAGCTATGTGGGATTTATCACTCAAAAAAGCTACATGGGATTCTTTTTTTTTACTTTGCAAAAGAGCTACGTGGTTGTTTTTGGATAAACAAAATTAGTGACTAGTTTAAACAAACCCATTTTTGTGGGATTTTTGGACGACTAGATTTACAAACAGTTCGGTTAGGAATATGGATATGCTAATTTTGTTTGGACAAGAAGACAGTAAGCTAGCCTCTGAAGCACTTGGACGAAATAGCGTAGGTACAAGGCACATCCTCCTCGAACTTCAGCCTCTTGATGGCCGTGTCCGTCCGCTGGGCCCTAGCTCGGTGAAAAAATTGCGTGTGACTCGAGGTGATTGATCGATCGACGGATGCACTTTGTGGGCGAGGAAAATCAGTTAATTATGCTACCCAAAATTGTTTGTCCAGATTATCGTTTTTCCCTTATTACCTTTTTCCAAAAACTCATTTTTCCAGTTTAAAAAAACTAAGAATTACTTGTCCTTGGATTTTGGATTTGTTATATGCTATGTTTAGATAGAGCTGGTTTAGTTTAGCCTTTGTATCCAAACAGGCATGGCCACGTCCAGCGCTTGCATAGCATTTGCCTGAACGGCCACACAAACACGTACGCACAACCACAACTAACTCATGTACATACATGCAAGCATGCACTAACTAACTAATTGATCAACTTGATTCGTCCTGCCGGCCAGTTTGGCTCGGCCTGCACGCGTCACGCACCTAGCAACCGAACCGGTTGGGTACACACATACAATCTACGTATCCGCATACAGCAAACCAGCACGGCTGGGCATTCCGTCAGGATAAAGAAAAGACAGCCGGGCATGTGTTTTTTGTTAGGATCTAGTGAAACTTTAGTGACATTCCACGTGAGGGGCAAAAGAGTCTTTCAGGCGTCATTTAACACCATTAAGGTTTAAAATGGACGAAAGTGTTAAAAAAGGCATAAAATTTAGATTTGGTGTTATATTGGGAAGCAATAAATTTCTGATGTCAAATAGGGAATAAAAGTTTAACACATTGTTAAATAAGGAATTCTCTCTATCATATCCACATCTTTTTCCTTTTGCATATCACACAACTCAACGAAAGTATTTAGATGGGATGCAACATCTTCATTAGGACTACCAGAAAATTGTTCTTTCATAACGAGATTCAACAAAGCGGCATCAATTACATAAGATTTCGCACTAGTGGCGGGAGCAATCAGAGTACTAATAAAATCATTATTATTAGTGTTGGAAAAGTCACACAACTTAGTATTCTCTTGAGTCATTGTGACAAAGCAAGCAATCTGGCACACAAGCAAACAAAAAGCAGACGGAAAGACGAACAAAAGAAGGGCGAATAAAAAGGCAAATATTTTTGTGTTTTTCTGAAAACGTTTTGGAAGTGGGGGAGAGCAAAACGAGAGGCAAATGACAAATAATTTAATACAAGAGTGCTACTTCTTGAGCTTGCATTGGTTTTTCCCTTGAAGAGGAAAGGGTGATGCAGCAAACTAGAGATAAGTATTTCCCTCAGTTTGAGAACCAAGGTATCAATCCAGTAGGAGACAACGCACAAATGACCGAATACCTGCACAAAAAATCAAACAAACTTGCACCCAACGTGACAAAGGGGTTGTCAATCCCTTCACGGTTACTTGCAAAAGTGAGATCTGATAGAGATAGATAAAATATAAAGTAAATATTTTTTGTATTTTTCGTTTATAGATCGGAAGGTAAAAGATTGCAAGAATAGTAGATCGGAAACTAATATTGTAGATCAGGAACTTGTATGATGGAAAATAGATACGGGGGCCATAGGTTTCACTAGAGGCTTCTCTCAAGATAGAAAATAATACGGTGGGTGAACGCATTACTGCCGAGCAATTGATAGAAAAGTGCAAAGTTATGACGATATCTAAGACAATGATCATGAATATAGGCATCACGTCCGTGTCAAGTGGACCAACTCCTGCCTGCATCTACTACTATTACTCCATACATCGACCGCTATCCAGCATGCATCTAGAGTATTAAGTTTGTAAAGAACGGAGTAATGCATTAAGTAAGATGACATGATGTAGAGATATTAACTCAAGAAATATGATGAAAACTCCATCTTTTTATCCTCGATGGCAACAATACAATACGTGCCTTGTTGCCCCTACTGTCACTGGGAAAGGACACCGCAAGATTGAACCCAAAGCTAAGAACTTCTCCCATTGCAAGAAGAACCAATCTAGTTGGCCAAACCAAACCGATAATTCGAAGAGACTTGCAAAGATATCAAATCGTGCAAATAAGAATTCAGAGAAGATTCAAATAATATTCATAGATAAGTTGATCAGAAATCCACAATTCATCGGATCTTGGCAAACACACCGCACAAAAGTATTACATCGAATAGATCTCCAAGAACATCGAGGAGAACATGGTATTGAGAATCAAAGAGAGAGAAGAAGCCATCTAGCTACTAGCTATGGACCCATAGATCTATGGTAAACTACTCACGCTTCATCAGAAGGGCAATGGTGTTGATGTAGAAGCCCTCCATGGTCGAATCCCCCTCCGGCAGGATGCCGGGAAAGGTCCCTAGATGGGATCTCACTGGTACAGAAGGTTGCGGTGGTGGAAAAGTGTTTTCGTGGATGCCCCTATTGGTTTGGGGATATATGGGTATATATAGGCAAAAGAATTAGGTCAGAAGGTGCATGAGGGGCCCACAAGGGTGGGGGCGCCCCCTACCCCCCGGGCCATGCCCTTCGTCCTTGTGGCTGCCTCGTGGCTCCTTCGACTTCATCTCCAAGTCTCCTAGTTGTCTTATGGTCCAAGAAAAATCATCGCGAAAGTTTTATTCCGTTTGGACTTCGTTTGGTATTCCTTTTCTGCAAAACTCAAAAACAAGAAAAAATAGGAACTGGCACTAGGCTCTAGGTTAAAGGTTAGTCCCAAAGATAATATAAAATAGCATATTAATGCATATCAAACATCCAAAATAGATAATATAATAGCATGGAACAATCAAAAATTATAGATACATTGGAGACATATCAAAGAGATGAGAGTTTATGATAGGTACTTAGTAGGCTTGATGTAGAATCTCCCCAGCAACGGCGCCAGAAATTCTTCCTGTTACTTCCTGAGCTTGCATTGATTTTTCCCTTGAAGAGGAAAGGATGATGCAGCAAAGTAGAGATAAGTATTTCCCTCAGTTAAGAACCAAGGTATCAATCCAGTAGGAGGCACAAGCAAGTCTCCCATATATGCACCTGCATAAACTAACAAACACTTGCACTCAAGGCAAAAAAGGGGTTGTCAATCCCTTCACGGTCACTTGCAAGAGTGATATCTAATAGAGATAGGTGTAAAATATAATAAAAAAGTAAATAAATTCAGCGAGTTATTTTTGTTTTTGTTTTTATAAATCTGAAAATATATGATGAAAATAGACCCGGGGGCCATAGGTTTCACTAGAGGCTTCTCTTTTGAATAAAGCACACGGTGGGTGAACAAATTACTGTTGAGCAATTGATAGAAAAGCGCATAGTTATGACGATATCTAAGGCAATGATCCTGAATATATGCATCACGTCCATGACAAGTAGACCGAAATGATTTTGCATCTACTACTATTACTCCACACATCGACCGACTCCTGCCTGCATCTAGAGTATTAACTTCAGGAGAATAGAGTAACACATTAAGCAAGATGACATGATGTAGAGGGATAAACTCAAGCAATATGATATAAACCCCATCTTTTTATATTTGATGGCAACAATACAAGATGTGCCTCACTACCCCTACTATGCCACTAGGTGAGGACACCGCAAGATTGAACCGATCACAAAGCACCTCTCCCATTGCAAAATAAACCAATCTAGTTGGCCAAATCAGATTGATAGATCGGAGAGAAATACAAAGTTATCAAATCATGCATATAAAAATCCAGAGGAGGCTTAAATAATTTTCATAGATAATCTGATCATAAATCCATAATTCATCGGATCTCAACAAACACACCGCAAAAGAAGATTACATCGGATAGAACTCCAAGAACATCGAGGAGAACTTTGTATTGAAGATCAAAGAGAGAGAAGAAGCCATCTAGCTACTAGCTATGGACACATAGGTCTTTGGTAAACTACTCACAGATCATCGGTAGGTGTCGAGGGTTGGATGCGACATATGCCAACGGGTGGCTTATCATGGTGGGGGCGAGTAGAACGTCGCCGGTGCCTGGAAACGGGATGAGGCGCAGACATGCACGCCGGCGAATCTTACCCACCTTCGGGGCTCTCCGGGGAGATAACACCCCTACTGCTGCTCTGCGGGGTCTCCGCATGATCACTATGGTGTGATAATACAAGGGTGCTCCTTGAGCTGTTTCGGGGGGCAGGAGGGAGCAAGGCTGGCTCTCTCCCCTGCTTGCTATGTGTCTAAATCTATCCAGGGCCGACCCCTTTGCATGGGTGCCCCGGGGGGTTTATATAGGCCTACCCCCCGAGGGTACAATAGTAATCCGACTGGGCATGGCCCCCAGCCGTCTGTCTCTCATGCCGCTGTCCCTCCTGCCCTTCCACAGGGCCCGCCGACCGGTGGGTCCCATGGACATGCTGAACATCAGTCAAAGACTCTCGTGTGGCGCAGGCTTGGTCATGGGGTCGTGGGAACAGTGCCGCCGTCTGTCAGGCGATCACTATCGCCACTCCCCATCCAATCTGGTTTATGGCTCGTGGGGCCCTGACGAGGAGGCGGCCGACTCCGGGGAGGCCGACTCCCACAAGGCCGACTCCATGCACTCAGGCCGTCTTCTACTCTCCCACTGACGGAGGGCCCGGCGATCTCCGGGCCATACAGGCCGCCATCGTGGGCACAGTGCCTCGCGCACTGTAGCTGAGGTCAGGGGAGGCATGGCAACAGTGCCGCGCCTCGCTGGAGATCTTCCAGCGATACAGCTCACTGTAGCCATGCCCACCCCTCGTGGGCCAGAGGGGATGGCCACGTCGGGGCCGTACCCTGCTTCGGTCTTCGAGAAAGGTCGCGGGCCGACTCCCATAGTCGGCCCCCAAAGGTCGCAAGCCCAGAGTCGGCTTGCTTCAGAGTCGCCGTCTGGGACTCGGCTTCTTCGAAGGTCGCCACCGGGACTCGGCCTTCCCAAGGTCGCCACCGGGATGCGATCGGAGGCGCGGCTTGCCCGATGTCTTGAAAGATCCTGGGTCCCGGGTCGGCCTACCTGTGGCCCATTACTCCGACAGTAGTCCCCGAAGCTGGTGAAGCCCGGCGGGCGCTGCCTCGAGGGGCTTCAACAGTTTCCATTTTCCCAGAGCCGACTCTGAGACTCGGCCGCTGTTGCTTTGGGCCGCCTCGCCGAAGTCGGACTCGTTCAGCGAGGGGCCGCTGTCGCAAGTCGCGGCGGGAAACGGGAGGCGTATCGGTCACGCTTCCCTGCCATTATCGAGACGGTCTTATCGTGTGGCGCCACGTGGAGGCGATAGTCTGCCTACCCACGCGCGTGACGGGACGGGCCGTCAGGTGGGGCCCGCCATTACCGCGCCTCGGCCCCCGAGCGGATCCGCTGTGGCCGCGGACGGTTGGCATCCCCACGTCGTTACTGCGCGCAGTAACTTCGTGGGGGTTAATCGTGGGCGGCGTGGGGCCTTGGGCGCAGTTAATCCCCACGTCGCCCCCTCGGCTTCTCAGCCCGCAGGGCTATAAGTAGGCGGGGAGGAGCGGGCGGCACTGCACGCGCACTCTCTCCCCCGCTCTCCCGCCTTTGTCCTTCCTTCGCCGCGAGCCACGACATTCTTCCTCCACCGCGAGCCAAGGCTGTCTTCCTCGCCGGCGATGAGTTCTTCTTCTGCCGCGCCCCCCACCTCGCACTCCGGCGTGTGGGATGGCTCGGACGTGGAGGCGGAGGACATCGAGTTCCTTCGCCGGACCCGCTGCCTCCCCAGCGCGGACCTGGTGCACGCCCGTCCCGCGCCGGCGGGAGAGATCCGGCCCGCGCCGGAGGAGGGCGAGCGGGTCATCTTCCATTCGCATCTTATGCGCGGGCTGGGGCTTCCGGCGAGCGGATTCTTCCGCTCGTTTCTCGAGTTCCACAAGCTGCAGCCGCACCACCTCACCCCCAACGCGGTGGTGCTTCTCTCCGCCTTCGCCACTCTGTGCGAAGGGTACATCGGTGTTCTCCCCACCCTCGAGCTGTGGGGGGAGTTCTTCTCTTCAAAGCTCGGCACTCAGGCCGCCGGCACGCCGGCTCAGTGCGGCACCTATATCGCGGTGCTGCGCACGACGGCCGACAATCCTTTTCCGCCCATCCCGCTGGTGAAGTCGGTGAAGATGTGGCAGAAGTCCTATTTCTACGTGAAGAACATCTCCACCGATGGCGACTGGGTCAATCTGCCGCCTTTCGACCCCGAGCCTCTGACTGGCCGGCTGTCCAGTTGGTCCCATCGGTCCAAATCACTTTCGACCTCCGGAATGGGCGCCGTGGCGCGACTCCGAGTCATGCTGCAGTCGGAGGGGCTCGTTGCCTCCGATCTTCTGGCCGCCTTCGTGGCGCACCGGGTTCTCCCGCTCCAGGGCCGGCCTCACCTCATCTGCCAGATGAGCGGCCGCCACGATCCGAGCCGGCTGTGCACCAAGGACATGCCGCGTGGGGAGGTGGCGAACTTGGTGAACCGCATCACCCACTGCGGGTTCACGGAGGAGTGGCAGTTCGGCAAGGAGCCGTACTCGCGCGACAACCCCCCTCCAATGGTAAGTCGCAGCCGTCTGTAGTTCGATCTTATCTGCGTCTGACTTCGAGCTCTAATCTTCGTTGGCATCTTTCGAGCAGAACCCCCTCACAGCGCCCGCAGCCGGCGCCACAAGAGAGCCTCGCGACTACGTCCCAGATCGTGAGGCCAGCGATGTTGACGACCCCGACCTGGGGGCGGTGGCGCTAGAGGCCGACGCCGAAGGCGGCGGGGAGGGGGCAGACGGCAACCTCAGACCGTCGGCGACCTTCGCCGACTGGCCCGAGGACGACATCGACGCGGAAGTCGTCCCGCGCCGCCAGCCGAAAGCCGGCCCCTCCAGCCAAGCCGGCGCGAAGAGGCGCCACGCCGGGCCGAGTGCGCCCGGCGGCAAGCCAAAGAAGTTCAAGGGAGCCGCCGCCGCAACCAAGCGGGAGGAGGCGGCTGCGAAGGCCAACCGCTTCCGAAAGGAAGTGAGAAGGTCGCCGCTAGTTTCTTCGTGAGTCTTCTTACTCTGTCGCTTCTTTGTTGGATCTTATTTGAGTCTTTTCTGATTTTCCCTCCGATCTTCTCCAGAGCTCCCCTCTCCCTTGAGAGAGCCGCCATCCCCTCCGTCATGGGGTCGGTGGAGATGTCTGCCAACACTCGGCGGATTGATCCCGCCGCCGACCTTCGGGAGGCGACGGAACGGAACACGCGAGAGAAGCGCGAGGAGGAGGAGGCCGACCGCCTGGAGAAGGCGGAGGCCGAGATGGCGGCCGCCAACACCCAGCGACGCCTGGAGGAGGCCGAAACTGCGGCCGCAGCGAAGCGGCATGCTGAGGAGGTCGCACATTGCCGATCGGTGATGCTTGTCCCCCCGCTGTCGTCGGCGCCGCCGGCCCTCGAGTTCACGGGGCAGACCGGGGAGGTCGGCACCGCGAACCCTCTCGCGGAGGATGGCGGCGACGTCTCAGGCTCGGATACTCACGCACCGCCTCCGCCGCCTCCGCCGCCTCCGTCTTCGAGGCCGCATGGCAAACAGCCGGTGGACCCGCAGGATCCTCCGATTGCGGACGACACCGACGCTCAACTGCTTCTTCAGTCGCCGGCGCGCTGCCGGCTTGAGAGGACGAGCTCAGCGCCGCGAGCTCGGGAAACCGGCGCTGCAAGCTCGGCGAACCTGGACGCCGAGGCCTCAAGTGCCGCGCCCACCGGCTGGCTGCGTGAAGGCGGCACCGGCCCGCTGAACCAGGCCCTTCTGGACGTCCAGTCGAAGCTGCGCAAAGAGGGCGACGCCCTCAACTCGTACCAGGCGATCGCCTGCGGACCTCCGTCCGCACGCGTTCGTTTCTCCTTTTTAGTTTCGTCTTTTTCGTGGGCGCGCCATACCACCGGGTGTAGTCCCCGAGTTCGGGGTCGGCTGCTGAGCAGGCGGCTCGGAACTCCTTCTAGTGAGCTCCGAAGACTAACTTTTGCTTTGTCGGCTTCGCAGGAATACCACAATCTCCGTGCCACTGCCTTCAACCACAACGTTGAAGAGCTGAAGAAGCGGACCGCCGATCTGACGGAAAGCCGAGGTGAGCTAATTCTTCCTTCTTCGCGGGGGCGCGCTGGCGCACCCGCGGGCTGTAGTCCTCGGTATTCGGGCCGACTGGTGAGCAGTCGGGCCGGATCCCCCCGGCGACCTGTCTTCCTTTTTCTCATGAAGCGCGCTGGCGCTACCGCTGGCTGTAGTCCCGAGATTCGGGCGATCACGAGCGATCGGGCCGGATCTCCCCGGCGACCTTCCTTACTGATGACGTTCTTGTCTTTTTCCTTCGATCTTCAGGCGCCAATGCCGCCCTCCAGGAGCAGCTGGGCGAGGCCAACACCGCACGCCGCGCCAAGGAGGAGGAGTGCAACATGCTCGTCCAAGAGCGCGACTTGTTGGCGACGCAGCTGGCCGAGAAGAAAGAGCTGCTCCGGAAGGCGCAGGAAGACGCCAAGTCGCGGGAAGATGCCCTCATAGCCGAGTTCGAGGTCAAGCGCTCCGCCTGGACCGACCGGGAGGCGATGCTGACCTCCGGCTACCACGAGCTCGAGGACATCGTCGACAGTAAGTCTTTTTCTCTTCTTTGGTCTTCTGACTCTGCGTCGGGCTGATTCTCGATTTTTCTGACTGTCTTCTTTTCTGTCTCGGCAATCTTCTTTACCGGCCACTCGCAAGCCGTCCCTCTGGCTATCGAGGCGGCTCGGGAGGAGCGAAGGGCGAAGGGCGAAGTGATTGCTGCCAACGCCCCCCGAACCATCGACGAGTAGCTTCTGAGCATCGGGTTCGCTTCGCCCCGCTCATCGCTCGCTGCGCCGTCTTCAACGTGCCGGCGCCCAAGTGGTTGCCGCCCTGTGGCCGGAAGTGCCGACTCTTTGCACCGCCAGCCGGACGGCCGACTGGCTGGAGGTCGCCGCCGGTCGCTTTGAGGCTTGGAGGGGCTCCTCGGCTCGGGCCGGAGCACGCCGAGCCTTGGAGTTCGTCAAAGGGTGGTATCCAGGGCTGGACCTGGACCGTCTGCTGCGTTCGGTCGAGGCCCAGCCGAGCCGAGGTCGTGAAGGCGCCCTTATCGGCCTGGCGGCGATCGCCTAGTACACGGACACCAGTGTCTTTGTGCCCGAGCGGACCGAAGGCGGCGAGGAGGTACCACCGGAGTGGTTCGGGATGCACCCGGAGTACGAGGAGGACTCGGCGGAGGTGATCGGCTCCAGCGCCGAGGAAGAGGACGAGTCGGGGGACGGAAGCGAGGAGGAGGCGCCAGAGGACAAGGCAGGCGGCCAGCCTCAGCCCGATCGCGCCTCCAGCAACGAGCCGCACAAGGACAAAGCGACAGTCGCCCGAGGCGACCAAGCTGAGATCGCCCAACCGACTGCCCCGGCATCCTACACCGCCGTCACCTCCGACCCTCCGGCTCCGGAGGCCGCCCCTTAGAGTGCTTCTGCTTATCTGTCTTTGTTGTTCTTTAAAAAACTTGTCAGGTTCGAACAATTCCACCCACTGGGTGTATTCGGCCAAGGGCCTTATGTAAATATTTATCAAATTTCCGCCTTTCCTTGCTTTGGTTCTTTAGACTTTTTCCTTTGCCACCTTCCTTCAGTTGCCGCGTTGCCGACTGGGCAGCCGCTCTGCGGACTGCCGCCGGGTCAAGTGCTTAGCTACTTTAGGGAGGCAAGTACTTAGTCGTTTAGAATATCTTAGCAAGTTGGCTAGAAACCGACAGGACGACTATCGAGAGTCGGCTATCCTTGATGAAAATTGAGACGGCGAGCCGACTGCTCGTGAGTCGGCTCGGTAAGGGGAGGCTGGTAGCCGGCTTGGGCTATGCGTAGCTCTTAAGTCCGTCGCCGTTTTTCATGTGTGCGCTCGTTCTTTCTTGTCCCCTGCTTATCGACAGTCGCTCTGCGAGCTGCGGCTTTCGGCAGGAGACGGCTTTGAGCGCAGCACATTACTTGTCTGACTTCAGGGAGCATTTCATAGCGCAAGACGGCGAGTCCCCGGGCCGACTAGTCGGACCCGGTGCCAGACAGTATGATAAAAGGGAAAAGCATATTCGGAAGCGTAATCCATATCATACAGATAATCAAAAAGGCAGTCCCCGAGCTCGTCCCGGGGGGCCTAAGGTCTTAGTACTTTAATACAAAAGAGGGTAGCGCGATACATACTGCATCAACTGTAAAATCTTCGAAGAAGATTCGCGTTCCACGGGCGCTCTGTTTCTTTGCCGGAGTCGTCCCTCTTGCGTGCTCGAGGCTTCTGAGCGTCGATCAAATAGTAGGCGTCGTTCCCTAGCACCTTGCTGATGATGAAGGGACCTTCCCAAGGCGCCGACAACTTGTGCTGGCCGGCTGTTCTCTGAATCAGCCGGAGCACAAGGTCGCCCTCTTGGAACGATCTTGGCTTGACCTTGCGGTTGTAGTATTGGCGCAGACTCTACTGGTATATGCCGGACCGACTGAGTGCCAACAGTCGGCCCTCTTCCAGCAGATCGACGCCGTCTTGGCGTGCTTCTTCAGCCTCCTCTTCGGTGTACATGGAGACTCGCGGAGAGTCGAATTGTATATCCGTTGGGATGACGGCTTCGGCACCGTAGACGAGGAAGAAAGGCGTGAAGCCGGTTGACTTGTTTGGGGTTGTGCGCAGACTCCAGAGGACGGCAGGCAGCTCTTCGACCCAACAGCCGGCCGAGCGCTCGAGTGGTTCGACCAATCGAGGCTTGATGCCGGACAGGATGAGGCCGTTGGTTCGTTCCACCTGGCCGTTTGACTGCGGATGGGCAACGGACGCTAAGTCCAGTCGGATGCCCTGCGTCGCGCAGAAACGAGCCAAGGCGCCCTTGGCGAAGTTGGTGTCGTTGTCTGTGATGATGCTGTGCAGTATGCCATACCGCACTGTGATGTCGGCAATGAAGGTCACTGCTGTAGGCCTGTTTAATTTCTTGATGGGCTTTGCTTCCACCCACTTGGTGAACTTGTCCACCGCGACAAGCAAGTGAGTTAGGCCGCCTCGGGCCGTCTTGAATGGTCCCACCATGTCCAAGCCCCAAACTGCGAAGGGCCAGGCAATGGGGATTGTCTTCAGCGCGGAAGCCGGCTGAAGGGGCTTGGAGCGGAACACCTGGCACCCCTTGCATTTTTTGACTAGCTCCTTAGCTTCTTCCAGGGCAGTCGGCCAAAAGAAACCGTGCCGAAAGGCTTTGGCCACGAGTGCCCTCGAAGCCGCATGGTGGCCGCACTCGCCCTGATGGATGTCTCTGAGGATCGCTTGGCCTTGCTCGACTCTCTAGCTACTGGTGGACACCAGTGACACTGCGCCTGACTAGCTCTCTGTTGACTATGGTGTAGGCTGCTGCTCGGCGTTGCACTTGCCGAGCCAGGGTCTCGTCTGCTGGTAATTCCTTGTTCACTAGGAACTTGAGGATGGGCTGAGCCCATGAAGGTGCTGCTATCTCTTCAACTGCTACCACAGCGACTTGGACAAGGGTGGCTGGGCTGGGAGGCGGCGGGTTGGAGTCTGCTGCCGCTTGCTGGATTGAGGGAATCTCTGGGCCGACTGGGGCAGCTCTCGGTCTGACTGGCGCAGTCCCCGGGCTGGGCTTGGAGGTCCCCGGGCCGACTGGCGCAGTCCCCGGGCCGGGCTCGGAAGTCCCCGGGCTGACTGGCGCAGTCCCCGGGCCGGGCTCGGAAGTCCCCGGGTTTGTTTCAAGTGTGGCTTTCTTGAGGTCGCTTGCTGGGGCCTTGGAGTCGGATCCGACTATCTCTGGCGGAGCCGGCACGAAGATGGAGTCGGATTCTGGTGAAGGCTTGATAGACGGCTTGAGGAGGCGCTGAAGGTCGACGCCGGAAGGTATTGCCTGGCGAGTGGAGCCGACCCGTGCCAAGGCGTCTGCTTGGTCGTTGTCGTTTCTTGGCACGTGAAGGAATTCGCACCCCTCAAAATATCCGCTGAGTTGCTGCACCAGGAAGCGGTAGCTCGCCATGTTTGCGTCTTTGGCGTCCCAGTCGCCAGATGACTGCTGAACCACCAAGTCGGAGTCGCCGTAGCACAAGATCCGGCGGATGCCGAGTTCTTTGGCAAGCCGGAGCCCGTGGATGAGCGCTTCATATTCGGCGACGTTGTTGGAGGCGGCGAAGTGGATTTGCAGCACATACTTGAGCTTGTCGCCCTTGGGGGAGGTGAGGACGACGCCGGCTCCAAGGCCGGTGCGCATCTTGGAGCCGTCGAAGTGCAGCCGCCAATGAGTAGAGTCGGTATTGGCGGCGGTATCTGGTCTCGCCCACGACGGCGAAGTCGGCCAACGCCTGCGACTTGATGGTGGAGCGAGGTTGGTAGTAGATGGTGTAAGGGGCTAGGTCGATAGCCCACTTGGCCACTCGGCCGGAGGCGTCTCGGCTTCCAATGATCTCGGCGACTGGAGCGGTGCAAACCACAGTGATCGAATGCTCTTGAAAGTAGGGCTTCAGCTTCTTGGCGGCAAAATGCACGCCGTAGCACATCTTCTGATAGTGAGGGTAGTTCTGCTTGGAGGTCGACAGTACCTCGCTCAGGTAATACACCGGTCTCTGGACCGGAAGCGCCTTGCCTTCCTCCTTGCGTTCAACTACAATGACTGTGCTGACTACCCGGCTGGTGGTGGCGATGTACATGAGCATGGGCTCCTTGGGAGTCGGAGCCGCCAACACAGGGGGAGTCGCCAGCATCTTCTTCAGCTGGAGAAATGCCTCATCTGCCTTGTGGTTCCACTCAAAAAAGGTGGTCTTCTTCATCAGTTGGTACAAAGGCGAGCTTTCGCCCAACCGATGATGAATCGGTGATGGATGCCAAGCAGCGGTGAACTTCGACATCCAACGATCGGCTGGGTACCTCCATTCTCTCAATGGCCTTGATCTTCACGGGGTTGCACTCTATGCCGCGTTCGGAGACCAAAAAACCGAGGAGCTGGCCGGCTGGGACTCCGAACACGCACTTCTCAGGATTGAGCTTGATCTGGAATCGGCGCAGATTTTCAAAGGTCTCCTTGAGATCTTCCAGCAGCGTCCCTCGCTTTTCCGTCTTCACCACCACATCATCCACATAGACGTGGGCGTTTCTGCCGAGTTGCTTGACGAGGCACTTCTGCATGCAACGCTGAAAGGTGGCGCCGGCATTCCTCAAGCCGAACGTCATTGTCAGGTAGCAGAAGGCTCCAAATGGCGTGATGAATGCGGTCTTCAGTCTGTCTGCTGGATTCAGCTTGATCTGGTGATATCCTGAGTATGCGTCTAGGAAACTCAACTGCTCGCATTCGGCTGTGGAGTCTATCACCTGATCAATCCTTGGCAGAGCAAACGGGTCCTTTGGGCAGGCTTTATTGAGGCTGGTGTAGTCTATGCACATCCGCCACTTCTTATTCTTCTTCAATACCAGTACTGGGTTTGCTAACCACTCCGGAAAAAACACCTCCATGATGAATCCGGCTGCCAGTTGCCGGGCTATCTCTTCTCCAACGACTCTTCTCCTCTCTTCTGACAGGCGGCGCAAGGGCTGCCTGACGGGCTTCACATCCGGCCTGACGTGTAGCTTGTGCTCGGCGAATTCCGTCGGTACACCCGGCATGTCCTTGGGGGACCATGCGAAGATGTCCCGATTCTCACGGAGGAAATCGACGAGCTCGCCTTCCTATTTGCTGTCCAGGCCTGTGCCTATGACAGCGTATTTCTCTGGGTGCTCTGGGTCCAAGGGTATCTTCTTGGTTTCTTTAGCCGGCTTGAACGATCCTTCTGCCTCCGACTCCTTGGGGTCGGGCGACATCTCTGGCTGCTTTCCGGCCATCGCCACGACCCGGTCAAGGAGCCGCTTCTCGGCTGCGATCACCAAAGACTCGGCCAGCCGACTGCTCTCGGCAGCATAGCGACGACTTCTTGTAGTCACCGGCAATGGTCAGGATCCCCTTGGAACTCGGCATCTTCATCTTGAGGTAGGCGTAGTGGGGAACCGCCATGAACTTGGCCAAGGCAGGCCGGCCAAGCAGGGCGTGGTACGGGCTCTCCAAGTCCACCACCTCGAACCAGACTGGCTCTCGGCGGAAGTGGTCTTTGTCTCCGAAGAGGACGTCTATCAGAATCTTGCCGATTGGTGAGCAGGAGAGGCCGGGTACAATTCCATGGAATACTGTGCGGCTGCTCTGCAGCTGCCTTCGCCTGATTCCGAGCTTCTCCATTGTGTCCTTGTACAGGATGTTTATGCTGCTGCCTCCATCTATCAGGACCCGCGAGAAACGGGCGGCCCGCCTATCAGTGGCCAAGGTCGCGCCTAGGACCAGGGCGTAGGAGCCCGGACTCGGCATCACTTCTGGATGATCCGCCCGACTCCAGCTGATAGGCTTCTCGGACCAATGCATGAACTCTGGAACATCCGTTGCTACTGCGTTGACTTCTTGCTGTTGTTGGCGCCTGCTGCGCCGGTCATCTGCCATGCTGGTGAACACTACGTAGGCTCCGTGCTCTTACGGGAACTCGTCTTGGACCAAGCGCCGACCGGCCGAGCCCGGGCTGCCGAGGCGGCAATGAGGCGGCGGCGACCTGCGGCGGCGGAGGGCAAGGCCGTCTCCTTGGCGATCTGGCGAGCGATGGCACTTTCTTGTGGTGTGGTTTGACGGCCACGCGCTGTGGAACTTGCAAGGTCCATCCAAAGTCTGCTCATAGGAGAAAGCCGGCAACCAGTTGGACTTGCCGCCGTTCTGCCGCTTGGCCGGAGGCTGCCCCTCCGGATGCTGATCTTCTACCGCTGCGACCTGCCGACTGTTGGAAGTCGGCTGAGGGGCCTTGCGCTTGTTGTTGTTTTGTTGTTGCTGTCGCCGGGCGTCTCCACCGGGGTTACGGGGCCTGGGAATCACCTTGCCACCAAGGCTGACTTGAATCTCGGTCTTCATAGAAGAGTCGGCCGTGGCGTACTTGTCCGCTATGACTAGCAGTTCGTCGAGGGTTTCGGGCTCGTCGCAGAGGAGCTTGTGCTTGAGGAGGGTGCCCTCTCGGCACCCGGCCGTGAAGTACTCGATGGCCTGCACCTCGTGCACGCCCTCGCAGGAGTTTCAAAGTTCGCCCCATCGCGTGAGGTAGTCGCGTGTTGATTCTTCAGGGCCTTGCATGCACAAGGAGAGCTGGCACGGCTTGGGAGGTCGCTTGTACGTGCTGGTGAAGTTACGAATGAAGGCTTCGGTGAAGTCGACCTAGCTATTGATGCTGCGGGGCTTCAGGCTGTTCAGCCATGTCCGGGCCGTGCCCTAGAGCATGAGGGGAACATACTTCACGGCGACTCGCTTGTTGCCGTTGGCTATGTTGACGGTGTGGAGTAGTCTATCAGCCAGATCCTCGGCTTCCGGAGCGGTGTACTTAGGCGTGTCTCGGGGAGCGTGAACCCTTTGGGAAGGGCTCGTCTCGATCGCGGGCCCAAGCAAGGCGGACCCAACTCATCATCTTCTTCTAACGCCAGGGATCGGTGGAGTCGGTCGATCCGATGGCGGGCGTCATTCTCTCCGACTCCCTCTCGGCGGCCAAGGCGACCTCCGAGAGTCGGATGCTCAACAGGCGGCGGAGAAACTCGCCGCTCTCTTCGGGGCGGGGGAGGCAGATAATCATCTCGCCGTTCCACTGCTCTGGGGCGGCCGTCTTGGTCGCGCTCGATGGTGATGCGAGTCCAGCTGTGACTGACAGCCGGCTCCTTCTCTTTCCTTCCGCGGACTCCGCCAGTCGGCGTCCGGGAGGTCGCGCCTTGATCTCGGCGAGGGGGTAAGTTGTCGTTCGGCTGCTGCAGCGCGTCTGCGCGGCCGCCTGCCGCGTTTTGTGCAGCAACCGCATCGAGGAGCTGCTGGACTCGCTCCGTCATTACACGGCGCTCTTCGCCTTCGAAGTTCTTCAGCTCTTCGGTCGCCGCTTGGGCGGCGTGGATGTTCTCCGCAGGGGTGGCGTACACGGGGCGTTTCGCCCGAGCAAGTCGGCGATAGCGCGCCGCTCTCGGACCGCACCGCACGGCTCGGCCGGTCCGAGCCGGCGAGCGCCTGCAGCGCGATCCACCTCGCGCTGGTATGCTTCTGACAAGCGCCTCATGCTTGCCAACTTCTTGGCGCCTTCGATGATCTGAAGGCGGCGTTCTTCGAGCGTTTCAGCGTCCGCGTCCTCTGGAATGGGCGCGGTCAGGTCTTGCAGGGCCGCTGGCAGCGGGTCCTGGGCGTCTCCGCCGAAGTGCTCGCCGTGGCCGATGACGAGCACCTCCCTAACGGCGCTTCCGCCACTCTCCTCGTATGGAAACGGCTCGTCGTAAACCACCACATTGGTGGGGAAGATATCGAGCGATACGGCATCGGAGTCGACCAGCATCGGGTCGGAGGAGCCTACGGACTCCAAATCTACGGCGGGCTCGCCAGCGACGTGGAGTTGGTCGAGGAGGCCCGCGAGAAGGCTCTCGGGGCCACCCGCGTCTGCACTCGGTGCAGGCTCGTCGAAGAGGCGCACCTCGCCGATGAGTTCGGCGAGGCTGCCGGCGCAGCGGCTTCGTGCCGCGCGCCGTGTCGATGAACTCCATCTGGCGAAGCCGCTGGCTGCGCCGCCAGGGAGGAAAAGGATTCCCGTCGAGCAGATCTCGGATGACGGTGCACCTCGCCCCACGGTGGGCGCCAAATGTCGGGGTTGGATGCGACATATGCCAACGGGTGGCTTATCATGGTGGGGCGAGTAGAAGCGTCGCGGTGCACAGAAACGGATGAGGCGCAACATGCACGCCGCGAATCTTACCCAGCTTCGGGGCTCTCCGGGGAGATAACACCCCTACTGTTGCTCTGCGGGGTCTCCGCATGATCACTATGGTGTGATAATACAAGGGTGCTCCTTGAGCTGTTTCGGGGGGCAGGAGGGAGCAAGGCTGGCTCTCTCCCCTGCTTGCTATGTGTCTAAATCTATCCAGGGCCGACCCCTTTGCATGGGTGCCCCGGGGGTTTATATAGGCCTACCCCCCGGGGGTACAATAGTAATCCGACTGGGCGTGGCCCCTAGCCGTCTGTCTCTCATGCCGCTGTCCCTCCTGCCGGCTTCTGGGGCCCGCCGACTGGTGGGTCCCAGGGACATGCTGAGGCATCTTGACAAGCACTCCACGGTGACGCAGCTTGGTCATGGCGTCGTGGGAACAAGTCTGCCCGTCATCGAGCGATCACTTGCCGCCACTCCCGTCAATCTGGTTTATGGCTCGTGGGGCCTCGACGAGGAGGCGGCCGACTCCGGGGAGGCCGACTCCCACAAGGCCGACTCCATGCGCTCAGGCCGTCTTCTACTCTCCCACTGACGGAGGGCCCGGCAATCTTCGGGCGTCACAGCCGCCATCATGGGCACGAAGCCTCGTGCATCAGAAGCTGAGGTCGGGAGGCATGGCAGAAAGCCGCCTCGCACGGAGATCTTCCAGCGATCTGGCTCATCAGAGCCATGCCCACCCCTCGTGGGCGGAGGGGCGGCCACGTCGGGCCGTGCCCGCTCGGTCTTCGAGAAGGTCGCGGGCCGACTCCATAGTCGGCCCCCCAAAGGTCGCAAGCCCAGAGTCGGCTTGCTTCAGAGTCGCCGTCTGGGACTCGGCTTCTTCGAAGGTCGCCAGCTGGGACTCGGCCTTCCCGAAGGTCGCCAGCTGGGATGCGATCTGAGGGGCGCGGCTTGCCCCGATGTCTTGAAAGATCCTGGGTCCCGGGTCGGCCTACCCGTGGCCCATTACTCCGATAGTAGGGCAGCAAGGTTTATGTAGAGGCCCTTCGTGATCGAATCCCCCTCCGGCAGATCGCCGGAAAAGGCCCCAAGATGAGATCTCATGGGAACAGAGGCTTGCAACGGCGGAAAAGTATTTTTGTGGACGCTTCTGATGTTTGGGTAATATTTGAGAATATATAGAGGTGGAGCTAGGGTTAGAGGACCCACGAGGGGCCCACAGGCCTAGGGGGTGCCCCCCGGGGCACGCCCTAGAGGCTTGTGGCCTCCTCGGGGCTCTTCCGACCCTGTCTCCAAGTCATGTTTAGGTGTCTTCTGGTCCAAGAAAAATCATCATAAAGTTTTATTCATTTGGACTCCGTTTGATATTCCTTTTTGAAAGAGTAAAAAACAAGGAAAAAACAGCAAATGGCACTGGGCACTAGGTTAACAGGTTAGTCCCAAAAAATGATATAAAATCGTACCAAAATACATATAAAACATCCAAGATAGATAATATAATAGCATGGAACAATAAAAAAATTATTGATACATTGGAGACGTATCATCGATCCCACCGAGACGTCCAACGTACATATCTTTTACACAGGTCGGTGCCACCGAGTTGGGTCAAAAGTGTGTAATGGTTGGATTTCGTGTTGAGGCTATATATACACCCCTCGACCCCCTCTTACTTAGTAAGAGAGCCATCAGAATGTGCCTACACTTCCACTACTCATTTTCTGAGAGAGAACCACCTACTCATGTGTTGAAATCGAGAGTTTCCATTCTTACCATTTGAACCTTGATTGTGAGAGAGAGTTTGGTGTTGGGGAGACTATCATTTGAAGTACAAGAGCAAGGAGTTCATCATCAACACACCGTCTATTACCTTTTGGAGAGTGGTGTCTCCTAGATTGGTTAGGCGTCGCTTGGGATCCTCCGACATGATGTGGAGTTGAACCAAGAAGTTTGTAAGCGCAAGGAGATCACCTACTTTGTGAAGATATACCCGAGTGAGGCAAGTACTTCGTGGACAATGGCCATGGTGGGATAGACAAGGGGTTGCTTCTTTGTGGACCCTTCATGGGTGGAGCCCTCCGTGGGCTCGCGCAACCGTTACCCTTCATGGGTTGAAGTCTCCATCAACATGGACGTACGATAGCCCCACCTATCGGAACGACCCCAAAAATCACCGTGTCTCCATTGTGTTTTCCTTCTCCAAACCCTTCCCTTTACTTACATGTGCAATGTCTTACTTTCCGCTGCTATACTCTTAGAATTGCATGTGTAGGGTGTAGCTTGACTTGTCATAATTGCTAAGATTTGCCTACATCTAAAAAGAGGAAAAGGCTAGGTTTTATTTGGTCAAGTAGTCTAATCCCCCATTAGACATACTTCCAATCCTACAAGTGGTATCAGAGCTTTGGTCTCCGTAAGTCTTGTTTCCATTGCTTTGGTCACCATAGCCTTGGTTTCACAACCTAGGAGATTATGGCGTCTAGTGAGGGCAATTATCACCGTGGAGGTCCATATTTTGATGGTACAAATTTTACTAGTTGGAATCATAAGATGAAAATGCATATTCTTGGTCATAACCCCACCATTTGGGTTGTTGTTCGTATGCGCTTGCAAGGTTAATTCTTTGAGGATGGTAGAGAAACGGATCGTGAAGCGACCGCAGAAGAATTGAAGATGTTGCAGTACAATGCTCAAGCTTGTGATATTCTCTTCAATGGTTTGTGCCATGATGAATTCAGTAAAATCAGCTGCCTTGTGAATGCAACGGAAATTTGGGATACTTTGGTTGATATGCATGAAGGTACCGAGTCTGTCAAGGAATCCCAGTTGGATGTGCTTCAAAGTCAACTTGGCAAGTTCAAGATGAAGATGGTGAAGGAGTCACCGGAATGTACTCTAGGCTTGCTCTCATCACAAATGAGATTGTTGGCTTAGGAAGTAAAGAGATGACCGACAAGTTCATCATCAAGAAGATCCTTAGAGCCTTGGATGGAAAATATGATATAGTGTGCACATTGATCCAAATGATGCCCAGTTACAAAGAGCTCAAGCCCAAAGTCATTGGAAGAATTGTTGCTCATGAGATTTCACTCAAAGGAAGAGCTCCACAACAATTCAAGTGGTGCGTACAAAGCTTCAAGTGATGCTCCTACAACATCAAGTGACAAGCTAGTCTCCAATGAGGAGTTAAGTCTAATGGTGAAAAGCTTCAACAAATTCTACAAGAGTAGAAGCAAAGATAGAAGCTCCAAGTCAAGGTACTATAATGAGAAAAGATCTTCTAGTCGTGATCATAATTTCTACAATTGTGGAAGACTGATAACCCACAAGTCTAGGGATCGTTTGTAGCCTTCTTCAATAAATAAGAGTATCGAACCCAACGAGGAGCTAAAGGCAGAACAAACAAATAATCCCTCAAGTTCTATCGACCACCGATACAACTCTATGCACACTTGATGTTTGCTTTACCTAGAACAAGTATGAAACTATTTTGCAAGAATAAAACTACGAGTACTTTGCGAGAATAAAACTATGAATAAATTGCAAGGTAACAAAAGTGGATAGCTTTTGTCAACAAGAAAGTCATTTGTCCCTAGGCAATTGATAACAAGTACCGGTAATCATTCTTGCAATTTTATATGAGGGAGAGGCATGAGATAACATACTTTCTCTACTTGGATCATATGCACTTATGATTGGATGCCTAGAAAGCATCTGCAACTACTAAAGATCATTATGGTCGTGAAACCCAACCATAGCATTAAGTATCAAGTCGTCTTTATCCCATACGCAACAACCCATCTACTCGGGTTTAAGCTTCTGTCGCTCTTCCAACCCACCATAAGCGAATCATGAACATATTGCAACACCCTACAGTGGGGATCCCTCACGTTTGCACAAGACGGAGGGCACCACTGGATAGCACCATAAATAAAATATAGAATCATACCAACCAACATCACGATTAACCCATAGGACAAAACGTATCTACTCAAACATCATAGGATAGCCAAATATCATTGGGAAATAATATATGGAGTTGAGCACCATGTTTAAGTAGAGATTATAGCAGGGAGAAGGGATGTTACACCGCTGCATAGAGGGGGAGAGAGTTGGTGTTGACAGTAGCAAGATTGTTGATGTAGATCGTTGTCATGATCCTAGCCCCGGCGGTACTCCGGCGCCACCGGGAGAGAGGGGGAGAGAGCCCCCCTCCTTCTTCTTCTTCCTTGGCCTCCCCCTAGATGGGAGGAGAGTTCCCCCTCTGGTCCATGGCCTCCATGGCGGCGGAGGGGCAGGAGCCCCTCCGAGATCTCCCTCTCTTTTTATTCTGTTTTGCGTTCCCCAGATCTGGCCCTTCACGGTTTCTTAAATTTCCAGAGATCCGTAACTCTGATTGCGCTGAAACTTTTACACAATTTTTTCCATAAATTATCTTTATTGCGCCATAAGAAGGGCTCCAAGCGACGTTCGAGGAGGGAACAAGACACCAGGGCACGCCCTGGTGGGTTGTGGGCACTGTGGGCCCCCGTTTGCGTTGATTCCACCTCCCAAAATCACATAAATTCCAAAATAATTCTCCATAAATTTTTATCACGTTTGGACTTTGTTTGATATGGATTTTCAATGATACAAAAAATGTGCAAAAAAACAAGAACTGGCACTGGGCACTGGATCAATAGGTTAGTCCAATAAATCAAATAAAAAGTTGCCAAAAATATGTGAAAGATGTATAATATTGGCATGAAACAATCAAAAATTATAGATACGAGGGAGACGTATCAGCATCCCCAAGCTTAATTCCTGCTCGTCCTCGAGTAGGTAAATGATAAAAACGATAAATTTTGATGTGGAATGCTAGTTGATAGTTGCCCTCTCCTAATGTCGGTTCAAATATAGTCTGATTAATTAATTCGTTTTTGAGCGGCAAAAATAAGCCCCATTCCCGCGGCGAGGCGGGTGGCGGAGGAGGAGGAGAAGGAGCGCGCGTGTACCACTCCTCTTCCCAAGCTCCCAATGGCAAGTGGTAGAGCAGCCCTTATAAAGGGGTCTCAACTCTCCTCAACTAGCAAGGTGTGACTAAACTTTCCACCACCTGTCATATCATACATGGGCCTCAAGATTAACCAGGAATCATTGTTTATATGGGCTTAAAGCCCATCTATGATTCAACAATGGCAGCTATGTACATATTTGAGAAGCTGCCATTTTCTTTTCCAGGAAGCCAGATATCAAATCAAAATGACAAATTTGATGTTTATAATTATTATTCATCTGCCGACATTTCTTTCCATAGCAGAATCATTCGATTTTTAAATGTTTAGAGATTGTGTTATGAGGATTCTTACCTGAGCATGCAGCCCCCGTATTCTCTCTGGCTCCGGTCCAGCCACTGACCTTTTTTTCTTAGAGTCGTCCCCTCCCCAAGGAAGTGGATCCTCTAACATCCTTAATGGATGTCACGAAGCTACGGTGAAATGCATGTGTAAGAAGGGATGTCAGGATTACTATAGCAACCGCTGTGCGGATTTACTGTAGCATGTACAAAAATAAATCGAAAAATAATTTTATTGCACCATAATTTTGTTTGTATGTAATTTTTTTAAATGTAAACAATAGATTTGTAATTTGCAAATTAATTATAATCATTTTAGGACACGTTTAGTGGGCGCTCACGCGCCAGGTACAGCTCCCGAGCGGCCAGTGAAAAAAGAAAGTACCTGATCTCTTTGTCCACAAAAACAAATTGACAAACTAATTTGCTTTTTAATATTTCTAAGAAAAAAGCCATAACTTTTGAACCTAACATCGAAATTAAGATCCGCTTTCACAGTAGGAATCGTCGCAACGTTCTCTTCAAAACTAGATCGCATATGAGTTGTTTCGGCAAACTTTTTTGTGTGCAATTTATTTCCCGTTTGGTCCAACTGTCTAGAAGTTGATGTGCAACTACCTGATAGTTGATGTGCAACTTTCTCTCTATCAGTGGACGTGTGGTTTTTAATGATGCAAACAAATGTGAACACATTTAATTTGAGTTTTCATTTTTCTAGAAAAAGTTATATCTCCTGAACTGTAACACCCCGGATGTATCTTTCCATATTTGTAACTCCAACTCTTGCCATTTTCGGATATGTGATATGATTTTCCCTCCGTGGTTGGGTTTTGTTTTCATTTTGCATTTTGTCTATGTCATGCATCTCATACCATGTCATCATGTGCATCTCATTTGCATACGCGTTCGTCTCATGATTCCGAGCATATTCCCCGTTGTCCGTTTTGCAATCCGGCACTCCTATGTTCCTCGGCGTCCCCTCTTGTTCTTTTTCCGTGTGCGGGTGTTGAACATTCTCGGAATGGACCGAGCCTTGCCAAGTGGCCCTGGTTTAGCACCGATAGACCACCTGTCAAGTTTCGGGTCATTTGGAGTTCGTTTGGTACTCCAACGGTTAACCGCGCTCTCGCAAAGGCCTCTTTTGAGTTGCAGCCCAACAACCCTCCAAAACAGCCCAATAACCCATCTAACTCCCCTCCATGCCCTCGGTCGTTCGATCACGATCGTGTGGGCGAAAACTACACCCCATTTGGACTCTCCTAGCTCCCTCTATGCCTATATATAGACCCCTCCCCCAAAAATCCGGGCAAACCCTAGCTCCTCCTGCTCCTCACATGGCCGGACACGTCCGGACGGCGCCGACACGCGTCACCGCCGCCAGCAGCCAGCCAGGGGCCGCCACGTGGCATCCGCCGTGCCCCAGCGCCGCCGGTCCACCGGCCCAGGCGGAGCCCTCCCGCCCACGCCCGGGCCTTCAGCTGCTGCCATGCCGGGCCCGCCGCTGCGTCCATTGCCCATTGCCGCCAGCCCACGCCGCCCCGCTGCCCTCCTCCGGCGACGCCTGCCCTCCTCCCTCCGGCGCGCCCGCTCCGCGGTCTCGAACACACACAGGCCGCCGATCCAGATCTGGATCCCTAGGTTGACTTCTTCCCCCCCCTCAAATTCGTCTAAGTCCCTAATCTGTGTTAATTTCCTTGCATTTTCAACGCATCACATCTCCGCAACCGTGGCTCCGTTTTGGGCGTATAATATGTCAAATTGTTCGTCTCGAAGAGTACATCATTTCATTCCATTGCATCATTTGCATTTGAGCTCATCTTGATGCCCGAAATGCTGTTGGAAGATAGCTTCAGATCGTTAGTTCCAGAATCTTATCAGTTCGAGCTCTTTTGTCATTTTTGCCATGAATTATGTGTGCACCCTATGAACTTGAGTCCTACATGTGAGTTGAACATTGCCATGCCATCTTTCCAGGGGTATTTTCTATGTATTTTTGTGAGCTATATGTTGACTAGAACAAGCATGCAAAGTAGGGATGATGATGTTACTGATTTCAGGAACTTAGTGATTTCACTAAGTCTTGTCCTGCTGTTAATTTTATGCCATATGTTCATGTTGTTACAGAGAGTTTTATGCCCTTTTCGAGCATGATTAGTAAGGGTGTTTTGAGCATATGGTTGTGCTCTATCCATCCATGCCTTTGTTGGCATTTATGGAGTAGTCTAGCATGTCATTTTCGTGCTCTACTTTTGCTTGAAAATGTTTCCTGGCAGACTGTTTGCGTGAGATTCAATTTTCACGAGGTCGTTGTAGTTGATCCGTGTATGCTATGATGTTGTTCTTGCCATGTATAGCTCCTATGCCATGTCTTCTTGATGGGTGTATGCTTAGTTTATCATGAGATGCTCTATAGTGAGTGCATCGAGCTCACGAACATGCCATGTTGAATCTGTTTTTGCCATGTCCTGTTATTTCACTAAGTCTGAAATCTGTAATAAAACTTGCAATGTTTACATGGGTGCCATCATTTCTTAGAGTCCTTTTTGGCTTATGGTCAGTAAGGGACTATTGAAATATGCTTTGAGTAGAATCATGTCATGCCTTGCTTTGCTATTATAAGTTCCTGTAGCGTGTTGTTTGCTTGCTCTAAACATGCCTTCCTGATGTTAATTCCTGCCATGTTAGTATTTTCACTAAGTCTGTGAACCTGATATTTTGAGCACTTTCACCTTGCTTGTTTGAACATGTTATGATGTGATTTAGCCGTAGCTCAGTGTTCCTCTATTGTTAAGCATCTCCTGTAGTTCGCTTCCATATGCTTTGTTTTTATGTTGGAGTGCTGTAGCATAGTTTCGTGTTGCGTGCTAAGTAGCATCGGGCTGTTAAACGCAGATTTGCGTCATTCTTGTTTTGCTTGTCATTTGCAAACCGTGCATCCGATTCCGGTGATCTTTATATCGATTTCAACCGAAATCATCTCATCTTTCCAGCGGCATACTTGGTTTGCCAAGTTGATGCCCGGTTCATCATTTTCCTTCCGGAGCATACATATGCATAGCATGTCACATCTCGCATAGCATGTCATGTATTGCATCATATTGCTTGTGCATATGTTCCTTGTTTGATTGTGGTTCCGTTGCTTGTGTTCTTGCTTTGGGTAGAGCCGGAGACGAGTGCGTGAACGAGGAGCCTGTTGAGAACGCCTACGAGGATCCAGCCTTCGACAACTCTGAGAACCTTACAGGCAAGATGACCATACCTTCGATATCACTTCTATCTTTGCTTGCTAGATGCTCGCTCTTTTGCTATGCCTATGCTGCGATACCTACCACTTGCTATATCATGCCACCCATATTGCCATGTCAACCTCTAACCATCCATGTCCTAGCAAACCGTTGATTGGCTATGTTACCGCTTTGCTCAATTTCTCTTATAGCGTTGTTAGTTGCGGTGAAGATGAAGTTTGTTCCTTGTTGGAACACGGTTATTTTGGGATATCACAATATCTATTGTTTTAATTAATGCATCTATATACTTGGTAAAGGGTGGAAGGCTCGGCCTTATGCCCGTGTTTTGTTCCACTCTTGCCACCCTAGTTTCCGCCATACCGTGTTATGTTCCTTGATTTTATGCTCCTTACGGTCGGGTGATTTATGGGACCCCTAGACAGTTCGCTTTGAATAAAACTCCTCCAGAAGGCCCAACCTTGGTTTTACCATTTGCCACCTAGCCTTTTTCCCTTGGGTTTTCGCGAGCCGAGGGTCATCTTTATTTACCCCCGGGCGGTGCCCTCTCGAGTGTTGGTCCAAACTAGAGCACCGTCTTGGGACCATTCCTTGGCAACTTGGATTACGTCGGCACACTGACGCTTAGCTTATCCGGTGTGCCCCGAGAACGAGATATGTGCAGCTCCTATCGGGATTTGTCGGCACAGCGGGAGGTCTTGCTGGTTTAGTTTACCATTGTCGAAATGTCTTGATGTACCGGATACCGAGTCTGATCGGAGTGTCTTGGGTGAAGGTTTATTCCTTCGTTGACCGTGAGAGCTTGTTATGGGCTGTTGGGACACCCCGCAGGTATTATCTTTCAAAGCCGTGCCATGGTTATGAGGCAGATGGGATTTTGTTAATGTCCGTTGTAGAGAACCCAAAGTTGACCTTAATTAAAATACATCAACCGTGTATGTAACCGTGATGGTCTCTTCTCGCGGAGTCCGGAAGTGAACACGGTGTTGGAGTTATGCTTGACGAAGTAGTCGGGATCACTTCTTGATCGCTAATAGCTTCACGACCGCGCCTTGCTTCTCTTCTCGCTCTCTTTTGCGATGTAGCCACCATATATGCTAGTAAACTTGCAGCAGCTCCTCCTTTTGACACCAGCCTTCCCTTAAGCTTAAATAGTCTTGATCTCGCGGGTGTGAGATTGCTTGAGTCCCCGTGGCTCACAGAATCTACCAAAACAGATGCAGTACGGTGATGCCAAATAGCAGATGGCGAATCGAGCTGAAGTGGGAATATGATGAGGCCCTTGGTCGATACTATGTTTCCTTTCCGGACGATTAGTAGTGGAGCCCAGGTTAGGCGATCGGGGATTTGTGTCGCATGTGGGGTTCTTCTTTTATTTTGGTTCCGTAGTCGGACCTTGATTGTATCTGGATGATGTAATGCTTTATTCATGTAATTGTGTGAAGTGGCGACTGTAAGCCAACTATGTACCTTTTCCCTTATGTATTACATGGATTGTGCGAAGATTACCTCACTTGCGACATTGCTTTCAATGCGGTTATGCCTCTAAGTCGTGCTTCGACACGTGGGAGCTATAGCCGCATCGAGGGCGTTACATGAACTAAACATCAAAATTAAGACCCCCTTTCACCATAGGAGTCCTCATGACATGCTGTTCGAAACTAGATCCCACATGGTTATGTTTCGACAAACTATTCTATGTGCAATTTAATTCTCATTTGGTGCAACTGTCTAGCACTTGATGTGCAACTACCTGAGAGCCGATGTGCAACTTTCCCTCTACCCGAGGACTTGCGGTTTTCACTGATAGCATCTCCGCCCCCAAACTACCCCTACCAGTAAGATGTGCAACATTGTCTACTGCCCTGGCTAACTGCCTAGTACAATGTGCAACTTTGCGGTCCCGCACGTGTGACTATGCTGCCACGCATGTGCAACTCTCACAGTCATGCGTGAACTACTATGTCGATGAGAGTGTGCACCTCCGCGGCCGCACGTGTGACTATGCCAACGAGAGTGTGCAACCCATAGTCAGGTGTGTGCAACTATGCGAACGGCCATGTGCAACCGTGCAGAGATGTGCATACGAAGATGCACCTCCACCCCAAACCTACCCCTTAACAGTGAGGTGTGCAACTTCTCTTCTGCCTAGGTCAACTGACTAGTAATTGATGTGCAACTTTTCCCCTGTCCATGGATGTGCATATTTCATTATTTGCTGCCTCGTCCAATTGACTGGCAGTGGACGTGCAACTTCGTATGCTACCCTGGTCAATTGCCTAACGGTGATGTGCAACTTCCCCGGTAGCCCCCTTGATGTGTGGTTTTCCATGCTAGCACCTCATCTGAACCACCCATGCTAATGAGATGTGCAACTTTAGCGCCTCGTCTATATGGAAATTTTCAGTGTCCCTCATTGATGTGTAGTTTTCACCATGACTATCTCTGCCAGTGAGATATGCAACTTCATCAATTTGCCCCCGCCAACTGCTTAGCAGACCATGTGCAACTCCGTATGTTGCTCCTATGTGATGCCCCCGATTCAATCGTACACTAATCATACACGCAAATGTGTACGATCAAGATCATGGACTCACGGGAAGATATCACAACACAACTCTAGACACAAATTAAAACAATACAAGCTTCATATTACAAGCCAGGGGCCTCGAGGGCTCGAATACATAAGCTCAAATACAAACAAGTCAGCGGAAGCAACAATATTTGAGTACAGACATAAGTTAAACAAGTCTACCTTAAGAAGGCTAGCACAAAAGCAACATCGATCGAAAAGGCAAGACCTCTTGCCTGGGAGCCTCCTAACTACTCCTAGTCGTCAGCGTTCGTCACGTAGTAGTAGGCACCCTCGGGGTAGTAGAAGTTGTCGTCGGTGGCGTCTAGATCCAGGGCTCCGCCATGTGGTTGTAGCATCCGAGAAGAATGGAAAGAGGTGGAAAAGGGGAGCAAAGCAACCGTGAGTACTCATCCAAAGTACTCGCAAGAAAGGATCTACACTACATATGCATCGGTATCAATGAAATGGGTAGTATTTGTAGACTGGACTGCATAATGCCAGAAGAGAAGGGGAAAGCCTAGCCTATCGAAGACTAGCATCTTCAAGCAGCTCCAAGCATCTTGCAGCATTCAGAAGAGTATATAATAGCAGTTTATATATAGCAAACATGTTGTACCATTAGCGCCCAGAGATCACTTCCTCGAGTCCCTGTGAGGAAACAATCCCGGAGCCATCATTTCCATTACATGCCTCAGCATTCAGTATCCAGTTCTAGTTGTATCGATCGGGATACAACTCTTAGTGTCCGTTACCGTAGGACAGGCTATCGATGGAAGTTTTCTTCCTTGCAGGGGTGCACCAACTTACCCACGCTCGATCAACTCCGGCCGGACACACCATCAGGTCATGACCGGCCTCGGCCGATCAACACACCGTAGTCCTACATAGGCTCAACAGAGAGGCCAGCACGCCGGTCTACATCCTAAATGCAAAGGGGTCATGGGCCAATCGCCCTTTGCAATCCTGCGTGTTGTGAGGGCGGCCGATGAGCAGACCTGGCAACCTCCTTTAAATAAGGCAGGTGCTTACACAGTCTAACCCGACGCGCGCCACTCCATCGCTGACGTCAGTGAACTTTCGGCTGATACATACGATGCAAGTGCCCATACTTATTCCCGCGTGGTGGTTAGTGCTATCAGGCCAGAGGCCCCTCGGATCAAATATCCAAACCGTTAGTGTGTTGGTAGTGCGGTCACGACCAGAGACTCATGAAAGATGTGACCCCGTCGCCCCGCCTCGAGGACATGCGGCAAGGGCTAAGAATGCCCGGCAACGCCTCGTATTCAACTCTTGGGTACGCTCCAGGTCAACCCTTCTCCACATCACTTGCGGGTACCCCTCAGGGTCGACCCGCCTTTCCAAGTAAGAGTTGTAAAGTCCAAGTATCCGTGTGTCCAAACACCAGGAGGAAAACCCGAGGAATCACCCTCGATGGATTCCACTCGATGTAATCATCAAGGTGAACATAGGAGGAACCACCCTCGAGGTTCATACTTGAGGGGTTACACGACAGTGTCGTTATCGGGAGTGGAGAAGGAGGAATCACCCTCGATGACCATAACCAATGAACTAACCTACAAGGTTAACATCAGAAGTGCTGATGAGGTATCACCCTCGGCACTCGATAGTAACCAAGTAGTGTCGAGCAACTAAGGGAAAGTGATGTGCGGTGCCGAGGCCTGATCTTCGACCATGTTGCTCGAGTCGTCAATGATGAAGAAGGGGCAACAAGGACAAGGAGGGGGTCACTGATGGATCACTAACCAACCTATACTAAGCAGTTTAGGATAAGCAGGTAAGGTACAACAGCAGGTACAAAAGCAGGTTATGTATCAGAATAGGAGCAAACAATTACAGTAGCAAAATCTAATGCAAGCATGAGAGAATGGAATAGGCGATATCGGGATGATCAAAAGGGGGGGCTTGCCTGGTTGCTCAGCGGCAAAGGGAGGGCCGTTAGTGGTGTCGTCGGTGACGTAGTCGATCATAGGGACAACATCGGTCTCGGGGTCTACCGGAGAGGAGGGGGAAGAAACAATAAATATAAAGCAAACAAAGCATCATAAAGCATAACATGGAAATACGCGGTGTTAGGGGTGAACTAATGCAGTGTTAGACATTGCAGACGGAGAGGGAAAACATCTGGAGGGGTTTTCCCGACGTCTGACATTTTCCGCACATATGAAAAGAGAGGGGACGATTCCATGTTCAGCATGCTAGGGGCATGTGACCGATGAACGGATCGCGTATTCGGATTTGTTGGATTTTTCTGAGCATCTTTCATGTAGAAAACATTTTCATCCGTGTTACGGTTTATTTTCTATGTTTTTCTAAAGTTTTAATAGTTTTCTGAAATGATTTAAATCAATAGAATTAACAGAAAAGGAATATGATGCCAGCATGACATAGAGATGATGTCAGCAGTCAACAGCCGGATTGACCAGGTCAAACCTAACCAGTGGGGCCCACATGTCAGCCTCTGTTAAATGATAGAGTTTATATTAAACTAATCTAAGGTTAAACAGCTATTGGGCCCCATGTGTCAGTGGATAATTAGGTTAACTAATTAACCTTATTTAGGAAATGTTTTAATTTGACTACTTAAGCGGTGGGGCCCGCACGTCAGTGGCACAGGGCTGCCCAGTCAGCTGTTGACTTGGTCAAACTAGTCAACAGGACCCAGCGGGCCCACACATCAGTCTCACAGGGGAGATCACGCGGCGCTACGTCAGCGCCGGCGCCAGAGCAATGCCGGCGACCATTTTGCGCGGCGGCGCGCGGCGGACATCACCGGAAATCACGCACAGAGCACGGGGAGGGTCGCGCGTGGGTGCGTTGGAAAGAACGGCCAATGGAGAGGCGATCTGCGGCGGTGGTGTGGCCGGAGGAGCACCGTAGCAACGACGGCGAGCTCATTGGCGGACGGCGGCGCTTGGGAGTGATGACAATTGGCGATGCGGGCGCGCTAGCAAGCAAATAAATGGCCAGACGGCCTCTACGCGACGCGATGAGCGTGACGGTGGCATCACTACAAGAAATATGTCAACTTGTGACCACCACTATTGGTCACTGAAAGGTCACAAATTTCCATTTGCGACCTTTTTGTGACCAAAAACAGAAGGTCAAAAGCTGGCCGTCATAAACTGACTATAGCGACCTTTCTTCTGGAATGGTCGAAGACGTTTACGACCAAAATATTCCTACTGTGGCATTTTGGTCACTAGCAACCTCCCCAGGCCACATAGGCATCCAGCGTGGCAAGCTGATGTGGCACAAGATTCAGCCCGGTCCAATTCGGTTTTCTACATGGGCCTAGCCCAACAATTCAGCCTTTTTACTATATATTTTCTCTATTAATTTTCTCTAGCTACATGGGCCTGGCCCATTTTATTTTCTAGGACGTGGCCTTCTATAATTCATTTCTTTTTTTAGGCCTCAGCCCTTTTACAATCCAATTTATTTTGGGCCTCCACAACATACATTTAGAAGCTTGACATCACAAGGGCAGCTATTCCAGCTTGACATATCAGCATGTACGCATGTATCCAAACCATTTTATTTCTTTCAACAGCCACAAACACAAAGTAGATAGTAGATACATTCAATGACTAAATTAACATAGAAATGAAGCAACAAAGGGCAGCCCAAAGAGAGGAACTACATGGTACTACAACTACATGGGACTACAACTACCATTTCTATTTCTACCAGCAGAGTAGGGACTACCAAGGAGCTAAACAAACAGCGACCGAGCTAAACTAACAATGATCATCCATCATCAATCGCTGATGAGAGCAATGAGTGGCAGCGGCGACGCTCGAGAGAGCCCTCCCCGCCGCTGCTTGGTTGCCTCACATCGCTTGGTGTGTTGCATCACTAGTCACCTCAAGCAGCAAGAATTTTAGCTTTACATAAGGTTTACAAGAACAGGACCCGATACATGAGATTGACATTCACAAGCTATTTTTCTACAAGATATGCATCTGAGATGACCATACATACAAATAAAGTAAATCCAAGAATGATTGTTATCCACAATAACTACAGATTTTGACCATACTGATTTTGTAGATAAACACATACTAGAAGCTACAGCAGAAACATGGGTGTAGAGGATACCACTCATGAATTAATTAATCTGCTAGCTGATTGGTGGTAGAGGAGGAGGTTTAGCCACTTGAGGGCCTAGAAGGCAGGTTTTGTTGTACCTTGAGAGACAGAAAGAAGTGGACAGAGCAGCCACCGCTGCTCCACTGGTGTTCCTCTCAAGCACAGCCTCATACTTCTCCTCAAGACAACACATTCAGCCTCAGCTCCACATCGTGCACATGATTAACTCATATGATTAACTCATCACGAAATGTGGTGCAGCAACTAATTATAGCTAAATGGGTTGTCCAAATACATAGATTATCATTAGATGGATGAAACCAACAAGATCCGATCATACAAATATTCCAGGTATTCGACTTTGTTATCCGAAAATATCACATGAGTGTAGTGCGCACCAGATAAATTGCAAGATGAAACACCGGGAGCAAGCAACCGATGTAGTAATAAGCTTTCATGGAATTTTATTTTATGTCATGCTAAATGCAGCAGCATGCATAAGTTGATTCACAAGGCAGGCATGCATAAGTTGATTCACAAGGCTGCACACAACATACACGGTGAACTCTCATGAACAAACACACCACAGCTTTAAAAACGAAATTTCAAGCATCAAAGTGCACCATACGAATCAACAATGAACACTACAGTTCATCAACAGTGCAAGCCTGACCAGCTATGCATTAGCCTTGTAAAGTTGCAAGTCAATAAGATCACAAACATACTATTGTGTTCACAGTTATTAGTAAAGCAGCAATCAAAACTAGTGATAATGCACAAGCAACTTTTGCATGTCTACACGATCAAACGTTACAGAAATTATAATTGTTATTCTCATCTCACTCCACAAGTGGCTCTATGAACATGCTGCATACACAACACCGAACATGCGAGAAAAAATATAAAGAAGCTATTTTATAGATTTATAGTGACAAATTTCCCTACTTGTTCACCGATAGAATCACTACCAATTTTGCGCAATAGCTACTAAACCTTAACAAACAATGGAGCGTACACTTACATTTGCTAACCGATCGTGACTTAATAATAGTATGCATTTGGACGAAAGCAGCTTATCAAGAAATATTTTTCAATGAAGGAACTCGTCAAAGAGGACATGACACAATGACACCAGCTACACCATAGAAATGATTACCAACTCAGAGACGTAACGGACACCAGCTTCTTCCTTTGCCGCACTGATTGCATCAGCATCATCAGCCGACCCATCGAACATGGCCAAGTACTTGTTCAGAAACTTGAAGTACTCCTTGGTCATGCTGTCAATCATCATCATAACAAGAACAGATCACATCAGTATACAACAATCTTGCCATGTTACTTATATATGGTGGTTAAAAATGCAAGGAACTTGGAAGCAAAGGGCAATGCGTGTCGCACTCCTTCTGGTCTTTAAGAATCCCGGTGACGGCAAGGAACAACTCCCTTTGCTCCAGCTTGCCAATGCCCCAGTAGGCGAAAAAGGCATCGATGTTCTTGAAGGTGGGGATGACGCAGTCGGCGACGGCCTTCCCAGCGATGGCGGCGAGCTCGAGCGCCGCCGGCCATCGTGACGGCCTTGACTTGCTGGCCATCGCCTGATTTCGCTCCCTAACCCGCTGCCCCGCCTGCAGGTAATATATACCAATAAAACGAGGTAAAATGAGAACCAACAGAGCACTTTCTGTATTACCAGAACAAAACTGAAATTCAAACAATAACCTACAGAAGTTAGTTATCCGCAAACTAAAGAAAAGACAATTAGCTGACTCATCTGTCCTTCAGACTATTGGATTTCACATTCAGCAAGCTTGTTCTTTCAGATAATCTGAATACCGCAAAATCATGCGCTAACATGTTAACTACAGTTCCAAACATGTAACCCACCTCTTCACTAGGAAAAACAACAATCATTCAAATTCCCAATGTAAGTTCCACCTAAACAAGTACAGTTTGAAATTTAGGGTGCTATGCACCAAGAGTGGCAGGATGGGAGTCACCTTGGTGTTTGCCAAGCTTGGGAGCCAGTGAGGAAGGAAGCCCAAACATCCCCTGGCAAGGCGATTTACACAAGCACGGCATCCACGCCACTGCTTTGGCGGCGGCCGCGCCGCAGCGACTCAGAGTGGGGCACCACATGATGAGGTCTCCTGCGTCACTGTGAGTCCGGCCGAGTGGCACCGGGCGAATGCTGCGAGGGACGAGAGGTCGACGGGCAGTCGAGGAGGAGGCGGACGCCTCCACCTCCAATAAGTGGCTCTCCGTGAGTGGTAGCCGCCGCCGCCGGGGTGGCCACGCAGGTCGGGCTTATGGCAGCAGTGGCGGATCTAGCACTGGGGCGAGCTCGGGCGGTCGCCCCGTGTCCCCGACGGCGGAGCAAGCCCCGCCGGATTCGATGGATGCGATGGCGAACGAGGGGGGGCGGCGGAGGGACTAGATCTGGATCGGAGAGAGGGAGAGAGAGGGAGGCGGCGAATGAAGCCCTCGCCGGATCTCGCCGGACAGGAGGGAGGAGCGGAGCGTGGGGGTCCTGTTGGTGTGCTGGGCACCATCGATTCCCGCCTGAGGTCGCCGGGATCGGGCGATGGAGGTGGCGGCGGTAGGGAGGAGCTGATAGCTAGGGTTCGCGCAAGAGGGAGAGAGGCAGGCTGGATCGATGGACGGATGGGGTTTGCGCGAGAGAGAAGGGTTGGGTGGGGTTCGTGAGAGAGAGTGGGGTTTGTTGCCGTCGGATGGGATGGATCAATGGACGGATGGATGGACTGATGTTTGCCAGGTCATCGATCCAAGCCACTAGTGATTCCACCAATCAGAATTAAGCTTCGGTGGTTTCGGTTTTTTCTTTTATTTCTCTTATAATTTTCACCCTCTAATTCAGGGTAAACATTCAACATATTAACCACTTATAGTTTGCTAAAATGAACCAATAGTGTGCACATGTCTGTATCTTGGGATGACAAACAATGTTGATTTGGGAGGTTTTCATTTTCTTTGATCAAAAGAACCATTTTTCATTTTCTGAGTGACCAAAATGTGTATTTTTGTGAAGGACCTACCATATGTTTCTTGCGAAATTGTACCAAATCATTTTTCTAAAATACTAGGCCATATTTAATGCACATTTGACCAAATGGTTGGGTGTAAAAAGTTTTGATCCACCTCTCGTAAAAAAGAAAAATTCCCACCGATTCAGCTGGAAGCGGGTCAAATTTGAACTGTAGCTATCTGATAGTTTGCTCTTTATTTTTTCCAAAAATCATTTCTAGGTACATAAGTATCTATTTTATCAGAGAAACACCAAAAAAATTCCAAGATTCAACCACTAGCTAGGAACGGTCATTCCCGCAGTTTTGACCGCATTTTGAAACGGGCATAAAAAATTCAAAAAAATTCAAAAAATAGGAAAACCTTCGCATTGTGTCATTATATATGACCAAGTTACCTGAAAAAAATATGAACTTGTAATACATTCATTCTTTTAAAAAAGTGTTCTCAGAAATGAGCTATCATGCGTGAAGATTCATGGCTTTCAAGCCAAATGATCAATCCTATGGCCACATTCATGGCATAGTTTGTTCAAATGATCTCATATTGTGCACAAGGGTGCATCTTGGAATGGCAAACAATATTGCTTAAGGAAGTTTTCATTTTCTTTGGACGAAAAAATCATTTTCCATTTTTCGAGTGCCCAAAAGGAGGTTTTTTTGTGAAGGACCTCCCAAATAATTGTTGCAAAATTGGACCAAATCATTTTTATAAAATACTAGGACATATTTAATGCACAGATGACAAAATGGTTGGGTGTAAAAAGTTTTGATCCACCTCTCGTGAAAAAGACAAATTTCAGCCGATTCAGCTGGAAGCGGGTCAAATTTGAACTATAGATGCCTTGTAGTTTGCTCTTTATTTTTTACAAAAATCATTTCTAGGTACATAAGTATCTATTTAATCAGAGAAACACCAAAAAAATTCCAAGATTCAACCACTAGCTAGGAACGGTCATTCCCGCAGTTTTGACCACATTTTGAAACGGGCATAAAAAATTCAAAAAAATAGGAAAACCTTCGCATTGTGTCATTATATATGACCAAGTTACCAGAAAAAAATATAAACTTGTAATACATTCATTCTTTTAAAAAAGTGTTCTCAGAAATGAGCTATCATGCGTGAAGATTCATGGCTTTCAAGCCAAATGATCAATCCTATGGCCACATTCATGGCATAGTTTGTTCAAATGATCTCATATTGTGCACAAGGGTGCATCTTGGAATGGCAAACAATATTGCTTAAGGAAGTTTTCATTTTCTTTGGACGAAAAATCATTTTCCATTTTTCGAGTGCCCAAAAGGAGGTTTTTTGTGAAGGACCTCCCAAATAATTGTTGCAAAATTTGACCAAATCAATTTTCTAAAATACTAGGACATATTTAATGCACAGTTGACAAAATGGTTGGGTGTAAAAGTTTTGATCCACCTCTCGTGAAAAAGACAAATTTCCACCGATTCACCGGAAGCGGTCAAATTTGAACTGTGGCTGCCTCATAGTTTGCTATTTATTTTTTCCAAAAATCATTTCTAGGTACATAAGTACCTATTTAATCATAAATACATGGTTTGGTGGCGATACGTCGAGATTTGGGCGGTGGTCGAGGGCCCCAACTCTAGAGCGCCAGAACTCGCATGCTCACAAGTGGTCACACAAGGATCGTATGCGTGCCATGTGTTCTGGGCGGCCTAGGCATGTCTAGTGGGTTGGCCACTCCCCAGGTAGGTGCTAGGAAGAAAATTACAACATAAGATTCTCACGAGGAGACCGATCGATGCTCAAACATGAATTAGCAGCCAAGTGTTTGATTAGCGGTACGGAAAATGCACATGGCTAATGGGCGTGAGTTTTGGTTGAGGATGATCAGCATTAAGAAGACCGCCTTCACAAAGTTTCAGCTCAAAAGGAGGAGTCTAGGTGGTACTTGCTTTGCAAAGTACCACACTGGACATAAATACGAATGTTGAAGATGGGCTCAAAATAATGAATGGATTGAGCTGGCATTTGGTGGAGGATAGTTATTTGGGCATAGGAAAGCATCAGAGAAAATGGATACCATTTGGACATGCCAAAGTGGTACTTCCTTCACAAAGTGTTTTTATGAATGTAATAGGAAAATGAATATTTTTGAATTATTTTTGAACTAGGCAAGGAAGATTTTTACATATTTGATTTAATATATGACCCAAAGAATTTATGAGATTTTTGGGAATTTTGGGAATGATCAAATATAGGTTGCTTCACAACCTAGGGCAAAACTGCCACATGGACATGACACATAGGCAAAAGCGATGAGGTGGCGCCTAGTCGTAGCGACCCACCACAATTTTCAAGGTTATGACCATCTATATTGGTCACTTAACAGCTAGAAATAAGGCAACAAACCAAAGTGCTATCTGCTTTGTGACCATTTCGTAAGGAAATTATGACCTTCGACCAAAATGGTCGTTATAGTTTAGGGTTTGGAGCCCCCCGAACAGCTTTTGACCAATTGGTCTGAAATGGTCATAGATCTATGACCAATTCTTCCAGGGTCACTAACAAAAGGTCATAAGTTGACATATTTCTTGTAGTGCATGCATGGGACCCAAAGGTCATCGTGGCTACGCCCGTGATGAGCGCGAGCGGCAGAGTGTTCGGTCGTCAGTGGCATCGGTGGCTATGAAACGCGGGCGAGCTAACGTAGAGGGGGAGGAGAAGCGGGAGCTCACATTAGAGCTGTAGGGAGTGGCAGCGAGCTTGGGGAGGGCGCAAGGTAGCCGAAATCGGCGACGAACGCCGGCGACCTGAAGGTTGAAGACGAGCGCGTTCCGGTCGGAAGAAAGGCGCTCGGCTCGACCCCGATGGCATAGGCGATGTGAACGATGACGAGGAAGCCGGTGAGTACGTCGAGGAGGTGAACGAGGCTCGGTGGCCGCGAGCTTCACGGTGGCGAGGCCATGGCGGCGTCGGGAGGAAGTGGCAGATCTGGGCAAGGAGGATCTGGTGGGGAGAGGGAGAGGCGGAGTGGGCGAGTGGGGAGGGAGCCCGAGGCATCGGGACTGCCCTTATCCCTTCGCCGGCGACGTGGCAACGCAGGGCACCGCGCCGGGTCCGGTGGGAATGAGCTGGGGGGGCTCGGTCGCGTGAACAGAGAGAAGGAGAGGGATGACCGGGGAGGGGGAGTGGGCCGGCCTAGCTGGGTCGGCTGGCTGGGTGGGCCGAAGCCCAAGTGGGGTAGTGGCTTTCTCTCCCCTCTACTTTTCCTTCTCTTTTTTTGTTTAATAAATAGAGAAAGGAAGGAAGTTAATTGAGCTTCCAAATATCTTAAATAAATTATGGAACTGGGCCCATAAAATCCAAGGCATTTTTTGCCAGTGCCACAAATAGTTTGGTGGCCAGGGGATGTCATTTATATTTTCACAATTAAAATGACATTCAAAAATGCTGAAGTTGCAATGAAATAATTGCTACTATCCATCTTAGCTCAATGGTGATGTTGTTTTCCTTAACAATTAAATGTTATGGAATTTTACCTAAATGATGAACATTTTTCTAGCAAGTTTTGTGCAACTTCAGATTTCACTTTGAATTTGAATAGAATTCAGAGAAGGGACTTGAGTTGAGATATTACCCCAACATGATTAATCTTTGTAAATCAAGATGACTTGGCACTGATCATAAGGGATTACTGTAGTGTGATGCTGGGGATGTTACATCCTGCCAACTAAAACTACACATCCACAAATAGGAAGGGAAAGGAGTTGTACATTGACTACTAGGCAGTAGGCTGGAACATCCGACTAAGTTGCACATATCACTGGTAGGGTAGATGGGGTACGGTGTGTCAACAGTGAAAAACTACACACCACGAGTAGGGGGTTGCACATACATTACTAGGTATTAGGCCAAGACAGTAGACTAGTTGCACAAGGCAAAAAGTTGGTTGTCATGAATCACTACTAGGAAAAAGCTTATATGCAAACACTTATCAGTAGTGCTTGTTAAAGCGAAGCACTACTACTACATAGTAGTAGCGCGTGTCAGGGCAGCGCGCTACTAACATAAAGATAGCAGTAGCGCGTTCACCACAAAACGCGCTGCTACTATGACGACCGGAACGGTTGCTGCCAGGCTTGGTATAGTAGTAGCGCGCTTCTAAGGACCGCGCTACTGCTAACAAAATAGGAGCAGCGCATTTTAGGGCGATAGTGCTGCAACTAACAAAAGGAAAAGAAAGGAAAAAAAGAAAAGGAAAACTAAAGAAAAAGAAAAAATGAAAGCAATAGCAGCAGCGCGTTTCTACGAAAGCGTTGTAGCTACTTTAGCTATAGCGCGTTCTCCCAACACGCGCTATAGCTAACTTACCTATAGCCGTAGCGCGTTTATGCGAAAAGAGCTATAGCTAAGTAGCTATAGTGCTTGTTTTGTAAAACCGCTACTACTATGTTTGACTTACCGCTTCACGGGTGTCCCTCCTTCCCACAATTCCCCAATCTTCTCACCAGATCCCCAACCTCTCTCCCTCGCCTTCCCTATGCTCCCTCGTCGCCCTACCTCCGTCGCCGCCATCGCCGCCACCGGAGCCGCACGCCATCGCCGCCACCAGAGCCGCGTGCCCGCGGAGCCACCTTCGTCCGCTCCTCGCCGCCCCTGCTCCCTCGTCGTCCATCCTCTCTGTAAGCCCCACACCCCTCCCTCTAGGTTAATTAACTTAGGTGAATTTAGTTCATTATGTTAACTAAGTGAACTAGCTAGGTTAATTTAGGTAAACTAACTAGGTTAGGTAACTAAGTGAACTAGCTAGGTTAATTTGGTTTACTAACTAGGTTAATTAGATGTTTTTTAGATGTTTGGTTAACTAATTTGGTTAACTAACTAGGTTATGTAACTAAGTAGATGTTAATTAGGTTAGGGCAGTAGTGGCACTGTTAATTAGATGTTTTTTAGTTAGGGAAGTAGGTTAGGTAACTAAGTAGATGTTAATTCGGTTAGGTAACTAAGTAGATGTTAATTTAGGTTAATTTGGTTAACTAACTAGGTTAGGTAACTAAGTACATGTAAATTAGGTTACGGCAGTAGTGGTACTAGTAGATGTTAATTAGATGTTTTTGAGTTAGGGAAGTAGGGTTTTACTAGGTCAATTAGGTGAAGTTAAATGAATGACCTAAATGAATGAAATTAGTAGTTAACTGAATTTTTAGGAAAAATTTGTAAATGCTTAAGTACTTAACTAGATATTATTTTTTAGGACAAACTTGTATATGCTTAAGTAGTTAACTAAATATATTATAGGGTTGTATATATAGTTGCTTAAGTACTTATATAGTTGTTCTGCACCCAATGTATGCTTAAGTAGTTGTATAACTCCTAGGGTTCATCAATGGGTGCTTAAGTAGTTGTAGATGCTTAAGTAGCTAGCTAGGGTTCATCTAATTAGTTAGTACTTGTAGATGCTTAAGTACTAGGGTAGTAGGGTTAGGGCAGTAGGACATAATTTGAATTGAGTTCTAGGGTTCATAATTTGAAATTTGTGTAGATTTTCTTGAAGTGTGAAACATTGAAGCGGTCATGATATATGAAAATTCCTCGATTGTGCCCAAGTGGCCTTTTGTTGTTTCCTGGGAATGAAGTTGAGTGGCCTATGTTTTTCTAGAATGTTGATTCATTTCCGTTCTGGCAAATTTCAGGTGCTCGATTTGTCCACTTTTTAGCAAAGGTCATGCCGAAATTTTCCATGAATTTCGGGATGACTTGTGCTACAAACTAGGACATATCGAGTGCCCAAGATTTGCCGCACCAAGAAGGAATCAATGTTCCTGCAAAACATAGGCCTTTTTATGTCATTATTCATTTTATTAGGTCTAGAATTGATTGACTAGATTTAATCGTAGGAAACATGGCTAGCAACGATGAAGGACAAGATTCTGGTGATTGTGACGACGTCTACCTTAGACGAATATTTGAACCTTGCCAACGATCAACGGTTGTTGTTGTTGGGCCCACCTGTCACATCCGAGACTGACATCGATACCGGTGCGGGGACTGGCGTTGAGACCCAGACCGGCACCGAGACCGGCACCGAGAATGGCAAAGCCATAGAACCGAAACCGAAGAGGAGATGTCAACGCCCAAACCAGCTCCTCACTACTAGACAAGTGGTCACGGAGGTAGACGACAACAATTTTGAGCCAAAACTTCCTGTGGAAGCACACTCCTGCTATGGCAATCAAATAGGCTGCATCGTATGGGCGTGCACCACCATCAATGATGAGAAACTAAAGAAGATACCAAATATGAAGCACTCCCTCCTAACCCTGCAGCACCAAATATACTTGTTCCCGGGCCGGGATGAAATCCACAGAAAGACCCGGCAATGAAGAAGATAAATAAACACGCCATGACCAAGTTTAGCGACACGTTAGCCGCTTGGAAAGTAAGGGTGAAAGCAAGGATCATCGACAAAAAGGAACCCTTCTCTGAGATTGTAAAGGGTAATCCGACAATCATGGAAGAGCAGTTTCAAATATTCAAGGCAGCTTGCGATGCCGAAGATGCCAATGAAAAGTTGAAGTACATGAAGGGGCTTCAAGAGAGGAACATGGGGCGCCACCACCTCGGAAGCCATGGTTACGCGGGGAAGAGGTCCATATGGGCCAAGGAGGACGCGGAACGCGGAAGTCTGGGAATCCCAGGCCCCTTGGCGGATTTCACTGTTCCGCGGGAGCATGACGTCCTCAGGGCCCAGTACCGTTGAGACTCGGTCAAGAAGGTTTTTGAGACGGACCCGGTCACGACAGAGTTCATGAGACTGCTGGTAATTTTAGTTTCTGATCAATTCGACTGCACGTTTAGTCATATTTGTAAACGATCCTTGTTCCTTTTGCAGAGAGAGCAGCACAGGATTGTGGTGAAAGCAACTCGGCGTTTGAGGCGTTGGTGAGGCCCAAGTGGGACACAACATTCAACCGGGCATTGAACATATTGAAACGACTCCCGGTGGACACTCGACCATTGTATGGATGCGTGCACGGTGTCGGAGACAGCGCCACATGGAAGAAGTACTACAATGAGACCACAGAGGAGAGAAAGAAAAGACGGAGGTTAACTGAAGAAAACACCGACAATAAGGTTGACATTGCGGTTGAGAAGAATTCAGCTAAGACAGTCGCAACACCGGTAGCTGCCATAAAACGGGAGCTGACAGTCTTGGTTCTGACTATCGTCGATTGGAGCAGGCGAAATCCAGAAAAAGAAGCAGCAGACTTTCCCCTTGCCGACTTCTTCAGGAGCAGCTCGACTAGTGTTGCACCAGCACCTGCTCCTCCACCGGCTCCCGCACCTGCTCATAGCAGCCCGTCCTCCGTCTCGGACGTGCTCGGTGGTGCTTCTTCTTTGGCTGAGCTCAATGCCCTCACGGTACCTGTCACACCGGCCCTCTTCAAAAAAATGTATAATCTCCTGTTTCCGTTGCCTTTCGGATGTCTCACATCGCAAACATGTCCTTGCAGGCCAACACTCCGTGCACCATATTGTACGACATCAATGACCAAAAGGTGGACGTGGGGAAGGCAACGATAATGAATCCCAAGGAACAATTGTTCCACAGTCGGCCGATCGCCCCTGATGTCTTCAAGGTTTTCGTGGCCAGTGTCAAACCAGGCGATGAGAATTTGGTTCCTCCGGTACTAGGGGAGATGACGACGAGACCCCACGGCAGCTTGGCGATTGCAAGACTTGGGTCCTGTTGTGGCCAAAGAGTGTGCTTCGTCTGGAGGCGGCCGGGAGCACACCCACGACCACGTAGCCTCCACAAGGTATGAATATCAGCACCCCACCTACCCAATTAGCGTCGCCTGTCGTGCTGGGTGATAGCGGACTGGGTGAGGAAGAGGCTCCATTAGTCGCTGATGATGTCACCATAGATGAGGATGAGGATGACGATGACACTCAACAGTATCTCAATATTGGCGCCATTGATGATGGAGGATTGATGGCTCAGTAGTATGAGTACTCAGGGTTTGAGCGTCATGAGTCGGTGCCTGGATTGCCGCCTCCGGATCCTGAACATACTATTCCACCAAAGAAGCATCGGAAGAGAGCAAGGAAAGGCAACAATAATGTTGCTGCTATGATCCAACTATCGGTGTCAAACCGGCAGATCTCGGGTGGGGGGGCCAAGCTGTGCATCTAAGGATCAATGGTAACACGAAGCCAGGGGACACAGTGTTTACCCAGGTTCGGGCCCTCTTAAGGGAGGTAAAACCCTACTAAGGGAGTCCTGGATTAGGGGGTATCCGAACAGCCGGACTGTATACATCGTCCGGACTATTGAAGCATGAAGATACAAGACTCAAGACTTCGGACCGTGTCCGGATGCGACTCTCCTTTGCATGGAAGACAAGCTTGGCGATCCATTTCCTTCCTTGTAACCGACTCCATGTAAACCCTAGCCCTCTCCGGTGTCTATATAAACCAGAGAGGTTGGTCCTTAGAAGGCCGATCACAATTACAATCATACCATCATAGGCTAGCTCTTAGGGTTTAGCCTCTACGATCTCGTGGTAGATCTACTCTTGTACTATCCATATCTTCAATATTAATCAAGGAGGAAGTAGGGTTTTACCTCCATCGAGAGGGCCCGAACCTGGGTAAACATTGTGTCCCTTGCTTCATGTTACCATCAGCCTAAACGCACAGATTGGGACCCCCTACCCGAGATCTGCCGGTTTTGACACCGACATTGGTGCTTTCATTGAGAGTTCCTCTGTGTCGTCGCTGCAGGGCTTGATGGCGCCTTCGATTGTCAACAACACGGTCCAGGAGGAGACTTCTCCCCCCGGACAGATCTTTGTGTCCGGCGGCTTCGCACTGCGGGCCAATTCGCTTGGCCATCTGGAGCAGATCGATAGCTATGCCCCTGGCCACCCACCACCCACTTCGCTGCCACGATTGATGATTTAACCGACGCGCTTGACTTCGACCCCGAAGGCATCGACGGTATGGACGACGATGCAGGGTAAGATTCAGAATCTCTGGGGCACTAGACTACTACCTCGTCACACGATATATACATGGTGGATACGCCCAAGGAGGACAGCGGCGGCAATCCGGAAGATAAAACCCCTGGGCAAAAGCGAAAACGGCGACGCAGACGCCGCTCAAAGTCCAGCAACAGTAAAAATAGCGACAAGAGCGCAAGAAGGATCGACATACCAGTAAACTCCGAAGGCAACAACGACCATGAGGACCCAACGATGGAGCAGGACGAGCCAGGTCACGTCGAACCAAGTTCGGAGCAGATGCCAGATCACAGTGATCCAGAGGGACGAGTTCATCAAACCGGCCCAAGACAAGAAGACAGTCTGGACGATGATGCATTCACCATTCTAGAAGAACGCGTGGAACGAGATAACCTCCACAGAAAACTTATGGCCACAGCGAGAAGTCTAAAGAAGCAGAAGCAACGACTCAAAGCCGCACAGGAAACGCTCAATCGCAGATGGAATAAAGTGCTAGACACTGAAGAAAGATACGGCGACGATTGCCATACAAAGAGCTATCCAAAACGCAAGCTACTGCCAGAATTCAACGACGACGCCGTTCCACCCAAGACTAATACGACCAGGAGGCCCAACGTACCGCTCCACAACCGCAATGGAACGGCCACTAACGCCGTGCACAATCTACGTGAGCACCTGGACAAGCAAGTCGGTGCGGCTAGGTCCATCTACGGATCTAAAGGACACACCCTGGCGAGGGACTATGGTCATCAAAACGATCATACAAGCCAAATACTAGTTCGGAATAAACACCGGACACAACAACAGCCGACCGCATGCCACAGCGTGTCCAGATACAGAGGGGCTGCTCACCCCCTGTGCTTCACCGATGAAGTACTGGACCATGAATTCCCACAAGGTTTCAAACCTGTGAACATAGGGGCATACGACGGAACGACAGATCCAGGGGTCTGGATCGAGGATTTTATCCTACATCACTACAAAAAAATACACTTCCGTGATGATACATGTTTGTCATAGTAGGTCGCGTTTTTTGTCATGCATGTACATCCATGACAAATTTATGACAGAATCAAGATAGTCATACCTGTGCTGTCGTAGAAGTGTTCGATGACATTACCAAAATTATCATCACGGAAGTGTCCACTTCCATTATGATAAATCGCGCGTCACAGAAGTGCTTTCGTCAAGGATGACGGACACGTGGCATCCACCGTAACGGAACACCGTTAAGCTATCGGGTCGGGTTTTGGATCCGATAACCCGTTAACAGCCTCGACCAATGGGGATTTTCCGCGTGTAAAATCATCATTGGCTGGAGGAAACACGTGTCGGCTCATCGTTGGGACATATGTCATCCACTCATTGGACAGAAGGCGCCTATGATACGTCGACACGTGGCACGGCCCAACAGAGGCCCATTCCTGTGAAAAGGTCATCCCGTTTGACATGGTCAAAAGGTGACGGGCCAGCCCATGGAAAGCCTGTTAACGGCCTGTTCGCATATAGCCCATTTACAGCCCGCTAACCCAAGGCCTGTTACGCCCTATCCGAATTAGGCCCAGTAGCATCATCTGGGCCATCCAATATGATTCCAGCCCGTTTTCACTTTTGGCCCATATATGGCCCATGACGTCTTTCGGCCCATATGAGGCCCTATGTAACTCATGGCCTATTAACGGCCCGTGGTGAAACTGGCCCGCGATGAACAGTGTATTACTTTAGACCCATTAACGGCCTGTGGTGAAACTGGCCCGTAATGAACAGTGTATCGCTTTATACCCATTAAGGGCCCGTTATTCAGTTGGTCCGTTTATGTGACGCCCCCGATTCAATCGTACACTAATCATGCACGCAAACGTGTACGATCAAGATCAGGGACTCACGGGAACATATCACAACACAACTCTAAAAGTAAAATAAGTCATACAAGCATCATAATACAAGCCAGGGGCCTCGAGGGCTCGAATACAAGTGCTCGATCATAGACGAAGTCGCGGAAGCAACAATATCTGAGTACGTACATAAGTTAAACAAGTTTGCCTTAAGAAGGCTAGCACAAACCGGGATACAGATCGAAGAGGCGCAGCCTCCCGCACGGATCCTCCTAAACTACTCCCGGTCGTCATCGCAGCACGCGTAGTAGTAGGCACCTTCATGTAGTAGTCGCCCTCGACGGTGGCGTCGCCTCGATTCCAAAGATCTGGTTGCGACAACCGTAAAGAAAGGAAAGGGGGAAAAGGGGGAGAAAGCAACCGTGAGTACTCATCCAAAGTACTATAAAAGAGCTACACTACATATGCATGGGTATATGTGTAAAGGGCCATATCGGTGGACCGAATCGCAGAATGCCGTAATGAGAGGGGATAGCTAATCACGTCAAGACTACGCTCAGCAGCCTCCGCCTTGCAAATGTAGAAGAGAGTAGATCAAGTCCTCCAAGTAGCATCGCCAAGTAGCATCTCCAAGAAGCATCTCCAAGTAGCATCTCCAAGAGCATCGCATAGCATAATCCTACCCGCGATCCTCTCCTCATCTCCTGTGGAAAAGCGATCACCGGGTTGTTCATGGAACTTGGAAGGGTGTGTTTTATTAAGTATCCGGTTCTAGTTGTCATAAGGTCAAGGTACAACTCCAAGTCGCCCATTATCAAGATCACGACTATTCAATAGATTAACTTCCTGCAGGGTGCACCACATAACCCAACACGCTTGATCCCATTTGGCGGACACGCTTCGGTCATGCCCGCCTCGGAAGATCAACACGCCGCAGCCCCACCTAGGCACAACAGAGAGGTCACCCCGCGGTCTAAATCCTATGCGCGCAGGGTCCGGGCCCATCGCCCATTGCACACCGCACGCTATGCGAGGGCGGTCGAAAGCAGAACTAGCCCCCTTAATACAAGAGCAGGCTTATGTTCCAATCCGGCGCGCGCCGCCCTTCGCCGACGCCAAGAAGGCTTGGTGATACCACGACGCCGGATACCCATAACTACTCCCGTAGATGGTTAGTGCATATAGACCAAATGGCCGACTCGGATCAAATACCCAGATCTCGTTAAGCGTGTTAAGTATCCGCTGAACGCCGAGCAGGCCAGCCCACCTGCCTCCTAGGTGGTCTCAACCTGCCTGCCGCTCCGCCATTAAAGTAACAATCGGGGCCGTCGGGAACCCAGGCCCACCTCTACCGGATGGAGCCACCGTCCTTTCACCCCTCATCAAAATCACTTATGGTACTCAATGAGTGACCCGACTTTAGTCACCATCTCAGTATAGTATGTATGTATGTATAGTATATACCCATGATCACCTCCCGAGTGATCACGGCCCAATAGTATAGCAAGGCGATCGACAAGAATGTAGGGCCAATGATGATAAACTAGCATCCTATACTAAGCATTAAGGATTGCAGGTAAGGAATCAACAGATGTAGCAACAATGTCAGGCTATGCATCGTAATAGGATCAACGGAAAGCAAGAACATGCTACACTACTCTAATGCAAGCAGATAGAGGAGAATAGGCGATATCCGTGATCAAGGGGGCTTTCTGGTTGCTCGCAAGAGAGAGGGTCGTCAACTCCGTGAGTCGTATTAGGCAGCAAAGAGCGCCGGTCTCAGTAGTCTACCAGAGAGAAGAGGGGGAAGAAACAATGAATACCATGCAAACAGATGCATATCGATGCATGACATGACAAGTATCGGTGCTAGTGGTACCCTAACACGGTATGAGGTGATACCGACGAAGGGGGAAAACATCCGGGAAAGTATTCCCGGTGTTTCGCGTTTTCAGACCGGTGAACCGGAGGGGGAAAGTTGCGTGTTCGATATGCTAGGGGTGTGTGGCGGACGAACGGGCTGCGTATCCGGATTCGTCTCGTCGTTTTGAGCAACATTCATGTTGAAAATAATTTAATCCGAGTTACGGATTAAAAGATATGACTTTCTATAGATTTTAATAATTTCTGGAATTTAATTAATTATTTAATTTAATTCAAAATGTATTTATGACATCAAGATGATGTCGTCTTGACGCCGCAATCAATGGGTTGATCGTCAACTGACCAATGGGTCCCACCGTCGGTGACACATTTTAATTAGACATATTAATTAACCTAATTAGTACTAATTAGGGCACCGCATTGAATAAATAATTAGCTAATTGACTAACCAGGTTAATTAGATAACTAATGTTTAATTAGTTTAAATAGTTGTTTAGTTTAGTTAACCAAAATAAATTAAGTTAATTAGTTCTTTAATTAATTAATTAATTAATTTTATTTTTATTTTTATCGCTTTTTTTAATACGTTCTGGGGTTGGGACCCCACATGTCATAGGCCCTAGGGGCCTTAGCGGGCACGGGCGTTGGCAGCCCGAACGGGCGCTGGCCCTCGAGGGGGGCACCCACCTGGTTGCGGGGCTGCGGGTGGGTGGCGAGGCGGCTGGGGGCATGGCCAACAAGGGTGAGGTCTGCAGCAAGGCTCGTGAACGTCTGAACGGCGACAAAGAGAGGCGCGCCAAGTGGGGCAGAGAAGAGAGGAGGGGGTCGCTCACAGCGTTGGTGAGAAGGGGTTGGCGAGGCGCGTTGGCACCGACGAGGAGGATGAAGCAGCCGGGCGGGGAGCTCTGAGGCGACGTGGCAGCGGGTCCGTGACGGCGTCCGAACGTTGAGCGGCGACGGGGCGCAGCATGGCTTGGGAGGCCGTCGGGGAGGAGGTACGTGAGCTCGGGGAAGGCTGTGGCGGGTCGGAGAAGCGGCCGATGAGGTGCGGGTCGTCGGTGATGAGGCCGTTGGTCAGGGGCGACGACCGCGGCGATGGGCAAAGCGCAGCATTAGGGGACGGAGGGAGGCCGATCCGCGACGGGCCTCCGGGATCCGCCCATCTCCGGCGAGGAGGTGGCTTGCCGCGCACAACGCGGAGAACCAGCGGCCGCGCCATGGCAGGAGCTTCATGAGGCGATGGCGCGAGGACGGCGATTCCTCGAGCGCTGGGCACGCCGGGCGAGGTGGTTCTCCGGCAGCAGCAAGGAATCGGTCTGCGGGTGCTCGGCGACTGGGAATGAGAGGGAGCGGAGGTCTCATCCCGAGAAGTGAGGGTCGTCTTGGAGGAGTGGGGGATCATGCAGGCGACAGGATGGGCGCCACGATCCAGTGGCGAGGGGAGTGAGAGGGATCGGGAGAGGCTAGGGTTCGAGTCGGCTGGCCATATAGGCGGGGGCGCTGGGGGCAGTGGGCGGCCGGCTGGTCGTGGCCCAGCTTGGTCGAGGGAGGGTTCTGTTTTTATTTCTCTTTTGTTTCAGTTGTTTTGGTTTTTATCTATTTTCCCTTTGTTTCTACTTATTTAATTTAGTTTGAATAAAATACATAATTGGTTCCTAAATTAGTCTAACAACTATACTACTGTCACATCACTTTGGACATTCAAATAAAATAGTCTAATGTTTTATTAATTGCATAATGCATTTAATTAATTGTTTTGCTACGGCTTTATTTAATATTAGGACATTCAGACACTTTTAAAGGTATTGGTTTCTCCACCATAATTACCTGTGCATTATTTTTTTTACTCCGAACATTTTAGTTTTAATATTTGAAAACTTTTATTGTTTGCTTGATTTTGAATTTGAATTTGAATCAGTTTCTGAACTAACGAGAGATTAGCAACAGTAACGGAGGTGACGTGGCATCATTAGCGTGGAATCACTGTAGCCTGATTACCCGGGCGTCACAATTCTCCTCCACTACAAGAAATCTCGTCCCGAGATTTAAGCGGTGGAGTAAGGGGGGAAGTTGCTGGTAGCGAAAAACCCTACGAGTCTTATCGGTCTTGGTTGCTCTTCTCGAAGTGGTTGATCCATTACATTGATGTCTTTAGTTCTCCGCTTCGGGCCATCATGATGAAGTTATCGTCCTTCCTTGGGGATCTTCATCGTACTTACGGAAAGGATAAGGGTAGCTTCAAAAGGACGAGACCTCTACAAGGTTGACTATCCGTTGATAACACCGAGGAAGGTGGGGAAGTTACTCTCGAATTGAATCTTAAGAAAATATCGAGAGCAAAGTAAGGAGGTACCATGAGAAGTTTCAAATGGATAGGCAAGCGCTCGATGCCTAATCAGCAGTGAAAAGGGTTCAGGCAACGAGAATAAGTATTAAATCCGATAACAAAATAGATCACTTGGGACGGTGGTCCGTGAATTACATACGAGTCCACTCGCGAGGAATAACTTTGGGAACAGGGGTGTACAGAGAGTCGAGTTTCGATCCCGTGAAACGTGGGTTATGGGCCCACCATGTGGATTAACAGAGGAAGGGCGGTGACGCCTTGCACGATCATGATAGCAAGGCATGTCGAGAGTAGCATGTCGCTTATGTCGGCAACAACATCGATACCAAGGGCGAGGGACGAAGAGAACCATTTTCCGCCGCTGAACGAGGCGGACCAATAGGAAGGTTCCGCTCATCGGTGTATTTCGGAAATGTCATCAACAATAGTAATGTGGTTTTGTTGATTTAAATTGCGCACCGAGGTGTTTACGTAAGTAGTGAATCATTACTGCTTAGATTATATAGATCACAAGAGAGGTCAAACAAACCAATGGAAAGGAAAAGTGATTATCAGGTTTAAACAGAACAATGGAAAGGAAAATGTGTCTAAACACATATTTCAAGGGTATATCCTTACCAAGGACAAGTAGAGAATGATATCCTTGACAGGATATAAGGTAGAAAAGCCTCTAGGTGAGGGGAGAGAAATTTTCCATACAGCGGTGTTTGGATAATTGAGCAGGAAACATTTAGCATTGGGCTTCAAATGTCCTTGTTGAAAAGCGGAGTACCATAGACATGCTTCGAGATAGCATTGACATGGTCTTCAAGCAAAGGTCGGACTTGGGATATACAAAGGATCCATCAGGATAACTTATTAAACAAGGCATTCAATTTCCTCATTGAAAAATGTTTAACCTAGTTAAAAAGGAAACTATAACACTAGGTCCTCCAACAAAAAGCAGCATGACATCACCTTACCGAGTCGTATAAAGACCAATGTTATAACTCTTGAAAATTTCTTCCAACCATCATATCTGACCGAGATTCAGATTTGATTGGTGTCAAAATACCTCAGACTCGGGATGCCTGAGAGGAGAAGGTGTGAAACAAATTGACGAGATGACATCAAAGATTCTCGGGAAGTGAACTATGGAAGCAAGTTCCGAAACAAGAGTTCATTATTAAATCAAGAAGAGGATGAGGATGTGGCTGATGGACTCAGCGACAATTCCTCGAGGTTTCCAAAAAGATGGACTTCCACAATCATGTGAACAAGGAGATAACATTTGTCAGATGAAATGATATTAATGATGTATGCCTGAAGAAAACATACGCAAGTAAACATTGGTTGAAAGGTGCACCTGAAAGATGGGCTTAGGTAGCATGATCAATGTTAGAAGGGTGATCCGATATCAATGGCCTAAGGATGTAATGTTGACCATTAACTCCAAAGCAATAGGGTTGATAGAAGGGCGGAATACAAACAGCACCGTTCACCTGTTGGTATCCCGGTTAGAAACAACACAAGAAAGAATGGTGATGGTGAGAAGTATCACAATATCAAGAATTCTTAAGAGGTGGAGCAATCCTCACAACATCCTTGACATAAAGGTCATTAATACTTCAAGGTGGAACATCATACAAGCTGGATAGCAAGTTGCATTCATAACATGAACAAGTTTGTGTTGTGGGAAGGCAAGAATGTTGTCGATGATAACACAATCATCGAGGAGCAAGGATGGTAATTCTCATCATGAATTTGATTGATATTCTGGAAGACCTCAGAATGTTGATGATCATCACGACACAATTGTCGAGAGATTTCATGAAGATGTAATCGATCGACGACGACATCAAGCCAAGGGAATGGTGAAGCAAAAGGTTATTATAACCAGATAAGATGCCATCTCAGAATTCAGAGTTGTCTCTTAAGACGAACAAAATGATGCTGAAAGTCAATGTAATCTTAGAGCACTGTTGGAATTATTTCCCAGAGATGAAGGACATAGGTAGAATGATCAAGCAGTTAGCCTGACAAGGATGATGTAGTCAATCAGCTGGGAATGACATGATCGAGTATAACTCGGAAGCAATGAAGATTACTAAGAATTGTTGGATCGCAGTGCAGACTCAATTCAATTTTCGATGTCTTTGAGTGTTTAATAACTCGAAGCACGTGAAAAATTGGAATCAATGAGAATGTAGTACTTGATGGAGAACTCATAAGAAGTTATGCAGTTCCGTGACAATCTCGAGATACTAGGGGGTAATACTCGAGGACAGACCAAAGTAAAGGTTGGACATGTGTATTGATCCACAGAAGACAAGTGCTTAAACTTGCCCGAGAAATGGGATCAAAGAAGAACATATGGTCGGAACCTCGATTGCAAAGGATCAATTCACCGACACCAAAGGATATTATATCAAGGAAATAGTTATTATTACAAGAAGCTTCCATGATAGGATCTACATCATGTCCATGGGCATGAACACAAAGTTCAAGGTCGACTCCCACTTCTTCAATGCATAACCTTTCATTCACTTCTCGCGTTCGATGAAGTTGCAGTGTTGAAATTTTATCCGGCGAAACATCAGAAGAGTATGGCTCGTGAAAACTTTCGAGTTCACACATATTAAGGAAGGCATAGGTTCAAGCCATCGGGCTTCTTAGAACATATACCACTTAACTTTAGGAGTAATTAACACAAACTCGATAGTAGAGCAAGTTCAAAAGCAGATGATACAATTTACCAAAGGCATTATATACCCATGGAAAGGTTCTCAAGGTTATTCAATATGAAGGACACCGCTTGATAGAATCCAACAAAGGAACCGATGGTCCACAAGGATCCGATGTGAGCATCGGTACTCAACCGAGGAAGAAGAATGCACAGCATCATATTATAGAACATCTGAATAATTCGATGCTTAGATAACAAAGGAATTACGATTTCCAAAACAAAGGATCAGAAGTAGTCACTCTGATCAAGGATGGATAAGTTGGATGGACCAGAGGCACAATTGACGACAAATAGTTTGGTCGAGAACCAGCTCATGTTCAAAAATGATGTCTGAGCCGGAAAGATAATTTAGAAGGGTTGATAGATGATTGTGTGCATTCGCACACATGTTGAATCAATAGGATCAAAATGACGGTGTCAAAAGATACAAGTGAATATTGCCAGATATATGGGAAGCATCCATAATGCTAGTAGACAAGTATTTGCAGAGATAAAGCTGCTAAGGATTTTCGGAGGATTGAATAGTATCTGAATGTATTTTTGTGAAACACATGAACAACTTTGATTTAACGGATACTCGCAAGCGCGAGTAAATATCCGTAGGGTTATTCCGTGGCAAAGAACAGCAAGACAAGAAGCTCAAAGGATTATCGAAACAACGATTTAGTGTTTCGGGTATCTTGTAATAACAAGACAAACCGATGAATGTAAGAATAACAACTGCAAGTAGTTATCCAAAGGGTTGACGGTGGAAGGAATTGCAAACGCGATGAACACAAGTTCTCGGGTTAACAATGAGAGTATCTTCGTGGTCTTCACGCAAGCGGCAGATAATCATCGAGAATAAGAGGCTCTCCGGGTGAAAGTGATAACGAGATCCTAATGTTAGATTTAGTAAAGTTCATTTAACCCGAATAGAGGAGAGATTAGAGTCTCAGAGTATAGGTCGAGGAATAAAAGATCCTAATACCATCCAATTGGCGACGTGGGCCCGTAAGGCACACAACCATGTTAGTAAAACTTTTGCAATGTCTAGACTCGACTTCGGCCAAGGAGTGTGGAAGGGGGATTCCTACAGCAATGGGCTCGATATTAACTTGTGACGCCTCGATTCAATCAGACACTAATCATGCACGCAAACGTGTACGATCAAGATCAGGGACTCACGGGAAGATATCACAACACAATTCTAAAAGTAAAATAAGTCATACAAGCATCATAATACAAGCCAGGGGCCTCGAGGGCTCGAATACAAGTGCTCGATCATAGACGAAGTCACGGAAGCAACAATATCTGAGTACGCACATAAGTTAAACAAGTTTGCCTTAAGAAGGCTAGCACAAACCGATATCAGACGAAGAGGCGCAGCCTCCCGCCTCGGGATCCTCCTAAACTACTCCCTCGTCGCCATCGCAGCTCGCACGTAGTAGTAGGCACCTTCAGTAGTAGTCGCCCTCGACGGTGGCGCCTGCCTCGATTCCAAAGATCTGTTTGCGACAACCGTAAAGAAAGGAAAGGGGAAAAGGGGAGAAAGCAACCGTGAGTACTCATCCAAAGTACTCGCAAGCAAAGAGCTACACTACATATGCATGGGTATATGTGTAAAGGCCATATCGGTGGACCGAATCGCAGAATGCCGTAATGAGAGGGATAGCTAATCCTCGTCAAGACTACGCTTCGCAGCCTCCGCCTTGCAAAGATGTAGCGTAGAGTAGATCAAGTCCTCCAAGTAGCATCGCCAAGTAGCATCTCCAAGAAGCATCTCCAAGTAGCATCTCCAAGAGCATCGCATAGCATAATCCTACCCGCGATCCTCTCCTCATCTCCCCGTGAAAAGCGATCACCGGGTTGTCGTGGAACTTGGAAGGTGTGTTTTATTAAGTATCCGGTTCTAGTCGTCATAAGGTCAAGGTACAACTCCAAGTCGCCCTGCTATCAAGATCACGGCTATTCAAATAGATTAACTTCGCAGGGGTGCACCACATAACCCAACACGCTTGATCCCATTTGGCCGACACACTTTCTCGGTCATGCTCGCCTCGGAAGATCAACACGCCGCAGCCCCACCTAGGCACAACAGAGAGGTCAGCCACCGGTCTAAATCCTATGCGCCGTAGGGTCCGGGCCCATCGCCCATTGCACACCGCACGCTATGTAGGGCGGTCGAAAGCGTAACTAGCCCCTTAATACAAGAGCAGGCTTATGTTCCAATCCGCACGCGCCGCCGTCGTCCGACGCCAAGAAGGCTTCGGTGATACCACGACGCCGGATACCCATAACTACTCCCGCGTAGATGGTTAGTGCGATAGACCAAATGGCCGACTCGGATCAAATACCCGATCTCGTTAAGCGTGTTAAGTATCCGCTGAACGCCGAACAGGCCAGCCCACTGCCTCCTAGGTGGTCTCAACCTGCCTGCCGCCTCCGCCACAAAGTAATAGTCGGGGCTGTGGGAACCCAGCCCACCTCTACCGGATGGAGCCACCGTCCTTTCAAATTTCTCATCGTAATCACTTATGGTACTCAATGAGTGACCCGACTTTAGTCACCATCTCAGATAGTATGTATGTATGTATAGTATATACCCATGATCACCTCCCGAGTGATCACGCCCAATAGTATAGCAAGGCGATCGACAAGAATGTAGGGCCAATGATGATAAACTAGCATCCTATACTAAGCATTAAGGATTGCGGTAAGGCATCAACAGATGTAGCAACAATGTCGCTATGCATCGTAATAGGATCAACGGAAAGCAAGAATATGCTACACTACTCTAATGCAAGCAGATAGAGGAGAATAGGCGATATCCGGTGATCAAGGGGGCTTGCCTGGTTGCTCCGCAAGAGAGAGGGGTCGTCAACTCCGTAGTCGTGATTAGGCAGCAGGCGGGTCTCGTAGTCTACCGAGAGAAGAGGGGAAGAAACAATGAATACCATGCAAACAGATGCATATCGATGCATGACATGACAAGTATCGGTGCTAGTGGTACCCTAACACGGTATGAGGTGATACCGACGAAGGGGAAAACATCCGGAAAGTATTCCGGTGTTTAGCTTTGACGGACAGTGAACCGGAGGGGAAAGTTGCGTGTTCGGTATGCTAGGGTGTGTGGCGGACAAACGGGCTGCGATCCGCTTCGTCCTCGCTGCTTACGAGCAACTTTCATGTTGAAAATAATTTAATCCGAAGTTACGGATTAAAAGATATGATTTTCTAAAGATTTTAATAATTTCGAATTTAATTAATTATTTAATTTAATTCGAAAATGTATTTATGACATCAAGATGATGTCGTCTTGACATCAGCAGTCAACAGGGTTGATCGTCAACTGACCATGGGTCCCACTAGTCGCTGACACATTTTAATTAGACATATTAATTAACCTAATTAGTACTAATTAGGGCACCGCCATTGAATAATTAATTAGCTAATCGACTAACCAAAGTTAATTAGATAACAAATGTTTAATTAGTTTAAATAGTTGTTTAGTTTAGTTAACCAAAATAAATTAAGTTAATTAGTTCTTTAATTAATTAATTAATTAATTTTATTTTTATTTTTATCGCTTTTTTAATACGCTCGGGTTGGGACCCCACATGTCATAGGCCCTAGGGGCCTTAGCGGCACGGCGCTGGCGCCCGAACGGCACTGCCTCGAGGGGGCACCCACCTGTTCATGGGGCTGCGGCGGTGGCAGGCGTGCTACTGGCGTGGCGTGGCAAGGTGACTGCAGTGGCTCTGGCTCGGCTCGGCGAACGGCGACAGAGAGAGGCGCGCCAAGTGGGGCAGAGAAGAGAGGAGGGGGTCACTCACAGCGTTGGTGAGAAGGGGTTGGCGAGGCGCGTTGGCACCGACGAGGAGGAGGAAGCAGGCCGGCGGGGGAGCTCTGGGGCGACGAGGCAGCGGCGGGGTCCGGTGACGGCGTCCGGAACATTGAGCGGCGACGGGGCGCAGCATGGCTTGGGAGGCCGTCGGGGAGGAGGTCCGTGAGCTCGGGGAAGGCTGTGGCGGGTCGGAGAGGCGGCCGATGAGGTGCGGGTCGTCGGTGATGAGGCCGTTGGTCAGGGGCGACGATGGCGAAGCAGATGGGCAGGCGCAGGCATTAGGGGACGGAGGGAGGCCAGATCCGCGACGGGGCCTCCGGGGATCCGTCCATCTCCGGCGAGGAGGCGGCCGCAGCGCACTAACACGGAGAACCAGCGGCTGCGCCATGGCAGGAGCTTCTGCGAGGCGATGGCGCGAGGACGGCGATTCCTCGAGCGCGGGCGCGCCGGCGAGGTGGTTCTCCGGCGCAGCAAGGAATCGGGTGCGGGGTGCTCGGCGACGCTGGGGAATGAGAGGGAGCGGAGGTCTCAGTCCGGAGAAGTGGGGGTCGTGCGGGAGGAGTGGGGGATCGTGGTGGCGACAGGATGGGCGCCACGATCTGTGGCGAGGAGTGAGAGGGGATCGGGAGAGGCTAGGGTTCGGGAGTCGGCTGGCCATATAGGCCAGGGGCGCGGTTGGGCCGGTGGGCCGGCCGGCTGGGTCGTGGCCCAGTTGGTCGGGGGGAGGGGTTCTGTTTTTATTTCTCTTTTGTTTCAGTTTTTTGGTTTTATCTATTTTCCCTTTGTTTCTACTTATTTAATTTAGTTTGAATAAAATACATAATTGGTTCCTATATTAGTCTAACAACTATACTACTGTCACATCACTTTGGACATTCAAATAAAATAGTCTAATGTTTTATTAATTGCATAATGCATTTAATTAATTGTTTTGCTACGGCTTTATTTAATATTAGGACATTCAGACACTTTTAAAGGTATTGGTTTCTCCACCATAATTACCTATGCATTATTTTTTTTACTCCGAACATTTTAGTTTTAATATTTGAAAACTTTTATTGTTTGCTTGATTTTGAATTTGGATTTGAATCAGTTTCTGAACTAACGAGAGATTAGCAACAGTAACGGAGGTGACGTGGCATCATTAGCGTGGAATCACTGTAGCCTGATTACCAGGGCGTCATAGTTTACAGCCCATGTTATCTTTTGGCCTTCTCAGAGCCCATTTATTCTTGGGCTTATTTGCAGCATTCGGTTACTTACCGCCTACATCGCTATTTTCGCTTGGGGCAAATTCAGCCCGTTTTTACAATCGCCCGCTTGTGGTCCGTCACCATGGGCCATTTTCATAGAATCACCAACACGCCTATTAACGGCCCGTTATGGTCAGCCAATAAAACGTACGATTTCCATGCCCGTCTACGGCCCATTAAAGGCCAGTACAAGACCCATAAATGAGTCGGCGGTCCATGGACCCTGCGAGACGTAGAAGGCCCATGGACCCTACGAGACGTAGAAGGCCCATGGACACTGCGAGACGTAGAAGACCCATGGATCCTGCGAGACGTAGAAGGCCCATGGATCCTACGAGACGTAGAAGGCCCATGGATCCTACGAGACGTAGAAGGCCCATGATTGGGCGAGTTGGCCCCCGTTTGAATGATATAGCATATTCAAAGAATTATCCTACTCAATACTATCACCTCTAAAAAGCATACACTATACAACAAAGAGATCAAGGCATAGAAAGGTAGAATAATCCTACACTATACAATAAAGAAATTACAGCCGATTATACCCACTAGGCATTATGGTACGGCACAGGTGATAATAAAGCATACACAAACAACAAATTACATACACTGGGCAAATACGGCTCATACACCATGGACGCGCATCAACTTAACTCCATTTGAACTATAATCTCTTCAGAAAATAGGATTGGCCAGATTCAGATAGCACAAATTTCAGCCTGCAAAATCTCCAATTCCTTCATGGTTACCTCAGTGTCTTGTTTCATTTTTTTGACTCCTGCATCTAATACCTGCATGTCCAGTCTCAACTTGTTGATTATACGTTGACAATCATGTACACGTTGTCTTGCCACCTCTAGTTGATGCTCGAGAACATCAGCACATTCCAATTCCAATCCATAATCATTCGGTAACGGCCATGCCGCACTGCTTGCAAATTTTTGTGTTGATGTCATTTCATCCTGAAATGTTTCTGTAAGTACACATGACTAGGGCAAAAATATAGTTACAACAGTGAAGCGAACAAGACACTATTTTGTACTACATGGCAAAACAGGACTAACAATAATGTTACACGTCACTTTCACAAAATAAATGTTACACGTCATGAAGCATAAGCAGGTGATATTTTAAAAATTATAAAAAAGATAGTCTGTGCAGCCTGCATATAGAAATCCATCTTAGCTCACTAGAGGAGCATGATGTTGGGGCCCAATCGAAAACACAGACAAGTTACAAATTTAGACAACACGCTATGCATAAGTAAGCAAGCAGTTGGCCATTCTGCACCTCAATTAAAGTCTTAGGGAGCATAATGAACAGCAGAGGGTTTCATACAAACATACTACAGCAGCAAAACTATGCAATCATTAGCATAGTATAAACTAGATTGTGAGCCTCATGCAATAATAGTTGGTTAATAGACTTCAAAGCTTCAGCACACTTTAGCGAGTAATTAAATGGTAAGGCCTTTAATTATGTCAACTAATAGTGATACAAGTACCTAACATCAGGCACAATTATTTGGGCATCTCATTAAGTGAGGACAAATAAAGCAATTGAAAAGAGAAAATTAACTATGCCTGAAACAAACAAGGAATTGAACTGTTGAGTTGCATACAGTGACTTACCTTAGCAGGTTGAAGAGGCTCAGCTTAGCTCCTACTTCTCTTGCAAGGCTCCTTCCTAACATCTTGTACTTGGAAATCCTCAATCTTATCTTCATTGCACCCCCTCTGCAAGGTGACACAAACTAGTTACTCGTCTCCTTGGAAGATAAATATGCATACTTTCTAGTCCGTGAACACAAAAGATGAGATTATAACAAAACAGCACCACATAATGAAACATGCCGCATCTCTTGCACTTGCACACAATGAAATGAGCATTTACTATGTCTGCACTATGTAAAAACTAGGCATACCTTCGAACTGGATCTCCAGGTACTCTTGGAGAGCCTACTGTAGTGTACAGCCAAACCTTTATTCACCTATGAGTTAGACAAGGCCCCACTACAGCAGCCCTTAGTGTTTAAACTGTTGACAAGCTCTGTTAGAGTGTTAGGTCAAGAACAACAAGTAATCAAAGCAAACAGTCCTAGTATGGCTGGCTGATGCAAACAAGCAATTGAACAGATGTGTGAGCAAATCTTACATATCAAGAAAAGAAGCAAAGAAGGAGGCTTAAAGACCATCACTTGACTGACCAGATTTAAGGGGCATTTAAACATCATGTGCAATGTATGAACTAACATAAACATTGCATATTCTAGATTCTACAATGGAATGCACATGTATTAGGTTATGCCATGTATGATGATGCCTAAATGTACAGATAGCAGGCAGGAGTGATTCATCATTGCACGCACAATTGAATTGCAGTGTTAAGGGCCGCCTCGATTCCGCCTTTTCAGGGTATATTTTCAAAATAAGCCATAAAAGATGTAAAGAAGTCATTTTTGAGTTATGGGCTTGGGCTTAACTAATTTCGCTTTGGAGGGGGGGGGTGTTTCGGGTAGAACCTCACTAAAAATTGAAGGAAGGGAATAGTGAAATGACTCTTGTTCCGCCTATATTACACTCAAAATGCAATCACGACGCCTATGTCACACCCGACCTCAAGTAAAACAAACACGCAAGCATTCATTGCCCTGCCCGCTTGCATCTCCTCCCCTTTCCCTCTACTCGATCCTCGCTGCAAAGACTAGGGTTCCTCCAATGAGCCGTCGCCATCGGTCCCATTTGGCCTAGTCTCGACGATGCAATGTCCAAATAGGCTACATGGCCGGCGGTAGGGGCAAATCTCCTGGCTGCTCCTCCTCCGGCGCCGCCTCATTCTCATGGTCTCCAAAGCAGCTGCTCCACTATGGTTCGCCCAACACACTACTCCAAATGGCATCGCACAACTCACGGCCGATGCCACACTACGCGAAGGCACCTTGTTCCTCCTCCTCCCGTGCCATGGCCTTCCTTGTGTCTGTTGAAGGATGAGCTCATCCAACAAGGTGAGGATCTCCTCTGATTTTTTGCCAAATTTTCATTCTGATCCACTATACGATGAATTTCTATGAGCTGCTTCTGCTGCTGCTATATGATGCATTGCTATGAGCTGCTCCTGCTGCTGCTATATGATGAATTGCTATGAGTTGCTGCTGCTGTATGATGAGTTGCTATGAGCTGTTGCTGCTGCTATATGATGAATTGCTATGAGCTGCTGCTGCTGCTATGAGATGAGTTGCTACAAGCTGCTCCTGCTGCTGCTATATGATGAATTGCTATGAGCTGCTCCTGCTGCTGCTATATGATGAATTGCTATGACCTGCTGCTGGTATATGATGAATTGCAGACTGCTGCTGCTGTATGATGAGTTGCTATGAGCTGCTGCTGCTATTATATGATGCTTTCAGGTGGTGCTGCTATATGATAATAACCAGCCACTTGGACCATCGAATTTCAACAAATAATTGTTCTTCATTTAAATGTGGGTCATGCGTTCTTCGTTTAAATTAGGCAATGGGATCTCTATGGAAAACATTGACCAAAGTAGATTGTGCCAAGTAGATGGTATCTTTGTATTTGCATTTTGAGCAAATAGTGATGGTCTGTTTTCCTATCATATTAATTACTGCACTGGGTTCAATTTGTGATGTTTGCAAGTCAAATTAATTTCCATGTGTGCAGCAAAATGAAAAATATATATAATGCAATCTAGACTTTCCACTGATCATACCAAAGATAAGCTGAAAACGCAATGAAAAGAACTGGTTGGCGTATTACATGGAGCTTATATTCACAGGTGCTTATTTTCTTAGGATAACTCGTAATAACTGTCCCTATGAAACTTGGCTAATAGAACTGGCATACAAATAACATGTCACGATGATTGCAATGGAGGAGTGACGTACCATAGCACACTGTATAGGCTCACAGCTACCTCTCCTTATTTTGTGATGTTCCATGAAATTGCCACATACATCTTGTACTTTTTCATTGTGTAACCCTATCTGCAAGTTGACACGGCTAATTTCAGACATCTCTACATGATACTACATTGCATATCCCTTGCGCATATTTAAACCACCAATTAACGATTGTGTGCGCACCATAAACTAGCTCTCGACTCATATAGTCGGATCAAGGCACTCTAAGGGAGCCTAATGTAGTGCAATCGAATTCCTACATGCCACCTACGATTTTGTGTAATGTAACGCCCATGTTCCTAAATATATGTCTTTGTAGAGATTCCAAAGATGGACCACATACGATGTATATAGATGCATTTTCGAGTGTAGATTCACTCATTTTGCTCCGTATGTAGCCTATAGTGGAATCTCTAGAATGACTTATATTTAGGAACAGAGGTACGAGGTAGTATCATGTATGACATCTACATATCTAATTTAGCAGCCAGTAGTAGAAATCATTGTCTACACAAAGGGATTACTGGTCGAAAATCCTAGTGAGGGAGTCCTGGACTAGGGGGCGTCCGGATGGCCGGACTATAGCCTTTGGCCGGACTCCTGGACTATGAAGATACAAGATTTAAGACTTCGTCCCGTGTCCGGATGGGACTTTCCTTGGCGTGGAAGGCAAGCTTGGCGATACGGATATGTAGATCTCCTACCATTGTAACCGACTCTGTGTAACCCTAACCCTCTTCGGTGCCTATATAAACCGGAGGGTTTTAGTCCGTAGGACAGGACAACAATCATACCATAGGCTAGCTTCTAGGGTTTAGCCTCTCTGATCTCGTGGTAGATCTACTATTGGATTTCGGGTTCCGGCAGACCCTTGAGGTCCGAACACTGGGGTGCGCGTGGAGATTTCGCCCTCTATCTACCTGCTCTTTGCCGAATCGCTAGGAACTAACTACGAAAGATTCAACACAAGATACACGGGGTTTATACTGGTTCAAGCCACCATGGTGGTGTAATACCCTACTCCAGTGTGTGGTGTGGTGGATTGCCTCTTGGGCTGATGATGAACAATACAAGGAAGAACGGCCTCACGAGGGTCTGTTCTTGACTGACGCGATGAACTGCTAGGAGGAGTTCAGTCGCTCTATCTACTGATTTCTTGGTGAGGGTCTGGATGCCTCTACCCTGGGGGTGGCTAGTCCTATTTATAGGAAAAGGCCCTGGGCCTCTCCCCAAATATTGAGCGGGAAGGGCGCCAACAATTGGCCATTTTGAAGGGGAACAGCGGGTACACCTATCCTGACTAAAGTTGGTCCTCGCCTGTCAAAGGCTCTGGTGGTGACGCCTGCTTGGGCTCCACAATGACTTCCTCCCTGTCGTTGGGCTGGTCTTGGTCTTGTTGCACCGAAATGGGTGCCTTTGCTTGATGCTCTCGCCTGCGCTTGCTCCCTTTGCACAAAAGAGGAAAGGAGGACACTACGCGGGCTGGCGCCCTTGGTCGTCATGGCTTGCGTCATGGGCACCTCGCGAGGTACCCCGCCTTGAACTCTCCGCCTCCTCGTGAGCCATCCTGATGAGGCTGCGCCTGAAGAAGCTCCTTGTCGTCCGCCCCGCGAGGCTTGGCCCCTCGCGAGGGTCTTGAGCTTGTGTTGATGAAGATGGGTTGTGCTGGGCCCCCTTTGAGCCACGCCGCAGGCCGCAGGCAGGCATGTCTGGGGACCCCCATTCTCAGAACACCGATAGTAGCCCCTGGGCCCACGGCGCGCCCGGACTTGGCCGAGCACAGAGGTGAAAGGGCAAGTCCGAAGCGTCGCGGGCCTTAACAGCCTGCGGCCTTGGGCGCCGCGTGGCGGTTGATTGGACGTGGGCGCCTCTGCAACCGCACGAGTTGATAAAGGAGCGGCATCTATCCCTTGCCTTCTTTGCTTTCTCCAGTTGCTGCTCAGATCCCCTTTCCTGCGCCTCTCCTCCCCGCCTCCGAAATCTTCAGATCTACTCCGTCCGCGCACCCTAGTCAGACATGGCGCCTCGCCAAGCCCCGGCCGGAGCTTGGTACTCGTCCGCCTTGGACTCACCAAACGTGTCGGAGGCGAGCCTTGCCCGAGTGCGCTAGATGGCGGCGGCGCAGGGCATCGATGGGGCGAAGGTGTTCAAGGCCGGCTCTGCCCTCCCTGAAGGCCAAGGAAGCACCTTCTATCCGCTCTTCGTGAGCGCCATTGTTGCCGGTCTGGTGCCTCCCTTTTCTGAGTTCTTCTTCTCTGTCCTCCGCCACTATAACCTTCAAGCTCGCACCTCCATCCCAACTCGTCCTTCTTCCGGGAATCTTCGCCATTATTGTGAGGCTCACGAGGGGTGAAGCCCTCGTGGCCTTGCTGCGCCACTACTTCACCCTCCGGACTTCTCGCGTTCCTTCTTCGTGTGCGAAGCTTAAGATACGGCAGCTCCATCGCCATTTCGAACCCTGGGAAAAGGATCAAGGGCTTCAGGAGCAAGCGGGTCTTGGTGGATGCTGGGCGCATCCACCCTCGGCTGATCCTGCCCACGGGGCACCCCGCGAGCTCCGACGACTGGTCCCGAGTGGAGCTTGTGGATCCCCGCACGAAGCCGGTGTTGGAGAAGATGGACGCGGATCTGAGGCCGGCCAGCATGGCGGTGGCGAAGCTTACTGGTGCATCGCTGCTGAGGGAGTTCCTGGAGCACCAGCTGGCTCCGCTGCATCAGTACTCACTTCTAATGTGGAGGCCCCACCCGAGCCCCGTAGTCTTGGCCGATGAGGATCTGGCTGCGGTTCTCCAGTCTTTGGTTGGGGGCGATGTGGCGAGGTTGGAGGGCGCTCTCACGCCCCTTTTCCTCCGCGAGGACTGGGAGCAGGTTGTGGGGTCCATGCCCGCCTTCAATGGGGACGGGCCCGTGCCCGCGGAGGCTCCTGAGGACCCGGTGGACGTGTCCTCCGACGACTCCAGCGAAGAGAAGGAAGGAGAGGAGTGGGAAGAGGGGGCTGACTCCGAGGCAGAGTCAAGGGCTTCCCCCCTCCGGCGTAGGTGTCGTGCTCTCTGCCTCTCCCTGAGTGATGACGACGAGGCTGATGGCGAGCGGGGTGGCGGGAGCCTGCCTCCGATCTCGAAGAAGGACCGAACTGGGCTCATCCCCCACGGGTCTGCCCCAGCCCCGAAGCGATCCGCAGGAAAGTCTCCTGCTCCCGAGCTCCTCGAGGCTGACCCTTGCAGCCGGCTGTCAGGCTTCAAGTACGGCCGGAGGCTGCTCGAGCCCGCAAGCGACGACCTGTAAGTGCTTGATTCCTGTCTTGTTTATTGTTTTGTTGCCGAAGCTTGACGCTCGTATCTCCCGGCTAGGCTGGCGCCCGCGGCAAAGAAGTCGAAGGGAGCTCCTGAGGTTCCATCCGTGGCAGCGCCTCTGCCCGTGAAAGAAGGTGACCATGACGCACGAGCCTCTCCTGCCCGTGCGTCCTCGCGAGGCCTGGCTGAGCCGGCTGGGGCGAGCCCGGCCCCCATGGCCCAAGCGACTCCCGAGGTGCCCTTGCCTAATGCAGCCACCACAGCCGCCGTGGCGCAGCAGGTGCCACCTCAGGATACCGTGATCACGCTGCCATCTTCTCCTCCTACTCCTCCGACTGCTGCTTCCCCGGCCACTGTTCTGGATCGCGCTGTTGCCGAACTGGACCGCCCGCGGCAGGATCTTCTGGGCGCTAACCCTCGTCTAGTGGCCGGGCGCTTGGAGCTAGCTTCTAGCTGGATTCGCTTTGATGCTTCAATTCGGGCGGCGCTGGTCCAGGCCTCGACGGCTTACAACGAGGAGAAGCAGGCCATCCTTGGGGCGAAGGTTGCCCGCGATGCCGCCTTGGGGGAGGTGGCTAACGTCTGAGGTCGCTGCGAGGCGCTGGAGAGCGAGCTGAAGGGCCTGCAAGACCGGCTCGCTGAGGAGACCTGCCTTCGCCAAGAGCAGGAGGAAAGCATGAAGGCTCGCGAGGCGGCCGTCAAGGACCAGGACGCCAAGCTCAAGAAGCGCCATGACCGCCTGGGCGCACTGGAGCAAGAGCTGGAGGCGAGGAAGGTTGAGCTGGAAGACAAGGCACGGGTCCTTGCCGAGGATCGTGTGGCCTTTGCGGAGATGGAGGAGAAGGCTCGCACTTCATTGAAGACGCTTTACGAGAGCGGCCTGGAGAGCCCGCTGGCCGGCGAGGAGGATGGCCCCGCCAAGCTGCTTCCCTTCTTGGTTCGTGCTCTTGAGGATGTCACCCTTGGCCTTGGTCCTACGGCTGAGGCCGAGGCGCGCGTCTTGTCTTCTACAGCGCTGACACGGGTCTTCACCCACATCTATCTTCGCGACCCCAACGTTGACCTCGACAGCCTGCTGGAACCAGCGAGCAGCGAGCTTGCCGCTGCCACTACTGAGGCCGTGAAGGGTCATGCGGAGGCTCTGCTGGGGAAGTTCCGGGCCTTCAGCACCAAGCCGAAGCGGAGCGCTGCTGGCCCTGCTGCTCCACAAGGCAAACCCACTCCACGCAGCTCCACCGCCGGCAAGTGACTCCGTCGTGGCTCCCGTCCTGCTTTTAATTCCTACACACGTACCATGCCTCGGAGAGGCGTTAAAACTTGCATTTGGTGCTGTGATAACAGTATGGACTGTAATATTTGCTTTTGAATTCCCTAAAATTTGCGCTTATTCCTTCCTACTTGCTTATGTTATACTGGCAGAGTCTGCCCACAAGATACCTCAGCCGCCGTTAGCCCCGACCGAAACCAGGGGCGGGCCAAGGGTGAGGGCTACGTGACAAGTTAGGCTCGTGAGTCGCGATGCTCGAGAGTCCCCTTGGCGCCGAACAACAAGTAGGGAGGTGAGATGTGGGTGGATTTATCGTTTCTCGTCTGCAGAGCCCGCCTCACAGATACCTCAACCGTCGTTAGCCTTTCGTAACTAAGGAGTGAGGGCTACGTGACCGCTTAGGCTCTGAGTCGCGATGCTTAGGAGTCCCCTTGGCGCCAAACGGCCTTCGTACCTTGGCTCCCTTGGGAGGGACGTCAGCGACCAACCAGGCCCGAGGGGCCCGGCTAGGTGGCGTCTTGTCTGGCGTAACCCAAAGCGTAGCCCTCGTGCCCAGCCCCTCGCGGCACTCCCGAGGGGAGGCGCTATGAGGCTAGACACCGAGCTCTGGGCTCCCTAAGGTTGATGCGCCCGGGCCACCTCGCTTGTTTATCACCAGCGCAGCATAGCGCTCAGATGTGTATGGGCATAGCCACTCCTCGCAAAGTGTCGCCGGCCAACAAGGAGCATGGTGCTTCCACTGGTGCGTGGGAGGGGGCTCCCCTCCGGGAGGAGCCCCCGGGGCATATACAACCCCACCCTGACACGTGGCTGGCACGGTAGGGCATGACAAGGTGTATCTGGGCACCCGTGAGCCAGCGCGGGACTCACGGGGCCCTACCTCAAGGCGGGTTGCGCCTGGCTCTGGGCCTTATATTGGAGTGTGTTCCTACAAATTTGGCTAGATGCCGGTGCTCTACGTCCTTGGGTCCCAGCTCTCGAGCTGGTCTCAGCCCTCGCTGGCATGCCAGGTCGCGATGCCATGGACAAGACCAGAGGGTGAGGGCTGGAGAGCCGGTAGGAGCCCTGAGTCGTGATGCTCGTGCACCCCCTTTAACGCATAAGTCGGGTTAGATGTCGAAACTCTACGCCCCGGGTCCCGCCTCGAGCTGGTCTCAGCCGTCCGCATGCATGCCAGTCGCGATGCCATGGACAAGACCAGAGGGTGAGGGCTGGAGAGCCGGTAGGAGCCCTGAGTCGCGATGCTCAGGCACCCCCTTTAACGCGCAAGCTGGGTTAGATGCAGAAACTCTACGTCCTCGGGTCCCGGCCCTCGAGCTGGTCTCAGCCGTCGCTGGCATGCTAGGTCATGATGCCATGGACAAGACCAGAGGGTGAGGGCTGAAGAGCCGGTAGGAGCCCTGAGCCGTGATGCTCAGGCACCCCCCCCCCCCTTTAACGCTCAAGCTTGCGACATCCAAGAAGAAAAGGTGCTACGGACAGGCACCGAGTAACAAGCATGATGGGTCAAAAGCATGGCCCTAAGATAAACGCAAGAGGGGTACACGCCGCTGGGTCTGACCCGAGCGGCTTGGGGATGATGCAGCCCGAGGGGCGCCCCCGATAAAGTAAGCTAAGAACATGAAATAAAAGGGATACGCCGCAGGGACGGACCCACGCGGCCTGGGAATAACGTGGCCCTGAGGGCGCTCCCAGCTGGAAATGAAACTTGAAAGATGTCACCTGATGATGTTGGGAACGAAGGGGTGTCAGTGTAGCAGACTCGGGGGGCTCGGGAGCCGATTCTCACGAGCCCCCAGGCCTAGGGGCCTCGGGAGGCCCCGGAGGCGCTGGTGGCTCCTCGCGGACCATCTCCATCTCCGCCAGGGCTGCGGCGCGCCTGACCTCTTGAGCCTCCAGGATGGCCCTCATGAGGCGCTGGTACGCGGCAGCCGCGTTCGGCAAGCCATAAGGCATGCAAACGTAGCTGTGGGCGGACCTCGCAGATCCCACTTGGCGACGCCGAGGCGCCTCGACACGCTGCCCGGTTGAGCCCTGGTATGTCGATGCAGACGCGCAGCCCACCATCCTCGCCTGGATGGGGGGCCACAGCGGGTAGGCGGCGGCTGCCTCTCATGACTCTTGACTCTTGTAGCTCCTGAATGGCCTTGCAGACGAACTCCTGAGGGTTTGGCCCTTCTTGCCTTGCTCCTTCTTGAGGGAAACGTGCTTCAAAACACGCCTCCACATGGTGCCCAAGCGCCTCCCACGTGACCTTGGCGAGGTTGGCGGCCCTCCAGGGGAGAGCCCCTGAGCCCTGCCTGAGGAGGGCGCCAGGTGCGCTTCCCTATGCGATTGAAGGAGGTTCCCCCTGAGCAGGCGCGGGCCCTGAGGGGCCTGCCTCCTGAGGGGCCGGGCCGAACGATGTCTTCTTCTTCTTGGGGGCGGCCTAGGGAAGCCTTCTGCTTCTGCGATCCGGGTCTTCCAGTGATGCGGCCTGAAAGGCCCGCTCTAGGGAGCACACCGCGTCTCTCTCTTCGCAGGGCACCGTGATGACTCCGCCACTTCCTGGCATCTTGAGGACGTTGTAGCCGTGGTGGGTTACGGCCATGAACTTGGCCAGCGCTGGGTACCCGAGGATGGCGTTGTACGGTAGGCGAATGTGGGCAACATCAAAGTCGATGAGCTCGGTGCGGTAGTTGTCGCGTGCCCCGAAGGTAACAGGGAGGCGGACCTGCCCAATCGGGACCGTGGAGCCGTTGGTGACTCCGGAGAAAGGCTTGGTTGGCTGACGTTGATTGTAGGGTACTCGGAGATTGTTGAACGTTTCCACGGACAGGACGTTGAGCCCTGCCCCGCCATCGGCGAGGGTCCCGTGACCAAAGACGCTGTCGGCGATTGGGGAGCAAAGCATCGGGAGGACTCTGGTCGTGGCCGCGCACTTGAGTTGATCCGCTAGCTGAACGTGATGGCGCACGCCGACCACCTGAGAGGGCGCGTGGCTTCGAGCTTCGGGAGGACTGCATTCACTTCGCGGGCGAACTGCTTGAAGATGCGCTGAGAGGCTGGGGCTTGGGCTCCGCCCAGGAAGCAGGCAATCGCACGTGGTTCCTGGAAGCCCCCAGCCCCCTCGTCCTGATGACGGTCTTCATTTCTTCTTGGCTGCGGCGGCAACGGAGGGAGGCCCGCGTTGCCTTGCGGGCGATCCTCGCGAGGCTGATCCCTCCAGCCTCCCTCGCAAGGCGGGTCCTGCCAGCGATCCTCGCGAGGTTGGTCGCGCCACCCTTGGCAAGGGCCGCGGTCTTCCCAGCGTCCTGCGCTCCTTCCTCCTCCTCGGCCGTAGCTCAGGTCGCTGCGGTCGGGACATCGGCCGACCCTTCCTTCACGCATGGCCCGGAGCTCTTGGCATTCATTGGTGTTGTGGGTGTGGATGTCGTGGTACACGCAGTACCGACTGCCCTTGGAGGGTTCGGGCTGATCTCTGCCCCGCTTGGTGTCTGCCTCTGCCGCCAAGACGCAGCCCCTTGCGCTTCACGCCCTGGCCTTGGGCTTCTTCTCTTCTCGGGTCTGCGGCAGCAGCTCGAGGAGGAGGCACACCTCCTCAGCCCTCGTGCACTTGGTCGCTGTTGAACAGCTCCAAGGAGGTGCACAGGTCTTCATGCATCACCAGCTCCTCCTTCATCTTGACGTCGCGCACGCCGTCGGAGAAGGCTGAGATGATGGCCTCCTCGGTCACCTTGGGGATCTTGAGGCGCGCGTTGTTGAAGCGCTGGATGTACTTCTGCAGGGTTTCCCCTGGTTGCTGCTTGATACGGCGCATGTCGCTCATGGCGTATGGCCGGTCGTGAGTACCCTGGAAGTTGGCGATGAAGCGGGTGCGCATCTCATCCTAGGAGGAGATCGTGCCTGGAGCCAGATTCATGAGCCAGGTGCAGGCCCCGTCCTTGAGCGCCATGGGAAACAAGTTTGCCATGACCTTCTCGTCTCCGTTAGCGGCCTCGATGCCCAGCTCGTAGAGCTGGAGGAACTCGCAGGTCGGGCCGTGCTGTCAGAGCGAGGAGGCTGGTCCGCTTGAACTTGCCGGGCCACGCGACGCTACGTAGCTCGGTGGTGAAGGCGCGGCAGCCCGCTGTGGCCACGGGAGGCCTTGGGCGATGAAGAGCTTGGTCCTGCGGGTCCCCATGCGTTGCAGCTGGGAGCAGCACGGGGTCTTGACGTGCTGGAGCAGGAGCGCCGGGCAGCTTCGAGGGCGAGGGACTTTGGCAGCTCTGCTTCCCGCCACTACTGCACTTGACGGAGCGGGTTTCGCTCAGGGGCCGCACGCCTTGGGGCCAGGGCGCCTTCTCAAGGGGGAGGCGGCTGAGGCGCCCCAGGAGCTTCATTGCCCACGCAGGGCGGGGCGCGGCGCAATGAGAAGGACGGCGCGGGGGAGCCCCCAGCGGCGCGGACGAGCTCGGCGACTCGGTCGATCCACTCTTCGTAGACGTCGTCGATTGGGCGGTAGACGAGCTCGTTTGCCGCGATGAGAAGAGCTCGAGCCTCCATGGCCGCGTGGGGCGCGCGGGACGAAGAACCAGCAGGGGTGAGCGAGGGTGTAGCAGTGCGGCCGTCTCGCCTCATGGATGGGTGCTGGGACAATGCTTGCTGCTTGTTCCCCGCCGGGCCGGTGGCGGCGTTGACGGCAGGTGACGGGGAACGATGGGGGCTCCCGCCGACGGGAGCCGTCTGGGCAACGCGGGAAGCGAGGGCGGCTCGGCGCTCAATGCAAGCTCGACGAGTGTCAGACATGAGCGCGATGGTCGGAGAAGAACGGGGCGACGGGAGGCAGATTCCGGCGCACCCCTACCTGGCGCGCCAAATGTCGGATTTCGGGTTCCGGCAGACCCTTGAGGTCCTAACACTGGGGTGCGCGTGGAGATTTCGCCCTCTATCTACCTGCTCTTCGCCGAATTGCTAGGAACTAACTACGAAAGAATCAACACAAGAGACACGGGGTTTATACTGGTTCAGGCCACCAGGTGGTGTAATACCCTACTCCAGTGTGTGGTGTGGTGGATTGCCTCTTGGGCTGATGATGAACAATACAAGGAAGAACGGCCTCGCGATGGTATGTTCTTGACTGACGCGATGAACTGCTAGGAGGAGTTCAGTCGCTCTATCTACTGATTTCTTGGTGAGGGTTTGGATGCCTCTACCCTGGGGGTGGCTAGTCCTATTTATAGGCAAAGGCCCTGGGCCTCTCCCCAAATATTGAGCGGGAAGGGCGCCAACAATTGGCCATTTTGAAGGGGAACAGCGGGTACACCTATCCTGACTAAAGTTGGTCCTCGCCTGTCAAAGGCTCTGGTGGTGACGCCTGCTTGGGATCCACAATGACTTCCTCCCTGCCATTGGGCTGGTCCTGGTCTTGTTGCACCGAAATGGGTGCCTTTGCTTGATGCTCTCGCCTGCACTTGCTCCCTTTGCAGCAAAGAGGAAAGGAGGACACTGCGCGGGCTGGCGCCCTTGGTCGTCATGGCTTGCGTCATGGGCACCTCGCGAGGTACCTGTAGGATCGAAAGTATGTCTAGAGGGGGGGTGATTAGACTACTTGACAATATAAAAGTTCGCCTTTTGACAAAGACAAGTTTTGGCAGATTCACAATGATGATCAAGTCAAGTATCACCCTACACATGCAATTCTAGAGTATAGGCAGCGGAAAGTAAATTGCACATGTAGTAAAGAGAGGTGGAGAAGAGCAAACGCAATTTGGAGACGCGGTGATTTTTCTCGTGGTTCCGATAGGTGGTGCTATCGCCAATCCACGCTGATGGAGACTTCAACCCACGGAGGGTAACGGCCATGCGAGAGTCCACGGAGGGCTCCACCCACGAAGGGTCCACGAAGAAGCAACCTTGTCTATGCCATCATGGCCTCGCCCACGGAGGGCTAGCCTTACTCGGGTAGATCTTCACTAAGTAGGCGATCTCCTTGCCCTTACAAACTTCTTGGTTCAACTCCACATCTCGACGGAGGCTCCCAAGCGACACCTAACCAATCTAGGAGGCACCACCTCCAAAAGGTAATAGATGGTGTTGATGATGATGAACTCCTTGCTCTTGTGCTTCAAATGATAATCTCCCCAACACTCAACTCTCCTCACCGATTTGGCTGTGGTGGAAGAAAGGATTGAGTGGAAAGCAACTTGGGAAGGCTAGAGATCAAGCTTCATATGGTGGGAGTGGAGCAACTTGATCTCAACACAAGGGTAGGTAGTTCTCTTCTCGTAAATGTAAGGTAGGAGTGGTAGTTCTTTCTCGATGGCTCTCTCCACGAATGAAGAGGGGTGGAGGGTATTTATAGCCTCCACACAAAATCCAACCGCACACACATTTGACCAATCTCGGTGGGACCGAAGTTGACAACTCGGTGAGACCGAAAGTTCAAATCATGTGAACGTTGGGATTTTCGTGGGACCAAAATACAATCTCGGTTAGTCCGATCCGCAAAAGACAAGAGCTTGCCAATCTCGGTGGGACCGACTTTATCATCTCGGTGACACCGATTTGATGACGTAGGTTACGTGAAGCTTGGCAACTCAAGTTTCGTGAGAACGAAGTTCGAATCGGAAAATCCGAGATTTCTAGGGTTTGGCTATATGGCTGAGGTGGTTCATCTCGGTGTGACTGAGTTTGGAATATCGGTGGACCGAGATTACTTATGAGTGTATATGGCGTGAGAGTTGTTGATAGTTTAGGAGATGTATCACTAAGCACTTTGAGCAACCAGATCATCATCATAACCTCATCCCCTTTAATAGTATTGGCTTTCCTATGGACTCAATGTGATCTTGGATCACTAAACCAAAATGGAGTCTTGAGCTTTTGCCAATGTTTGCCTTAGCATTTTGAGGGGTCCACTTCTTCAGTCCTTGCCATACCCATATCATCGAACTTTCTCAAATGATTCTCAAGAAACTATTAGTTCAATGATATATATGTTGTTATTAATTACCAAAACCACCCGGGATTAGTTGCACTTTCAATCTCCCCTTTTGGTAATTGATGACAACATATAGATCAAAGCTTCACAAAGGATATAATCAATGAATAATATCGTCGCTTTGAGAAGTATGTGATAAGCAAGAGCTCCCCTAAATTTGTGCATTATTTAAGATTTCGCTTGAATGCAAATGCACAATCGATTAGGATCATGGGTCACTCTTCCATGTCACATACATCTTGGTGGAGCGCATAAAATGATAAGAATGAATAGCATGCACCCAATCACCAAGACATGAGTAAATTGTCATACAAGATAGGAATAGCATATGATAAGCATTAAGCACACATTAAGGCATAGTACGCACCAAGCACTCATTAAGGTAGGATCAAACGAGTATCAAACACAATCAATGTCTCGAAAACCAAAAGTATCTCAAAGAAACCGCAAATGAACGAAAGAGCAAAAGCGCAAAACCAACAAAGACTCTCTCTCTCGAGTCCTATGATCTATACACTTTCCCCTTTGGCAACAAGTTACCAAAAGTTCGAAAAGGCATAGAGCTAAGCGCCACCGGGGACTCTGCTGGCGGCTCCTGCGTCAGGTTGATGTTGGAGTTGATATGGCTGCATCGGCAAGACTTCAGCTGATGTCTCTGGCTGGAGGAGTGGTCATTGAGCCGAGCTGGAGCAACCGATGGAGCTGTGGAGGTGCTAAGGCTGTAGTCCCGTGTGTCACCATCGAATAGCAAATGATCGGGTCCTGTGGGAACCGGAGCAATCTGCTGATAAGCATCCTGGACTAGGTCATCCCGCATCTCACGATAATCTCTTCCTTCTCCTCTTTGCTTCCTCAATATCTGCCTCAAGCTTGTTGACAAGCATTTGCACTTCAACCCACCTTCACATCCAAAGCATGGATCTTGTCTTCAACAATCCTCTCTAGGCACTGGTGCATTCAGAAGTTCTGCCCATTCTTCAACAGTTGAAGAGAATCTTTGGCCTTCAGTCATCCATGTGATCTTTCCATCTGGATAGAAGTGGGCTGTGGCATAGAATTGCATAATCATTTCATCATTCCAACTGGTTAACTTCTGACCTACAAAATCTGCAACACCACATGCAGTGAAGCTCTCATGCACATGTGGAAAGAAGTCTCTGTGCTCTTCGCTGTCAATGTATTTCCAATCAACATATCTTGTGTCTGCCACTATGGGCTTCTTGTCCATCAAAGACAGCCTCATAGAAGTCCTGCTGCTCTCCGTGTGAAATCTGGGATCAACAAAGCAGTTCTTCTCCTCACGGCATATGGATCAGCTTGTCTCCATAGCCCGAGACCTCTATCTTTCCTTTCCTTCATATTTTCAGCTTGAGGATGAGCATCATTGTGAAGTGGCAGTTTTGGACGAAGTTTCAAAGAAACTGGTCCTTCATCATCCGACACACCGGTGGCACATCATCTTTGTTCTTTTCGATGCCGGAATGTTCTGATTGTTTTCTTGGGCTTGGCAAAGAGGCTTTTGGCTGGAGCTGCCTTAGCTGGAGTAGATGGCTTGGACTTTGAAGTGGCTCCAGCCCTGATGGCATCACCCATGAGCTTAGGCTTCTGAGGAGGCTAGGGTGCTTCCTCTTCCTCATCTTCCTCTGCTGCATCATCATGCACTAACCTCTTCCTCTTGGAAGTTTTCTTCACCTTGCTGGCAGTTGCCTCTTCCAATTTCAGCTTCTTTGCAACAGTTGATTCCTTCACTTTTCTGGTGCCCTTCTTGGTTTGCTGACCTTGTGGCTCTTTGGCAACAACTTTCCTCTTGGGCTTTGAGGTGACCTCTTCCTCAACGACAAAATCTGAGTCTTCCTCATCTGAGTTCCTCTTCTTTCTGGCCCTGGTGGCTGCAGGAGGCAAACCACTTGGTGTACTCCTCTCACCATCATCCGATGAGCTGCTTTGGGATCGTGACTAGTGCCTCGCCTCGAATCTCTCGCAAAGGTGACTCGACCTGTTCGCTGTCACCGCATCCGATATGGCCGACAACCCGTGAATAGATAAGGTGTAGGCAGAGTAGAAGAGTTATCACAAACTGCGAAGTTTTTGCAAACAAATGAGTTCAAATTCTAGTATTAGGTTTTCACATAATACATTTCGGTCGACCGAGTTTAAAATTTGGTGAATCCAAGTGTTCAAACAGAAGCTTTCACACCACTTTCGTTGACCGGTGGGTTTCGTCCCGCCGAAAACACTAGGGTTTCACAGAATCCTCATTTCGTCACACCGATTTGCACAACCTCGTTGGACCGAAGGGTGCAAAGGTAATGGCCATAGGCCAAATCGGTCTTACCGAAAATCTAAAATCGGTCTCACCGAGATGTGTTCGGCGGAAACCTAACCCTAAAACTTTTACTCAATTTCGCTCAAAAGAACTAATCTGGTGTACAGAAGATTTCAATCGTGGCAAGATTACAGGCAAAACCAAACGTGCATTGAATCGGAGATGGGAGCACGAGGGGATCAAACTCACCCTAACTTGGTGGAGTTTCTCACGGCGCAACGGCGCGGAGAAGATGTCCGCTGACGGCGACGGAGACCGGCGGCGAGGGCGCATGTGCAACGACGGCGACGATCCGGAGACCAAGGCGACGGCAAGAAGGGGTGGGGCGGCGCTTGAAGTAGAAATCAACGCTGCGCCCTCGAGTATATATACCCTTTGTTGTCGGTGGGACCGAGTTGTAAAACTCGGTGGCACCGAGATGGATAACTACAGAGCAGCTTATGCACTTCGTCACGCCGAAAATCACAACTCGTTTCACCGAGGTGAAAACCTAGATCAATCTAAATGTTTTCGGTTTAACCGAATTTGAGTGAGTTGGTCTGACCAAATCACTTAGAAGGTTTTGGAAGTTAGCCCTTGTCGGATCGGTGGTCTCAATGCTCCTCACCGGAGGGTCCAAAATGACTTGTTCAAAGTTTGTGATGTAAGCATGAATAGAATTTGAGACAAGAAAGCATAGATAGCTAGGGAGGTACTTAGGCATTCTTGTCCATCCATTTGGTCGAAAAATCAAAACGACCAAAACAACAAATGGATGTCCTTGAATGGATAAAATCATGCATCCAACATGCTCACACAATAAGATAGCAAATGAAATATGTGTCAAACATGCACAATCAAAAAAACTCTAGCAACTAACACACAATTTGTCGATGACTAGGTCATCTTTATATGAGTATATTGACTTAGGAGTCAAATGAGAACATTTGATCATAGGTCATACTCATCGTTTAAGCACAAGTGGGATTACCACTTTTACATAAAGCATTAATGTGTTCACATCATTTGAAGATGCTTTAGCTCAATTCTTTAGAGCAAAGCTCCCCTAGATGTGAGAACCCTTTAAAGGGTCAAACTAACCTTGGGTTGTCGAGAAGACTTCATGTAGATGTTGAAGATGTGGATGCTCAATGTTGATGAAGATCATCAAGAGTTGGGAGCAATCCTTTGATTCGGCACTTTCAATACCTACATGGGTTAGTCCTACAAGGAAGAAACAAGGATATCCATGGACATAGATTGAAGTACACAATAGATGATGTCCATGAAAGCAATGATTACCTTGTCCCTTGACTTACCAACAAGAGGGTTTGTGACTCCATGAACTAGTGCAAGATGTGGAAGTTGATTGCACAAGTCCTTGCCAAAATGAGTGTGAGTGAAGTATGTTGGCGGAGTCACCCTCAAGAACTCTCTAGTTCTTCTTCTTCGGGACCCACATCATCTTGATGGGAATCCTTGGGGTTGTAGTTGAGCTTGACGAAGTAGAACTTGACGTTTCCTTGGGAACCCACTTGACCATGGCTTGAGGTGCTTCAATAAATGCATCAATCTCCTCTTGAAGCTTGTCCTTGCCTTTTAGCTTGTGGTCTTGTGGTGGAAGATCATCTTGAGCTTGTTCCACATTGGAAGAAGTAGGATTGTACTTCTCCTTTCGAGGAATAAACTGTGGAGTGGATATTGACCTTCTTCCCATTCAACACCCTCGGCGTTGAACTTTCGCTCAAAACCAATTCCTTGATTCTTCCTGCCTTCCTTGCTTAAGTAACAATTTCTCAAAGTTCTTGCTTCCGACAAGGCTCTTGTAGACACCTTTCTATAATCCCTTTCAATAAACTATTTTCTTGCTCAAGTGTAACTTGGCTTGAAACATTGTTAGTGGAATCAAGAGAACTACTAGAAGCAACAATATTGATTTAGCATGGTTATTGTTACTACTAGAGAAGAATTTTTCTTATGCTTGTCATGCTTAGTTTTAATAGGTGGCAAGAAATTAGACAAGAGAAGTCGCTTGGCAAGATATGAAGAACTCTTCTTCAAGATCGCCATTGATAGCTTTTAGAAACTCATGTTCTTGCTCTAGAGTGAGCTTCTCGAAGCGTAGCTTCTCATGAGATCTTAGGAGCTCTCTATGATCTTCTTGAGTTGTTTCATGAGCTAACTTAAGAGTGTTTAGTTCTTTAGTTAGACGCTCAATCTCCTTCATAGCATTGTCATTTGACTCTTCTCGACTATAAAGACTACTAGCATGTTCATCATTACTAGGTTCATTGGATTTATCATGTAAGAGCTCATCTTCACCAAGCAAGTCATCCTCATCACTATCAAAGTCAATAAATTCAGGGTGTGATACCTTGGGGCCTTTAGCCATGAAGCATCTTCCAATTCCCTCATTTGGTGAATCAAATAAGTCATAGGAGTTGGAGTTGGAGGATATGAGAGCAAGACCGGCAACACCTTCATCTTGACTGTAGTCGGAGTTGGAGTGATAGCTTCTTTCGGATTGATTGTCTGAGTCGGAGCCGAGACCCATTCACCTACATGAGCTTGATGTTTTCTTCTTGTGTAGCTCCTTGATGACTTGTCTTTCCTCTCCTAATCCTTGCTTCTCCGAGAGGGTCTTCGCTCATAACGATCATCTCTACTCCTTCTCTCTTCCGAGGTGACTCATCTCTTGAGCTTCTTCTTCTTGGAGATTCTTCTCTTCTTCTGGGGAGCCGAACACTCATTTGAGTAGTGTCCGGTCTTCCACAATTGTAGCAGCTTCGATCACTACTAGAAGATCTCTTTTCATCATATGATCTAGACTTTGAGCTTCTCTTTTGCTTCTACTCTTGTAGAATTTGTTGAAGTTCTTCACCATTAGGCTTATCTCTTCATTGGAAACTAGCTTGTCACTTGAGGTTGTGGGAGCATCACATGTAGCTTTGTAAGCACCACTTGACTTGTTGTGAAGCTCTTCCTTATCTTTAAGTGTCATCTCATGAGCAACAATTCTTCCAATGACTTCGGTTGGCTTGAGATTCTTGTAGTTTGGCATCATTTGGATCAAAGTGCACACGGTGTCATACTTTCCATCCAAAGCTCTGAGAATCTTCTTGATGATGAATCGTCGGTCATTTCTTCGCTTCCTAAGCCGGCAATCTCATTTGTGATGAGAGCAAGCCTAGAGTACATTTCAGCTAATTCTTCACCATCCTTCATCTTGAACTTGTCAAGTCGACCTTGAAGAACATCTAGCTTTGATTCCTTCACGGACTCGGTACCTTCGTGCATTTCAACCAAAGTATCCCAAATCTCTTTTGCATTCTCAAGACGGCTGATTTTGTTGAATTCCTCAGACACAAGGCATTGAAGAGAATGTCACAAGCTTGAGCATTGTTTTGCAACATCCGCAATTCATCCGCTAGAAGCCATGATCCGAACTTTTCCTTCCTCAAGAATTCACCTTGCATACCAACACAAATAATGCCCCATGCGGCTGGGTTATGGCCAAGAATATGCATTTTCATTTTATGCTTCCAACTAGCAAAGTTTGTACCATCAAAGTAAGGACCTCTACGAAAATTACCCTCACTAGACGCCATACTCTCCTAGGTTGTGAAACCAAGCTTATGTAGTCCAATGCAATGGAAACCAATACAATGGAGACCAAAGCTCTGATACCACTTGTAGGATCGAAAGTATGTCTAGAGGGGGGGTGATTAGACTACTTGACAATATAAAAGTTCTGCCTTTTGACAAAGACAAGTTTTTGGCAGATTCACAATGATGATCAAGTCAAGTATCACCCTACACATGCAATTCTAGAGTATAGAGAGCGGAAAGTAAATTGCACATGTAGTAAAGAGAGGTGGAGAAGAGCAAACGCAATTTTGGAGACGCGGTGATTTTTCTCGTGGTTCCGATAGGTGGTGCTATCGTCAATCCACGTTGATGGAGACTTCAACCCACGGAGGGTAACGGCTGCGAGAGTCCACGGAGGGCTCCACCCACGAAGGGTCCACGAAGAAGCAACCTTGTCTATGCCATCATGGCTCACGCCCACGGAGGGCTAGCCTTACTCGGGTAGATCTTCACGAAGTAGGCGATCTCCTTGCCTTACAAACTTCTTGGTTCAACTCCACATCTCGACGGAGGCTCCCAAGCGACACCTAACTAATCTAGGAGGCACCACCTCCAAAAGGTAATAGATGGTGTTGATGATGATGAACTCCTTGCTCTTGTGCTTCAAATGATAATCTCCCCAACACTCAACTCTCCTCACCGATTTGGCTGTGGTGGAAGAAAGGATTGAGTGGAAAGCAACTTGGGAAGGCTAGAGATCAAGCTTCATATGGTGGGAGTGGAGCAACTTGATCTCAACACAAGGGTAGGTAGTTCTCTTCTCGTAAATGTAAGGTAGGAGTGGTAGTTCTTCCGATGGCTCTCTCCACGAATGAAGAGGGGTGGAGGGTATTTATAGCCTCCACACAAAATCCAACTGCTACACACATTTGACCAATCTCGTGGGACCGGTTGACAACTCGGTGAGACCGAAAGTTCAAATCATGTGAACGTTGGGATTTTCGTGGGACCGAAAATACAATCTCTGTTAGTCCGATCCGCAAAGACAAGAGCTTGCCAATCTCGGTGGGACCGACTTTATCATCTCGGTGACACCGATTTGATGACGTAGGTTGCGTAGCTTGGCAACTCAAGTTTCGTGAGACCGAGTTCGTAATCGGAAAATCCGAGATTTCTAGGGTTTGGCTATATGGCTGAGGTGGTTCATCTCGGTGTGACTGAAGTTTGGAATATCGGTGGGACCGAGATTACTTATGAGTGTATATGGCAGTGAGAGTTGCCGATAGTTTAGGAGATGTATCACTAAGCACTTTGAGCAACCAGATCATCATCATAACCTCATCCCCTTTAATAGTATTGGCTTTCCTATGGACTCAATGTGATCTTGGATCACTAAACCAAAAATGGAGTCTTGAGCTTTTGCCAATGTTTGCCTTAGCATTTTGAGGGGTCCACTTCTTCAGTCCTTGCCATACCCATATCACTGAACTTTCTGAAATGATTCTCAAGAAACTATTAATTCAATGATATATATGTTGTTATTAATTACCAAAACCACCCGGGGATTAGTTGCACTTTCAGTACCCCGCCTTGAACTCTCCGCCTCCTCATGAGCCAGCCTGATGAGGCTGCGCCTGAAGAAGCTCCTTGTCGTCCGCCCCGCGAGGCTTGGCCCCTCGTGTGGGTCTTGAGCTTGTGTTGATGAAGATGGGCTGTGCTGGGCCCCCTTTGAGCCACGCCGCAGCCGCAGGCAGGCAAGTCTGGGGACCCCCATTCCCAGAACACCGACATCTACTCTTGTACTACCCATATCATCAATATCAATCAAGCAGGAGTAGGGTTTTACCTCCATCGAGAGGGCCCGAACCTGGGTAAAAACATCGTGTCCCTTGTCTCCTGTTACCATCCGCTTAGACGATAGTTCGGGACCCCTACTCGAGATCCGCCGGTTTTGACACCGACATTGGTGCTTTCATTGAGAGTTCCTCCGTCGCCATCTTTAGGCCCGATGGCTCCTCCGATCATCAACAATGATGCGGTCCAGTGTGAGACTTTTCTCCCGAAAGATCTTCAGATTCAGCGGCTTTGCACTGCGGGCCAATTCGCTTGGCCATCTGGAGCAGATTGAAAGCTACGCCCTTGGCCATCAGGTCAGATTTGGAAGTTTGAACTACACGGCTGACGTCCGCGGAGAGTTGATATTCGACGGGTTCGAAGCACAGCCAAGCGCTGCCACAGACCACCACGATGGGCATGATCTAGCTCGCCACTGAACAAGGCCTCGAGGCCGCACAGTTGTCCGCCCGACCCTTTGCTTGGAGCCGACTGCGCCGATCGAGGACGGGTGGCTGGACACCGCCTCAAGGGCTGCGATCTCTATGGCGATTGAGTCGAACACCATCCCTGTCCTTTGCAAGGCTCGTAACTCCAAGGTGCCGGACTCCTCTCCGGACTCCGAACCTTCCACGCCCCTGCCAATCAAATCCGATTGGGCGCCGGTCATGGAATTCACCGCCATGACATCTTTCAAAGACTTCGCCTTCTTCGCGACATCCTGAATTCACTAAAGTCTCTCTTTATTAGAGAGCCCCGGCTGGACTATGGTCGGAAGGTTGGGATGCGGATGATGAAGAAATTCAAAGCCCACCCACCACCCACTTCAGAGCCACCGCCGATGATTTAACCGACATGCTCGACTTCGATTCCAAGACATCGACGGTATGGACGATTTATGCAGGACGACCAAGAACCAGCGCCTACAGGGCAGTGGAAGGCCACCTCGTCATACGACATTTACATGGTGGACATCCCAAAAGATGGGAATGGCGATGGAACAACGGAGGATGTGTCAGGACCCCGACTCAATGGCACACCGATCTAGCATGTAACACCTCATATCACTTTGTGGCCTCACGCACGGTATTCCCACGGGTGTCGCCTTACCAGGCCCGGGACCGTTTGCGCCTTTTGGCACACGCATATGATAGTGTCGCTAGCATCTATATGACAAGGAGCCCGGGCTGACATGGCTAGTCGTGAACCCAAAGTGGCACTAACTTACAGGGACAGGCATCCATGACCCAAAGATCGAACGTGTCGGTCATCACGAGTGAATCCAGTCTGTAGCACTGGGCTAGCAGGACTCGTGAACCAGGTCAGAAGGGCTAACAAGACTCCAGATTCATCGTGTGACATTTCCCGAGGGGATGTATACAGAACGAAGAAGGACACATGCCGGCCAGCCTAAGTGTTCCGGAGCAGTAGCAAGCTACCATGGCTTAGTGGAAGCACTAGGAGATATTTCCCGATAAGAGAGGCTACTAAGGATAAACAACTAGATAGTCAGATCCCACACATACCAAGCATTTCAATAACATACACACAATATGCTCGATATGTGCAAATACAACATGGCATCACAACATGACTCTACAACTCAAGTATTTTATTCAATAGGCTCCGAGGAGCGAGATATTACAAACATGGGTCTCACAACCCAACATTCAAAGCATACAAGTCAAAGCACATGCAGAAGCTTAACATGTCTGAGTACAGACATCTACAAATGAAAAAGGCTGAGAAGCCTGACTATCTACAAGATCCTGCCGAGGGCACAAGATCGTAGCTGAGGTAACAAGCTAACCGTCGAAGTTCACGCGGAACTACTAGTGAGACTGAAGTCTCTCTGTAAAAACATAAAATAGGCAAACGTGAGTGCAAATGTACCCAGAAGACTTACATCGTAACTAACTACATATGCATCATTATCAACAAAGGGGTGGTGGAGTTTAACCGCAGAAGCCAGCTTTGACTCGTGGCTATCCCGAACTATGACCGCAAGTAACTCTTTTGAGGTGGCGCACACGAGTCCACATATTCACCATATCAATACACCACTATGGATCCGCCCCGCCTCCCTCACGAGAACACCATCCATAGCGCCACGCTTATCTTGCGATTTTAGAGTATCCACTTTCACTTGTCTATGAACCGCACAGCAACCTGAAGTCCTTACCATGGACACGGCTATTCAATAGATCATATTAACCCTGCAGGGTGTACTTCTTCACACACGCCTCGCCACTTACCGCCATGTACACGCTATGTATCTCGCAACCTTCAAGCGGAAGCTCGGCGAGGGTGTCGGCCACGACCGACTAACCACACAAGTCTCTAGTCCAGTTTATCGCCTATTCGGGTTCCATCCGCAAGGAGATCCGCCAGGTGTCGCCACGGCCCCAAACGATGTGAGCAGGTTCCCAAGCCCACCATCCGGTGCCACTTGGTACACTGTACATCAGGTTTAGTCTGTCCCAAGCCCACCTGCATCGGTGCCACTTGGTAGACTACTAACACTACCTACAAACACCGTAAACTAGTTGCAACTCCCGGACAAAGATTAGGTTGATTAATAAGTCGAGAGGGCAGAGTTACCGAACCCAATGTGTGGTAGTAACTGTTCATGGATCACAAACACAGAACTCAGTTCCTAAGGACGGCTGCAATGAGACAACCCACCATGTACTCCTACATGGCCTCTCAGCGCTACCTTTACCAAATCGTGTTCACACACTTAGCTCTCAACAATAGGACATGTTCACACACCTCCGATTCATCCCTGATGAATCAGACCTAGCTCCACTCTAAGAAGTAGCAGGCATGACAAACAAGCATGAATGAGTAGGCACATCAGGGCTCAAACAACTCCTACTCACGCTAGTGGGTTCCATCTATTTACTGTGGCAATGACAGGTCATGCAGAGGAAAGGGGTTCAACTACCGCAGCATGTAACAGTTGAATCGTTGTTGTCCTAATGCAGTAAAAGAGAGCAGGAGCGAGAGAGTGGGATTGTATCGGAATGAACAAGGGGGTTTTGCTTGCCTGGCACTTCTAAAGATAGTATATCTCTTCATCGGTGTCATCGAACTCATCGTCGGTACCACGTCTACTGAGGGGGCACAATTACCGGCAACAGAGAGGGAACACAATCAATGCAATGCAACAATATGATGCATGATCATGACATGGCAAAATGATTGTGTTTGACCTAATGCAACTAAGAACAGAAAGGTTTGAGCTAATTTGAACCAAGGGTTCAAATTCAAACTCAAGTTATGAATTTATAATGTGCATTATCATGTTTTGGTGTGAAAAGCAAGGTTATGTTTCTTTATCATCCATGAAACCAGTACCAATGGATAGATTGGATTTTTCTGATCATTTTTCATATATAAATTATTTGATTTGGAGTTACGGTTGAATTTCTATGTATTTTTGAAGTTAGCACTATTTTCTGGAATTTCCTGAGAAAGAATAAATCCAGAAAAACCTATTACTGTGTCAGCATGACATCACACTAACATCAGCAGGTCAGCTGACCGGGTCCTGGTCAAACCTGACGTGTGGGGTCCACACGTCAGTGACACAGCTAATTAACAGGGGGTTATTCCTAATCTAATTAAAAGATTAGGGCGTCGGGGCCCACTGTCAGTGTCATTAGGTGGGGGGTTAGTGCTAATTAAACACCTGGCCGGTGGGTTCCACCTGTCAGGCCGGCGAGGTCGTCGCCGGCGACCACGGGACACGGTGGTGTCCGTGTTACAGGCCACGGGGGCGGCGGCTAAGGGCATTGGGGCGTAGCCCGTGCTTGCCCGCATGCAGGGGAGGTGACGGGAGGATGCGGGGTGGCCTGAGCTCGCCGGAGCAGAGCTCGTGGCGGCGGCCGGGGTTCGGTGGCATGCGGGTTTGATGCTACGGGGCAAGGTAGGGGTTGCAGGCGGGTGTGTTCTGATCCTTGGGCTGCAACGAACGCGCCGATGAGCTCGGACGCGGGTGGCAGCAGCTGTGGCCGCGGCGGCGCCATGGACGGCGGCGGCGAGCTCTCGGGCGCGGCAGCGCTAGCGCTAGAGGGCGAGTTAGACTACGGGGAGAGAAGGGGAAGGCGCAAGTGCTCACGGTGGTTCTTCTGGTGCAGCCGGGTGGCTCTGGGAAGCGCTGGCGACGACGAACGGGCGATGGCGATCTCGGCGACCCGAGGAGGAAGAAGACGGTGGTGACGGCGAGTCAGGGCACCCGGCGACATGTAGCTGGATGGGGACGAAGAAGAGGTCTGGCGGAGCTCTGGGGCACGTCGCGTGGCCGAGGGGGAGGCAGTGGCTGCGGTGGTGGCGAGCGGCGGCGACGGCTGCGCTCGGGCGCGTGCGGGAAGAGAGCAGAGGAGGGGAAGGAGCGAAGAAGAGTGAGGGAGAGAGGCAGGGAGGTCCGTGGCACCACCAGATAAAGCCAGGGCGCCACGGGGGAGCGGCAAGCAGGAGGTGGCCGGGGTGCATGTGCAAGACAACAAGTTACACGCCTCCGCCCACCGGGCAGGAGGTGGAAGACGACAGGGAAGGGGAACAGGTGGGCTGGGCTGGCCAACTGGGCCGGCCAGGGGGGCTTTGGTGGGTACCAGGTAGGTTTCTTCTCTCTCTGCTTTTCCTATTTTATTTCTCTTTTCTATTTCTCTGCTATTGTTTTGGCTTTAGTAAAAATACTAAAGATTTTGTAAAATGTCGAATAATTTGTGGACACTCGATTATTCCAAAGGGCCCACATTTAATTCCAACATTATTTGAGCATTTAAATTATTTATAGTGTTTAAATGCCCAAGGTCAAATACAATATGATGTAATTCAAAAATCCAAAAATGATCTAAGAATATATTCATCATTTTTGGCAGAGGCTTCCACCTTAACCAGAAATCATGAACTTTTCTTAGGGACTTTTCTGGGTTTATTGAAAAAGATTTTAATCCACCCTAGTTGAGTTGATTTAATGCTAGGGTTTGAACATCCCCATTTCAAGTTAAATAAAATTTAAACATGATGCACACATGAAGCTAGCCTAGTACAAAGCCAGAAGCTAGGGATGTGACAACTCACCCCCACTAAACAAGAATCTCGTCCCGAGATTCAAGACGTGAGGTAAGAAGATAGAGGGACACGAGCTACTAACATGATTTCCAAGATCCCACTGTCCTTCTCGAAGATGTTGATTCATTGCATCATCTTGATCTCGACGTCTTGCTTTGAGAACTTCATCCAACATGACAACGAGAGGAAAGGGAGAATTTTAGAAGAATCGATCTTCTTGAGGTTTGAGCAACTTAGGATCATCTCAATGATCACAAGATCAACTCACGGAATGAGACATAGAAACATCTCTGGAGCTGAGAGGCAAGACATGCATCAGGAGGGATGGAAGAAACAATTTGACGAGGGTTTCAAAGTAGTGAGGAAACAATTACTATGATCCCATAACGGGGCACCTTGGGAGAGGTGACTCGTAGAAATATCCCCTTAAGTGGCAAAAAGAATTAGCTTTGATTCAGAGATCATTGAAACTCTTTATACCAGCCTAAGGCAAATCACAATCGATCATTTGAAGGAGTCCAAAAGAATTTCATACTCGGACCAGAATAGATGATGTGGACTACCTTGTCGAAGACAATGCCATAGATGATTTTGCTTATCATCAGCAATAGACGGGACCCAAGGTAGAATGGCACAAGCTGGGGACAAAATGCAGATGCAAAGGAAGATAACACCTTCTCAGATTTCACCTTAGCAAGGCCAAGGAAACAAAATCTGGATGATCGACCGAGAGACATTTAGCACTCTGCTTCTAATGTTCTCCTTGATGTTCTAGCTACCACGATCATGCTTTAAAGCATCGACATGGCCATCAAGTAAAGGTCGGACTTTGGGAGCACAAGAATCCATAAGGAGTAACTGCTGGAGTAAATCCTACGAAATCCTTATGGGGAGGTGACCAACTTCCTCAATCAAGATACTACAATAATGGATCTTCCGGCTGGGTGTGTTGGCCACGACATCCACTTTACCGGGTTACAGAGAGACCAACAATATAGTTCTTGGGAAACGCTCCAACCATCGAGTCCGCTCGAGATTCAGATCTGGTTGGTGTCGTAATATTCCGACTCACAAGTCCGTAAAATGAAAGTTTGCAACACAAATCCATGAGATGGCATTGCGAGATTCTCGGAAAATGAACTACGATAGCAAGCTCCAAATCATGAGCTGGTTTTGCTACATGCAAGTGAACATGATGTCCAAGACAAGCATGACCACATAGTAGTCTTATGATAAAACACTACTAAGTTCTGGTTGGGAACCATCATTGGGGATATCAAAGTCCTTACATAAGTCATATGATTAGCTCTTATGAAGAAACTTCTTCTCCTTGAACAATTCAATCAGTGGCTTGGTGTGCTAGGGACACATATAGAATGGAGGTAGCTAATCTCACAATCCAATGTATACTTCGCACATGCATGACTGACTTGGGATGATTCCAAAGGAAGCAAAAACAATCTTTCTCGGATCCACGGCGGCAACTTACACCAAGTGCACGTGAATTAGAGAAAGTCACTTCTTACATCCGAACATATGCTTCATGAGCTAGCATGAAGAAATGCTTTCAAAAGTTTCCAACACTAGCTTAATGCTCAACAAAATCATGGAGAAGACAAGGATGTTGTCGATGGGCTCAACAACAATTTATCCAGATTCCCATGGAGATGGAATTCCATAACTATGTGAACAAGGTGATAGTATTGGTCAGACCCAAAAGATATAATGGTGTATGCTCGAGGAAAATCCACGAGTAAGACAATATTACGAACATAGTTGGTTCTGATTTTGATTTGACGATATCCCATACTCAAATCAAAGGTTTGGGTAAGACAATAGATCCAACAATTGACCACGAGGATCAACCAATGAAGATATCATCTTTATTTAACACACATGCACAAGGATAACCCTTTGGAATGAACTGAGTCGGACAAGTTTCCATCTTCCAACTCCCCAAGTTGTTGTTTAGCTTGACCAACCAACTCAGGGGTATGCAACACAGATTCTTGGAGAAGGGGGTGGTTTATATGAAACCAATTTGATCACGAGCTCAACATAACAGTCAGGTGACGACCTGGTGATACTTCCGAGAAGATATTTGGAAAATCACGAACCACCGATATATTACTAAGCTCAAGAACAATCTTGCTTTTCAGGGCAAGAAGATATGATCAAATAAGCAAGGAATCGAATAATCCTAACTCATTGATCGAAGGGTGCACCAGAAATAAGGACTAGGTAGAACAATCTATCTTAGAATGATGATTCAATACCAACACACTAAGAATGAGATTATTGTCCATTAACTACCAAGCAACGGGGTTGCTAGCAGTATTGATTTCACACATCACGATTCACTTGTCGGCATTCCGGTTGCGACAACACGGAACCGAGGAATGAATAATGAGGGCAAGAAGTATCATTGTATCAAGAGTTCATAGGGTGGTGTGCAATTCCATGATATTCTTGATATAAAGATAGTAATACTCCAAGGTAGAATAGAGCAAAAGCTGGATTGGCATTTTGATCTGCGGAGTACAACTGCTTTGACCCAATCCTGGATATGGATGGGGTTCTGGAGTTTGTTTCTCCTAGTCATTCCGGAATAGAATGGCTTGACGGACCACAAGGGTAATAAGCATTGATGGACAAATGCATACATACTCCTGATATCAATTGATAGATGAAGGTCAGAAGACAAGTAAAGAGGGACAACTCAAAGGAACATATGATTTTTTGAGTTGTGGATGCATGGACTAGCATGTCGAACGAGTTCAACATATTTCTTTTGGATAACCCATGCATAAGGTAGAACTGGCAGATTCACGATATAGAATGGAGAACTCATCAAGATCACTCTGGTTGTGATCTTTTGGTTCAAAAGAACTCCTGCCAAGAATGGTTCATGGTATTTGGAAGAACGATATACCACAGACCTCGAGGACTATCGCAAAGGTTACTAATATCCTAAAGGGACTAGCAAACACTATCAACATGAGGTAAGTAGGGTGAATCTCGGGTTCAAAACCCAAGGAGTAGAATACCCACTACTAAGTGGCATCACGGGATGCTTTTGAGAATGATGGCCAGAATCATCACAGTGGGAACACAAAGCATGGCTAGATTACTAGGTGACGCTCTAGACACCTAGGGTCATAATAATAACTCCAACATAAATGCCGAGGGAATGAAGTACCTCAACACACTAGTTAGTGTGGTTAACCTGGCCAAAGGAACATCGTAACGGTAAGAAGGGATTTGCAAATGCATCAGACTATTTAGAAACATGGGATGACTCGGACAACATAACGGCTGTAAATGCTCAAAAAAGATTTGAGACATCATGTAAAATAGTGGCATAACCACTTAGCATCACAATATCAAGGTTCTGGTTCAATTGATAACATACCAAAGTATTAGAAACTGAACTGAGGCCTGGAACCAACAATCCTAAGATTCTACGGATTAGTAACACGTGATCCTGATAGAGAGAAGAGAAAGCATAATTCCTTAACACCGTAGGAAAGATAAGATGACTCGGATCAGAAGGGCATAAGGTATAAGGAGTAAAAAGAGCCTTACGTTCCATCCCACAATCAATTCCCTTATATAACTAAAGAATTTCTAGACTCAACTTCGACTAGTTTGGCTTGGTAATCCTACAGGCAGTCAAGCTCTGATACCAAAGCTGTCAGGACCCCGACTCAATGGCACACCGATCTAGCATGTAACACCTCATATCACTTTGCGGCCTCATGCATGGTATTCCCACGGGTGTCGCCTTACCAGGCCCGGGACCGTTTGCGCCTTTTGGCACACGCATATGATAGTGTCGCTAGCATCTATATGACAAGGAGCCCGGGCTGACATGGCTAGTCGTGAACCCAAAGTGGCACTAACTTACGTGGACAGCATCCATGACCCAAAGATCGAACGTGTCGGGCCATCAACGAGTGAATCCAGTCTGTAGCACTGGGCTAGCAGACTCGGTGAACCGGCTGTAGCAAGCTAACAGACTCCGTATTCATCGCGACATTTCCCGAGGGGACGTATACATGAACAAACAAGGACACATGCCGCCAGCCTAAGTGTTCCGAGCAGAGCAAGCTACCATGGCTCAAAGGAAGCACTAGGAGACATTTCCGAAGAGAGGCTACTAAGGATAAACAACTAGATAGTCGATCCCACACATACCAAGCATTTCAATAACATACACACAATATGCTCGATATGTGCAAATACAACATGGCATCACAACATGACTCTACAACTCAAGTATTTTATTCAATAGGCTCCGAGGAGCGAGATATTATAAACATGGGTCTCACGACCCAACATTCACAGCATACAAGTCAAAGCACATGCGGAAGCTTAACATGTCTGAGTACAGACATCTACAAATGAAAAAGGCTGAGAAGCCTGACTATCTACAAGATCCTGCCGAGGGCACAAGATTGTAGCTGAGGTAACAAGCTAACCATCGAAGTTCACGCGGAACTACTAGTGAGACTGAAGTCTCTCTGCAAAAACATAAAATAGGCAAACGTGAGTACAAATGTACCCAGCAAGACTTACATCAGAACTAACTACATATGCATCATTATCAACAAAGGGGGTGGTGGAGTTTAACTGCAGCAAGCCAGCTTTGACTCGGTGGCTATCCTGAACTATGACTGCAAGTAACTCTTTTGAGGTGGCGCACACGAGTCCACATATTCACCATATCAATACACCACTATGGATTCGCTCCCGTCTCCCTACGAGAACGCCGTCCATAGCACTCACGCTTATCTTGCGTATTTTAGAGTATCCACTTTCACTTGTCAATGAACTGTAAAGGCAACCAGAAGTCCTTTACCGTGCACACGGCTATTCGAATAGATCATATTAACCCTGCAGGGGTGTACTTCTTCACACACGCTCTCGCCACTTACCGCCATGTACACGCTATGTATCTCGGCAACCTTCAGCGGAAGCTCGGCGAGGGTGTCGGCCACGACCGACTAACCACACAAGTCTCTAGTCCAGGTTTATCGCCTATTCGGGTTCCATCCGCAAGGAGATCCGCCAGGTGTCGCCACGGCCCCAAACGATGTGAGCAGGTTCCAAGCCCACCATCCGGTGCCACTTGGTACACCGTACATCAGGTTTAGTCTGTCCCAAGCCCACCTGCACTCGGTGCCACTTGGTAGACTACTAACACTACCTACAAACACCGTAAACTAGTTGCAACTCCCGGACAGAGATCAGGTTGATTAATAAGTCGAGAGGGGCCGAGTTACCGGAACCCAATGTGTGGTAGTAACTGTTCATGGATCACAAACATAGAACTCAGTTCCTGAGGACAGCTGCAATGAGACAACCCACTATGTACTCCTACATGGCCTCTCACCGCTACCTTTACCAAATCGTGTTCACACACTTAGCTCTCAACAGTAGGACATGTTCACACACCTCCGATTCATCCCCGATGAATCATACCTGACTCAACTCTAAGCAGTAGCAGGCATGACAAACAAGCATGAATGAGTAGGCACATCAGGGCTCAAACAACTCCTACTCATGCTAGTGGGTTTCATCTATTTATCGTGGCAATGACAGTCATGCAGAGGAAAGGGGTTCAACTACCGCAGCATGTAACAAATTGAATCATTGTTGTCCTAATGCAATAAAAGAGAGCAGGAGCGAGAGAGTGGGATTGTATCAGAATGAACAAGGGGGTTTTGCTTGCCTGGCACTTCTGAAGATAGTATATCTCTTCATCGGTGTCATCAAACTCATCATCGGTACCACGTCTACTGAGGGGGAACAATTACCAGCAACAGAGAGGGAACACAATCAACGCAATGCAACAATATGATGCATGATCATGACATGGCAAGATGAATGTGTTTGACCTAATGCAACTAAGAACGGAAAGGTTTGAGCTAATTTGAACCAAGGGTTCAAATTCAAACTCAAGTTATGAATTTATAATGTGCATTATCATGTTTTGGTGTGAACAGCAAGGTTCAGTTGCTTTATCATGCATGAAACAAGTACCAATTGATAGATTGGATTTTTCTGATCATTTTTCATATATAAATTATTTGATTTGGAGTTACGGTTGAATTTCTATGTATTTTTGAAGTTAGCACTATTTTTTGGAATTTCCTGAGAAAGAATAAATCTAGAAAAACCTATTACTGCGTCAGCATGACATCACACTAACATCAGCAGGTCAGCTGACCGGGTCCAGGTCAAACCTGACGTGTGGGGTCCACACGTCAGTGACACAGCTAATTAATAGGGGGTTATTCCTAATCTAATTAAAAGATTAGGGCGTCGGGGCCCATTCTCAGTGTCATTAGGTGGGGGGTTAGTGCTAATTAAACAACTGGCCGGTGGGGTCCACCTGTCAGGCCTGCGAGGTCGTCGCCGGCGACCACGGGACACGGCGGTGTCTGTGTTACAGGCCACAGGGGCGGCGGCTAAGGGCACCGGGGCGTAGCCCGTGCTTGCCCGCGTCCAGGGGAGGTGACGGGAGGACGCGGGGTGGCCTGAGCTCGCCGGAGTAGAGCTCGCGGCGGCCGCCGGGGTTCGGTGGCGTGCGGGTTTGATGCTACGGGGCACGGTAGGGGCTGCAGGCGGGTGTGTTCTGATCCTTGGGCTGCAACGAACGCGCTGATGAGCTCGGACGCGGGTGGCAGCAGCTGTGGCCGTGGCGGCGCCATGGACGGCGGCGGCGAGCCCTCAGGCGCGGCAGCGCTAGCGCTAGAGGGCGAGTTAGACTGCGGGTATAGAAGGGGAAGGCGCAAGTGCTCATGGCGGTTCTTCTGGTGCAGCTGGGTGGCTCGGGGAAGCGCTGGCGATGACGAACGGGCGATCGCGATCTCAGCGACCCGAGGAGGAAGAAGACGGTGGTGACGGCGAGGCAGGGCACCCAGCGACGTGTAGCTGGATGGGGACGAAGAAGAGATCATGGAGGAGCTCTGGGGCACGTCGAGCGGCCGAGGGGGAGGCAGTGGCTGCGGTGGTGGCGAGCGGCGGCGATGGCTGCGCTCGGGCGCGTGCGGGAAGAGAGCAGAGGATGGGAAGGAGCGAAGAAGAGTGAGGGAGAGAGGCAGTGAGGTGCGTGGCACCACCAGAGAAAGCCAGGGCATCGCGGGGGAGCGGCAAGCAGGAGGTGGCCGGGCGCGTGTGCGTGCACGGCGGCTACACGCCCTCCTGCCCACTGGCAGGAATTGGAAGACGATAGGGAAGGGGAACAGGTGGGCTAGGCTGTCCAACTGGGCCGGCCAGGGGGGCTTTGGTGGGTACCAGGTAGGTTTCTTCTCTCTCTGCTTTTCCTATTTTATTTCTCTTTCCTATTTCTCTGCTGCTATTTTGTCTTTAGTAAAAATACTAAAGCATTTTGTAAAATGCTGGAATAATTTGTGGACCCTAGCATTTAAATTATTTATAGTGTTTAAATGCCCAAGGTCAAATACAATATGATTTAATTCAAAAATCCAAAAATGATCTAAGAATATATTCATCATTTTTGGTAGAGGCTTCCACCTTATCCAGAAATCATGAACTTTTCTTAGGGACTTTTCTGGGTTTATTGAAAAATATTTTAATCCACCCTAGTTGAGTTGATTTAATGCTAGGGTTTGAACATCCCCATTTCAAGTTAAATAAAATTTAAACATGATGCACACATGAAGCTAGCCTAGTGCAAAGCCAGAAGCTAGGGATGTGACAGGATGACCCCTCCAAGAAACAGCCTAAGCGCCGGCGTCAGCGGCGCCGCTCTAAATCCCGCCACAACAAAAATGGTGATTCCGGCATGGGAGACAATAACACCCCGGAAAGTGTCGAAGACAACCCCCTCCAGCAGGATTCAGTGCAGGAGGATGGAGAAGCCAGCCCTCATGAGAGAGCGGCAGACAGAGAGGTAGAGGACGATAATTACATGCCTCCCTCCAAAGACGAGGCAAGCCTCGACGACGACGAATTTGTCGTGCCTGAGGATCCCGTCGAACAAGAGCATTTCAAACGCAGGCTTATGGCCACGGCAAGCAGCTTCATGAAAAAGCAGCAACAGCTTAGAGCTGACCAAGACTTGCTAACCGACAGATGGACCGAAGTCCTTGCGGCCGAAGAGTATGAACTCGAACGCCCCTCCAAGAGCTACCCAAAACGCAGGCTGCTACCCCGATTAGAGGAGGAAGCACCTAAACCTACATCACCAACAAGATGATACGGCCGACTGCCACCTCGTGGTCATGAGAGAGAGGCCTCTCAGCCCTCCACTCAAGCCGCACTCGCGCCGCCAAAAAATACCAAGGTGCGGGAAAATGCGCCAGACCTGCGGGATATATTGGAGGACAAGGCAAGGCAAACAAGATCGATCTACGGATCGTGTGGGCGCCCCGCGATACGTGATGATAACCGTCACGCCGGATATGGCAATTATGGTCGGGCCAAACACAATAGACAAAGCTCATTTGAGCTGCGTCGTGATATAGCCCAATACAGAGGCGCCACACACCCACTATGCTTCACAGACGAAGTGATGGATCATCAAATCCCTGAGGGTTTCAAACCCGTAAACATTGAATCATACAATGGCACAACAGATCCTACAGTCTGGATCGAGGACTATCTCCTTCATATCCACATGGCCCGCGGTGATGATCTACACGCCATCAAATACCTCCCACTCAAGCTTAAAGGACCAGCTCGGCATTGGCTTAACAGCTTGCCAGTGGAGTCAATTGGTTGTCGGGAAGACCTAGAAGCCACATTCCTTGACAACTTCTAGGGCACCTATGTGCGACCACTAGACGCCGATGACCTAAGCCACATAATTCTGCAGACAATTCTGGACACGGTTCCTAACTGAAAGCACAAGTGCTCCCTAGGTGGTTTTGGTAATTAATGTCAACATATCTCTTGTTGGACTAACACTTTTATCTAGTATGTTTCAGATAAGTTCAATAATGGAGTGGCATGGACTAAAGGATGTGGGAACTCCTTCAAGATGCTAAGGACTAAGGATTGGCTCAAGCTTCAAGCTCAAGACTCTTCATTTTACATTTTAGTGATCCAAGATCACATTGAGTCTATAGGAAAAGTCAATACTATCAAGAAGGGATGAGGTGTTGCTTAATGAGTTTCTTGCTCCACAGTGCTTAGTGATATGCTCCAAAACCCTCAACTACTTTCCCACTCCCACACATATGTCCCAAAACCTAAAGACAAACTCGGCCCCACTGAGTCTTTCTATCCGGCGCCACCGACTTCGGATGTCATAGCCACTGCCACAAACCCTAGGGAAATCGGTCACACCGATAGGGATCTCAGTCTCACCGAGATGGGATTGTAATCTCTCTGTGTATGTACATTACCAAAATCGGTCTCACCAAGTTTGAGCAATCGGTACTACCGAGATTACAATGCAAACTTCCTGGTTGACTCATTACCAATATCGGTCCCACCGAGTTTGTGTAATCGGTCCAACCGAGTTTGCCTGACCAACTCTCTGGTTAGCTAATTACCAAAATCAGTCCAACCGAGTTTGTGTAATTGGTCTCACTGAGATTATGTTATGCCCTAACCCTAACCATATTGGTCTTACCGAGTTGCATATCGGTCCCACCGAAAATCCTAACGGTCACTAGATTTACTAAATCGGTCCGACCGAGTTTGTTGATTCGGTCCCACCGAGTTTGGTAAATTGTGTGTAACGGTTAGATTTTGTGTGGAGGCTATATATACCCCTCCACCTCCTCTTCATTCGTGGAGAGAGCCATCAGACTGGACCTACACTTCCAACTTACCTTTTCTGAGAGAGAACTACCTACTCATGTGTTGAGGCCAAGATATTCCATTCCTACCATATGAATCTTGATCTCTAGCCTTCCCCAAGTTGCTTTCCACTCAAATATTCTTTTCACCAGATCCAAATCCTATGAGAGAGAGTTGAGTGTTGGGGAGACTATCATTTGAAGCACAAGAGCAAGGAGTTCATCATCAATGCACCATTTGTTACTTCTTGGAGAGTGGTGTCTCCTAGATTGGCTAGGTGTCACTTGGGAGCCTCCTACAAGATTGTGGAGTTGAACCAAGGAGTTTGTAAGGGCAAGGAGATCGCCTACTTCGTGAAGATCTACCGCTAGTGAGGCAAGTCCTTTGTGGGCGACGGCCATGGTGGGATAGACAAGGTTGCTTCTTCGTGGACCCTTCGTGGGTGGAGCCCTTCATGGACTCAGCAAACTGCTACCCTTCGTGGGTTGAAGTCTACATCAACGTGATGTATGATAGCACCACCCATCGTAACCACGCCAAAAACATCTGTGGTTCCAATTGCGTTTGAATCCTCCAAAACCCTTCCCTTTACATTCTTGCAAGTTGCATGCTTTACTTTCCGCTGCTCATATACTCTTTGCATGCTTGCTTGTTATGTATTGTGAATATTAAACTTGTGCCTAAACTCCACTTAAACTTAAAGAAGTTAAAAATTGCAACTTTGGTACTTAGTGTCTAATCACACCCCCTCTAGACACCTCTTCTCAAGGTCCTACACTAACCAAGAAAAATCAAATCGTCGACTGTCCGGATGCAGAGGCCCTTGCAGCCTTCAAACATAACATCCGCGACGAGTGGCTTGCCCGGCACCTAGGACAGGAAAAGCCGAAATCCATGGCAGCCCTCACAACACTCATGACCCGCTTTGGCGCGGGAGAGGACAGTTGGCTAGCTCGTAGTAACAACATGACCAAGAGCCCTGGTAATTCGGATACCAAGGACAGCAACGGCAGGTCGCGTCGCAACAAGCACAAGCGCCGCATTAATGTTGATAATGCTGAGGATACTGCAGTCAATGCCGGATTCAGAGGCTCTAAACCCGGTCAGCGGAAAAAGCCATTCAAAAGAAATACTCCGGGCCCATCCAATTTGGACCGAATACTCGACCGCTCGTGCCAGATACACGGCACCCCCAAAAAACCAGCCAACCACACCAACAGGGATTGTTGGGTGTTCAAGCAGGCAGGCAAGTTAAATGCCGAAAACAATGACAAGGGGATGCATAGCGATGACGAGGAGCCCCGGCCGCTGAACAATAGAGGACAGAAGGGCTTCCCCCACAAGTGCGGATGGTGAACATGATATACGCAACCCACATACCCAAAAGGGAGCGGAAGCGTGCACTAAGGGACGTATATGCGATGGAGCCAGTCGCCCCAAAGTTCAATCCGTGGTCCTCCTGCCCGATCACTTTTGATCGAAGGGACCACCCCACTAGCATCTGCCATGGCGGATTCGCTGCATTGGTTCTAGACCCAATCGTTGACGGATTTCACCTCACTAGAGTCCTAATGGACGGCGGCAGCAGCCTGAACTTGCTTTATCAGGATACAGTGCGCAAGATGGGCATAGACCCCTCAAGGATTAAACCCACAAAGACGACCTTCAAAGGCGTCATACCAGGTGTAGAGGCCAACTGCATGTGTTCGCTTACACTTTAAGTGGTCTTCAATCCTCGGATAACTTCCGAAGCGAGGAGTTAATCTTCGACATAGTCCCATTCCGCAGCGGCTATCACGCGATCGCCGGACGAACCGTGATTTGGTAAAGTTCAATGCGTGCCGCACTACACATACCTCAAGCTCAAGATGCCAGGCCTCGAGGAGTCATTACGGTCAACGGAACATCGAACGCCTTCCGAACGGAGGAGCATACGGCGTCTTCCCTCGGGCGGAAGTACAAAGCAGCCTCTCAAGGCAATTCTCGAGTCCGCTATCAAACGTCCGGACACCGCCAAGCGCGCCGAGTAACCTACAACAAGACCGCTCGCACGCCCGAGCATGTGTAGCAATGCGCCCCAACCCCAACCTCGCGAATTGCGAAACCAAGATTACGCTGCGTACATAATTATGCTCGAAATACCATGGCATAGGGGAGGGGCACGACCACGGCAGGCCTGCATCGCAGCTCAACCGCACTGTGGGCTCCGATTGTGTCATTCCTTTTTTTCTTACTTTCATGACTCCGTTCTCAAGTAGCCCTGTCCGGCAGTAGAATCACCGAAACACACGATGCAACAGCCAGGGAAGCAGAAAGCTACGTCGAGTATCCAGGTGGTCTCTATAACGAGCAGTATACTTGTTTTACATATCATCCCGCAGCTCGCTCCTAGAGGGGGACATGTCAAATAGTCCCGTCCCTTGCTTATCGCACTATTTGTATCGTTCTGCTTTTACCGCAGCTTTTTTAATAAACAATGCACAACTTTTGCCTATTATTGCATTCCTTTTTCTTATCTATATATGTTCACTTATGACATGTTGCATCCGTGCGCTTTGGTACGACCAAATACACCAGGGGCTTAAGTACCCCAAAATATGGTGTGATAAGTCTCAACACTTTCACAAGTGCGGCACCTAACTTATAGCATTATATGCATCGGCTCAATCATGTCTTGGGTCAATAGTTGGGTTTGCCTGCTCCCATGTTTTGGTACCTTACATTCCGTTATATCGGCTAAGGTAGCGCTGGGAGAACCACTGCAATTGTGCCCCGGTTGAGCTGGGTTAAGCACCTCAGTGGAGAAAGCTAAAACTGACCGTCATGATAGGGCGAGAGCCGGTCGCTATTCGAGAGGTTTTTGAGTCCCTAAAGACTTATGCCGCTTAGAGAGAGGAGTCGGCTTTGTCCGCCCAGCGTGATAGCGCCTCAACTCGGTCTTCGAATACTAGGGGCTTCACCAAATTTAAAATTATAGAATTCTATGGCTAAGAGAGAGTGTTCAAGCATTATAGTCCGTTGCCTCGTTAAGTGCTACGCCCTCAAGGACCCAAGAATGGGAAAAGGAGCGCTCAAGTTTATCCCGAACACCCCAGCACTCGAGGCATGGGGGCAGAAGTCGACGACTCACCATCTTTCAAATTTAATAAACAGCCGCACAGAAGGTAATATTTTAAATCCACAAGCGTTGCTTAGCACATATGAACAAGTTTTCAGCGTACAGGATAACAAAGGCGAGTTTACTCAAAAATTACATCTTTGGAGCATTCACCCGCTATAAGGCGGGCACCCTTCAGACGCCTCATAATACATCTCGGCTTGTGATACTCCCCGCCCGCAAAGGGTCTGTCTGCTATAAGCTTCAACGTCCATCTTGCCCCAAAGGCACTTTAGCACGGGCAAGGCCCTACGGGCACCTTCGATGCAGAGCAGCGATTGACGACTTCAATCCATGGACAAAGGCCCACCAGCCGCCACCAGCCTGAAGTAGCTCCTAGGCATGGCTTCCTCAGGCCTTAGCCGAACTATGAGGCCCTTCATGGCTTGTTCGGTCACCTTATGGAGCTCGACCAACTGTTTCAGCTGGTCGCTCAAGGGCACCGGGTGTCCGGCCTCAAAGATACTAAGACCGAACACCTTCTCCGTCGAGCTCCCCTCCTCAGCCCGGTAGAATGCGACAGCGTCGGACACATCAAGGGCAGATCTCACAATGCTCCCCGGAGAGCTCCAGATTCTGTAAGTAACAAGTAATTCACTTTCACGTGCTTGCTTTGCATGAAGAATGCCTTACCCGCCGCTATCTTCTTCATTGCCTCAATTTCTGGAGGGCTTTCGGGCTTCGCCTTAGCGGCTTTAGGCGCTCAAGAGCCGAGGCGAGCCTGACTCGAGTCTTTGAGTCACGCCCAAACTCTCATGTTTTTTCACGAGCCCTGAGCTCTTGCCGACCTCCGCCACCCGCCTCCCGCTTCTCTCGCTCGGTGCCTCAGGCCGCATTGCTTTCGCCTTGACACCGCTTCTTCTGTGGTCGCCACCTGCTCGTGGCCCCGCAATACTCATGTTATTCCTGTCATTTTTTGCAACCACATCTTTTATATACTTCCATAAGGTATTACTTACCTTCCTTGTCCTCGAGCTGCTTCTTGGCAAAGACGAGCTTGTTCTCGGACCGCTCAAGGCTCTGCTTCAATGCATTGACTGCTGCAGTCAGTGCGGCAGAGGTCAGCAGAGCAGCCTGCATCCCCCATATTGACATACTTATGTTAGACTCCTCACAGATATCTTATTAGATCCTCGCCCAGTTTTTCTTTCCAACACCAAACTGAGCATCGTGGAGCTACCGCCTATGCAGTAATATTTTTACATATCTTAAATACATACCTCAAAGCCTGTTAGAAGGTTGACATTAGAGTTCACCAGCCCGCCTTGGCGGACTGAACTTTCTGAATCACCACACTCATAACAGTGTGGTGCTCCTCGTCGATGAAGGCGCCGTTAAGCGCCTCCAGCAAATTGTCCGGTGCCTCCGGTTGGACAGAGGTCACCGGTGTCGCAGCCTCGCTCTTCTTACGAAGGGGCCGACTGCCGGACTCCGGAACCACTGAAGGTTCTGGTGCGGAGTCCGGCCCAGGGCTGGACTTAGAGCCCTTTGGGGTTTTATCCCCCTTGCGCCTGGAGTCCGGGAGGTCGCCTTGCAGCGCCTCCTGGACCACCTCCTCCTGGCTGGGCCCCTTTTGGGACCCCACCTCGACATCATCTGCAGCATGAGGAGAGGAAGCAGCCGGAAGTGAGGTGCTATTCACGTCCGACGAATCCAAGGAGCCGCTGGTTGAAGCGTCAAGCTCGTCCTTGGGCGGGCTGCAGGGTTATATTCGGCGTTAGGAGATACTGTGCGGCAAATGAATCACCATGAGTTATTTTGGTATCCGGACACTTACGATTTCGCCAGGGGCTTAGCCCTCGGTGGCCACTCCTCTTCGCCACATCGGCGTTGGTGGAGTAATCCGGAGGAAGGGTCCTTCCTTTTGATTCCTCCGCCTCCCGCTTAGGCGGCCTTCCTTTCTTCTCTTCTTCACTGGGAGAGGCCTCTTTTTCCTCCTCCTCGCCTTCACGAGAGAATCCGCCAGAGTCATCGGACGATGAGTCCGATAAACCTCAAGGCCGAACTCTTCGGTTCCCGTGGCCTTCTTCTTGGCCTTCTTCTCCGGCACCACGTGAGGTGCCGGAACCAGCAGCCCCGTCAATCGGGTGTCCGATTGGTCTTCTGGCAAGGGACCGGACAGTCAACCTGCCCGGACGTCTTTTGCCAGGCCTGTCAAAGGTAAGGGAGTTTAGATCCCGCATAGAGTCAAACTATGGAAAACAAGTGTCCTGTAAAGGGTAAAATAGCTTACCTTGCCACTTGACGCTATGAGCTGAATCACGATCTTCGGTAGCGGATGCGGGAGCCTCGGCGCCCTTGAACAGCACCTTCCAGGCATCTTCATACGTAGTGTCAAAGAGCCTGCTCAAGGTTTGGTGTTGCGCCGGATCAAACTCCCACAAACCGATGGCCCGTCATTGGCACGGGAGGATCTGGCGGATGAGCATGACCTGGACTACGTTGACGAGCTTGAGCTACTTGCTCACCAGGTTTTTGACGCAGGATTGGAGTCCGGTCAGCTCTTCCGAATTACCCCATGTTAGGCCAGTCTCTTTCCAAGAGGTGAGCCATGTAGGGCCAGATCAGAATTCGGGGGCCGCTGCCCATTTAGGGTCACGCGGCTCGGTGATGTAGAACCACCCCGATTGCCACCCCTTTATGGTCTCCACCAAGGAGCCCTCGAGCCATAGGACGTTGGGCATCTTGCCCACCATGGCACCTCCGCACTCATGGCCGCCCACTACCTTCGGCTTGACATTGAAGGTCTTCAGCCATAAGCCGAAGTGGGGCTGGATGCAGAGGAAGGCCTCACACACGACGATGAATGCCGAGATGTTGAGGATGAAATTCGGGGCCAGATCATGGAAATCCAGGCCGTAATAGAACATGAGCCCTCGGACAAATGGGTGATGTGGAAAACCTAGTCCACGGAGGAAGTGGGTGAGGAACACCACCCTCTCATGGGGCCCGGGGGTGGGGATGAGCTGCCCCTTGTCGGGGAGCCGATGCGCGATATCGCTGGACAAGTATCCGGCCTTCCGCAGCCTCTTGATGTGCCCCTCCGTGACGGAGGAGGTCATCCACTTACCTCCCGCTCCGGACATGGCTGGGGAAGGTTGAGGCAAGATGTGCGGACTTGGGCGCTGGAGCTCGAGGGCGCGGAAATGGATAAGCAAAGGAGGAAGAAGGCGTAGGTAAAAAGGTGGATCCTTATCCCCTTATATGGATGGATGAAGCTATGCGTCCCCACCAGCCTGGTAAAACTCGCTTATCTCCCAAGCGCCGTAATCAATGGCGCGGTTGGGTTACCCACGCCCGTATTAATGAGAATCCCGGAATAAGGGGACACGATCTCTACTTTGACAAGACGTGCCAAGGAAACCGCCTCGCTAAACGCGCTGAGGTGGGATAGTAAAAACGATTCGAATAAAGGCTTGGCCATGGTGTGATGTCACGCCACGTATCACGCCGCAGATTGAATTTGTGTAAATATTATTCTCTATGGTGGTATGTGGAACTTATTTTGCAGAGCCGACACTATCCTTGTGTTCAAAATCTTCTATGAAATATTTGGAGGAGGAACCCGCTTTGCAATGCCGAAGACAATATGCGCGCGGACTCGCTGCCATTGAAGCCCGGTTCAGGCTACCGAGGGAGTCCTCGACTAGGGGTGTCCGGATGGCTGGACTATAGCCTTTGGCCGACTCGGACTATTAAGATACAAGATTGAAGACTTCGTCCCGTGTCCGGATGGGACTTTCCTTGACGGGAAGGCAAGCTTGGCGACACGGATATGTAGATCTCCTACCATTGTAACCAACTCTGTGTAACCCTAACCCTCTTTGGTGCCTATATAAACCGGAGGGTTTTAGTCCGTAGGACAGGACAACAATCATACCATAGGCTAGCTTCTAGGGTTTAGCCTCTCTGATACCGTAGGACAGGACCCATATCATCAATATCAATCAAGCAGGAGTAGGGTTTTACCTCCATCGAGAGGGCCCGAACCTGGGTAAAAACATCGTGTCCCTTGTCTCTTGTTACCATCCGCCTAGACGCACAGTTCGGGACCCCCTACCCGAGATCCGCCGGTTTTGACACCGACACCTAGCAAAGCACGCTGGCAGGCACAGAACAATACAAGAGAGAGAGAGAGAGACGCTTACAAGATCATAGCAATGCCTCAGTCCAGGATCTTGGTTGGCCAAGATGTTAGATCCAGAAGAAACATCGTCCTTGTAGTTTTTGCCAGCTACATAACAGGTAACAACGACCGGTTAGTATATTTGAAGTACATCGGGCAGGTGATGCTGGACGGGTTTAAAGGTGACAAGTACCTAGGCCGTATGTGTTTGGCATCTCTCCGACGGGGAATCAGGTTAGAAACGCCGAGGTGATGATGTCTGTGTCGGGCTGCCGAGGTCCGGCCAGAGATCTAGAACCGCCGAGTAGGGTGTTTGTGGAGCGGCCCGAGGGTGGACTACGGTGGGGCGAAGAGGATCTGTGGCCGTGGACAAGGGCGAGGTGAAGCTGCTCCGTGGTTGGGTTAAGGATGGTGTTGATGACGCAGATCCGCGGCCGGACAAGGCGCTGGTTGCCCGTGGTTGGGTTAAGGATGGTGTCGACGGCGCGGATTCATGCCATGGACGGGCGCCGGTTGCCCGGGTTGGGTTAAGGGTGGTGTCGGCGATGCGGATCAGGTCGTGGACGGGCATCGGTTGCCCGTAGGTTGGATGAGGTGCGAGGAACGGATCTCGAGGCCGTGGACTTGTGAGTTGGCAAAGCTGCCCCTGTAGGGTTGAGAATCGATAGGCGGGCTACTCCGGTAGGGGCTGACGCTGTGTCGGTGAAGCGGCCCGAGGGGTTGAGGAAGGTGTCGCAGAGCGCCCAAGAGGGGTTGAGGAAGGTGTCGGCTAAGAGGATCAGAGGTCGGCCGACGGGGCCGGTGGGTGGCTCGGGGTGGACGGCATCTCCGGTGGGAGTACGAATGAGCCACGCAGATGCTCGGCGGTTGATGAGAGTACTCAATAAGGCATCCCGCCGTGGACAAGGCCGTAATCAATGGGCTGTGGTACGCAGGGTGGATGGGCAGTCTACTTGTTTCTAGGAGAGGTGGGAGGGTAGATGTGGCCAGTAGGCAGATCCGGCGAGGTGGACGCCACCGGCAAAGGAATGGGCTATGGCACGCCGGTGGATGAGTAGTCTAGGGTTTCGAGAGGGGAGGGGAGAAAGGGTGATGAAGTATGGACGTCGAGAGGGGAGGGGAACCGGAAGTTACCAAAGCAGCCCCGACCTATCATGTAGATTGTCGGGGGTTGGGTGCGACATATGCCAAAGGATGGCTTATCATGGTGGGGACGAGTAGGACGTCGCCGGTGCCTGGAAACGGGATGAGGCGAAGACATGCACGCCAGCGAATCTTACCCAGCTTCAGGGCTCTCCGAGGAGATAACACCCCTACTGCTGGTCTACGGGGTCTCCGCATGATCACTAAGGCAAAGTGAATACAAACTTGCTCCTAGAGCTATTTCTGGAGGTAGGAGAGGGAACGGCTAGCTCTCTCCTTCCTATGTGGTCTGTCTAATGCTAATGGATGCGAACCCTTTGCATGGGTGCCCTGGGGGGTTTATATAGGCCTACCCCCCAGGGTTACAATGGTAAAACCGGCAGAGTGCGGGTCCCACCATCCTGCTCTCAGCGCCGCTTTTCCACCGACTCGGGCCCGCCGACCGGTGGGTCCCGCCGACCGCCTTGTAATGAGGGCGCCACCGTGTCCACTGCGGGCGGTCTTGCCGGGCCGCAGACATCAGTCGTCGTGCTTCTAATGACGCGAAGCTTATTATAGGGTCATGGCAATAGGGTTGCCGCCTGACGGGCGATCACTATTACCATTCCCTCTCGTGATCCGTTAATGGCGAGGGGCCTGTGGAGGGGCTGGCCGACCTGTGGTGCCGACCTCACTGGTCCGACTCTCGGTGTCTCGCCCTCTTCAATACTCTTGCTGACTGGTAGGCCCCGCCGTCTCCAGGCCGTACAGACAGGAGGTCGTGGGTCTGTGGCCCACCCAAAGGTCGATAAGTCAGGCTGGCATGGCAGCAGTTGTCGCCACCGGGCGGAGACCTCCGTGGGAATGGCGACCGCGTGGCCATGCCTCGCTTTTAATTATCTGGGTGGTTGGAGTCGGGCCCACTCCATAGTCGGCTTCCTTGAGTCGCTTCGACCTCGGCTTAAATGGGAATCGCCTCGACTCAGCCATCTTGAGTCGCCTGACTCGGGCTGCCTTGAGTCGCCTGGGGACTCGGCCTGCCTTGGAGTCGCCAGAGGTACTTGAGGGCGCATCCTGCCCGGCTGTCTTGAAAGGTTCTCGACTCGGGTTAGCCTACCTGGGCCCACATCTGACAAGAGTCCCCGGCTGGTGAGGCCCGAGGGTGATACGCCATGCGCCTCAACAGCTTCATTCTTCCAAGAGGGAATGCAGGCCTTGATGGCCGCCTTCCCTCGGCCATCGAGCACCTCCGCAGACGCGCTGCCTCCCCGCCACACTGTGCGAGACCGCGCCACGCCGGAGGGGGAGATAAGGTCACGCCAAAGAGGGCGAAGGGGTCATATTCCGCCAAGCACCTCATGCGCGGCATGGGCCTGCCGCAGCGGCTTCCTCCGCTTTTCTTGAGTTCAACGGACTCCACCGCACCACCTCACCCGAACAGGGGTGGTGCTATCGGGTCATTTCGCCACCACGTGCGAGGGTTTTCTGCGCTTCCCCACCTCGAGCTGTGGGGACAGTTCTTCCAATCAAAGTCGGCAGACACGCCGCCGCATACCGCTCAAGGGCGGCGCTTTCATCGCATAAGGTGAAGGTCGATCGCCGACAATCCATTCCCTCCATCGCGTGATCAAGTCGGTGAAGGTGTGGCAGCGGTCGATTTCTACGTGAAGAACGCCACCACTAAGGCGATTAGGTCAACTCGCCGACCACGGTTAAGGCCAAGCCGGCCGGAGGCTTCCCAGCTGGTCCAATCGGGCCAAGATGCTGACTCGTGCCGGCGCCGCCGCCGTCGTGGGACTCCGAGTGCTGACGCTGTCGGAAGGCCTGGTCGGAGCCGACTTGCTGGCCGCCTTCGTGGCGCGCCGAGTCCTCCCACTCCAAGGCCGACCTCATCTGATCTGTCAGATGAGCGACCGCCGAGACCCGAGCCGGATGAGCACCTAGGAGATGCCCCACGCGGAGGTGGCGAACATGGTGAATCACATCGCGAACTGCGAGCTCACGGAAGACTGGCAGTTCGGCAAGGAGCCGTACTCACGTGCCAACCCTCCGCCTGTGGTAAGTCAGATCTTTTGTCTTCTGTTTTTCTTTATAGCCGAATCCGACTTCTGATCTTCTTGGTTCTTCGAATCAGAACCCCCTCATCCAGCCTGCAGCCGGTGCCACGGGGCTGCCCCGCGAGTTCGCTCCAGACCAAGTGGAGAGCGACATCGACGACCCCGACTTGGGGGCAGCGGTGATGGAGGCCGACGCCGAAGGCGGAGGAGGAGGAGCAGAAGGTGGCTTCCGACCCTCGGCGACCTTTGCCGACTAGCCAGAGGACGAGGCCGACTGCGAGGTTGTCCCGCGCTGCCAATCGAAAGCCGGCCATCCAGGCGCGAGTTCCTCCGCCGGCTTGGCCGGTCAAGTCGGCGCGAAGAAGCGCCGGGCCGCGTCGAGTTCGCTCGGTGGTCAGCCGAAAAAGTTCAAGGGCCGGCCACTGCAACCAAGCGGGAGGAGGCGATTGGCGCCAACCGCCTGCAAGGAAGTGAAGAAGCCGCCGCTAGTCTCTGCGTAAGTGTTGACTGCCTTTGTCTTGTTTTCTTTGACAGATCTTTTCCGAGCCTTTTTCATTCTGTTTTTTGCTTTAGGGCCCCTCTTTCTCTTGAGAGGGTCGCCGTCCCCTCTGTCATGGGGTCGGCCGAGATGTCCGCCAACACCCGGCGGATTGACTCCGCCGCCGACCTCCGAGAGGCAACGGAGCGCAACGCGCGGGAGAAGCGCGACGAGGAAGAGGCTGACCGTCTGGAGAAGGCGGAGGCCGAGAAAGCGGCGGCCTCCGCCCAAAAGAAGCTGGAGGAGGCCGAAGCCGCCGCCGCAGCAAAACAGCGGGCAGAGGAGACCGCGCGCTGCCAGTCGGCGCTGCTTGTTGTCCCGCTGAACTCCGCGCCACCGCCCCCGGAGTTCACGGGGCAGACTGGAGAAGTCAGCGGGGAGCACTCCATTGTGGAGAAGGACGGTGGCGAGGCCTCCGCGTCGGGCACGGCCTCGCCGCCACACTGCCTCCGCCAAGACGGCAAGCAGTCAAGCGGGCCCTCCAGTTGCCGCCGCCGAGGATTTAGGCGGTGGCGAGGCTACTTCTTCAAGTCGCTTTCACCACCGCCGCCGCTTTGGCGCGGTTCGCCCACGCCTTTGGAAGTCGGCACCGCCACTCGGCCATTCCAGATGCCGAGGCATCAAGTGCTACGCCATCGGATGGGTGCGAGGAGGCGGCGACGTCCATCAACCAGCGCCTCGACGCGTGCGGTTATGAGCTGAGGGCGGTTATCCGTATGCACCAGTATGCGATCCGCATCGCGAGCGTCTATCCGGGTACGTTTTTCTTTTTTGACTTTGTCTCTTCTCGTTCTAATCTGTGGGGGCGCGCCAGTGCACCCACTAGGTGTAGTCCCCGAGTTTCGGGCCGGCTCAAGAGCGCCCGAACTCAATCTGGCGAAGTTCCTCATTTTGTCTTTGTCCAATTTTTTATCACAGAGTATCACAACCTCCGGCCACCGCTTTCAACCGTAACGCTGAGCGGCCGGAGAAGCGACGCCAACTTGTCGGAGACCCGAGTAAGTTCTTCTTCTTTTTCAGGGGCGCTCTCATGGCTGTAGTCCTCGAGATTCGGGCCGATCACGAGCGCCGGGCCGATCTTCCCGCGACCTTTTGTTGTTGATTTACTTAACGCTCTTTTCTTTTGCTTTTAGAGGCCAATGCCGCTCTTCAGAATGGTTGGGCGAGCCAAGACGCCTTTCGCGCCAAGGAGGAGGAGTGCGCAAGCTTGCTAAAGAGCGATTTGCTAGTCGAGTAGTTGGCGGAGCGTATGAGCTGCTCAAGGCGCTGCTGCGAGGCGGAGAAGAAAGAGACCGCCTCCGGCCGAGTTTGAGATCGAGCGCTCCTCCGGATCGACAGGAGGCGATCTTGACTTCGCTTCCACGAGATCGAGGACATTGTCGATGGTGAGTTTTTGCTTTTTTCTCGAGCCGCCGATCGTAAGTCAGCCAATCGCTGATTTTCTCTTTGCTTTTTCTCGCTTTTGGGAAGACTTCTTCCCGCCACTCGCAAGCGGTCAATCGAGCCATCGAGGTTGATCGTGAGGCGCGGAGGGCGAATGGCGAGGAGATCGCGGCTAACGCCCCCCTGACCGTCTATGAGCAGCTCTCGAGAATCGAGACCCGTCCGCGCCGCCCATCACCGCGCCCGCTTCAACGCTGCCGGGGCCAAGCGATCTCCGCCCCTGCGGCTGTGCATGCCGTTTCAGACACCGCCACCGGATCGCCGATCGGCTGGAGGTCGCGACGACCGCCTTGAGGCTTGAAGGGTTCTCGCCCGGCCGGAGGCGCTGGCCTGAATTCGCCAAGGCTTGGTATCTGTGGCTGGACTGGACCGGCTGGCCGCTGTTCGGCCGAGGCCTGTGCAAAATCAAGCGGCTGGAAGGCGCCTCATCGAGTAAAAGGGCGGCGATCGCTAACTACACCGACACCAGCGCCTTTCGTTTCGAAAGGGCCGCGAACGGCGAGGGAGGTGCTCCCGAGTGGTTCGGATGAACCCCCGACTACGACGAGGACTCGGCGGAGGTGATCGGCTCCAAAGACCGAGGAGGAAGACGAGGCGGGGACGGAGACGAGACGGAGGCGCCAGAAGACAGAAGCGGACGACCAGCCTCACTCGATCATGCCTCCAAAGAACGCAGTCCGACCGAGCCAGGCCACGCCGAGACGATCAAGCCAAGATCGCTTAGTCGGCCGCCTCCAGCCCGACACCGCTGCCTCCACCGACCTCCCAACCCGTCTCACGCCTCCTTAGGCTGCCGCCTTGTCTTTACTTTATCTGCTTTCATAGTCTTTGAAGAACTTGTTAATTTGTACAATTCCACCATGGGTGTATCTTGAACTTCACTGCAGGCCTTTGCTATGTAAATATCTATCCGCTTTCTATCCTTCCTTGCTTGTTGCTCTTTTTGACTTTTATCCTTTGCCGCCTTTCCATAGTCGCCGCTTTGCCAGACGGACAGCTGCTCCGCGGACTGCCGCAGGTCAAATGCTTGGCTACTTTAGGGAAGGCAAGTACTTGGCCTTTTAGAGTTTTTTAACAAGTTGGATAGATAGCGCGAGCCGACTATTCGAGAGTCGGCTCTTTAGAGAGAGGCTGGAAGCCGCTTGGGCTATGCATATGCTTTGAGTCCTTAGCCATTTTTTTCGTAGGTGTGGCTTGTTCTTGCTTACTCTCTCGCCTACCAACAAATACTCTACGAAGCGGCTTTGACAGAGACGGCTTAAGCGCCAAGACACTACTTGTCCGATCGCAGGAAGCATTTCATAAGCAAGATTTGCGAGTCCCCGGCCGACTAGTCGAACCCGGTGCCAAGCGGCATAACAAAGAGTAGCATACTCGAGGCATAATTTTATCATACAGATAACAAAAGGGCAGTCCCCGAGCTCGCCTCGGGGCCCAAAGTCTCGGTACTTTAATACAAAGGATAGCGTGGTACATATCGCATTAATCAGAAAATATTTGGAGAAGATTTATGCTCCATGGTCGCTCGCACTCCTTGCCGGAGTCGTCTTCTTGGCGCTTCGAGGCTTCGAGCGTCAATTAGGTAGTAGGAGCCGCTGCTTCAAGACTTTGTCGACGATGAAGGGGTTTTCCCAAGGCGCCGACAACTTGTGCTGGCCGGCTGTTCGCTGAATCAGCTGGAGCACAAGGTCGCCCATTTGGAACGATCTCGGCCTGACCTTCCGGTTGTAGTATCGGCGCAGACTCTGCTGGTAGATGCCGGACCGGCTGAGTGCCAACAGTCGGCCCTCTTCCAGCAGGTCGACGCCGTTTTGACGTGCTTCTTCAGCTTCCTCTTCGGTGTACATGGTGACTCGTGGAGAGTCGAACTCTATGTCCGTCGGGATGACGGCTTCGGCACCGTAGACGAGGAAGAAAGGCGTGAAGCCGGATGACTTGTTTGGAGTCGTGCGCAGACTCCAGAGGACGGCTGGAAGCTCCTCAAGCCAACAGCCGGCCGAACGCTCGAGTGGTTCAACCAGTCGAGGCTTGATGCCGGACAGGATGAGGCCGTTTGCTCGCTCCACCTGGCCGTTTGACTGCTGGTGGGCAACGGACGCTAAGTCCAGTCGGATGCCCTGCGTCGCGCAAAAACGGGCCAAGGCGCCTTTGGCAAAATTTGTGCCATTGTCGGTGATGATGCTGTGCGGTATGCCGTACCGCACCGTGATGTCGGCAATGAAAGTCACCGCAATGGACCGCTCAACTTCTTGATGGGCTTTGCTTCTATCCACTTGGTGAACTTGTCCACCGCGACAAGCGATGAGTCAGCCGCCTCGGCCGCCTTGAATGGTCCAACCATGTCTGTGCCCCAAACCGCAAAGGGCCAAAGCGATGGGGATTGTCTTCAGCATGAAGCCGTTGAAGCGGCTTGGAGCGAACTTCTCGCACCCCTTCCATTTTTGACTAATTCCTTGGCCTCTTCCGTATCGGCGTAAGAAACCGTGGCCAAAGGCTTTGGCGACGAGTGCTCTTGAAGCCGCATGGTGGCCGCACTCGCCTTGGTGGATGTCTCTGAGAATTGCTTGGCCTTGCTTTGGCTCCACGCAACGATGGTAGACACCAGTGATACTGCGCCTGACTAGCTCTATGTTGATTATGGTGTATGCTGCCGCTCGGCGTTGCACTTGCCGAGCCAAGATTTCATCAGTTGGCACCTCTCTGTTCACCAGAAACTTGAGGATGGGTTGCGCCCATGAGGGTGCTACTATTTCTTCAACCGCCACCACAGCGACTTGGACAAGGGCGGTTGGGCTGGGAGGCGGTGGGCTGGAGTCTGCGGCCGCTTGTTGGATTGACAAAGTCTCCGGGCCGACTGGCGCAGTCCCCGGGCTGGGTTCTGAAGTCCCCGGGCCGGCTTCAACTATGATTTTCTTGGGGCCGTCTGCTGGGGCTTTTGAGTCGGATCCGACTTCTTCGGGAGGAGCCGGCACAAAGATGGAGTCTGATTCTGGTGAAGGCTTGATAGACGGCTTAAGGAGGCGCTGAAGAGCGACGCCGGACGGTATCGCTTGGCGGGTGGAGCCGACTCGTGCCAAGGCGTCTGCTTGGTCGTTTTCATTCCTTGGCACGTGAAGGAACTCGCACCCCTCGATGTATCCGCTGAGTTGCTGCACCAGGAAACGGTAGCTCGCCATGTTTGCATCTTTGGCGTCCCAGTCGCCAGATGACTGCTAGACCACAAAATCGGAGTCGCCATAGCACAGGATCCGGCGAATGACGAGTTCTTTGGCAAGCCGGAGCCCGTGAATGAGTGCCTCGTATTCGGCGACGTTGTTGGAGGCGCGGGTGGATCTGCAAAGACGATTTGAGCTTGTCGCCTTTGGGGAGGTGAGGACGACGCGCTCCCGTGCCAAGGCGCATCTTGGAGCCGCCGAAATGCATCCGCCAATGGTGGAGTCGGTATTGGCAAGGCATGTGACGCCTTGATAATTAAGCTACAAGTGATCCCCGCTAATGATGCCACGCCACCTCGCATCGTGGATAAACTCGCTTAGTTCAAACCTAGTTCGATTTCAAATTTAAAACCGAGATAAACAATAAATGTTTTCAAATATTAAAACTAAAATGTTCTTGAGTGAGCCAAACAATGCATAGGTAATTATGTAGAAGAAACCACACTTTTACAATGTGCTTAAATGCATAATAATAGATAAACAGTAGCAAAACAATTAGTTGAATACCTTTTACAATAAATAAAATATTAACTATTTTATTACTTGCCCAAACTTATGTGGCAGAACCTATTTATTAACACTAAATTAGGGACTACTTTTATAGTTTATAAAACCAAAATAAAAGAGGAACTAAAATAAAACAACAAAGGAAAAGGAAAATAAAACAAAAATAAATGAAATAAGAAAATACCCCCCCTCCTCTCTCCCATGGGCCAAGTGGCCCACACACAACAGACTAGGGCCGACCAGTGCCACCCCCGCTTATACCCCCCACCCCAGTAACCCTAGCCCACTACCCCACCTCTCGACCCCCCACCTCCATGATCCCTCTCCCCGATCCAGATCTGATCGGGCCACGATCAAGGCCCCCCACGCCTAACGGCGTCCCGACTGTCGCGCCTGTCCGCCACCCCATCGCGCCACCATCCTCCTCCGCGACGCCACCTCACCGGGCGCCGCACCTCCCGCCTCCTCCCTCTCCTTCGTGCACCGTCGTCTCCCGAAGCTCACATACGCCCATCCGTGGCCGCCCGACCGTCGCCATCGGAGGCCACCTCGCTGGTCCGCCATTGCTGCTCCCTCGTCGCTGTCATCGCCATGTCGCTCGAGCCGCCCGACGCCGTCGCCGCCGCTTCCTCACCTCTCCTTCACCGGTCGTCCCTGTCCCGCCTCGCCACCAACACCGCCACGCGCCCACCTCTCCGACGCCACTCCGACTGCCTCGAGTTTCCATCGACTCTCCTCCTGGTGAGCTGTCCGTCCGTCCTCCTCTTCCCCTATGCCCCGACGCGCGCCCACCACACCGCGCCACCTCGCCATGGCCACGCTGGCTGGCAGCGGCTGGTAGCACCGGCCACGCCCGACGCGAGTGCCCGCGAACTGTGGCCCTTCTCGGCGCTTCACGCCACGCCACAGATCACAACTGCCGGTGCCCTCGCGCCCAATCGCCTCGCCTCGCCTCCACCACTGCTTGCTCGCCGACGGCGATCCTTAGCCACCCACCTCGCCATGCGGCTCGGCTGCCCCGCCTGGCCAGCCACTCACAGGCGGCTTCGGCCACACCGTGGCTGTCGCCCAGGAACACTGCACGGCGCCACGCCTGCCAGATAACCTGTGCTCAATAAGCCTGCCATCGACGAGGTGCCCCACACCCTTAAAACGAAAATTTAAAAAAGAAAATGTAATTAATAAAATTATTAATTAGTTAATTAATTAATTAGTAAATTAATTAAGTTATTTAATCCCGTTTAAATTAATCTAATTAATTAGTTAATTTAATTAAACCGTAATTAATTAGCTAAACCCTAATTAAACTAAAGAGTGTATGACATGCGGGGCCCACACGTAGTTGACCCAGTCAACAACACAGTTGACTGCTGATGTCAGCATGATGTCATGCTGACGTCATCATTTACTATTCGGGATAATGTTGAAATAAATAATTAAATTCCAGAAATTAATAACATCTTTAGAAAATCATATCTTTTAATCCGTAACTCGGATTAAATTATTTTCAACATGAAAGTTGCTCAGAACGACGAGACGAATCCGGATACGCAGCCCGTTCGTCCGCCACGCGTCCCTAGCATAGAGAACCTGCAACATTTCACCTCTGGTTCATCTGTCCGAAAACACGAACGCCGGGATACCTTCCTGGATGTTTCCTTCACCAGATCACCTCATACCGTTAGAACACGCCTAGCTCGCTTGTTGTCTTGTTATGCACTTGCTTGCTATGTATTTATGTTTCTCCCCTCTTCTCTCCGAGACTACGACCGACGCTGCTGCCTTAGTTCGCTCACGGAGTTGATGACCCTCCTTCTTGCCAAAGCAATCGTGCAAGCCCCCTTGATCACCAGATATCGCCTATTCTTCTCTATCCGCTTGTATTAGAGTAGTGTAGCATGTTACCGCTTCCGTTAATCCTATTCTCGATGCATAGCCCGACATTGTTGCTACAAATATTGATACCTTACCCGCAATCCTAAATGCTTAGTATAGGATGCTAGTTTATCATCATTGGCCCTACATTCTTGTCACCGCTTTGCTATACTATCGGGCCGTGATCACTTGGGAGGTGATCACGGTATATACTATACATACATACATACTATACAGATGGTGACTAAAGTCGGGTCCGCTCAAGAGTACCCACGAGTGATTCACGGATTGATTAATGAAAGGACCTTTGTCCCAACGGCCCTCTGTGTGGATCTTTGTGGCGGAGCGACAGGCAGGTTGAGACCACCTAGGCGAGAGGTGGGCCTGGCCCTGGTCGGCATCCGCGGTTGCTTCATAATAACACGCTTAACGAGATCTTGGTATTTGATCTGAGTCTGGCCATTTGGTCTATACGCACTAACCATCTACATGGGAGTAGTTATGGGTATCCCGACGTCGTGGTATCAGCCGAAGCCTTCTTGACGCCGGCCGAGTGGCGGCGCCCGGATTGGAACGCAAGCTCGCACTTGTATTAAGGGGCTAGTTCGCTTCCGGCCTGTCAAGAACGCAGTGTGTGCTCGGCGATGGGCCCGCACTGCGGCTTAGGTTTAGACCGGCATGCTGACCTCTTTGTTGTGCCTAGGTGGGGCTGCGACGTGTTGATCTAACGAGGCCGGGCATGACCCAGGAAAGTGTGTCCGGCCAAATGGGATCAAGCGTGTTGGGTTATGTGGTGCACCCCTGCAGGGAAGTTAATCTATTCGAATAGCCGTGTCCCTCGGTAAAAGGACGACCCGGAGTTGTACCTTGACCTTATGACAACTAGAATCGGATACTTAATAAAACACACCCTTCCAAGTTCCACAGACAACCCGGTGATCACTCTCTAACAGGGCGACGAGGAGAGGATCGCCGGGTAGGATTATGCTATGCGATGCTACTGGAGATGCTACCTGGAGATGCTACTTGGAGATGCTACTTGGAGATGCTACTTGAGGACTTCAATCTACTCTCTTCTACATGTCAGAAGACGGAGGCTGCCGAAGCGTAGTCTTGACGTGATTAGTTATCCCCTCTTATTCTCGCATTCTGCAGCTTCACCCACCGATATGTCCTTTACGTACACATATACCCATGCATATGTAGTGTAGATCCTTGCTTGTAGTACTTTGATGAGTACTCACGGTTGCTTTCTCCCCTTTCCCCCATTCCTTTCTTTCTCGTTTGTCGCAACCGTGATGTCGGAGCCCAGGCAGCGACGCCAATGCCGATGACGACTACTACACTAGAGGTGCCTACTACTACGTGTAGCCCGCCGACGATTTACCAGGAGTAGTTAGGAGGATCCTGTGCAGAGGCCCGCGCCTCTTCGATCTGTATCCCGCTTGTGCTAGCCTTCTTAAGGCAAACTTGTTTAACTTATGTCCGTCCTCGATATTGTTGCTTCCACGACTGCCTATGATCGAGCACTTGTATTCGAGCCCTCGAGGCCCCGGCTTGTATTATGATGCTTGTATGACTTAATTATGTTGTTAGAGTTGTGTTGTGATATCTTCCGTGAGTCCTCGATCTTGATCGCATAACGCTTGCGTGCATGATTAGTGTACGATTGAATCGGGGCGTCACAAGTTGGTATCGAGCCGATCGCTCAGAATCCCTTTCCAACTCCTTGGCGAAGTTGAGTCTAGACATTGCAAAACTTTTACTAACATGGCTGTGCGGCCCATGGGCCCACGCCGCCATTGGGTGGTATTAGGATCTTTACTCTCGACCTTTACTCGGTACTGATCTCTCTTCTATTCGCTTAAATGAATATTGCTAAATCTAACATTAGGATCTCGTTATCACTTTCACCCGAGAGCCCTTATTACAAAGGATCGTCTCACTGCACATGAGGACCTCAAGATACACACCATGTTAACCCGAGAACTTGTCTTCATCGCTTTGCAATTCCTTCCACCGTCAACCCTTATGGAGAACTACTTGCAATTGTTATTCTTACATTCATCCCCAGTTTAGTCTTGTTATTACAAGATACCCGAAATACTCGTCATTGTTTCGATAATCCTTTGAGCTTATTGCCTTGCTGTTCTTTGTCACCTAAATACCCCTACGGATAATTCTCGCACTTATCGAGTATCCACTTATCCCCAGTTGTTCATATGCTTTTCAAATTACTTGGAAATACTACCCGATCTTCCGAGTATCCTCTTCAAACTATTGCTCGGCAAATACTTGTCTGCTTGCAATATGGATGCTTTCCATATGTGTAGCAATATTCATTAGTATCCTTTGACACGATCATTTTGATCATATCGATTCAGCATGTGTGTGAAAGCACGCAATCATTAGTTGATCCTTTTAAATTATCTTTCCGGCTCAGACATCATTTTTGAACATGAGATGGTTCTCGACCAAACTATTTGCCGTCGATTGTGCCCCTAAGTCTACTCAACTTATCCATCCTTACTCAGAGCATTTGTTTCTGAGCCCTTAAGTTGGAAATCATAACTCCTTTGCAGTTGAGCTTGGATTAGTCAGTTGTTTCGATAATCCGATCTCCTTGCTCTCTTTCTTCCTCTGGTTGAGTATCGATACTCATGTCAGACTCCGTTGTGGACCGCTGCACCCATTGTCAAGGTTGTTATCCGTTGGTATCATTCACATTCTAATAATGTGAGTTCTTTCCCGATACATAATGCCTTTCTTAAATTGTATTCTTCGTCTTGGCAACCATGCTCTACTATCGAGCTTGGTTAATTACTCCTAAAAATTTTGTGGTATATGTTCCTAAGATACCCTAATGGGTTGAACCTATGCTTTCCTTACTATGTGTGAACTCGGAAGTTTTCACTGGTCATACTCATCTGGTATTTCACCAGATAAAATTTCAACACTGCAACTTCATCGAGCGCGAGAAGTAAATGAAAGGTTATGCATTGGAGAAGTGGGAGTCGACCTTGAACCTTGTGTTCATGCCCATGGACACGATGAAGATCCTATCATGGAAGCTTCTTGTAACTAGTTCCTTGATATAATATCCTTTGGTATCGGTGAATTGATCCTTTGCAATCATGGTTCCGACCATGTTCTCCTTTAAATACCATTTCTCGTGCAAGTTTAAGCACTTGACTTCTGCAGAGCAATACCCAATCCAACCTCTATTTTGTTCTACCTTCGAGTATTGCCCCCTGGTATCTCGAGGATATCAACCCATTGCACTTCATTCTTTGAATTTTTGATGAAGTAGTACCCTTCCCCGTCTTAGTGACTCCACAGGTTTTGGGTTGTAGTCAACCGAGAACATCGATAAGTGAATCGATTCCGCACTCCGATTCAACAACTCTAGGTAATTCTTGTTGCTTACGAGTTTAATAATCCTTCTAGTCATTCCTAGCCTTATCGGCTATATCATCATCGTGCAAACTTTTAACTGTGCTACCTGGTCCTTCTTCCCGGAGCACCACTTTCGACGATGAGCTAAGCTTATGTCGATCTTCCTTGTCTTATCGTTTCACCTCGAACGGCAAGCTTGATTCCTAGTGGGTGTTGTATCCATAGTTCTAATAATCTTTTGATGCATCGGTCCTTCTGCTTGAGTAGTCGCTGTTCGATTGCTTCTTGGTGGGGCCTCTCGACAAAATTGTCGTGATCATCATCAACATTTTGGGCTCTTCCAGAATATCAATCAAATTCATGATGAGAATTACCATCCTTGCCCCTCGATGATTGTGTTATCATCGACAACATTCTTGCCTTCCCACAACACAAACTTGTTCATGTTATAATTGCAACTTGCTATCCAGCTTGTATGATGTTCCACCTTGAAGTATTATTGTCCTTTATGACAGGGATGTTGTGAGGATTGCTCCACCTCTTAAAAATTCTTGGTATATTGCTGCTTCTCACTATCACCATTTTTTCTTGGTCCTCGTGTTGATTCCAACCGGTGTACCCACAAGTGAACGGTGCTGTTTGGATTCTGCCCTTCTAGCAACCCTATTACCTTGAAGTTAATGGTCGGCCGTTCATTCTTAGACTATTGATTATTGAATCACCATTCTGAGATTGGTCGTGCAACCCTACCCATATTTCGGGCGCACCTTTCAACCAATGTTTAATTGTGTATGTTTTCCTCGAGCATACATCATTATATCTTTTGTTTTGACAAATGTTATATCCTTGTTCACATACTTGTGGGAATACATCTTTTTGGAAACCTCGATGAATTGTCGCTGAGTTCATCACCTACCACCTTATCCTTCATTGGTTTAATGATGAGCTCCTATTTCGAACTTGTCGCCATAGTTCATTTCCCGAGAATCTTACAATGACATCTCGTCAATCTGTGTTGCACCTTTCTTCTCGTGCATCCTAAGTCCGAGTTATCCTAACACCAATCGATCTGAATCTCGATCGATATGGTGGTTGGAACATATTTCCGGAGTTATAACATCTTTATATGACCCGTAAGGTGATGTCATGCCTAGCACACCGGCCGGAGGACTTATGGTTATAGTTCATCCTTTTAGCAAGGTTATCCATTCTTCCATGAGGAAAGTGTAAGACTTATTCTACAAGTTGTTCCCGATGGATCCTTTTGTTTCCAAAGTCTGATTTTCACCGCCGACCATGTCAATGCTATCTCGAAGCATGTCTATGGTACTCCGTTCTTCAACCAGAACATTTGAAGCCCAATGCTAATTGTTTCTTGCTGAACTATCCAAACACCGTTGTATGGATAATGTCATGAAAAATTCCCTCCCCTCACCTAGAGGCTTTTCTACTTTCTATCCTGTCATGGATATCAAGATCCACTTGTCCTTGGGAAGGATATGCCCCCGAAATATGTGTGTATACACATTTTCCCTTCCATTGTTCTGTTTAAACCTGATAACCACTTTTCCTTTCCATTGAATTGTTTAAACGTTTCTTGTGATCTATATGATCTAAGTAGTAATATTCTCCTGCTTAGGTAAACACCTCGGTTTACAACTCTTTCAGTGTGATCCTGTTGCTATTGTTGAAAACATTTCGGTAACCATCGATGGATAAGAACTTTGCCTATTGGTCCCCTTGTTCAACGAGCAGGAAAATGGTTCTCTTTGTCCCTCGCCCTTGGTATCGATGTTGTTGCCGACATAACTAATAGGCTACCCTCTGACACGCCTTACTATCATGACCGTGCAAGATGTCGGCCCCCTTCCTACTTTCAACCACATGGTGGGCCCATAACCCACAGCCCCACGAGTTGAAACCTGACTCTCTGTACACCCCTGCTTCAAAGATATTCCTCGCGCGTGGACTCGTATGTAATTCACGGACCACCGTCCCAAGTGATCTATTTTGGTATCAGACGCAATACTTATTCTCGTTGCTCTGAACCCCTTTCACCTTCTGATTAGGCATCGAACGCTTGCCTATCCGTTTGAAACTTCTCATGGTACCTCTTTACCTTGCTCTCGATATTTTCTTAACATTCAATTCGAGAGTAACTTCCGCCACCTTCCTCGATGTTATCGACCAGATAGTCAACCTTGTAGAGGTCTGTCCTTTTGAAGCTACCCCTTATCCTTTCCGTAAGTACGATGAAGATCCCCAAGGAAGGAAGACAACTTCATCATGATGACCCGAAGCAGAGAACTGAAAGCATCAATGTAATGGATCGACCTCTTCGAGAAGAGCAACTATGACCGAGAAGAATCGTTAGAATTTCATAACCAGATCCATTCCCCCTTATAACCGCTCCTAAATCTCGGGACGAGATTTCTTGTAGTGGAGGAGAATTGTGACGCCCGGATAATTAAGCTATAGTGATCCCCGCTAATGATGCCACGTCACCTCGGTTACTGTGGATAAACTCGCGTTAGTTCGAAACCTAGTTCGGATTTCAAATTTAAAACCGAGATAAACAATAAATGTTTTCAAATATTAAAACTAAAATGTTCGGAGTGAGCCAAACAATGCATAGGTAATTATGTAGAAGAAACCACACTTTTACAATGTGCTTAAATGCACAATAATAGATAAACAGTAGCAAAACAATTAGTTGAATACCTTTTACAATAAATAAAATATTCACTATTTTATTTACTTGCCCAAACTTATGTGGCAGTAACCTATTTATTAACACTAAATTAGGGACTACTTTTATAGTTTATAAAACCAAAATAAAAGAGGAACTAAAATAAAACAGCAAAGGAAAAGGAAAATAAAACAAAAATAAATGAAATAAGAAAATACCCCCCCTCTCTCCCATGGACCAAGTGGCCCAGTTGGCCACAACAGACTATGCCGACCCAGGCCACCCCCTGCCTATACCCCCCACCCCGGTAACCCTAGCCCACTACCCCACCTCTCGACCCCCCACCTCCACGATCCCCTCTCCCCCCGATCCAGATCTGGATCGGGCCACGACCGCGTCCCCGACGCCAACAGCGTCCCGACCGTCGCGCCCGTCGCCACCCCATCGCACCACCATCCTCCTCCGCGACGCCACCTCACCGGCGCCGCACCTCCCGGCCTCCTCCCTCTCCTTCGTGCACCGCGTCGTCCCCCAGGCTCACGCGCGCCCATCCGTGGCCGTCCCGACCCGTCGCCGGAGGCCACCTCGGCTGTCCCTTGACGCCTCGTCCTCCCCTACATCATCGTCATCGCCACGTCGCCCTGGAGCCGCCCCTGACGCCGTCGCTCGCCGCTTCCTCGCCTCTCCTTCAACGGTCGTCCCCGTCCGCCTCGGCCACCACCACCGCCACCGCGCCGGCCCACCTCTCCGACGCCACTCCGACCGTCTCGAGCTCTCCATCGACCTCCTCCCAGTGAGCCGTCGTCCGTCCTCCTCTTCCCCTCTGCCCCGATGCATCCACCACACCCGCGCCTCACCCCGCCATGGCCACGTTGCTGCAGCGCCCGTGTAGCACCGCCACGCCAACGCGCAAGTGCCACGAACCGCGGCCTTCTCGGCGCCCTCACGGCCACGCAGCGCGCCTGAATCATGGTGACCTGCGCCCAGGCCGCCTCGCCCGCTCCTCCACCTGCCCTCGCACGACGGCGGCCGCCCTAACCGCCACCTCGCCATGCGGCTCATTGCCAAGCGCCACAGCCAACCACCTCGCCGTCGGCTCGGCCCAGGTGTGGCGTCGCCCACAGTGGTCACGGCACGCGCCCACGCCTCGTTAACCCGTGCCCAATAAGCATACAGGCCAGCGGCGTAGGGCCCCACACCCTTAAAACGAAAATTCAAAAAGAAAATGTAATTAATAAAATTATTAATTAGTTAATTAATTAATTAGTAAATTAATTAAGTTATTTAATCGTTTAAATTAATCTAATTAATTAGTTAATTTAATTAAACCGTAATTAATTAGCTAAACCTAATTAAACTAAGCGATGTATGACATGCAGGGGCCCTACGTAGTTGACCCGATCGACAACACGAGTTATTGCTGATGTCGACATGATGTCATCTTGACGTCATCATTTACTAATACGGATAATGTTGAAATAAATAATTAAATTCAGAAATTAATAACATCTTTAGAAAATCATATCTTTTAATCCGTAACTTTCGGATTAAATTATTTTCAACATGAAAGTTGCTCGAGCGGCGAGGCGAATCCGGATCGCAGCCCGTTAAATCGCCACGCGTCCCTAGCATAGAGAACCTGCAACATTTCACCTCCGGTTCATCTGTCCGAAAACACGGGCAGGGGATACCTTCCCGGATGTTTCCCCCTTTCACCGGTATCACCTCATACTGCGTTAGAACACGTCTAGCTCTGCTTGTTGTCCTGTTATGCACTTGCTTGCTATGTATTTACTGTTTCTCCCCCCTCTTCTCTCTGGTAGACTACTGAGACCGAGCCTGCTGCTTGCCCGGTTAATCTCTGGAGTTGACGACCCTCCTTCTTGCCAAAGCAATCGAGGCAAGCCCCCCTTGATCACCAGATATCGCCTATTCTTCTCTATACCGCTTGCATTAGAGTAGTGTAGCATATTCTTGCTTTCAGTTAATCCTATTCGATGCATAGCGACATTGTTGCTACATCATTGATACCTTACCCGCAATCCTAAATGCTTAGTATAGGATGCTAGTTTATCATCATTGGCCCTACATTCTTGTCGATCGCCTTGCTATACTATCGGGCGTGATCACTTGGGAGGTGATCACGGTATATACTATACATACATACATACTATCTGGATGGTGACTAAAGTCGGGTCCGCTCGAAGAGTACCCATGAGTGATTCCGCAGTTAAATGAAAGGGCCTTTGTCCCAACGACCCTTTGTGTGGATCTTTGTGGCGGAGCAACAGGCGAGTTGAGACCACCTAGGAGAGGTGGGCACAGCCTCCTGGTCGGCGTCATGGTTGCTTCATAATAACACGCTTAACGAGATCTTGGTATTTGATCCGAGTCGGCCATTTGGTCTATCGCACTAACCATCTACGTGGGAGTAGTTATGGGTATCCCGCGTCATGGTATCAGCGAAGCCTTCTTGGCGTCGGCGGAGTGGCGCTACCGGATTGGAACGTAAGCACGCACTTGTATTAAGGGGCTAGTTACGCTTCGGCAGCGTTCATAGCGTCTTGAGGTGTGCTCGAGGCGATGGGCGGACCCTGCGGCTTAGGTTTAGACCGGCGTCTTCGACCTCTGTTGTGCCTAGGTGGGGCTGCGGCGTGTTGATCTAACGAGGCGGGCATGACCGAGAAAGTGTGTCGGCCAAATGGGATCAAGCGTGTTGGGTTATGTGGTGCACCCCTGCAGAGAAGTTAATCTATTCGAATAGCCGTGTCCCTCGGTAAAAGGACGACCCGGAGTTGTACCTTGACCTTATGACAACTAGAATCGGATACTTAATAAAACACACCCTTCCAAGTTCCACAGACAACCTGGTGATCGCTCTCTAACAGGGCGACGAGGAGAGGATCACCGGGTAGGATTATGCTATGCGATGCTACTGAAGATGCTACCGGAGATGCTACTTGGAGATGCTACTTGGAGGACTTCAATCTACTCTCTTCTACATCTTTGCAAGATGGAGGCTGCGAAGCGTAGTCTTGACGAGTGATTAGTTATCCCCTCTTATTACGGCATTCTGCGATTCGGTCCACCGATATGGCCCTTTACACATATACCCATGCATATGTAGTGTAGATCCTTGCTTGCGAGTACTTTGGATGAGTACTCACGGTTGCTTTCTCCCCCTTTTCCCCATTCCTTTCTTTACGGTTGTCGCAACCAGATCTTTGGAACCCAGAGAGACTCCACCGTCGATGGCGACTACTACACTAGAGGTGCCTACTACTACGTGTAGCCCGGCGGACAACGACCGAGAGTAGTTAGGAGGATCGAGCGGGAGGCTGCGCCTCTTCGATCTGTATCGGTTTGTGCTAGCCTTCTTAAGGCAAACTTGTTTAACTTATGTCCGTACTCGAGATATTGTTGCTTCCGTTGACTTCGTCTATGATCGAGCACTTGTATTCGAGCCCTCGAGGCCCCCGGCTTGTATTATGATGCTTGTATGACTTAATTATGTTGTTAGAGTTGTGTTGTGATATCTTCCGTGAGTCCTCGATCTTGATCGTACCGTTTGCATGCATGATTAGTGTACGATTGAATCGGGGGCGTCACACGGCAATCTTGAGTCTCGGCCCGGTCGGCGAAATCGGCCCGATGCTTGCGGCTTGATGGCGGTGCGGGGCTGGTAGTAGATGGTGTAGGGAGCCAAATCTATGGCCCATTTTGCTACTCGGCCAGAAGCGTCTCGGCTCCCGATGATCTCGGCCAGCGGGGCTGTGCAAACCACCGTAATTGGATGCTCTTGAAAGTAAGGCTTCAGCTTCTTGGCGGCAAAATGCACACCGTAGCACATCTTTTGGTAGTGGGGGTAGTTTTGCTTGGAGGTCGACAGTACCTCACTCAGGTAATACGCCGATCTCTAGACAGGGAGCGCCTTGCCTTCCTCATTGCGTTCGACTACAATGACCGTGCTGACTACTCGGCTGGTGGCGGCGATGTACAGGAGCATGGGCTCTTTGGGAGTCGGAGCCGCCAACACAGGGGGAGTAGTCAACATCTTCTTCAGCTGGAGAAATGCTTCATCCGCCTTGTGGTTCCACTCAAAAAAGGTGGTCTTCTTCATCAATTGATACAAAGGGAGAGCTTTATCGCCCAGCCGACTGATGAATCGGCTGATGGACGCTAAGCAGCCGGTGAACTTCTGCACATCTAACAGTCGGCTGGGTACCTCCATCCTCTCGATGGCCTTGATCTTCACGGGGTTGCACTCTATGTGGCGTTCAGAGACCAGGAAGCCAAGGAGTTGGCCGGCTGGTACTCCGAAAACGCACTTCTCAGGGTTGAGCTTGATCTGGAATCGGCGTAGGTTTTCAAAGGTTTCTTTGAGGTCTTCCAGCAGCGTCCCACGCTTCTCCATCTTCACCACTACATCATCCACGTAGACGTGGGCATTTCTGTCGAGTTGCTTGAGGAGGCACTTCTGCATGCAACGCTGAAAGGTGGCACCGGCATTCCTCAAGCCGAACGTCATGGTCAGGTAGCAGAAGGCTCCAAACGGCGTGATGAAGGCGGTCTTCAGTCTGTCTGCCGGGTTCAGCTTGATCTGATGATATCCTGAATATGCATCTAAGAAACTCAATAGCTCGCATCCGGCTATGGAGTCTATCACCTGATTGATTCTTGGCAAAGCAAAGGGGTCTTTTGGGCAGGCTTTGTTGAGGCTTGTGTAATCAATGCACATTCGCCACTGCTTGTTTTTCTTCAGTACCAAGACCGGGTTTGCCAACCACTCTGGAAAAAACACCTCCATAATGAAGTCGGCCGCCAAGAGCCGGGCTATCTCTTCTCCAACAACTCTCCTCTTCTCTTCTGACAGGCGGCGCAAGGGCTATCTGACGGGCTTCACATCAGGTCGGACATGTAACTTGTGCTCGGCGAATTCCGTCGGTACACCTGGCATGTCTTTAGGGGACCATGCAAAGATGTCTCGATTCTCATGGAGGAAATCGACGAGCTCGCCTTCCTATTTACTGTCGAGGTTTGCACCCATGACAGCGTACCTCTCTGGGTGCTCCGGGTCCAAGGGTATCTTCTTAGTCTCTTTGGCCGGTGTCGGTGTCAAAACCGGCGGATCTCGGGTAGGGGGTCCCGGACTGTGTGTCTAGGCGGATGGTAACAGGAGACAAGGGACACGATGTTTTACCAGTGTTCGGGCCCTCTTGATGGAGGTAAAACCCTACGTCTGCTTGATTAATATTGATGATATGGGTAGTACAAGAGTGGATCTACCACGAGATCAAGGAGGCTAAACCCTAAAGCTAGCCTATGGTATGATTGTTGTAATGTATGTTGTGTCCTCGGACTAAAGCCCTCCGGTTTATATAGACACCGGAGAAGGCTAGGGTTACATAGAGTCGGTTACAATGGTAGGAGATCTACATATCCGTATTGCCAAGCTTGCCTTCCACGCCAAGGAAAGTCCCATCCGGACACGGGGCGGAGTCTTCAATCTTGTATCTTCGTAGTCTTGGAGTCCGGCGGACGATGATAGTCCGGCTGTCCAGACACCCCCTAGTCCAGGACTCCCTCAGTAGCCCCTGAACCAGGCTTCAATGACGATAAGTCCGGCGTGCATAATGTTCGGCATTGCAAGGCGGGTTCCTCCTTTGAATAATCCAGAGAAGATCATGAACACCAGGATAGTGTCTGGCTCTGCAAAATAAATTCCACATTCCACCGTAGAGAGAATAAAATGCACACAAGTTCAATCTGCTGACGTATTTTGCGGCATGACGTCACACCACTACCAAGCCTTTACTTGAATCGTTTTTTATTATACCACCTCGGACGTTTAGCGAAGCGGTTTCTTTGCACGTCTTGTCGAGCGAGATCGTGTTCCCCTTATTCGAGATTCTCATCAAGGCGGACGTGGGTAACCCAACGCGCCATTGATGGTGGCGCTTGGAGATAAGCGAGTTTTATCGGGCGATTAGGCGCATAGTCTTCGCCCGCCTATATATAAGGGATAAGGATTCACCTTTTCACCCACGCCTTCTTCCTCCTTTGCTTATCCATCTCCGCGCACTCAAGCTCCAATGCCCAAGCTCGCGCATCTCATCTTAACCTTGCCCGACCATGTCCGGAGGGGAGGCAAATGGTTGGCTTCCACCGTCAAGGAGGAGCACATCACCAAGCTGCGCAGCCGGATACCTTTCGGCGATATCGGCGCGATCGGCTGCCCGACGAGGGCAGCTCATCCTACCCCGGGCCCCATGAGAGGTCGTCTTCCTTCCCCACTTCCTCCATGGATTGGGCTTTCCACTTCACCCCTTTGTCCAGGGGCTCATGTTCTACTACGGCTGGATTTCCACGATCTGGCGCGAACTTCATCCTAACATCTCGGCGTTCATAAATCGTGTGTGAAACCCTCCTCTGCATCCGCCCCCGCCCGGCTTGTGGATCAAGACCTTCAACGTCAAGTCGAAGGTAGTGAAGAACACGCAGCGGTAGTCTTGGGCGCCATGTTGGGCAAGATGCCCAACGTCCTCTGATTGAAGGGCCTTCGTGGACTCCGTCAAGGGGTGGCAATCGGGGTGGTTCTATATCACCGAGCCGCGCGACCCTAAGTGGGCGGCGGCCCCCGAGTTTAGATCTGGTATCCCTACGCAGCTCACCTCCTGGAAAGAGAAGGGCTTGCTGTGGGGCAATCCGAAGGAGCTGACGGGACTCCGAGCCTGTATCCAGAAGCTGGTGAACAAGAAGCTCAGGCTCGTTGACGTGGTCCAAGTCATGCTCGTCCGCCGGATCCTCCCATGCCAAGAACGGGCATTCAATCTGTGGGAGTTCGATTCGGAACAGCACCAGGCACTAAGCGAGCTCTTGACCTGACGTCTGGCGCTGGAGGTGCTGTTTAAGGGCGCCAAGCCCTGCATCCATGACGGAAGATCGCGGATTTCACTCGCGACATCCGGTGACGAGGTAAGTGATTCTACCCCTTCACGGGACACTTGTTGTAAATAGATTGATTCTAAGAGGGTTTCAATTTCCTTTTCCTTTGACAGAATGGATGAAGAAGGCGAGCAGCTCATCTGCCCGGCTCCCATGCCGAAGACCCGTGGATGCCCGTCTAGCGAGGCTGCTGGTTCGGCACCGCACGTGGTCTTGGGAGAAGAAACCAAGAAGGTGGCCACGGGCACTGAAAAGAGTTCCGTGTCAGGCGTCCGCGACGAGGCGGACTCCTCCCGAAGATGAGGAGGAGGAAGAAGACTCTCCCGGAGGAAGGAGAGAGGAAGAGGAGGCTTCCCAGCGGGGAGGCGAAGGGTCAAGAGGGGAGAACTAATCCCGGATAGCTCCGCCAACACCGGCGTTGGCGAGGAGGATGGCCTTCAAGGGCGAGCCTCCCATGAGATCGTAAGTATCCGGATCCCGATATGCAATTTCTTTCGTGTCACATAGTGTCCTACTAATGCGCATACTATCCGCATCCGGCCGATGATGATCTCCCGCTTCATCGGCGGATCGTTAGCCCGTCGGATGTGGATTCACTTCGCGCCTCTACCCCGCCAATGAGGACGCGAGGTGGGATCCCCGAAAGGGACCCATCGGAGGAGGCTCGGGCGCCGCAAAAGCCTCCGGACTTTCGTCCGGACTCTACATCGAGAACACTGTAGTGGTTCGAGTCAATGGCCCCTTCAAAGAAGGGCAAGACCGTGACTCAGCGGACTCCGTCCCAACCGGGGCGTCGGATAACTTCTTTGAGGCGCTCAAAGCGCTTCCATCGAGGAAGAACACCACCTTTATTATGAGTGCGGTGATTGAAGGTCGGCTTCGCCAAGGCGGGCTGACCAGAAGCTTCTTGATAGCCTTTTAACGAGCTTTGAGGTAAGAAGTTAAATTTATGTAATGTAGTACCGCATAGATAGTAGCCCCACGATGCTCGGTTCGGTGTTAGGAAAGAAAAGCGGATGAGGATCTAAAAAGATATTCGCAGGTTGCCAATAAATTATGTCAATATGGGTTTGCAGGGCTGCTGCTGCTTGACCTCTGCCGCATTGATGCGGAGGTTGGTACATTAAAGCAAGATCTCGGCGGTCCGGCGAGAGCTCGCCATGCCAAGAGGCAGCTCGAGGACAAAGAAGGTGAGTAGCACCACTTTGAATTGTTACCTTACAGAAAAGGATTTTGGTCATAATAAAATTAACAAGGGTAATATGGGTATTGCAAGGGCCATAAGCGAGGTGGCAGCCTCGAAGGAGTGTGTCCGCGTCGAGCAGCGATCGGCAGCGAACAACAAGCGAGAAAAGCAGGAGGCACGGGTGGCGGAAGTGCGGCAAGAGCTCCGGGCTCTCATGGAGAAGCATGAGAGCTTGGGCGCGACTCAAGACTTCGAGTCGAGCTTGCCTCGCTCTCGAAAGTGCCAAGTCCGCCAAGGCGAGGCCCGTAAGGCCCTTCGAGGAGGTTGAGGATGTAAAGAAGATAGCGGCGGGTAAGGCATTTTTCATGCAAAGCAAGCATGTTAATGTAAACTACGACACTTACCGCATTCGAGCTCTCGAGGCGTTTGCGGATCTGCCGCGTAGTGTGTCCGATGCCACCGCATTCTACCGTGGCGAGGAGGGAGCTCAGCGGAGAAGGTCTTTTGGTCTCGGTCTTGGCTGAGGCCGCCATCCGTGCCCCCAAGTGACCAGTGAAGCAAGCGGGTCGAACTCCACAAGGTAGCCGAGGAGGCCATGAAGGGCCTTATAGTCCGTGTGGGCTGGGACGAGGCCATGCTGAGGAGCTACTTCGGCCTCGTCGGGCGGCTGGTGGATCGTGCCCACTGGTGGAGGTCATCAAGCGCTCACTTTGTATTGAAGGTGCTCGTCGGGCCCTTGCCCGCACAAAGGTGCACTAGGGCAGGCTGGATGCGGAAGCTTCTTCTTGACCCGCCGCCACGGGCAAGGAGTATCGTCACGCTGAAATGTATTATAAAACTGTCTGAAGGGTGCCCGCGATATTGCGGATGAATGCCCTAGAGATGTAATTTTGAGTAAACTTCGCTATGTATTATCACGTCGCTTGAAAACTTTGTTCATGTAGCAACTCTTTTTAATTTAAAATATTACCTTCTCATGCGGCCGTTTATAAAATCGAGAGATGGCAAGTCGTTGGCTTCAGCCCCAAGCCGCAAGTCTTTGGGGTGTTCGGGATAACTTGAGCACTCTTGTTCCCACTTTTGGGTCCATCTAGGGGGCGCTCAACACAACGAACAGAGGCAACCGGACTTATAATGCTTAAACACTCTCCTTAGCCATAGAATTCTATAATTTTAAATTTGGTGAAGCCCTTAGTATTCGGAAGACCGAATTGGGGCACTATCTACGCCTTAAATGGGACATTATCCGAACTTAAGCTCGAGCGGCGTGAGTCTTTAAGGACCGAAAAGACCTCTCGAACAGCGACCAGATCTCTCGCCTTATCATGCGGTCAGTTTTAGCTTTCTCCTTTGGCGCTCGCCCGGCTCAACAAGGCGCAATCGCGATGGTTCTCCCGGTGCCACCTTAGCCGGCAGGCAGGCGTAATGTACCAAAAGCGTGGGGCCGGGCAAACCCAACTATTGACCCAAGACATGATTGGAGCCGATTCATATAATGCTATAAGTTCGGGGGGCCGCACTTGTGAAAGTGTTCGGACTTATCACACCATAATGTGGGGAACGTAAGCCCCTGGTGTATTAGGTCGTATCAAAATATCTGGTGCAAGATGTCATGTAATGAACATATATTTGTAATAACGAGCAAAAAGGTCTGCATCATTTATTAAAGGAAGTCGCTATGAGTGCGGACTGATCTGAGATAGTCTTGATAAGCAAGGGTTTTGGACTAATTAAACATGTCCCCCTCGAGGATGGGCTGCGGACTTGGTGTATATAATCAAATTTAATGCTCGTAATTGAGACCACACGAGTGTTAAATGCCGCATACTTTACTCCCCGGCTGTTGCATCATGAGTTCGGCAGGTTCACCGCCGGGACGGAGACCTCTGCTAACTGAGTCTGTGTACATAAAGAAGGAAAATAATAATAAGAAAGAGTGGCACACTTGCGAGCCTGGTGTGGTCGAGCCGCACTCTGGTCCATTGTGGTCGTGCCCTTCCCCACGCCCATGGTATCTCCAAAGCGTAATGATGTCGCGGAGGTTGTTCTTACAATCATGCGAGGCGGGGGTTAGGGCCTCATTGCTCTGGCGATGCTCGAATCGTGCGGTGGTCTTGGTTGGTGTTGCTTGGCGCGTTTGGCTATATCCGGTCGTTTAACGGCGGACTCAAAATGCCTTAAAAGGCTGCTCTGTACTTACGCGAGAGAGCCATGTATGTTCCTCCGTTCGGAGGAGCATTCCATATTTCCGTTGACCGTGATGACTCCACGAGGGCTGGCATCTTGAACTTGAGGTACGCATAATGCGGCACCGCATTGAACTTCAAGCGCGGTTCGTCCGGCGAGCGTGATAGCCGCTGCGAAATGGGACTATGTCGAAGATTAACTCCTCGCTCGAAATTACCGGGGATCCGAAGACCACTTCGGTGTGGTGAGCTGTACAATTGGCCTCCACACCTGGTATGGCGCCTTTAAAGGTTGTCTTTGTAGGTTTAATCCTTGAGGGTCTATGCCCATCTTGCGCCTGTATATCTTGATAAAGCGGGTTCAACTCTCGCCGCCATCCATCGAGGACTCTCGTGAGGTGAAATCCATCGGCGATTGGGTCTAAAACCAATGCGGCGAATCCGCCATGGCGGATCTTTGGTCGAATGGTCTCTTGATCGAAAGTGATCGGACAAGAGGACCATGGATTGAACTTAGGCGGCTGGCTCCATCGTATCGTCCCTTAGTGCGCTTCCGCTCCCTCCTGGGTATATGGGTTGCGTAGATCATGTTTACCGTCCGCACTTGTGAAACCCATACATCCTCTTTGTTACGTTGGGTCTCTTCCTCGTCGTCATTGTTTAGCCTTGTCATTGTTTTCGACAATTAACTTGCTGCTGCTGAACACCCAGCAATCTCTGTTGGTGTGATTAGCTGGCTTTTCGAAGTGCCATGTATCGGCATAAGCGGTCGAGTATTCGGTCCAAATTGGGCGGACCGAGTGGTTCTTTTGAATGGCTTTTCGGCGACGGGTTTAGAGCCTCGGAATCGGCGTTGACTGCCGTATCCTCCTTGTAAATGCGCCGTTAATGCAGCATTTATTTTTACTTGACGCGACCTGCCGTTGTGGTCCTTAATATCCGGACTGCCGGAATTTTCTTGAGGTTATTCTGCGAGCTAGCCAGCTATCCTCTCCAGCATAAAGCGGGTCATTAATGATGTGAGGGCTGCCATGGATTTGGCTTTTCTGTCCCAGTGCGGGCTAGCCACTCGTCGCGGATGTTATGTTTGAAGGCTGCGAGAGCCTCTGCATTCGGACGGTCGATGATTTGGTTTTCTTTGTTAGAACCGTGTCGGTGTCGGCGATTAAATCTGGCTGCTAAATTATGTGGCTTAGGTCATCGGCGTCTGGTGGCGCACATCGTGCCACGGAAGTTGTCGAGGAATGCGGCTTCGAGTCTTCCCAACACCAATTGACTCTGGCGGCAAGCTGTTAAGCCAATGCGAGCTGGTCCTTTAAGCTTGAGTGGGAGATACTTGATGGCATGGAGATCGTCACGCGGGCCATATGGATGTGAAGGAGATAATCTTGATCCAAACCGCGGAGTCTGTTGTTCCATCATAGGATTCGATGTTCTGGTTTAAACCCTTGAGGATTGATGATCCATTACTTCGTTAGTAAAGCATAAGCGGGTGTCGGCGCCTCTATATTGAGCAATATCACGGCGTAGCTCGAGAGAGCGTTATGCGCTATGTTAAATGGCCGGGTTATTGTATCCGTAGCGGCGGTATTAAATCGTGGGTGGTAGGGCGCCACGTGATCCGTAGATGGATCTGGATTGCCTTGCCTTGTCCGCCAATACATCTCGCAAGTCCGTAGCGTTCCCTCTTGGCTTCGTACTTTTGGAGCGATGCCGGGGTACGGTCTTGGTGGAGGGCCTGGATGCCTCTCTGTCGCGACCATGGGTTGGTCGGTCGGCCGTATCATGCGCTGGTGATGAAGGTATGTATGCTTCTTCCTCTAATCGGGGGAGCAACTTGCATCTTGGGTAGCTTTTGGAGGCGTTGACTTATACTCTTGACCGCGAGGACCTCGGTCCATCGATCGGCCAGCCGAGTCTGATCAGCTTGAAGCTCTTGCTGCTTTTTCTTTAGGCTATTTGCCGTGGTGATAAGCCTGCGTTTAAAACGCTCTTGTTCGACGGGATCCTCGAGCACGACGAATTAAATGCGTCGTTGAGGCTTGCCTCGTCTCACGGAGGTGTATAGTTATATTCCTCGACCTCTTCGTCTGCTGCCGTCCTCGTGAGGGCTTGCTTCGCATCCTCTGCTGAGTCTCTTTGGAGGGATTGTCTTCGGCACTCTCGGGGTATTATTATCTCTGTGCGGAATCTCCATTCTTCTGTGGCGGGATTTAAGCGGCACCACGGCCTTGACGCTTGGGCTGTTTCTTTAAGGAATCTGCCTTGCTTCTCCGCCGTCCCGTCTTTTGGGGTGTCCACCATGTATATGTCGTATGGCGAGTGGTCTTCGGTGCCTGTGAGCGCTGGTTCTGTTAAATCTCGGCATCGTCGTCCATAGCGTCGATGTCTTGAGTCGTAGTCTAGCATGTCGGTTAAATCATCGGCGGTGGCTACAAAGTGGGTGGTGGGTGGGCTCGAAATTTCTTAGTCGTCCGTATCCCAACCATCACAGCCATAATCGGCCAGGTCTCTCCGGATAGCGAGAGATGCTTTAGCGAATTTAGGATGTCGCCAAAGGGCGAGTGTTGGAAGATGTCATGGCGGTGAATTCCATAACCGGCGCCCAATCAGATTCGATTGGCAGGGGCGTGGGAGGTCCGGAGTCCGGCAAGGAGTCCGGCACCTCGAATCCTGACCGCAAAGGACAAGGTTAGTGTTCGGCTCCATCGCCCGTAGAAGTTCTGACCCCGGCGGTGTCAACCACCGGCCCTCGATCTGGCGATTGGCTCGGACTAAGGGCGGGCGGATTCTTGTCGACCACCAAGGCCTTTGTTCGTGGCGAGCTAGATCATGCCCATCGTAACAGTCTTGGCGCGCTTGGCTGTGGCTCGAGCCCGTCGAAGATCAAGTCCCGCGGATGTCGGCCGTGAAGTTTAGGCTTCGAATCGACTGATGGCGGGCGTAGCTTCGATCTGCTCCGGATGGCCAAGTGAATTAGCCGTAGTCGCGAAGCCGCCGAATCTGAAGATCTGTCAGGGAGAAGAGTCTCACCATGGACAGCGTTGTTGATTGAAGATGCCATCGAGCCTATCGGTGGCGACACGGAGGAATTCTCAATGAAAGCACCAATGTCGATTGTCAAAACCGGCGGATCTGGGGTAGGGGTCCCGAATCTGTGCGTCTAGGCGGATGGTAACGAGAGACAAGGGACACGATGTTTTACCCGAGTTCGAGGCCCTCTTGATGGAGGTAAAACCCTCGTCACCTTGATTAATATTGATGATATGGGTAGTACAAGAATGGATCTACCATGAGATCAAGGAGGCTAAACCCTAAATCTAGCCTATGGTATGATTGTTGTAATGTATGTTGTGTCCTCTGGACTAAAGCCCTCCGGTTTATATAGACCTTTGGAGAGGCTAGGGTTACAGTCGGTTACAATGGTAGGAGATCTACATATCCGTATTGCCAAGCTTGCCTTCCAAGCCAAGGAAAGTCCCATCCGGACACGGGGCGGAGTCTTCAATCTTGTATCTTAGTAGTCTTGGAGTCAGACGGACGATGATAGTCCGGCTGTCCGGACACCCCTAGTCGAGACTCCCTCGATTCGGCAGAGCAGACCCTCGGCCCGACTCCTTGGGGTCAGGCGACATCTCTGGCTGCTTTTGGCCATCGCCCGACCCGATCAAGGCCGCTTCTCAGCTGCGATCACCGGGGACTCGGCCAGCCATTGCTCTCGGCCGTGCAAGCGGATGACTTCTTGTAGTCGCCCGTGATGGTGAGAATCCCTTGGAACTTGGCATCTTCATCTTGAGGTAGGCGTAGTGGGAACCGCCATGAACTTGGCGGTGCATGTCGGCCAAAGCGCATGGTATGGGCTTTCAAGGTCCACCACCTCAAACGGGCTGGCTCTCGCGGAAATGATCTTTGTCTCCGAAGAAGCGTCTATCGAGGATCTTGCCGATTGGTGGCGAGGAAGGCGGGCATGATGCCGTGGAACCTGATCCGGCTGCTCTCGGCTGTCTTTGCTTGATTCCTAGATTCTCCATAGTATCTTTATACAGGATGTTGATGCTCTGCCTCCGTCTATTAGCACTCTCGACAAGCGGGCTGCCCGCCTATCGATGTGCCAGGTAGCACTTAGGACCCGGGGCATAGGGCCGGTTCGGCATCACCTACGGGTGGTCGCTCTACTCAAGCGATAGGCTTCTCGGACCAATGCATGAACTACGGGTACTTGATGCCTGGCGTTCACCTCTTCTTCTTCTTTGCCGTGCGCTACGCCGATCATCGACCACAGGTGAACACCACATAGGCTCCATGCTCTTACGGGTACTCGTCTTGTCTTTGCCCGGTGGCCGTGCGGTACCGCTTCTTTGAAGGCGGCCAGTGGAAGCGGCCCCGGCGGCGGGGAGGAAGAGCCGTCTCCTTGGCGATTCTGGTGAGCCAGTGGTACTTTCGGGTGGTATGGTTTGACGGCTTTGCGCCGCTATGGAACTTGCAGGGACCATCCAGAGTCTACTCGTAAGAGAAGGCCGGCAACCAGTTGGATTTGCCGCCTTTCTGTCGCTTGGCCGGAGGCTGCCCCTCCGGCTGTTGATCTTCGACTGTTGCAACCTGCCTACTATTGGAAGTCGGCTGTTGAGCCCTGCGTTTGTTGTCGTTCTGTTGTTGTCGTCGACTGGTGTCTCCAGCTGGAGTTCTGGGAGCCTGAGGGGCCACTTTGCTAGCCGCATTGACTTGAATTTCCGTCTTCATGGAGGAGTCGGCCATGGCGTACTTATGCGCTATGACCCGATGGTTAAATCGAGGTTTACGGCTCGTCACGAGAGGAGCTTGTGCTTGAGAGGTGCCTTCTCGGCACCGGCGGTGAAAATACTCGATAGCTGCACCTCGTGCACGCCCTCGCAGAGAGTTCGGCTTCGCCCCAGCGTGAGGTAGTCGCGTGTTGACTCGTCGAGGCCTTGCGCACAAGGAAGCTGGTGCGGCTTGGGAGGTCGCTTATCGTGCTTGTGAAGTTGCGGATGAAGGCCTCGGTGAAGTAAACCCAGCTATTGATGCTGCGGGGCTTGATATTCAGCAAGTCGAGGCTGTGCCTGGAGCATGAGTGTAACATACTTCCGGCAACTTCGCTTGTTGCCGTTCGCTATATTGGCGGCCATGGGTAATCAACTAGCAGTCCTCGGCTTCCGGCGCGGTGTACTTAGGTGTGTCTCGGGGGCGTGAACCCTTTGGGAAAAGGCTCATCTCGGATCACGGGTCCAAAGCAAAGGCGGACCCAGCTCATCTTCTTCTTCGGCACCGGGGATCGGTGGAGTCGGTCGATCCGGTGGCGAGCGTCGTTTTCTCCGACTCCCTCTCAGCAGCCAAGGCGGCCACCGAGAGTCGGATTCTCAACAGGCGGCGGGGAAACTCGCCGTTCTCTTCTTGGTGGTGGAGGCAGGTAGTCATCCTGCCGCTCTACTGCTCTCGAACGGCCGTCTTGGTCGCGCTCAATGGTGATCTGAGTCGGCCGCGGTGACAGCCCGGCTCTTTGTCTTTTCTTCGCGGACTCCACGGTCGGCGTCCGAGGGCGTCGGGCCTGATCTCGATGGGGAGGCAAGTCGTCGTTTGGCTAACATGTGGCGCCTCGGTCGCGACGCTGGCGCATTACGCACGGCAACTTCGTCGAGAGAGCTGGACTCGCTCCATCATCATGCAGCGCTCTTCGCCTTCGAAGTTCTTTAGCTCGTCGGTCGCCGCTTGGGCGGCGCGGATGTTCTCCGCAGGGGTGGCGTATACGGGGCGATTGGCCCCGAACAAGTCGGCGATGGTCGCGCCGCGCTGTCGGATCGCGCCTAGGTGGCTAGGCCTAGTTGGAGCCGGCGAGCCACCCACGGCGCGATCCATTTCACGCTGGTAGGCTTCCGACAAGCGCCTCATGCTTGCCAGTCTCTTGGCGCCTTCGATGATCTGAAGGCGGCGTGTCTCCAGCGTCTCGGCATCTGTGTCCTCTGGAATAGGCGCAGTCAGGCCTTGCAGAGCTGCGTCGAGTGGGTCTTGAGCGCCCTCACCAGAGCACTCATCATGACTGATGACGAGCACCTCCGTGACGGTGCTTCCGCCGCTATCCTCATGAGGAAGCGGCTTGTCATAGACCACTACGTTGGTGGGGAAAGTGTCGAGCGACACGGCGTCGGAGTCGACCAGCATCGGGTTGGTGGAGCCTACGGACTCCAAGTCCACGGCAGGCTCGCCGGTGCCGTGGAGTTGGTCGAGGAGGCCCATGAGGAGACTCGCAGGGACACCCGTGCCTGCATTGGATGCAGGCTTGTCGGAGAGGCGAACCTCGCCGGAAAGTTTGGCTAGGCTGCTTGCTGCACTGCGGCCTCGGCGCGCCGCAGGCAGCGTCGATCAAACTCCATCTGGCGAGCTGGCTGGCTGCGCTTCGCCCGAGGAGGAAGAGGTTCCCGTCGAGCAGATCTCCGGACGACGGTGCACGGGCCCACGGTGTGCGCCAAATGTCGGGGTTAGAGGCGACATATGCCAAGGATGGCTTATCATGGTGGGGGCGAGTAGGGCGTCGCGGTGCACAGAAAGCAGGGGCGGGCGAACATGCCGCCGTGAATCTTACCCGGCTTGGGGCTCTCCGAGGAGATAACACCCCTACTGCTGCTCTGCGGGGTCTCCGCATGATCACCAAGGCAAAGTGAATACAAGCTTGCTCCTAGAGCTGTTTCTGGAGGTAGGAGAGGGCACGGCTAGCTCTCTCCTTCCTATGTGGTCTGTCTAATGCTAATGGATGCGAACCCTTTGCATGGGTGCCCTGGGGGGGTTATATAGGCCTACCCCCAGGGTTACAATGGTAAAACCGGCTGGGTGCGGGTCCCAGCCGTCTGTCTCTCAAGCGTCGTCTTCTCCGCCGACTCACAGGGCCCGCCGGCCCGGCTGCAGGCGTCGGCCCGTGTCCTTGTGGCGGGTCTTGCTTTGCAGATTCTTGTAGTCGTGCTTCTTATAGCGTGGGCTTGGTCATAGGGTCATGGCACGCCATGCGCCGCTGACAGGCGATCCTTTGCCATTCCCTGTCGCGTCTGGTTAATGGCGTATGGGGCCGTGGGAGGGCGGCCGACTCGAGGCCGACTCCCGGTAGTCCGACTCTCGGCGCTCTCGCCGTCTTAAATCTCTCGCTGGTGGTAGGCGCGCGTCTCCGGCCGCATCTGAGCGAGGAGTGCGTGGAGTGCAGGCCCCGCCAGGGCTGATGTCGAGGCTGGCATGGCATCGGTGCGCGCGGGCGGAGATCTCCGTGGGAATGGCGCCTTTGTGGCCATGCACGCCTTTAATTATTGGGTGGTTGGAGTGGCGGGCCGACTCCCCGATCGGCTTCCTTGGGTAAACCACGGGACTCGGCTTGAATGGGAGTCGCCTCGGGACTCGGCCATCTTGGAGTCGCCTCTGGGACTCGGCTCGTCTTGGAGTCACCTCGGGGACACGGCTCGTCTTGGAGTCGCCGTAGGTACTTGAGGGGCGCAGTCTGCCCCGATGTCTTGAAAGGTTCTGGGACTCGGGTTAGCCTACCCGTGGCCCATTACTCCGACATAGATGTGGGCGGTATTGTAACTATTGGTCTTCGTGCACCAAGGACAAAAGGGGGATTTCGCATGCTAAAGACTAAGGTGGTGGAAATTTTAGAAGGAGGCGGGAGATTTTGCCGCCAGCAGAATCGTTAAGTATCCAGTTTCAACTAATTTTGGACCGTGCTAGCGGAAGGTCATGCTAGGCTGTGTACACGGGGCATCGTCGTCGTGATTAATAAGCGGTGTGAAGTCCACCCGAAAAAAAGACAATAACTTTCGGGATGATCGTCGATTACTTGGGCGTTCACACGGTATGACCAATCGTCTTGGTGTAGTGGCGCGTTCACAAAAAAGGATCAAGCGCTCAGCCTATGTATTTCTCGTGTAAATAGATAATTTAATGTCATTGGTTATTTACTTTAAACATAATGCATTGACGTGTTAGTGTAGAGGCGCACAAAAAGAAATGGATATTGTAGTTAGCTACTTAAAAGTGTTACCTCATATGATTACATAGCCTCCATTTCATAAATTGCGTAACCGTTGAATTCATATATGAATATTACATATATATTACTTCAAAATAGAAACTTAAATCATCCAAGACTAATGAATTTGAATGCAAGAGTAACAATGGTGCATGTGCATGATAGCTACATTGGTTGTTTGAAGAAAAATCACTGTAACTTTGGCATGCACAACTGAAAAAGGTTTATTTAAATAGAACAAAATGTGATATGTGAGTGTCCAATCTTTATAGCGTTGAATCGATATTGTACCTTTGGCCACGATCTGAAGTAGATATTGACTTATGTTCAAGCGATGCCGTCCACGATCGCTAGATAGTGATCGTGAATGAATTGTGCAATCTCTCTCACTGCATACATATCTCATTTCCTGTGGGCATCGGAATCACCTGCAGCGCGCCGTGTATTTCTCTCCCTCCGTCGGGGTTAAATTAGTCTTTCTACCCGTCCTACAAGTCTCTCACACGAAACACACGCTCTCTATGTCTAACCGCCCACCCCTTTAATTCCGCCCACCCACAGCCACTAATGTCTCAAAGTATAATAATGTATCTCAGACATATGCTATCTACCTATCCCTTAATATAGCTAGATATGTGTCACACAAACTCCTTCTCCCTACTAGCAAGATGCCCATGTGTGTTGCACGGAACATCAAGATGCATTTGTATGAGAAGTTTATCTTGTGGGGAAAAGGATGAGCGAGGAATGCCTTATTTGCAAATCACGGAGAGGGGTGTGGGTATCTTTTTGCAAAATTGTCATATTTTCCTTCATGTCCGTCGGATATAAATCGGATGGCCTATATTGCAGGATGGCAGGAACACCATCATCACCAACTCTGTTTTTTTATAAGAGTAGAGATATGTGAGTGTCACTGCCCCCTCCCCCCCCACACACACACACTTCCCAACACCGAAGGAGTAGGGTCACACCTCGATCTTGATACTAATCTATCGACTGGCTTCTCTCTCAAACATACACACACACACACAAACTACCCGGCACCGAAGGAGTAGGGTAACACCTCGATCTTGATACTAATCTATCGACTAGATTCTCTCTCAAACATACACACACACACACACACACACACTACCCGGCACTGAAGGAGTAGGGTGGCACATCGATCTTGATAATAATCTATCGACTCCTCTTTCAAACACACACACACACACACACACACACGCTAGTTGTGCCTCTGTGCCTACCGCGCACACTCTCGATACGTCTTTCTCTCCCTCCCCCCCCCCCAACAATGACAGTAGAAGGGTGACAACTCGATCTGATCATAATATGTCAATTGGTTTCTCTCTCAAACATTGTGTCTCGGTGCCTCGCTCGGTAGCCCCCTCGATATGTAGACTTCTTGCTTGCGCACAACTGTAGTAGCGATGGCTGAACCAGTGTGCCTTGTTTTACCGGCCTCATGTGATAGTTTTCACCTGTTTTACATTAATTAACAAGGCAACCTTTTCTTTGTTACTACTCCTCCGTTCCAAAATAGATGACTCAACTTTGTACTAACTTTAGTATAAAGTTGCGTCATCTATTTTGAAACGAAAATACTAATAAATCTGAAATCATTGGGCGGACATAAAACATATCACTTCAACCCAATTATCCAGCAACTACTTTAGAAAGAAATTAGCTAGCTGCCCGTGCGTTGCGGAACATCAAGATGCATTTGTATGAGTAGTTTATCTTGTGAGAGAAAAGGCTGAGCGAGGAAGGCCTTATTTGCGAGCGTGGAGAGACATGTGGGTATATTTTTGCAAAATTGCCATAGTTTCTTTCCTATCCGTTAGATATAAATCCGACGGCCTATATTGCGAGGATGGCACGCACACCATCATCACCAACTCTGTTTTCTACTCCTCCGTCCGAAAATACTTGTCATCAAAATGGATAAAATGGATGTATCTAAAACTAAAATACCTCTAGATACATTTCCTTTTATCCATTTTGATGACAATATTCGAACGGAAAATATTATCTTTAGAGATTTCAACAAGTGACTATGACGGACCTTACCAACATACTCAAAAAAGTAGTCCATAATTTTGATGTTACCCTCTTTTCTTGGCGGTGCGATTGCCATCTGGATACCTCATAAATAAATCAAGGACAAATCGGCCCTTCACGAAAAGACATCGTAGCAAAATGAGTGAATCTACACTCTAAAATATGTCTACATACACATCCGTATGTGGTAGTTCATTTGAAATCTGAAAAAGACAAATATTTAGGAGCGAATGGAGTATATATAAGAGTAGACATGGAGATATATCTCGGCATGGTCTACAACAAAAATGTCTTTGGGCTGGTTAGCGCGGATGCTATAGCGCAATGACATGAGTTGAATTCTGTCTTTTAACTTTAGATTTGTATATTATATATTACTCTACTTATTTAATATATACTTCTTTCACTCTTTTGTCTTGTGATGGAACCCACAGAGTACTTAGAATATTAAGGATGGACTTGTTTCTTGTTAACTTTACATGCAAAGTGTAGCCACCACACAAGTCATGTGTACCTTGTACATGCAATTAACTTTTTATAGAGGACAATCATACAAGCAATTAACTCAAATGGATTGGGTGTCACTATTATTTCCGACATAAGAGCATCTCCAACGGCAGTGGCAAATTTCCTCCGCTTCCTTCCGGAGGGCGACATCAACGCCCGGTAATCATACATTTTACAACTCTAACCAACCAGATGAAATTCGTGCAAACACAGACTGATTTCATATAAGCATGAAGGATTTCGTATAAAAAAGCTGGATCTTCATATAAACATGATGGATTTCATTACATTTACATGAACTAAGGGGTGCCAATCCGGCTCTCTTGTATAATTAATACTCCCTCTATCCGGAAATACTTGTCCTAGAAATGGATATATCTAGACTTATTTTAGTTCTAAATGGCCGCCCGTGGATCCCTTTGTCTTCCTCATGTCCGTCAGACACTTGCGGGGTCGACGAAGGTCCTTGGAAGAGATGAAGCAGCAAAGAAACCACCTAAATCACGGGAGGCGCGCCCACAGACACGGGGCCGGCGGCCACCACTGTTTCTTGGTGGCGGATGCAGCCTTGGCGGCCAGGCGGTGCCCGTCTGGCGTGCTCGCCCTTGTCTTGCGGCGTGGAGCAACTCACCACTCCTCATCGAGTTGAGCCCCGGGCGGCGAGTTGTTGAACCTGCGCTTGCTTGGGGCGGCAACGCTCCGTCCGGGCCAAGCAAGGTTGGTGAAGCACCGGCGGCCTTGCCCGTATCCGAAGAGCTCGGCGGGCCACCGGCCGGGTAATATGCGGGAGAAACGGCTCGCCGGAAGTCATCGGAAGGGTGGAGAAAATGGTGAAGGAGGAGATGGGGGAGCGGCGGAGGGGTGTGATTCTTGCCCGCTGTCTGTTTGGCCTCGTGTAAATAGAGGGCGGACGGTAGGAGCTTGGCCGGCGTCTGGCCTCGTTTAAACTGAGGGCGGATGGGAGGAGCTCGGCCGGTGTTGCGTTTAATACCGGCCCGCTCATGAACGGATGTGTGGCCGGAGTAGGATTCTCGGTTTGCATGCGGGTTTAACGGAGGGGTTTAATGGAGGCACCGGGCGTGCAGCGGGCGGCGCGGTACTATTCGATTTGACAGCATTAATGAGCCGTCAAATCACAAAGGCCCACACCTCTCGTGAAACCGACCGAGCTAGACTGCCCCGCCCTCTAGCCTTTTAAAAAATGTATATACTCCACTTTTGTACAGTTGTAGTATCGATGGATTGCGCCATGGAGCAAAACTTGAAATTAAAAAAAAGGTGGTACATATAGAGGCGCTCGTGAACTTTTATAGTTTATAGGTCCCTTTTATAGTTTGTGCCAAATTTTGACTAAAGATTTAACTAACAAAATGTTAATGCATGTCAAGAAAAATTATCTCATTGGATTCGTCTTTGAACATAGTTTTGAAAAATATAATGTTTGGTGACATGCGTGAACATTTTCTTAGTTTAATCTAAGGTCAAAATTTGGCCCAATCTAATGGGGACCAATAAACCCACGAGAGGTAGTAGTAAAATAAGTGTGGTAACATGCAAAGCTTCATTTATTAGGTTATAGACTCATATTGCATTGGGACATGTGATATTACACGATAACTAGCCACATAAGCAAATTTGTTGAGTTGGACTCGATATTCTTCTGAAGTTACTCCCACGGTGGCTAGTCTTACTAGTATTTGGTTTTAAGTAAGATGACTTATAATACTCACCTAGGCGGAGGAATATTGATTTGACATTGGCGGCCTTGAGTTCTCGTCGCCTTTAATGCGAGCGAGGAGGAGTAGCGGTTCCCGATATGTTGAGCGGCCAATGCATCCTCCTTCAATTAATGCATGAGAAAGTAATGGGAGGAGGTCCGGAAAAGAGGCTTCACGATGTGAATGCAATGCAGTTTGCCCTCATTGCCCTCATATAAAGCGCCCTCCTCCATTCCAATGCATCTACCACATAAATGCGCACCTAAGCACTTGCCTAAGCACCTACACTAAGCGCAAAGAGCTCGCTCTAGACCCATGGCGGCGATCTTGCGTGGCGGCCAGCGGCTGCGCCAGATGGTCCATGGCGCGACTGCGGCATGGCGCCGAGATCGTCTCGAGCGGTGTTGGAGCCCGGCTGGTGGATGGCCGCCGTCGGCGCCAACTACAACTCTCGGTTGGACGGATGATCGTTGCCACCAGCAACAAGTTCACCGTCCTCAAGAAGCTCGCGGGCGACATCGTCGTACTCCTCTAGCCAGCGCGCCGGGCTCCTCATTGCTGCCACCTAATCGGCCTCCATGGCGGAACCTCTTTCAAGCCTTTGGTGGCCTGCGGCGCGCCCGGCGCCACGAAGAATGTCCACACGGAGGTCGCGCTTCGCCGCGGCTCGCCTACAAGAATTGCGTCGACCTACACATCCAGCGTATGAGCAAATCATGTACATAGGTATCTACAAGGCGGTGAGGGCCTTCTGACGTTGGCCTTTCTCAACGGTTGGAAGCCTTGGATGCCTTTGTTGAGAAGCACCTCGACCTCGCCACAAAAGCCGTCGCTCCTTAGCCGTCGGACGGTGGCCCGGCGCACTAAGTTGAGGAGGAGGTCGTACGTTCGTGGATCCATCTTTCTTCTTGCCTTCTGTAACCACCACTGCGATCGCATCATCGTGGCCTTAATTCTTATTGTGCTGTTGCATTCTCGTTCGATCAATACCGACATATGCGATCCCTTTGTAATTATATGCATCACTTTGTAACTAGTACTCCATCCGTCAATTTATAAGTTGTGCTTACCTTTTCCATCAACTTAGTACAGCGTCGGGGCATCTTGCTAGAAACACTAGAATATGTCTATATAATCCGTATGTGATAGTCCATTTGAAATCTCAAAAAGACAAATATTTAGATGCGGAGGAGTAATATATTAGGAGTATATCAAAACAATAGTGATTTCTTTCAAGTTTGTGAACAAATACTACTATTATACTACTTTGGATCGCCATAGCATGCGGGCACATTGCTAGTAAAAGGAAAAGGCACTGCCACGTTAGCATCGCATAACCCTGCGCTTGGGAATCGAGAGTACAACACGGCCCATCCGGCACGACACATAGCTTAGGGAAGGCGTGTTGCCTAGCAGTGGCGGAGCTTGAAGCAAAACATTGGGCATGCCGGTCTAGCCAGGCTATAGAAATTACCCTTGCGTTGATGTTCCATGCCTCAAAACTGGATGTACAACTAAGAAAATCCTGCTAGGTTGGGCGGGCCAATGCACGTGTTGGCCCTCACGTAGCTCCGCCCCTGTGCCTAGCATTTTCACTTTCATGTGGGACCGCCTGTTGAGCAAACCGACACCCGCCCTTGGCCGGGTTGGTAGCGAAACAAGGGAAGATCTAGTTGTAGCGAAGCCAAGAAATTTTGTGTCGGGCGGGGCTCGTTGATAGAGTTGGAGCATTACGTATTAGTACCACTCCTACCAAGTTTTACTCCTAATACTATTATATTACTAGTACTACCACTATACAACTAGTAGATCGTGCGGCACAATGTCGTAGGAACAAAAGCGGGAAGATCTTGTTTTGGGTGATTTATCTTTTTTCAATCAACGTAGTATGAATAATATGATGTGGGGGCACCCATGAAGCTTATGTGGCTTGGTTGCATGGCTACGGAAGGTTAGAGAAAATAAATAGATAATGTGTTTAGAGTGCACTCCACTAAATAGATATACTTTGGATCCATTGCAGCGGACCGGCACATCTATATATATACCCCTATATAGTGTGTGAAAAACTTAGTTGATTAGTTGGATGAAGCCAATCCGACAGTACAAAGATGGCAAATCCGAGCACTCTTGGCCATTGGATATCATCCACAGTTACGCCACATGTATAATCTAGAAGACTCCATGGTTGAACTTAATTCATGACTAACTTTGCCACAGCTAAGCTCAGGCAAAGTTATTAATAAGTTCTTCAAAATGAGAGCCACAAGTTGGCAAGCCTAAGGGAATCTTGCCACATTTTTTGTGTGTATGTCATGTGGGGTCAGTGTGGCTTGCCTAAGGTGTGGGTTGAACCAAACACTCACCTAAGTTAATCAAACTTTCCTAACCTTACATTCCACCAAATTTTGCCACAAGTTGGCAAGCCTAAGGGAATCTTGCCGCATTTTTTGTGTGTATGTCATGTGGGGCCAGTGTGGCTTGCCTAAGGCGTGGCTTGAACCAAACACTCACCTAAGTTAATCAAACTTGCCTAACCTTACATTCCACCAAATTTTGCCACAAGTTGGCAAGCCTAAGGGAATCTTGCCACATTTTTTGTGTGTATGTCATGTGGGGCCAGTGTGGCTTGCCTAAGGTGTGGCTTGAAGCAAACACTCACCTAAGTTAATCAAACTTGCCTAACCTTACATTCCACCAAATTTTGCCACAAGTTGGCAAGCCTAAGGGAATCTTGCCACATTTTTTGTGTGTATGTCATGTGGGGCCAGTGTAGCTTGCCTAAAGGCGTGGCTTAGACCAAACACTCACCTAAGTTAATCAAACTTGCCTAACCTTACATTCCACCAAATTTTGCCACAAGTTGGCAAGCCTAAGGAATCTTGCCACATTTTTTGTGTGTATGTCATGTGGGGCAGTGTGGCTTGCCTAAGGTGTGGCTTGAACCAAACACTCACCTAAGTTAATCAAACTTGCCTAACCTTACATTCCACCAAAATTTGCCACAAATTGGCAAGCCTAAGGGAATCTTGCCACATTTTTTGTGTGTATGTCATGTGGGGCCAGTGTGGCTTGCCTTAGGTGTGGCTTGAACCAAACACTCACCTAAGTTAATCAAACTTGCCTAACCTTACATTCCACCAAATTTTGCCACAAGTTGGCAAGCATAAGGAAATCTTGCCACATTTTTTGTGTGTATGTCACGTGGGGCCAGTGTGGCTTGCCTAAGGTGTGGCTTGAACCAAACACTCACCTAAGTTAATCAAACTTGCCTAACCTTACATTCCACCAAATTTTGCCACATGTTAGAATCCAGAAAACTCCACATGTAGAAGCATAATGCACAAACCACCAGAATCTCATGCGTGCAATGCACTATACCTTCCTACTAGTACTAGTAGTAGTAAGAAAAAAATTCCAGTTTTGGCACGAGCTCGTACTGCGGGAGCACCACAAGGCCTGTCGCAGGAGTTACATTTTCCTCTCGGGTCCCACGGGACCGAACTTCAGTGGCTTAGTGCCCGGCCTATGAGTCAATGACATGTGAGCCTTAAATGCGGCTGGCCCACATGTCATTCTCATGGTGGTGTGGTTCGCGACTCACTCGTTCGAGATGAACCGGACGGTGGTGGCGTGGCTGTGGCGAGGGTACCACAGCTGGGCGTCGGGGCATTACGAGGCGTAGATGGCCACACCGTGGGTACTACATAGTACATAAGTACTCGGTGAGGATTGATGCGGGACGAAATGTGTCACAGCCGCTGGATGAAAACTCAATGGTGCGGGAGATGCGGATCGAGCACAACAAGCGGAGCGAGCAAACCGCGTCAATCGGTGTGTATGCGTGGTAGAAAGTTGATGGTCGCGCAGATTCGGTGGCCGCATGTCATGCACACAAAGGCGGAGGGGCGGTGGGGCGAGAGGGATGAGGGCACGAACAATCCTACCATTACATCACTAACATGTGGGACCCATAAGCGTGGGTCCCACCTATCGATGAAGGAAAAGCGAGGCGAAGCGGTGATAGCCACGTCGGAGGATCCATGTCCACGTCGGGGGCGTCGTGGCGTGGGTTGGAAGCGGCGTCGTGGGAATCGCGTGTGGGTGTGGCGGTGGTAGAAACAAGAAATGTGATGGTCGCCGTGGTTCAACTTCCATGGACAAGCTGTCGTGTCTGCTGACACATGTATATCAAAACTAGAGTGTTTATATTTCAAGCACGTGAACAAGTATTATTCTACTAGTTTGGATCCATTGCAGCGCACGGGCGACGACATTGGTAGTAGTAGTGTCCATCTCTATCTCTAGAGGCCTTCCCTCGTTCATCCTTTTCTCTCACAAGATAAACTACTCATACAAATGCATCTTGATGTTCCATGGAGCATACGAGGATGTTTCCTTGGTGGTCTCTCCGGTAGCGGCGTGGCCGTAGTTGCAAGTTGGCGCCCTTGAGATGCCGGCGTTGAGGGGCACTCGGTTTCCTCCGATGAGCGAGTAAGATGAGTTTGATCACGTAGTAAATGCATTCTAAAGACTACTTCCATGTCCATTTCCTAATTCTCCCCCTGCCTTTGTTTCACGAGGCTAGGCTCGGTCAGTGGAGATTGGCTTGCATATGTGCGGGGAGGTACCAACATCAATTTGCACAACATTTACAACGGTGACACCGTTCCGTAGAACCTTTGTCCAACATTGGGATCAGCCATGCAGCGGGCCACCGCATGAATTGAGTGCGATGGAACCACGGTGAGATTGAATAAAGATAGCACGAACCTTGCACATGGCGGTCAAAGCGGACCATCTTGTCTGCGGCCGATTTGTTCTTGCGTCTGAGTAGGAAGGCGATGTGCTCCTTTCTAACCGCATCTTCGCGGTGACAAACCAGGGGACTTATTTTGTATGGGACACATCCTATGATATACTCCCTCTCTCCCAGTTTATTTGTTTTGAATCTTTTCGTTTTATAAGTTTCAAATTCAAATTTAGAGCTCCCCATCACATGTTGAGATTACAATGTCCATTAAATCGTTGCGTGCATGTATAGTAAAGAAACAAATCTCGAGTTTGGCACGAGTTCGTGCTGCGGGAGCACCACAAGCCTCTGGCGCGGAGTTACATTCCCTCTCAGGGCCGTCGGGACTGAGCTTGACGCCTACTACACCTACCTTTGAGTTAATAACATGTGGACCCGATAGGTGGTGGTCCACATGTAATGCTCCCAAGGCGAGAGGCGATGGGGCCAAGAGGGGTGAGCCACAGGTCAGGGGACGTGTGGTTTCATGGATTCGAGCGGCGTCATGGGAATCGCGGGTGGCTGTGGTAGAAACTTGATGCTCGCCACATTTTAGGTGGCCCACATGTCATGCACACAAAGGTAGAGGGGCAGTGCGGCCGAGAGGGGTGAGGCGCACATCGGGGGGCGTGGTGCCGTGGGTTGGAGAGGCGTCGTGGGAATCGCGAGATGAAACATGATGGTCGCCGTAGTTGAACTTCCATGGACAAGCTGTCATGTCTACGGACACATGCACGGTATACCGATCACTGGAAGGAGTAGCAGAGAAAGCTATATATGCGGATAAATAGTTCCTTATAGTCAAGTGGACCCATGCTACTACTCTGTTCCAAAGACATGCACACCATCGAAATAGTCCATCTATATCAATATACACCGAGAGGGAATAATTTTTTTTTACAAGAGAGGAAATAGTTCATCCATCCATAATGCCCTCCTGTTGGTGCAGCGTTTTCTTCTTCTTCTTCTTCTTCTTCTTCTTCTTGTTCTCATTCTCTGTGGGAGACGGCTTCGCAACAAGCTCTCTGGACCTTGCAGCTATCTCAAAACTCACACAGGCATCGAGGGCAGCATATTTTATCCGCTCGTACATCAAGGGATAATTCTCCCATCCAGATGACCTTAATGCCACCGTCTCGTCACCCTTCTGAAGATTTGTACCGAGCACAAAATTTGCTATGTCGAATAGGGATGGTGTCTGTTTAGCACAATCTTCTACATGAATTTTGATTCTGGTTTGTAGGTCGTGATGCTTTTCAAATCAAGGTTATGCGGCTCCAGCTTACATTTGTCCCCTTGATGGCTGCCCACAGTATCGTCCTCCGAGACAAGAAATCGTGAAGCTCACACGGTATGGAGGCGAGTGTATGATGTGGTACACCAAAACATCATCTTGAGGCTGGTGAAGGGCGGCGCTACTGGATCTTCGAGGGGCACGCTCCGTGTACTCTGCGTCGAGACCGATGACCCTCGTCTCTACCTTTTGAGGAGTTGGATACATTGTTGATCCTTTGCGAACAACCCTTGGGTTGGCGGTGGCGGTGGCAACTATCTTGTCGAGCCTTGACGAGGACATGTTGGGCGCTAAAACCTGCATCTCGATCTCTTTAGCCATTTGGAACCGCTGGAGCGGAGGGCTATGGTTTGGAGAATTAGGATTAGATGGCTAGTCTAACTGAAGTAGTAGATGATTATTTAAAGAGGTTAAAACAATGTGAATGTAGTGGGGTTTGGATGCAAATGAAGGCGAAGGGGAGGTGAAGAAGCGAGGCGAATCGGTTCCCGATGGAAGTAAATGGGAGAAGTGGCGTGCGAGGCAGTTGATTAGAAGGCTAGGTAGACTAAGCGAAAAGGCTATGCGGGTAGGCGAGGAGTCGTACCTGTTAGGTGTCGTGCCCATCCTTCCTTATAGGTGGGACCTATGCAAGCAGATAAAAAATGTGTCATAGCTTTTTTTGAGCCCGTGAGTGGGAGACACAACATTCTCGGTTAAGAATACTCCCTCCGTTTAGGTGAGTATAAGTCACCTTATGAAAATCAGGTTTTCCCAAAACCTTTAGGCGTGGAGCATTAACTTCCTTCTCGATCCCTCCCGGCCTCGTTAGCCAGCATTCTCTTCCTCTGTTGCCGCGTTCTACCTTTCCATTTTCCTCTTCTCAAGTGTGGAGCGATCGCATGCCGTCCTTGATGCACAGAATGACCCTTTGCATGCATCGCGGCGGGCGTTGATTGGGCATGCGAGAATTTGGTTACGCTTTCATAATATGGATGATACGAGCGATGAAGTGAGCAGGCATGCTAGCACGGAGACCTATTTCCGCTATACAATCTTGGAGTACTCATGTTCCTACTACTAGTAGTAGTAGTAGTACAAGCTATGGTACACTTGATGGTCAAAATACTATTCATCCGGTCCTCACGGTGAAGTGACAACACCTGCGCTGACACTAGTCGAGGCGGCGGCGTGTTCGGGTTACCAAAGTCAGCCTCACCACATGCCTTTGTGCGATCTGTCACCGCCACTGTACTGACACATTGGCGCCTCGCCTCGTCTCCCTCTCCGCTCCCATAGCACCCTCCATCTCCATCTCCTTCTCTCGTCTCCATCTCCATCTCCTTTGTGCCCCGTGTCCGTCGCCTCACTCGCCTCCCCAGTACCACTATTCCCTCGCTAGCCGCTCGGCACCGACATCCTTCTCCCCATAAATCAAGCCCCTTCCAAACTCCACCATGGCGAACACGAACATGCGCCAGCATCCATATGAGCATGATTGGAGCAATCTCCCCATGACATCCTCGACCTTTGTTGTTCATGTATGGATATGTTGACCGCCTGCGGCTGGCTGCATGCTCGAGGACATGCACACGGCCATCGTCAAGCGAGGCCTAAGCTTTTCAAGACACCACTTGCTGCTATCTGGTCTTGCGAGATTGGCTCACCATGATCTGGGCGTGCATGATGCCCCTCGACTTCAATCCGATCTCCATTAGCCGAAACTTCTTTGCAGGTATGTAGTGTGTCGCCGTACATCATTTCCCTCGACATCGATCCGATCACCATCGCCCGAAACTTCTTGGCGGTATGTCTTGGGTGGGCATGAACTCCCCTTTGGATGGCTGCCTTGAGAGAAGGCGGTAAAAAGTTGGTGCTCGTGAACTTCCGACCTCCATGAGATTATCCTTCCTCCGTTGGATTATATAGAGTATTACCATCGCGGTCCAAGTCATCTAGATTACTACGTCGGTTGGATGGACCTTGTTTTGCGAGAAGATTGTAATCTGCCAAGTACCCACGACATGCAAATTCTGCGAGACTTCAAGCTAATTGCCTTGTTAGACCGCGGACTCGCCTATCTTTACTGCCGGTGCCTTTTTAGCTGGAACAACTCGGCTCGCGGTGGATCATCGTCAAAGCTGATACACATACGTGATGCTATTGAACACAATGGCATCATCTCTGCGATCGACAAAGCGAGATGGCACCACGTATTCTTTGGGACGGTAGCGTGTAAGTTGTTTCCGTCTCATGTTAATGATGGCGCCATGACCTTTATTTGAACTTTTTGATGATTGGCATATCCTGTTTGAGCAGAATTTGAGTAGAACTATGGCAATATATTAGAGGCGCTGTAAATCAGCTATATTTGGAATGAGTTAATTCATGCGATTGTGACCATGTCATTACAGCCAATTTGTACCCTGAATAATCAAACGGTTAGGAATATATGGATATTCTCCTTATTTTACAGTAATCTATATACTACTACTAAATATGAGTGTGTATCAATGGCCATATTAGTTTCCTCATTTTCATGATGTAGAAACATGCACCACCTTTGTTGGTTTCATCTAACCATACATTAGGGAAGTAAATGTGCATATGGAGAACTCTATATTTGGAAGTAGTGAAATCTACAATGCTTACCATGTGTACATACCTATATTAAGCCCTTGACAATCAATGGCTAGAATAATATCCTCACAAAATTTTACCCACAGAACACGAGTATATAACAATGCATGGTCTATTAGTTACCTTGAAGAATTTGTTTGTGAGGACAGAACATGATTACATAACATGCATGACATGGTAGTTACTGTGAAGAATCGATTGCGAGATAACATGAGTATAACCATGCATGGCACTTCTATATTTTGACCCAGTATACATTTCCTGTATTTTCCTCCCGGTTCAACAGGGACATATCAATGTTGTTTCTTGCATTATCCTACTCATACTCGAACAATGCTGATCTTACATTAACAATGCTCATCCTTTTTGATATGATGCGGTGTCCCTCGATTCTTGCCCTTTGTAATTACACCACCTTTGCCAAAAACAGGAAGCACAAGCTGGTTCCTCGCTCGATCGAACTGACGGCAAAAGGCGATGATCATTCGGACACATGAGCGGAAAAGTTATATTGCAAAAACCCACACTGTATACAAGCACCGTGTAATACGTGAGTATCCGGACAGTGGCTGTTACGTCTATGAGCAGGATACCAGCTTGTTGGGGCCTTTAGGATTTTTTAGTTGGAGGCGGGTAAACAGCCTTGGTTCACACTCTCTGTTTCTCGGACTCAATTATCCGATTAACCAGGAGATCACCGTTGGCAAGGACCTTGATGGCAGAGAGGCTCTGTTTGCTATGGAAAACTGTGTCTACAGGCGAGCCCTAGGAGTTGAGGAGCATACTCCCGATTGTCAACGATCTGACTGCAGCCAAAAGAAGGTGAGAATGACAAAGGCATCCGGATTAACTTTGATCCTTGGATGTCTCAATTCTGACGAGCGATGATGTGGTTCAAGCCTTGAGGTTGATAGGTAATTGGGCTGTTGCATCGAAGGGTGGAATCTTGGTGTCTCGGATCCTTGATCGCTGAAGCGGGGCTGCAAATTATGATGGTGTTGGATCATCTCTTGAATGACTTTGTTGTCTTTGCTGCTGGTTACGGATGGGTAGTTCTTTCTTTTGTTATGCATATTCCTTGTCATTTGGTCATCCTCGTCTATGTCACTCTTTCTATGTAATAGTTGCTTACATTTAGAATGTCATTCTCGTGCGGATCACGAGAGTCGGCTTTGCAGATGGAGTGCGTTTTGGTGGTGTAGCAAGACTTCTTATGAACTATCATGTCTTCTTTGTTTATGTCGAGTAGTAGTCACTAGTCGGTGTTTGAATGTTGTATATATCGTTGTTTGAAACTGTTTATTGTCTCGAACTCTTGGTGGGCTAAATGAGGGCATCACCATTCTCCGGTGTTGAGTATATCTCCTTTTTCAAGTTATATAATTTGAGCTCACTGTCTTTTCGATGATGTACACTTGTTTGGGCGGTGAGGTGTCGTTGAATATGGGCGAGTAGTAATGCAATGCCAAAGCAGGTCAATTATGACTCTCGGGCGGGCTCTCAAAAGATCCTGAAAAAAAGGTCGGGCTCTCCAAAAAGAAAGAATAAGGACTCTTAGGCCGACATGTGGGCGCCACCGGTGTTTTCGTGCGCTTGCTTGCGCCGGAAACATATTAGCGCGTGCTCAAAATTCATGCTACCTTTTCATCCCAGTCTCGCCCCTCCCCCACCTCTGGAATCTCGATTCCTACTCAGTTCCCCAAATCCCCTCCTGTACTCCACATACTCAGCGCACTATCATGTCGCGGTCAGCGCGGATCTCGAGCGGAGATCACGAGGTCGTCCTGCCTTGATCGCTGCGTCTTTGTCGCTCAGCGTGGCATGGCGGCGCTTGCAGCGACCAGTTTGCGGCAAAGTGCTTGATGGTAACCATCAGCGGCGACCGGCCTCCCGTCTCGCCGGACGACCTTGTCAAAGCTCTTGGCATTGCGCACGGCATCCAAATAAGTGACTTGCTCGTCGAAGTCTGTCCGCCACCGGCTGATTTCTTCGTCAGGTTCCGAACAACTTTCTCTTGCGATCGTGTGTTCGAATCTTCCGGCGTTTGTTCTGCGATGGCGCGCTGGTGAGCTTTGATCGGTGGCACCCAGGATGGGGCTCGGTGCCCTCTGAGCTTGAGTTTTTAACAAAGCTTACCTTCCACGGCATGCCTCGACGTGCTTGGAACAGCGAGTCCATGAACGAGCTTATCAACGACCTTGGAGGTGAGCTCGTAAGTATGTTTGTTCCTCGAGACAGCTGGGCTCACGGCGGTTATGGCATGGATGAAGAAGCCGTCCACCATACCGAAGGTGATTGGTGTTGAGATACCGGTGCAGGAACCGGGGTTGTACTATTCATCGCCACCAAGGCCGCCGCGGACCACGTTAGGGATGTACCTATATCGAGTGTTCGTGCATGTCGAAGAAGTGGTCAATCCATCAATCGAAGTCCTGCCGCCCCGGCTGGTGCGAGTCCGTCGGCGACGTCCATTACGAGTCAGCGTTAGACTTTCCCGTGTTGCTCGGAGCGATGGATGGCAGGGGCCTACTCCATCGTGGCGGAGGCCCTTTGCTTCTTTGGGAGAAGAGGCGGGGCTGGCTGCTGGATGTGCTCTAATTTGAGGTAACAACTGAATCTTGTCGGATAGTACTAGTTAAATCCGAGCTATGGAGTGCGAAGCAGCGATATGCGAGTACATTTGATTGTGACCTGTTCTAATTTTGTACTGAACTTTTTTAGAAAGGGTTGTCGTCAACTTAATGTGCTAGCGAGAACTTATTGTGTTATGCATGCATTTTCTTTGCACAACATTCAAGATATTTCCCGTCATTTATAAAGGCGATGAACCGTTATATACGACTTCGTTGGTTTCAACATAGCCCTTCCGTAGCGATCCTTTGCTTCCATCTGATTGTGCGCTGCGTGAAATTTTTGTATGCAAGTTCGGTGTGCTATGATGTTCTATATGATTGTGTCGACTATATAAGTTTTCTTGAGCATCAACAATGCATATGGCTGAAAGATGTATTCTGAGCATCGACCGATGGGTCTCTCTCTCTCTCTCTCTCTCTCACACACACACACACACACACACACACACACACACACACACACAAGTGGGACCCGTTGAATTATTTATTTGCTCGTGACAGCTTTTAATTAGGTTCCTTTGTAATCTAACTTTTTCTTAAGTTATTAATTGAGCTCGGTGACTTCAAAAGTTGTCTGAAGCCTTGTTTGGGCCTTTCGGCGTCACTGAATGTGGGCTGAGTAACCATGTTAGGTTGTCTTTGTACTACAGGCCTTTTTTTCAACATCGACAATGCAAGCGGGCGACAGGTTGTACACAATATCCGGTCGACTTGTTATCCGCCCATTGGCTGCAAAGTTTCCTAGGAGGTATGCATTAGGCTTAACAAGAAAATGGACTTTAAGAAATAATAAATGGGATGTAATTATAATAACTGGGCAATTACTATGCACCAAACACGTAATTAGTTTGAAAAATATATTATTTTTGGAATTTGGAAATTTTAATTTCATTACTTGTTGCGCGTGCAATATTTCGTTGGATTTTAACGTGATACAACTTTATTTTGAAATTATATTTAACCTGACTAGAAATTTGGGATAAAAAAATTTGGATCCCATCAAAATGTAGAATTTTTTTGAATTCTGTTTTGAGCCGTTGTTTGAAATTATTAATCGTTGTCCTACCTAGAAGTTGGGCTGTACTTTTAACAAACCTGTAAATGGGTTGTAGTAAATTCCATTAGAATTAAAAATTGGGTTGTACATTCTTACAAATCGCAAATGGGCTATATGTTCTCTGCCAAACCTGAGTTGTGGGCCTACTAAGTTGAAGCGTACCAAGGGCTTTGTCAACTTAGTCAATATAAACGATTCTAGCTGCAGTGATCATACGATGTCCATCCAACGGCCGTAGTGCTTCTTTAACCTCTGATCTTCTTGCTCCAGCCGCCCAAAGCAGCGCCGGTCGTGTCGCATGCTCCTGCCTCCCGTGGTGGGTTGTGATGCTGTGGAGGCCTCACCGCCCGTACTACTCCCACGGCGGCAGGCCATCCCTCTACTCACCCACACCCCTGTTATTCTGCGGCGGCGGCGGCACAGACGGTGAACCCTCGTACTCTCATTCTCCTGCGGGCTACCCGCTTCTGTGTCTTCCCGGCTCGCGTCGTCCCTTCCTAGGCCTCGCCATCGTCCGGACCACCATACAGGTGCTCTCGGCGGGCGTGGTCAACATGGTCAACGACCGACTTCCATCGAGAAGAGTACTATCGTGGAGAGGTGGCGTTGGGTCGGGCGGCGCAAGAAGTGCCTCCTTATTCTGCGAAAATAATTATTCCTCCACGACAGCGAGGGACCCATCGGACGGGCCACCTTATTTCCACGAAAAAATGTTTCCCCGGACATTCTTTGGGACCCACGGAACGGGCCACCGTGTTTCGCAAAAAAATGTCCCCATTGTCATTTCGGACCCACGGAAGTGCCTCCTTATTATGCACAAAAATGAATACCCCCCACGCTGGCTGGGACCAACCATGGTGGGAGGCTGACTTGTGGGCCTACTAAGTTGGTGGGGCGGGGGCCTTTATCAACTTTAGTCAATATATGAGCGATTCTAGCTCCGGTGACCGTCGATGTCCATCCAGCGGCCATAGGTGCTTCTTCAACCTCTGGTCTTCTTGCTCCGGCCGCCCAAAGCGGCGCCCGGTCGTGCCGCTTTGCTCCTACCGCCCGTGGCGGCTGTGATGCCACGGAGGCCTCACCGCCCCTACTATTCCTACCGGCGGCGGGCCATCCTCTCGCACCCACCCCTGTTATTCTGCGGCGGCGACCTCACACCTGACCGCGAGCAGGTGAACCCTCATACTCCTCTCATGCGTGGCCATCCTTTGCCGCGTCTTCCCGGCTCTGCGTCGTCCCCTTCCTAGGCCTCGTCGTGCGTCCACCGCCACTGGTGCTCTCGGCCTTGCGTGGTCAGCGTGATCAGAATGGCTTCCATCGGACGTGGGCTATGCGTGGAGAGGCGATATTTGGGTCCACGACGCAACAAGGAAGTGCCTCCTTATTACGCAAAATAATTATTCCTCCACGACAGTGGGGACCCACGGACGGGCCACCGTGCTTAAGCAACGTTTCCCCACTGTCTGCTGGGACCCACCAATTACATCTTCGCACACAAGGAAGTCGTCCAAAAAACGATTCGCCCCCACGACTGTTGGGACCCACCGGCTACATCGTGGCGCCGCGCAGGAAGTGCACGGCGGTCGGGACCCACTGGTCGAAGCATCACGTGGCGTTGTCATTACAGTGCAAGTGAGCGTGTGCGTACATATATCTTTGGTGGATGTAAGCGGCGCCGTGTAGTAGTGAAGCGCGCTACGTAGCATGTACCGCGTCGTCTGGCCGTGAGGTGCAAGAAAGAAAATCTGACCCGCGTCGCATTACATCTGGCGGGTCTCTACGCCTATCGTGCATACGTTACATGGCTGGGTCGGAGCGGAGAAATAAGCGTCGTCGTCATGTTCATGAGAATAGCCGGCTGGGTGGGAACGGAATGTGTCGTGTTCGCCGGGAGGGCTTGGGCCAGACAGGCGATGGAAGCGAGGCTGGCGTGCCGCCTGGCGGAGAAGCGGACCTCCTAAGGCGAAGCGAGGTCTGTTGATCGGGAGGGTGTGGCGTATCAAAAGCGGAGAAGCGGACCTCCTACGGTCGAAGCAGGGGTCTGTTGATCGAGAGGGTGTGGCGTACCGCAAAAGCGGAGAAGCGGAACTCCCTACGGTCGGCAGAGGTCTGTTTATCGGGAGGGTGTGGCATACCGCAAAAGCAGGCAAGCAGACTTGTGTTGGGCGCTACGGTCGAAAGCGAGGGGAGGTGTGGCGTACCACAAGCAGGACTCCACGGGATCTGTTCATCTCCACGTCGACCTCCTCCGGCCTCCACGGGCTACCGTCGACCTCCTCCAGCCTCCACGGGCTCCTGTTCATCCGGCCTCCACCGCCTTGCGCTTACTCCACCGCTCTTGTTCAACCACCCCTCCATGGGCACCCCTCCACCGTCTCTGTTCATCCAGCCCTCCACACCACGGGGTCTTGTTCAACCACCCCTCCACGGGCACCCCTCCACCGTCTACCGTTCATCCAGCCCTCCACACCACGGGGTCCTGTTCAACCACCCCTCCATGGCCACCCCTCCACTGTCTACTATTCATCCAGCCCTCCACACCACAGGGTCCTGTTCAACCACCCCTCAATGGGCACCCCTCCACCGTCTACTGTTCATCCAGCCCTCCACGCCACGGGGGTCCTGTTCAACCACCCCTCCACGGCCGCCCCTCCACCGTCTACTATTCATCCAGCCCTCCACACCACGGGTTCCTGTTCATCCAAAACGCGCCACCGCTCCTTGTTCATCAACCCCCATAGCGCTCCTTTGTTCATCAATCGATCGGCTTGATTAGCGGCGATGGCGAAGAATCGCTCCATCGGGTTCGATTAACGACCATTGATAGATCCCTCGGGTTCGATAGCGCGTAGCCCTCTGATTACAATTGCTCGGGTTCGATTAGAGCCCAACGCCTCGCTTTCGGGTTGATTAGAGCCAACGCCTACGCACCTGCACAGCGTACACTCTGAGAAAGCAGCGCATCGCTCGCCCGACCTCCCGCCGTGGCAAGCAACTCCCGAAATTTTCCTCCCCTCGCTTCTACCACGGTTTTTTCCGTCATGGACGGCCCAAAGAATGTCATGCAGCTGCGTCTCCGGCCCGCCCAGGATGAAAAGCCCATTTTCAGTCATGATTTTTTGTCATAGAAGTAGGAGCCCACCACATCTATGATGATACCTGGTTTTGTCACAATTATCGTCATAGAAGTGTCATATGTATGACATAAAAAAATTCGTTCGGCCCAAAATGTCATGGATGTGTCTTTTTTGTATTGCATATTCACATGGCTCGTGGGGATGACCTCCACGCCATCAAATACCTTCCCCTAAAGTTGAAGGGACCAGCTCGACACTGGTTGAAGAGCCTCCCTGAAAATTCAATTGGGAGTTGGGAAGAACTCGAGGACGCTTTCAGGGCCAATTTTCAAGGGACTTATGTCTAGCCTCCGGATGCGGACGACTTAAGCCACATAATCCAACAGCCCGGAGAGTCCACCCTGTCGTGGTTCTAAGTCTGACAGTAGAGTGGGGGTAGGTATGGAGAGCAAGGTCTTAGCTATGGAGGTTGTAAACACAAGAGATGTCTGAGTTCGGGCCCTTCTCGGAGGAGGTAAAGCCCTCGTCTTGGAGCAGGAGGCGGTCGAGTGGATTATGTGTATTGAGTTCTGAGGGTGCGAACCCTTACACTGTGGTGGGGGTGGCTTATATAGAGTCTTGGGACCCTGCCCGCGTAATGAAGGGTGTAAGGTACATTAAGTGCAGGCGTTCTTGGTAGCGCCCACACAAAAGTCTTAACTATCATAAAGTCTACTTAATTACGAGACCGTTTAGGTCTGAGTGCTTCTTGACCTTCGGTGGTCGAGTGAGTCTTCGTGGTCGAGTCCTTCAAGTCGGTCGAGTGAGTTCCTCGTGAAGTCATTTGGAAGGTGATCTCTTCTAAGGGTGTCCTTGGGTAGGGTACTTAGATCGGTCTATGACCCTACCTAGGTACATGAATCCATCATTAGCCCTCGAATGGATTGAGGCTTGAGTGAGGAAGGAGTTGATCACGATCCCGATTGACTTTTGCATCTTTGGTTGTGCGTTGTTTTGGACTAAGAATCCCTTTCGCGATAACGAGCAACTTTTCTTCAATCGATTCGATCCATTCTTCTCTTCGTCGAGTGACCTTTTGGACTTTGCCGATCTCGGCGGACGGATCGCGAAATCCGTCGGACAGACCGATCTGCCGTTTGCGGATTCTGCGGGATATGAAATTTGGGAAGCCTTGGCCAGGCGGACCCTTGGCCTTTCGAGATGGGATAGGGCATAGGCGCCTCGATCCCGCGCTTTTTGCCGCGTGTCGCGTCTGCGCAACTGTTTGAGGATATGATTAGATCGGCCGGGCCACCTGTCATCCACTCGGAAGGATCTTATAAGTGCGCCCGGTGAGGTTTTTGAGCGATGCCTCGGCATTCTCTCTCTGCTCTCCTCGTCTCCGCCATGCGCCGCTCTCGCTCCCTTAACTTCTCTTCGTGCATCTCGTCGGCAGCCATGGTCAAGGAGAAGGCGGTATTTGGAGCAGCGTGAAAAGAAAGCGTCGGCGATGGAGAAAGCGAAGGGAGATCTACCCGATCGCGGCGGTCTTCGTCTAGATCTACTTTGCCGAAAAGGCTGGGTCGAGGAGATGGATCGGTCGACCATCACGAGCGGATCTCCTCGACATAATGAATGTGGGCTGATCCCCACGGTGCATAAGACTTAGGGAAAGAGTGGCAGCCCAGTAGGAAGAGGTGAGTCGTGCTACGGCCACCCATGTCGACCGGATTTTCTTTGCCACAGTGTTTTCTTTTCGTGGTTTTGAACTTCTTTGGAGCCCAACTCCACCACTTCACCCGAACTCTATCGCATATCTTGCTGCGTTTGTATCCATGTGTGAGAATTTTACGGGCTGTCGACCGCTGGGGTTTGTTCAAGCACATATTCACGTGTCGCTCTCGGACCATGAAGAAGAGCGAGCCAGGCGATGAAAAGAACCCAAGTTGTCAAAATGTGTGGAGGCACAGGGATCGGTGAGAACAAACACCTTCCCACCATGGCGTTTCCCGAGTCGATCGGAGGTGGCGATCGACCTGGTTCTCTTCGCGGAATGAGTGGCGCGGGGCGATCAAGTGGACTTCCTCAATTCACCATGGACCGGTGAACAAGCCCTCCTCTTTGAAGGTGATTTGGAGGAGCTGATGTGAAGATGCTTATGGATCGCGTGGTGCGGTTGGTCGAGGCGAGATGGCGGCATGGACCTTTTGGAGGTTTTTCTTGGCGGCGTATCCGGCCTCTTGATTCGGAGCCATTGCATGTGGTTGTCTGCGGGCGAAGATGAGACTTCGGATCCACGGGAAGCGATCGGCGGCGCCATGGTGGAAAGGTGGATGGCGCAGTCGCTGGGAACAGGATAATCCCGTGGATCCGAAGGATTCCTCCACTCGACCATCCGGCGTTCGGACAAGGGATGTTTGCTCTACCTTCCATTGTACTCTTGTCATTTTTATTTACTGTTTGCTCCGCCGTCGGCCGATTGATCTTTGTCTTGATGTCTATCGAGGCCTTCACCGAGCTGTACTCAATGCCCAATGGAGCCACGAGCTCATTGAAGGAGGAGGCGAGTGGGGGCGAGAGCCCGGGAGGAGGGGACTCGGATGCGGCGAGGATGATGATGATGATGATGACGATGAGGAGGCGAAGAAGAGGAGGAGGAGGAGTCGCACCACCGCTTCGGAAAAGCGGTCGAAGCTTGTCCATGACCCTTGTTGAGCGTGGCAAGGGGGTTCTGCGGCTTCTTGATCGACCAAGCGTCCTAGGACCACTTCTCGGCGCCCGGAAAAGCGTCGAAGCAGCCCAGGCGGCCCGTCAAAGCCGACCAAGCTCCTGCCGAAGATGAAGGTGTCCATCCCCACCATGTCGGGGTAATCATCTTTGTTTAAGTCTTCTTGTTTTGTGCAAACTTTATCTCGGTTGACATTTGAGTTAGCCGGTGATTCTTTGGAGCTGCGGTGCTACTACTTACGAGACTTGAGCAAGGTGGCGACCATGAGATGGAGGGCAGCAACCTCAAACCACAGTACTATACTCTTAATTCCATTTTAGTCGGTGACTCGTGATCTCTAATTCGATTCTTTTACGTAGCTCCATCCAATGTCGTTATCACTCTTCACGATGATGATGAAGATGAGGAACCAGAAGCACGGGAGGAGGCAGAAAGCGTCTGCCGGCGAGGTGGCCCGAGGATGTGGCGGCACCGAGACTCTGAGTCGCGGGGAGGAGAACACCACTCGACACACCGTGTCCTTGGCGTGCCATTGCGAGTGCTCATCCTGCTTCATCGAGTGCCGCTGAACCTTCTCTCTTCACGGCGCACCCGTCCCGGAGGACCAAGCAGTGCTGCTAAGGAAGCATCATGGCGGGGATCATGATGGGCGGTGAAGACCATCCGGGATGCGAGCAGGCGACTTATGGCGCTTGACTCCGCCCTTCAAAGCAATGTTGGTCGATCGACCATAAAGCATTACTGTTAGGATATGCTATCAAAACTTTTCTTTCCGAATCCATAGCAATCACCCTTTGGATGTGTCGATTAAAACTCCGTGTTAGCGAACGCGAGTGCACCCATTGGGTGTAATCCCCAAGGCTAAGGTCATTGGCTGGCGATCGACCTTAAACTTCTCAAGTAAAGTCTTTCCCAAACCGGTGGGGAGCACGGTGAGTGCACCCAGGTGTAATCCCGAGGCGTAGTCGGCTGCTTGCGATTGATTACGATCTGAAGAATATGTCTTGACCTATTTTTTTGGGAGGTCGGTGAGTGTCATCTCATCTTTAATAGAACTAGTGGGGAGCCGCTGAGTGCATCCAGCAGGTGTAATCCCGAGACTACGGTCGAATGTTTGTATTGGTGTAGTCTTAAAGCATATAATTTTCTCACGATCCACTCGGGAAGTGAATTACTTTTGATATTTTGTCGATTGGTTCTTGGCGAAATCTTGTGATCTTGCGGCTCGTTACACCGAGTGGATCACAAACATTCATTCTTCGAGCTGGATCGAAGCTGGTTCGGGAGAATCGGCGAAGGCGAAGGAGGAGACCAAAGGTATGTTCGGTGAGACCTCGGCGACTCCTTTTCCCTTCATTTGTTTCAAAATCTGACCTTGTTGTAACTTGCAAGCAAGGTGAAGGAGGCCAGAAGAAAAAGACCTTGAGCTAGCTGAGAAGACCAAGCTTCGGCGAGAAGTTAACCGGTCACTAAGCTCGAAGAAGAAAATACTAATCTGAAAGCTGCTCTTGGGATTGCCAACAAGGGAAGTCGGTCGGTGGCCCGACAAAGCTGCGACCGACCAAGTCGGCCAGGTTATTTGGGAAGAAAAATGATCTGGAGGCCTTCTGGGTGGTCTTGCCAAGTTGTTCCTTATGCTTGAAGGTAACCCTTTACACTCAACAATCATTTTCAGTTGTGATCTTTCCATTCGACCATTGCCTTGACTCGGTGATTGCCCTTGTAGAATTTTGTCAAAACTTTGAAGAAGAGACTAGCAATGGAACCAAACCTTGACCCGTCAATTCTTGATGAATGATGAAGTTGCCATGAATGTTTTCCATTGGAGTCCGTGTTGCAGCTGTCGTGGACTATCTTGCAAGGCTGAAGGTCGCCACTTCTCGCATCGACTTCGGCGCTCTGGCCAGGCGACACTCGAAACGACCTCGAGTCGATGATGGCTCGAGTGAGCGGTTCTTGATCGAGTGCGGGAGTGGAAAAAGTCCTCGGCTCGGTGCGGTGCGAGATGTTGCTACGTATGCGGCCCGAGTCCACTTTGCAAAGATCTTGGCGAGAAGACAAGTGGCGGCTCTCCGGGTGCTGACACCAAGAAAGCATAACTTCGGTCCTTCATGGAAACCTTCATCGCTGCTGCCACTTTCGGATCGCGAGCGGAATCGACCTTGATGAATTCGTTGCACCTTCCGACCCTCCACGGGAGGGTAAAAACTTCTTTTAAGCTCGACACTTTAAATTTGCCTCGGTATGCGAGTGGGTTATAACCGATAAACCTTAACGGGCTTAGCGCTGAGCACTTCGGTTTCTTTAGGTATCGATCTGAAGTTGGATTTGATGTTTGAATATGATTGCTTTTGACTCGAAATGTCTTCGCAGGTTCAAAGCAAGGCGCTCACTGCGATCGACTTATTCCTTAATCCACTTAGGCGGCTTGAGCTGACTAAGCCCCAGTGAGAGGTTGCTCTTCACTCGGTAGGATTTTTATATCTTAGGCGAGCAGGGCTGCAGCTAAGCCCCAGTGAGAGGTTTGCTCTTCACTCGGTAGGATTTTTATATCTTAGGCGAAGCTTTGGGCTGCAGCTAAGCCCCAGTGAGAGGTTTGCTCTTCACTCGGTGGGATTTTTATATCTTAGGCGAGCGGGCTGCAGCTAAGCCCCAGTGAGAGGTTTGCTCTTCACTCGGTAGGATTTTTATATCTTAGGCAAGCCTTGGGCGCAGCTAAGCCCCAGTGAGAGGTTTGCTCTTCACTCGGTAGGATTTCACGTTGTACTTGTGGCAAAGCTTCGGAGGAGAGGTCGCGATCGACACTGCACCTCGTTCTCCTTCTGACGCACATTGTACTTATGGCGTGGCTCGAGGAGAGGTCGCGATCGACCTGCACCTCGTCCTCCTTCGGCGTCGTTGTATTTGTGGCGTAGCTCGAGAGGAGAGGTCGCGATCGACCGCACCTCGTCCTCCTGCGGCGCACATTGTACTTATGGCGTGTAGCTTCGAGAGGAGGGTCGCGATCGACCTGTACCTTGTCCTCCTTTCGGCGTATGTTGTATTTGTGGCGTGGCTCGGAGGAGAGGGTGCATGATCGACACACCTCGTCCTCCTTATGACGCACATTGTACTTAGGCGAGTGTTAAAGCTGCAGCTAAGCCTCACGGTGGGAGTCGGCTGCGCCACTCGGTAGGATTTTATAACAAGCGAGTACTTGGACTGCAGCTAAGTCCCAGTGGAAATCGGCTTACCACTCGGTGGGATTTATAACTTAGGCGAGTACTTGGACTGCTGCTAAGCCCCAGTGGAAATGCGGCTTACCACTCGGTGAAATTTTATAACAGGCGAGTGCTTGGACTGCAGCTAAGCCCCAGTGGAAGTGCGGCACCACTCGGTGGGATTTTATAACTTAGGCGAGTGCTTGGACTGCAGCTAAGCCCCAGTGGAAGTCGGCTTACCACTCGGTGGGATTTTATAACTTAAGGCGAGCAGTTCGCAGCTAAGCCCCAGTGGGAGTCGGCTCACCACTCGGTAGGATTTTATAACTTAGGCGAAAGCGGATTAGCAGCTAAGCCCCGAGTGGGAGTGCGGCTCACCACTCGGTGAGATTTTACAAACTTAGGTAAAGCAGATTCGGCTAAGCCCCAGTGGGAGTCTGGCTCACCACTCGGTGAGATTTTACAAACTTAGGCGAAAGCGGATTCGTGGCTAAGTCACCCAATGAGGAAAATTTTATTGGACAAATAAAAAGTGACAAAAATTATGGAGGAATTATGACACTATTATTTTGAAATCCATGAACTCTGAAGTACTTTATTACAACTCATTCGGTGATAAACTTAAGTGTAAAATGGGTGGAGTAGTTCCGCGTTCCAAGCTCGGGGCTCGTCGATATTATGTTCGACGTTGTAAGGCAATGCGCCCGTTGTGGAGAACTTTGGTGACGATGAAGGGCCCTTCCCAAGAAGGAGCAAGCTTGTGTTGTTTCTTGATCCACTCGGAGAACTAAATCTCCTTCTGGAAGGCTCGGCCCCTCACATTTACGGCGTGGAAGCAGCGCAAGTCTTGTTGGTAGATGGTCGATCGGATCGAGCCATCTCCTTTCTTCCTCTAAAAGGTCATTGCGTCTTGCCGCGCTTGTTCAGCTTACTTCGTTGTAAAGTTCGACTCGAGGAGCATTGTGGAAAGATCACTTTCGGCGGGACTGCTTCAGCCCGTAGACCAAGAAGAATGGAGTTCTTCGGTGACCGATTAGGTGTGGTCCATGATCCCCAAAGCACCAAGGGAAGTTCATCGACCCATGCTCCAGCCGCATGCTTGAGATCACGCATTAGTCGGGGTTTCAATCCTTTGAGGATTAAGCCATTGGCTCGCTCTGCTTGTCCATTCGACTGCGGATGGGCGACTGAAGCATAGTCGACTCGTGTGCCTTGAGAGTTGCAGAAATCCCTGAATTCTTCTGAGTCAAAGTTCGACCCATTATCCGTAATGATGTTGTGCGGGACTCCATATCTGAATATCAGTTCCCTGATGAAGCTAACAACAGTACCGGCGTCAAGGTTCTTGATTGGCTTGGCCTCAATCCACTTGGTGAACTTGTCGACTGCCACCAGTACATGCGTGAAGCCACTTCGACCTGTTCTCAAGGGACCGACCATGTCCAACCCCATCTGCGAAAGGCGGGGCAGGTGGAATGGTCTTGAGTGACGAGCTTGTATGACATATTTGAGTAGAAATGACATCGCCGCACTTGTCCACTATTTCCTTTGCCATCTCATTCGCCTTTGGCGGTAAAATCCGACTCGGTATGCTTTGGCCACGATGGTCAGAAGGGCGCATGATGACCACTGAGGTCCCAGTGGATATCATTGAGAATGATTCGACCTTCCTCGGTGTTATGCACTTTTGACCAACTCGATCCGCTCTCTCTATACAAGCGTCCTTTGATAGCGGTAAAGGCCTTGGATCGACCGGACGATCTGTCGAGCCTCTTCCTCATCCTCTGGGAGCTCTTTTCTCGGGATATCTGCGATATAAGGAATTGTCGGTCGGGCGTGACTACCAAAATCTCCATGACCAAATCGACCCTTACGGGACTTCAACCTCGGTCGGATCTGTGGCACTCTTGGGATGTGGAGCTTCTTCGGTGAAGGATCTTCTTTGGCTGGCCAGTGTGTATATGCTCCAGAACACACCACTCGGAATGGCTTCTCTCTTGGAACCTATCTTTGCGGATCATCTGCTGCTGATTTTTGATCGGGGTATGTGATGGAGCTCTAACCCCTCAAACTTCTTTTCCGGCTTCCTCCTTTGCATTGCAGTATCCGATCATGGCTGGGCTTCTCCGTCCCACTCCTTCATCACTTGGTTGACCACTAAATCTGAATCGCCATAGACCATCGAGCGACGGGCGCCGAGTGAGATGGCCATCATAATCCGTATAAGAGGGCCTCATACTCTGCCTCATTGTTGGAGGAATCAAAGTGAATCTGGAGCACATATCTGAGCTTATCTCCTCAGGAAACTAGGACAACCCGACACGGAACCGTTCAACATCTTAGAGCCATCAAAGAACATGGTCAATGCTCAAGTGAACTTCGATCGATTTCTGCTTTGTTCAATCCACTCGGAGAAATCTGCTATTGCACAGGACTTAATGGCTTTCTTTGCCTCAAACTTGATATCAAGGGAAGAAGTTCAATCGCCCATTTAGCCACTCGACCGATTGCATCTCTGTTGTGCAAAATCTACGATAGTGGGCGTCGTGGCAGTTGTGATGGAATGATCGGAGAAATAATGAGCAACCTTCTTCGTGGTCATGTATATTCCATACACAAGCTTCTAATAATGAGGATATCTCTGCTTGGATGGAGTCAAGACTTGGACAAATAATACCTTTGGCGCTGAACTTTGAAGGCTTTTCCTTCTTCTTCTGCCTTTCATTGTAAGCCTTTGTCTTGACGACTTGTCCTGTGGCTGCGATGTAAAGCAACATAGGCTCTTTGCTGATTGGAGCAGCAAGCACCGGTGGGTGGAAGCGAGCTTTTAGCTCGGCAAGCGCTGCATCGACACGGAGTCCACTCGAACATGCGCCTTCTTCATCGATCGGTAAAGAGGCAATGCCTTTTCACCGAGTCGTGAGATGAATCGACTTAATGCGGCCAAGCATCCGTAAGCTTCTAGACATCGTGCACTCACACGGGTGTTTCATTGAGAGAATAGTTCGATCTTCTCTGGATTAGCATCGATCCCTCGCTCGGAGGCGAAAACCGAGTAACTTTCCACGGGAACTCGAATGTGCACCCGATGGATTGAGCTTGATATCATACCTTACGAGGTTGGCAAATGTTTGGTGAGTCGGTGAGCAGGTCGAAACCTTTTCGTGACTTGCGATGATATCATCCATATCGCTTCCACATTCCGTGATTTGGTGGCGGACACTTACGAATCATTACGCATAAATGTGGCTCCGGCATTCTTGAGGCGAATGGCATGGTGATATAGCGAAGCACCCGAATGGAGTGATGAAAGCTGTTTTATCTCGTCGGGTCCATCTGAGGCCGGATCGATGATACCGGAATAGGCGTCTAGAAAGACAATCTCTCACATCCAGCGGTCGAGTCAACAATTTGATCTATGCGAGGAGAGGAAAATGATCTTTCGGGCAGGCCGATTGATGTGCTGAAATCAATGCACATTGGATGATTTGTCCTTCTTAGGAACCATGATGACATTAGCGAGCCACTCGGGTGGTATATCTCGCGGATGAATCCTGCCATGAGCAGTCGAGCCACTTCCTCACCAATAGCCTTTCTCTTGGAATGGCGGACCGTCGAAGATGCTCTTTAGCTGGCTTTCTGATGAGTCGACTCTAAAGGCGATGCTCGGCCGATCCCACAGGAACACGGCATGTCGGTGGCTTCCATGCAAAAATGTCCCGTTCTCACGGAGGCTGGATGGCGCTTCTTCCTATTTGGTCAGTGTTGTGGAGATGTGGGTCGGGGCGCATTGGGATCGGTCGGGTGAATGTGGGCGAGGCTTCGTCTCACGGACGGCGAAATGCAGGTTACTGTGGCGGGTTTCTTGGGCGCACAAATCACTCGGATTCTTGCGTTGCTTATACTCTTCAAACTCTACCGTTGTCACACAGGAGTCGGCAATCTTGAGCCCTTAAAAGCACTCTTACGCCTTTTCCGGTCACGGTGGCAGTGATCACTCCTTTGGGGCGGGCATCTTGGTTTGAGGTACCGTAACATGGTGAGCCATGAACCATGCATAAGCTGGTCTCCCCAAAATGGCGTGAATGCGCTCTGAAAATCCACTACCTCAAGCGTCGACTTTTCCTTGCGAAAATGCTTTGAATCACCAAACACCACGTCGAGCTATTTGGCGAGTGACTCGGCTTTCTTTCGGGTATAACTCCATGAAAGCTCATATTCTTGGTGCTCGATCGGGACATCGGAATGCCCATTCCTTTCGGTGTGTGCGCATACAACAAGTTCAGCCCTACCACCGTCCATCGGCACTTTTGTCGATCGAGTGCCTTCGACAATTGGATCGACCACCAAAGCTTGCCTCCCGGGGTGGCAATATGAGTCGGGTGATCAGACTGGTCGAATGTGATGGGTGTTTGGGACCATCTCAGATAACTTGGTTTCGCTGGGGCAACCATGTTCACCTCACGATTAATGACCTTCAGTCGGCTCTTGCTTTCCACATCTGCGAAGATCGCCAGTGGAGTTGACATGCGGATATCCTTCCTCATTGTCCTCCTTGTCTTCGGCCTTGTCCGACTCCTTCTCCTTGTCCTTAGACTGTTTTCCTTGAAACTGCTGGATTAGGAGTCGACATTGGCGAGTGGTATGCTTTGGGTAAATGATATTGCCCTCTTCATCTTTCTTCGTGTGGATGTGACACGGCATATCCATCACGTCGTTTCCTTCTTTATCCTTCACCTTCTTAGGGTTCCAGGATCCTTTAGGTTTCCCTTTGAACTTTCCCTGAGTCACGGCCAGAGCCTCTCCAGGAGCTGCTTGGTTCGACCTTCGCTTACATTTCCATTGGTGTTTCCCTTCTCCGTGACTCGGCTTGTACTTGCCGCTTGGTCGGTCTTCTTCTTCGTCGTTAGGCGTGCTTGGTAGCAATCTCCATCATCAGACTCGGGGTCATGTCTCGGTTCGACCAAATTTCAAACTCAATTCTACTGTTCTTGGCGCCATCCTTGAAAGCATGAGGCTGCTGATGATCGGACACATTCTCCACGGTATGGTGCGAGTGATCCATCTCTAAATATACTCCACGAGAGTCTCATTGGTCTTACGCACACAGACTTGCAGCTCCATCAATCCGGTGAGTGGCTTGCAAGTTCCTTCAAGCGTTACAGCGAACACTGGGACAGATCTTCCCAAGTGTAAATGCTGCTAGGAGGTGGCAGATTCAACCACGCTCACGGCAGAACCTTCCAACATGAGGGCAAATGCTTCATGGCCACCTCGTCATTCCCACCACCAATCTGAACCACCACTCGGTAATCCTCAAGCCAAGTTTGAGGCTTAGACTCACGGTGAACTTGCGACTCTGTTGCCAACTTTGAAATTGGGGGAATCAACTGCGGCTCTGATAGCCTGCTGAAATATTACGGACGAAACATGCACTTTCATTGCTTGTAGAGCATCTCTGTCGGGCCCACCCGATGTGCTTCTGTTCCGTCGACCAAGCCTTAGAGATAATGGATGCGGCGTTGAAGCTTTGGTTCTCTGGGGTCATTGGAGCTCTTCGCCCCTGGCGAGTTGGCGCTTTGTCATCCTGGCTGTCGAGGCGTAAGACCCACCCCTCGGAGGAAGTGGGCACTCGGCGCCTATCATCTCGGTCGTGTCGGTCACCATACTGGTCTCCCGATTCTTGCGCCCTTCTGCTTGTGGAGGCGATCTGGGGGCGTGAGCGGCCCGAGCCGTATTTGCATCGGCGGATCAAGCTGTGAATTACATTGCAACTGCGACCGACCGGCTGGTCTGGTCCCTATTTGCCGGAGCAAATCACTGATCGCATCAAGCCTCTGCCCGCTTCGGTGAGGCGGTTGGATGGACTCTGCTATCTGGTCGCGGTGCTAAATTCTGGATTGGGGTTCGATATACGAGTTGGCGGGAAGAGTTGGCGTCGATTGGCATCGGGAACTACGTTGCGCAGCGCTCATCGAGTGCTGTGAAGATTCTCAAGCGGCGCGTTCGGCCAATTATTGAGCGTGCCTCCTCAAAGCGCGAGCCTTGGGGGTTTCTCTGCGATGGGGTATCGCGGGCATCCATGTTCTGTGGCGAAGTTCCTCTCTTTGTAGAGAGTCAAGTGGCTCGGGCTGGTACTCCTCGTGAGTGGCGTCTGAGGTTGTCTCCGCCACCTGCCCGCCCTCATAGGCGGCTTGAGGGGCTTGCAAGGTCCGTTGACCATCGAGGATTTACGCCGCCGGATCAACTTCTATCGCATTGGATCACGATCTCTCTGAACCGGTCGGCGAGTTTGAGCGGTAGAGAGATTCGTGGGCTCGATTGCATAACTTAGGTGGTGGCCGTCTGGCGAAACCACAGCGTGTCTCACCCACAGCTGAAGCCTCGACCGACCGGGCGCTTGCTGGCGGGGAGACGGGAAGGTGTGGTCGATAGAAGTCGACCGATCTGAGGTCGGCGGTTGTCGCAGCCGAGCGTCGCGGACACATGCGGCGAAAATCGTCGCACATTGTCGGGAGAGCGCATCAGCGTCGAGTGGAGCCTCTGGAGCAGTAGGTCGTCGGCGGCGAAGATGAGAATGCCGAGAGCGGATCTCGCGACCCTCGACCAAAACTCCGGCAGTCATCATGATGAATATACTCGGAAGAGTCACAACCGCAAAAATGGCTAAAACACCTGCTCCAAGGTGGGCGTAAAGCTGTCGTGGTTCTAAATCGAAGGTAGAGTGGGGAGTAGGTATGGAGGCAAGGTCTTAGCTATGGAGGTTGTAAACACAAGAGATGTCTGAGTTCAGGCCCTTCTCGGAGGAGGTAAAGCCCTCGTCTCGGGCCGGGGCGGTCGAGTGGATTATGTGTATATGAGTTCTGAGTGCGAACCCATACACTTTGTGGTGGGGGTGGCTTATATAGAGTGCCCGGGACCCACTGCCCACATAATGAAGGGTGTAAGGTACATTAAGTGCAGGCGTTCTTGTAGCGCCCCACAAAATGTCTTAACTATCATAAAGTCTACTTAATTACAGACCGTTCGGTCTGAGTGCTTCTTGACCTTCACGGTGGTCGAGTGAGTCTTAGTGGTCAAGTCCCTCAAGTCGGTCAGTGAGTTCCTCGTAAATCATTTGGAAGGTGATCTCTTCTAAGGGTGTCCTTGGGTAGGAGTACTTAGATCGGTCTATGACCCTACCCTAGGTACATGAATCCATCACACCATAAGCTTTGGAATAGATTCCTCACTAAGAAGAATCAAATTGTCGATTGTCCGGACACCGAAGCGTTAGCGGCATTCAAACCTGACATCATGACGAGTGGCTCGCCGAACACCTCGGCCAAGAAAAGCCAAGGACAATGGCAGCCCTAACAAGCCTTATGACCCGCTTTGCGGGTGAAGATAGTAGCTAGCCCATAAAAGGCACCAGCGACCCGGCACATCGAAATAAGGGATGGCGGCGGAAACCAGCAGGCGTAATAAAACAAGCGCCAAAACAAGGAAGAGGCCGGATAACACAATGGTTGCTTGCCCGAATTCAGGGGGCTCTCGACACGATCGACAAAAAGCCATTTAAAAGCGGTAAAGAGGACCGTCCGATCGGAATAGAGTCCTAAACAGCGGTGCCAAATTCATGGCACCCCTAACAAACACAGCAAACCACACGCGCCCGAGAGAGTGTTGGGTCTTCAAGCGAGTTAGCAAATTAAATGCGAACACAAGGGAAGGAAACACCAAGTGAAAGCGAGGATGAACCTCGCCGGACCGAACAGGGGGCGAGAAAAATTTCCGCCGGAGAGGTTAAAGCAGATGAACATGATCCACGACTCACACATCACGAGAAGGCACAAGCAGCGGCGCATAGAGGCAGCGCGTGATATAAACCATCGTTACCCACACCTAACTACTGGATGTCTTATCCGATCACCTTCGATCACATGGGCGGCCGAACTAGTATTGGTAGCGGAGGATCAAAGGCCTTGGTGCTTGACCCAATAATGCGGCGGATCACCGGCTCACGGTGTCCTCATGGATGGCGGCGATAGTCTCAATTTAGTATATGAGGACCTTTGTCCGCGGGATGAGATAAACCCATCGAGAATTAATAAAAGCAACACCACCTTTGAAGGGGTGATACGAGGCATTGAAGCCTATGGTAGGGGCTCTGTCATCTTTGAAAGTAACATTTGGCTCCCCGAGCCCGATTCCAAAAGCGAAGAACTACTCTTCACCACCGCACCCTTCAGCGGCTATCATGCATTGCTTGGAAGAATAGCCTTCGCCCTTCAGCGCATCACCGCACTATGGCTACCCTATACTCGGGATGCGGTCCGTGGTGTCATCACCATTATGAGAATCGTGAGCGCTCTTCAGCGCATAGGAACATCGGCGGCCCTAGCGGTCGGACTATAAGCGGCCTCCAATATCGAAAAACATGGTTGGTCATTAAGACCACAGAACAGTTAAACAGTCCGGTAGCCGGATAAATTGAACTAGGGCACATTATAGTAATCCCATAGCGGGCACTAGGGGCTATAAATATTTAATATAGCCCACACTTGGCTCAACCTTATTGGCAGGCCAACATCTTACACTTTTACTATCCATAGCATACTTATGTTTGTACTCTCCTATGAGTTTTCTTTTTCCTGACAGACAAGCGTTAGCGCGATACCCTTCAAGATATAGCTGCGCGGAGACAAAAGCGCGGGGCGTGCAATAGGGCCCCGTTTAACATGTTTCTTTTTAGATTTAGCCCATGTGTAAACCTTTTCTATTGCCTCTTGTTGAGTAACCATCCCATGGGTTACAAACCCACGAGAGGATCTTGCCGTTATTGGCATTTAGCCGCGACAGTTAACGCGCGTGCACGGAAACACAGGGTTTTATAATGAAGGGCATTCTTGAGCCCATCTTCTTTTATAAAGTCGAATACCTTTAGGAGTGTTCAGCGTCACGAGTTTGGCCTTATATGCATCGACTCGAATCATGTCTTGGTCGAATGTTGGGTTTGCCGGCTCTGGGTTTACCGCCTTATGTTAGTCATTATCAGCAAAAGGCGGCGAAGGAGAACTCTTGTGATTGTGCCTGGTTATTTCGGATGAGCACCTCGGTAGAAAGCGGCCCGCTATTTCATGATATGGCGAGACGATCAACCACTCGAAGACTTCGCGGAATCTTTAGGATTCCTCCGCATTAACGAAGGGCCATTTCGGTCATGTACATCTGGCGCCCGTGTTCGGATGCCAGCGAAGGTACCGGGGCTACATAGTAGCCCCAACGTTGAACTCCGGCTAAGTGAAAGTATTCTGACTATATAGTCCGGTTGCCTAGTTAAGCGTCGATCAACTCCTTAATGGACCAAGACATTGGATCAAGTGTGATTAAGCATAATTTTCGCGAACACCCCGCATTGTATGCATGGGGCTGAAGCCAATGATTGCTAACTTCGGATTACATAGTTTTTACATATAAATGGCATACGGGGACACAATCACATTTCAGAGCAAGCAGTATAAATATAGCCTCATAATCAAAATAAACATTGTTTTTACAATGATTGATTCATCACTTTCGAACAAGACATTCTTCAAACCTTTGCGCATCTATTAAGGCGGGCACCTTCATGACTGCGCCAAGTAGTCTTTCGGCGAATATTGGCCCCCGCCGGATCTGGAGTCGCTATCTTGGTGGCCTCCATATCATCCAATAGGCTTTAATGTGGGCAAGAGCCATTCGTGCACCCTCTATGCACGCCGACCTCCTCATGGCGTCGTCCAGAGGCACGGCCCCAAGGTGTTGCACCAAACCTAAATAAGCATCGGCTTGGCCCCTTTGGCCAAAGATGGTCTATTCTGAGACCGCATTGCAAGCCCGGACAGCACTGTGAAGCTCGCTCTGACAACCATCTTCTCATTTAACGGCGTGAGCGGTGGGAGCATTGAATTGCGACCAGAAAAGCTTCTCCACTTCCTTATCACCTTGATCCTCGAAAGAACTTGGCGGCGTCGGTTTACTATTAGCCATAAGACCGCATATCGTCTGTAGGACTCGGCGTCTATCGAGGGAGCATCGCCGGATCAAAAACTTCGTCCGCGGTAATCTGAGCCCCGACCACGATTTTGTCGGCTGTTGAAGCTCCTCCCGCATACCGGATCTCATCCCGCATCTCCTTGGTGGCATTAAGTGCCTTGTCAGCTCGGCCGAGCTAGCCTTACTCTCCTTTTCAAGGAGTACATACCGTTCGGCGGCATTTTCAACTCCATGACCATTTCGGCTATCTTTTCCTCGCTTGGCGATGAGCAGCTGTTCGGCTCTCAATTCTTGGCCGCCTTTAGAGTGGCAACCGCGTCTTCTTTGAGCTTGTTACTTGGCTGAGCAAGTTCCACCTCGGGGCCTCCATGGCGGCTACTTGCCCCATCTGAAGTACAAACACGTTGCATTAAAATTATGCCCTCTCACACTTTCCTATACAACATAATAAGGAAGCGAGCACATACCACTGTGACTCATCCGGCAGCTTGTTTACCGGTGATATCGGCATCGATAGATCTGATTTGCCTCCTTAGTTCGGCAACCTCAGGTATTTGGTGGTACGGCCGGATCCTTAGACACTGCGCACATATACGGTGCAGCCATTACTATATGATCCCCGTTTGCACGCCTATGGCGACTTGACGAATATCGAGGGGCTACTATCCATATGGAGCACACCTAGCGCGTGCCTTACAGCCAAAAAATAGTGCATTTTTTCACTACATACCTCAAAGCCTCTGAGCAGGCTCGTAAATGCCTCATTCAAACTGCTTGTAGCGGAGGAAATCTTCTTAAGCACCGCGCTCATTAATGAGTGGTGCTCCTCCGAGAGCGCAGCTCGCTCCAGAAGACCTGTCAGTATGTCCGGCCGAACACCAAACTGTGCCGGGCCCTCCTCATCACCCCCCGTGGGAGCCAAACGCTCTGGGCTTAGGGCGGGTGACGTATTAGCTCCCGGCTTCGGCAGAACCGGACTCCTCTGTGATGACACCTCAGTGTCTCCCGCTTCATGAGGCGGAGAAGTGGGGGGGCCTTGCTCTCCATCATCTCCGGAGGAAGATCCCCCGAAGACGAACTCTGTTGAGAAGAGCTGCTAGCCGGGCTGCAAAAGATGAATCCTGGTTAGGGATCTCAGAGAAACACCGTACCTTTGAATTAGCAATTAACTTACAGCTCGGTGGAGGGCTGGCCCGTTGGTGGAGCACGGGCGGTGAGGTACCCGTCGTGAGCCCACAGTGATCTTTCTTCCTTGCTTGGGCATCTCCGTCTCCAAGTCCTCGGAGGTAGCCCTCTTCTTCCCACGCAGGGAGGAGGCTTTAGCCTTCCCTCCCCGACTATCCTCCTTAGGGGAGGTAACGATTCTCCCGGTTTGGATGCATAGTGCGTGAAGTTTGGCTTCACTCCCCTTTCCTTCGCCTTTCCTTGAGGGCATTTTGCTGAGCATCCGGCCAAGCATCTTGTAGCGGTTGGACAGGCGAGCCTTGGGGAAGTGGCGCCCGGACACTGATTCTTTCCGCCTTGTTGAGCCATTCACGGACACGGAGGTTTCGAATAATGACAAATATAAGCGAAGTGTACGGCTTTAAATGTTACTTGCTTGGGCATCTAGGCGATTGCAGCAGGCCGCATCCTCGATGGTGCGGACACTTTACTTGTGGTCGAAGAATAATTTACACATCCTTGAGCTTGAGCGGAAGAAGTGCTTAATAGTCTGCGGACCCTCGGATGAACTCCACATCCGGGAGGCCGGCGTTTACTGCAGCAACATCCGTCGGATTAACATCACTTGAATTATCTTGACAAGATTTATGTCCCCCTCGAGGAGCTCCGGATCGAGTGCAATCTTGGCACATGTGCCCGGTATCTAATTCCGTCCGTCGTCGGTCCAAGATGCCAACTATGACGGAGGCCGAAGCGAGAACTTCGGGCGGCTACCCACTTTGTGCCTCTGGGAGCCGTAACATAAAACCACCTCCGTTGCCATACATAGGATACTTCCGGGAAAGACCCTCTGGCCATGGGGCATCGGCGTTCCTACTTATTATGGCACCTCCGCACTCCGCATGTCGCCCCTCGATCATCTTCGGCTTCACATTGAAGGTCTTGAGCCATAAGCCGAAGTGTGGGGTGACGTGGAGAAAAGCCTCGCACACAATAATGAACGACGAGATATGGAGGATAGCGTACGGAGCCAGATCATGAAAATCCAGCCCGTAGTAGAACATGAGCCCCCTCACAAAAGGGTCGAGGGTGAGGCCCTAGCCGCGGAGGAAGTGAAGGACAAACACAACGCTCTCATTGGGCTCTAGTGTAGGGATAACACTGCCCTAGGCGGGAAGCTTCTATCTTTGGATATCGGCCCGGTCGGTGTCAGACCTCCTAAGCCTCGTAATATCCTCCTCTTGGATCGAGGAGGCCACCCACCGGCCTTTAGGTTTTGATCCGGACATACTGGAGGATCTGAGGTGTTGGAGCTTAGGTCTTGAGTGTTGGAGCTCGAGGTGCGAGAAGGTGCAAGGGAGTTGGAAAAGAGGCATAGGCCTTGACCCCTTTATAAAGGGGGTGAATATCAAGAGTCCTCAGCGTGACCGCTTGAGACTTGTCCAAAGATACACGGAGTGATACCAGCATGTCGTCGTGGGATTCACATGCGCCCATATTAATGGAAAATCCGTAATAAGAGGAACACGATCTACGCTTTGGCGGGGCGTGCCAATAAAACCGCCTACTAGCGAAATCGAAATGAAGGCGACAAGCGCCCGATTCGTGTTGGACCAGGCCATGATGCAAGGGCACAATGTACGAAGATTGCCAGCAGATCAGATTTATGCTATGTTCCCTACAATGGTATGTGAAGATCATCTTGCAGATTCGGACACGGTTTGAGTGTTCGATAATCACTTTGGAGTATTCGGAGAAGGAACCCGCCTTACAATGCGAAGACAAGATTTATGGCGCGGACTCATCATCATTGAAGCCTGTTTCAAAGAGCTCTTGAGGAGTCTGGATTAGAAATATCCGGACAGCCGGACTGTATACATCGTCCGGACTATTGAAGCGTGAAGATACAAGACTCAAGACTTCGGCCCGTGTCCGGATGGGACTCTCTTTTGCATGGAATACAAGCTTGGCGATCCGTTTCCTTCCTTGTAACCGAATGTAAAACCTAGCCCTCTCTGTCAGATTTCGGGTTCTGGCAGACCCTTGAGGTTCGAACACTGGGATGCGCACGAAGATCTTTCCCCTACCAGCTCACGTCTTGAAGTCTCACAAAGATCTAGGGCAGAAAGATGAACACACAAGATCTAGGGCAGAAAGATGAACACACAAGGGACACGAGATTTATACTGGTTCAGGCAACCATTGTGGTGTAATACCCTACTCCAGTGTGTGGTGTGGTGGATTGCCTCAGGGGCTGATGGTGAGCAGTACAAAGGGAGAACAACCTCGCGAGGGGCTGTTCTTGAGCTGGTGCGATGAGCTGCTTGGGTGAGTTCAGTCGCTTCTCTCTCTCTCTCTCTCTCTCTCTCTCTGATTGATCTGTTTTTAGATGCCTCTACCCTGTGGTGGCTAGTCCTATTTATAAAAACATTGTGTCCCTCGTCTCTTGTTACCATCCGCCTAGACGCACAGTTCGGGACCCCCTACCTGAGATCCGCCGGTTTTGACACCGACAATGACCTCCATCCAACCGTTCTGCTGGTCTTGGTCTTGTTGCACCGAAACGGTAACCTTTGCCTGATGCCTTGGCCTGTGCTTGCCCCCTTTGCACCGAAAGGGAAACAAGGACACTACACAGGCCGGCGCCCGCGTGGCGCTCGCCTGGCCTCAATCGTCATGGCTTGCGTCACGGGCTCCTCGGGAGGTGCCCTGCCTTGATCTCTCCGCCTCCTCGTGAGCCTGCACGAGGAGGCTGCTCTAAAGGCTTCACGTCGTCCGCCCGTGAGGCTTGGCCCCTCGCGAGGTCTTGAGCTTGAGTGATGAAGCTGGGCTGCATTAGGGGCCCCACTTGAGCCACGCCCGCAGGCCGTGGCGAAAAATCTGGGGACCCCGTTCCCGAAACGCCCGGCAGTAGCCCTCGGGCCCAAAGCGCGCCCGAACAACACTTAGCAGAGAAGCGAAGGGGCAAGTGTGAAGCGCCGCGGGCCCCATCAGCCTGCGGCCTTGGCTGTCGTGCGGCGATTGATTGGACGTGGGTGTCTTCACTTCCCCATGATGCCTCGGCAACCGCCCATCTGACAAAAGGAGGTGCTCGGGCCAGACTTACCTGCTTTGTTCTCGCTTGCCTTGCTCGAGATCCCATTTCTCGCCCTTCTCCTTCCTGCTTTCGAAATCCTCCAGATCTGCGTCAATCCTTCCCATCCGGCGAGCCATGGCGCCCCGCAAGACCCTGACAGAGGCCTGGTACTCACCGGCTCTGGACCCCCCGAATGTGTCAGAGAGGAATCTCGCCCTCATGTGCCTTAGGACGGTGGCGCAGGGCAACGTGGGAGCGACCGTGTTCAAGGCCGGCTCCGACCAGCCTGAAGGCAAGGGGAGCACCTTCTACCCGCTCTTTGTGAGCGCCATCATCGCCGGTCTGGTGCCTCCTTTTTCTGAGTTCTTCCTTCTTTGTTCTTCGCCTGTACAACTTGCAAGCTCTGCACCTCCACCCCAACTCTGTTCTTCTCCTGGCGATTTTCGCCTACTATTGTGAGGCTCATGTTGGGATAAAGCCCTCAATGGCCTTGCTGCGCCATTACTTTTACCTCCGGGTTTCTCGTGGCCCCATCTCCATCTTGTGAGTTTTATGCATACTCGGCTCCAACGCCATCTCGAAGCCGGGAAGAGGATCCAGCTTCCGGACAAGTGGGTCATGGTGGGCGCGGGCGCATCCACCTGGCCTAGTGCTGCCTACGGGGTAGCCCAAGACCGTTGATCGTGGTCTGTCTTGAAGCTTGTCGACCCACCCCCGAGGCGGTGCTAGAGATGGGGCGGACTGAGGCCGAGGCAGCACAGGGGCGTGAGGCAGAGGGAGACCACCACGCTCTGAGGGAGTTTAGAGAGCTGGATGGCTCCACTCCGGGAGCACTCACTCCCGTTGTGGAGGCTTGGGAAGCGGATGCTGCCCTTCGCTTGAGCTCTGCAACCCTAGACGATGAATATCTGGTCGCGGCCCTCCACTCCTTGGTCGGGGGAGACGTGGCAAGGCCGGACGGTGCTCTTGTCCCCCTGTTTCTTGGGCCCAGGGCATGTAGTGGCGCCATGCCCACCTTCAGCGGTGAGGGCTGGTGCCCTTGGTGTCTCCCGAGGATCGCGGTGTTGCAGGCGGTGAATGTGTCCTCAGCGATTCAGTGAGAGTGAGGAGGAAGAAGAGGAGGAGGAAGAAGAGTTTGACTCCAGGCGGCTGGCGGGAGTCGGAGGAGTCCTTTCCCGGCCTTGGTGTCGCGCCTCTGCTCCATGCCCGGGACAGCAGCTGAGGCCAGGCCGGGCGAGGAGGAGTGGATTCTCCCCTGGTCCCGAGGAAGGACAGGTCGGGGCTGGTGCCTTCAGGATCCGCTCTGGCTCCGGGGCGGTCTGAGGCCGGCTCCGGCCTTCGAGCAACGTCCTCTGCCTTCGTGCCTCCCAAGGCTGACCCATTCTGAGGCTCTCGGGCTTCAAGTTTGGCGAGAGCTGCTTGAGCCCTTGGCGATGACGATAAGTACTCGATCCATGCTCTGCCTTGTTTCTGCCGCCGAGACTTGACGTCTGCACTCTTGACCAGGCCGGCACCTGAGGCGAAGAGGTTGAAGGGGGCTTCTGTGGCCCTTCTTGGCGGGATTAAATGCTCGGGGCAGCGCCCGTCAAATGTCTGTGGGGAAAGGAGGCATCGAGGCTCGTGCCTCCCCTGCCCGATCGTCCTCGTGAGCCCAGCAAGGACACTCTAGCGAGTCGGCCCCGTGGCCCGACCACCACGGAGGTGCACAGGCTTGATCTTGCCGCCAGCGAAATGCCCAAGGCCCAGGAGGCTCCCAAGCTATGATCACACTGCCGTCCTCTCCACCTGCTCCATCGGCTCCCATCTCTTCTGATCCCTCCGCCGTCTTGGACCAGGCCGCCAATGAACTGAGCCGGCTGCGAGGGGACCTCCAGAGTGCGGACCCCCGCCTGGTGGTCGGGTGCTTGGAGCTAGCTTCTGGTTGGGCCTGCTCTGCCGCCTCTGTCCGAGCGGCGCTAAGGCAGGCTGCGTCTGCCTCCGATGAGGAGAAGCAAGCCGCTCGCGATGCTGCCAGGCGACCTGCGGATCTTGGGGGCGCTGCAAAGGCGCTGGAGGTCAGTTGCAAGACACCTGCTGAGGAGATCACGAAGGAGGTCCGCATCCGCTAGGAGAAGGAGGAGGAGATGAAGGCTCGGGAGGCTGCCATCAAAGACCGGGACGCCGAGCTTGTTGACCGCCATGGCCGGTTGGAGATGCTAGAGCAGCCCCTGAAGGTGGAGAGGACCGAGCTAGACCACAAGGCGAAGGTCCTGGCCGAGGATCGAGTGGCCTTCGCCAAGATGGAGGAAAGCTCGCACCCTGTTGAAGATGCTCTATGAGGGCGGCAGAGGACCCGTTAATGGCGAAGAGGGCGGCCTGCCGAGCTGCTTCCCTTCTGGTCCGTCGCTTGAAGATGCAGCAGACGGCCTTGTCCTCTGGCGAGGCGAGGCACGAACCTGTCGTCTGCCCGTGGCCTTCACTCACCCGTCTACCTTCACGACCCCAACATTGACCTCGACAGCTGCTGGACCCTATGGCCCCGGCGACCTTGTCGCCTTCTTTGAAATCGTGAAGGCCGAGCCAAAAGCTTTCTTTGGGAGGTTTTAGTGCCTTCAACATCTTGCCTAGGCAGCGGCGCCGGTTCCAGCGGCCGGAGGCGAGGCCGCCTAGCGTGACTCCACCACAGGCGGCGGCACCACTGGAAAGTGATCCCTTTGGAGCTTCTGTCATGTTTTTAATGATAAAGATGTGTGGTCTTGTGCTTGGGGAGATGGAGACTTTTGATCTGCAAAATACTATGCACACTGTTTTAGTCAGATACAGGTTGATGTGATCTTTGGCTGGATTTGGAAAACCAAATGCACTATGCAATGGAAGGTGTTCCTGTGGCTGCTGTTGTCTGATAGATTGAACACCAAGAATATGCTCAGGAGAAGGCATTTCAGAATCCATAATGATGACTATACCTGTCTACTCTGCAACCACCCACCAGAGGAAGACATTGTTCATCTCTTCTTCACTTGCCCCTTCAGTCAGAGATGCTAGGATGCATTGGGCATACGTTGGCCAAATGACACTGACTGGATTAGAATGATGCATGAGGGGCAGAACAGATGGGCAAGGCCGATGTTTTTAGAAGTTTTTGCAGTGGCTGCATGGGGGACCTGGAAGAAGAGGAATGATAAGCACTTCAGAGGGATTCAGCCTTCTTTTGTATCTTGGAGGAACGGATTTAAGAAGGACTTTGCTATGCTGGTTCATCGATCAAAGCAGGAGCAAGGCCCCTACATTCTTTCAATAGTCGACTTGCTTTGATTGTGTTTTTTTCTGGTTGATTAGCTAACCACCCCTCCCCCTGGAATTTGTATAGTGCTGGACACTCTAACCCCTAACCTTATATATTTATTATAAAGGCAGTGAGAGAATCTCACTATCATCAGTTTTCAAAAAAAACATGCACCATGCCTCGTGGAGGCGGTTAAACTTGCGTTTGGTGTTGTGAAACACTCTATGGCTTGTAATATTTTCTTTTGAATTCCTTAGAATTTGCATTTTCCCTCCTATTTTCCCGTGTTCTACGTCGGCAGGGCCCGGCCCCGCGCATACCTCAGGCGCCGTTAGCCCCGACCGGAAACCAGGACGGGACTAAGGCATGAGGGGCTACGTGGCAAGTTAGGCTCCTGAGTCGCGATGCTCAGAGTCCCCCTTAATGTGAACAAAGTAGGGAAGGGCGTGGGAGTGGATTTCTCATTCTCGTCGGTGAGGGCCCGGCCCAGCGCGATACCTCGGCCGCCATTAGCCCGGCCCGGAAACCAGGGGCGGGACTAAGGAGTGAGGGGCTACGTGACGATTAGGCTCTGATCGCAATGCTCGAAGTCCCCCTTGGCGTGCAAGCGAGCCTTGTACCTTGACTCCGCTCGGGGAGGCACACAACGACCAGTCACGAGGGACTGGCTGGGTGGCATCTTGCTCGGGCGTGGCAGGCGCAACCCGTGTCCAGCCCCTCCGCGGCACTCAGGGAGGCATTGCGATGGTGCGGACACTTTGAGCTCTAGGCTCCTGAGGTTGAATGCGGCCATGGGCAGCCTTGGTTGTTTATCACCGGCGTGGAGCATAAGCGCTTCCGTATGTGTCTGGGCATAGCCGCTCCTCGGCGGTGTCGTCGACCGTAGCGGAGCATGGTGCTTCCACTAGTGCGTGGGAGGGGCTCCCCTCCGGGAGGAGCCAGGCGTGTCTGCCACCGCAGCGACCTGCGTGGGCATTTGCACGGTGGGGCTAGGAGAGGTGTGTCACGGGCACCCGTGAGCCGTAGCGGGACTCACGAGGCCCTACCTCGAGGAGGGTTGCGCTGGCTCAGGGCCTTTATCAATGGTGTGTTCTGCGGGGTGGTTAGAATGCAAATGCTCTCGTCCTCAGGTCCGGCCCTCGGCGAGCTCATTGCCGCTGGTATGACAGTCGCGATGCCGTGGGTCAAGGCCGGTGAGGGTGGAGAGCCGATAAGAGCCCATGAGTCGTGATGCTCGGGTGCCCCCTTTAACATGCAAGCGCTTTGCATGTGCGCGGAGAGGATCGCAACAAGCGTAGATGATAACCATGGGGACGAGTTAAGCTCGGAGGAGCAAATCAATTTAGATAGATCTGAGAGAAAAGCCACTAGGTCGGGCCAGGCAGCTTGGGAGAATGCAGCCGGCGCCCCAACAAGGTAGATAAAAACATTAGCAAAAGCGGATACATGCAGAGGGGCGGACCCAGCGACCCGGGGAATGATCGGACCTGTGAGCCCTCAGCTGAAAATAGAACTTGAAAGATGTCACTGATACCATTGCTGAGCGAGTGTCGGAGTAGGCGATGGCGCGTGGTGAAGAAGCCAACCCTCCACGAGCCTCGGGCCACTGAGCCTCGGGAGGCTCAGGGGTCGGGACGGCTCCTCAAGGTCCATCTCCATCTCCTCCGGGAACACGGTGCACAGCCACAGGCTTCAGGATGCTCCTCATCGGCTGGTGGGAAGCAGCCCGCGTTCGGCAGCGAAGGGCATCTGGCGTAGGCTGTGAGATGGACCCTCCTGGCATACGCGTGAAGTCAGGCGCTCTGAGGCGGCTCGGTTGAGCCTGGTACATCAATGCAGGACATGCAGCCCACCATCCTCGCGGGATGTGGGGCTCACAGCGAGTGGCGGCGGCTGCAGCGCATGACTCTTGACTCCTGTAGCTCTGAATGTTTCTCGCGATGAACTCCTGAGGTTTGGCCCTCCTTGCCTCATACCTTCACAGAAGCGTGCCTTAAACACGCCTCCATGTGGTGCCCGGCGCCTCCCTCGTGACCTTGGCGAGGTCGGTGGCCCTCTGAGGAAGGCCCCGAGCCACTGCAGGAGGCGTCGGGCGCGCCTTCCTATCTGACAGAGGTGGCGCCCTGAGCAGGCGGACCACGGCCCTTAGCGCCTCCGGAAGTGCCTGCCTCACGAGTGTTTGGGCCAGGTGAAGCCTTCTTCTTTTTGGGGTCCGCCTTTGGGAGTCCCCCGCTCCTGTGATCTGGGTCTTCGATTGCCGCGGCCTGGAAGGCACGCTCAAGAGAACACACTGCATCCCTCTCCTTGCAAGGCACTGTGATGATTCCACCGCTTCCTGGTATTTTGAGAACATTGTAGCCATGGTGAGTTACTGCCATGAACTTGGCCAGAGCTGGGTACCCGAGGATGGCATTGTATGGCAGGCGAATGTGGGCGACGTCGAAGTCAATGAGCTCGGTGCGGTAGTTGTTGTGCTACCCAAAGGTGATAGGAAGGCAAACTTGGCCTATTGGAACGGTGGAACCGTCAGTGACTCCTGAGAAAGGCTTGGTTGGCTGAAGCTGATCGTATGGCACTTGGAGATTGTTGAACGTCTCGATAGACAGGACATTGAGTTCGGCTCCGCCATCAATGAGGGTCCTGGTGACTTGCACATTGCTGATGACTGGGGAACAAAGCATCGGGAGGACTCGGCCGTTCTTTGCGCACTGGCTGATCCTTGGCTGAACATGATAGTGCCAGACCACACGAGAGGCGTGGCCTCAAGCAGGGAGGACTACATTCACCTCATGAGCAAGCTGCTTGAAGATCTTGTTGAGAGGTTGGGGCCTAAGCGCCGCCCAGGATGCAGCGATTGCTGGCGGCTCCTAAAGCCCCAGCCCCTCGTCCTGGTGATGGTCTTCATTCCTCCTTGGCGGTGGTGGCGGAGGAGGGAGGCTGCGTTGCCTTGAGGTGGTCCTCACGAGGCTAATCCTCAACCTCCCTCACGAGGCTGAGTCTGCCCGGCCAGTCCTCATGAGGCAGTCCGCCACCCTTGGCAAGGGCCACGGTCTTCCCATCGTCCTCCACCTCTTCCTCCTCCTCGGCCATAGCCTCGATGCGTTCTGGTCGGGCGTCGGCCGTCGCCCATCTCGCCGCGGCCCTAAGCTCTTGACATTCATTGGTGTTGTGGGTGTGGAGGTGCGTGGTACATCGATGCCGGCTGCCCTTGGATGACTCAGGCTGATCCTGCCTTGCTTGGTGTCTGGCTCTTGCGAAACTGCAGCCCCTTGCGCTTCCGTCCTTGACCTTGGGCTTCTTTTCTTCTAGGTGGCATTTGGAAGCTCGAGGAGGGAGGCGCCCTTCCACACCACTGGCGCTTGGTGCGCCAAGTTGAACGACTCGATGATGTGCCAGGGTCTTCATGGATTGCTAGCTCCTCTTTCATCTTGATGTCACGCACGCCATCGGAGAAGGCTGAGATGATGGCCTCCTCAGTCACCCTAGGGATCTTGAGGTAGGCGTTGTTGAAGCGCTAGATGTACTTCTGTAGGGTCTCTCCTAGCTGTTGCTTGATGCGGCACACGTCACTCATGGCCGGGGGCCAGTTACGAGTACCTTGAAAGTTGGCGACGAAGCGGGTGCGCATCTCGTCCCAGGAGGAGATCGTGCCAGGAGCCACGTTCAGGAGCTAGGTGCGGGCCTTGTCCTTGAGCGCTATGGGAAACCAATTCGCCATGACCTTCTCGTCCCCGTTGGCGGCTTCGATGCCCAGCTCGTAGAGCTGGAGGAACTCCGCGGGGTCCGCGGTGCTGTCATAGTGAGGAGGCAAGTCCGGCTTGAACTTGCGGGCCCGCGGCCTTCGCAGCTTCGGGGTGAAAGCGCGCGACTGAAGTAGCCATCGAGCTCTCTGGCGATCACGGGGCTTGCTCTGGAGATTCCAGCGCGCCTTTGCGGGAAGCAGCGAGGTCTTTACGTGGCGGTGCGAGGGATCACGGTCATAGGCGCACGCAGTCTTTGGGAGCATCTGAGCACCTTCTTGAGGCGAGGATCTCTTGGCAGCTCCTTTCTTGTCGCGCGCGCCGGCGTGGTGGGTCTCGTCACAGGGGCCGCAGCGCCTTGGAGCCAGGCGCCTTCTTGGGGAGGAGGTGGTGGAGGCACCTCCTGCTCCTCGCCTCTTGCGAGATGGAGGCAGCGAGAGGGCGGCATGGGAGAGCCCCTGTGTGGCGAGCTTTCGGTGATGCGGGCAAGCAGTTCTCGTAGAGTCATCGGCAGAGACGATAGTCACGGGAGCTCACATGCCGGAAGCGGCCGCGGCGTGCGTGTCCGTGGGGGCGCGACGGGCATGGGACGACGAACCGGCTGGAGTCAGCGACGGTGTGGCGGTGCGGACATCACGCCACACCGAAGGATGCAGGGACGAGGCTTGCTGCTCGTTCCCCACCGGGCGATGGCAGCGTTAGCGGCGGTGATGAAACAGCAGGGCATCCGCCGGCAGGCGCCGTCTAAGCGGCAGCAGGTGGCGAAACAGCCCGGCGCTTCAGCGCGGCTTCGGCGGCGTCGACCATGAACAAGCGGAAGATCAGACATGACCAGCGGAAGAAAGATTTCGGCGCACCCCTACCTGGCGCGCCAAATGTCGGATTTTGGGTTCTGGCAGACCCTTGAGGTTCGAACACTAGGGTGCACATGAAGATATTTCCCCTACCAGCTCACATCTCGAAGTCTCGCAAAGGTCTAGGCCAGAAAGATGAACACACAAGGGACACGAGATTTATACTAGTTCAGGCCACCATTGTGGTGTAATACCCTACTCCAGTGTGTGGTGTGGTGGATTGCCTCGAGGTGATGGTGAAGCAGATACAAAGGAGAACAACCTCACGAGGGGCTGTTCTTGAGCTGGTGCGATGAACTGCTTGGGTGAGTTCAGTCGCTTCTCTCTCTCTCTCTCTCTCTCTCTCTCTCTCTAATCGATCTGTTTTTAGATGACTCTACCCTGTGGTGGCTAGTCCTATTTATAGGGGGAGGCCCTGGGCCTCTTCCCAAATAATGAGCGGGAAGGGCGCCAACAATTGGCCATTTTGAAGGGAACATCTGGTACACTTATCGACTAAAGTTGGTCTTGGCTGCCAAAGGCTCGGCGATGGCGCCACCACAGGCTCCATGATGGTGAGGAGTCTGGACTAGGGGGTGTCCGGATAGCGGACTATCAATATCCATGGACTCCCATACTACGAAGATAGAAGATTGAAGACTCGGCTCGTGTCAGGAAGGTACTTTCCTTGGCGTGGAAGGCAAGCTTGCAATCTGGATATGTAGATCTCCTACCATTGTAACCGACTCTGTGTAACCCTAGCCTCTCCGGTGTCTATATAAATCGGAGGGCCTTAGTCCGTGGGGCGAACATTACATCTCAACAATCATACCATAGGCTAGCTTCTAGGGTTTAGCCTCCTTGATCTCGTGGTAGATCTACTCTTGTACTACCCATATCATCAATATTAATCAAGCGGGGCGTGGGGTTTTACCTCCATCGAGAGGGCCCGAACACAGGTAAAAACATTGTGTCCCTCGTCTCTTGTTACCATCCGCCTAGGCCTGCAGTTCGGGACCCCCTACCGAGATCCGCCGGTTTGACACGACATTGGTGCTTTCATTGAGAGTTCCTGCGTATGTCGTCCCCAATAGGCTCGATGGCATCTTCAACCATCAACGCTGTCGGGTGAGAATTTTCTCCCGGACAGATCTTCATATTCGGCGGCTTTGCTGCGGGCAATTCTCTTGGCCATCTGGAGCGGAATCAGCTCGCCCACGACCGTCGAGTCGATTCGAAGCTTGAACTTCATGGCGATGACCACGGAGACTTGATCTTGACGAACTCGAGCCCTGCCAAAGCGTATTTGCTGCTGTGTGATGATGGGCATGATCTAGCTCTGCCGCCGGACAGTGCTTTGGTGGCCCTTTCCGGATCCGCTCGGCCACTAGCGGGCGATTGCCCATGCGGGCGGCGGATGAAGCGCCCACAGGGGCTTCAACATCCACGCGATGGGCGAATACCAATCTTGTCCCTGCGAAACTCATGATCGGCGCGGACTCCTCGCGGACTCCGAGCCTCCAGCGCCCTACCAATTAAATCGGATTGGGCGCGGTTATAAATTCACCACGCGGACATCTTCCGGCATTACGCCTTTTGGCGATATCACAATTCCTGAAGCATCTCGCTATCGGGAGAATCTGGCGGACTATGGCGGGGCGGTTGGAGACCGGACGGCGGAGAAATTGAGCCCACCCACCACCCACTTTGTAGCCAGCATCGAGATCTAACCGACATGCTAGACTACGACTCGATGACATCGGCGCTATGGGCGACGAGGCGGAGCGAAGCAGGACCAGCGCCCAGAGAGCCTTTGGAAAACCACCTCGTCATCTGACGTCTACATGGTGGATACCCCAAAAGAAGGAGATGGCGGCGGCGGAGGAAGATTCTCTAAAGCAGCCCAAACACGGCGTCAATGGCGCCGCTCTAAATCCCGCCACAACAAGAATATAGATTACGGCACGAGAAATAACAATACCCAGAGAGTGCGAAGACAACCCCCTCGGCAAGACTCGGCGGGGAGGATGCGAAGCAAGCCCTCACAAAAGGCGGCGGAAGAAAAGGTCGAGGATCATAACTATATACCTCCCTGAAGGGCGAAACAAGCCACAATGACGACGAACTTGTCGCGCCCAAGAACCCGTCGAACAAGAGCTTTTCAAGCGCGGGCTCATCGCTCTGACAAGAAGCTGAAGAAGGAAGCGGAAGCTCAACACAGCGGAAGGCGCTCCGAATAAGATGGAGCAAAGTACTCAAAACCCTGAGATAAATCGGCAATGGCCACCAATCGAAGAGCTACCAGGCATAAGCTGCTTCGAGATTCGACGAGGAGGCCATAGAGCCCCACCGTCCAATGGCCCAACCAGGTCCATCTACGGACCCAAAAAGCCCCAAGAAGCAAAGCAACCGTCAAGTGTCCGACGATAGCGGCACATACAAATGCTGGTATTTGCACACCCACTATGCTTCACAGGCGAGTCTTTGGATCACGAATTCCCAGCGGGGTTTAAACCCATAAACATAGAAGCCTACGATGGAACAACGGACCACAGAGTGCGGATGAAGACTATATATTGCATATACATATGGCGGAGGAGGCGATCTCACGCCATAAAATATCTACCCCTCAAGCTCAAAGGCCCAGCCGTCATTGGCTCAAAAGCCTCCCGAGAAAACTCTTGTTGAAGTTGGGAAGAGCTCGAGGAAGCGTTTGGAGCAAATTCTCAAGGGACTTATGTCCGGCCTCAGGACGAGATGACCTAAGTCACATAACTCAACAGCCCGAGAGAGTCAGTGCGAAGTGCAGGAGCAGGTTCCTTACCAAAAAGAACCGGATAGTCATTGTCCGGACCTTGCGAAGCCTTAGCAGCTTTCAAGCACAATGTCCGAGATGAATGGCTCGCCGAACACCTCGGTCAAGAAGAAACCAAGGACAATGACCGCATTAACAAGCCTCATGACCGCTTACGTGCGGGGGAGGATAGGCAGCTAGCAAGCGGCACCGGCGACCCAAGTACATCCGAGATAAGAGATGGAAGCGGAAAATCACGGCGAGAAAAAAACGGTAGCGGAATAAAGAAAAAAGCCAAAAACACGGCGATCAGCGCGGTTAAAAGCTCACGGCCAAATAATAAAGCTCGGCCTCTAAAGGATGCGATGACAATTGTCCAACCTAAAGAAGATTTTGGGTCGGATATGTCAAATCCACAGTACCCCGAAGGCTGCAAATCACACCCACCGGATTGTTGGGTTTTCAAACAGTCCGGCCGATTAAACGCCGAACACAAGGGCTCGGCGCGTCAGCGAAGAAGATAAACCCGCCCGAGAGGCACCGGAAAACAAAGACTTTCCCACAAGGGGTCAAGCGATAAACTCACTTCATGTGAAGACACGGAAAAACGTGCAGCACTTTCTAAAAAAGCTTCGCACGATCAGCCAACAAACCATAGAATTGGATATCAAAACCAATCACCTTGACCCCCTGGACTATTCGAAGCGTTAAAGCAGCAGGAAGGACTCCCGATATTGAATCCGATCATAGGCGGACTACAATTCTACAAACGTCCTAATGGGCCGGAGGCAGCGACTTAAACTGCTATATTCAAACACAATCCGTCGGATGAGGATGACCCTACCAAAATTTGACACGGCCGCACTTCCTTCAAAGGAGTGGCGCTTGAGCCCTTCGCCAACTGCACGGGCTCGATATTACTAGAAGTCGTGTTGGATCGCCGAGCAACTTTCGGCCGAAAAATTAATTTTCATATCGTCCCATTTAAAGTGAATATCAAGCACTGTTGGGGCGAAAGGCTTTGTCGCTTCAACGCCATACCGCATTACGCGTCTCTTACACTCAAGATGCCGGTCCACACGGCGCCATTTTAGTCGAGGTCATAAAGACCCGGACTCGGATAAGCGAATCCGGACTCGGCGGGCTAGGGCTCCCTAGCCGCATACCCCTTTCACGGGGGCTGCGTGCACAACCAATCAGCGGTTTCATATAAACCTTGCTTTAATTATTTATATTCTTTTGCATATTTTTTACATACGAACTATTTCTAAAACTAAACATTCCTCTCTTTCTCTGAGATGAACAACGTGCATACCGTCGAGGATAACGGCGCCTTGAGAGACCTGGCGCAGACATGCGTGAGGACCCGTTGCAAAGATTCTTTTGATTAAGACCTGCGTAGACCTTTTATTCTTGTCTCTTGTTGTTACTCTCCCGGCTCCTTCCCATAGCCAAAGTGGAGCTGGCGCTTTGGCATCGGCGTCGTCGAAGACCATGCCGTGCACGGACACTAGGGGCTTAGGGCATAATTCTGCCCATTATCATAAAGTTCGAACACCTTGGGAGTGTTCGGCGTCTCGAGTTAGGCATTATATGCATCAGCTCGAATCATGTCTTTGGTCAAATGTTGGGTTTGCCGGCTCCGTGTTTTTCTGCCTTACGTTCCGTATCATCCGCTAACGCGGCACGGAGAACTCTGCGATTGTGCCCCGGTTAATTTGGCGAGCACCTCGATGAAAGCGGCGGCTGTCATGATATAGCGAGAGTCTGGTCGACCACTTGATCGACCATCGGAATGTTTAGAATTCCCGCTTTGTGAAGGACCGTTTCGGTCGAGCACATCGCACCCCGATACGGAGATGTGCGGTGTCATCAGGGAGCTATATCGTAGCCCCACCCTCGAGCTCCATTGGCTAAGTGAAAGAGATAAAGCACTATAGTCCGGATTGCCTCATTAGCTATGCTACCACCTCCTTATAACGAGGACCGAGGCGTCCGGATTAAGTGTGGCAGCTATTTTGCGAACACCCCAGCACCTTGTGCGAGGGCTGAAGCCGAAGCGCATCTTCGGGTTATACATAAGTATACTTAAGCGGCCGCCAGGAGAAGTTTTACTACTTGGAAGCACAAGTAGAAAAAGCATTCAAACTATAATCATTGATTTACAAAGTCTGCGTTCATTTGAGCGTTACATTCTTTGAGCAACTGCGCCTCTACTTTCTGAGCACGCGCATGACTTCCCAGTAGTGCTCGGCGAGGAGCCGGCTTTCATCCGGACCACAGGCGAGCAACGGCGGTGGCATCCATCTCGGGATAATGCACCTTCACGGGCGAGCCATCCGCGCCCTCGATGCAGGCCGACCGTTTCATCTCCTTGATATGCGGCACCGCCCAAGGAAGCTAACTGCAGCAGGCGAAGTAGCTTCGTCGCCTTGGACCTCTCTGGCCATACATGGGCCACGATGTCGATCATAGCCAGCCCGACGGTCTATTCAGTTCGGCCCATTCGACCACTGTCCGTCGGCGGAAGAAGCGATCCGGTGTGGAATTGAGACCAATATAACTCTTCCGTCTCGTGATCCCCGGCTCCGGAAGTGTAACGGCATCGGCCGCACTTCGCAGCCAAGTCCATATATGGATCCTCCGAACTCCTGGCCGCTCAAATTGGCGTACTTGGCATCCATAAACCGGCGCGCATAAGAAAAGGCTTGCCAGGCCGTGATTTCTCGGCTTGGCGCGGCTCCTCCTTCATAGCCCGCATCGCGAAGCGGGCATCCTTGGCTTCGGCGGTGGCCTTCTTCAGGTCTTCCCGCTCCGATAAGCACTCCTTTTCAAGAGCCTCATTGCGGTCGGTAGCATCCTTTAATTTCTTGGTCACTTCACCACCTCCGCCTGCTTAGGCGGTCTGCGAGCCTTCCCGACCTTCAACTCTTGACCGCCCTCGCGGCAGCCGTCACTCCTTGAGCTTGCTCCTTGGCTAGAAACAAGTTCGGCGAAAACTCTCCACAGCAGCAGCACTATCGTATTAACAACATATAACTTATCGAGGCGGGCTTGGACCCACTCAATAAAGCGGCTGGAGAATTTATTTACCTTGCGACTCGTCAAATCGCTGATTGACAAGTCGATGTCGGCATACGCCACGTCAAGTTGTCGACTTAATTCGGCAAACTCACTAGTCCGGCTGGCCCCCGGACTATCCGCCACCTATATCAGAACGGCGGTATTCATTACCTGAGATGTTGGGATTTTCGATCCTCGGCACGCTGTCGTTTTCGACAACCTACCGAGTCTCAGGGGCTACTATCTATACAGGGCGCATTTTTTATATGCAAAACTGTTAAAAGACAAAGGGGTGCATTATTTTCGCATACCTCAAATCCCGCCAGCAAGCTCATGGCGGCATTACGCAATCCACTTTCAGCGGATGAAATCCTTCCAACCACCATACGCATTAATGCGCGGTGATCTTCTGAAATGGACGCCCTCTCAAGCAAACTCTTCAGTTCTCCCGGCAGGACTCTGGTGGGTGTCGAACTCTCTGGCCCCTCGGGACTCGGGGCGCCCTCCGTGGCGACACTTGGGCTCGCTTTGCCTCATCTGGCAGGCCGGCGGGGGAGGCGTGTCGCTCTCCATCATCTCCGGAAGAAGGTCCCCGAGGATGAACTCATACGAGGCGGCTGCAGATCCGAACTGCGATATAAATATTTCGGTCACTTACATAAGCATAAACGAAGGTACTTCCTTATTAAACTTTCATACTCACGGCTCGTTGGAGGCTGGTCCTTGGCGATGATTGCGCGTCCGGATCCTCTCCGGACGCCGGACCAGTGAGATTTCTTCCCACGCTTAGGGGCTTTGACCTCCGGATCTTCGGAGGCGGTCCTCTTATCCCTCTGAAGGGAGGGATCCTTGGTTCCCTCCTCTTCAGTCGCCCCTTTGGGCGAAGGTTTAGCTCCTTTATCTCCCCCGTCGCCCTCCTCTGTGGCGCAACCTCCAACATTCCCGACCAGCCACGGGCTCGGTCACGGTCTCTCGGGAGGGCGAACACCTTATCAGCCTTGATCGCGCCACCCATTCTGTAAAGAATAAAGGTCGAGAGGCGATCTGTTGAAAGGCATACAAATAGAATGTCCGACTCGAGCTATTCACACAGTATCCGGGCGATCGCGGCTTAGGCCAGCATCCTCGGCGAATCCGGACCGCCGCCTGCGGTCCGAAGAACAACTCGTACATCTCCATGGGTGTCGCACCCATAAAATCTTTGGAGAATCTGAGGTCCCTCGGATTGAACTCCCATAGACGGAGAGGGCGGCGTTTGCGAGTAGGAGGTGCACGTTAGCATGACTGCATCACCTTGACCAGGTCGATCTCCCTTGTTTGGAGGTCTCGAATCCGGCCCTGCGGTGCGAGCGCGTCCTCGGACGGCCCCAGTGTGAGCCCTTGGTTGACCCACGACATCGGTTGCCGTGGAGGTCCCGAGGCGGAAGGAGGCGGCGGCTTTGCTTGCGCCTTGGGCGGTGATGTAAAACCACTCCTGCTGCCACAATCCTGTTCCTCTTGGAAGGAACCTTGAGCCACGGGCATCGACCTTCTTGCTTATGGTGCGCCCCGCCACTCTCCGCTTGCGCCCCGATCATCTTGGCTCCACCTTGAATGTTTTCAGCCACGAGGCGAAGTGGGGATGAGCGGAGGAAGGCTTGAACAATAATGAATGCGGAAATATGGAGGATGGACTCGAGCCAAATCGTGGAAGTCCAGCCCGTAGTAGAAAAGGAGCCCTCTCACGAAGGGATCCGTCGGGAAGCCTAATCCCGGCGGAGGTGAGATCACAGCAGCGTATTCGCCGGGCTCGAGGGCTGGCACGGCCTGCCACAGGGCGAGGCAACTGTCTGAAACCGTGGGCGGTACTTGGCGTCCGCAACTTTAGTATGTCCTCCTCCATGATGGAGGAGGCATCCACCGCCCCGGAGGTCGGGCGGACATTGTTTAGGATCCGGCGCTCAAATCAAAGCTCGGGTGTCGGAACTAGGGGGAGGAAAGATTCGATCACGAGATTGAAGAACAAGGACAGGCCTTGGTCCTCTTATAAAGGGAAGAAATAGCAAGGGCCGTCTCGCGTGACCGTTTGAGATTCCCCTTGATAGAGGAGGTGTGGCGGCGAGAGCGGTTGGGTTACCCACGCGTATTGATGAGGATCCCGGAATAAAGGAACATGATCTACTTTTCTGACGGGGCGTGCCAAGAAAGCCGCCGCTAAGCGTCTTTGGCGGAATAATAAAACGATTTAAGCGAGGGCTTGGCAGCGGTGTGATGACACGCCGCATGATCGTCGGCAGATTGAGCTAAGTGCATATTTTATTCTCTCACGTTGGAATGTGGAATTTATTTTGCGAGTTGAACACTATCCGGTGTTCATTATCTTCTCCGGATTATTCAAGGAGGAACCCGCCTTGCAATGCCGAACACTATGCACGCCGGACTTATCATCATTGAAGGCTGGTTAGGGGCTCTTGAGGAGTCTGGACTAGGGGTGTCCGGATAGCGGACTATCAATATCCGCCGGACTCCCATACTACGAAGATAGAAGATTGAAGACTCTGCTCGTGTCCAGGAAGGTACTTTCCTTGGCGTGGAAGGCAAGCTTGGCAATCTGGATATGTAGATCTCCTACCATTGTAACCGACTCTGTGTAACCCTAGCCTCTCCGGTGTCTATATAAACCGGAGGGCCTTAGTCCGTGGGGCGAACATTACATCTCAACAATCATACCATAGGCTAGCTTCTAGGTTTAGCCTCCTTGATCTCGTGGTAGATCTACTCTTGTACTACCCATATCATCAATATTAATCAAGCGGGGACGTAGGGTTTTACCTCCATCGAGAGGGCTGAACACAGGTAAAAACATTGTGTCCCTCGTCTCTTGTTACCATCCGCCTAGGCGCACGATTCGGGACCCCCTACGAGATCCGCCGGTTTTGACACCGACAATGACCTCCATCCAACCGTTCTGCTGGTCTTGGTCTTGTTGCACCGAAATGGTAACCTTTGCACGATGCCTTGGCTGTGCTTGCCCCTTTGCACCGAAGGAAACAAGGACACTTCTGCAGTTGGCGGCTCTTTGGCCCCCGCTGGCCTCGATAGTCATGGCTTGCGTCCACGGGCTCCTCGGGAGGTGCCTGCCTTGATCTCTCCGCCTCCTCGCGAGCTTGCTGAGGGGCTGCTCTGAGAAGCTTCACGTGCCCCGCCTTGTGAGGCTTGGCCCCTGCGAGGTCTTGAGCTTGAGTGATGATTTGGGCTGCATTGGGCCCCCACTTGAGCCACGCCGCGGGCCGCAGCGAGCAAGTCACGGGACCCAGTTTCGAGCGCCGACACTCTCCGATGTCTATATAAACCGGAGAGGTTGGTCCTTAGAAGGCCGATCACAATTACAATCATACCATCATAGGCTAGCTCTTAGGGTTTAGCCTCTATGATCTCGTGGTAGATCTACTCTTGTACTACCCATATCTTCAATATTTAATCAAGCAGGAAGTAGGGTTTTAGCTCCATTGAGAGGGCCCGAACTTGGGTAAACATTGTGTCCCTTGCTTCCTGGTACCATCAGCCTAGACGCACAGATCGTGACCCCCTACCCGAGATCCGCCGGTTTTGACACCGACACCTACTACTGCTTGATTATATTCGACGAGTATGAAGATTACAAGAGTTGATCTACCTCGAGATCGTAATGGCTAACCCTAGATGTCTAGCCTATGAGGATTCCAATGGTGGTCAAGAAGATCGTCCCTATGGACTAACCCCTCCAGTTTATATACATACCGAGGGGCCTAGGGTTTGTACAAGGTCAGTTTATCAAGGAAGGAAAGCTCCGGACTATATTCTTGCCGTCCACATATTGAGAAGTCCCATCTGAACACGGTAGATAATCTCCAGCTTGATCATGTATGACCCATGCAACTCGGCCCATACTCTAGGCCAGACAACTGAGGACCCCCGAATCCAGGACTCCCTCAGTAGCCCCTGAACTTGCCTTCAATGACGATGTAGTATGCGGACGCAAGTCTTCAGCTTTGCAAGGCGGGTTCCCCATTATATTCTGGATTGATGATAGTTCGACATTGGTTTTCGTGTCTAATCTTTATGATTCCTCCTTGTCGTCGCCTCGATTTCCACGTGTCTGAGTGAATGTGAACGGTCCATTAACCCTGTATTTTTAATATTTCTGACAGGCACGCCTATAAAACAAGGTGAGATCTTCAAAACGTCATCTAGCATCGCACCAAGAGCAACCGAGCAAACGACAGAAAAATTCAGACCATGGCGAGTGCCCCTGGCTCCTCCTAGAGCCCTCATGGCCCTCAAGAAGGGGATTGGCAGAGTTGCTCCGTATCCCACCTCCAGCTTAGTCGGCTCCAAACGCAAGGATATATCCCTCCCTCGGATCTAGTCTCCGTATGGGCGGGGTTAAATTCTATAGGTGTCGATGCATTGGCGGAGAATTTCCCCAATCCCAGCCAAGGGGAAAGGGTGTGCTTCATCTCATTTCTCTTGAGGGGTGTGGGATTCCCAATCCACCCCTTCCTTAGGGGCCTACTGGAACATTACGGGATCCAACTGCACAACCTCACACCAGGTTCTATTTTGCATATCTCTGGTTTCGTCACCCTTTGCGAATTATTTCTGGGCTACGAGGCTCACTTTGAACTATGAAAAAAGTTCTTCTGCCTCATCCCCTGCCATTAGGGCGGCGGGTATATTTTTGAAGTGGGCGGCATGGAAGTATGGAGCATAGCTGGATCCGGCTACCCAGTCGGGACAAAGAAGGGATCCACTGAATGGTCTTCGAAATGGTTCTATATCGAGGATGTACCCCTTCCAGACCCTGTTCGTCACGGACTGCCAAAATTTTCCAGCGCCCCCTTGAAGAAGCTATATAGCTGGCGTCCCAAGTCCCCTGGTGAGGAAGACAACACGGAAGTGATGAGATTGGTAAACAAGGTCAAGGTACTAACCCATTCCGGACTCTCCATAGTGGAAGTTATGGCCATTGCGATACAGAGGTGCATCCAGCCACTTCAATCCAGGGTAACCCCCTTATGGAACTACAACGGGGAGGACGACCCATCCCGCTACAGGCGAAAGGGTCCGGATAGCCAAGCTGCATTGGCCGCCACACTGGCCGATCTTTATAAAGGAGAAAAAGAAGACTTCCTTCGTTTAAATTGCCGAGAAGCTTTCTCCATGTACAATCCCATTGAATGGGTAAGTTTTCCAACCGTTCAATACTTTTTTACTCATTGAAATGCATTAGCCGAATCCCCTGGTTACTTTTTAAATAGTCATGGAGGCAAATTGTCGAGAACATTAACTGCCCCGCCCCCCAGCCAGAGGATCACGATCGCAATGAAGACCCCGGATTCCATGAGGATCCGTACATATTTGTAGAGTTAGAAGATGGAGTCTATTATCAGGCGAGCCTTGATAGCTCGGAGTTAGCCATTGCGGTTGACTACCCCGACCTCTATCCTTTCGTGAAGGTAAGTATTCGGAAATTGTATTCTCAGGGAAGAGGGATACTTCTGCTCATCTCTTTATCCTCTGCAATGGACCATGTTTCGCAGGATCGGTGCTCAGCGAGCCGTACTTAGGGGTGGGTGACCAAGAGAAGGTCAGCACCTTCGCGGAAGGGTCGTCCAAAGCGAAAGGAAGTCGGCCGCACCACTGAACATGCTCCCTCACCGAAAAGGTATACTCCCCTTATTTAATATTCAGGCATGAAGCCGAATTGTCATTTGCATCCTCCTTCTATCATCGCAGGAGGGGTATACGATGAACCGTGAGCAAGATCCCAGCCAGCCGAGCCGCGGCTCATACGGCGCCGGAGATACCAACTAGAACGTGGGCACATGCTGATGCGGCACAGGCTCGTTCGTCTCCTAGAGAGCCAAATGAGATGTCCGTTACTAACTCCGGAGTCGAGAGTGCGATGAATCATCATCACTTAAAAGAAGCCTTGCACGGCCCTGCCTTAACAGAGCCGGAGTTTACCGCCCTAAGCACTGTAGGTGCATATATCCGAGCTGCCCGGGACAAACTCACCGGGGTTGCTCGCCTGTTCTCAAAGGATATGCAGGTACAAATCTTTATGAACTTAGTGGATAGATAGTAGTAGCCCCGAGACTTAAAGAGGGTGGACAAAAACGATTTGAGGATTGTTTGGTGACCGCGGGTTCTCAAGGAGAAGAACAGTGCATTGACCCAGGAGCTTGAGACAAGCCGGGCACAGCTAAATGCCGCTGTCTCCGAGCTTGAAGAAATAAAGAGTGCCCCAATGTATTACGACAAAGATAAGAAACTAAAAGAAGAGGTGAAGAAACAGGCTGAAGAGATAAAGAGCTTGAAGGCTCAACTCTTGGAGGCACAACAGGAAAGCTAGAAGCTGAAGGGCGGCATATTCGGTATGACTTGTGAACCGTCCAGATTATTGATATAGTCATATAACGCAGAATTTTATAGTTCGGTTGATGCAGGTATGTTGACCGGCCGCCCCGAAGAGGACATTCCGTCCTACAAAGTGACGTTTTGAAGGAGCTAGCAAAGTTGCATGAGCGTTCTTGGAAGGCTATGAAGAATATGGCCAAAGCCATATGGCCCTCCGACGTCCCTCCAAAAAGTATGGAGGGTTGGCTGATCTATTCAAGGGTGCCCGACATTGTTTCGAGCTGTGGAAGACGTTTGCATGTCGTGAAGGCGCTCGAGAGGCATGGGCCATGGTGAAGACATGCTATACCGGTCTTGACTCAAACCATATGACCAGAGTTGGACCGCAGGGACCTGACGGGAAGGAAATTCCCGTAAGCTTGGTATACGACCAAGTAATGACAACAGCAAAATTTTCACAACAAGATTGTAAATTAGATAGTCTAGTGGATGGCATAGAAAAGGAGTAGGCGTTCGATTCGATGTACTCATGTACTTTATAACCGAACTTATCTCCTGTCAAATTGTATGAAAATTTTGTCATCGCAGACCTTCGGCTTCTACCTCAGAACCAAAAAGTTGGAGTGTTTCCGTATACTATGTTTCACTAGGGAACATTTAGTATTGTCAAACACCAGGCAATCCGGCCATATTGCTCGACCAGACAAAATGTGTTCGGTGGAGTTATGTTATATTACTGTTTAACGTAAGAAAAATCTTCCAAGAAAAATAGTTTTGTTATGGGTTCCTTTCCTTGGGCTGGGCTTGTATCTGAAGTACAGACAACCTTTCATATATTTTTTCCAGAAACAACATGTTGGATATGTGCCGACCAATTATTCCCTTAAGAACGCTAGCTTTTGGCTTCACCCGTCTGAGGTACAGGGCCGGATAACCCAGTTGTAACAATCGCAGAGGTGCTCCTTTTACACCCTAGTCGAACAATCATGAACGTAGGGTATAAGCGCAGGAGCAAGGCAACCCAGCTTGGCAAAAACTTAAGTCATAGAGGTGCATAAAATGGCAGAAACAACAGATAGTATGCACAAAAGAAGCTTGTAAGCTTTCCAATAAAATGCTTCTTTTAAAAGAAGCCCCCATGTATGGTGGGTGTGTACATTTAAAGATGTGTACTCCCAAAAATGCGGTTAATCCGGACATACAGTTGAGAAGAAAAAGGAAAAAAGTAAAAGGAGAGAGAAAATAGAAAAAACTAATTTAAAATGAGACCTAAGGAGGCCGAACTATGCGTGAAATCTTCGGAGCTGGACTGCGTTCCTTGGGTTCGGCTCAAGGCGATTATCCTCTGCATTGCGAAGGCGATAGGCTCCTCCAGTAAGGACTTCATCTATTATAAAGGGGCCCTCCCATTTAGGTTTGAGCTTATCCTTTTTCTTCTCTAGGAGGTGTAGAACAAGTTCTCCGACATTGTATGTTTTAGCCCGCACTTCTCTGCTTTGGTAACGCCTGGCCTGTTGTTGATATAATGCGGAAGGAGCCTTGGCAACATTACACTCCTCTTAAATTCCATCTAGGTTGTCCTGCCGATCTAGTTCAGCTTCTTTCTCTTCATACATGTGCACTCTAGGTGAGTCATGAATAATATCGCAGGGTAGTACGACTTCTGCACCGTACACCATAAAGGAAGGTGTCTATCCGGTCGTTTGATTGGGCGTGGTCCGGAGTCCCCAGAGTACGGAATTGAGTTCCTCGACCCAGTGCTTGTCTGATTCTCATAAAGAGCGCACTAGTCTGGGCTTAATACCACTCATGATCAGACCATTGGCCCGTTCGACTTGGCCGTTTGTTTGAGGGTGGTATACGGATGCATAGTCGAGTTTAATGCCCAACTTAGCGCACCAAGTTTTCACCTCATCACCTATGAAGTTAGAGCCATTATCATTGATGATATTGTGCGGGACATCATAACGGTGGACCACACCGGATATAAAGTCAATCACTGGTCCGGCCTCAGCCATTTTTACTGGTTTGGCCTCTATCCATTTAGTGAAATTATCCACCATGACCAGCAAGTATTTCTTTTTGTGGCTTCCCCCTTTAAGGGGTCCAACCATGTCAAGCCCCCAGACCGCAAAGGGCTAAGTAATGGGGATTGTTCTTAATGCGGTGGAAGGCATGTGGCTTTGATTGGCGAAAAGCTGACAGCCCACACAACGTTGGACAAGGTCTTGAGCACCAACTCGAGCCATAGGCCAGAAAAAGCTTGTCCGGAACGCCTTGCTTACCAGGGCGCGTGCTGCGGCATGATGGCCGCCGAGACCGGCATGTATTTCTTCCAAGAGTTGCCTTCCCCCCTCTTCGAAGATACACCTTTGATGGACTCCGGTAGTACTTCTTTTATATAGTTCACCCTCATGCACTTTAAAGGCTTTGGAGCATCGAACTATGCATCGCACCTCGTTTTGATCATCGGGGAGCTCTTGCCTATTAAGGTAGGCCAGGAATGGTTCAGTCCAGGGAGCGATAACCGCCATGATCTCATGAGCAGAGGGTGTTATCTCCATATCCGGACCCCCAACGTTGTCTGCATTGTGTTTGGCGGTTGGGGGTGTGATCAGGTCCGCATTGCCTTCTCCGTCTTCACCCTGCCACACCACAGATGGCTTAAAAAGCCTTTCCACAAAGGTGTTGGGTGGCACGGGGTCGCGCTTAGCGCCCATAGGAGCAAGGATGTCAGCTGCCTGATTACTTTCTCGGGTAACATGATGGAACTCAAGTCCATCGAACCGAGCTGATAGTTTTAATATGGCATTTCGATATGACACCATTTTTGGGTCCTTTGCATCGAACTCTCCATTGACATGGGAAATTGCGAGGTTCTAATCGCCGTGCACCTCCAAGCATTGTATACCTAGGGAGACAGCCATGCGAAGACCGTGTAGTAGCGCCTCGTATTCGGCTGTATTATTAGAGTCTGTATACATAATTTGCAGTACGTAGCGGACTGTGTCCCCATTAGGGTATGTGAGGATTACACCAGCCCCCAGTCTGGCCAGCATTTTGGAGCCATCGAAGTACATAATCCAATTAGAGTATGAGTTGTACTCATTAGGGAGTTCGGCTTCCGTCCATTCAGGGACGAAGTTGGCCAATACCTGGGATTTAATAGCCTAGTGTGGCTTGTATATGATTTCGGATGGTAATAGCTCGATGGCCCATTTGGCTATGCGGCCAGTGGCGTCCCTATTATTGATGATGTCATTCAGTGGCACTTCGGATTCCACTATTACCGAACACTCTTGGAAGTAGTGTCGAAGTTTGCGGGATGCCATGAAGACTGTGTAGGCTATCTTATGATAGTGAGGGTATCGGGATTTGCAAGGTGTAAGGACCTCCGATACATAGTATATTGGTTTTTGGGTGGGGGATTTATGTCCCTCCATCCCTCGTTCGACGACAAGGACACCACTTACTACTTGATTAGTTGCCGAAATATATAATAACATAGGCTCTCCAATACCTAGTGCTGCCAGGATTGGGTTGCTTGCGAGGAGGGCCTTGATTTCTTCTAATATGGTTCTGGGTGCATCTGTCCATTTGAAGTTGTCAGTGCAGCGCAGTAGCTTGTAGAGTGGTAATGCTTTTTCTTCTAATTTGGAGATAAATCGGCTTAAGGCCACGACGCATCCAACTAGCTTCTGGACCTGCTTAAGGTCTGTTGGGATGGCCAATTGTGACAGAGCTCGGATCTTGGATGGGTTTGCCTCGATTACTCTATGGGAAACAATGAAGCCTAGCAATTTTCTAGCTGGTACTCCAAAGACACACTTTTCCAGATTAAGTCGTATGTCGTATGTCCAGAGGTTGTCCAAGGTGAGGCGGAAATTGTCTACCAGTGTCTCGACGCGTTTTGTCTTAATGACCACGTCGTCCACATATGCTTCGACTGTTTTGCCGATTTGTTTCTCCAAGCATGTTTGGATCATACGTTGGTAAGTAGCCCCAGCGTTTTTAAGCCCGAAGGGCATAATGTTAAAGCAGAAGGGACCGTAAGGGGTGATGAGTGTAGTTGCCGCCTGGTCCGATTCATTCATCTTAATCTGATGGTATCCGAAACAGGCGTTGAGGAAACACAGCGAATCGTGTCCTGTAGTTGCGTCAATGATTTGGTCGATGTGAGGCAATGGGAAGGGATCTTTAGGGCAAGCCTTGTTGAGGTCCTTGAAGTCGACACACAGGCGCCGCGATTTTTCCTTTTTAGGTACCATAACCAGGTTGGCTAACCAATCCGGATGTTTGATTTCCCGAATGAACCTAGCCTCTAATAACTTGGCTAGCTCTTCTCCCATGGCCTGACGCTTGGGTTCGGAGAATCGTTGTAGTGTCTGCTTTACGGGTTTGAATCCTTTGATTACGTTGAGACTGTGTTCGGCCAGTTTTCGTGCGATGTCGGGCATGTCTGAAGGGTGCCAGGTGAAAATATCCCAATTCTCACGCAGGAATGCGCGTAGTGCAGCTTCCACTGTCGGATCCAATTGTGCTCCGATAGACACTATTTTATTAGGGTCCGTCGGGTGCACTTGGAATTTTACTATTTCTTCGGCTGGCTTGAAAGAGGTGGACTTGGATCTCTTATCAAGGATGACATCGTCCCTATCTACCGTAGCTCATAAGGTGGTTAATTCCTCTGTCGCTAGGGCTTCAGATAGTGCCTTAAGGGCCAATGATGCGGTTTTGTTTTTGGCACAAAGGGCTTTGTTCGGGTCGCTTGAGATTGTGATGATTCCATTAGGGCCAGGCATTTTGAGCTTCATGTACCCATAATGGGGCATAGCTTGAAAGCGTGAGAAAGCATCCTGGCCGAGGATAGCGTGATACCCACTGTTGAGGGGGCCACATGAAAGAGCAACTCTTCGGATCTATAGTTCTCAGGCGTGCCGAACACCACATACAGTTTGATTTTTCCCAAGCAGTGTGCCTCTCGACTGGGGATGATACCTCGAAAGGTGGTGTTGCTTTGCTCGATGCGTGACCTATCCATCTGCATCTTGTTGAGCGTGTCCTCATAGATGAGGTTATGTCCACTACCGCCGTCCATGAGCACTTTAGTAAGCCGAAAATCATCAACGATGGGGTTTAGTACTAAGGCGGCGGGTGCTCGGACTAACCGAGCCTTTGGTTCGTCTTTGACCGTAAAGGTTATCGCCGTGTCGTTCCATGGGCTCAATGTGGTAACTTGATGGACCTCGGCAAGGTCGCGGAGCGCCCGCTTGCGCTGATTGTTAGAAAAGAAAGAATCGAAGACTGTTAGGACATTAAAGTTGTCCTTCTCAGGTGAGTATCCTTCTGGAGTTGTGGTGAGGATGGCCTCTCCACTTTTTGCTACTTGTCGGAGTAGCCAGCATGCCCGGAGGCTATGGGTTGGGACCGTGTGCGGAGTGGTATGGATCGGGCAGGGTTTTTCCAATATTTCGTCAAGAACGAACCTATGTCCCGCAAAGGGCTTGTTCTTCCTGCCCATGGCCTGGTGGTTAGGTGACCCGCTAGGGTATGTTCTTTTAGCCCGGGCCATACACTGCGTCGAGGTGGCGAGCTCCAGTTGAGTTTTCTAGGCCCTCCATATGCTTTCCATCTCATAGTACTTTTGTACTACATGCGATAATTCCGTGAAACTCTGTATGTGGCAACAGTCAAGGGCATTCAATTTCCCTTGGTCTGTGCAATTACGGTGGAAAACCGAAACTACGTCATCGTCTGAGCAGTCCTTGATCCCGTTTTAACAAGCAGGAATCTGGCCCAAAAGTGGTGGACCGTTTCCTGGGGTTGCTGCCGCATATACATCAGGTCGTATATATTTGGAGGACCTGATTTGCTTGGAGAATATAGATTGTAGTGGGTGGGTGGATTAAATTTTGGGTCCTGTCCCACGTCTGTGTTTGGCGCCGGTATGGCTTCCGAAGTAACTGGTTCGGGTCGGGTTAAGCGCAAAGGCTCCGGCAATCCTACACCTGAACCAGAGTCCAGTGGGAGTAAAGTCCCTTCCGAAGGGGAAGTATCCGGCTCAGGGGATTCGGGGACCCGAACATACTTGGTCCTCAATATGGGGAGGGAAGTGTCTGTGGCCGGTTCCTTGACGACCGCCATGAAGTGGGTGATCGGTGGGCGATTAATTTCCCTCTGGTCGGGCTTGAGCCCGATCCGATCATAGTCCATTGAGACCCCCAGGGCGGCGATTCGCTCTAGCAGTTCGTTTAAGGACGAAACATCTGCCGGATCCAATTTTTCAGAGTGCTTGGGGCCAATGCGAGGACGGTGTCCAACGGCCATGGGAGGAGTTGCAGGCTCGGTGGCCGCACAGGCCCTCATGGTGAATCCGCTGAACCGAAGGGTCTGCCCTGAAGCCAGGCACCCTCCAGAAGTGATATTGTTGTTGATGACTAGGCGAGCCATAGATCGCTTTTTGCAGACAACACAGCGGAGCTCTCAATGAAAGCATCAATGTCGGTGTCAAAACCGGCAGATCTTGGGTGGGGGCCCAAGAGGTGCGTCTAAGGATCAATGGTAACAGGAAGCCAGGGGACACAGTGTTTACCCAGGTTTGGGCCCTCTTAAGGGAGGTAAAACCCTACTCCTACTTGATTATATTCGACGAATATGAAGATTACAAGAGTTATCTACCTCGAGATCGTAATGTCTAACCCTAGATGTCTAGCCTATGAGGACTTGTAGGATCGAAAGTATGTCTAGAGGGGGGGTGATTAGACTACTTGTCAATATAAAAATTCTGCCTTTTGACAAAGAACAGTTTTTTGGTAGATTCACAATTATGATCAAGTCAAGCATCACCCTACACATGCAATTCTAGAGTATAGGCAGCGGAAAGTAAATTGCACATGTAGTAAAGAGAGGTGGAGAAGAGCAAACGCAATTTTGGAGACGCGGTGATTTTTCCCGTGGTTCCGATAGGTGGCGCTATCGTACATCCACGTTGATGGAGACTTCAACCCACGGAGGGTAACGGCTGCGAGAGTCCACGGAGGGCTCCACCCACGAAGGGTCCACGAAGAAGCAACCTTGTCTATTCCATCATGGCCTCACGCCCACGGAGGCTAGCCTTACTCGGGGTAGATCTTCACGAGTAGGCGATCTCCTTGCCCTTACAAACTTCTTGGTTCAACTCCACATCTCGACGACGGAGGCTCCCAAGCGACACCTAACCAATCTAGGAGGCACCACCCTCCAAAAGGTAATAGATGTTGTAGATGATGATGAACTCCTTGCTCTTGTGCTTCAAATGATAATCTCCCCAACACTCAACTCTCCTCACTTGATTTGGCTGTGGTGGAAGAAAGGATTGAGTGGAAAGCAACTTGGAAGGCTAGAGATCAAGCTTCATATGGTGGGAGTGGAGCAACTTGATCTCAACACAAGGGTAGGTAGTTCTCTTCTCGAAATGTAAGGTAGGAGTGGTAGTTCTTTCGATGGCTCTCTCCACGAATGAAGAGGGGTGGAGGGGTATAAATAGCCTCCACGCAAAATCCAACCATTACACACATTTGAGTAATCTCGGTGGGACCGAAGTGGACAACTCGGTGAGACCGATAGTTCAAATAATGTGAGCGTTGGGATTTTCGGTGGGACCGAATATACAATCTCGGTTAGTCCGATTAGATGCAATGACACGAGCATGCCGATTCGGTGGGACCGACTTCATCATCTCGGTGACACCGATTTGATGACGAAGGTTCTGAGAACCTTGGCAACTCATGTTTCGGTGAGACCGAGTTGAATCGGAAAATCCGAGTTTACTAGGGTTTGGCTTATGGTTGAGGTGGTTCATCTCGGTGTGGTGAGTTTGGAATATCGGTGGGACCGAGACTACTTATGAGTGTCTATGGCGGTGAAAGTTGCTGATAGTTTAGGAGATGTATCACTAAGCACTTGAGCAACGGATCATCATCATAACCTCATCCCTTTTAATAGTATTGGCTTTTCCTATGGACTCAATGTGATCTTGGATCACTAAACCAAAAATGGAGTCTTGAGCTTTTGCCAATGCTTGCCTTAGCATTTTGGGGGTCCACTTCTTGAGTCCTTGCCATACCCATATCACTTGAACTCTCTGAAATGATTCTCAAGTAACTATTAGTTCAATGATATATATGTTGTTATTAATTACCAAAACCACCCGGGATTAGTTGCACTTTCAATCTCCCCTTTTGGTAATTGATGACAACATATAGATCAAAGCTTCGACAAAGGATATAATCAATGAATAATATAAATCGCTTTGAGAAGTATGTGATAAGCAAGAGCTCCCCTAAATTTGTGCATTATTTAAGATTTGCGTTTGAATGCAAATGCACAATCGATTAGGATCATGGGTCACTCTTCCATGTCACATACATCTTGGTGGGCGCACAAAATGATAAGAATGAACAGCATGCACCCAATCACCAAGACATGAGTAAATGGTCATACGAGATAGGAATGGCATATGATAAGCATTAAGCACACATTAAAGCATAGTGCGACCAAGCACTCATTAAGGTAGAATCAAGCGGAGTATCAAACACACTTGAATGTCTCAAAACCAAAAGTATCTCAAAGAAACCGCAAAAGAACGAAAGAGCAAAAGCGCAAAGACAACAACACTCTCTCTCTCTCGAAGCCCTATGATCTATACAATTTCTCCCCTTTGGCAACAAGTTACCAAAAGTTCGAAAAAGCATAGAGCTAAGCGTCACTTTGTGGACTCTCTTGGCGGCTCCCGTGCAGGTTGATGTCGGAGTGGATATGACAAGATCGGCGAAGACTTCACTGATGTCTGTGGCTGGAGGAGTGGACACTGGAGCTGGAGCTGGAGTAGGAGCAACTCTTTGGAACTGTGGGAGGTCTTTGAAGCTGTAGTCCCGTGTCGATCCATTGGAATGACAAATGATCGGGATCCTTTGGGAACCGGAGCGATCTGTCGATGAGAATCTGGACTAAGTCATCCTGCAACTCACGCATAAGCTCGCCTTCTCTGCTTTGCTTCCTCAATGTCTGCCTCGAGCTTGTTGGCGGTCACTTGTACTTGATCGACTTCACGTCCGAGGCGTGGATCTTGGCGTCAACAATCCTCTCTAAGCTCTCCTGCGATTGTTCAATCTTGGCGAGCGTTGTTCAATCCTTTGAGTAGCTTCAAGAATTTGCTCTCGAAACTCTTTGGTTTAGCTGCTGCTGCTGCTTCCTTGACACTTTGGCTTCGAGGAGGAGGCTGGGGTGCTTCCTCATCCTCATCCTCTCTCGTCTGCATCTGCATGAGGATCAATATACATATCTGCTCTAGCTCCCCACACATGCACTATCCTCTTTCTCTTGGTGGTTTTCTTCACTTTGCTTGCAGCTGCCTCTCCCAAATTCAGCTTCTTAGAAACAGTTGATCGCTTGACTTTCTTTGTGCCCTTCTTAGATTGTTGATCTTGTTGCTCTTTGGCAACAACCTTCCTTTAGGCTTTGAGGTCACCTCTTCCTCAACAACAAAATCTGAATCCTCATCATCTGAATTCCTCTTCTTTCTAGCTCTGGTGGCTGCAGGAGGCATGCCACTTGTACTCCTCTCACCATCATCGGATGAGCTACTAGGATTAGGACTAGTGCCTGCCTCTGGAATGTTTGCAATGGGTGTCTCGACACTGTTCTCACTTATCACTGGCATCGACATGGTGACAACCCGTGAATAGATAAGGTGTAGGCGAGAGAAGAGTCATCACAAAATGCGAAGTTTTACAAAAAAATGAGTTCAAATTCTAGTATTAAGTTTTCACGAAGACATTTGGTCGACTGAGTTTAAGGTTCGTGAATCCGAAGTGTTAAGCAGAGCTTGGCACACCACTTTCGGTTTGACGAAGTGGGTTTCGATCTGCCGAAAACACTAGGGTTTCACAGAATTTTCATTTCGGTCACACCGATTTTGCACAACTTCGGTTGGACCGAAGGGTGCGATCTGATGGCCATAGGCCAAATCGGTCATACCAAAAATATAAAATCGGTCTCACCGAGATGTGTTCATGAAACCTAACCCTAAAACTTTTACTCGAATCTAGTTCAAACGAACCAATCTGTGTACAGGAGGATTTCAATCGTGGCAAGATACTAGGCAATCCAAGCGTGCATTGAATCGGAGATGGGAGCATGAGTGGGATCAAAACTCACCCTAACTTGGTGGAGTTTTTCTGGCGGCAACGGCTCGGAGGAGATGGCCGTTGGCGACGGAGACTCTGCGGCGAGGCGCCTGGCGGCAACAGCGACGATCCGGAGACCAAGGCGGCAGCGGCAAAGGGTGTGGGGCGAAGCGTTTGAAGGAGGAATCAGCAGCGCTGCCCTCGGAATATATACCCCTTCGTCGGTGGGACCGAGTTGTAAAACTTCGGTGGCACCGAGATGGATAACTGCTAGGCGATTATGCACTTGATCACGCCGAAAATCACAACTCGGTTTCACCGAGATGAAAACCTAGATCGTCTAAATGCTTTCGGTTCGACCGAGTTTGAGTGAGTTAGTCGACCGAAATCAATTAGAAGGTTTTGGAAATTAGCCCTTGACGGATCGGTGGCTCAAGTGCTCCTCACCGGAGGGTCCAAAATGACTTGTTCAAAATTTGTGATGTAAGCATGAATAGAATTTGAGACAAGAAAGCATAGATAGCTAGGGAGGTACTTAGGCATTCTTGTCCATCCATTTGGTCGAAAAAATCAAAACGACCAAAACAACAAATGGATGTCCTCGAATGGATAAAATCATGCATCCAACATGCTCACACAATAAGATAGCAAATGAAATATGTGTCAAACATGCACAACCAAAACTCTAGCAACTAACACACAATTTGTCGATGACTAGGTCATCTTTATATGAGTATATTGACTTAGGAGCCAAATGAGAACATTTGATCATAGGTCATACTCATCGTTTAAGCACAAGTGGGGTTACCACTTTTACATAAAGCATTGATGTGTTCACATCATTTGAAGATGCTTTAGCTCAATTTTTAGAGCAAAGCTCCCCTAGATGTGAGAACCCTTTTAAAGGGTCAAACTAACCTTGGGTTGTCGTAGAAGACTTCATGTAGATGTTGAAGATGTGGATGCTCAATGTTGATGGAGATCATCAAGAGTTGGGAGCTATCCTTTGGATTCGGGCACTTTCAATACCTACATGGGTTAGTCCCACAAGGAACAAACAAGGATATCCATGGACATAGATTGAAGTTCACAATAGATGATGTCCATGAAAGCAATGATTACCTTGTCCCTTGACTTACCAACCAAAGGGTTTGTGACTCCATGAACTAGTGCACGATGTGGAAGTTGATTGCACAAGTTTTTGCCAAAATGAATGTGAGTGAAGTATGTTGGCGGAGTCACCCTCAAGAACTTTCTAGTTCTTCTTCTTCGGGATCCACATCATCTTGATGGGAATCCTTGGGGTTGTAGTTGAGCTTGACGAAGTAGAACTTGACGTTTCCTTGGGAACCCACTTGACCATGGCTTGAGGTGCTTCAACAAATGCATCAATCTCCTCTTGAAGCTTGTCCTTGCCTTTTAGCTTGTGGTCTTGTGGTGGAAGGTCATCTTGAGCTTGTTCCACATTGGAAGAAGTAGGATCATACTTCTCCTTTTGAGGAACAAACTGTGGAGTAGGATATTGACCTTCTTCCCACTCAACGCCTTCGGCGTTGAACTTTCGCTCAAAACCAATTCCTTGATTCTTCCGTTGCCTTCCTTGCTTGCGAACAATTTCCTCAAAGTTCTTGCTTCCGGCAAGGCTCTTGTAGACACCTTTCTCTATGATCCCTTTCAATAAACTATTCTCTTGCTCAAGTGTAACTTGGCTTGAAACATTGTAAGTGGAATCAAGAGAACTACTAGAAGCAACAACATTGGATTTAGCATGGTTATTGTTACTGCTAGAGGAAGAATTTTTCTTATGCTTGTCATGCTTAGTCTTAATGGGTGGCAAGAAATTAGACAAGAGAAGTCGTTTGGCAAGATATGAAGAACTCTTCTTTGAAGATCGTCATTGATTGCTTTTAGAAACTCATGTTCTTGCTCTAGAGTGAGCTTCTCGAGCGTAGCTTCTCATGAGATCTTAGGAGCTCTCTATGATCTTCTTGAGTTGTTTCATGAGCTAACTTAAGAGTGTTTAGTTCTTTAGTTAGACGCTCAATCTCCTTCATAGCATTGTCATTCGACTCTTCTCGACTATAAAGACTACTAGCATGTTCATCGTTACTAGGCTCCTTTGGATTTATCATGCAAGAGCTCATCTTCACCAAGCAAGTCATCCTCATCACTATCAAGTCAATGAATTCAGGTGTGATACCTTGGGACCTTTAGCCATGAAGCATCTTCCAATTCCCTCATTTGGTGAATCAAATAAGTCGTAGGAGTTGGAGTTGGAGGATCTGAGAGCAAGACCGGCAACACCTTCATCTTGGCTGTAGTCGGAGTCGGAGTGATAGCTTCCTTGATTGATTGTCGGAGTCGGGCCGAGACCCATTCACCTACATGAGCTTGATGTTTTCTTCTTGTGTAGCTCCTTGATGACTTGTCTTTCCTCTCCGAATCCTTGCTTCTCCGAGAGGGTCTTCGTTCATAACGATCATCTCTGCTCCTTCTCTCTTTCCGAGGTGACTCATCTCTTGAGCTTCTTCTTCTTGGAGATTCTTCTCTTCTCTTGTGGGAGCCGTACACTCATTTGAGTAGTGTCCGGGTCTTCCACAATTGTAGCAGTTTCGATCACGACTAGAAGATCTCTTTTCATCATATGATCTAGACTTTGAGCTTCTCTCTTTGCCTCTATTCTTGTAGAATTTGTTGAAGTTCTTGACCATTAGGCTTATCTCTTTATTGGAAACTAACTTGTCACTTGAGGTTGTGGGAGCATCACTTGTAGCTTTGTAAGCACCACTTGACTTGTTGTGAAGCTCTTCCTTATCCTTAAGTGTCATCTCATGAGCAACAATTCTTCCAATGACTTGGTTGGCTTGAGAGTCTTGTAGTTTGGCATCATTTGGATCAAAGTGCACACGGTGTCATACTTTCCATCAAAGCTCGAGAATCTTCTTGATGATGAATCGGTCGGTCATTTCTTCGCTTCCTAAGCCGGCAATCTCATTTGTGATGAGAGCAAGCCTAGAGTACATTTCAGCGACTCCTTCACCATCCTTCATCTTGAACTTGTCAAGTTGACCTTGAAGAATATCTAGCTTTGATTCCTTCACGGACTCGGTACCTTCGTGCATTTCAACCAAAGTATCCCAAATTTCTTTTGCATTCTCAAGGCGGCTGATTTTGTTGAACTCCTCGGGACACAAGGCATTGAAGAGAATGTCACAAGCTTGAGCATTGTTTTGCAACATCCGCAATTCTTCCGTGTAACCCGCGATCCGAACTTTTCCTTCCTCGAAGAATTCACCTTGCATACCAACACAAATAATGCCCCATGCGGCTGGGTTATGACCAAGAATATGCATTTTCATTTTATGCTTCCAACTAGCAAAATTTGTACCATCAAAGTAAGGACCTCTCTGAAAATTACCCTCACTAGGCGCCATACTCTCCTAGGTTGTGAAACCAAGCTTATGGAGTCAATGCAATGGAAACCAATACAATGGAGACCAAAGCTCGATACCACTTGTAGGATCGAAAGTATGTCTATAGGGGGTGATTAGACTACTTGTCAATATAAAAATTCTGCCTTTTGACAAAGAACAGTTTTTTGGCAGATTCACAATTATGATCAAGTCAAGCATCACCCTACACATGCAATTCTAGAGTATAGGCAGCGGAAAGTAAATTGCACATGTATTAAAGAGAGGTGGAGAAGAGCAAACGCAATTTGGAGACGCGGTGATTTTTCCCGTGGTTCCGATAGGTGGCGCTATCGTACATCCACGTTGATGGAGACTTCAACCCACGGAGGGTAACGGCTGCGAGAGTCCACGGAGGGCTCCACCCACGAAGGGTCCACGAAGAAGCAACCTTGTCTATTCCATCATGGCCTCGCCCACGGAGGCTAGCCTTACTCGGGGTAGATCTTCACGAAGTAGGCGATCTCCTTGCCCTTACAAACTTCTTGGTTCAACTCCACATCTCGGCGACGGAGGCTCCCAGCGACACCTAACCAATCTAGGAGGCACCACCCTCCAAAAGGTAATAGATGTTGTAGATGATGATGAACTCCTTGCTCTTGTGCTTCAAATGATAATCTCCCCAACACTCAACTCTCCTCACTGATTTGGCTGTGGTGGAAGAAAGGATTGAGTGGAAAGCAACTTGGGAAGGCTAGAGATCAAGCTTCATATGGTGGGAGTGGAGCAACTTGATCTCAACACAAGGGTAGGTAGTTCTCTTCTCGAAATGTAAGGTAGGAGTGGTAGTTCTTTCGATGGCTCTCTCCACGAATGAAGAGGGGTGGAGGGGTATAAATAGCCTCCACACAAAATCCAACCGTTACACACATTTGAGCAATCTTGGTGGGACGAAGTGGACAACTCGGTGAGACCGATAGTTCAAATAATGTGAGCGTTGGGATTTTCGTGGGACCGAATATACAATCTCGGTTAGTCCGATTAGTGCAATGACACGAGCATGCCAGTTTGGTGGGACCGACTTCATCATCTCGGTGACACCGATTTGATGACGAAGGTTCTGAACCTTGGCAACTCATGTTTCGGTGAGACCGAGTTCGAATCGGAAAATCCGAGTTTACTAGGGTTTGGCTTATGGCTGAGGTGGTTCATCTCGGTGTGGTGAGTTTGGAATATCGGTGGGACCGAGACTACTTATGAGTGTCTATGGCGGTGAAAGTTCTTGATAGTTTAGGAGATGTATCACTAAGCACTTGAGCAACGGATCATCATCATAACCTCATCCCTTTTAATAGTATTGGCTTTTCCTATGGACTCAATGTGATCTTGGATCACTAAACCAAAAATGGAGTCTTGAGCTTTTGCCAATGCTTGCCTTAGCATTTTGGGGGTCCACTTCTTGATCCTTGCCATACCCATATCACTGAACTCTCTAAAATGATTCTCAAGTAACTATTAGTTCAATGATATATATGTTGTTATTAATTACCAAAACCACCCGGGGATTAGTTGCACTTTCAGGACTCCAATGGTGGTCAAGAAGATCGGCCGTACGAACTAACCCCTCTAGTTTATATACACACCGGAGGGGCCTAGGGTTTGTACAAGGTCGGTTTATCAAGGAAGGAAAGCTTCGGACTCTATTCTTGCCATCCATGTATTGAGAAGTCCCATATGGACACGGTAGATAATCTCCAGCTTGATCATGTACGGCCCATGCAAGTCGGCCCATACTCTAGGCCGGACACCTGAGGACCCCCGAATCCAGGACTCCCTCACAAGCCACCTCCGCAGCCTTGGGTTAAAGACCGTATACCTGTCCGCGGTGTGGCGAAATACCATATCCCCGGTGGGTACATGCCATACATGGCGATCTAAGGAGACTTCATGACGATGTGCTGCGGAGAGAGAAAAGCCTAATCGTCTCAGAAAATCCAGGATACCCACTCTACATGGTTAACGTGCCACGAAAAAGGTTGTAAGTCGACTCATTCCCCTCGGAGAAGTTCTTCCTTCGATTCGATTACATCTTTGACATGTTTCACTTTGAAGAAGCGGGATTTTACGTTTGTCCGCCTTTATGCCTTGTACATGAACTACATCATCGGGATTGAGCAGATACCTTATATCTGTATCGCTGACCCATGCTTCATGCATGAGGGCTTCTTGGCAGTCTGCCTGGAGCACCATCAATATGCGACGGACTACATCGTCGATTTCATGGTCGCCAATAAGGACAAGGAGATGATTCTCGTGCCTTATCATCCCCTGGAAGTCATCCGCGCGGATATCCTTCCTTCGATTTCAATCATTCATTTGCATGGTGGAGGCTAATTAATTTGAGGTGTAGTTATTTTGCGCAGCCACGGGCGCGTCATCCTCATCATCCTTTACCCTCGATACTCCCACACTCTTTACTTGGACTCGTCGAAGAACATGAACAAAAAGGATTACACCCACATCAAGTCTATTCTCGACAGTGCTATCTTTTTCTACGGCGTACGGGGTGGAGAGATCAAGGACAAGAAGAAGAGGAACGGCAGGCCCACCTTCAGCCATAAGACCGACTTCTGCTGCATCCAGCAATCGAGTGATACTCTTAGTGATGGATTCTATGTCCTACACCACATGCCGGAGTACATACGGGATCAGCAGAACCTTCGCATGTCACCTACATCCGGGGATGCCCATATTCTGCAATGGGCAAGGAACGTAGGAGATATCGAGGATCATCGGCTTCGAGCTGAGTTATATCACATCCAGCGCGAACTTGCCCAAATCATCATGAAGGAGGTCCTCGAAAAAATAGGGTTGTTCTACGAGGAAGGGCAAATGTCACGGGAAGACGTCCAAACACGCGTAGCCGCTCAACGTCTCGACCTAAAGCCTTTCACTAAGCTAGGGGACTATCTCCCTGACTTGGATGGATGGCATGACATGTTGTGATTGTCGTTATATGACAATGTGTTCGTTTAGTCCATATTTTATGTATGACAAAAAAATTGAATTATGCACGACGAAACTTTACTTGTGATGTAATTAAACCGTCCTCCTCGACTAGCGAAGATCACTCTAGTTAGGGCATTTTGGGTACGATGAACTTTGTTATTTATGCTTATGATATGTTGCTTCTATTTTTGCCAAGTTTGTCTCTTTCTGTTGCTTAACTATATATGTTGCATATCATCGACTCATGTGACGATGTAGGTGCATAGATCATCAATGGTGAAGAAGTGCTAAGCCAGGAGTATACAACGAGTGACCGGAGTGTTAGGCCCAGGTGTACCGGTTTCTGGTTTCCGAGCGACAGCCAGTAGTTAGTTTAGGTTCACGCTAGTGCCAGAGAGGGATACAAACTCATGTACTGCATAGTTCCGCTCTCACTCATAGTGATAGCTCTTCTCACGTATATCATTGTTTAGATGGATGACAATGTAATTGCAAGAACTTGTATCGCTATTTTCGAGATGATGACGAGAGAGCACTTTATGTTGGATGATGATTATGATGATGACATGTTTGATGCTATGATTACATTTATATGTGTATGATATGCTAAAGATTATTGTATAAAGCCTGTTCAAATACAAAACAAATATGCAGAAAAAACTGATAAAGCTAACAGTAGCGAGGGGAGTAGAGGTAGCAGCAGCGCGCACTTACTAGTAGCGCGCCCTAGATTAAAGCCCTGCAGATATTAGCAGTATCGCGTTGTGGTAAAACTCACTGCTGCTAGCCATGTATAGCAGTAGCGTGGGTCAGCACGCGTTACTGATACATGTTAGTTGTAGCGCCATATTAGTAGCGCGGTGCCCCGCGCTACTGATACACCTAATACACGCGCTACTGCTAGACTTTTCCCTAGTAGTGAATGGTAGGTTACAACCTCATAAGAAGTTGAACCATGCAAAGTCTACAATCGGTTTTGAAAATAGTTGCACCATGTAGTAATAGACTTGCACCATATAGCGCCACAGTTGGCATCAAATTTGTTTTGTCGAAAGATATCCATACGGGGTCTAAATTTCAAAGATCTTGTCACAAGGATTTCAATGGTGAAAACGGATCTGAATTCCGAGGCGCAGTTTAAAGGATGTGACTTTTAAAAAGTTTCTAAACCCGAATATATGTCTGTACACGTCCACCATTGCTAGAGCGTATAGTATTAGTACTACTGGACAAACAAAAGAATGCTATAGTGTAAAGGTGCTACAGTGTTGCATTATTCTTTCACGTGCATGTGGCTAACTAGCGAGTGGCGGACTTGTTGCGTAGCGTGGCCGCTCGCCAAGATCAAATAGCGCAAGCGCACTCTTAAGAGCATCTCCAACAGCCGCGCTAAACTAGCGCCGCACCGCAAATTAGGCCGTTTTAGCGCGCGCCACGCGGCGAGTGGCTCAATGAGCGCGCAAAAACGCTGCGCTTATAACGAGTTAGGCGCGGTCGGATCGCTATCCCGCGATGTATTTGGGCGCCCGCTTCAAGACGCTGCACACTCGGCGCTCGCGTCGCCTCTCTCTCTCCCACTTCCACCCCATCCGCCGCGCCGCCATCGCCCGCGACCGTTCGGCGCTTCCCCGCCTACCCACGCGCCGCCGCGCTTCCGCCCCCCTCCTAGTCCCGCCGGCCCTCACGCGCGCCCGTCGTCCGAGGAACAACGCCCGAGCGCTTGCTGCCGCATCACGCCCGCAAGGTGTTCGGCAAAACGCCTACAAGGTATGTATTGCTCAAACTTCATGAATTTGGTGCATGTTTTTAATTGTAGTTTTTATAGTATAGTATTGAACATTGTAGATGAGTTCGTCGTATGATTCTTCTGAGGAAGAATTTGATATGGAAGAGGAGGAGGATCTTGCAATGATCCTAACTATGCATATTAATAAAAAACCGAAGCACGGTGGTTCGGTTATGGGTCGGGGAAAATTTGGAGAGATAGGATTGATGCCCATAACAGATTGATGAGGAACTATTTCATGGAGAATTCCACATGCCCGGAGTCGTAGTTTCGTCGCCGGTTTAGGATGAGCACCGACTTGTTCAGGCGCATTGCGTAAAATCTAGCGAGCCATGACCGGTTTTTTCAAAGAAAGGAGGAATGCCGCGGAGAGCTCGGGCATAGCACCTTCTGAAGGTGACGACCGCTGCGTATGTTGGCATCGGTATCCCGGTGATCTAGTTGATGATCACTTGGCTATGGGTGAGAGCCAAGCCATCATGTGTGTCAAGCGATTTGTAGTGGAAATTGTGCAAGTGTTTGGCGAGGAGTATTTGAGATCTCCCAATGTTGAAGACGTCGCAAGGCTATTAGCGATGAACAAAGCTCGCGGCTTTCCTGGCATGCTTGGCTCAATAGATTGCATGCATTGGAGTTGGAAGAATTGTCCAAAGGCATGGCATGGGCAATTCCACGGCCAAAAAAAGGCGTCCACTATAATCCTTGAAGCGGTGGCCGATCAGGAGACTTGGATTTGGCATGCATTCTTTGGAATGCCCGTATCTTTGAATGACATCAATGTTGTCAACCGATCACCACTGATGAATAAGATTGCAAATGGTGAGTTGCCATCGGTGCAGTTTGTAGCAAATGGCCGTACGTACAACTATGGCTATTATTTAGCGGATGTCATCTATCCAAAGTGGCAAACCTTCGTGAAGCCGTTGAAAAAGCCGGAAGGTAAGAAAAATCTTGATTTCCACAATGCTCAGGCGGCGGCTAGAAAAGATGTGGAGAGAGCATTTGGAATTTTGCAAGCCCAATTTGCTATTGTGAGAGGACCGACTAGATTTTGGGATCAAAAAAATGCTTTGATACATCATGCACGCTTGTGTGATCATGCACAACATGATCATCAAGAATGAGTGTGGCCAAGATTTAGACTACTCACAGTATGATCTCATGGGACATCCCGTGCGAGTTCGACGGAGGGCTGAAAGGGTAGCCCGTTTTGTTGCCTCCTATCATGCCATTCGGCGTCCCGCGACGGCGACACACAATGAATTTCAGAAGGATCTGATTGAAGAGTGGTGGGCATGGAATGGACGACAAAGAGCATGATTTCTGCATTCGACATTGTATTGTTCATGAACTATTTGTTGTGTTTATTGTAGTATTTGTTGTACTAAACTATTTGTTTGGCTTGTAATAACGAAATTGAACTATTTATTGTTGATTTATTTTGTTTGTTTGATCATTTTTACTTTTATTTGAAATGTATATGTGATTTGTGTGTACCGTCGTCTTGTATTTTTGCAAGATCTTTGGAGCGGCTGCTGCTACTGCATTATAGCGCCGTCACATTGGAGCCATTAATATGCGATCAAGCTAAACCAGCCAAGCGCGTGCCATACCATACTTGTTTTTAGCGCGCGGCGCGAAGCGCGGCTGTTGGAGATGCTCTAAATATTTAGGATCATTTTAGGCTTAACCATATGGACGTGAAGGAGGAATGTCACGGTTACTATAGTTTACATGACATACCTTGAGGATGTTAGAGGATCCGGTTCCCTGGTGAAGCTGAGTTTGCTCCGCAATGACAGCAGAACCACGGGTTGGGTTGGGCCTGGGCCCTGGGCCCGGGTCGAGAGAGGACGAAGGGAACTTGAAAGGAAATGTTTGCAGCTGTTGGCGCCAAAAGCTCAATTCTTTTGGAGGGCGCGCTAAAAGAATTCGCGGTTCCCTCCACCAAAACAGAACCGCGGGGAAACAGAGAGAGAGGGAGGGAGGGAGGAGGCCGCCGTGGTCGTGGGAGGAAGAGGGGCACCATGCCGATCGAGCTGCCGAGGGGGCTGCCCTTCGCGGTGGACACTTGGACCCCCGCCTCCGCCCTCAAGCGCCACCGCTTCCTCACCCACGCCCACCGCGACCACCTCGCCGGCATCACCACCACCAGCGCCGCCGGCGCCGTCTACGCCTCGCGCCTCACCGTCCTCATCGCCCGCCACATCTTCCCTCAGGTAAACGCCAGCCTGCACCGCATCTCTCTCTGTACCTTCATTTCCTTTCATCTCATCCCCATTCCCGTTTCATGGAAAAACAATTTGCCATCTCAAAGCTTGGCCTAGACGCGTTTGTGGAGATGGAGCTCGGGGCGCCGGTGCTCGTCCCGGATCCCGACGGCGACTTCACCGTCACCGCCTTCGATGCCAACCACTGCCCTGGTCCGTGCGCCAACGCCGTCCTCTTCTCATTCTCGCTAATTACCTCACTAGTATTGCCACCGCGGCCGATTCTAAATCCTTCTGCTGTTCGCAGGCGCGGTGATGTTCCTGTTCGAGGGCGCCTTCGGCAACGTCCTGCACACCGGCGACTGCCGCCTCACTCCTGACTGCATTCAGGGCCTGCCGTTAAGGTACATCACCGCGGAGGCAGCAGGAGCAAGCCAGGCGCCGCCGTCGTGCCGCATCGACTACCTCTTCCTGGACTGCACGTTTGCCAAGTGCCCGCTGCAATTCCCGGCCAAGGAGGCCTCCATACGTCAGGTATGCGTGCTGATTCATCAGTCAATCAGACCAGCAACTGAACCTGTGTGTCTCATCTCTCATCACATTGTTTTTTTTGTCAGGTGATCAATTGCATCTGGGAGCACCCGAATGCGCCGACAGTATATCTCGTGTCCGACATGCTGGGACAGGAGGACATACTGATCGAGGTGTCCAGAGCGTTCGGGTCGAAGATATACGTCGACAGGGACAAGAATTCAGAGTGCTACCACACCCTCTCGCTCGTCGCACCGGAAATCCTCACCGAGGACGCGTCCTCTCGCTTTCAGGTGATCGAATTCTCCCGGTTGTCAGAGCGGGCAACGGATATGTTTGCATTAGCACGGGCGAGGCAGCAGCCTGAGCCCCTCATCATCAGGCCTTCTACCCAGTGGTACGCGCACTATGCGGCACCAGAGGCGTCGCTGAAGCAGAAGCCGGCGCTGACGGAGCCTATGCGGGATGAATTCGGGGTGTGGCACGTGTGCTTGACGATGCATTCGTCTCGCGAGGAGCTGGAGCAGGCCCTGCGATTCCTCCAGCCTAAGTGGGTCATCTCGACAACACCTCCTTGCCTTGCCATGGATCTGGCCTATGTCAAGAAACACTGCTTCCTGTCCCGGCTAAGCCCCGAGGATCCCATCTGGAAGTTGCTCGGAATACCTCATGGAAATGCTACTGTCACAGGCTTACCGCGGGCGGCGCTAACCACAGTAGAAGCCATTAAGCAGAGCGAGGAAGAAGAGTCGGAAGACACTTGTTCTGCTGTTTGCAGCCAGGTATTACAAGACCAAGGACCGGTGTTACAAGATTTTGCAATTGAGGTGGCGCAGCCGGTGACATTGTTTGGGAGAGCAAGGTTTGGATTACCTCAGGACTTTGAACTGTGGAAAGACAAGTATGAGAGTGTTCAAGTGGCCGAGGAGGTCAAATTTGAGGAGGAATTGCAGAATTCAAATGTAAAATCCTTCGAGCTATGGAAGGACTTCAAATCTGACAAGGGCACTGCCCACATGATTGATTTAACTCAAGCTGTAACAAACGAGCTCCATGGTTCAGCAATAGAACCTGAGTTGCAGAAGGACTGTGAATCCATCGACGGCATTCAAGTAATCGACATTACTCATGGTGAAGTGCGTGAGCACAGCTCGAGTAGGGACGGCTGTGCTGAACTTGCCAAGGATGTGAAATGCAATCAGGGTGCAGAACAAATCAGGTTATCTAGATTCGAGGTGGAAGAAGAGAGTTCAACTGCAAGAGCCAAGTTCTTGGAAATTTGCAAGCCCAGGGAGAGTGTCAAATTCATCGCTGAGACAGTACACGCTAAAGTAGAAGCAACAGAAGAACTGCTTTCTGAGGATCGCATTGTTCTATCCGACATTAGCAACATATCTGAAGGCCCTGACACTGACAGAGCAGATACTGCCGGAGTCGGGTCATCAAAGGTTTTGAATGCGAACCTGAGGAGGCTGTACAGGTCGATGAACGTGGCAGTTCCTCGGCCATTGCCGTCATTGGTGGAGCTCATGGGAGCCTCCAAACGACCAAGGGTCTCCTCCCAGTTTCGTCATCTGTGAAAGGCCTTTTGTTACCATAGCACAAGATTATTGCTAGGGCTCTAGATTTGTCTCAAATCCTTGTGCAGCTACAAATTTGTTGCAAATTTGTATTGAAGTGATTCCTTTGCTACAGAAATCAAAGTGATTTAGTGGTTGTGAATACGTCAGTTCTTGATATGGTCTTGGCATTTTGTGGTGATGTAGCTGATCCAAGTCCATGTTTACTTTTGCAACAAGTTCATGTCTACTTTTTTTAGAAACATAAGTCCAAGTTTACTTGATGTTTTTATCAGTTTGGGCTCACACGTTGTGCCAAGTTCAGATAGGTGGACCGGGCTGTGTCTGGTATCTAGATTTCAGTCCAGATTGTTACATTACATGCCATGCTGTGCACGGCCGCACGCCGCGCCTTGCTGGTGGATTTCGGTGATTTTTTGTGTGTAGTTTATAATTTTCTACTACTCATGATTTCTTTGTTTGATTAATAGTTGTTCTAGTTGTAGAAGGTGGTCTTGAAGATATTAGTCTTTTGGCTTATCTGTTTATTTGAATGTTCGAGAAGATGTGACGTAGGTGTATGACGGTTGTATGTTTCAAATCTGTTTGCAGATGCCGCTGTGTTCTCTTGTATATATAGTAAGGTTGGTGAATTTAAATAGGGTTAGTTGGGTGCTTTTGTTCAGATGTGGGGAACTCTTATTTTTGTTGAAAATATGGATGGGCAACAACATTTGGCGTTGGACATGATAGGAGATGAAGAAGATGAAGGTTACATAATCTTACCTATGGGTTTTGTAAGTTCTTGTTTTTTGTTATGCTTTGAAAGAGATGCTAACCGGTGTGTTTTAGTAATTATAGAGGTAGTATGTGGAGCATAGAGGCTTTCTTGCAGATATACCAAGGAAGATGGGAGGAAAATGACCTATTTATGAAAGCAGTCCTTTGGTAAAGGAAAGTGTAATAATAGATGATATATTTGTAGCGTGTAAGTACTGGTGCCGAATCGTAGTATGCCTGGTCTAATGGAAGAAATATTATTGGCCGTGAAAGAAATATGGTGGAAGCGTATGCCTTCTTGGCAGGGACGTGTTCATGTTATATAGCACAATACAATTACAGAGATCGGCCGGTGGTTGCAAGCCTTGCCCTCTACTCCAAGTTATACACAAGATAAAGAGATAAGAGCCAATCTAGTCTAACCACCGGCCTAGTTACAACGCACACAACACGTTACACAAGTTGTCACGATTCTACAAGCCTATCGTTTAACATCCTCCCTCAATCTCAACATATCAAGGTTTAGATTGTTTTTGAAGGCTTGGAGTTGCCGAACTTGAAGTGGTTTAGTGAAACCATCAGCAACTTGATCTCCTGTTGGAATAAACTTTATCTCCAGTAACTTGCGAGCAACTCTTTCTCGAACAAAATGATAATCAATTTCTATGTGTTTAGTCCTTGCATGAAACACAGGATTTGCAGAAAGATATGTTGCTCCAAGATTGTCACACCATAGATATGACACATGTGGTCTAAAAATGCCCAGCTCATCAAGTAATGTTTCCACCCACATTATCTCAGCTATTGCATTCGCCAGAGACTTGTACTCTGCTTCTGTACTAGACCGTGAGACAGTAGCTTGTTTCTTGGCTGTCCAAGATATCAGATTAGACCCAAGAAAAATAGCAAAACCTCCTGTTGATCTCCTGTCATCTGGACACCCTGCCCAGTCTGCATCAGAAAAGGCACTCACTGTTGTTGAGGGCGATTTGCAGATTGTTAGTCCAATACCAGCACTACCTTGGATATACCTCAGTATTCTTTTTACAGCTGTCCAATGAGAAGAGGTAGGTGCATGCAAAAACTAACAAACCTTATTGACAGAAAATGATATAATCAGGTCTTGTCAATGTTAGATATTGAAGTGCTCCAACTATGCTTCGATATCTGGTTCCCTCTTCCGGACTTAACACTTTCCCTTCATATAGTGATAGTTTTTCAGTGGTTGACATGGGTGTACTTGATGGTTTACAATCCTTCATTCCCACACGCTTTAGTATGTCTAAGGCATACTTTTCTTGTGTGAGCAAGATACCACTTTCTATCTTCTTTACTTCTATACCTAAGAAATAATGAAGCTCTCCCAAATCTTTGAGTGCAAAATCACTTTTTAAATTTTTTAATAGCGCCGAGGTGGCTTCTTGTGATGAACTAGCTACGATGATGTCATCAACATAAATCAACATAAACATGATCACCTTTCCCTTCCTGAAGATGAACAGTGAAGTATCTCCTCTTGATGGACGAAAACCAAGCTGTTGCAGCTTCAAGCTCAACCTTGAGTACCATGCTCTTGGTGCTTGCTTTAGACCATATAAGGCCTTGTCCAATTTACACACATGATGTGGTTTGGAGCCATCCTCAAAACCAGGTGGCTGTCTCATATAGACCTCTTCCTCGAGAACGCCATGTAAGAACGCATTCTGTACATCCAATTGGCGAAGACTCCATCCCCTGGAAACAGCAATAGATAGAACAAGTCTGATAGTAGCAGCTTTCACAACTGGACTAAAGGTGTCCTCATAATCAATGCCATAGCGTTGTTTAAATCCTTTAGCTACTAACCTAGCCTTGTACCTATCTATTGTTCCATCAGCTTTCTTTTTAATTTTATACACCCACTTGCAATCTATAATATTCCTCCCTGGCTTATAAGGAACTAGATGCCAAGTTTGATTTTTTATTAGTGCATCAAATTCACTATTCATAGCATTTTTCCATTTCTCATTGCGCAAAGCTTCTAGCACATTTTCTGGCTCACCAGTAGCAGCAAAGCCTATAAACTTGAAGTTCTTGTTATACCTGACTGTCCCATCTTTAGGTACCAACGGTTTTGTAATACCTCGTTGTGACCGAGTCACTCATGTAGTTGTAGTAGTGAGTTGATTTGTTGCCGCAGAAGATCCAGCAACATGCACAGGAGATCCACCTCGTACTGACTCGGGTGAATCCCCAGGCGAATCTGCACCGGTAGGCGCGCTGTCCCCCTCCATCGGATCCGCCGCGCGTGGAGCAGAGGAGGCCGCCCTGTGAGGCGGCGACACGTGGCTGGGAGCACCCAGGGCGCTGTCGGCCCCATCATTGCGTCGCGCGTCGGGTGTCCCGCAGCCAACCGATCCGCTCCAGCTGTCGCGTGACAACGACGCTCGGTCGGCCCCACGCGAGGCCCCGCCCGACCGCGCTGCTTCTCCGGATTGCGTGGCAGGCGCGGAGGCGCTGGAGTCTGATGGCGCCAGGGAATCAGCCCCGGGATCCGCGCCAGCGTCAGCCCGCCCACCTGCGCCAAATCGCTCGGGATCGGCGCCGTCAGCCAAATCTTCCTCGTGTCCGACGCCAGTGCAAATTTGGTTCTGCATAAAATCACAGGGCAAAACAACAACTTTTGTATTGTTTTTATTAGTAGTATCAGGATGACTATTAGCCAATTGATCATCTGCACATTTTCTCCCCCGTGATCGATTGGGTTTAAAAGCTCCGGAGACAAAAGAAGAATTTCTGCTCGAAGGCGAGCGCCGGCGTTTGGGTGTAAAGTGGCAAATGGAAAAACTGCCTCATCGAAAACAACATCTCTAGAAATATAAACCCGTCCAGTGGATATGTCAACGCACTTAAACCCCTTGTGAAGATTGCTATAACCTAGAAAGGCACATTGTTTTGAACGGAATTGGAGTTTATGGGTATTGTATGGACGTAAGTTTGGCCAACAAGCACACCCAAAGATACGTAGTGATGAATAGTTGGGTTTCTCGTGGCACAATCTTTCAAGAGGAGTTTGAAACTTAATAACTTTACTTGGCAATCTATTGATAAGATAGGTGGCTGCAATGAAGGCCTCATCCCAAAATTTGAGAGGCATGCATGCTTGGGCTAGAAGAGAGAGTCCAACTTCGACAATATGTCGATGTTTGCGTTCTGCTGACCCATTTTGCTGGTGTGCGTGGGGGCAGGAAACATGATGAGATATGCCAACTTTAGTAAAGAAGGAATTTAGTTTCACATATTCTCCACCCCAATCGGTTTGGAGAGCGAGGATTTTGCGATCAAATTGTCTCTCAACAAGGTTTTGGAAGTCATGAAATTTTTGAAAAACTTCTGACTTATGTTTGATTAGGTAGATCCATGTGAACTTACTGAAATCATCGATGAAGCTCACATAGTATTTCTTTCTACCTACGGATTCAACTGCGGGTCCCCACACATCAGAGAAGATAAGTTCCAAAGGAAATTTTGATTCACTTATTGATTTTGGATAGGGCAACTGATGGCTTTTGCCTCGTTGACAGGAATCACAAACAAATTCATCAACTAACTTAACACATGGAAGCTTATTGTGGCTAATTATTTGGCTAACAATAGAAGATGAAGGATGCCCTAGGCGCCGGTGCCATCTATCCGAGGAGGGAATGGCACTAAGCACATGCTTCTTGGCGCCTTGTTCCATGTGTTTGACAGGGTATAGGCCTCTCCTACCCCTGCCTTGCAGCAGAACTCTCTTCGTTCCCCGATCCTTTACAAAAAAAAGAATGAGGGTGAATCTCAACAAAGGTATCATTGTCAATGGAAAGACGGCTAGCAGATATAAGACTTTTGTCAGCCTCGGGTACATGTAAGACGTTTTTAAGGAGAAGATCACGTTCAGGGGTAGAAATATGAGATTGACCAATATGGGCTATAGTCATACCTGAACCACTCGCCGTGTGTATCTGATCTTCTCCAGTGTACCGGTCTCGCACCGTGAGCTTCTCAAGATCACCTGTGATGTGGTTCGTAGCACCACTATCCAGGTACCAATTTGTGTCGACTCCATACTGAGGAGCCGCCATGTTTGTCGAGCGCTCCTCTCCTCCTTGGTATGAGGAGTCATACCTCTTCCAGCACTTCCATGCTGGATGCCCTATCTTGCCGCAGATTTGGCAGGTCGGCTTGGCAGAGGGATTGTTGGAGTAGTTCCCGCCGCCGCCGCCGTTGCCATGGTTGCCTCTGTTCCCACGACTTAGTGGGTTAGGTGACTTGGGGAAGTTTCCGCGGGCGCGGTCACCACCGCCGCCGGCCTGTTTGTTGGGGAAGCTCCGGCCGCGGTCACCACCGCCGCCGTTGTTCTTGTTGAAGCGGCCGCGAGTCGCGGCGTTTGCAGACGACTGGGAAGATCCACCGCGCAGACTCATGCGAGTCTCGAAGCTCAGCAACTGCGAATACAGCTCCGGAACGGTGACTGGTTCGACCCTGGAGCACATGGCTGAGACCACCGGATCAAACTCCTCATCGAGTCCAGCGAGGATGTGAGAGACGACATCCTCCTCATCGACCTTCTTCCCTGAAGCCATTAGTTCATCACACAAAGCTCTAATCTTACCAACGTAATCTGTGATGCTGCTGTTGCCCTTCTGGAGATTTGCCAAGGCGATCCGGACGTTGACCGTCCTTGCGCGCGTGTGCGAGGCGAGCATGCCTTGCACCGTGTTCCACAGCTCCGCTGCGGTGTGGCACGTAGCCACCTGGATCGCCATCTCACGCGGTAGCGAGGTCAGCAGATAGGAAAAGACCTGCTGATCCCTCGCATACCACGCAGAGAACTCCGGGTTGGGGCCTTTGGACTTGGTCTTGCCGTCGTCGCCGGTGACCTCAATGGTCTGGGGCGGCACCACTTGCTCGACGTCGAGGAACTCCGCCATCCGAGCCCCTCTGATCGCCGACAGGACCGTGGCGCGCCATAGGGCTTCGTTCCCTCTTGTAAGCTTCTCTGTTGCGGCGTGCACAAATGGAGAGGAGGGGAAGGAAGTGGAAGAGCTTGCCATGGATGATGTCGAGGCCTGCTCTGATTACCATGAAAGAAATATGGTGGAAGCGTATGCCTTCTTGGCAGGGACGTGTTCATGTTATATAGCACAATACAATTACAGAGATCGGCCGGTGGTTGCAAGCCTTGCCCTCTACTCCAAGTTATACACAAGATAAAGAGATAAGAGCCAATCTAGTCTAACCACCGGCCTAGTTACAACGCACACAACACGTTACACAAGTTGTCACGATTCTACAAGCCTATCATTTAACAGGCCGGGTATCTGCGCGAAAGCATGCTAGATTTGGCAACATGTCAACTATCTTGCCGTTAGAAGCTAAATTTCAACAATCTGAATCAAAGCACTGATGTAATATTAATTATAAGTAATACTCCACTCCATTGAGAAAGATAAAATAGTACTCCACTCCATTAAGAGGAGACATGTTAATGGCAGAATTCAAGCTAAGTAGTGAAATCAACTAATTACTATCTATTCCCTAAAAAAACTAATTACCATCTGATGTATTCTACATCACACAACTGTACATGCAAGCTCACTATGATAACAAAAAGTCACTGATCATTTAATGTTTTATATAAACAATGAACATTTTAATCTTTGACAAAACATATATGGGGCTGCTTTCTTCTACTGCGTTGCCCACTAAATTTGTTAGTACCAATCGAATCTCCAAGGATCTCTCTATGCATTCTCTCTTTAACTTTGAAACAAACAAAGAGATCACATCGCCCGTCAGAGATCGCAAGTCAAAAGGCATCTCCTCAAGAACAATCTTACAGCTCCTGGACTTCAGTCTATAATCATCAACCTCTCTGTATCTTTCCGCGCTACTCTTGAATTGCTTCGACCGACTATTTTTGTAGGCACCTCTGACAAATATTGGCAAATGCTAGATTTATGGGTGAGCCTATCATGCGACCCAACTATTAGATTCTTCTCTTCCTTGGGTATGTATTTTCTGAAGAGAAAGGGTGGGATTTCCACACAAAAAAGGTGTAGGGAGTCTACTCCATTGGTTGATGAGCACAGTTCTGGGCGCACATGCTCTTGTTTTTGAGTTAACTGAACAATGTAGTCTCAGTTTAATGCAGCTTATCAATGTATCATACATCCGTATTTTTCAGTAGCAGTCCTATTGTCAAAATCTTGCCCTTTTTAGTTTAGAAATCAGTTATGATGTTACCATGTGTTGACCTATCGTTAGCTGCTCTTAATCAGTATTCAGTTAAGCGCAAGCATATAATCTTGCTATGGTTTCTTAAAAAGGGGCATAGCGTTATCCTTGGTTTCTACGGGAGGGAATCAAAATATTTTTTGTTTACTTTCAAGTGTTTGCCTTCTGTGATGATTGTTAGAATACAATGTGTGTATATACGGTTGGATATAAAACCGTATATACTCTTTAACTTGCGTGTGTTACAATTCTGTAATCTAGTAGTTAGGTCGGTGGCTTCGATCCTTATCTTGTGGTTAGCTAACTTGAGGATCAAGCCTAACCTAACTATCGAATCTTTTACACCCTAGCCTATGGCTATATATAACACGTAACGCGTCCCTGCTAGGCATACGCTTCACGCCATCTTTCATGGTATGAGAGCCTATCTCCTCTAAGCACATCTCTCGTAGCCATGACCTCCTCAAGCTCTGTTGTCGCCGCGTCCGCCCTCATCATCATAGCCGATCGACTCCATCGCTCCAATTTCCTGGCGTGGCGCGCGCAAGCCATGGCGGCCATCTGTGGAGCGCAGCTCATCTCCTATCTCAATCCAGAGAGGGAGCAGCCAGCGCAGAAGCTCCTCGACAAGGACGGCAAGCCCACGGACGTACCCAACCCTGCATACGACATCGACAAGGCTCGAGATTCTCAGGTGCTGAGCTTCATCTTCAACTCCATCTCAGCTCCTGTTATGGTTCAGGTTGCACACTGCGACACGGCGACTGAAGCATGGGCCGCCATTACGAAGATCTTTATCTCCCAAACCCAAGCACACGTCGTCAACACCAGAATCGCCCTCTCCACCACCAAGAAGGGCAACTCGACGATGGCCGAGTACATCAGGCGCATGAAGGCGCTCGGTGATGAGATGGCATCGGTGGGCAAGCCGCTCACCGACGACGACATGGTGTCCTACATCCTCGCGAGAGTCGACTAAAACTACATGTCCTTCATCTCCATGATCTGTGCTCGGACTTAGAAAATCAAGGTGAGTGAGCTTTACTCGCAGCTGATCAGCTTTGAAAGCAAATTGGCTATGTTTGAAGGCGGAGGGCAATCCTCCCACTCCTCTGCCAACGCCGTCTCTCGCGGCGGGCGTGGTGGATCCAACCGTGGCGGTGGCCGCGATGTCAACGGCGGCCGCAATGGCAACGACAGCCGCAATGGAGGCAACCGAGGCAACGACGGTGGTGGTCGTGGTCGCGGCGGCAGCCGCGGCAATGGAGGAGGTCGCAATGATCTCCCCGACGTCTTCTGCCAAATCTACACCAAGCCCAATCACACGACCATGAAGTGCTATCGCCGTTTTGACATCTCCTTCAACAAGGAGAAAAGTGCAGCAGCCGTCAACACCAACTCCTCCTATGGGGTGGACACAAACTGGTATGTGGACTCAGGTGCAACAGACCACATTACCAGCGAGCTCGACAAACTCACCGTCCGTGACAAGTACAATGGACACGATCCAGTAAACGTGCCAAACGGTAGGTATGAAGATTTCCTATATAGGTCATGCATATGTTCGTACCCCTACTCGCAATCTTCATCTTAAAAATATTTTGCATGTGCCCAAAGCCACCAAAAACTTGATCTCGGCCCATCGTTTATCTTGTGACAATCATGTGTTTATTGAAACTCATCCTCATTCTTTCTATGTCAAGGACAAGGCAACGAGGAAAACCCTCCTCCACGGCAGGTGTAGAAACGGGCTCTATCCCCTGTCATCAGCTCCAATAAGCTCGGGCAGACATGCACTTGGCGCCACCAAGATCTCTCCGTCAAGGTGGCATGATCGTTTAGGACATCCATCCTCGGCAATAGTTCAACATGTTCTTAGACACAATAAAATTTCTTTTTCTAGCAAAGAGTTGAATACGAGGGAGTGTGTGATGCTTGCCAACAAGGCAAGAACCATCAACTTCCCTATCCAAATTCTAGTAGTACCTCAAAAGCTCCTTTAGAGCTAGTTTTCTGTGATGTATGGGGGCCTGCCCAAGATTCAATCAATAAAAAAAACTATTATGTGAGTTTCATCGATGATCTCAGCAAATTCACATGGATATATATCCTCAAACATAGATTAGAAGTTTTCAAAGTGTTTCATGAGTTTCAAGCACTAGTTGAACGACTTTTTGATCACAAGATTATCACCATGCAAACAGATTGGGGCGGTGAGTATGAGCGCCTCAACTCTTTTTTTCGTCAAGTAGGGATTACACATCATGTGTCATGCCCGCATGCCCATCAACAGAATGGGCCAGCTGAGAGAAAACACAGGCACATTGTAGATGTGGGCCTCTCGCTTTTAGCTCATGCTTCCATGCCCTTAAAATTTTGGGATGAAGCTTTTCTAGCCGCCACTTATCTTATCAATCGCACTCCTAGCAAAGTGATCGATCTTGATACTCCCTTGGAAAAATTGTTCCACGAAAAACCCAACTACCAGGCCCTACGCACCTTTGGTTGTGCATGGTGGACGAATCTTTGACCCTTTCGTGCTAAGAAGCTAGAACTCCGTTGAAAACAATGTGTTTTTCTTGGCTATAGCAATATTCACAAAGGGTTCAAGTGTCTTGATGCCAAAGAAGGACGTGTTTATGTCTCTCGAGATGTCATCTTTGACAAAACAAATTTTCCCTTTGCCTCGCTCAATCCAAATGCCGGCGTTCCTCTTCGATCTGAAGTCCTTCTTCTTGCAGAAACTGCCCCATCCGAACATCTTGATCATAGGGACGAACATATAGCTAATCCTTTGGTTAATCTTCATAAAAATCCTGTTATAAATTTTGGCGAAAATTTTGTTGTGTGCCATGATTTTATGCAGCAGCAGCAGCAGACAGACGCGGAACACGGTGCAAATTCAGGTGCTGCGCCAGATCCAGCCAGCGGCGATCATCGGGAAGATTTTCTCTCGCCTGTCGCGCCGGACAGCGGGATCCGTACTGCATCTGCCTCAGGAGCGGGCGACCCAGCCTCGCCACAACGCGTGTCTCCTCGCGGGCCCGAGGGCGTGGGCACTGTGGCGCACTCAGGGTCAGGTGGACCCGCAAGCAGTGAGGCGCCGCTCTCCACCCGCCAAGTGGTGCGGTCTCCTCCACACGGCCGCGCGGGCCAATCCGGTGCATCGCTGGCGGGCGACAACATCCGCCTCGGATCTGCTGCTGTCTGGCCAGGCGTGTCCCACGCGGGCGCTAGCGATGGCGACAGGATCAACCTTGGATCTAGTGCGGCTGTGTCAGGCTCAAATGGAGCGACCGGATCCTCTGTGCGGCCATCTTCTGCAACGATTCCTGTGTCTCCACCATGAACGAGATCTCAACATGGTATCTTAAAACAAATAGTACGTACGGATGGTACGGTACAGTATGAAAAGGGGCGGCGTTTTGTTGGTCTTGCTGTCACAGGAGAGCCGAACACTTTGGTAGAGGCATTAGAGAATAAAAATTGGAAGAATGCAATGAATGAGAAATATAATGCTCTTACGAATAAACAGAACATGGCATCTAGTTCCTCCAGCAAAGGGGAGAAATTTAATTGACTGTAAGTGGGTCTACAGAATTAAAAGGAAGGCAAATGGAGAAATAGACAGATACAAGGCTAGACTAGTTGCAAAGGGCTTTAAACAAAGATATGGTACAGATTATGAGGATACCTTTAGCCCTGTTATGAAAGCAGCTACTGTCAGACTTGTTCTCTCTATTGCAGTATCAAACAATTGGAGTCTTCATCAATTGAATGTGCAGAATGCGTTCCTTCATGGCGTTTTAGAGGAAGAAGTGTATATGAGACAACCACCTAGGTATGAGGTAAAGGAGAAGTATCATTATGTATGTAAGCTTGATAAGGCTTTATATGGTTTGAAACAAGCACCTAGAGCATGGTACTCTAGGCTAAGTGAGAAACTCCAAAGACTTGGATTTCACCCATCCAAAGCTGACACATCACTATTCTTCTACAGCAAATGCAAAATCACCATTTTTATGCTAGTATATGTTGATGATATTATTGTTGCAAGCTCATCACAGGATGCAACCAAAGCATTGCTTGAAGATCTAAGGAGAGACTTTGCTCTAAAAGATCTTGGTGATTTGCACTACTTCTTGGGAATAGAAGTAAAGAAGGTTAAAGATGGCATAGTCTTGAGTCAAGAAAAGTATGTGTCAGATGTGTTAAAACGAGCAGGTATGATGAATTGCAAGGTTTCAAATATGCGTCTCTCAACTTCCAAAAAATTGTCCAAGGAAGAAGGTGAGCCTTTAAGTGCTGAAGAATCTACAAACTATAAAAGTGTTGTAGGTGCCTTGCAATATCTAACACTTACAAGACCTTGTATATCTTTTCCTATCAATAAAGTATGTCAGTTCTTGCATACCCCTACTCTTGCACATTGGACAACAGTAAAGAGGATCTTGAGATATCTAAGGGGCACTATGAGCACAGGTTTGAAAGTCACAAGGTCAACATCAACTTTGGTGAGTGCATTCTCTGATGCTGATTGGGCATGTGTCCTGATGATAGAAGATCAACAGGGGGCTTTGCCGTTTTCTTTGGACCAAATCTTATATCATGAAGTGCACGAAAACAAGCTACTGTGTCAAGATCAAGCACATAAGCTGAGTACCAAGCCTTGGCCAATGCTACGGCAGAATTAATAGGGGTTCAAACCTTGCTAAATGAGCTTCGTGTTAATCACTCTCCTGTCGCACGATTGTGGTGTGATAATATTGGTGCCACATATCTATCAGCAAATCATGTGTTTCATGCCAGAACAAAACACATTGAGGTTGACTATCCTTTTGTGCGAGAGAGGGTAGCCAAGAAGTTGCTTGATATTCGATTCATTCCCACTAATGATCAAGTTGCAGATGGTTTCACTAAAGCCTTATCATGGCGCAAGTTAGAAGAATTCAAGAACAATCTCAACTTGGTGAAGTTATGATTGAGGGGGTGTGTTAGAATACAATATATGTATATACGGTTGGATATAAAACCGTATATACTCTTTAACTTGCGTGTGTTACAATTTTGTAATCTGGTAGTTAGGTCAGTGGCTTCGATCCTTATCTTGTGGTTAGCTAACTTGAGGATCAAGCCTAACCTAACTGCCGAATCTTGTAAACCCTAGCCTATGGCTATATATAACACGTAACGCGTCCTTGCTAGGCATACGCTTCACACCATCTTTCAATGCTAAGATATGAATGCCATGTCCATTATTAACAAGCTCTCATCTTTGATATATAGGTTGTTGCTCACATTTAGGGCTTGTTCGGTAGCTCGCCAACTCCTAGCTTTCGCAAATCTGCGAGTGGAGCTGAACGGCCCAGCTCCAAGAAGCTGGCTTCTTGAATCGGAGCAGCGTGCACGTATAAAAACTCGGAGCCGCGATTCAGGAATCGGGAATCCTGGAATTGGCATTCTTTATGAGCAGATGCCATAGCTAAGTGACTCGAGGGGGTCGCGTACCGGTTGCGCCAGAAATGCAACCAGCGCTCACAACCGCGTCCGAGTGGGCTGGCCCAAGAACAAAGTGCTGCACGTAAAAATTACACAGAAAACTGCTAGAGACAGGATTCGAACTAGCGTCGTCTCCCTTCAGTACAGGAAGGGTAACCAGTCAACCACCTATCTGTTACTAGCTCTTTACATTGCAAAACATTTAAGAACTAATGATAAACGCGCCATTTATTGCGCATTAAATAGTACCATTCAGATTTTTTAATTATTTAAAAACAAGTTCACAGATTTCAAATGAAGATTATGAACATGCCAAAATTTTCACCAAAATGGAAAGAGTTCACGAATTCAAAAGAAGTTAATTTTTTAAAAAAATCAATGAAAAACTTGCAAGTTTGAAAACAGTTTATGAATTTGGGAAAAACACAAAAATTGAAAAAATGTTCTGAGTTTGAAAAAAGGTTCAACAGTTTTGGAAAAAGTTCATCAATTTTGAAAACAAGTTCAATGAAATTAAAAAACATTTATCAAATTGAAAAAAGTCCATTTAATTTTTAAAAAAGTTCACTGATTTTGAAAAAAGTTCATCGATTTTGAAAATAAGCTCATCAAGTTTAAAAAAGATTCAGTAATTTGAAAAAATAGTTCACAATTTTGAAAAAAGTTCATCAATTTTCGAAAAACAGTTCATCAAAATTGAAAAACTTTCATCGAATTTGGAAAAAGTTCATTGAAGTCTAAAAAAGTTCACTGGTTTTGAAAATAAACTCATCAAATTTTTAAATAGATTCATTCATTTGAAAAAATAGTTCACAAATTTGAAAAAAGTTCATCGAATTTGAATAAAAAGTTCATTGAATTTGAAAATAGTTCATCAAATTTAAGAATAGTTCACCATTTTTGGAAAATATGTTCATCAAATTTGAAAAAAAGTTCATCGAATTGGAAAAGAAAAAAGAAAAAAGAAATAAAAAGAACAAGAAAAAACAATAAAAATGTGTGAAACTAAACATCGAACTTGGAAAAAACACGATGAAGCTACTAATAAAAGAAAGAAAAACGCATGTTGCACAAGTCGAGGGTTCTTGGTGTAGTGGTTTGCGCTGTTACCTAAGAACGCAGGGATCCCGAGTTCAACTCCTATCTCGGCGTCGTTTTTAGCTGTCTTAGAACAGGGAAACAAACGCTACTTGGGCCGGCCCAGCGCGGGGCGCTGCTGGCGCCCGTTTGCGGAATACATATTAACGGGTGCCTGCAGCGCCAAATAGGATTCGCCTACCGGTTCGCCACTTCTATCTCTTCTGTGCTCATGTGTTCGACTGGGCCCTAGGGCCCACTTACCTGTTGAGCCGACTAGGCTCCAGCCCACCCAGGCAGGTTAGCTTGCTGGCGCGTAGGAGAAGCTGGAGTGAGAAACCGAACAAATTTTCATTGATTGCAATCCGTGCAAGAAGCTGGCATTGGGGAATAGAAGCGAGATTTGCGGAGGACATTCGAACAAGCCCTTATTAGTCGGCTAGCTAGAGATGAGTGATCCATGTATGTCTCTTAGGTGTCCACACTCCCATCTATGTAGAATTTTGTGCAAAAACACACTTTTGATGAGCGACTGGTCCAATGGCACACGCTATTAGCCTATTACACCAAGGCGGACATTTGGAGGCCGTGTTGCTCCTTCATGTTTGCAGACTAATGTTCGAAAGTAAGATTGGCAAAATGCTTGCAGGGGGCGCCAGCAGTTTAGGACTAGTACAATGTAAAAATTCAACTCTATCAATTTTGATTGCAATCACCGTGCTTCGAGCATAAATTGATGCAACTTCTTTTCTTTTAAGGAGATAAATTGACGCAGCTTGATCCCACCATTGGTACTTTGGCCTGTGAAATCCCTTGTGTGGATAAGTGAGGTGCAGCTTGTGCCATCGGTGATAGGCTCCAACGAGTCACAAAACAAAGGAAAGGAACATTGAAATCGCCGAGTTTTTTTTTGTTTCTTGTTTGAGGGGTAATTTGTTTTTTTTTTTGACGAAAAGTTTGAAGGGTATGAAAAAGGAGGTGCAGTTTTTCTTAGACAAACTCGCGCCTATTGCAGGCCGTCTATGGGCCCAAATTTGAAGATGGCGGCCCAAAGAAGGAAGAATAAACAGAAAGGGGAGGTCCAGTAAACGTCCCAAGGTTCAGACGAAGTGCCGAGCACGAAACATAGCGGCGCTGCAACCTCTCCGCCCCCACGAAGAGAGAGAAAACCATGGCGGCGGTCGGCGGCGCGGGCAACGGAGCCGGCGAGGAGGCTGGCGGGGCCGAGTTCTACCTGCGGTACTACGTGGGGCACAAGGGCAAGTTCGGGCACGAGTTCCTCGAGTTCGAGTTCCGCCCCGACGGCAAGCTCCGCTACGCCAACAACTCCAACTACAAGAACGACACCATGATCCGCAAGGAGGTCTTCGTCTCCCCCTCCGTGCTCCGCGAGGCCAGGAGGATCATCCAGGACTCGGAGGTTTGTTTGTACCCCGCGTTCCTCCTTTTCTAGTCACGAACAGAGACCTAGGGTTAGGGTTTTGTTCCGACGGTGATGGGCGAATCTCTGCTGGATTGGCAGATAATGAAGGAGGACGACAGCAACTGGCCGGAGCCCGACCGCGTCGGCAGGCAGGAGCTCGAGATTGTCATGGGCAACGAGCACATCTCCTTCACCACCTCCAAGATCGGCTCCCTCGTTGACGTCCAGACCAGCAAGGACCCGGAGGGCCTCCGCATCTTCTACTACCTCGTCCAGGTAATTCCATCCCCATTCTTTCCCAGTCATCTTTAACATAATTTGCATCATGTCAGCAATGTGGATTTTATGCTTAGGTCAGGTGTGAATTTTGCTATTGGAATATAGCTTAACTGAACATTAGTCTTATTCACTTGGTCGCATATCTAGAGTCCTTGGTGGTAGCAGAAACTCAAATGTTTGTCTAGGGGTATTGATGCTTGGTACAAACTGGGAAGACCTTTTATGGCTTTGCCCATGGGTGACTGAGTCTGAGTATTCCTTGTGCTAAACTCATTTGTAATATACCTGATTTAATAGTAGAATGGAACTTAATTAGCTCCAAGTAATCTACTGACTGTGAGATGGTTATTGCGGTATTGCCACGCCTTCATGATTTTTGAGATAAATGACGAGTCAATGGTTAACAAGATGTCAGATTGTCTTCTTCGTCATCCTCTATTAACCAAGAAAGAACCAATTTCTTACAAAACGTGCTAATATGATCGATTAATGTTTTATACCCCATAGGAACCTAGCATACCTGATGTCTAAAGGAAGCAAAACAATATATACCATATCACATCCACCTTTTGGTATGTAGTGTTTACAAGCGACTAAGCTAAAAACTCAAAAAAAAAGAAGGTCAGCAAATATAACAGGACTTCAAGAAGTCAACATCTGTTCTTATTCTGAACCTTTCGCTCTACTCGGCACAACCTGTACCTGTAGGGATGTGGTGTAAGGAAGAAAAAACTGAATTATATGGAAACACAAAAAAGAAATTGAACAAGAAAGGAAACAAGAGTGGACTGTTCCTCCATAATATCATATTGTTTCTGGATAGCCATACAACCCACTAGTCTGTGACAGTGCCAGTTAATGATTTCTGTTTTGGATGACCATATACTTCTTTGTCTACACTAGCACTGAGGAAATGTCAGCTCTTCCTGTGGATGATCATATACTTCTTTTGTCTACGTTAGCACCCAAGATCAATGTTCAGGATTAGCTGCTTGTTCGGGTGAGGAGTAGGGATTAATCGGGGAATTGGCCTCTTAACTGAATTTATCGGTAGGTTAATTAGGGCCATATCTATATATCTTAGCTACATAGGAACATGCAATGTACTTGATGCCTAAATACGCTATTGTGATGCTGCTGCTGCTGCTGGTCTCGAAGAGAGGGAGGGGGAGAGGGGGCGGCGACCTGGAGCCGTGCTGCTGCTGGTGGTCACGGAGAGAGGGAGGGGGCGGCGACCTGGAGCTGTGCTGCTGGTGCTGGTCTCGAAGAGAGAGAGGGGTTGGTGGTGGGGCTGCTGCTGGTCTCAGAGAGAGGGAGGGGGTGGCGGTGCTGCTACTGCCGGTCTCGGAGAGAGGGAGGGGGCGGCGAGCTTGAGCAGGAAGAAGCTCGGAGAGGGGCGGCGGCGGCAGCTTCTCCAGACTCCTCCAACGAAGGAACGGGAACGAGGGAATGAAGGAGGGGAGAGTGAGAGAGGGAACAGGCTGTGACCTAAAATACCCAGATCTGGAAAAAGGAGGGAATGGGCCAAAATTTTGGGCCCAAGTTTCTCTCCAGTTAATTGGGCCAGTAGGATAAATCGGCCTGACAACTAGTTAACGCCAAGGATAAGCTGTTATCGCATCCATGACCTACGGAATCAGGATAAACTGGCCGATTAACTTAAATATCGGCCGATATTTTTAACAGTGCCCAAGATATATCAATTCTTCCCATCCTCTTTCAGTTGTACCTCTGCGAGGCTGTCACCATATCGTTTTTTTGGGAACAGTTAAACATATGAAGCACAGATGTAGACCCCCCCCCCCCCGCGCCAATTTTTTTAAATCTTAAAGTAAGATCACTCATTACGTACAATAGATAAAGAAATTGCTCTGTTGTTTAATGTGGATTTAAATTTTGCAATTAAGAGATCTTGAACAATGTGGTTTGCTTAGTAGAACTTAAAGTACTAGCTGTTTTACCAAGCATATTTTGTGGTATGGTTTCTTATTAACTGTCAATAATCTGCATCTTTGTTAGCCTTTTTGGTTGCTCTGTTAATCAACATCAACACATTTGTAATATATCTCCTGCTTTCACTACCTGAGATCTTGAAAACTATGTGTGGACGGTGTGAAACAAAGATGGAGGTTTTGGGTTTTTACTAATATCAGTAGCCGTTTTGAACACAATCAGTTTAGAGTTCCTAACCAGACCGACTATTCTAGATGTAAACGCAGAAAACATGGTATTGCTATACATCAGTATAATCCATGGATGTATCAGGGTCCCTTAGAGATTTTGCAAGTTCTGTACGGTTTACACCTTATAATAGACTTGACTGAGTTCATAATATGGTTAAAAAAGTTGTTCGAGGCTGATGTCGGTTAGGTGGTCACCTCTGGCCGTTAGCTACCTGCTCTGAAGCTTGCTTTCCTATCTGTTGCCCAGTATGGGTTGTAATAACTAGCTATGATGCTAATTTCTTTTGTTTTCTGTGCTTCATTTCTAAACTGGTAACTCAGCATATTTGCTTTCTCCATAAAGTTGGGCCTTAGAGGCCTTCTGTCTAAAAAAATAACAGGAGAAAAATTATTGTTTGTTGCATGTTCTATTTTACTATTTTGGGGACCTATTGTTTAGTGAATTAGGTGATGTACTTGCATCTCAAGTTGACAGTATGATACCATATGGAAAAACTGAAAACCTTCTATGTGATGGGGTGTGTTAGTGGAAAGAGATAACATATTCATTTTGCCTTTTTCTGATGACATTCTTAAATTGGTTCTTCTACCTAATGAAAATATCCAAACTCTTCTGTACCATAGATTTATCATTACATCCTTGGTCTTCTGTTAGGTTTGCTTAGTGGACAACTGTCATGAGCGACCATGTGTTAATAATTTCCTAGGCACATTAAGGAACTGTTAGTGGCATGTGCATTATAGTTAAAAAGTTTAAAGTGGGGCACAAAACCACATAATTAGCTGCTGCTCTTAACCCCACCAAGGCAAATGGACTAATTAGTTTAAACTGTTCTGAGGATTACTAGTATTTTGTTTTTTCACAATACTGTATGCCTGTAACTGAAAACTATTCCTAACGTTTGTGGATGTTTTTGTTTGCAGGATCTTAAATGTTTCGTGTTTTCACTTATCAACCTCCACTTTAAGATCAAGCCTATTCAACTTTGAGCTCTGTTTGGTTCTCCCGGTTGTGTTGTGGTACTGTGAGTGTTAGAGAATTCTGTACTTATGTAATATGCAATGAGTTGCTCCTGGTGCGGTTTTGGTATGCGTTGAACACTGTGGGTGATCCCTTTTGGCATCGCCTGAGGTTGTTGGATTGTGCAAACTTCGAGTGCCCATTGATATTTATATGCATGTTTGTTTTGCAGTCTCGTGCCTTCTTTTTTTTGTCAGTGCAGCAGCACCTTTTACCACCTTTTATTGTTTATGATCAACAAAGGCCTCCTGCTGCCTTCTTGACTGTCCATCACTAGTTTGCTGACCCATCAGGTCATGCACGGCTTCGATCAGGATAGATCTTTTGATTTTTGACATTTCTTTCATGAATCATGAGTTTTGCACTTGTGCTAGCAAAACTGACAAACAAAAGAGATCCTCAAGTAGCATTGGCGATAAAGCTTTTGGCATCTACAGATTCTTTAATGAGCTGCGCACCTGTGCTGGCAAAACTGACTAGTAAAAGATACCCAAGGTGATTAAAGGCTCCTTTTGGATCCTTTATTTTGCAAAAAGCGGAATAGTGTGATTAAAGGCTCCATTGGGCCGATGGAACTTCATCTTTAGCCTGTGATTAAAGGCTCCATCTTTAGTGTGGATTAGTGGCATCTATGGAGCACTGTTTGGTGGCCAGCAAGCCTTCTTTTGGCTTTCGCAACGACATAGGCTACCTCCTTTCATGCAAAAGGAGGTCAGATCTTATTACATGAGAAGAGTCTCATGAACATGATTATGTTCTCCTCCCATCAGATGCAGGCATGCCACTATTGTAGCATTTACCCTCTCGTGTAAACGGTAAACATTTCTAGTAGCGTAACAAGTAAAGATGAATATGGTGCAAAAGGAGGTCAGATCTTCTTACGTGAGAGGCTGCCCAGCAAACTGTCGTTTGGGGCATCTGGACACAACAAACGTGCTTCAGCAGATGATGTATCTTTAAATGGCGATGTAATTTTTTTGGGCAGCCCCTATATTTTGGTCAAATACTGCATATTTGCAGCAGCGTGGCCGGTGTTGTAATTATTTTAGGCAGACAGGACCACATGAAAAATAGCCGTTTACATCACATTGTGACAGGTGATGTATATGCAGAACGCAGCCGTTCACATCACCTTGTGCCAAAAGCGCTGTGTGTACCATGATATATTTTAGGGCATCACATTTACATCATCTGCAAAGGCAGAAAAATTATGGATGTCCACAAACCTTCTCTCTCCGCTCCTGCCCTAAAACTTTTTCAAGGTATCCTGTTTTGCATCATCTGTTGGAGATGCTCTAAGAAAAGTCTCATGAACATGATTATGTTCTCCATCAGATTCAAACATGCCACAGTATTATGGCCTTTCCTCTCTCCGAAACAGGAAACTTTGTAGTAGTGGATAACAAGAGGAGGCTATACTAGTTGAAAGGGAAATGCAAAAACGATAGTAACTTGGATGAGAAAAAAGAGGATCATTACTACTCGCTCCGTCCCATAATATAAGAACGTTTTTGACACTAGCGTAGTGTTAAAAACGTTCTTATATTTTGCGATAGAGGGAGTAGTAAGGAGGAGAAAGAAATAGGAAGTTGATGAATCCAAACCCCCTAATTCAGGTGCACCCAGTAAAGAAGGAAACAGTGTGGGACAAACATGCTTTGCTGCTTTTCAGTTTTATCCCCACTCCATCATAAATTCGGGGTGAGCATGTTACTTCACTCTCTCCTGCTTTCCTTTCCTCCAAAATCCAAATGGTCCAAACAGAAAAGATTCATCATCTCGTTGGTCCAAACAGTCTTATCTTTCATGTGCTATATGATTTTCACCAACCATCATTACCTGGTACCACATATTTATTTACCTTTTAGCCAAAAAATTAACCTTTTTCCCTTGTGCATATCCCCAGTGCAGTGGCCAGTTTTTTTCTTCTTCAGTGCAATGGCCAGTATTTTTTCCAGTGCAATGGTAAGTTTGTCTATATGAATAGGGCATTTTGGTGACCGAGCTCCATGGAGGCCGACATTTTGAAAAAAATCAAAATTCAAAATTTTCAGTTTCAAAAAAATCTGAAAAAACATACATGTATATAAGGATGTAATGTATATGTGTGTAAAATTTCACGATGAAATACTTTCAATCATAGCCTGTACAAAAAGACAAAACCATGGACTTTGAGCAATGAACAGTACATGTGTTCAACAGCCACTTTTTTTTTTGCATAGCCCTCATTTCAACGTATTTCGTCATGAAATTTTGCACACATGTACATTATGCCTCTAGGTATATGTGCAATTTTTTTCACAATTTTTTGAAACATAAAGGTTTGAATTTTGAATTTTGCAAAAATCGGCCTCCATGGAGCTCGTCCACCATTCAGAATTTTCGTATCTATATATCTTATATAGACAAACCCTGCCTGCAAGTCATTAAATAGCTATTTTTCTACGCATGCGTGCTTCCACATCATCAAGATTAGCATCCATCCATTTAGGCTTGAGAATCCCTCTACCATGCAACATGCATTAATGCATTTTAAGTGGGTTTAAATCGTATTGCATTTAATTTTAACATGCAGACTTTTCGTGTCAAGTTTTTTTTTTGCCTATGCAAAAAATTCTGGCATAGTTTAAATCAGAAGAATGGAATTTGTATTCTAGACAACATTTAGAAAATAGATTTCCAATTTACGGCTACACGCGAGGTATCATCTAGCTTTTATAACATTCAGTGCAATGGCCAATTAGCTGGGTAGGCCTTTTTGTGTGTGTGGTGCTTTGTTTTCCATGCAACACGGGTTAGGGCACTAATAAAGTGAAATGGACCCTAGGCTACATCGAGCCCTTCACTCCAAATTTCCCAGAGGACAAACATTTCCAGGAAGGCAGACATGATAAGAGAGGATTGCTTTTTATGCATAGGCCTATTGTTAATGGCGCCTGGCCAACATTGAGTGTCAGATTGAGCCCGTTCCAGTGAGCTTGGATGGAAGCCATTGATCTGAATGCAATTTCATATTCTAAAGAGTGCACAGACATGTGTAGAATGGGTGCTAGCTTCCTCTTATTACATCATCTATGTCAGTCAAGATGATCCATATTCACAATAAATGGAGTCAAGTTTTACAAAATTTGACCCAGTTTAAAGAAAACTAGCTACATGTACAATACCAAATATACATCATAGGAAAATATATTTCATCATGAATCTAAAGGTATTTGATTTGGTATTCTAGATCTTGATAATCTTTTCTCTAAACAAAGTCTGAATTAAAAAAATGTAATACACACTATATTTTAGGACCGAGAAAGTATTTTGGAAACTCCCACGATTTCCAAACCACAATTTTCTTGTATGCCACATTTAATTACCTATGCAATTCTTATTCATGGATATTTCAAAACTATTTGGCACTATACAGAGGTGGCGCCAGGCCCCGGGCTAGGGTGTGGTGGAGAGATCCTTTGTTGACTGTAGCACAAATGGCTAAGTAGCGCATTGTATCTACTTTAGCTATACCAACTTGCCTATGACGGGCGTTGATCCTGACTCTGCTACTGGCACTATATATCTCTTGGTCTTATGCCTTCAAGCCATGACGAGTTTCAGAATTTTAATTTTCACCATCACAACAACCACCGTTGTAACCCAACCTCGTTATATAGTACCCATGCCATTGAAAATTGCAAGACATATGTGTATCTATAAATAGAAGGTTTTAACCAACAAATGCTTTATCAATATACCGTTTACATGACATGAAACTGACATGTTAGATTCGTTCCCAACATGAGTTCTTATGATTATGATTATATATCATGTACACCCCTTATTAACGATGCAAATGTTGACAAAGACTTGTCTTGATGGCACAAAATATGTCCTATATTTTGGAAGTAGGAGTCATATAGGTAAATATATCTTGCTAGCATTGCACGGTCTAAACACTACTCCCTCGGTTCACAAATATGAGATGTTTTGGATATTTCAATATAGACTGCATACGGACTGAAATGAGTGAACAAACACACTAAAACATGTCTATATACATCTGATTCAGAAAAAAGTTACTCCTTCCAATCCATATTACTAAGCGATCTAATTTTAGGTGAAATTTCTGGGAACTTTAGATATCAAACTATTATGAAAATTGGAAAAAGTGATGCTCCATGAAGTATCAAGTACTAGAATTCAACAGATGTCATCAATAAACTTTAGTTTTGCACCATTGTCAAATTCACATTTGCTATGGATCGAAGCTCACTCTTTATAATACTCCATTTGTATTTGTAAGGCATATTTGTTTCAATAATACAAAATTTTGACTAATAGTTGCTTTGTTAATTTGTGGTTCATGTGACATGCAATTGGATGTCACTAGATTTGTTTCTGAAATATTTATCATGAACTGTGATTTTGTACTATGCAAGCCACTTATTAACGGGGTAAATATTGGTTAAAGACTTGTCTTGATGGGACAAAATATTGGTCACTATATTTTTGAACATTGGGCAACAAAAGCAGATAGATACATGTTTTTTTACTAAAATTTTGTTTATATTAGATTAGTAGAACATTAGATATGATCAGATATATGGTACTTGAACTCATACACACACAAAAACGACCCTAGACAAAGGGGACATAATAACTACGACAGTATGACTCAAAGTTCTTGTCAAACCTGCATCTGAACTTGTACAACGTGGAGAAATCCAACCAACAGAGCAAACTTGTAGAGAAATAAATCTCGTTGAATCGCTGTAATAGTAGACCATCGCGTACGATGGAGATTGGAAACCACGCCAAGCATATCGGCGGAGGTATCACCCCGATCTAGGCATGCATCTGCACTAGTATCATCAAACCAAGCCGATAGATACATTTTGTTTTTCTAAAAGAGATGATAGATACATGTTGGTAACATTGCACACACAGTAAAATACTGTGATTTGAAACTAAGTAGGTTAATGGGTTTCAGGAAAAGTTCAAAGATCTAATTCTAATTATTGTGAAAAGTAAAATAAATAAGCAGGTAGTGCTGCTCCATACTGTTATTTGTACTTTTTTGAACTATTTTAGTCCCCAAATCAAACATGATCAAGTACCAGAATTCAAGAAATATCTCATCAATATTATTAGTACTAGTAGTTAACTGAGTACACTGCACTTAGTATAGTACCAAAAACGTAAGGAGACTTAGCACGTGTCATTACACGTACGCTACACTAGTTACAACTATACGTACTTGTGGTTACATCCTTAATTAATTTACGAGATAGCTTGTGCGCAGTAGGCATCGGTCATAGTATATTGGTTCGTAGCAGCTTCCTTCAGCCGGTGGCGCTGAGGAGGGAGATGATGTCGAGCGACACGGAGCAGAGCTGCTTGAGCGCCTCCTCCCTGGCGGCGAGGTCGGCCGGGTACGCCCCGGGCCTCTGGCGCCGGAACAGCGCCTTGCACACCTGCGGGTACTCCGCGGCGGCGCCGACGTAGACGGCGGCGTAGTCGTAGTCCTGCTGCGCGATGGAGCCCCTCGCAGCGGCCAGCGCGTCCCGCGCCTCGCCGTACTTGGCGGAGCAGGTCCGGAGCAGCGCCTGCACGGTGCCGTCGACGGCGGCCCCGCCCTGCGCGGTCACGTTGGCGCCGAGCGCGGCCGCGGAGGCCGACGCGTTGGAGGCGGCGGCGGAGACGGCGATGGCCGAGAGGCCGCGCACGTCGGCGGTGGTGCTGGAGGGGTCCGCGGCGAGCGCGGCCACGCAGAGGTCGTAGTAGGCGGTGGAGTTGCAGGTGGTGCGGACCAGCGCCGCGGCCACCGGGGCGGTTGGCGCGGGCGGCGGCGACGGCGGCGGGGAGTGCTTGGCGTGGCCGCCGTGGCCGTGGTGCGAGGTTGGGCCTGAGCGAGAGCCGAGGGCGCTGGGCGCGAGGAGGGAGGCGACGAGGAGCACCAGGGTGGCGGTGGTGATGGCCATTGTTGGCGCCATTAACTGGAAATTGCTACGAAGAAGGCAGCTAGCTTCTTGCTGTGAGATGCTCGTGGCTCTGTGGAAGAGGAGAAGCTGCTTCTTGGCGTGTGTGACTGCCTTTGGAGAGGGAAGAGCTGTGTGCTTGTAGGTGCTGTTTACTTGTGTTGGTGGGAGAGAAGGCAAGGGGGGATGGGGTTTTATAGGAGGAGGAGGTGGGATTACCTGGCTAGTCTAGTCCATCCTTATGGCTGCCAAAATTGACTCCTACTGTATAATCAACCTAATTATGTTGGTGATCAAGTGGAGCAGTCCACCATGTCATATGCTTCCTCTCTTCTTCTGCTCTCCACCTCCATTTTTTTATGACGCTCGGTCAGAGCGCTGCTGCATTTCATAAAAAAGAAAGACTGGCTTGTCGAAAATATATACTCCCTTCATCCTGTGCACCATCTAAGACACATCCATTTCAGCGTCAACTAATTCCGGACGAAAGTAGTACTACTATTAGATGGCATGCTTTGGTCAACTTTTTGTTATTGCACATGACCGTCAGCAGTGGCGGAGCTAGTGGCGGGTTATGCTTGGGGCTGACGTAGCTTGAGCGATAAACTCTCATGATTTTCAGTACTTTGTAAGATGATGAAATTGCAATGGATGTTGTTAATAGACCTAGGGCTATAGACATATAGCTGGCCTAGGCCTATCTTCGCCACTGACCGTCAGCAGAATATTTGTCATGTAAAAATATAATTAGTAGTCTTATAACAAAATTGAAACACCTCCTAATTACAAGAACATGAACAAAGGCAGAGTTGAGTCTTTCAATGTCAAGATGATCACTGTCCTCGACATGTGCATGGGGTCCACATGCACGTGCCGAGGACAACGATCACTTACACGAGTGCATGCTACCTCAATAGTGTGGCTACTTTACTGTCCCTCGTCTTTTTTTTTGGTCGACGCCAGGGTGGAGTCAACCTCCCCTAGGTATTGGTTGTTTGAAGAAGATAAATAGTAAAATACCTAAAACTTTGATGGTTATCGCAAAACTGGCTCTGAAATTTAGATTTTATTTCTAAATTTTGTAGCTTGGCGGTGAAACTATATATCCTCTTACCAAGCATCTATCCCAAATAGCCGATACTTCTGGAGAGCCCAATTCATATCTATATATGGAGGGGGTCCAATCTGCATGACATCAGTGGTCTAGATCCTAGGAAGAGAAGTCACTAGGACCCCAAAATCCTTGGACTCGTACAAATAGTTGCCCTTGTTTGTTTTTCATCTCCTTTCCGTAACTCACAAGCTTACCGAGGTTTTACTAATATGTAACTAGAAAATGTAATTGTGAAATGAATACTTTAAAGATTGTGTGATGTGAAGACGAAAATAAAGAAATACTAAACGTTTAGAAGTGTGCAAATAACTTGGGTGGTATAGCTTAGGCAAAATCTAGCTAGACCGGATGCTCCACTATATATATATCTAATAGAAAAGAATCCTTGCTGTGGATGGCTATGTAATTCCTTGGAGTGGGACACTATGAGTACACTACTAAGTAATATATATGGACACATGTTGTTTCCTCTTATATTGCAGTGCACTAACAACCCAATCGATGATATTGGCTTGTTTTGGAACTAAACGGGTTATTTATCTTGGTCTCGACAAGTAGCAACTGATGACATTGTGCACTACACTACTAAGAAAAAGTACTCTTGCCGTTGGTATTCTACTTATATTTAATTTCGCTGCTGTAGGACTGTACATGTTTCTCGTGCGTGTATGCGCCCTAGCTTGTTGATAACAACGATAATGTCAGTGCTCACTCCACGACAGACATACTTAATCCCCTTTTCAGGGGAAATTTTTTGTCAGGCTCTGGACATTTCAATTTTAACCGTGTGCTACAAAAATATCCATGTAACTAAGGATATGGACGCTTGGTTCCAGAAAATTAGTAAATAAAAAAATCAAGAAAATTTGAAAATATTGTTGAAATAAACTTGACCTTCCATTGTGCTCATAAGAAAAGTTCCACAAGAGAAAACCACGTTGATTTCAGGGCAAAAAAAAAAAAAAATACTAGGCAAAAAAGTGTCAACAGTGACTTGTATATAGCAATAGATTTTGGTTTTTTGCCCTGAAATCGACGGTGATTTTTCATTCGCAAAACATTACATACTGCAAAAGAAAGTCAAGTTTATTAAAAAGAACTTCTGAATTTTTTGATTTATTTTTAAGTATTAACATTTTCACATATCGGGTGTATATACACCCGATAGCATTTTGTAAGGGCATCTCCAACGTGGACCGTCAATCCGCCCGCATATGTTCGGATCACGCTGTCCGGACGTATTTTTCCATTCAATGCGGTCCTGTATCGTCTGCCGATTGGTCAAGGTGTCTTCTTTTTTACCCTCCCATCCTTTCATCCGCACCCTTGTCGTCCATTTCCACTGTTGTACCTCTTTGGCCGCCGCCCAGGCATCGTCGGATGTCTACATACCCCACCACAAAACTGTCGGCCTTGGGCTACACCGATGTCCACCCAGGAATCCCTTCGCTGTCAGGTACCCTCCGCATCCCGGCCGACGCAGTCCATGGCGGGCACCGCACCCGGCAGGTGTTTGGTCAAATGTCATTGAGCTTTTTTTTGAACTTCTTGTTGTTTTCTAGAGAAGCATGATGGAGGGGTACTTAGTGTACGAGGATGAGTTGTTGTGCGATGTGTGGTTGGCCATTTCTGAGGACTTTGTAGGCATGAACAAGGGCCCCATCTTTTAGTAAAGCTTGCATGCGTCGTTTCATGGGCGAAATAACATGAGGCCCTATAACATGCACGCAATGTGAAGTCTCTAATGCATCGATGGTACACCATCTACAACTCCATCACGAAATTTTGCGGTGATTCACCAAGTGGAGACAAGGTGGCCATTGGGCGCATCAGCCATAGAGATCATAAGTGTTGCTTTCTATTACTTCACATGTTGGTTAATTCATTTGTTTACTCAATGTCGATGTACACGCTATATAGCCTGCACATGCTGCCATGACGTACTATATGACCGAGGGCAGACCATTCACGCACATATAGATGAAGCTCAAAGGACAGTTTGTGTGGGACCACATATGCCAGTTTCAGTCTCTAGTATTGTTGAATTTGGAGTAAATAATTTCGAAAAACTTGTTGAACATCCGGTTACCTCGTTGAATTTGAACTATTGTTGTACCAGAGATATTTACATGGATGAATTGTGCTATTTCTATAATTACTTTTAGTGTTGCGGGCTATTTTTTACTTTCTCCATCCCAAAATAAATGTCTGAAGCTTAATACAACTTTGTATGAAAGTTAGCACAAAGTTGAGACGCTTATTTTATAACGGAGGGAGTATAGTTTATGTCCGAACTTTGCCGAATTCCGTCGTTTTTGTACGAAATTCTTCCGGTTTGTTAAAACCCAATTTGAAATGCATGAGCCTATGGTTGGATGTCTGGCTCCCGTATCAGTGTACGCAGACTGGTCCCCTGATGGCCTGATCTGCAGACAGATGCACATGTATGTATGTAGTATCTCTTGTGTATTCAGTATCCATTATCCAGCAGTACGTAAGCCAACTAGAAAATATGTGTCACTTAATTAGATTTCTCCAACTTTGACCACGAACCCACAAAAACCATTTGGATTGATTGGTTTAGTGAAAACACTAACGCTGCGTTTGGATGTCTGTATTGGAGCAATTCGGAGCGGTAGACCTCTGTATTGCGGATGGGCACTTCCCGTGGGAGTGATTTCAGCCTGAAATTTGGTTTCAATACAGACTGCCAATTCAGTGTCCAGCCAAACAGGTGAATTGAAAGTTTATCAATACGAAATCCAATTCAAGGACCCCAATTGAGACATCCAAACGCAGCGTAACGGTTAAATTAAGTTGTGTGTCTGAGGCTTTTTTTGAAACCCCAAAATGACCTGCGTTGCTGAGAGACTAGGACTTGACTTGACATGCCATGCCAGAAGATAGGTGGAGGGTCGAGTTAGTGGTTTCGGAACTCCTTTCACAGCTACACATATAGACGTGTTGACTGTAGGTGGAATGGAACCCCTGCTTCTTCGCCCCGTCAGCTACTCGGCCACTAGCCGAGAAAGTGTTTGACTATTGCATAGAAAGGGAGGTTGGCAGTTGGCAGAATCCGGCAGGGTTCCTCAAAGAAATTGAAATAGTCGTCGACGAAACACGACGAAATGTACGTCGAACAAGTTAACGCGCCCGTGGGTGCTGTTGCTGTTGCTACCACGACAGCCTAATTAGCTCGGTAACGTACGCATCAAGTATCTAGCTAGTTGTATTAGGTTAGGCACTTGATTAAGTGCTTCGTAGTACCGTGGTAGTAGTAGCAACTAACTAAGAACATTTTTAATCTTTAGGCCAGCTGGTTAACTGCATGCATGCTTTGGTAGATTCGAGTACATTCTGGTAGTGCATATATTGGACCTCTTTGATCTTTTCGTGCCTAATCGACGGCGTAATGCTTGTTCGAGAATCGTATGTACTCGAGTACGCGGGAAGTCGCTTTAACTAAGGTTAGGCCAAGTCTAACTGGTCCCTTGTAAAATAGTGGAGGATCCGGCGAACAAATCTTGATGGTGGAGGATTTTTACTTCACTAAATTTTGGTCAGACCTAACCAAACTTCTAATTTAACAGAGTAAAAATCAAATTTGCATAGCTCAACATAGAGTTGATTTAAACAATCGAAATTGGACACATTAAACATCCGCCTTGTCTTGACATCCCACCGGACATGAGTTTTAAACATAAACTTAAACTTAAAACTAAACATGAAACTAAACCAAACTAGACTTCGTCATCATCATCATCCTTGTAGAGGTCGAGCCATCTTGTCTTGACATTCCACCGCTCATGGGGTCCGGGCCTGTGCCGTGGTCACCGGAGTCGAGGAAGAGGCGCCACCACTCTTCAATGTCGAACTCCTCCTCGTCCTTGTTGCTGTCATCACGGTCGTGCTCCTTATCGTCAGAGATGATGATTACCTCCCTATCAACTGCGCGCTCCTAGAAGATCGTCTGGTCCACCTCCACAAGCTCGGGGTACTGGCGGGGGAGGTCCGCCATGTACGCCTCGTTGACGGCCTCCACCGTGATGAGCTCCCTCGCCTCCTGGTCCTCCCGAGCCATTGCCTCATTCACCACCCTCGGCGGCGGTGAGACGGGCTCGACGGACGCCAATGTCCGAGGGAAGTCGAGGCACGCCGCCTCGCCGTGGAACCTGACCTGCCGTCGGTCTTATTTGAGGGCGGAGAGCTTCGCGTGTTGAAGGACCCGAGCCAGCTCTTTGCGTGGGTCTCGCGATCGGTTATCACTAGTAGAAAACGGGGCTTTGATCCGGAGCATTAGTCCCGGCCGGGTTTGGGCCCGGGACTAATGTGATCACTAGTCCCGGTTCGAACGGCTAGGAGGACGGGGCACGTCCACCTTTAGTCCCGGTTCTCACTACTAGGGAAAAGCCTAGCAGCAGCTGCTGGTTTGAGCCCTCTCGATGGCGGGTACCGCGCTACTAATAAGCGCTTCTGACTAACGTATAGCGATGGCGCGTGTTGACACACGCCATCGCTACACATGAGTAGCTGCAGCGCTCTTTAGAAAAGGGCGCCTTGGTATTATCTGCAGCGCCGTTTAGAGGTAAGCGCTCTTTGGTAAGTCGGCGCTCTCGCTAAATCCCCTCGCTACTACTAGTTTTATTAGTTTTTTCCTGCAGATTTATTTTTATTTGTTTTGCATTTAAATAGGCTTTATACAATAATCTTTAGCATATCATCCACATACAAATGTAATCATAGCATATACATACAATTAGTCTCATCAAATCATGTCATCATCATAATCATCATCCAACACAAAGTGGTCTCTCGTCATCAATCTCGAAAATAGCGATACAAGTCTCGATTACTTGCAAATACATCGTCATCCATCTAAACAATGATATACGAGAATAGCTATCACTTTGAGTACATGAGTTCGTATCCCTCTCTCGCATTAGCGTGAACCTAAACTAAGCATCTTGCGTGTCGCTCGAAACCGAAAACCGGTACACTGGGCACGACACTCCGCCACTTGTCGTATATATACTCTGGCGTAGCACTTCTTCGCCATTTATGATCTATGCACCTGCATCGTCACATGAGTCGATGATATGCAACATATATAGTTGAGCAACACAAAGAGACAGACTTGGCAAAAATAGAAACAACATATCATAAGCATAAATAACAAAGTTCATCGTACCCAAATGACCTAACTAGAGTGATTTTCGCTAGTCGAGGAGGACGGTTTAATTACATCACAAATAAAGTTTCACCGTGCATAACTCAAAGTTTTGTCATAAAAGAAAGTATGGACTAAACGGACACATTGTCATATATCGACAATCACTCCATCATGTCGTGCCATCCATCCAAGTCAGGGAGATAGTCATCGAGCTTTGTGAAAGGCTTCATGTCGAGACGCTGAGAGGCTATCCATGTTCGGACGTCTTCCCGCGACATTTGTCCTTCTGCATGGAACATCCCTGTTTTTCTGACGACCTCATTCATGATGATTTGGGCAAGTTCGCGTTGGATGTTATAGAACTCAGCTCAAGTCGATGATCCTCGATATCTCCTATGTCCTTTGCCCATTGCGAGAATATGGGCATCGCTAGATCTAGGTGCCATGTGAAGGTTACGGTGATCCCGTCGGTACTCCAAGCATGTGGTGTAGGACATAGAATCCATCATTAAGAGAATCGTTTGGTTGCTGGATGCAGCAAGTCGGTCTTATGGCTGAAGGCGTGCTCGCCGCCTTTTCTTCTTGTCCCTAACCTCTCCACCCCTGCTTGGTAGTAAAACATAGCATCGCCGAGAACATCTTTGATGTGGGTGTAATCCTTTTGTGAATGTTCTTGACGAGTCCAAGTAAAGAGCGTGGGAGAATCGGGGTAGAGGATGATGAGGACGGCGCGCCCGCCACAATAAAATAAGTACACCTCAAATTAATTAGCCTCCACCGTGCAAATGAATTATTGAAATCGAAGGAAGGATAGCAGCGCGGATGACTTACACGGATGATAAGGCACGAGAATCGCCTCCTTGTCCTTATTGGCGAGCATGAAACCGACGATGTAATCCTCGCGTATTCACGATCTTGTGCACAGACTCCCAAGAAGGCCTCGTGCATGTAGTGCGGGTCAGCGACACGTATATGAGCTATCTGCTCAACCCCAATGATGTAGCTCATGTGCAAGGCATAAAGGCGGACAAAAGTAAAATCCAGCTTCTTCACGTGAAACATGTCGAATATGTAATCGAATCGGAGGAAGAACTTATCCGCGGGAAGCCCTTGACGCATTTACATTTGTTGCGGAACGTTAACCACGTAGAGTGGGTATCCCGGATCTTCGAGGCGATGAGGCCTTTCTCTACCCGCAGACATCATCATGAAGTCTCCTTAGATCGCTGAATCGGCCCGTAGCGCTGTTTCGGTAGGATTGGTTTACCGGGATATGCCATTTATCCGCATCGGGGATATCTACACGGTCCCGGCCGAGGCTCTTTGGCGGCTGGATCATAGAATCAACTTTTTGCCTTTCCTCGCTCTCTTCCTAGGCTTCTTTACCAGCGGATGGTCGTCAATAACATGTTGAGGCGGTAATTCGTGCACCGACTCATGATGCTCAAACCACGAGGAGGCGCCAAGATAGACATCTTGTTCAGCCATCGTCATCCTCATCCTCATCCATGGCGATGTCATCACCTGTAATGGAGCCACCTGCTACCCGTCGCTATCACCCAACCCGACACCCGACGCTAATTGGGTAGGTGGGGTGTTGATGTTCATACCTTGCCGAGGCTGCGTGCTCGTGGGTGTGCTCCGGCCGCCTCACGACAAGCAGACTCTTTGGCCACAACAGACCCACCCATTGCAACAATCACCAAGCCGCCGCGGGTCTCGTCGTCATCCCCACTAGTATTAGAGGAGGCAAATTCTCGTGGCCCGGTTTGACACTGGCCACGGAAACCTTGAAGACGTTCGGGGGGATCGACCGGCTGTGGAACAATGGTTCCTTCGGCTCCATTATCGTCCCCTTCCCCACGTCCACCTTCTGTTCGCCGATGGTGTACAATATGGTGCACGGGGTTTCGTCGGCCTGCAAATAAAAGTCTGCGACGTGAGACATCCGAAAGGCAACGAAAACGGGAGATTATACATTTATATTGAAGGGGGCCGGTGTGGAAGATACCGTGAGGGCGTCGAGCTCAGCCAAAGAGGAGGCACCACCGAGCACGTCCGGTGCGGCAGCCGGTGCGGGAGCAGGTGCGGGAGCCGGTGCGGGAGCAGGTGCGGGAGCCGGTGCGGGAGCCGGTGCGGGAGCATGTGCTGCCAAGAAGTCAGCAAGGGGAAAGTCCTCTGCATTTTTTGGATTTTCCCTTGTCCAAGTGTGAACGCCGTCACCAAGGAAGTAGATATATCTGCAATCGCTTTGTTTTGCGGCAGCTATCGCTGTTGCGATTATGCGAGATGATTTCTTCTCAACCGCAATCTCAACCTTCTTGTCGATGCTTTCTTGATTAACCTCCGTCTTTCCTTTCTCTCCTCCGTGGTCTCACGGTAGTACTTCTTCCACGGGCGCCGTCTCCGACACCGTGCACGCGTCCATACAGCGGTCGAGTATCCACCGGTTGTCGTTTCAATATGTTCAACGCCGGTTGAATGGAGTGTCCCACTTGGCCTCGCCAATGCCTCGACGGCGAAGTCGCTTTCGGCCGCAATCGGGCGTTGCTCTCTCTGCAAAAGGCACAAGGATCGTTTACAAATATGACTAACGTGTGCGGTGAATTGATCGAAACTAAAATTACCAGCAGTCTCATGAACTCCGTAATGACCGGTGTTGTCTCATAAACCTTCTTGATGGGTCCCAGCGGTGGCGGGCCCTCAGGGCGCCACGCTCTGCGGGACGGTGAAATCCGCCAAAGGTGCAGGATGCCCGGACTCGCGGCTTCGCGTCCTCCTTGGCCCATTTGGACCTCTTTCCGCCGTAACCACGGCTTCCGAGGTGGTGGGTCCCAATGTTCCTCTTTGAAGCCCCTTCATGTACTTAGACTTTTCTTTGGCAACTTCGCCTCGCAAGCCTCCTTGAATATTTGAAGCTGCTCTTCCGTGATTGTCGGACTATCCTTTACAATCTCGGAGTAGGGTTCCCGTCGTTGATCTTTGCTTTCACTCGATTTTTCCAAGCGCCAACGCATTGCTAAACTTGGTCATGGCGTGTTTGTTTATCTTCTTCATTACGGGTCATTATGCGGATCTTCATAATCCTTCTCATTCCGCCCGGAACAAGAATATCTGGTGAAGTTTCTTTAGGAGGAGCTCCTCATATTTTCTATCTTCTTTAGATTCTCATCGTTAATGGTGGCGGTTGTCCGTATGATGCAGCCTATTTGATTGCCGTAGCACGCTGCTCTTCCTCGGCGCCTTTGGCTCAAAATTGCCGTTGTCCACCTCCGTGACCACCAGTCTAGTAGTCCCGAGTTTGTTAGGAACCCATTGCCTCTTCGCTTCGGTTCTACACCGCTCCGCTCCCGAGGCAGCACGGTCTCGATGCGGTCTGAATCTCGGCCTTGGTGTCGATCTCAAGACCGGTCTGCGTATCGGTCTCAAACCGGTCTGCGTGTCGGTCTCGATCCCGATGCGGGCCCAAAGAACAACATCTGCTGATCGTCGGTAAAGCTAAAAAATTCGTCTGCCACCCGGTAGACGTCGTTGCAATCACCAGAACCCTGTCCTTCATCGTTGCTAGCCATGTTTACCTAGATAATTAACCCTAATTAAACTAGTTAACGCAGCTAGTTCTCTGTCAAAGCCTAAAATAAAATTTTTGCACTAATTAACATGGATAATTAACCTAATTAAACTAGTTAACCTGACTAGTTCTCTGTCAAAGCCCTAACTAAGTTTTTGCACTAACCTAGATAATTAACCTAATTAAACTAGTTAACCTAACTACTTCTCTGTCAATGCCCTAACTAAATTTTTGCCCTAACCTAGATAATTAACCTAATTAAACTGGCTAACCTATGCATGAGAGAGAGGAGGGTGGGGCTTCTGAGATGATGGCTCGTGGTGGCGACGGAGGCAGGTGTGTGGCGAGGAGGCGGGCGTCTCCGGTGACGCGAGGAGGCAGGGCGTCTCCGTGGCGGCGAGGAAGGTGGCGTCGACGGCGGCTCGGTGGCGTTAGCGAGGCCAGCAGCTCCGTGGCATTGGGGCGGCTCGGTGTCGTTGACGATGCACGGCTCTGAGTGCGCGTCGGCGGGCGAAGTATGGAGCGAGAATCGGGAGACGGCAATGGCGCCGCTGGGTGGGTTTGAGGATTTGGGGAAGTGGTGGCGGGGAACGGTTTTTGGCTAAGTCAAACTTAGCGGTAGCGCGTTGCAAAAGCAGCGCTATAGCTAAGTTAGCTATAGCGCTTTCCTCAAAACGCAGCTGCTGCTATAGCTAATTTCCTATTCTGCTTCTATAGCGGGGTCTAGGCACGCTACTGCAGCTACATTAGCTATAGCGCCTCTTACAAACAAACGCTTTGCTATGCCTTCCTCCGATTTTTAAGCTTTTTGTTTATTTTGCTTTACATTTATTTTTCCTTTCTCCTTTTTCTATTTCTTTCATTTTCATTTAAATTTCTATTTGTTTATCATCTTATTTTATTTCCGTTAGTAGTAGCGCTCTTCTCTGAAGCACGCTACTAATAATCTTTCTAGCGATGGCGCGTTTACGCTAAGCTCGCCTTCGCTATCGTAGCCTAGCATTCTGCCAATGGGAATATTAGTTAGTAGTGCTTTTTTTGGAACAGGCGCTACTGCTAAGTTTGTGTCTGTAGCGCGGTTTTTAAAAGCTCGCTACTGCTATATAGCACTAGCGCAGTTTTTTGAACGGCGCTGCTGCTAAGATTCTGTGTATAGCCTTTTCCCTAGTAGTGTCTAATGGGGCCTCGAGTCCCGGTTGGTGATACCAACTGGGTCTAAAGGGGTGGTGGTAGGATCGGGCCCCTGCGAGCCCCTTTAGTCCTGGTTGGTATCACCAAGCGGGACTAGAGATAGACCTTTAGTCCGATTTGTATCACCAACCGAGACTAAAGATATCACTATATATAGATGTTTCGTCCAGCCCAAGTCTAAGCTTTTTCCTTTCTCTCCTCTCTGTTTCCTTCCCCTAGCTCGGCTTTATTTTTGCCAAGATTTGTCAAGATTTGAGGCACCCCATCTAGCCAATGATTCTAAAAGGTTAGCAACTTCATCTTTTCATCTCTCATTGCTAGTTTAGCTCGTCTCATGCTCTATAAGCATAATGATTTGCGGGTTTTAGTTTGGGAGTAATTATGTGGGAGTTTATTTGATTTATAGGCAATTTGAGCTTAAATTAACTTCTTAGTTTGCATATGTGTAGGTGTGGTTTACTTAGTGCCTTCCCGTCCCCGTCCTCACCGCCGTCGATCACCCGCGCCGTCCCGCCGCCAGCACCACCTTGGTGAGCCTCTTGTTCTTATCCTTTTTGTAAAAAAAAATCTTATTTGTATGATTTAGATAGTTACATGTATAATTTTCTTACTTGTATGATTGTTTGTTATATATAGTTCCATGGTTTTGATATCCGTCCCCGTCGGTCCTCATCCGGTTTATGATTCGGATGTGGTATATTATCTTTTATAACTATTCGTTTCATTTCGTGTTTATGACAATTATGCCCATCAAGTTGACATAGATATTTTTATCTAGGAGGTATGTGAACCAAAAATTGCAACCGACCCTCTTGTCAAGAAGTTAAATTTAGTTGAAAAAGAAAACAATTATTTGAAAGAAAAAATGAAAAGAATTGAAAAGAAGATGAAATTGGAGTTGTATGTTGCAGACGTCGTCAATGATCACAAGATCAAGATGGATGCAATGCGCTTGAAGATTAGAAAATATGCCATTAATAAAGAGGCTTGGTATCATTATGTTGTTGGATCAATTATTACCTTATTTGCAATTTTGATCGCATTCTTGTTGCATTTAAATGCTTTAGCTAGATAGTTGTATGTTGTTTTATGAGAAGTGTGTATGAACTTGTATTAACTTGATCACTTCGATGTTGTGTAATGAAGATGAGCTGACAATGGATGTACGATGACCGACGCTCTCCCCAGTTCATTAATGGTGTGCATAGTTTTCTGCGTGTGGTTGAGGCAAACAAGCGGAAATGTTTTATGTGTTGTCCATGCGGTGTCTGTAAGAATGATAAGGATTACTCTACCTCAAAAATCCTTCACAGCCACCTGTTTCAGTCCGATTTCACGTCTGGCTATAACTATTGGACCAAGCACGGAGAAAGAGGGGTTATAATGGAAGACAATGAAGAAGAAGAAGAGGATGATGACAACTATCATAGGTTCCTTGAATACGATGGTACTTTAACGGGGGAAGCTGAAGAAGAGGCATCAGATGAGCCAGCTGATGATCTTGGTCGGGCCATTGCTGATGCAAAGAGAAACTACGAAAGTGAAAAGGAGAAGTTGAAGTTGCGGCGCATGTTAGAGGATCACAAAAAATTGTTGTACCCAAATTGCGAAGATGACAAGAAAAAGTTGTGTACCACACTGGAATTGCTGCAATAGAAGGCAGAGAATGGTGTATCTGACAAAGGATTTGAAAAGTTGCTGAAAATGTTAAAGAAGATGCTTCCAAAGGATAATGAATTGCCCGACAGTACGTACGGAGCAAAGAAGGTTGTCTGCCCTCTAGGATTAGAGGTGCAGAAGATACATGCATGTCCTAATGACTACATCCTCTACCGCGATGAGGAGTATGAGAATTTGAATGCATGCCCGATATGCGGTGCGTTGCGCTATAAGAACGATGCGGCTTGAACTACGTCTGTATTTCCCCAAAGAGGAAGGGATGATGCAGCACAACTACGGTAGGTATTTCCCTCAGTGATGAGACCAAGGTTATCGAACCAGTAGGAGAACCACGCAACACTACGTAAATGGTAACCGCACACAAAGAACAAATACTTGTAACCCGCCATAAAAGAGGGGTTGTCAATCCCTCCCAGGTAAAAAGTGAAGGAAATATGCCCTAGAGGCAATAATAAAGTTATTATTTATTTCCTTATTTCATGATAAATGTTTATCATTCATGCTAGAATTGTATTAACCGGAAACATGATACATGTGTGAATGCATAGACAAAACAATATATCACTAGTATGCCTCTACTAGACTAGCTTGTTAATCAAAGATGGTTATGTTTCCTGACCATGAACAAGGAGTTGTTATTTGATTAACAAGGTCACATCATTAGTAGCATGATCTGATTGACATGACCCATTCCCTTAGCTTAGCACACGATCGTTTATTATGCTGCTACTGCTTTTATCCATGACATATACATGTTCCTGTAACTATGAGATTATGCAACTCCGTTTACGGAGGAACACTTTGGTGCTACCAAACGTCACAACGTAATCGGGTGATTATAAAGGAGTACTACAGGTGTCTCCAAAGGCGGATGTTGGGTTGGCGTATTTGAGATTAGGTTTTGTCACTCCGATTGTCGGAGAGGTATCTCTGGGCCCTCTCGGTAATGCACATCACTGAAGCCTTGCAAGCACTACAACTAATGAGTTAGTTGTGAGATGATGTATTACGGAACGAGTAAAGAGACTTGCCGGTAACGAGATTGAACTAGGTATTGGATACCGACGATCGAATCTTGGGCAAGTAACATACCGGTGACAAAGGGAACAACGTATGTTGTTATGCGGTCGACCGATAAAGATCTTCGTAGAATATGTAGGAACCAATATGGGCATCCAGGTCCGCTGTTGGTTATTGACCGTGAATAGTTCTAGGTCATGTCTACATTGTTCTCGAACCGTAGGGTCCGCACGCTTAAGGTTTCGATGGCGCTTATTATGAGTTTATGTATTTTGATGTACCGAAGAAGTTCGAGTCCGGATGTGATCACGGACATGACGAGGAGTCTCGAAATGGTCGAGACATAAAGATTGATATATTGGAAGCCTATGTTTGGAGTTGAATGGTTCGGTAAAACAGAATTTACTGAGTACCGGAGGTTACTGGAACCCCGGAGGTAAATGGGCCATAGTGGGCCTTAGTGGAAAGGAGAAGGGCCAGCCCTAGGTGGCGCGTGCCTCCCCTTCCCTAGTCCTACTAGGACTAGGAAAGGGGCCGCCCCTCTCTCTCTTTCCCTCCGGGAATCCTAGTCCAACTAGGATTGGGGGAATCCTACTCCTGAGGGAGTAGGACTCCTGGCGCGCCACCCTTGGCCGGCCAGCCCCTCCCCTTGCTCCTTTATATCTGGGGGCAGGGGGCACCCTAGAACACACAAGTTAGATCTACGGATCGTTCCTTAGCCGTGTCGGTGCCCCCTCCACCATATTCCACCTCGGTTATACTGTCGCGAAGCTTAGGCGAAGCCTGCGCCGGTGAAACATCAAGATCGTCACCACGCCGTCGTCTTGACGAAACTCTCCTCGACACTCGGCTGGATCGGAGTACGAGGGACGTCATCGAGCTGTCGTGTGTCAAGAACTGGGGCGCCGGAGTAACGGCGCCGGATCGGTCGGATCGCGAGGAGAACGTCGACTACTTCCTCTACGTTGTGATCGCTTCGCTTTGGGTCTACAAGGGTATGTAGACAACACTCTCCCCTCTCGCTGCTATACATCACCATGATCTTGAGTGTGCGTGGAAAATTTTGAAATTACTCGTTCCCCAACAAAGGCATCCGAGCCTAGGTTTTTATATGGTTTGATGTTTTGCACGAGTAGAACACAAGTGAGTTGTGGGCGATACAAGTCATACTACCTACCAGCATGTCATACTTTGGTTCAGCGGTATTGTGAGATGAAGCGGCCCAGACCGACATTACGCGTACGCTTACGCGAGACTGGTTTCACCGCTGCGAGCACTCGTTGCTTAAAGGTGACTGGTGGGTGCCTATCTCTATCACTTTAGTTGAACCGAGTGTGGCTACGCCCGGTCCTTGAGAAGGTTAAAACTGAGTCTATTTGACGAAGTATCATTGTGGTTTTGATGCGTAGGTGAGACTGGTTCTTGCTTAAGCCCGTAGCAGCCACGTAAAATTTGCAACAACAAAGTAGAGGACGTCTAACTTGTTTTTGCAGGGCATGTTGTGATGTGATATGGTCAAGACGTGATGCTATATTTTATTGTATGAGATGATCATGTTTTGTAACCGGTTATCGGCAATGGCGAGAGCCATATGGTTGTCGCTTTATTGTATGCAATGCAATGCATACGTAATGCTTTACTTTATCACTAAGCGGTAGAGATAGTCGTAGAAGCATAAGTTTGGCGAGACGACAACGATGCTACGATGAAGATCAAGGTGTCGCGCGGTGGCGATGGTGATCATGGTGGTGCTGCAAGATGGAGATCATGAAGCACAAGATGATGATGACCATATCATATCACTTATATTGATTTGCATGTGATGTTTATCCTTTTATGCATCTTATCTTGCTTTGATTGACGGTAGCATTATAAGATGATCTCTCACTAAATTATCAAGAAGTGTTCTCCCGAGTATGCACCGTTGCCAAAGTTCGTCGTGCCCGCACACCACGTGATGATCGGGTGTGATAAGCTCTCGTCCATCTACAACGGGTGCAAGCCAGTTTTGCACACGAGAATACTCGGGTTATACTTGACGAGCCTAGCATATGCAGATATGGCCTCGGAACACGGAGACCGAAAGGTCGGCGTGAATCATATAGTAGATATGATCAACATAAGATGTTCACCATTGAAAACTACTCCATTTCACGTGATGATCGGTTATGGTTTAGTTGATTTGGATCACGTGATCACTTGGATGACTAGAGATGTCTTTCTAAGTGGGAGTTCTTAAGTAATATGATTAATTGAACTTAAATTTATCATGAACTTAGTACTGATAGTATCTTGCTTGTTTATGTTTGATTGTAGATAGATGGCTCGTCTTTGTTGTTCCGTTGAATTTTAATGCGTTCCTTGAGAAAGCAAAGTTGAAAGATGATGGTAGCAATTACACGGATTGGGTCCGTAACACGAGGATTATCCTCATTGCTGCATGAAGAGTTACGTCTGGATGCACCGCTAGGTGCGAACTCTTCTGATGCTAACCGACGACGTTAAGAACGTCTGGCGAGCAAAGTCGATGACTACTCTATAGTTCGATGTGCCATGCTTTACGGCTTAGAACCGGACTTCAACGACGTTTTGAGCGTCATGGAGCATATGAGATGTTCCAGAGTTGAAGTTGATATTCCAATGAATGCCCGGATTGAGAGATATGAAGTCTCCAATAAGTTCTATAGCTGCAAGATGGAGGAGAACAGTTACATTAGTGAGCATATACTCGAATGTCCGGGTACTACAATCACTTGACACAATTGGGAGTTAATCTTCCGGATGATTGTGTCATTGATGAAATTCTTCAATCACGCCACCAAGCTACAAAGGCTTTGTGATGAACTATAATATGCAAGGGTTAGTAAAGACTATGCAGAGCTCTTCGCAATGCTAAAGGCTGTGGAGGTAGAAATCAAGAAGGAGCATCAAGTGTTGATGGTCAATAAGACCACTAGTTTCAAGAAGAAAGGCAAAGGGAAGAAGAAGGAACTTCAAGAAGAACAGCAAGCAAGTTGCTGCTCGGAGAAAAACCCAAGTCGGACCTAAGCCTGGCCCGAGTGCTTCTCTGCAAGCGGTCGTCCTTTGAAGCGGAACTGCCCCAAGTATTTGGCGGATAAGAAGGATGGCAAGGTGAACAAAGGTATATGTGATATACATGTTATTGATGTGTACCTTACTAGAGCTCGCAGTAGCACTGGTATTTGATCTGGTTACTTGCTAATATTTGCAACTCGAAGCAGGACTACGGATTGCGAACTCGGCAAAGGGCGAGGTGACGATCGCGTGGGAAATGGTTCCAAAGTCAATGTGATCGCGGTCGACACGCTACCTCTACATCTACCTTCGGGATTAGTTTTAGACCTAAATAATTGTTATTTGGTGCTGCGTTGAGCATGAACATTATATCTGGATCTTGTTTGATGCGAGACGGTTATTCATTTAAATCGAGAGAATAATGGTTGTTCTATTTATATGAGTAATATTTTTATGGTCATGCACCCTTGAGGAATGGTCTATTTTGATGAATCTCGATAGTAGTGATACACATATTCATAATGTTGAAACCAAAAGATGCAGAGTTGATAATGATAGTGCAACTTATTTGTGGCAATTGCCGTTTAGGTCATATCGGTATAAAGCGCATGAAGAAACTCCATCTTGATGGACTTTTGGAGTCACTTGATTATGAATCACTTGGCACTTGCGAACCGTGCCTCGTGGGCAAGATGACTAGAACACCGTTCTCGGTACTATGGAGAGAGCAACAGATTTGTTGGAAATCATACATCTGATGTATGTGGTCCGATGAATGTTGAGGCTCGTGGCGGATATCGTTATTTTCTCACCTTCACAGATGACTTAAGCGGATATGGGTATATCTACTTAATGAAACATAAGTCTGAAACGTTTGAAAAGTTCAAAGAATTTCAGAGTGAAGTTGAAAATCATCGTAACAAGAAAATTAAATTTCTACGATCGATCGTGGAGGTGAATATTTGAGTTACGAGTTTGGTCTACATTTGAAACAATGCGGAATAGTTTAGCAACTCACGCCACCCTAACACCACAACGTAATGGTGTGTCCGAGCGTCATGTCGCACTTTACTAGATATGGTGCGATCTATGATGTCTCTTCAGATTTACCGCTATCGTTTTGGGGTTATGCTCTAGAGACGGCCGCATTCACACTGAATAGAACACCGTCGAAATCCGTTGAGACGACACCTTATGAACTATGGTTTGGCAAGAAACCAAAGTTGTCGTTTCTTAAAGTTTGGGGATGCGATGCTTATGTGAAAAAGCTTCAACCCGATAAGCTCGAACCCAAATCGAGAAATGTGTCTTCATAGGATACCCAAAGGAGACAGTTGGGTACACCTTCTATCACAGATCCGAAGGCAAGACATTCGTTGCTAAGAATGGATCCTTTCTAGAGAAGGAGTTTCTCTCGAAAGAAGTGAGTGGGAGGAAAGTGGAACTTGATGAGGTAATAGTACCTTCTCCCTTACTTGAAAGTAGTTCGTCGCAGAAACCGGTTTACGAGACACCTACACCAAGTAGTGAGGAAGTTGATGATGTTGATCATGAAACTTGAGATCAAGTTACTACTGAACCTCGTAGATCAACGAGTAAGATCCGCACTGAGTGATACGGTAATCCTGTTCGGAAATCATGCTACTAGATCATGATGAACCTACGAACTATGAAGAAGCGATGGTGAGCCCAGATTCCGCAAAATGGCTTGAAGCCATGAAATCGAGATGGGATCCATGTATGAAAACAAAGTATGGACTTTGGTTGACTTGCCCGAGGGTAGGCAAGCAATAGAAAACAAGTGGATCTTCAAGAAGAAGACCGACGGACGGTAATGTTCTCGTCTACAAAGCTCGACTTGTCGCAAAGGGTTTTGACAAGTTCAAGGGATTGACTACGATGAGACCTTCTCACCCGTAGCGATGCTTAAGTCCGTCCGAATCATGTTAGCAATTGCGCATTTTATGATTATGAAATTTGGCAAATGGATGTAAAGACGCATTCTGAATGGATTTACGGAAGAAGAGTTGTATATGATGCAACCGTAAGGTTTTATCGATCCAAAGGGAGCTAACAAAGTGTGCAAGCTCCAGCGATCCATTTATGGACTGGTACAAGCATCTCGGAGTTGGAATAAGCGCTTTGATAGTGTGATCAAAGCATTTGGGTTTGTCTGGACTTTTGGAGAAGCTTTGTATTTACAAGAAAGTGAGTGGGAGCTCTGTAGCATTTACGATATTATATGTAGATGACATATTGTTGATCGGAAATGATATAGAATTCTGGATAGCATAAAGGGATACTTGAATAAGAGTTTTTCGATGAAAGACCTCGGTGAAGCTGCTTACATATTGGGCATTAAGATCTATAGAGATAGATCAAGGCGCTTAATTGGACTTTCACAAAGCACATACCTTGACAAAATTTTGAAGAAGTTCAAAATGGATCAAGCAAAGAAAGGGTTCTTGCACGTGTTACAAGGTGTGAAGTTGAGTAAGACTCAATGCCCGACCACTGCAGAAGATAGAGAGAAAATGAAAGATGTTCCTATGCTTCAGCCATAGGCTCTATCATCTATGCAATCTTGTGTACCAGACTGATGTGTGCCTTGCTATAAGCCTAGCAGGAGGTACCAAAGTAATCCAGAGTGGATCATCGGACAGCGGTCAAGAACATCTGAAATACGAAAAGGACTAAGGATATGTTTCTCGTATATGGAGGTGACAAAGAGCTCATCGTGGCAGTTACGTTGATGCAAGCTTTGACACGATCCGGACGATTCTAAATCGCAGACCGGATCGTATTTACACTAAGCGGAGGAGCTCGGTTGGTGCGATTCTAAACAAAGCGTCGTGGCGGGATCTACATGTGAAGCGGAGTACATAGCAGCCGGAAGCAGCTAATGAAGGAGTGCGGATGAAGGAGTTCATATCCGATCTAGGTGTCATACCTAGTGCATCGGGTCCAATGAAAATCTTCCGTGACAATCTTGGAGCAATTGCCTTAGCGAAGGAATCCAGATTTCACAAGAGGACCAAGCACATCAAGAGACGCTTCAATTCCATCCGGGACTTAGTCCGGTGGGAGACATAGAGATTTGCAAGATACATACGGATCTGAATGTTGCGCACCGTTGACTAAGCCTCTTCCACGAGCAAAACATGATCAGCACCAAGACTCCATGGGTGTTAAAATCATTACTATGTAATCTAGATTATTGACTCTAGTGCAAGTGGGAGACTGAAGGAAATATGCCCTAGAGGCAATAATAAAGTTATTATTTATTTCCTTATTTCATGATAAATGTTTATCATTCATGCTAGAATTGTATTAACCGGAAACATGATACATGTGTGAATGCATAGACAAAACAATATATCACTAGTATGCCTCTACTAGACTAGCTTGTTAATCAAAGATGGTTATGTTTCCTGACCATGAACAAGGAGTTGTTATTTGATTAACAAGGTCACATCATTAGTAGAATGATCTGATTGACATGACCCATTCCCTTAGCTTAGCACACGATCGTTTAGTATGTTGCTCTGCTTTTATCCATGACATATACATGTTCCTGTAACTATGAGATTATGCAACTCCGTTTACGGAGGAACACTTTGGTGCTACCAAACGTCACAACGCAATCGGGTGATTATAAAGGAGTACTACAGGTGTCTCCAAAGGCGATGTTGGGTTGGCGTATTTGAGATTAGGTTTTGTCACTCCGATTGTCGGAGAGGTATCTCTGGCCCTCTCGGTAATGCACATCATCGAAGCCTTGCAAGCACTACAACTAATGAGTTAGTTGTGAGATGATGTATTACGGAACGAGTAAAGAGACTTGCCGGTAACGAGATTGAACTAGGTATTGGATACCGACGATCGAATCTCGGGCAAGTAACATACCGGTGACAAAGGGAACAACGTATGTTGTTATGCGGTCTGACCGATAAAGATCTTCATAGAATATGTAGGAACCAATATGGGCATCTAGGTCCCGCTGTTGGTTATTGACCGTGAATAGTTCTAGGTCATGTCTACATTGTTCTCGAACCGTAGGGTCCGCACGCTTAAGGTTTCGATGACAGTTATTATGAGTTTATGTATTTTGATGTACCGAAGAAGTTCGGAGTCCCGGATGTGATCACGGACATGACGAGGAGTCTCGAAATGGTCGAGACATAAAGATTGATATATTGGAAGCCTATGTTTGGAGTTCGAATGGTTCCGGCGAAAACAGAATTCTATCGAGTCTAGGAGGTTACTGGAACCCCGGGAGGTAAATGGGCCATAGTGGGCCTTAGTGGAAAGGAGAAGGGCCAGCCCTAGGTGGCGGCGCCTCCCCTTCCCTAGTCCTACTAGGACTAGGAAAGGGGCCGCCCCTCTCTCTCTTTCCCCCCAGGAATCCTAGTCCAACTAGGATTGGGGGAATCCTACTCCCAGAGGGTAGGACTCCCTGGCGCGCCACCCTTGGCCGCCAGCCCCTCCCCTTGCTCCTTTATATCTGGGGCAGGGGGCACCCTAGAACACACAAGTTAGATCAGCGGATCGTTCCTTAGCCGTGTCGGTGCCCCCTCCACCATATTCCACCTCGGTTATACTGTCGTCAAGCTTAAGCGAAGCCTGCGCCGTGAAACATCAAGATCGTCCTGCCGTCGTCTTGTGAAACTCTCCTCGACACTCGGCTGGATCGAGTCTGAGGGACGTCATCGAGCTGTCGTGTGTCAAGAACTCGGGGCGCCGAATGCGGCGCCGGATCGGTCGGATCGCGAGGAGAACGTCGACTACTTCCTCTACGTTGTGATCGCTTCGCTTGGGTCTACAAGGGTATGTAGACAACACTCTCCCTCTCGTTGCTATACATCACCATGATCTTGAGTGTGCGTAGGAAAATTTTGAAATTACTACGTTCCCCAACAAAAAGATAGATAAAACTGTAGTAGATTGGATAAATAGATCTCGCGGGAACGCGAGATAAAATAAATAACAATAAATTGCAGCAAGGTATTTTTGGGTTTTTGGATTAATAGATCTGAAAATAAAAGCGACTAAAAATAGATCTCGAAGGCAAATATGATAAAGAATAGACCCGGGGGCCGTAGATTTCACTAGTGGTTTCTCTCGAGAAAAATGGCATACGGTGGGTAAACAAATTACTGTTGGGCAATTGATAGAACTTCAAATAATTATGACGGTATCCAGGCAGTGATCATTATATAGGCATCATGTCCAAGATTAGTAGACCGACTCCTGCCTGCATCTACTACTATTACTTCACACATCGACCGCTATCTGCTACTTCTTGAGTTTGCATTTGTTTTTTCCTTGAAGAGGAAAGGGTGATGCAGCACTATAGAGATAAGTATTTCCCTCAGTTAAGAACCAAGGTATCAATCAAGTAGGAGAAATGCGCAAATCCTCAATAAATGCACCTGCACAAACAATCAAACACTTGCACCCAACACGATAAAGGGGTTGTCAATCCCTTCACAGTCACTTGCAAATGTGAGATTTGATAGAGATAGATAAAACTAAACAAAAAATAAAATATTTTTGGGTTTTTTTGGTTTATAGATCTGAAAAAATAAAAATTACAAACAGTAGATCGGAAACTAATATGATGGAAAATAGACTCGGGGGCCATAGGTTTCACTAGAGGCTTCTCTCATGAAGGCAAGTAATACGGTGGGTGAACAAATTACTGTCAAGCAATTGATAAGAAAGCGCAAAGTTATGATGATATCCAAGGCAATGATTATTCAATACAGGCATCACGTCCGTGTCAAGTAGACCTACTCCTGCCTGCATCTACTACTATTACTCCATGATGTCTGCTAGAACTACATTGGTATTTCCCCAAAGAGGAAGGGATGATGAAGTATAGCGATGGTAGGTATTTCCCTCAGTGATGAGACCAAGGTTATTGAACCAGTAGGAGGACCTCCTCACACCACGTAAGCAACACCTGCACAAAAATAGCAAACACTCGCAACCCAACGTGTTAAAGGGGTTGTCAATCCCTTTCAGGTACGACGCCTCAAGATAGGCAAATAATGTGAGATAAAAGTGGTAGATGGGATAAATAGATCACGGAACAAATAAATTGCAGCAAGGTGTTTTTGTATTTTTGGTTCAATAGATCTGAAAATAAATGCAAAGGAAAATAGATCGCAAAGGCAAATATGATGAAAAGAGACCCGGGGGCCGTAGGTTTCACTAGTGGCTTCTCTCAAGAAAAATAGCAAATGGTGGGAAAACAATTACTGTTGGGCAATTGATAGAACTTCAAATAATCATGAGGATATCTAGGCAATGATCATTATATAGGCATCACGTCCAAGCTTAGTAGACCGACTCCTGCCTGCATCTACTACTATTACTCCACACATCGACTGCTATCCAGCATGCTTCTAGTGTATTAAGTTCATGGAAAAACGGAGTAATGCAATAAGAACAATGACATGATCTAAACGGGATCCGTTTATCTATTGCGGAGATATAGATCCAATCTTGCTATCCTTAGTAGCAACGATACATACGTGTTGTTTCCCCTTCTGTCACTGGGATCAAGCATCGTAAGATCGAACCCACTACAAAGCACCTCTACCCATTGCAAGATAAATAGGTCAAGTTGGCCAAACAAAACCCAAATATCAGAGAAGAAATACAATGCTATAAGCAATCATGCATATAAGAGATCAAAGAAGACTCAAATTACTTTCATGGATAAAAACATAGATCTGATCATAAACTCAAAGTTCATCAGATCCCAACAAACACACCGCAAAAAGGCTTACATCATATGGATCTCCAAGAGACCATTGTATTGATAATCAAGAGAGAGAGAGAGAGAGAGAGAGAGAGAGAGAGGAGTCATCTAGCTACTAACTACGGACCCGTAGGTCTACAAAAAACTACACACACATCATCGGAGAGGCACCAATGGAAGTGGTGAACTCCTCCATGACGGTGTCTAGATTGGATCTGGTGGTTCTGGACTCTGCGATGGCTGGAATTGATTTTCGTCGACTCCCTAGGGTTTCTAGAATATTGGGGTATTTATAGAGCAAAGAGGCAGTTCAGGGGGCACCCGAGGTGGGCACAACCCACCAGGGTGCGCCTGGGCCTCCTGGCGCGCCCTGGTGGGTGCTGCTCCCCTCGAGCCACCCCCAGGTGCTTCCTTGGCCCACTAGATGTCTTCTGACCCAGAAATATCCTCCAGGAGTTTCGCTGCATTTGGACTCCGTTTGATATTGATTTCCTGCGATGTAAAAACATGCAGAAAACAACAACTGGCACTGGGCACTATGTCAATAGGTTAGTACCAAAAATGATATAAAATGACTACAAAATGATTGTAAAACATTCAAGAATGATAATATAACATCATGGAACAATAAAAAATTATAGATACGTTGGAGACGTATCAACATCCCCAAGCTTAATTCCTGCTCGTCCTCGAGTAGGTAAATGATAAAAATAGAATTTTTGATGTGGAATGCTACCTAACATGTTCATCATATTTCTTTTCTTTATAGCATGGACATATGGACTTTTATATGATTCAAAGCAATAGTCTAGTTTTGACATGAAGACTTTAATACTCAAGCATACCAACAAGCAAGCTATCTTTCAAAATATCAACACTAAAGCAAGTTATCCCTAGCCCATCATGTTCAATCATTGATACATTCGTGAAACACACTTGAATATTAGCTACACCCAATTCTCAAATATGATCATAGTGCCCCTTAGTTGGTGCTTTATAAGAGAAGATGGAGACTCAAATTCAAAATAAAAATTGCATAAGTAAAAGAAAGGCCCTTCGCGGAGGGAAGTAGAGATTTGTAGATGTGCCAGAGATCAAAGCTTAAATTGAGAGATAAAAATATATTTTTGAGAGGCATACTTTTCCCACCAACGAAAGTGACTTGGAGCATCCCAACACTTTCCATGATAGATACATCATAGGCGGTTCCCAAACAGAAAATAAAGTTTATTCCTTTTTCCACCATTACTTTCACTTTCCATGGCTAGCCGAATCCCCGGTTGCCCTCCACACTTTCCAAGGAATTTATTATTTGATAACATAAAGTAAATTCATTTTTCATTTCAGGACTGGGCATCCCTAATACCTTTGTCGTACTCACGTGCAATGACAAGTGAATAAACACTCATCATGAGAATAACACATCTAGCATGGAAAATATTGGCTACCCTTCACCGCCTCGCGAGCAATAGAGCACACAAAAGAGAAATTTATTTTGAAAATTAGAGATGGCACATGCAAATTTGCTTAGAACGACATGGAAATACCGCATACAGGTAGGTATTGTGGACTCATATGGCAAAACTGTTTTAAAGGGTTTTGGATGCACAAGTAGTGATCATACTTAGTGCACAATGAAGGCTAGCAAAGATTGAGAAGCGACCAACCAAAAAGCGAAAAATCTCGTACCCGAGCATTAAGCATAAGTAACACCGAATAATGCACCATAAGTAGGATATAAATTTCATTTGCATAACCATTGACTTTCGTGCTTGCATAGGGAATCACAAACCTTAACATCAATATTCTTACTAAAGCACAATTACTCGTCAACATGACTCACATATCATATCGTCATATCTCAAAATCATTACTAAGAATCAAGTTTATTTTGTCCAATGATCTTCATGAAAGTTTTTTATTATATCCTCCTTGGATATCTATCACTTTGGGACTATTTTCATATGTTGCTTTTGATGAGCTCAAACAAATATAAGTGAAGATCATGAGCATAATTTTTTTCTCTCAAAATAATATAAGTGAAGCAAGAGAGAATTTCTTAAAATTTTACTAATTTCCAAATAAACCTAATTGAAGCATGAGAGCATTTCTTCAAAAATAACAAAGCACACCATGCTAAAAAAGATATAAGTGAAGCACTAGAGCAAATCCGTGGCTTTAGAAATTTAAGTGAAGCATAGGAGCAAGCATAGCATAATTTTTGGCTCTCTCAAAAGGGTGTGTCCAGAAAGAATTCAACACTTAAGACACAAAGCAAAACAAGCAAAGACTCATATTATACAAGACTCTCCAAGCAAAACTCATATTATGTGATGAATAAAAATATAGTTTCAAGTAAAATACCAATGGTTGTTAGAAGAAAGCGGGGAAGTGTTGGGGAACGTAGTAATTTCAAAAAAATTCCTACGCACACGCAAGATCATGGTGATGCATAGCAACGAGAGGGGAGAGTGTTGTCCACGTACCCTCGTAGACCGAAAGCGGAAGCGTTAGAACAACGCGGTTGATGTAGTCATACGTCTTCACGATTCGACCGATCCAAGTACCGAACGTACGACACCTCCGAGTTCAGCACACGTTCAACTCGATGACGATCCCCGGACTCCGATCCAGCAGGGTGTCGGGGATGAGTTCCATCAGCACGACCGCGTGGTGACGGTGATGATGTTCTACCGACGCAGGGCTTCGCCTAAGCACCGCTACGATATGACCGAGGTGGAATATGGTGGAGGGGGGCACCGCACACGGCTAAGGAACGATCACGAAGATCAACTTGTGTGTCATGGGGTGCCCCTGCCCCCGTATATAAAGGAGGGAGGGGGGGAGGTGCGGCCGGCCCTAGGGGTGCGCCTGGAGGAGTCCTACTCCCACCGGGAGTAGGACCCCCCCTCTTGCCTTGTCGGAGAAGGAAGGGGGAAGGGGGAAAGAGGAAAGGGGGGCGCCCCCCCTTCCTTGTCCTATTCGTACTAGGGGGGGGGGGGGAGGGGGCGTGCGGCCTGCCCTGGCCAGCCCTCCTCTTCTCCCTTAGGGCCCATGTAGGCCCATTAACCCCCCCCCCCCCGGAGGGGGGGTCCGGTAACCCCCGGTACTCCGGTAAAATCCCGATTTCACCCGGAACGTTTCCGATATCCAAATATAGGCTTCCAATATATCAATGTTTATGTCTCGACCACTTCGAGACTCCTTGTCATGTCCGTGATCACATCCGGGACTCTGAACAACCTTCAGTACATCAAAAACTATAAACTCATAATATGACTATCATCGTAACGTTTAGTGTGCGGACCCTACGAGTTCGAGAACTATGTAGACATGACCTAGAACTGTTCCCGGTAAATAACCAATAGCGGAACCTGGATGCTCATATTGTCTCCTACATATTCTACGAAGATATTATCGGTCAAACCGCATAACAACATACGTTGTTCCCTTTGTCAACGGTATGTTACTTGCCCGAGATTCGATCGTCGGTATCTCAATACCTAGTTCAATCTCGTTACCGACAAGTCTCTTTACTCGTTACGTAATGCATCATCCCGTAGCTAACTCATTGGCCACATTGCTTGCAAGGCTTATAGTGATGTGCATTACCGAGAGGGCCCAGAGATACCTCTCCGACAATCAGAGTGACAAAACCTAATCTCGAAATATGCTAACTCAACATGTACCTTTGGAGACACCTGTAGAGCTCCTTTATAATCACCCAGTTACGTTGTGACGTTTGGTAGCACACAAAGTGTTCCTCCGGTAAACAGGAGTTGCATACTCTCATAGTTGTAGGAACTTTGTATAAGTCATGAAGAAAGCAATAGCAACATACTAAACGATCGAGTGCTAAGCTAAAGGAATGGGTCAAGTCAATCACATCATTCTTCTAATGATGTGATCCCGTTAATCAAATGACAACACATGTCTATGGCTAGGAAACATAACCATCTTTGATTAATGAGCCAGTCAAGTAGAGGCATACTAGTGACATTAAGTTTGTCTATGTATTCACACACGTATCATGTTTCCGGTTAATACAATTCTAGAATGAATAATAAACATTTATCATGAAATGAGGAAATAAATAATAACTTTATTATTGCCTCTAGGGCATATTTCCTTCAGTCTCCCACTTGCACTAGAGTCAATAATCTAGATTACACAGTAATGATTCTAACACCCATGGAGTCTTGGTGCTGATCATGTTTTGCTCGTGGAAGAGGCTTAGTCAACGGGTCTGTAACATTCAGATCCGTATGTATCTTGCAAATCTCTATGTCTCCCACCTGGACTTGGTCCCGGATGGAATTGAAGCGTCTCTTAATGTGCTTGGTCCTCTTGTGAAATCTGGATTCCTTTGCCAAGGCAATTGCACGATAGATTGTCACGAAAGATCTTCATTGGTCCAGATGCACTAGGTATGACACCTAGATCGGAAATGAACTCCTTCATCCAGACTCCTTCATTTGCAGCTTCTGAAGCAGCTATGTACTCCGCTTCGCATGTAGATCCCGTCACGACACTTTGTTTAGAACTGCACCAACTGACAGCTCCACCGTTCAATATAAACACGTATCCGGTTTGTGATTTAGAATCGTCCGGATTAGTGTCAGAGCTTGCATCGACGTAAACATTTACGACTAGCTCTTTGTCACCTCCATAAACAAGAAACATATCCTTAGTCCTTTTTAGGTATTTCAGGATATTTTGACCGCTGTCCAGTGATCCACTCCTGGATTACTTTGGTACCTCCCTGCTAAACTTATTGTTAAGCATACATCAGGTCTGGTACGCAGCATTGCATACATGATAGAGCCTATGGCTGAAGCATAGGGAACATCTTTCATTTTCTCTCTATCTTCTGTTGTGGTCAGGCATTGAGTCTGACTCAACTTCACACCTTGTAATACAAGCAAGAACCCTTTCTTTGCCTGATCCATTTTGAACTTTTTCAAAACTTTATCAAGGTATGTGCTTTGTAAAAGTCCAATTAAGCATCTTGATCTATCTCTATAGATCCTGATGCCCAATATGTAAGCAGCTTCACCGAGGTCTTTCATTGAAAAACTTTTATTCAAGTATCCCTTTATGCTATCCAGAAATTCTATATCATTTCCAATTAACAATATGTCATCTACATATAATATCGAAATGCTCTGAGCTCCCACTCACTTTCTTGTAAATACAAGGCTTCTCCAAAAGTCTCAGATAAAACCATATGCTTTGATCACACTATCAAAGCGTTTATTCCAACTCGAGATGCTTGCACCAGTCCATAAATGGATCGCTGGAGCTTGCACACTTTGTTAGCACCTTTTGGATCGACAAAACCTTCCGGTTGCATCATATACAACTCTTCTTCCGTAAATCCATCCAGAATGCAGTTTTGACATCCATTTGCCAAATTTCATAATCATAAAATGCGGCAATTGCTAACATGATTCGACAGAACTTAAGCATCGCTTCGGTGAGAAAGTCTCATCGTAGTCAACCCCTTGAACTTGTCGAAAACATTTCGCAACAAGTCGAGCTTTGTAGACAGTTATATTACCATCAGCGTCAGTCTTCTTCTTGAAGATCCATTTATTCTCGATGGCTTGCCGATCATCGGGCAAGTCAACCAAAGTCCATACATTGTTCTCATACATGGATCCCATCTTAGATTTCATGGCTTCAAGCCATTTTGCGGAATCTGGGCTCATCATCGCTTCCTCATAGTTCGTAGGTTCGCCATGGTCAAGTAACATGACTTCCAGAATAGGATTACTGTACCATTCTGGTGCGGATCTTACTCTGGTAGACCTACGAGGTTCAGTAGTAACTTGATCTGAAGTTTCGTGATCAATATCATTAGCTTCCTCACTGATTGGTGTAGTTGTCACAGGAACCGGTTCTTGTGATGAACTACTTTCCAACAAGGGAGCAGGTATAGTTACCTCATCAAGTTCTACTTTCCTCCCACTCACTTCTTTCGAGAGAAACTCCTTCTCTAGAAAGGATCCGAATTTAGCAACGAAAATCTTGCCCTCAGATCTGTGATAGAAGGTGTACCCAATAGTCTCTTTTGGGTATCCTATGAAGACACATTTCTCCGATTTGGGTTCGAGCTTATCTGGTTGAAGTTTCTTCACATAAGCATCACAGCCCCAAACTTTAAGAAACGACAACTTTGGTTTCTTGCCAAACCACAGTTCATAAGGCATCGTCTCAACGGATTTTGATGGTGCCCTATTTAACGTGAATGCGGCCGTCTCTAAAGCATAACCCCAAAAGCGATAGTGGTAAATCAAGAAGAGACATCATAGATCGCACCATATCTAGTAAAGTACGATTCGACGTTCGGACACACCATTTCGTTGTGGTGTTCCGGTGGCGTGAGTTCTTGAAACTATTCCACATTGTTTCAAATGTAAACCAAACTTGTAACTCAAATATTCTCCTCCACGATCAGATCATAGAAATTTTATTTTCTTGTTACGATGATTTTCCACTTCACTCTGAAATTCTTTGAACTTTTCAAATGTTTCAGATTTGTGTTTCATCAAGTAGATATACCCATATCTGCTCAAATCATCTGTGAAGGTGAGAAAATAACGATACCCGCCGCGAGCTTCAATATTCATTGGACCACATACATCAGTATGTATGATTTCCAATAGTTGCTCGCTCCATAGTTCCGGAGAACGGCGTTTTAGTCATCTTGCCCATGAGGCATGGTTACATAAGTACCAAGTGATTCATAATCAAGTGATTCCAAAGTCCATCGGTATGGAGTTTCTTCATGCGCTTTACATCGATATGACCTAAACGGCGAGTGCCACAAATAAGTTGCACTATCATTATCAACTCTGCATCTTTTGGCTTCAACATTATGAATATGTGTATCACTACTATCGAGATTCAATAAAATAGACCACTCTTCAAGGGTGCATGACCATAAAAGATATCACTCATATAAATAGAACAACCATTATTCTCTCGATTTAAATGAATAACCGTCTCGCATCAAACAAGATCCAGATATAATGTTCATGCTCAACGCGGCACCAAATAACAATTATTTAGGTCTAAAACTAATCCCGATGGTAGATGTAGAGGTAGCGTGCCGACCGCGATCACATCGACTTTGGAACCATTTCCCACGCGCATCGTCACCTCGTCCTTAGCCAATCTTCGCAATCGTAGTCCCTGTTTGAGTTGCAAATATTAGCAATGAACCCGATATCAAATACCAGTGCTCTGCAAGCATTAGTAAGGTACACATCAATAACATGTATATCACTTATACCTTTGTTCACTTTGCCATCCTTCTTATCCGCCAAATACTTGGGGCAGTTCCGCTTCCAAAGGTGTCGATCGCTTGTAGTAAAGCACTCGATCTCGAGCTTAGGTCCAGACTTGGGTTTCTTCTCTTGAGCAACAACTTGTTTGTCTGTTCTTCTTGAAGTTCCTTCTTCTTCCCTTTGCCCTTTTCTTGAAACTGGTGGTCTTATTGACCATCAACACTTGATGCTCCTTCTTGATTTCTACCTCCGGAGCCTTTAGCATTGCGAAGAGCTCGGGAATAGTCTTGTCCATCCCTTGCATATTATAGTTCATCACGAAGCTTTTGTAGCTTGGTGGCAGTGATTGAAGAATTCTGTCAATGACACTATCATCAGGAAGATTAACTCCTAGTTGAATCAAGTGATTATTATACCCAGACATTTTGAGTATGTGTTCACTGATAGAACTATTCTCCTCCATGTCGGTGTCAAAACCGGCGGATCTCGGGTAGGGGGTCCCGAACTGTGCGTCTAGGTGGATGGTAACAGGAGACGAGGGACACGATGTTTTACCCGAGTTCGAGCCCTCTCGATGGAGGTAATACCCTCGTCCCGCTTGATTAATATTGATGATATGGGTAGTACAAGAGTAGATCTACCACGAGATCAATGAGGCTAAACCCTAGAAGCTAGCCTATGGTATGATTGTTGAGATGTAATGTTGTGTCCTCGGACTAAAGCCCTCCGGTTTATATAGACACGGAGAGGCTAGGGTTACACAGTCGGTTACAATGGTAGGAGATCTACATATCCGTATTGCCAAGCTTGCCTTCCACGCCAAGTAAAGTACCTTCCTGACACGAGCCGAGTCTTCAATCTTCTATCTTCGTGAGTGCAGGAGTCCGGCGGATATCGATAGTCCGGCTATCCGGACACCCCTAGTCGATCGCCTCAAGAGCTCGGTAGCCCCGAACCAGGCTTCAATGATGATAAGTCCAGCGTGCTTGTAGTCTTGGCGTTGCAAGGCGGGTTCTCCTTCAATTCCATGTTCTGCCCGAGCAGATTGTCGGTTTTACCTCGAATACTGTGCTCCTTGGCTTCTACGCCAAATTATGGCCCTCTTCCACGTGTCGCACGAATGTGAAAAGCCAGGGAGTCTTTTACATTTTACCCCCTGGTTGTCTTGGTCACTGCCTATTAAAGGGGCAGGATCCAGATCAAACCGCACCATCCTCCTCCCGTATACTCCATCGAGCGCCTCTGACCCTAAAATCCATTCCACCATGGATCGCCAACGCGGCTCTTCCTCACGCGCTCCCAGCCCATCGCCGGGCGATTGGAGGAGGTGCTCTATTTCGCACTGCGAGCTAGTAAAGCTCCAAGCGGAGGATGGCTTCCTCCGGCCTTCATGGTTCGATCCGAGCCGGATGGTTACTTATCGAGGAGGGAGCAGGCGGAGGACACCCCAAGCCCCAACAGGGGGGAGCGGGTGTGTTTCGTCCCTTATCTATTAAGGGGGCTCGGGTTTCCAATACATCCGTTCCTCCGCGGGCTCCTGAAGTTCTATGGACTTCAGCTCCACCACCTCACGCCCGCTTCATGTTGCACATCACGGGCTACGTAGCTCTTCTTGAGCTATTCCAGACATCGAGCCCCATTTGGATTGTGGAAGAGGCTATTCGCCTCGTACCCGTTCTCACCAGGGTCCATATATCAAGTGGGCGGCGCCAAATATGGCGCATTCTTTGGGACGGATACCTATCCGGCACCCCAAAGAGGGCGTCCAAGACTGGCCCTCGGGTGGTTTTATATTGTAGGCGCTCCGCCCTGACCCGATCCGGATCGGCCTCCGGAGTTTGATGCTGCTCCCTTGAAGAAACGCCTCAGCTGGCGCCCACGGAGCCCCCGTTTGGAGGAGGACAAGAGCGTCCATTACTTGATGGGCCGAATAAGACTAATGGCTCATTCCAGCTTGACCATGATTGGAGTCATGGCAACGTGCATCAAGCGGGGGGTGCAGCCGCTGCAATACAGAGGCCACCCCATGTGGGATTTCAATGGGGAGGACGATGCCACCCGGCACGGCCGCAAAGGCCCGGATTCGACCGAGGATCTGGCGAAGATCCTGTCCGGCCTGTACAAGGGGGAGAAGGAGGACTTCCTTCGTCCGAACCCTGTGAATGGGTTTCTATGGTCAATCCCGGAGGATGGGTGTTTAACACCTCAAAAGGGCCTTTACCCGTATTTTGAAGTTTAAGCTTCTTATATTACGTCTTGGCGTAGAGTCTCGCCGGACTGGAGGACATGGTGAGTCTGCTCCACAACCCGAGGACCGGAAGGATCCTCGGTCCGCCTCGAAGAGATCCGGACCTCGGGTGGAGCTAATCGGCGGGTGTATCACCGGCTAAGCGTTGATGATCGTTGAGTCGCCATTACGGCGGACTACCGGGCTAAGTTCAGCATCGGTGACCAAGACCAAGTCCGGACATCGTTATCTTATCCTTGCCTATTCGACCTTCGCGACGATCTTGTCTTGCGAAGCGCCAATCCGGCCGGAGCGAGCTGCGGTGGCCGACTTACGAGGTCGGGCGAACCAGCGGGAGGAAAAGGCGCCCGTCTTGGCGGAAACGTCGCCCAGAGGTATAGCTTCGCGTTTGATCTTCGAGCAATGTTCCGAGAAACTTCTAAGTGCTCATGATCTTTATAGAAGAAAAAGCGCTCGCCGGACTGCGAGCACGGAATTCCAACCCAATCAACGCCAGCCAGGCTCCTGCGCCCGGACCGAGGGGAGGCAAGCGCAAGACACGAACGGGATCCTACTCCAGCGGAGGATACCGACAGATGTCGCCACAAAGTCGAGGTGGAGGCGCTATGAATCATAGACGCCGGCGGACAGTTTTTCAAGAGGCGTGCTTTTCCTGAGGCATTGGATGCCTTTAAAGCGGGGCGTGCATCTCGGGTTGCCCAAAATGGTTTTACCAGGCCCGCAGGCGGTATGGTAAAGACATACGGTAAGGGAATTTTAATGGTTGTATACACGGTAGCCCCGAGACTTAAATTGGTTATGTTAACGATTTAAGGATCACATAACTTTCGGGCTCTTAACAAGAAGAATGCCCAGCTTTCTCGGGGCTGCAAGATTGCAAGGCCCAACTTGGGGCTGCACTTGCTGCCTTGAGAGGAGAGGAAGACCCCACCAGTAACACGTTTGTATAAATTAATATAAGCGCTATGCGGCATGCGCCTGAGTCTAATAATGACATTGTAGGTGCTGCCGAACAAGATCCGGACAGGCAATCGCTACTCGCCAGACTAAAAGCGGCGAAAATGTCTTGAACGAGTTCAGCGAGAAAGGAACAAGCTTCAAGATGCCAGCGCCAAGCTCGGAGAAGAGCTGAAAGGCGCCTGAGCCGAGCTGTCCGGCCGTTAAGGAGAATCAACGGCCGTCGCAGCATCTATAGTAAGTGCTTGGCGAACTCTCTTAGGAAGAGGAGTTCGGCAAGAGCGATTGACATAATATGTCTTGTAGGTATACTCACGGGCCATCTGCGGAGGAGATGCCCGTATCAATGGGTGATCAACTTCCCGAACTGTTGCGGCTGTTCGAGCGAGTTCGGCGAGCAATGAGTGGCGTCGTCAGAGCTTTATGGCCATCCCTCGTCCCTTGAGGGCCTCGGGAGCTTGCAGAGAAGCTACAGGTCTTGTGCGGCAGCGCTCCGTTTAATGGAAGGTTTCGACTGCCGTCAAGGTGCCGTGGAGGCTTGGGCCATGGTGAAGGCAGCGGTACAAGAAGGCGGATCCCAACCATATGGCGAAGTTGGACGGTGGGGCTGACGGAAGGAGATCCTGTGAGTTTAGTGTACAGCCAGTAGAACTGGCTGCTAAATTTTCCCAGCGGATGTAAGCTAGACAGACTGTTAGGCGGGATTGAGGAGGAATACAATCAATGAACTTGACAATGTATGTTATCCTTTAAAAATGACATGTGAAATGTCTTCTAGCGGATTGTAGATCGTTTGTCGTTCTTGACCTTTTAAGCTTCAACCTCGGGACACGAGAGTGCAGTGCGTCCGAATACCTTTGTGGTTAAGAAATAACCGTGGTATGCATGGAGACTAGGCGTAGGGGTCATTAGTGCTTTATCGGACAAGTGCCCAACTAGTTATGTTATATTACATGGTTAGTAAGAAACATCTTCGAGAGAGAATAATTCCGTTAAGGGTTCCTTTATTTGGGGTGGCATGCCCTAAAGTGCATGTCGGACTGCCAATGGAGCGATAAAACATCTGGGGCAGATGGAAAAGGAAGGTAGGTAAAAATCATCTTTTAAATCACCGACCGAATATTCCCTTAAAACGCTAGCTTCGGCTTCACCCGGTCGAGGTACACATCCGGTGACCCGACGATAACAATCGCGAGAGGTGCTCCTTTACCACCTAGCCGAACAATCGGGAGCGTGGGGGTAAGCACAGAGCGAACAACCCAGCTTGGCCAAAACTTAAGTCATATCGATGCATATAATGGCGAGTAAAAGGTACATGTGGAAGCATGACACATGTGTTGGGTATAAAACCGTATAGTTGAGCTTACGTAAAAGAAGCCCCAGGAATAACGAGTCTTGGTGGCACATCGTATGTATGCAAAAATCGAAAATAGGCCCGAAGGATTTGTTAATTTTAAAAGGATAGGAAGAGAAAAAGAGGACAACGAAATATATATAAGGTTGGGCGGGGAAGGGACAAACTCTTAGTCGGCGCTAGGCATAGAATCGTCGGTCGGGCTGCGTTCCATGGGTTTGGCTCGAGTCGGTTGTCCGAACACGTTTAAGTGGCGGTATCGCCGCCCGTCGATACTTGATCAATAATGAAGGGCCTTCCCATCCGGGCTTGAGCTTGTCCTTTTCTTGTCCGGCGGGCATAGAACTAGTTCGCCCGATGTTGTAGGTTTTGGCCCGTACTTCTACCTTTGATATCTTGAACTGTTCTTGATAGAATCGAGCGAGCCTTCATAGCGTCCGTTCTTCCTCAATGTGTCCAAGCTGTCCTGCCGATCTAGCTCGGCTTCTCTTTCCTCATACATGCGCTTTTCGAGGTGAGTCATGAATAATGTCCTGAGGCAAGACTGCCTCTGCGCCGTATACCATAAAGAATGGTGTGAATCCGGTAGTACGGTTAGGCGTTGTCCGCAGCCCCAGTCTGGTCGAGCTCCTCGACCCATTGGGTGTCGATTTGGTGAGTGACCTCACTAGTGCGGGTTTAATGCCGCTCATTATTAGACCGTTTGCTCTTTCCACTTGACCGTTGGTTTGAGGGTGATAGGCGGCGCATAGTCGAGCTTAATGCCCATATTTTTGCACCATGACTTCACTTCATCGGCTGTGAAGTTCGTGCGTTATTCGTGATGATCTTTGTGGGGACTCGTAGCGGTGTACCACCTCGATATAAAGTCTATCACTGGTCGGGACTCTGCCGTTTTGATCAGTTTGGCCTCTATCCATTTGGTGAACTTATCCACCATGACCAACATGTACCTTTTCTTATGGGTTCCCCCTTTAAGGGGTCCGACCATGTCAAGCCCCGGACATGACGGCGGGTAATGGGTATGGTTTTGAGGGCGGTGGGTGGCATATGGCTCTGTGTGACGCCCGGATAATCAAGCTACAGTAATTCCACGCTAATGATGCCACGTCACCTCGGTTACTGTTATCAATCTCGTGATGGTTCAAAAACAATTCGAATTCAAATTTAAAATCAAGTCAAACAATTAAAGTTTTCAAAAGTCAAAACTAAAATGTTCTTAATGTGACAAATAAATCATGGATATTATTGGTGGAGTAACAACATCTTTATAAAATATTTAAAGACCCTAAAGTGATTAAAACAACATCAAAACAATTAGTTATACTCCTAATATGTTTTACCAAATACTAAACTATTTTATTCTGAGGTAAAACTTCTTAGAAGAGTGGATTAATTTGACACACTATTTTTGGAGCTATTTTCATATTTTACTAAACCAAAAAGATAGTGCAACTAAAATAAAACAGAAAAGAATAAAAAAACAACAACAAAAGAAAAATAAAAGCCCCCCCCCTCGCTGGGCCTCGGCCCAGCTGGCCACGGGGTTAGCCAGGCCGCCCAGCCGGCCCACTTGCCCCCCCACTCACTCCCTTATCCCCTCGCAACCAGAAACCCTAGCCGGTCCACCCACTCCCCCCGCACCACTCGCTCTCGTCCCCCCACTCCCCCGATCCAGATGGGGATCGGGGCGACCACGCCCGTGTGCCCTCGACGCTCCACGCCGGACCTCCTCGCCCTCCTCTCCCTCGCGCGACGCCGCCGGAAGCCGCGGCCACGCCACGCGTCGACCGCGCCGCCGACTGGATCGCCTCCCGTCGCGCGCCCCAGCGCATAGCGCCGCCCGTCGACGGCTACGTCGCCGGCCTGCCTCCTCTTCCCCACCGGCCTGCTCCCACGTCGCCCGTCGTCCCCGTCGCCCCCCTCGACCCACGCTGCCGCGGACGCCGCGAACCCCTGTGAGGCCTCGTCCCTCTCCACTCCCCTCTGCTCCCTGCGCTCGCACCGTCGTCGCGCTCGACCGCCCCCCCGCGTCTGGCCGCCCGGTGCCGCCTTCGGCCGCTTCAGTCGCGCCCGTCGCCTGTATTGACCCGTTGTGCCCTTGTCGTCGCGCTCACGCGCCTTCTTGCGCTTATTGCGGCGGCGCCGCCGTAGCCACACTCGCCCACCGCCGCAGCCACGGCATAAGCACCCCGCGCGCAATCCCTCTGCCGCCTCCTTTGGCCACAGCCACCGTGGCGTCGTCGTCGTGCCAGCCCCCCAGCGTCTTGCCGTCGAGGCGGCCTTGGATCGCGCATGCCCGTTTGGCCTCTGGGCCCTTGACAAGGGCCTGCCCCGAATGTTTTAATAAAAAAGGAGAAAACAAAATAAAAATAAATTATTATTTAATTAATTAATTAGTGGATTAATTAAGTTAATTAATCATGTTTAATTAATCTAATTAACTAGTTAGTTTAATTAAGCGATAATTAGATTAGTTAAAACCTAATTAGACTAAGCGATCGATGATGAGCAGGACCCATCGTCGGCTTGACCACCGACACCTCTGTTGGTGATGATGTCATCTTGACGTCATCTTGATCTAATAATACTATTTTCGAATTTAATTAATAATTAATAAGTTAGAAAATGATTTAAAAACTTTAAAATTAATATAAAATAAACCGTAGCTCGGATGGAAAAACTTTGTACATGAAAGTTGCTCGAGCAGCGAGGCAATTCAGTGCAGCTTGCTCGTTCGTCGCCACATCCTAACATAGCAAACACACAACTTTCCCCTCCGGTTCATCGTAAAAGCGTGAAACAGGGGATACTTTCCCGGATGTTTCCCCCTTCACCAATATCACCTCATACTGCGATAGAACCGTCTAGCTCGCTTGTTGTCTGTTATGCACTTGCTTGCTATGTATTTCTTGTTGCTCCCCTCTTCTCTCCGGTAGACCCGTGGCGATCTTTGATGCCCTGTGGGCGACTCGTCGCAAGCGACCCCTCCTTCTTGTCGAGCAACCGGGCAAGCCCCCCTTGATCACGGATATCACCTATTCTCCTCTATCTTGCTTGCATTAGAGTAGTGTAGCATATTCTTGCTTTCAGTTGATCCTATTACGATGCATAGCGACATTGTTGCTACATCTGTTGATACCTTACGCAATCCTAAATGCTTAGTATAGGATGCTAGTTTATCATCATTGGCCCTACATTCTTGTCGATCGCCTTGCTATACTATCGAGCCGTGATCACTTGGGAGGTGATCACGGGTATATCTATTCATACATACATACTATCTGAGATGGTGACTAAAAGTCGGGTTCACTCGAGGAGTACCATAAGTGATTACGATGAGGGGCCGAAAGGGCAGTGGCTCCAACCCGGTAGAGGTGGGCTGGGTTCCCGCGGCCCCATTGTTACTTTGGGCGGAGGCGGCAGGGCAGGTTGAGACCACCTAGGAGGCAGGTGGGCTGGCCTGTTCGGCGTTCGCGGATACTTAACTGCAGCTTAACGAGATCTTGGTATTTGATCTGAGTCGGCCATTTGGTCTATCGCACTAACCATCTCGTGGGAGTAGTTATGGGTATCCGGCGTCGTGGTATCGGCGAAGCCTTCTTGGCGTCGGCGGCGGGGCGGCGCGTGCGGATTGGACTGCGTTAACGCAACTTCCTTTGTAATGGAGGTTGCTAGGTGCATTTCCGGCTGCCCTCGCATAGCGTCTTGGTGCGCTTCGGGCGATGGGCCCGGACCCTGCGCGCATAGGATTAGACCGTGGGCTGACCTCTCTGTTGTGCCTAGGTGGGGCTGCGGCGTGTTGATCTTCGAGGCGGGCATGACCGAGAAAGTGTGTCGGCCAAATGGGATCAAGCGTGTTGGGTTATGTGGTGCACCCTGCGGTGAAGTTAATCTATTGAATAGCCGTGTCCCTCGGTAAAGGGCGACCGGAGTTGTACCTCGACCTTATGACAACTAGAACCGGATACTTAATAAAACACACCCTTCCAAGTTCCACGAACAACCCGGTGATCGCTTTTCCACGGGGTGTGAGGGAGGATCGCCGGGTAGGATTATACTATGCGATGCTACTGGAGATGCTACTTGGAGATGCTACTTGGAGATGCTACTTGGCGATGCTACTTGTAGGACTTCAGTCTACTCTCTTCTACTGCTTGCCAAGGCGGAGGCTGCGAGCGTAGTCTTCGATAGGATTAGCTATCCCCCTCTTATTCTGGCATTCTGCAGTTCAGTCCACTCATATGGCCTCCTTACACATATACCCATGCATATGTAGTGTAGTTCCTTGCTTGCGAGTACTTTGGATGAGTACTCACGGTTGCTTTCTCCCCCTTTTCCCCCTTTCCCTTCTTTCTGGTTGTCGCAACCAGATCTTTGGAAACCAGGGCGAGGCCACCGTCGATGGCGACTACTACTGGAGGTGCCTACTACTACGTGCAGCCGGCGGCGGCGACGGGGAAGTAGTTTAGGAGGATCGAGGCGGGAGGCTGCGCCTCTTCGATCTGTATCGGTTTGTGCTAGCCTTCTTAAGGCAAACTTGTTTAACTTATGTACGTACTCGGATATTGTTGCTTCGGCTGACTTCGTCTATGATCGAGCACTTGTATTCGAGCCCTCGAGGCCCTGGCTTGTATTATGATGCTTGTATGACTTATTTTACTTTTAGAGTTGTGTTGTGATATCTTCCGTGAGTCCACGATCTTGATCGTACACGTTTGCGTGCATGATTAGTGTCTGATTAAATCGGGCGTCACTCTGATTAGCGAAGAGCGGCAACCAACGCATCGCTGGACCAAGTCTGTGCATCTGCCCGAGCCGTCGGCCAATAAAATCTGTCGGAATGCCTTTCCAACGGGGCCGGGCTGCTGCGTGGTGTCCACCTAGTCGGCATGGATTTCAGCCGGGAGGGTTAGCCCTTCTTCTTGGAGATACACCTTTGGAGGACTCGGTAGTACTTTTCTTATAAAGTTCTCCCTCATGAACCTTGTAGGCCTTGATCGCGGACTATGCGGCGGGCCTCATTTTGGTCTTGGGAAGTTCTGCCAAAGTAAGTAGGCGGGAAAGGTTACATCCTGCGCGCGATTCTGCCATTATGTCGTAGGCGGATTGTGTTCGTTATGCTGCTGAATCACCCGGTTAGTGCGGCTTTCTCGGTTTGTCGATACGGACTCCTCTTCCCATAATGCGGATGGCTTGAAGAGCCGTTCGAGAAGATATTTGGAGGGACAACATCACGTTTACGCACGATCGTGCGAGGATGTCGGCCGCTTGGTTGTTATCTCGGGCTATGTGATGGAATTGAGTCCTTCAAACCGAGTGACATTTTCGAGGACAGCATTACGATATGCTGCCATTTTGGATCCTTGGCATCAAAGTCTCCATTTATTTGGGATATTGCAAGGTTTGAATCGCGCACCTCTAGGCGTTGAATGCCCATGGAGCGCCATCCGGAGACCATGTAACAAGGCCTCGTGTTAATTTGCATTGTTGGAGTCCGTGTACATTATCTGAAGTACATCTTGATCTGTATCTCCGGTGGGGGGCGTCGATCGGCCTTGACCCCGATCCGCCAACATTTTGGAGCCGTCGAAGTGCATAGTCAATTGGAGTATCGCCGTACTCTTTAGGTAGTTAAACTTGATCCATTAAGCGGCAAGTCAGCCAAAACTTGTGACTTTATGGCTCGTCGAGGTTTGTAGGTTATGTCGAATGGCAAGAGCTCAATGGCCCATTTGCGATCCTGCCCATTGCGTCATGGTTATTTATAATGTCATTGAGTGGTACTTGAAGCCCTTTGTTATCGAACACTCTTGAAAGTAGTGCCAAAGCTTCCGAGGCGCCATGAACACCGCATATGCTATCTTTTGATAGTGCGGGTAACGGATTCTGGGGGTTAGCACGGTGGATACATAATACACTGGTTTTGAAGAGAATTTATGCCCTTACATTTGCTCGTTCGACGACGAGGACAGCGCTCACAACAGTGTGTTGCGCGATGTATAACAACATCGGTTACGCCTCGAGTGGCGCGGCGAGACGGTTGTTGCCAATATGGCCTTTATTTCTTGAGTCCGGCGGTGGCGGCATCCGTCCACTCGAAGTGTTGGTCGCCTTAGGAGGCGATAAAGAACAACGCCTTCTCTCCTAAGCGGGAGATAAAAGCGGCTTAAGGCTGCCACGCATCCCGTTAATTTTGTATTTGCTTGAGGTCCTTTGGGATATCCAAGCGTGTGAGCCGGATTTTGGCGGTTTGCTTCGATCCTCTACGGATACGATGAAGCCCAAGCAGCTTCGGCTGATGCGCCAAAACACATTTTCGGATTCACAATGTCATATGCTCTGAGGTTGTCGAATGTGAGCCTCAAATCGTCTACTAAAGTTTTGGCGTGTTTTGTTTTGTGACTACGTCGTCTCGTATCTCTCATTGTTTTGCCGATCTGGGTAGCGGACATGTTTGAATCATCGCTGATATGTTGCGCGGCATTTTTGAGTCGAAGGGCATCGTGTTGAAGCGAGAATGGCCCGTATGGAGTAATGAATGCCGTTGCGGCGATCTGCTTCCGCCATCTTGATTTGATGATAGCGAATATGCATCCGGGAAGCACAATGAATCGTGTCTCTTTGTGGCATCGATAATTTGATCGATCTTGGGGAGAGGAAAGGATCCTTTGGGCAAGCCTTATTGAGGTCTTTGAAGTCGACCGCGAGGCGCCAGATTTATCTTTCTTTGGTACCATCACCAAATTTGCTAGCCATCCGGATGTTTGATATCTCTAATGAATCCGGCTTCCAATAACAGCTAGCTCTTCTCCCATTGCTGTCTTTTGGGTTCGGAAAATCGCCGAAGAGCCTATTTGGTAGCTTAAATCCTTTTAGGATGTTTAGGCTGTGTTACGCCAACTGCGAGGATTCGGGCATGTCCAAAGGGTGCGGCGAAGATGTCCCAATTTTCCGAAGGAATTAGCGATCTGGCGTCCACCGAGGTTCAACTGTGCCCGATGGAGGCCGTCTTTGTTGGGTCCGTTGGGTGGACCTGAAATTTAACTATCTCATCTGCTGGTTTGAAGGAGGTGGACTTGGATCTTTTATCAAGTATCCGTCGTCCTGTTTACCGTGAGAGCATAGCGCGGTGAGCTCCTCTGCTGCTAAGGCTTGGATAGTGCCTCGAGGGCTAGTCTGGCTGTCTTGTTTTCGGTGCGAGTCTTTGTATCCGGATCACCGACGAGTGATTATTCCGCGGGGCGGGCATTTTGAGCTTCATGTACCCGTAATGAGGTATTGCTTGAAAAATTGTGAATGCCTCTCGTCCTAATATGGCGTGATAGCCGCTGCTGAGCAGGGCTACAGAACGTGACTTCTTCGGATCTGTAATTGTCCGGAGAGCTGAACACCACATCGAGTGTGATTTTTCGGTGCAGCGTGCTTCCCGCTAGGGATTATTCCTCTGAAGGTTGTCTGCTTTGCTCAATGCGGCTCAATCGATTTCCATTTTCATGAGGTTTCCTCGTAAATGAGGTTTAGTCCGCTGCCCGTCCATGAGGACTTTTGTCGATCAAAAGCCGTCCACTATGGGACTAAGTACCGGTCTTGGTGGGGCTCTGGTAGTTCGAGATGTGGGCTCGTCATTTGTGCCAAGGTGATAGCTGTGTCCTCCATGGATTTGTTGTTGCTACTTGGTAGACTTGGCGAGTTCATGATTGTTCGTTTCGCATATTATTTGATCACGAAAGTCTCGGCTACTGTTGATACCGTCTTTGGTATTGTTGGAGTGGTTTCCGGAGCTAGAAGCTCTTAGCCACTTTGGCCACTGCCGTAGTATCCAACATGCTCGAAGGCTATGTGTTGGGACAGCTCCCCGTATTATGAAGTTTACAAGGTCCATTGAGCCATCCCTCCAGTACGGTTCCGTTTCCCTTGCTGGGTTTTTGCTTTTTGATTTTTGCATTTGGGGCCTGGTTGTGGGGCGCCCTTTTACCGCGGACTGGGTTTGGTGCCGGGTTATCCCAAAATTGATTTTCAGTTTTCCGGAAACTTTCCATCGCATAGTACTTTCGTACTATGGGCGCCAGATCGGTAAAACGCGTAATCTTGCGACGATCGATGGCGTTCAGGATTCCCTTGTCCGTGCAGTTATTGCAGAAGATTGAGATTGCGTTTTCCTCTCGGCAGTCCTTTATCCTGTCCATAACCGGGAGGAATCGCCCGATAATGGTGTCTTGTTTACGAGGGCTCTTGCGAATTAGAGATAGGTCGCATATGTGCAGGCGGGTGGGTGGAATAAAATCCGGATCCCTGCCCATCTTTGGGCTCAAAGGCGAGGTCTTCAAACTTGGAAGCTTGATTTCTTTGAAATAGCCCGGCGAGTCGAGCGACGCATGATTTTAGGTTCAATGCTCGATCGGTCCGTCCCTCCGCGAGGAATCCAGCATGGAGGTTGGGAATCCGGACCTGATTGTTTTCAACAATGGCAACGAATTGCGAGTTGTTCTTCTACCACTTGACGTGGTGGGTTGCACAGGGGAGTTAATCTCTCGGATCGGTTTTAAGCCCGATCGATCGTAGTCCATTGCGACTCCTGGCGGCGATGCGATCCAAGAGCTCGTTAACGGCGAGCTCGATTGGATCTAACTGCTCGGCGAGCTTTAGGGCTGACTCGAAGATTGCTTTCGGCGACTTGAAAGTCATTGCGAAGCGGCGGCGGACGGCGGTCATAAAAAGCCGCCAAGCGGATTATCGACCGGCAGCCAAGGCCCTCGGCGAGAACACCGTCTTTGAAGGCGGGTAGAGGCATCCGCTCTATTAGCGGCGACGACGAGGAACTCTCAATGAAAGCACCAATGTCGGTGTCAAAACCGGCGGATCTCGGGTAGGGGGTCCCGAATGTGCGTCTAAGCGGATGGTAACGGAGGCGAGGACACAGTGTTTTTACCCAGGTTTAGGCCCTCTTGATGGAGGTAATACCCTACGTCCTTCTTGATTAATATTGATGATATGGGTAGTACAAGAGTAGATCTACCACGAGCTCAATGAGGCTAAACCCTAGAAGCTAGCCTATGGTATGATTGTTGAGATGTAATGTTGTGTCCTACGGACTAAAGCCCTCCGGTTTATATAGACACCGGAGAGGCTAGGGTTACACAGAGTCGGTTACAATGGTAGGAGATCTACATATCCGTATTGCCAAGCTTGCCTTCCACGCCAAGTAAAGTACCTTCCGGACACGAGCCGGAGTCTTCAATCTTCTATCTTCGTAGTCTGGGAGTCCGGCGGATATTGATAGTCCGGCTATCCGGACACCCCCTAGTCCAGGACTCCCTCACTCCATCTTAAAGCTATAGAACTTACTGGAGACTTCATATCTCTCTCAATCCGGGCATTTGCTTGAAATATTAACTTCAACTCTTGGAACATCTCATATGCTCCATGATGTTCAAAACATCGTTGAAGACCCGGTTCCAAGCCATAAAGCATGTCACACTGAACTATCGAGTAGTCATCAGCTTTGCTCTGCCAGACGTTCTTAACGTCGTCGATTTACATCTGCGGCAGCTGGCACCCAGCGGTGTTTCGGGCGTAATTCTTCTATGCAGCAATGAGGATAGTCCTCGATTCACGGACCCGATCCGTAATTGCTACCATCATCTTTCAACTTAGCTTTCTCAAGGAACGCATTAAAATTCAACAGAACAACAGCATGAGCCATCTATCTAGAACAAACATAGACAAGCAAAATACTATCAGGTACTAAGTTCACGATAAATTTAAGTTCAATTAATCATATTAATTAAGAACTCCCACTTAGACAGACATCTCTCTAGTCATCCAAGTGATCACGTGATCCAAATCAACTAAACCATGTCCGATCATCACGTGAGATGGAGTAGTTTTAATGGTAAACATCACTATGTTGATCATATCTACTATATGATTCACGTTCGACCTTTCGGTCTCCGTGTTCCGAGGCCATATCTGTATATTCTTGGCTCATCAAGTTTAACCTGAGTATTCCGCGTGTGCAACTGTTTTGCACCCGTTGTATTTGAACGTAGAGCCTATCACACCCGATCATCACATGGTGTCTCAGCACGAAGAACTTTCATAGCAGTGCATACTCGGGAGAACACTTCTTGATAATTTAGTGAGAGATCATCTTAAAATGCTACCTGAATCAAAGCAAGATAAGATGCATAAAGGATAAACATCACATGCAATCAATATAAGTGATATGATATGGCGGCATCATCTTGTGCTTTTGATCTCCATCTCCGAAGCACCGTCGTGATCACCATCGTCACCGGTAGCGACACCTTGATCTCCATCGTAGCATCGTTGTCGTTCGCCATCTATTGCTTCTATGACTATCGCTATCGCTTAGTGATAAAGTAAAGCAATTACAGGCGTTGCATTTCATACAATAAGCGACAACCATATGGCTCCTGCTAGTTGCCGATAACCGGTTCTGAAACATGATCATCTCATACAATAAAATATGGCATCACGTCTTGACCATATCACATCACAACATGCCCAAAAAACAAGTTAGGCGTCCTCTACTTTGTTGTTGCAAATTTTACATGGCTGCTACGGGCTGAGCAAGAACCGTTCTTACCTACGTATCAAAACCACAATGATAGTTCGTCAAGTTAGTGTTGTTTTAACCTTCACAAGGACCGGGCGTAGCCACACTTGGTTCAACTAAAGTGAGAGAGACAGACACCCGCCAGTCACCTTTAAGCACGAGTGCTCATAACGGTGAAACCAGTCTCGCGTAAGCGTACGCGTAATGTTGGTTCGAGCTGCTTCATCTCACAATACCGCTAAACCAAAGTTTGACATGCTGGTAAGCAGTATGACTTGTATTGCCCACAACTCACTTGTGTTCTACTCGTGCATATGACATCTACGCATAAAACCTGGTTCTGATACCACTGTTGGGTAGTAATTTCAAAAAATTTCCTACGCACACGCAAAATCATGGTGATGCATAGCAACGAGAGGGGAGAGTGTTGTCCACGTACCCTCGTAGACCGAAAGCGGAAGCGTTAGAACAACGCGGTTGATGTAGTCGTACATCTTCACGATCCGACTGATCCAAGTACCGAACGTACGGCACCTCCGAGTTCAGCGCACGTTCAACTTGATGACGATCCCCGGACTCCGATCCAGCAGGGTGTCGGGGATGAGTTCCGTCAGCACGACGGCGTGGTGACGGTGATGATGTTCTACCGACGCAGGGCTTCGCCTAAGCATTGCTACGATATGACCGAGGTGGAATATGGTGGAGGGGGGCACCACACATGGCTAAGGAACGATCACGAAGATCAACTTGTGTGTCATGGGGTGCCCCCCTACCCCCGTATATAAAGGAGGGAGGGGGGAGGTGCGGCCGGCCCTAGGGTGCGCTGGAGGAGTCCTACTCCCAGGGAGTAGGACCCCCCTCTGCCTTGTTGGAGAAGGAAGGGGAAGGGGAAAGAGGAAAGGGGCGCCCCCCTTCCTTGTCCTATTCGGACTAGGGGAGGGGTGCGGCCTGCCTCGGCGGCCCTCCTCTTCTCCCTTAGGGCCCATGTAGGCCCATTAACCCCGGGGGTTCGGTAACCCGGTACTCGATAAAATCGATTTCACCTGAATGTTTCCGATATCCAAATATAGGCTTCCAATATATCAATCTTTATGTCTCGACCATTTGAGACTCCTCGTCATGTCCGTGATCACATCAGGGACTCGAACAACCTTCGGTACATCAAAAACTATAAACTCATAATATAAGCATCATCGTAGCGTTAAGTGTGCGGACCCTACAGGTTCGAGAACTATGTAGACATGACCTAGAACTGTTCGGTCAATAACCAATAGCGGAACACGGATGCTCATATTGGCTCCTACATATTCTCGAAGATCTTTATCGGTCAAACCGCATAACAACATCGTTGTTCCTTTGTCAACGGTATGTTACTTGCCCGAGATTTGATCGTTGGTATCTCAATACCTAGTTCAATCTCGTTACCGGCAAGTCTCTTTACTCGTTACGTAATGCATCATCCCGTAGCTAACTCATTGGCCACATTGCTTGCAAGGCTTATAGTGATGTGCATTACCGAGAGGGCCCAGAGATACCTCTCCGACAATCGGAGTGACAAAACCTAATCTCAAAATATGCTAACTCAACATGTACCTTTGGAGACACCTGTAGAGCTCCTTTATAATCGCCCAGTTACATTGTGACGTTTGGTAGCACACAAAGTGTTCCTCCGGTAAATGGGAGTTGCATAATCTCATAGTTGTAGGAACTTTGTATAAGTCATGAAGAAAGCAATAGCAACATACTAAACGATCGAGTGCTAAGCTAACGGAATGGGTCAAGTCAATCACATCATTCTTCTAATGTGATCCTGTTAATCAAATGACAACACAAATCTATGGCTAGGAAACATAACCATCTTTGATTAACGAGCTAGTCAAGTAGAGGCATACTAGTGACATTAAGTTTGTCTATGTATTCACACATGTATCATGTTTTCGGTTAATACAATTCTAGCATGAATAATAAACATTTATCATGAAATGAGGAAATAAACAATAACTTTATTATTCCCTCTAGGGCATATTTCCTTCAGGAAGCCACTCGGGGGCATCCCCAAGCTTGGTTGCTTGCTAATTCTTTGAATGTTATCTTGGGGTGCCTTGGCCATCCCCAAGCTTAGCCTTTTGCTAATCTTATTCCTTCATCCATCGTAAGATAACCCAAAACTTGAAAACTTCAATCACACAAAAATCAAACAAAACCTTCGTGAGATCCGTTAGTATAAGAAACCAAACCAATACTATAAGTACTGTAGAAAACCTATTATTATTTTATTTTTTCATTATATCTACTGTGTTACAACTTTTCTATGGCAAAAATTCATCAAATAAAACCATAGAATCATCAAAACAAGCACACAACGCAAAAAAAAAAAACAGAATCTGTCAAAACAGAACAGTCTGTAGCAATCTGAATATTTCGAATACTTCTGAAACTCCAAAAATTCTGAATAAATTGGTGGACGTGAGGAATTTGTGCATTAATCTTCTTCAAAAATAATCAACTCAAAAGCACTCTTACATTAAAAACACAAATAATCTCGTGGCTATGAAAGTTTACGTTTTTCAACAAGATCAAATAAACTTTCACCCAAGTCTTCCCAAAGGCCTTGCTTGGCACACACACTAATTGAAACACAAAAAACATAGTCATAATAGTAGCACAATTGTGCTAACACACAGGAATAGAAAGCAAAAAGCAAAAAGCAAAAATAAATTTTATTCATTGGGTTGCCTCCCAACAAGCGCTATCATTTTACGCCCCTAGCTAGGCATAACGCGTAGGATCTAAGTGTTATCATATTTGGTTCTAGATCCATAAGATGCCCTCATGATTGATTCATATGGTGGCCTAATTCTTGTTCTAGGGAAGTGTTCCATTCCCTTCTGTCGGTGTACAAAAGTAGGGGCTCTGCTTTTGACCCCTTTACTTGTGCACGGGCAGTTAGAGCCACCCGCCACGACCACGCATAACAGGGCAGGAAAGGAAAGCCGGAGAGAGGCCGAAGGCATAAGACAGGCAAAGCAACGACAAGGACCAAGGCCACAAAGATCAGATGGACAAAGCAGCTTTCTCCGGCAAGGACCCTTGCCGGGGCAGCCTCAGCGGCCCCGGCAAGACCCTTGCTGGGGCAGCTCGCCCACACCAGCTGAGCGAGCCACCTTTGAGCCTGCCAACGCTAGACAGACGCGTCGGGACAGGGCTCGGGAGGCACCTCCGTGGTGGAATGAAGATCTTTGTGAAGACAAAGAATAGTCAAGATCAAATGAGGATAGGAAGGTAACCATCCTCACCGAAGAAACCCACAAGACCCCCGGCAAGATCCTTGTCGGGGACGCCTGCGCGCCACGGCAAGACCCTTGCCGGGCCACCCGACAAGACCCTTGCCAGGCCACCCAGCAAGGCCCTCGCCAAGCGCGCTAGCAGGGCCACTGCCAGGCCCGCGCCAGCCAAGTCTCTGCCGCTGTTCGCATGCGGCTGCCGACCCAACCGGCTGGGCCAGGCACCTGCGTGGCAACATACATCCCTTCGTGGAGGCTCCACCACCGCGCCACCTCAGCTGCCTGCCTGCCTACATGGTACCGCATGCATCGCTAGCCAGGGCGCATGTCGAAGCAAGGAGGAGCGGCGACGGACGGGACGGGCCTCGCCCCCGTCCCCAATAAAGTGAAGGGACACCTAAGCCTCACATTAAATGCACTTTGTCCTGTAATACCAGTGATAAGCTCACTGCGCTGTAGCACTTTCCACCTCCTGTGTGCCACCGTGGCAACCCCTTTCGCCTATAAAAGGAGGCCCATGGCGCACTGGAGAAGGATCCGGCTCTTTCGGACCTAGCAGCACCCAGAGCTAGTTCAAGAGCTCAAAAACACTAAATACATCCACCAAAGCAGGATCGTAGGGTTTTACGCATCTTTGCGGCCCGAACCTAGGTAAATCCCCTTTGTGCCGTCTGCTAGTCCTGCTCTTCTCATGATCCCCGCGCCCTGTAACCGTAGTAGGGATTCCAGTGATCCCATAGGTGTCGTTTCCCACCGACATCTTTGGCGCGCCAGGTAGGGGGCGCTCAATTGTGAGAATCTGGCCTAGCAGTCGACCTAGCTGTTCTTCATCGCCACGGCTCCTGCGGAGAAGGCGGCCAAGAAAGCAACCTTGCCCGTTAACACGAAGGGCCTTGGCGGCGATGAGAGAGCTAAGTCATGCTGAATTTTAAGTTTTTCTCCTTAAATATAAGGTTGTTATCCTCGACAGTTCGGCCTGTGTATGGAGAGCTTGTACGTAGAGGGGCCCTCCCGCGATCGGCAACGCCCTTGTTCTGTTTCGAGTCCGCTCAGCAGTTCAAGCGGCCGTGTCGAGAGCGGTAGGGTAGCCTTTCGCCATCGGCAATGCTCTCGGTTCTGACTCGAGTCAAGCTCGACAGATTGAGCGGCCGCGCCAAGGGCGGTAAGGTGCTTTGCCCGGAAACAAGCACACCCGGCAGGATAATTGGGATCGGTCCTCAAAGCGCCGCCCTGGGTTTACGTGCCAGCAAGCCTACTCGGTCGACGTGGGGTGGACATACAAAGGAAAATCGAACAGGAAAATAACATGCATAATTGCAGGGGCACTACAGAGTTATATTACACAAATTGCCGCCGCGGTTCTAACTAAAGATAGCATTGTCTTGGTCATGAACCTGCAGCGGCGACGGAGAACGGGGTGCCTAGTCCTGGCGCTGGCCCTCCAACCTCTTGATTTTGTTGATGCGGCTGAGGATGGGCTGGATACGCTCGTTGAGCGCCGCGATGTCGGCATCCTCCGGCAAGCTCTTCAGCACAGCTTCGAAATTGAGGGCTGGGTGCCACTGCGCAATCTTGGTGAGCACCCTGGTCATGGTCCCCCGTCAAAGTATCCGGGATTCCTCGGCCAGGGAGGCCACCCGGTTGGAGTGAAGCCGCCTCATGGCGCCAACGACCTTCTCAAAGTATATGGTCAGGTTGGCATTGGGGCTCAGGCTCGCTTCCGGGGCGTACCTCATCTCCGGCATCCCCATAATGGCCAGCTAATCAGCGGCCGAGTTTGCAACGACGGCAAGGCGCTCGAGCCAATGTTTCTCGCCCGCCTCGTCGTCCTTGAGGTTGGCGGTCTCGTTCATCAGCAGCTGCTTCTCCGTCTCTAGCTCCTTGGTCAGGATCCCCTCCCGGGTTCTAGCCTCCGACAGCATCTCCTCGAGCTCTCCCAGCTTCAGCTTGAGGTCTTTGATGGAGATGTTGGCTTCAGAGAGTTCTCCAGCCTTGCTGATGACCTCGCCTTGCGCCTCCGTCAGGGTGCCGTTGAGCGTATCCCTCTCCTGGGCCAGCTTCAGAGCTTGCACCTCCAGCTCCTTCAGCCTGCCGGCGTAGGCCTAAGCCTGGGCGTTGAGTGCTTCCTGATGCCTCCGCTCCAGCTCTTGGGTCCGCTGCAGGACGAGCTTGCCCACCTCTTCGTCCTTGCCGCGGAGCATGGCGGCAAGTTTCTCCTCGCACGCGGCAAGGCCCTCTTCCTGGGTCCTCAGTGCGGCCTCGTGCTGGGTCCGGGTGGCTTCGGTTTCATCGGCCAACTTCTTCTCCGTCTCCTGGGCCTTCTCGACGCTGGCTAGCTTCAGGGCGAGCTCCACCTCACGGTTGGCCAGCTTCCTGCAGGCGCCTTGATTAAATCTGGGCACAGGTGGAACCAGTCTTGCACCTCGGCGACGCGCCCTCCAAGGTCCACCTCCGCCTTCTCCACCAACGCCGTCCTAGACTTGGCCTTGTCCAGACGGGCGCGGTGGAGCACCTGAAGCTTCCGGAAGCTGGCACCCATGGCCTGGAGCCGCTCCTCCTCTTGAGAGCCGACGCCACCGACGCCCGGCACATCGACGACCTCGATCCCGGCGGCGGCAAGCGCCTCCTCGTCGAACACCTCTCCCTCAAAGGGAGCCCTGGTGCTCGACGCGCCAAGGAGATGGACGAAGAGGTTGTCGCTTCCCCTCAGGTACCTGCCAGAGCTAGAGGCAGCGGAGGAGGAGGGCAGGTCGTCAAACGCCACCTCCGCGGCAGTGGCCTTGCCGGCTTCCCCGGCAGGCCCCTTGCCGGGCTCTTCGGCGGGCCCCTTGGCGGCGTCCTCAGCGGCGCCCCCGCCACTCTCCTCGGTGGAGATAGGGCGGAGCCAAGATCGAAAGCGAGTAAGGAAAAGAGGAAAAAAAGAATGCGAGCGGAAGTGGAGAGTGAGTGGCTTACTCGTGCCGGGCCGAGAGGAGGAAGTCCCTTCTCCACCGAGGTCTGGCATCGAGGCGAGGCCACCGGCGCCCGTGTTCTCCCCCTCCTCCTCCATGCGCATGGCCTCGGCGCTTGGTGCCCTTGCCGGGGACGCCCCTCGGGGCGGCGTGGTTGACGGGGGCAGCATGATGGGAGAAGCCCTCCGCGGCTCCCCTTGGTGTTTCTCCCCTCCTACATCCACGGTAGGATCACTACCAAAGCGTCATGCATTATGCACGTTGACAAAGGATGGGTGATGGACTCACGCTGGGGGCTGGGCTGGGGGCTGCTGTCTGGGCTGCTCGACACCACCAGTGGCGTACTGGAGGTGGCTGCCGGGGGCTGGCCACTCACCGAAATCCTGGCCCTCTTTATCCTCTGGGCCAGCGTCTCCACATCCCTGCAAGATGAAGACAAGTGAGCAACGCCATCAGGGGAAGTGTAAGGAATGAGGGAGGAAAGCAGAAGCTTACTCTTCATTCCCTTCCTCCTCCTTTGTTGCTTTCCTTTTTCTCTCCGGGCTGAGAGGCCCAAGGTCTCTCTCCGAGCTGAGAGGCCCGAAGTCAAACGCAACCCCCGCGCCGATGTTTACCGGCGAGGGGGAAGGCGATGGCGTCCGGGCGCGCTTGGACAATGAAGAAGCAGATGCCTTCTTCTTCGATGCCACGACTTTTGCTGTTTTCTTCATCGCCACCGCCCTCGTCTGGCGCACGGGCACTTCCTGGGCTTGTTGCAGCTGCACGGCCCGGTCGAGACGGACCGGCTTGCCGGGGGTGGCCCACCGCAGGACCCGCCTTTTTCCGGTGATTGGGGGATCGATAGTCGCGGTCCTATCCTCCTTGCCTTCCTCCTCCGATGAACCGTCGGCGGCGTCTTCAACAAGGGGAGCCCCGGTGTCGGCGCTGCTGGCCTCCCCAGCGGCTGCTGCCCACCGGGCGAGCTCCCCCTCCTCCGCCTCCGCCGCGGCCTTGTCCACCACGCTGCCGGCCTCCTTGACGAGCTTCGCCTCCTCCTCGGCAAGCCTCGCCTCCTCCACCCTGGCGGCGATATAGTCCAGCTCCGCTGGAGAAGTATCCTGAATAAGCCGCAGCTCGGCGGTGACGTACACCTCATGCAAGGTGTCGAAGAACTCCTGCACTGTGAGCCCGTCCGGCTCAACCCAGTTCGGGTCAAGGCCATGCGCGTTGAAGAGCGGCATCATGGCAATGATCTCATTCCGGCGAGAGTTGTTGCTCAGCGGGACCACTCCCATCGGCAGCTTGAAAACGGGCTCCTTGTCGACCTTGCCGGCTTCGCGGCGGCCCTGGGAAGCTTGCCGGACCACTCGACCTCGCCCTCGTCATCAACCTCAAGCTGGAAGATCCGTTGGCAGAGTTGGGCGTGCCTCAGCACCGTCGGGTTGTTGTCGAGGCCGGGGCGGAGCCTCATGATGTCGGCGGCGTTCACGAAGAGCCAGGCCGACCTCCCCTTGTCGTGCAGAGGGGCAATTCGGCGGCGGATGAAGTCCGCCTTGATCATTTCGAGGGTGAGCCCGGCCTGGGTAAGCCGAAGAATCCTGGTGGTGGCGATCGTAAGCTTCGCATCGTCGGTGTCGACGTCGCCCCAATCGCCCCCACGGACCGGCGGTTTCTCGCGAACCTCGTAGAATGCTGGTGGGTCCTCCTCCTCAATCCAGCACCACCGGCCCCGCCATTCTTCCCACCTCTCCTTCGTGGCGCCGTCCGGGTACGCCCCCTTGGCCCTCGGGATCCAGGCGACGCAGCTAGAAATGGCGCCCCCTTTTTTGATCCGAGGGGAGAAGTAATGGCGAAAGAGCGCCGTGCTGGGGTGCACCCCGATGAAGCCCTCGCAGAGATGTGCGAAGAGAGCCATGCATGTGTGGGGACCCCGACTCATAAGTCCTGATCACCGAATGCACGTGTACAGTGATCCCAGAGATCAATGCTCACTGAACACAAAGAAGCTGAATAACAAGAGGCTTACATCCATACATACCGTATTACACAAGTAGGACCATTATGGTCAAGTCTTGAGTATAACATTGCAGCGGAAATCTTTGTCGATAACTTGGACCCATGCGATCTGCCTTAACCCTCTGGGCATTACGACCGGAAGCGTCCTAGCTCGCATGTTCGTCACCGAAGTATTCTTCATCATATCCTGTTCTTTCATGCCTGGCCAATAAAATAACAAGTGGCAAGCCAATGAGTACTTTGAATGTACTCGCAAGCAACCCATGTTTTGGTTCAAAATACAACAATGCATGATATAGGTAAAAGTTTGCGGAAAGCTAATTTTGTTGTGCTATGACATGTTCAACAATTGGTAAAACATGCATCATACGAATTCAAGTAACCATAGGGACTAGTTACAGATATCAACATAAATGGAGTGGGCATCAACCTAACTCAAACATGCCAAGTCTTTTGACGGGACCTAAGTAGTTCTTACCACTTATCCATACACACTCACCAGGTTTCGTAAACATGTGGACATAGCCCAAGAGAGGTTACCCAACTGTCCTTGACCGTGGACACATCTATTCGAATAGTATTACACTCTGCAGAGGTTGCACACTTTACCCACAAGATCTGGGAACTTCTGTGTCAGCCACGACCCGCGGTACCTCAAGTACCCGGGGTAAGCACCCGATCACTATCTTTCCCTAGACGACACTAACATGGAGTCCCCTCGATTGGTAGTAACCCCCGTGCCCAACATTTCACAACTTAAAATTTGTGGAGCCTTGCTCCCATATTCATCACATACCGCTGGCACGGGGTACTAACGGTGTGTCCGGTGCCCCATAAAAATGTTCTTGGCCGCCCTACCTGGCACGACCCCGTCCCGAGAGAGCGTAACAACAACTCTCCCATCACTAGTAATGCGGGCTCCAAGCTAGTATCAGCCTAGGTAATCAATAATGCCCTTTCCCATATAAGGGTAGAGTTGTTGCGCATGTAAGGTTGGAATAACTGTCGCAACTTAAACCAATCCGTTTTGAAAACAACACTCACACTTGCCTCGGTACACCACTTCGTCATCAAGTGGTTACCCAACTCATTATCTCCCTTGGGCATAAGTGGCACCCGACAGGGTTTTTGAAAAGTCTTTTGTAAATACTTTGTCTCCATCACCATGCATATTCCCTGTCCCATTTGCGTAGCCACTACTATAGCATCCTATCTACTCCCACCGGCATAACCCTCATAAGGAGGTAGGGTCATGCACCATGCAAGTATCAGCGAGGAAATGTGAGGCAACCCATCAAGGTGGTTACCACCTCATCATGATTCCGTTGCAACAACAATATGGTGCTATATGACATGCGTAAAAAGGGTTTCATAGACATGGTCAAAGGGCTGCTTGCCTGGTTCATCAGAGTCTTCAAATCTTCTCGTCCTTCTCAAAGTATTTCGTCTACTACATCAACTAACGTTGGAAACAATTATAGTAAGCAACACAACAAGGCAAAACATAAAAATGCTCTAAAAATATTAATTTGAATTTTCTAGTACTCATCTGGTTATATGAAAAATAACCAGAGTGGTTTCATTGGGATTGGATCAGCGAATATTTCTGAACATTTTGATATGATGGAATCAATGGATTTAATGGATCTGCAAGTTTTCCATACAATGTCTTTTTATAAAAATGTGTAAAAGTACCCATTAAATCAGGCACAATTTTATAAACATTTAGAATTTGGTTTCACTGGATTTGGAGTTCAAATGAATATTCTATGGATTTTTAAAGTGGGCTTATGTGGATAAATGACCTTTGTTAAAGGGTCCAGTGAAAACCAAGAACAACAAAAATGTCTACTGTGGCCCATTAAATAGAACATGATTTATGGAGTCAGTAGAAATTTGATTCATCGAATTTGGACACTATTTAAATAGTTTATGGATTTTTGAAGTTTACTAAAAAAGAAAAAGGAGAATACTTGGGTTATACCTATACTGTGCACAGGGCGCAGTTTAGCACCGCAGCACACTGGGCCAGCCCAGCGGCTCGGCCACGCGGGCGACGGGGCGACGTCGAAGCCGCCTAGGCGCAACCCGCCTCCACTTGCCAGCGTGGCCCGATGGCTGGGCCACTAACGAGCGGGGCCCGCTTGCAGGGCCTTCGTCTTCCTCTTCCTCCCGCGCGTTCGCCTGGCCGAGGGAGCAGAGAGCCCCGACGATGACTTCTGGTGCTACAGGGCACCTCCGGCGATGCTCTGGCTATGGATGAGCTTAGGAGGCCGCGTCGAATCCACCTGGGTGCTTTTCGCACGCCGACGAGGGCCATAGCGGCGACGGCTTGGACGACCGCGGAGGAGGCTGTCGGCCATCTTCAGCCACGAGCGCGTGGCATTCTCGGGGATGAATGACAGCGATGGAGGGCCTCGAGGTGGTGGTATGAGGGTACTGGAGTGGCTAGGGAGAGAGGAGAGGCTCGGGATAGCCCGGATTTAGGCGGAGCCCGACGGCGGCGCTCCGGCCATTGCGGTGAACGGAAGACACGGGGAGAGGTGTGGGTTTGTCCAGGGGTGCACGAGAGGGAGAGGGAGCCAAAGGAGTAGAGAGGGGGCTCGGGGGTGGCCTTAAATAGCCGTCCCGTGGCTCACCGTGGGCGCGGTGCACGGGGGCCGTGGCAACGGCTCGGGCGGCCAGGGGAGAGAGCGAGGGGTTGTCTTCGGTGCTCGTGGGGGTGGTGTAGGGTGTCGGGAAGGGAGAGAGGGAGCGGGGCGAGCTCTGGGTGGAGCCACGAGCTCGCACACGCATTGGAGGGCTCGGGCGGCTCTGGGCATGTGCGGCACGGGAAGGACAAAGAGGGGAAGGAGGGGGCCAGCCTGGTGGCTGTTGCGGACGTCGAGGCACCTCGACTGACGCAAGGGGGAGGCTCGAGGTGGTCGGGGGACGCGGCGTCAACGATCGGGAGCACGCTGACGTGCTCTAGAGCGCGCAAATGGCCGGCACCTGCGGCTTTTTCTCGCGTCCTCACGCTCCCACTTGTGTCTGGAAGCTGCAGGGGGAGTAAACAATGTGACAATGGCATTTGGTGCCCTGGGGATCCACTGGAGTGAGGAGGGAGGTTGAGAGAGAGAGAGAGAGAAATGGTGCTGTCCAGAGAGGGAAAAAGAGCTTTTCACCCCACCATCATGGCTCCTCGGGCAGGGAAAGATGCAGGGGTTAGAGGAGGAGCAGATGAGGCTGTGGGAACAAGTTGAGATCATGGAGATTAGTGGAAATGGACAAAACATGCATTTTAAATTTTTGCCAGAAGGTGTTTGATGGTGGTTTGGGCAAGCAAATGGATTCCAAATGATATGAAGATTAACAGGATCAAGTGTCATATAGAAATGAGGTTGCTCACCAAGTTGGAGCTCATTTGAAGAAAGTTGACAATGCAACTTTGGTAAACCCTAGAAATTAGCAGAAATGAACTTTCCAAGATTTAGTCATGCAAATCTTTTCTCCTTGATGCACCACTTGGTGTAGTGTCATCATTTGAGGTTCTGAACATGTCCACAAAAGTTGAGGTCAAAAGGAGAAAGTTGCCAATGTAGAGTTGTTCAAATTTGGTTCAGGACAGGAAGGGTTTTGGGGCACTTTGATCAAGATAACATTCTCTCCAACTAGTGCCATTTGGTCTAGATGCATAAATAGACCATTGGAGCATGTTCACAAGGTTTGAGAACATCGGGACATGTTTGGCAATGTAAAGTTGCTTAAACTTCAAAATGGACAGAAATGGTTTTGAGGGGATTTGATGATGTTATATTGTTCTCCAAGACATGATACTTGTCAAGATCATCCACCATGTCATATTTGACATGCTAGAATTTTCTTGGAATTTTTGGAGAATGTTTCCTTTGTAAATATTTCAAAAGCTTGAAATATCCAGAAAGGGATTTTGAGGGGTTTGACAAATATTTTGAATATGACCATGTGTTGAAACTCTTATATATGGAAAATATATGTCCACTGAGTTTCCCTAAAATTTCACAAATATTTTTAAAGCATAAAAATAATTTTAACCTATTAAAGACCATTTCTGGCCTAAAGAAAAAGCCTTTAAATAAAATAGGAAAATTACTTTTAAAATTATATTTTTGTGGTTTCTGACTGTCCTATATCTAATAGGAGTCAAATATAATTTTTGAAAGTTTTTTCACACCCTTAATTAAGTACTTGTAGTTCAAGTCTCAATTCAGGAGTTTTTGGAAAACCTAATTTAGAAAATACTTTTTGGCCAAAATATTTTTGCAAGAAATTATTTTTATGTCCTACACACATGGCATGATCATTGGGAAAGGTTTTAGATCAAGGAGAAGGAGTATAAGAGTTGGAGGATTTATTTGATTTTTAGAGAACTTGCAACCAACACCCAAAAATGAAATCAAGCAAGGTCCAAAGCACTCAAAAGTTTTTGTCAAACCACAATTTATCATGTTTTATTAGCTTAAGTGTTGTGGCATGAAAATCAGGGTGTGACAGACCTACCACCTTACAAGAATATCGTCCCCGAGATTCCCAAACTAGGCGCGGAAAGGAGTATGGAGACTTGGATTTGGGGTAGTCTTCACGTCCTCATACTGCTTCTGCTTCTGAGTGGTGCTCCATTGAATCTTGAAGTACCTGGTGTTGTAGCTTCGTGTATGACGCTCTCGGTTGATCCAGGTTGCTAAGAGGTCTCTTGCATTACGTCAGGTTGGATCAGAGGTCGGTGGCTTGACGATCGATGTTCTTGCAGAGATCAGGCTTATCAGGAGGTTGGAAACACTTCTAGGGTTGTGATCCATGGAAAACGTTGTGCACATTAGGTAAATCAGGTGGCAACTCCAGCTGGTAATTGTCTTCTCTTCGTCTTGTAGTGATCTCAGAGGGGGTTGTTAAATCTTGGAGTGATCTCGAAGAGGGCCGATGAATCTTGGTGTGGGTTTCCTTGTCATGGAAATGTTGGTTCCTTTGAGAGAAGTGGCCTGTAAATACGCCTGGTCTTTGACGCGGAAGTTTACTTCTTGACGATGGTGGTTGGTATAGTTCTTCCTCCTTGACATGGCGGTCTTTAGATGTTCCCTAACCAGTTGAACGGTCCTTCTACCGTCTTCGGATAGTCAAGTGGGCCACCAAATATAGATGACAATCAACCTGTCCAAGTTCTCCATGAAGACTTGTTCATGGGGTACATAAAGTAGGCTGGGGTATTGGTGGTGGTCTCGTTTGAGTATCGGCCAAGGTCTTATCAATCTAGAGCCAAAGCCCAAGGTCAGGATCCAACCATGTTGTGGCTTGGTAGGGCGTAAGGGTTTCAAGGATTCTAGTGCGCAAGTGAACGTTCATTATCTTACCCTTGGGCACGATTTCTGAGAGGCCAATTGTTCTATCTAGTCCTTTAAACAAATAACCTTATAACACCGAAAGCATCAACTCTTGTAGGTCAGCTCCAATCATCACTCATGCTATTATTATTCTCAGGACTTCCGAGAGGAGGTTTAACATGATCATACATGTCTACGATCGCCAAACTCGTATGTATGTCTACCCCTAAAAATCCATGGTTAGAGCATATAAGCTTCAATTAAACATGATAATCCAAGTGCTCAGCCCATCCTTCCAAGGTCCAAGGTACTGCATCTCTATCCTGAGGAAACACGTCGTATGCCACCCCAAGATCTTGTTGCCTTCCCATGAATCAACTCCAACAGCCCATTAACTTCCATCAATCACTACACAATCCATTAATTCTACAAATCCAATGTTTATGGTGTTCCACATGATCTCCTAATGTCCTATAATCCCCAGATACTTGAAAGGGCTATCTTTGGTATTGTCAGTCCACCGATTCCCATTATTGGGGTCGGGTAAACTCCAAGGTCAGGCTTTATATCGACCCCTAAATCAACTCCGACAACTAACCCAATCTCCTAGTTTATCGTCCACCGAGAAACATGGTCTCATGATCGAGATCTTCAGTCTAAATCCAATTTACTCCGAACCATGTAGACTTACTCAGCACCTTTACTCCACTAGGATCACCTATTAATCCAAATCTCATGTCCTACGAGAATTCATACACGTTTCCCCCAAGTCATTTTCGTAACAACTATCTCCTATCAATGTCCCTGGCTAAGTCAAATCCTTGTACTCCCAAGATTTTAGCTTGCGATCATAATTGTCCTACTAAATCCAATTTACTCAGGGGCAAAGAGAGTCATGCTACTCTATTGACTGATCCCACCAAGTTCTTCTTCCAATATGAAAGCCTTGCAATCCACCCAAGAGTCTCAGATAATTCCTCAAGGTCACTGATATAAACTCATCAAGTCATTTGTCCTCTGTTCCTACATCCTCAAATTTGTCTTCCCTATGGCATCGCCGGTTCTCGTGCTATATTAGGATCGTAATGTGCTAGTTTACTATGTCCACTAGTTCCATATTGAACCCAGTGATAAGAAAGGTTACGGGGGCTTAACTGGTTCTCTTGCAATTCTGTGGGTTAAGAACATGGTTAAGGATTCGAGCTGGGGTATCTTGTGAACTCTCAAAGGGTCTAGGAATGGGTTTCTAGTCTGGGGGGTTAAACATAACTCTATGGGGTAGCACTCGGTCGTGGAGGTTGTAGCAAAAAGTCTTCATTGCTAGTTGGATGCCGAGGTGGAATTCTTGGTGCATCTTGTCTTGCTAGCCTTCAGTTGATGAGAGAGATGAGAGGGAGAAGTAGCATAGAGGAGGGGGATGCCTAAAAGGGGGTTCTATAGTGCAAGTTCAAACAAACAACTGCCGAAAGGGCCAACAAAATAAACAAGGTAAGGAAGGTGATATAGTCGCGTACTTGTTGCCTAAGGCAAAAGTTGCGACCTATCTTAAAACACAAACAAATAAAAACAAGCAACACGCAATCATGGTTCTATTCGAATCATCATACGGACTCGACTACGCATAGGGGGTACACGACTCATCCTACCCTAGGGGTTCTCGGACTCAGTAGTCATGCCTTGTGCCTTGTGCAGTCTCCTGAGTTTTCCTCAGGTGTTGTTACGTCTCTTGTTTGATGAAACGATCTGGGTTGAGCCTGAAGAATCTTCAACAACTTCTCGCCTGATGAGGTGATGGGGTGAAAGTAGCTCCTCATGGCTAGCATTGACTTGGTCTTCTCTTGCCTTCTTAATCAGGACAATCACTTTTGCCTTTTTAAGCTGTCGGCGGTTCCAGGTGGCAGTCCTTTATGCAATGACATTAACAAGGCATAATAGAGGTCCAATCCGTCGGACAGATTGTTGACAATATCGTCACCGAGAGCGGGGGATGAAGAGAACCGTTTCCTGCTCACTATAGTGAGGCGGACCAAATGGCTAGGTTTTCATCCATCGGTGGTTGCCGATGCAACAACGATAAGGATATGGTTTCCCCATTAGCAATGTATATCATGATCTTTCATTTTCTATGCTCTGATCATCATAGGCTAAGGTCGCATCATCTTGGGGCAGTGTCAAGGGTGTGACCATCTTCTAGGTTGTCACATCCCTAGTTCTGGTATGACCTAGACTAGCTAGTCATGTGTGCATCATGTTTAAATTCCATTTAAATTTGAAATGGGGATTTGTGAAACCCTCATAATCATTTCTGGAAATGACCCAGATAAAAATTGCTTCAATTTGGCCCAAGTAAATGTTCCTGTTTTTCTCTAAAAAATTATCAGAAAAATTCAATCTATCCATCTGTACTAGTTTCATGCATGACAAACCAACTTATACCTACTGTATAAGTGAAACACTAAAATGGCTTATATAAAGGGCTTATTTTGGAGATGCATTTGAATCTTTGGTTCAAATGGATTTCATCCAAATAAAAGCTAGTTGCATTAGCTCAATCAGCATCACATCTACATGCCATGTTCATGCATCATATTGTTGCATATGTTTGTGTATTGATTGCCGACACCGTTCCTTCTCGATAGGTCCTGCTCCGGAGACTATTCCAAAGTACCTGTCTGAGGAGTAGTGCCACCCTATTGATCTACCAGGCAAGCAAACCCCCTTGTTCATTCCGATACAATCCTACTCTCTCGCTCCTGCTCTCAGTTATTGCATTAGGACAACAACGCTTCAACTGCTACTTTGTGCTGCGGTAGTTGAACCCATTCCTCTGCATGGCCTGTCATTGCCACAGTAAATAGTTGAAACCCACTAGCATGTGTAGGAGTTGATTGAGCCATGTTGTGTTCCTACCATGCCATGCCTGCTATTGCTTAGAGTTGTGTTAGGTCTGATTCATTGGGAATGAATTGGAGTGTTATGATATGTTCTGGTGCTGAGAGTTAAGTGTGTGAACACGATTTGGTAAAGGTAGCGGTGAGAGGCCGTGTAGGAGTACATGGTGGGTTGTCTCACTGGAACCGTCCTTAAGCACCGAGTTCTATGTATGTTGTCCAATGACTCGATACTACCACACATTGGGCTCCGGGCGCTCCAAGCCCTCTCGACTTATTAACCAACTTGATCTCTGTTTAGGAGTCGCAACTAGTTTCTGGTGTTTGTAGGTAGTGTTAGTAGTCTACCAAGTGGCACCCAGCTAGGTGGGCTTGGGACAGACTAGGCACAAGTGGCACGGTGTACCAATCATAGATCCATCTGGCGAGGTGGGCTTGGGAACCATGCACACATCGTTTGGGGCCGTGAGCGACACCCCGGCCGGATCTCCTTGCGGATGGAACCCGAATAGGCGATAAACCTGGACTAGAGTCTTGTGTGGTTAGTTAGGTCATGGCCGACACCCTCGCCAAGCTTCGCTTGAAGGTTGCCGAGATACATGACGTGTGCATGGCGGTAAGTGGCGAGAGCGTCTGTGAAGAAGTACATCCTTGCAGGGTTAACATGATCTATTCGAATAGCCGGGTCCGCGGTTATGGACTTCTTGGATGCTTACATGGTACATAGACAACTTGAAGTGGATACTATAAAATGCTCAAGATAAGTGTGAGTGCTATGGATGGCCTTCTCGTAGGGAGACGGGGATGAATCCATAGTGGTGTATTGTGTGGTGATTAGTGGACTCGTGAGCGCCATATCACCTCAAAGAAGTTTCTCGTAGTCGTAGAACAGGATAGCCACCGAGTCAAAGCTGGCTTGCTGCAACTAAACCCCACATTACCCTCTTGATACAAATGCATGTATGATAGGATCTTATGTAAGTCTTGCTGAGTACCTTTGTACTCATGTTGCTTTATTTATGTTTTTTTCAGCGGAGACTTCGATCTTACTAGTGTTCTCGTGGACTTCGACAAGTAGCTTGTACCTCAGCTACGATCTTGATCGGATGTTGTAGATAGTCAGGCTCTTCAGCCTTTTTCATTTGTAGATGTCTGTACTCAGACATGTAATGCTTCCGCTTGTTGCTTGTTTTCTCTGAATGTTGGGTCATATGACCCCTGCTTGTAATAATGCTATGAAGGCTCTTCTGAGCCTTTATCTATGTTGTTGAGTTATGCTGTGATGCCATGTTGTACAACACATACTTGCATGTTATGCGTACGTGTAATGTGTATTGCTATGTGTGGGATCTGACTATCTAGTTGTTTATCCTTAGTAGCCTCTCTTACCTCCTAGTGCTTCCACTGAGCCCTGGTAGCTTGCTACTGCTCTGGAACACTTAGGTTGGCCGGCATATGTCCTTCTTTGTTCCTGTGTCTGTCCCTTCGGGGAAATGTCACACGGTGTCTACCGGAGTCTGTTAGCTCTTTCTGCACGGTTTACGAGTCTGCTAGCCAGTTGCTACAGCCCGGATTCACTCGCTGATGACCGACACGTTCGTTGCTGTGTCATGTATGCCTGCCCGTGTAAGTTAGTGCCACTTTGGGTTCATAACTAGCCATGTCAGCCCGGGTTCCTTGTCATATGGATGCTAGCGACACTATCATATACGTGTGCCAAAAGGCGCAAATGGTCCCGGGCATGGTAAGGCGACACCCGTGGGAATACCGTGCGTGAGGCTGCAAAGTGATATGAGGTGTTACATGCTAGATCGGTGTGGCATAGAATCGGGGTCCTGACAGCTTTTCTGACCAATATTTTTAGAGAAAAACAGGACCATTTACTTGGGCCAAATTGAAGCAATGTTTATCTGGGTCATTTCCAGAAATGGTTATGAGGGTTTCACAAATCCCCATTTAAATTTAAATGGAATTTAAACATGATGCACACATGACTAGCTAGTCTAGGTCATACCAGAACTAGGGATGTGACATGGGTCTTCATGTCCTCATTCCTCAAGGATGTACCATATGTTTGTATCGTCTTGTTGTGGTGTCGCCAATCTTGTGTTCAGAAGATGTGGGTGAATGTCTGGCTAGGCATCTTCCTTCTAGATTATCCATGAGGTTTACAAGGAATCCCGTGGTCAGGGGCATAAGGAGTCTGGCGACCATTTAAAATTTTGAAGGGGAAGAGATCAATACGGAAAGTATATCTTAGTTTTCGAAAAACTGAGAAGGGGGAAGAGAAGTATAGATAGTTTTTTTGAAAATTAGTATTAGTTTTCAAAATAGTTTTACCCTAACCAACGACCATGCTAACTAAGGCTTCCTACAGTCAGAATGGCTCTGATACCAGCTTTGTGGGGACCCCAACTCATAAGTCCTGATCACCGAATGCACGTGTACAGTGATCCCAGAGATCAATGCTCACTGAACACACAGAAGCTGAATAACAAGAGGCTTACATCCATACATACCGTATTACACAAGTAGGCCCATTATGGTCAAGTCTTGAGTATAACATTGCAGCGGAAATCTTTGTCGATAATTTGGACCCATGTGATCTGCCTTAACCCTATAGGCATTCTGACTGGGAAGCGTCCTAGCTCGCATGTTCATCACCGAAGTATTCTTCATCATTCCTGTTCTTTCATGCCTGGCCAATAAAATAACCAGTGGCAAGCCAATGAGTACTTTGAATGTACTCGCAAGCAACCCATGTTTTGGTTCAAAATACAACAATGCATGATATAGGTAAATTTTTGCGGAAAGCTAATTTTGTTGTGCTATGACATGTTCAACAATTGGTAAAACATGCATCATACGAATTCAAGTAACCATAGGGACTGGTTACATATATCAACATAAATGGAGTGGGCATCAACCCAACTCAAACATGCCAAGTCCTTTGACGGGACCCAAGTAGTTCTTACCACTTATCCATACACACTCACCAGGTTTCATAAACATGTGGACGTAGCCCAAGAGCGGTTACCCAACTGTCCTTGACCATGGACACGGCTATTCGAATAGTTTTACACTTTGCAGAGGTTGCACACTTTACCCACAAGATCCGGGGAACTTCCGTGTCAGCCATGACCCGCGGTATCTCAAGTACCCGGGGTAAGCACCCGATCACTATCTTTCCCTAGACGACACTAACATGGAGTCCACTCGATTGGTAGTAACCCCCATGCCCAACATTTCACAACTTAAAATTTGTGGAGCCTTGCTCCCATATTCATCACATACCACTGGCACGGGGTACCAACGGTGTGTTCGGTGCCCCATAAAAATGTTCTTTGCCGCCCTACCTGGCACGACCCCGTCCCGAGAGAGCGTAAGAACAACTCTCTCGTCACTAGTAATGTGGGCTCCAAGCTAGTATCGGCCTAGGTAATCAATAATGCCCTTTCCCATATAAGGGTAGAGTGGTTGCACATGTAAGGTTGGAATAACGGTCGCAACTTAAACCAATCCGTTTTGAAAACAACACTCACACTTGCCTCGGTACACCACTTCGCCATCAAGTGGTTACCCAACTCATTATCTCCCTCGGGCATAAGTGGCACCCGACAGGGTTTTTGAAAAGTCTTTTGTAAATACTTTGTCTCCGTCACCATGCATATTCCCTGTCCCATTTGCGTAGCCACTACTATAGCATCCTATCTACTCCCACCGGCATAACCCTCATAAGGAGGTAGGGTCATGCACCATGCAAGTATCAACGAGGAAGTAACAGAGGCAACCCATCAAGGTGGTTACCACCTCATCATGATTCCGTTGCAACAACAATATGGTGCTATATGACATGCGTAAAAAGGATTTCATAGACATGGTCAAAGGGCTGCTTGCCTTGTTCATCAGAGTCTTCAAATCTTTAGGTCCTTCTCCAAGTATTTCGTCTACTTCGTCAACTAACGTTGGAAACAATTATAGTAAGCAACACAACAAGGCAAAAAAATAAAAGTGCTGTAAAAATATTAATTTGACTTTCCTAGGACTCCTCTGGTTATATGAAAAATAACCAGAGTGGTTTCATTGGGATTGGATCAGTGAATATTTCTGAACATTTTGATATGATGGAATCAATGGATTTAATGGATCTATAAGTTTTCCATAGAATGCCTTTTTGTAAAAATGAGTAAAAGTACCCATAAAATCAGGCATAATTTTAGAAACATTTAGAATTTGGTTTCACTGGATTTGGTGTTCAAATGAATATTCTATGGATTTTTGAAGTGGGCTCATGTGGATAAATGACCTTTTTAAAGGGTCCAGTGAACACCAAGAACAACAAAAATGTCTTCTGTGGCCCATTAAATAGAACATGATTTATGGAGTCAGTAGAAATTTGATTCATCGAATTTGGACACTCTTTGAATAGTTTATGGATTTTGGAAGTTCACTGGAAAAGAAAAAGGAGAATATTTGGGTTATACCTAAACTGTGCACAGGGCACAGTTTAGCACCGCAGCACACTGGGCCGGCCCAGCGGCTCGGCCACGCGGGCGACGGGGCGACGTTGAAAGTGCCCAGGCGCAACCCGCCTCCACTTGCCAGCGTGGCCCAGTGGCTGGGCCACTGACGAGCGGGGCCCGCTTGTAGGGCCTTCGTCTTCCTCTTCCTCCCGCGCGTTCGCCTGGCCGAGGGAGCAGAGAGCCCCGACGACGACTGCCGGTGCCATGGGGCATCTCCGGTGATGCTCTGGCTATGGATGAGCTCAGGAGGCCGCGCCGAATCCACCTGGGTGCTTTTCGCACGCCGACGAGGGCCGTAGTGGCAATGGCTTGGACGGCCGCAGAGGAGGCCGTCGACCATCTTCGGCCATGAGCGCGTGGCGTTCCCGGGGATGAACGACGGTGATGGAGGGCCTCGAGGTGGTGGTATGAGGGAACTGGAGTGGCTTGGGAGACAGGAGAGGCTCGGGATAGCCCGGATTTAGGCGGAGGCCGACGGCGGCGCTCCGGCCATTGCGGTTAATGGAAGACACGGGGAGAGGTGTGGGTTTGTCCAGGGGTGCACGAGAGGGAGAGGGAGCCAAAGGAGCAGATAGGGGGCTCGGGGGTGGCCTTAAATAGCCGTCTCGTGGCTCACCGTGGACGCGGCGCATGGGGGCCATGGCAACGGCTCGGGCTGCTGCCGGGGGAGATCTGCCCGCCGCGGACACCTATGGGGCCGGGGCCCCTTTGTCTGAGTGGTACGAGGGCGGAGGGGGCACAGAGAGCAGATCGAGGCGAGCACGCGGGCGGATTTTACCCAGCTTCGGAGCTCTCCGGAGAGATAAAACTCCTCTGCTGCTTTGTGTTTGTATTGAGCTCGGGAGCTTGAAGAGCTACAAGATGCAGCTACACCGAGCGAGAGTGGCTAAAGATGCTGAACCCCCTCTCGTGCGCATGGGCCTCCCTTTATAGTCGGAAGGGCGCCAACAGTGGCAGCGTGGGAGAAAGGGTAAAAATGTAAAAGAGGTGGTAGTTGGAGCAGTCAAGGGAACAGTGAAGCTACAATTGCATGAGCAGTGGTCTCTACCTACTTTGACAGTGGGGGACAAGGGCATTTAATGCCCATCGCCGTCGACCCCAAAAGCTCCCGCCCTTGCGTCTCCGTCTGCCACGGTGATGGATCCACCACCGTGAAGTGCCACCGTGTCCCCCAGGCTGCACAGCCATCCGCCACGCGTCCTCGAAAGGCCCTGGCGGCACGCGTGGGCCGATGAGTGGAGCGCGGCACCTGGCGAACTCTCCGGCAAGCACCTTGCCGGGGTCTTGATCTTGCCGGACCCGGGAGCTTGCCGGGCTCTGTAACTTGTCGCTCCCCGGGCCCTCGCCGGGACGCGTATAGCGCCGAGGCGTGTCTTCTATGATGTAATCTTCTAGTCTTCTGGCGAGCTCCTCTCGCCGGGCCTTGCGTGAGTGATGTAACCTTGAGCACGAACGGCCTTCCGGCAAGCCCGCTTGCCGGGTCTCGATCTTCGTCTTGTATACTTTGTCTTTGAATGGTTTGATATGGAGCAGGAAGGTCTTGGCGAGCACGTGGTAAACCCCGCCGCTGGAAGCTGCAATCGCCCGTGCACAAGTTGGGGTACCGAGGTACCCCTACCTTAGTACACCGACAGAGCCCCGGCTGGGCCACACACGGTGCCGAGCGCTGTTGGGCCAGCCCAAAAAAGTCACGCGCACACGCGCCCACGGCGCGCCGCATCCACTTCGCATCCGCCACATCCCCGTGAACAGCCGCAGCGTCGATTGCGGCGTAGTGGGAGACGTGGGCGGCGCATGCGGTCTTTAGGGCATTCACGCTCGTGAACGTGGTGCAGGGCGAGGTCACTTCACCCGTCGCTCCGGCCCCGCTTTTTCGCCACGCGGCCCTCATGCATAGGGGTCGTGGGCGGCGAAGGTGGGAGACCGAGCCGTCACGGGCGAAGATGGCGAGTCGGCCCCGCTCCTCTGCCCTTCTCGCTTCCTGATTGGCCGGGTGGGGCGGTTGAGTCCCCACCTCGCCCTTTAAAAGGGGCGGAAGGGGAGCACAATGGACTCACACTTCCTCTTCTCCCTTCGTCTTCAGCTTCTGTTCTTCTTTCTGCCATGGAAGGAGGAAATCCTAGTTTCTCAACGGTGGCAGCGAGGGTCGCCTCCAGGCAGCGCACCTCTCCCTACCCCGCACCCGTGGCGGCGGAACCGGCCACGAGGGGGAGAGGGAGGGGGCGAGGCCGCGGACGAGGCCGAGGGCGCGGTCGAGGCGGTCGGGGGAGAGGCGGTCGTGGCGGCGTGCCTCCCGTCCGCTCCGGCGGCTCCTTTCTCGGGCGGTCCATCTTGAGACGATCCTCGGAGTTCTTCATCAAGCTGCGTCGGCGCCTCGTCGCCGCCTCGGCTGCCGGCCCGTTCATAGCGCGATGGGACCGGATCCGCCCGAGGTGATGGAGTTGCGCATGAGGGCTGTGGGATCAGCGGCACTTTCGGGTGAGTGTCGTGTCCCCAGCCCCGCGTGATGTACCGACCGAGGGTGGAAGGCGTTCGCCCGCATCCACAGCTTGGCGGCGGGGTTTACCCTCCATTTCAAGTTAATGGAGGCGACCTTCTCGCCGTCAAGGTCTTGGGACTCGGGATCCGGCGAGATGCTGTGTGGACAGCTCCTCGATAGCGAAGGTCCCTCCTCGGCGAGAGGACGAGGAGGGGAGCGACAGCGGCGACGAGGGGATGGCGGGTCCGACTAGGCGCCGGACGCTGCCCACAGCGCCACCGGCGACCCCATCATCCGGTCGCCGGCCTTCAACTCCCCGGGCCGTCTCCTTGGGCGGCCGGGCGTGGGAGGCCGTGGAAGAGGAAGAGGGTGGCGGCAAGGCCGTCATGTCGAATCTGAGGCGAGGAGCCCTCGAGAGCGTCTGACGTCCCACCACCCGTCTTCAAGCTCTGCCTCCGGCGCCTCCGTCTCCGCCAAGCTCTGGCGGCCCGGGAAGTTCTCTTGGTGTCTTCGCGCCTGTAGCTCTCCTAGGCGCCTTTTGCCTTCCGGCAAGCTTCTCTTGCCGGGACTCATTGACCTACCTCCCGAACTCTGAGCAGAGAAACAGGAGAGGGATTACGGGCATCTTATCTTTCAATTTGTAAGCCCTTGGGCCTTAGTTGAATTTAAAATATGTAATCCTCTCTATCATGTTTTTCATCCTCTATGGACTTGTACTAAACTAGGATGTTTTTAATGAAAAGAGGGGAAAGCTTGTCGGACCGAGTCTTCTACTTGACTTCGTGTCTTGTATGTTCCCATCCTACGCTCTCGGGGAGCTTGCCGGCGCGAACACGCTTGCTGAGTGCGGAACATCAGCAGCCCGCTGGCGGTGTTGCTTTCGGCAAGCAACCTTGCCGGGCCAGTTGCAGCTCACTTGTGTTTGTTGAGCGGACTCGGAAACAAACCAAGGGCGCGACACTTGTCGCAGCTCACTTAAATTGTTGAGCGGGCTCGGAAACAAACCAAGGGCGCGACACTTGTCGCAGCTCACTTAAATTGTTGAGCGGGCTCGGAAACAATCTAAGGGCGCAACTGGGCCACGACTTGGCTCCTTTGCGCCCGGGTTTTACAAGACACGCTGCTCGTTCGACGCAGCCCGCTTTCCCGGTCCATGAGAGGATGCATGACGAGGATGAAAAACTTATCGATATCGCAGCCCCAAAGAACTCTGGCTTGCGGAGACGAATCTTAGCACTCGCAGCCCCGGCAACTCGGCTTGCGGAGATTTAATCTTATACTCGCAGCAGCCCGGCAACTCTGGCTCCGCCAAAATCCAGTGCTGGTGTGCTCTTCCGTTTCTCCTTATTCTGTAATTTCAGCCATGAAAACAGCTGAGATAGATCTGCAATGCTTCATTATTTACATGTATATAAATCCTCTCTGTGTGACTTTGCAATACGATGCCGTGCCTTGCCCTTCGTATGTTTATACTCTACGCCGCTAGGGAACTTGCCGGTGCTAACACACTTGCTGAGTGCGGAACATCAGCAGCCCGCCGGCGGTGTTGCTTCCGGCAAGCAACCTTGCCGGGCCAGTTGCAGCGCGCTTGTGTTTGTTGAGCGGACTCGGAAACAAACGAAGGGCGCAACTGAGCCACGACTTGGCTCCTCCGCGCACAAGTCTCTCATACGAAGGGCGTCTCACGGCAGGGCTTGCTACGTTACGCCCTTTGCGCGCTTTTACCCTACGCTTCTAGGGAAACTTGCCGGCAAAGTGCCCTTGCCGCGAGCGCTGAGTGCGGAACTCGAAGCTGCCTGCTGGCCAAGGTCTTACCGGCAAGCAACCTTGCCGCGGCTAGTCGCAACGCGCTTAACTTGCTGAGCGGACTCGGAAACGAAACAAGGGCGCGACACTTCTCGCAGCTCACTTAAATCGTTGAGCGGGCTCGAAAACGAAGCAAGGGCGCAACACTTCTCGCAGCTCACTTAAATCGTTGAGCGTGCTCGGAAGCAAGATAAGGGTGCGGCCGCCCACGGGTAGGTTCCTCAGCGCACAGGTATTGCGTACAAAGGACGAACGCACGAGGAATATAATATGAAAAAGCATAGAACTAAGGAATGTTCTGCACAAAAGCTCGAACGACTTAGCTTTTCTATTTCTTGTTTCCTCGCACTTGCCGGTGGAGCTCGATGGCGCGTCCTCGACGGCGGCGCAGCGCTCCGGGGAGGTGCGCTTGCCGGAACGAGCACCAGAGCTGTCCTTGCCGGACTTGGCCCGGAGCTCGATGGCGCGTCCTCGACGGCGGCGCAGCGCTCCGGGGAGGTGCGCTTGCCGGAACGAGCACCAGAGCTGCCCTTGCCGGACTCGGCCTGGAGCTCGATGGCGCGTCCTCGACGGCGGCGCAGCGCTCCGGGGAGGTGCGGTTGCCGGAGTGGGCCCCAGAGCACTTGCCGGGCTTGGTCTTCGACGGCAGCGCAACACTCCGGAGAGGTGCGGTTGCCGGAGTGGAGGGGAGCGGGGGCGAGCGGCGCGAGGAGCAGGATAGGCTCGGACTCCTAACATTGTTAGAAGGAGCAGGGTCCTGCCCTGGCGCCTTCGCTTTGTTTGTGTCCGGACGGTGGTCCGGAGCATCCCGCGAGCCTCCGGTGTGTCCTTGCCCCAGCATGCGGATACCACCTCCCGTGGTATGGCGCTGCTGGGTTGTCGTGTGCTGAGATGGACGCGGAATGTCCACGGAGACCGAGGCGCGGTCATCCGCCCTGTCCTTGATTCGTGGCGCCGCGAGTGTCTCGCCGGCGACCACCTTTCCGTCGGCGTCTCCTCCGCCCACCGCTGGCTCGTGGCGGCGGATGAGACGCAGACGGGTTTCGCAGCCCCAAGCCTTCTTCTTCGGGCCATGGCGAAGTTGTTGATGAAGTTCTTGATGAAACTGGAGAGGTTGATGAAGAACGTGCCCGCGCGGACGCCGGATCAGGTCCGCACAACCTTGACGCCCCCTACCTGGCGCGCCAAAGATGCCGGGGGAGATCTGCCCGCCGCGGACACCTATGGGGCCGGGGCCCCTTTGTCTGAGCGGTACGAGGGCGGAGGGAGCACAGAGAGCAGATCGAGGCGAGCACGCGGGCGGATTTTACCCAGCTTCGGAGCTCTCCGGAGAGATAAAACTCCTACTGCTGCTTTGTGTTTGTATTGAGCTCGGGAGCTTGAAGAGCTACAGTAGCAGCTACACCGAGCGCGAGAGTGGCTAAAGATGCGAACCCCCTCTACGTGCGCATGGGCCTCCCTTTTATAGTCGGAAGGGGGCGCCAACAGGTGGCAGCGTAGGAGAAAGGGGTAAAAATGTAAAAGAGGTGGTAGTTGGAACAGTGCGGGAACAGTGAAGCTACAGTGCATGAACAGTGGTCTCTACCTACTTTGACAGTGGGGGACAAGGGCATTTAATGCCCGTCGCCGTCGACCCCAAAAGCTCCCGCCCTTGCGTCTCCGTCTGCCACGGCGATGGATCCACCACCGTGAAGTGCCACCGTGTCCCCAGTGCTGCACACCATCCGCCACGTCCTCGAAAGGCCCAGGCGGCGTGGGCCGATGAGCCGGGCGCGGGCACACAACAGAACTCTCCGGCAAGCACCTTGCCGGGTCTTGATCTTGCGGACCCGGAGCTTGCCGGGCTCTGTAACTTGTCGCTCCCCGGGCCCTCGCCGGGATGCGTATAGCGCCGAGGCGTGTCTTCTATGATGTAATCTTCTAGTCTTCCTAGCGAGCTCCTCTCGCCGGGGCCTTGCGTGAGTGATGTAACCTTGAGCCTGGAACGGCCTTCCCGGCAAGCCCCGCTTGCCGGGGTCTCGATCTTCTGTCTTGTATACTTTGTCTTTGAATGGTTTGATATGGAGCAGGAAGGTCTTTGGCGAGCACGTGGTAAACCCTGCCGCGGGAAGCTGCAACTGCCCGTGCACAAGTTGGGGTACTGAGGTACCCCTACCTTAGTACACCGACAGCTGCCAGGGGAGAGAGTGAGGGGTTGTCTTTGGTGCTCGTGGGGGTGGTGTAGGGTGCCGGGAAGGGAGAGGGGGAGCGGGGAGAGCTCCGGGTGGAGCCACGAGCTCACACACACATTGGCGGGCTCGGGCGGCTCTGGGCACGCGCGTCACGGGCAGGATAGAGAGGGGAAGGAGAGGGCCAGCCTGGTGGCATGTTGCAGACGTCGAGGCACCTCGACTGGCGCAAGGGATCCACTGGAGTGAGGAGGGAGGTTGAGAGAGAGAGAAATGGTGCTGTCCAGAGAGGGAAAAAGAGCTTTTCATCCCCACCATCATGGCTCCTCGGGCAAGGAAAGATGCAGGGGTTAGAGGAGGAGCAGATGAGGCTGTGGGAACAAGTTGAGCTCATGGAGATTAGTGGAAATGGACAAAACATGCATTTTAAATTTCTGCCAGAAGGTGTTTGGTGGTGGTTTGGGCAAGCAAATGGATTCCAAATGATATGAAGATTAACAGGATCAAGTGTCATATAGAAATGAGGTTGCTCACCAAGTTGGATCTCATTTGAAGAAAGTTGACAATGCAACTTTGGTAAACCCTAGAAATTAGCAGAAATGAACTTTCCAAGATTTAGTCATGCAAATCTATTCTCCTTGATGCACCACTTGGCGTAGTGTCATCATTTGCGGTTCTGAACATGTCCACAAAAGTTGAGGTCAAAAGGAGAAAGTTGCCAATGTAGAGTTGTTCAAATTTGGTTCAGGACATGAAGGGTTTTGGGGCACTTTCATCAAGATAACATTCTCTCCAACTTGTGCCATTTGGTATAGATGAATAAATAGACCATTGGAGCATGTTCACAAGGTTTGAGAACATTGGGACATGTTTGGCAATGTAAAGTTGCTCAAACTTCAAAATGGACAGAAATGGTTTTGAGGAGATTTGATGATGTTATATTGTTCCCCAAGACATGATACTTGTCAAGATCATCCACCATGTCATATTTGACATGCTAGAATTTTCTTGGAATTTTTGGAGAATGTTTCCTTTGTAAATATTTCAAAAGCTTGAAATATCCAGAAAGGGTTTTTGAGGGGTTTGACCAATATTTTGAACATGACCATGTGTTGAAACTCTTATATATGGAAAATATATGTCCACTGAGTTTCCCTAAATTTTCACTATTTTTAAAGCATAAAAATAATTTTAACCTATTAAAGACCATTTCTGGCCTAAAGAAAAAGCCTTTAAAAAAATAGGAAAAATTACTTTGAAAATTATATTTTTGTGGTTTCTGGGTGTCCTATATCTAATAGGAGTCAATTATAATTTTTGGAAGATTTTTCACACCCTTAATTAAGTACTTGTAGTTCAAGTCTCAATTCAGGAGTTTTTGGGAAACCTAATTTAGAAAATACTTTTTGGCCAAAATATTTTTGCAAGAAATTATTTTTATGTCCTACACACATGGCTTGATCATTGGGCAAGGTTTTGGATCAAGGAGAAGGAGTATAAGAGTTGGAGGATTTATTTGATTTTTAGAGCACTTGCAACCAACACACAAAAATCAAATCAAGCAAGGTCCAAAGCACTCAAAAGTTTTTGTCAAACCACAATTTATCATGTTTTATTAGCTTAAGTGTTGTGGCATGAAAATCAGGGTGTGATAGACCTACCCCCCTTACAAGAATATCGTCCCAGAGATTCCCAAACTAGGCGCGGAAAGGAGTATGGAAACTTGGATTTGGGGTAGTCTTCACGTCCTCATACTGCTTCTTCTTTTGAGTGGTTCTCCATTGAATCTTGAAGTACCTGGTGTTGTAGCTTCGTGTATGACGCTCTCGGTTGATCCAGGTTGCTAAGGGGTCTCTCGCGTTAGGTCAGGTTGGATCGGAGGTTGGTGGCTTGATGATCGATGTTCTTGCAGAGATCAGGCTTATTAGGAGGTTGGAAACACTTCTAGGGTTGTGATGCATGGAAAACATTGTGCACATTAGGTAAATCAGGTGGCAACTCCAGCTGGTAATTGTCTTCTCTTCGTCTCGTAGTGATCTTAGAGGGGGTTGTTAAATCTTGGAGTGATCTCGAAGAGGGCCGATGAATCTTGGTGTGGGTTTCCTTGTCATGGAAATGTTGGGTTCCTTTGAGAGAAGTGGCCTGTAGATACACCTGGTCTTTGACGCGGAAGTTTACTTCTTGACGATGGTGATTGGTATAGTTCTTCCTCCTTGACATGGCGGTCTTCAGATGTTCCCTAACCAGTTGAACGGTCCTTATTCCGTCTTCGGATAGTCAAGTAGGCCACCAAATATAGATGACAATCAACCTGTCCAAGTACTCCATGAAGACTTGTTCATGGGGTACATAAAGTAGGCTGGGGTATTGGTGGTGGTCTCGTTTGAGTATCGGCCAAGGTCTTATCGATCTAGAGCCAAAGCCCAAGGTCAGGATCCAACCATGTTGTGGCTTGGTAGGGCGTAAGGGTTTCAAGGATTCTAGTGCGCAAGTGAACGTTCATTATCTTATCCTTGGGCACGATTTCTGAGAGGCCAATTGTTCTATCTAGTCCTTTAAACAAATAACCTTATACCACCGAAAGCATCAACTCTTGTAGGTCAGCTCCAATCATCACTCATGCTATTATTATTCTCAGGACTTCCGAGAGGAGGTTTAACAGGATCATACATGTCTACGATCGCCAAGCTCGTATGTATGTCTACCCCTAAAAATCCATGGGTAGAGCATACAAGCTACTAAGCTTCAATTAAACATGACAATCCAAGTGCTCAGCCCATTCTTCCAAGGTCCAAGGTAGTGCATCTCTATCCTGAGGAAACACGTTGTATGCCAACCCAGGATCTTGTTGCCTTCCCATGAATCAACTACAACAGCCCATTAACTTCCATCAATCACTACACAATCCATTAATTCTACAAATCCAATGTTTATGGTGTTCCACATGATCTCCTAATGTCCTATAATCCCTAGATACTTGAAAGGGCTATCTTTGGTATAGTCAGTCCACCGATTCCCATTATTGGGGTCGGGTAAACTCCAAGGTCAGGCTTTATATAGACCCCTAAATCAACTCCGACAATTAACCCAATCTCCTAGTTTATCGTCCACCGAGAAACATGGTCTCATGATCGAGATCTTCAGTCTAAATCCAATTTACTCCGAACCATGTAGACTTACTCAGCACCTTTACTCCACTAGGATCACCTATTAATCCAAATCTCATGTCCTACGAGAATTCATACACGTTTCCCCCAAGTCATTTTCGTAACAACTATCTCCTATCAATATCCCTGGCTAAGTCAAATCCTTATACTCCCAAGGATTTTAGCTTGCGATCATAATTGTCCTACTAAATCCAATTTACTCAGGGGCAAAGAGAGTCATGCTACTCTATTGACTGATCCCACCAAGTTCTTCTTCCAATATGAAAACCTTGCAATCCACCCAAGAGTCTCAGATAATTCCTCAAGGTCACTGATATAAACTCATCAAGTCATTTGTCCTCTGTTCCTACATCCTCAAATTGGTCTTCCCTTTGGCATCGTTAGTTCTCGTGCTATATTAGGATCGTAATGTGCTAGTTTACTATGTCCACTAGTTCCATATTGAACCCAGTGATAAGCAAGGTTACGGGGGCTTAACTGGTTCTCTTGCAATTCTGTGGGTTAAGCACATGGTTAAGGATTCGAGCTGGTGTATCTTGTGAACTCTCAAAGGGTCTAGGAATGGGTTTCTAGTCTGGAGGGTTAAACATAACTCTATGGGGTAGCACTCGGTCGTGGAGGTTATAGCAAAAAGTCTTCATTGCTAGTTGGTTGCCGAGGTGGAATTCTTGGTGCATCTTGTCTTGCTAGCCTTCAGTTGATGAGAGAGATGAGAGGGAGAAGTAGCATAGAGGAGGGGGATGCCTAAAAGGGGGTTCTATAGTGCAAGTTCAAACAAACAAGTGCCGAAAGGGCCATCAAAAGAAACAAGGTAAGGAAGGTGATATAGTCGCGTACTTGTTGCCTAAGGCAAAAGTTGCAACCTATCTTAAAACACAAACAAATAAAAGCAAGCAACACGCAATCATGGTTCTATTTGAACCATCATACGGACTCGACTATGCATAGGGGGTACACGACTCATCCTACCCTAGGGGTTCTCGGACTCAGTAGTCGTGCCTTGTGCCTCGTGCAGTCTCCTGAGTTTTCTTCAGGTGTTGTTACGTCTCTTGTTTGATGAAACGATCTGGGTTGAGCCTGAAGAATCTTCAACAACTTCTCGCCTGATGAGGTGATGGGGTGAAAGTGGCTCCTCGTGGCTGGCATTGACTTGGTCTTCTCTTGTCTTCTTAATCAGGACAATCACTTTTGCCTTTTTAAGCTGTCGGCGGTTCCAGGTGGTAGTCCTTTATGCAATGACATTAACAAGGCATAATAGAGGTCCAATCCATCGGACACATTGTTGACAATATCATCACTGAGAGCGGGGGATGAAGAGAACCGTTTTCCTGCTCACTATAGTGAGGCGGACCAAATGGCTAGGTTTTCATCCATCGGTGGTTGCCGATGCAACAACGATAAGGACATGGTTTCTCCATTAGCGATGTATATCATGATCTTGCATTTCCTATGCTCTGATCATCATAGGCTAAGGTCGCATCATCTTGGGGCAGTGTCAAGGGTGTGACCATGTTCTGGGTTGTCACATTGATATCTATTGATGGGCATCTCCTTTACCACACTTGTGCTTCAAAGTAGCACCATGATCTTCATAATAGAGAGTCTCCTATGTTGTCACTTTCATATACTAAGTGCGAATCTTTCATTATAGAATTTGGCTTATATATTCCAATGATGGGCTTCCTCAAAATGCCCTAGGTCTTCGTGAGCAAGCAAGTTGGATGCACACCCACTTAGTTTCTTTTGTTGAGCTTTCATATATTTATAGCTCTAGTGCTTTTGTTGCATGTCAATCCCTACTCACTCACATTGATATCTATTGATGGGCATCTCCATAGCCTGTTGATACGCCTATTTGATGTGAGACTATCTTCTCCCTTTTTGTCCTCACAACCACCACCATATACCAGCATAGTGCTATGTCCATTGCTTGCGCTCATGTATTGCGTAAGAGTTGAAAAAGCTGAAGCGCGTTAAAAAGTATGAACCAATTGCTTGGCTGAAACCGGGGTTGTGCATGATGGGAGTATTTTGTGTAATGAAAATGAAGCATGGCTTACTATATGATTTTGTAGGGATAAGCTTTCTTTGGCTATGCTATTTTGATAGGACATGATTATTTGTTAGTATGCTTCGAAGCATTATTATTTTTTATGTTTTATAAGCTTTTATCTTGAATCATTTGGATCTGAACAATCATGCCACAACAAAGAAAATTAAATTGAGAATTATGCTAGGTAGCATTCCACATCGAAAATTCTGTTTTTATCATTTACCTACTCGAGGACGAGCAGGAATTAAGCTTGGGGATGCTTGATACGTCTCCAATGTATCTATAATTTTTGATTGTTCCATGGTATTATATTACCCCTTTTGGATGTTTATGGGATTTATTTTACACATTTATATCATTTTAGGACTAACCTACTGACCGGAGGCCCAGCCCATATTGCTGTTTTTTTGCCTATTTCAGTGTTTCGAAGAAAAGGAATATCAAACGGAGTCCAAACGGAATGAAACCTTTGGGAGCGTGATTTTTGGAACGAATGTGATCCAGAGGACTTGGAGTGCAAGTCAAGAAGCAATCAAGGCGGCCAGGAGATAGGAGGGCGCACCCACCCCTCCTGGGCGCGCCCCTGTCTCCTGGTCCCTCGGGCGGCCACTGACGTACTTCCTCCTCCTATATATACCTACGTACCTCGAAAACATCCAGAGATCCAATGAAAAAAAATTCCACCGTCGTAACCTTCTATATCCGCGAGATCCCATCTTGGAGCCTTTGCCGGCGCTCCACCGGAGGGGGAATCGACCACGGAGGACTTCTACATCAACACCATAGCCCCTCAGATGAGTTGTGAGTGGTTTACCATAGACCTTCGGCTCCATAGTTATTAGCTAGATGGCTTCTTCTCTCCTTTTGGATCTCAAAACCATGTTCTCCCCCTCTCTTGTGGAGATCTATTTGATGTAACTCTTTTTGCGGTGTGTTTGTCGAGATCCGATGAATTGTGGGTTTATGATCAAGTTTATCTATGAGAAATATTTGAATCTCTTCTGAATTCTTTTATGTATGATTGAGTTATCTTTGCAAGTCTCTTCGAATTATCAGTTTGGTTTGGCCTACTAGATTGATCTTTCTTGCCATGGGAGAAGTGCTTAGCTTTGAGCTCAATCTTGCGGTGTCCTTACCCAGTGACAGAAAAGGTTGCAAGGCACGTATTGTATTGTTTCCATCGAGGATAAAAAGATGGGGGTTATGTCATATTTCTTGAGTTTATCCCTCTACATCATGTCATCTTTCTTAATGCGTTACTCTATTCTTATGAACTTAATACTCTAGATGCATGCTGGATAGTGGTCGATGTGTGGAGTAATAGTAGTAGATGCAGGCAGGAGTCGGTCTACTTGTGACTGACGTGATGCCTATATACATGATCATGCCTAGATAATCTCATAATTATTCGCTTTTCTATCAATTGCTCGACAGTAATTTGTTCACCCACCGTAATACTTATGCTATCTTGAGAGAAGCCACTAGTGAAACCTATGCCCCCCTGGTCTATCTTTTATCATATAAGCTTTCAATCTACTTTTATTTGCATCTTTACTTTTTGCATCTAAATTATAAAATACCAAAAATATATTTATCTTATCATACTATCTCTATCAGATCTCACTTTCGCAAGTGGCCGTGAAGGGTTTGACAACCCCTTTATTGCATTGGTTGCGATTTCTTTGTTTATTTGTGTAGGTGCGTGGGACTTTTGAGGAGCCTCCTACTGGATTGATACCTTGGTTCTCAAAAACTAAGGGAAATACTTACGCTACTTTGTTGCATCACCCTTTCCTCTTCAAGGAAAACCAACGCAAGCTCAAGACGTAGCAACATGCACCGCAGCTAGTTCAAGAGCTCAAAGAATAGAAATATATAGCCAAGCAGTATTAGGGTTTTACGCACCAGTGCGGCCCGAACCTGGGTAAAAATCCCCTCGCACTGATTGCTAGACCCGCTCTTCGTGCAGATCCTCTCCCCGCCAACCGTAGAAGGGATTCCTGTGATCCCATAGGTGTTCATTTTACTCGACACACATTGATGGGAGACTATTTTGACATGATCCTACACGGCAACGGCGCCAGAAATTCCTTTTGATGTCTGCTAGAACTACGTCGCTATTTCCCCAAAGAGGAAGGTATGATGCAGCATAGCGACGATAGGTATTTCCCTCAGTGATGAGACCAAGGTTATCAAACCAGTAGGAGAACCTCCTCACACCACGTAAACAACACGTGCACACAAATAACAAATACTCGCAACCCGACGTGTTATAGGGGTTGTCAATCCCTTTCGGGTACAGCAGCTCAAGATAGGCAAATAACGTGAGATAAAAGTGGTAGATGGGATAAATAGATCGCGGAACAAATAAATTGCAGCAAAGTATTTTTTAATTTTGGTTTAATAGATCTAAAAATAAATGCAAAGGAAAATAGATCACAAAGGCAAATATGATGAAAAGAGACTTGGGGGCGTAGGTTTCACTAGTGGCTTCTCTCGAGAAAAATAGCAAACGATGGGAAAACAATTACTGTTGGGAAATTGATAGAACTTCAAATAATCATGACGATATCCAGGCAATGATCATTATATAGGCATCACGTCCAAGATTAATAGACCGACTCCTACCTGCATCTACTACTATTACTCCACACATCGAATGCTATCCAGCATGCATTTAGTGTATTAAGTTCATGGAAAAACGGAGTAATGCAATAAGAACAATGACATGATGTAGAAGAGATCCGTTTATCTATTGTGGAGATATTGATCCAATCTTGTTATCCTTAGTAGCAATGATACATACGTGTCGGTTCCCCTTCTGTCACTGGGATCAAGCACCGTAAGATCGAACCCACTACAAAGCAACTCTTCCCATTGCAAGATAAATAGATCAATTTGGCCAAACAAAACCCAAATATCGGAGAAGAAATATGAGACTATAAGCAATCATGCATAAAAGAGATCTAAAAAGACTCAAATAACTTTCATGGATAAAAACATATATCTGATCATAAACTCAAAGTTCATTGGATCCCAACAAACACACCTCAAAAAGGCTTACATCATATGGATCTCCAAGAGACCATTGTATTGATAATCAAGAGAGAGAGAGAGAGAGAGAGAGAGAGATAGGAAGCCATCTAGCTACTAACTACAGACCCGTAGGTCTACAAAGAACTACTCACACATCATCGGAGAGGCACCAATGGAAGTGGTGAACCCCTCCATGACGGTGTCTAGATTGGATCCGTGGTTCGGACTCAAGGGCGGCTGGAATTGATTTTGTCGACTCCCCTAGGGTTTCTGGAATATTGGGAGTATTTATAGAGCAAAGAGGCGGTTCAGGGGGCACCCGAGGTGGGCACAACCCACCAGGGCGCGCCTGGGCCTCGTGGCGCGCCCTGGTGGGTGCTGCTCCCCTCGAGCCACCCCCAGGTGCTTCTTTGGCCCACTGGATGTCTTCTGTGCCAAAAAAATCTTCCAGGAGTTTAACTGCTTTTGGACTCCGTTTGATATTGATTTCCTGGGATGTAAAAAACATGCAGAAAATAACAACTGGCACTGGGCACTATGTCAATAGGTTAGTACCAAAAAATGATACAAAATGACTATAAAATGATTGTAAAACATCCAAGAACGATAATATAACATCATGGAACAAAAAATTTATAGATACATTGGAGACGTATCACTCCACACATCGACCGCTATCCAGCATGCATCTAGAGTATTAAGTTCATAAAGAACGGAGTAACGCCTTAAGTAAGATGACATGATGTAGAGGAATATACTCAAGCAATATGATGAAAACCCCATCTTTTTATCCTCGATGGCAACAATTCAATACGTGTCTCGCTACCCCTACTTTGTCACTGGGTGAAATCATGCAATATTGAACCCAAAGCTAAGCACCTCTCCCATTGCAAGAAAAACCAATCTAGTTGGCCAAACCAAACGATAATTCGAAGAGAAATACAAAGATACCAAATCATGCATACAAGAATTTAGGGAAGATTCAAATAATATTCATAGATAAGCTGGTCATAAATCCACAATTCATCGGATCTCAACAAATACACTGCAAAAGAAGATTACATCGGATAGATCTCCAAGAACATCGAGGAGAACATGGTATTGAGAATCAATGAGAGAGAATAAGCCATCTAGCTACTATCTATGGACCCATAGGTTTTAGGTAAACTACTCACGCTTCATCGGAAGGGCAATAGAGTTGATGTAGATGCCCTCCGTGATCGAATCCCCCTCCGGCAGGATGCCGGAAAAGGCCCCAAGATAGGATCTCATGGGAACAGAAGGTTGTTGCGGTGGAAAAGTGTTTTTGTGGATGCTTCTGGTGGTTTTGGAATATATGTGAATATATTGGAGGAAGATCTAGGTCAAGGAGTCATCGAGGGGCCCACAAGGTAGGGGGCACGCCCCCCTAGGGCATGCCCTCCACCCTTGTCGCCGCCTCGTGGTTCTTCTGACTTGCACTCGAAGTCTCCTAGGTGTCTTCTGGTCCAATAAAAATCAACGTGAAGTTTTATTCCATTTGGACTCCGTTCAGTATCCCTCTTTTGCCAAGCTCAAAAACCAGGAAAAAACAGAAACTGGCACTGGGCTCTAGGCTAATAGATTAGTCCCCAAAACAATATAAAATAGCATATTAGTGCATATAAAACGTCCAAAACATATAATAAAATAGCATGGAACAATAAAAAAATTATATATATGTTGGAGACATATCAAGCACCCCCAAGTTGAATTCTTGCTCGTCCTCGAGTAGGTAAATGATAAAAACAGAATTTTTGATGTGGAATGCTACGTAACATATTTATCTATGTAGTTTTCTTTATTGTGGCATGAATGTTTAGATCCATAAGATTCAAAACAAAAGTTTAATATTGACATAAAAACGATAATACTTCAAGCATACTAATAAAGCAATCATGTATTCTCAAAATAACATGGCCAAAGAAAGCTATCCCTACAAAATCATATAGTCTGGTTATGCTCCATCTTCATCACACAAAATATTCAAATCATGCACATCCCCGATGACAAGCCAAGCAATTGTTTCATACTTTTGATGTTCTCAAACCTTTTCATCTTTCACGCAATACACGAGCGTGAGCCATGGACATAGCACTATAGGTGGAATAGAATATGGTGGTTGTGGAGAAGACAAAAAGAAGGGATAGACTCACATCAACTAGGCATATCAACAAGCTATGGAGATGCCCACCAATAGATATCAATGTGAGTGAGTAGGAATTGCCATGCAATGGATGCACTAGAGCTATAAGTTTATGAAAGCTCAAAAAAGAAACTAAGTGGGTGTGCATCCAACTTGCTTGCTCATGAAGACCTATGGCAATTTGAGGAAGTCCATCATTGGAATATACAAGCCAAGTTCTATAATGAAAAATTCCCACTAGTATATGAAAGTAAAAACATAGGAGACTCTCTATCATGAAGATCATGGTGCTACTTTGAAGCATAAGTGTGGAAAAAGGATAGTAACATTGCCCCTTCTCTCTTTTCTCTCATTTTTTTTTCTCTTTTTTGATTGTCTTCTTTGGCCCTTTTTATTTTTCCTCACATGAGGCAATGCTCTAATAATGAAGATCATCACACTTTTATTTACTTACAACTCAAGAATTAAAACTTGATACTTAGAACAAAATATGACTCTATATGTTTGCCTCCGGCGGTGTACTGGGATGTGCGAAGACTCAAGAGTGACATGTATGAAAAATTATGAACGGTGGTTTTGCCGCAAATACTATGTCAACTACATGATCATGCAAAGCAATACGACAATGATGAAGCGTGTCATAATAAACGGAACGGTGGAACTTGCATGGCAATATATCTCAGAATGGCTATGGAAATGCCATAATAGGTAGGTATGGTGGCTGTTACTAGAGAGGCTAGCAATGGTGGAAGGGTGAGAGTGCGTATAATCCATGGACTCAATATTAGAAATAAAGAAATCACATACTTATTGCAAAAATCTATTAGTCATCGAAACAAAGTACTACGCGCATGCTCCTAGGGGGATAGATTGGTAGGAAAAGACCATCGCTCGTCCCCGACTATCACTCATAAGGAAGACAATAAATAAATAAATCATGCTGCAACTTCTATACATAACGGTTCACCATACGTGCATGCTACGGGAATCACAAACCTCGGCACAAGTATTTCTACAATCCACAATTACTCACTAGCATGACTCTAGTATCACCATCCTCATATCTCAAAACAATCATAAGGAATCAAACTTCTCATAGTATTCAATGCACTTTATATGAAAGTTTTTATTATATCCCTCTTGGATGCCTATCATATTAGGACTAAATTCATAACCTAAGAAAATTAGCATGCTGTTAAAGAGACTCTCAAAATAGTATAAGTGAAGCATGAGAGTTCAACAATTTCTATAAAATAAAGCCACCGCCATGCTCTAAAAAGATATAAGTGAAGCACTAGAGCAAAATTGCCTAGCTGAAAAGATATAAGTGAAGAAGAGTATTCTAATAAATCATAATTCATGCGTGTCCTTCTAAAATGTGTATATAGCAAGGATGATTGTATCAAACTGAAAAGTAAAGACTCATATCATACAAGACGCTCCAAGCAAAACACATATCATGTGGTGAATAAAAATATAGCCTCAAGTAAAGTTACCGATAGACGAAGATGAAAGAGGGGATGCCTTCCGGGGCATCCCCAAGCTTAGGCTCTTGGTTGTCATTGAATATTACCTTGGGGTGACTTGGGAATCCCCAAGAGGATATTGCCACTCCTTATTCCATAGTCCATCAAATCTTTACCCAAAACTTGAAAACTTTACAACACAAAACTCAACAGAAAATCTTATGAGATTTGTTAGTATAAGAAACTAAATCACCACTTTATGGTACTTTTGTGAACTCACTCTTTATTTATATTTTTGTAATATTTATTGTATTCCAACTTTTCCATGGTTCATACCCCCCGATACTACCCATAGATTCATCAAAATAAGCAAACAACACATAGAAAACAAAATCTATCAAAAATAGAACAATTTGCAGCAAACTAAAAACTTTGAATACTTTTGCAACTCCAAAAATTCTGAAAACTTAGGACAACTTGGGCAATTTTTATATCAGTCTTGTGTAAAAAATTCATATCAAAAGCACGCTTCTGTGAATTATGAAAATTATTTTCCTGGGCGCAAAAGTTTCTGTTTTCCAGCAAGGGCAAATCAACTATTACCGTAAGCCATCCCAAAGGTCTTACTTGGGACAAACACTAATTAAAACACAAAACACATCTAATCGGAGGCTAGATGAATTATTTATTCAAAAAAGCAAGGAAAAATATTGGGTTGTCTCCCAACAAGCGCATTTCTTTAAAACCTTTTAGTTAGGCATTGATAATTTCAATGATGTTCACATATAGGCATCACGTCCAAGATTAGTAGACCAACTCCTGCCGACATCTACTACTATTACTCCACACATCGACCGCTATCTGCTACTTCTTAAGCTTGCGTTGGTTTTTCCCTTGAAGAGGAAAGGGTGATGCAGCATAGTAGAGATAAGTATTTCCCTCAGTTAAGAACCAAGGTATCAATACAGTAGGAGAAACACGCAAATTCCCAATAGATGTACCTGCACAAACAATCAAACACTTGCACCCAACGCGATAAAGGGGTCAATCCCTTCAAGATCACTTGAAAAGGTGAGATTTGATAGAGATTGATAAAACTAAACAAAAGATAAAGTATTTTTGGTTTATAGATTTGAAAATAAAAAATAAAAAATAGTAGATTGGAAACTAATATGATGGAAAATAGACTAGGGGGCCATAGGTTTCACTTCTCTCATGAAGGCAAATAATATGGTGGGTGAACAAATTACTGTCGAGCAATTGATAGAAAAGCGCAAAGTTAGGACAATATCCAATACAATGATTATGCAATGTAGGCATCATGTCTGTGTCAAGTAGACCGACTCCTACCTGCGTCTACTACTATTACTCCACACATCAACTGCTATCCAGCATGCATCTAGAGTATTAAGTTCATAAAGAACGGAGTAACGCCTTAAGTAAAATGACATGATGTAGAGGAATAAACTCAAGCAATATGATGAAAACCCCATCTTTTTATCCTTGATGGCAACAATTGAATACATGTCTCGCTACCCCTAATTTGTCACTGGGTGAAATCACACAAGATTGAACCCAAAGCTAAGCACCTCTCCAATTGCAAGAAAAACCAATCCCTTGGCCAAACCAAACCGATAATTCGAAGAGAAATACAAAGATACCAAATCATGCATATAAGAGTTAAGAGAAGATTCAAATAATATTCAAAGATAAGCTGGTCATAAATCCACAATTCATCGAATCTCGACAAACACACTGCAAACGAAGATTGCATCTGATAGATCTCCAAGAACATCGAGGAGAACATGGTATTGAGAATCAAAGAGAGAGAAGAATCCATCTAGCTACTAGCTATGAACCCATAGGTCTGAGGTAAAGTACTCATGCTTCATTAGAAGGGCAATAGAGTTGATGTACATGCCCTCCATGATCGAATCCCCATCCGGTAGGATTCCGGAAAAGGCCCCAAGATGGGATCTCATGGGAAAAGAAGGTTGCAGCGATGGAAAATTGTTTTAATGGATGCCTCGTGGCTCTTCTGACTTGCATTCCAAGTCTCCTAGGTGTCTTCTCATCCAAGAAAAATCATCGTGAAATTTTATTCTGTTTGGACTCCGTTTAGTATCCCTTTTCTGCGAAGCTTAAAAACAAGGAAAAAAACTGGCACTGGGCTCTAGGTTAATAGGTTAGTCCCAATAATATAAAATAGCATATTAATGCATATAAAACCTCCAAAACATATAATATAATATCATGGAAAAATAAAAAATTATAGATACATTCGAGACCTATCACTATCCAGCATGCATCTAGTGCATTAAGTTCATGGGAAAACGAAGTAATGCAATAAGAACGATGACATGATGTAGACAAGATCTATTCATATAGGAATAGACCCCTTCTTGTTATCCTTAATAGCAACGATACATACGTGTCATTTCCCCTTCTGTCACTGGGATTGAGCACCCTAAGATCAAACCCATCACAAACCATCTCTTCCCATGGCAAGAAAAAAACGATCTAGTCGGCCTAACTAAACCAAATATTCAAAGAAGAAATACGAGGCTATAAGTAATCATGCATATAAGAGACCAAAACTCAAATAACTTTCATGGATAAAATAGATCTGATCATAAACTCAAAGTTCATCGGATCCCAACAAACACACCACAAAAAGAGTTACATCAAATAGATCTCTAAGAGACCATTGTATTGAGAATCAAAAGAGAGAGAGGAAGTCATCTAGCTTATAACTATGGACCCGTAGGTCTACAATGAACTACTCACGCATCATCGGAGAGACACCAATGAGGATGATGAACCCCTCTGTGATGGTGTCTAGATTGGATTTGTGGTTTCTAGAAATTGCGTCTGCTGGAATTGTGTTTCGTCAGCTCCCTAGGGTTCTTGGAATTATTGGGGTATGTATAGAGCAAAGAGTCGGTGCAGGAGGCGGCCGAGGTGGGCACAACCCACCAGGGCGCGCCTGGGCCCCTAGAAGCGCACAGGTGGGTTGTGCTCCCCTCGGAGCCCCCCTCTAGTACTTCCTTAGCCCAACTTGTGTCTTCTGGTCCAAAAAAAATCTCCAAAAAGTTTGCTGCATTTGGACTCCATTTGGTATTGATGTTTTGCAAAGTAAAAAATAAGCAAAAAACCACAACTGGCACTAGTCACTATGTCAATAGGTTAGTCCCCAAAAAATGATATAAAGTTGATATAAAATGATTGTAAAACATCCAAGAATGATAATATAACAGTATGAAACAATCAAAATTATAGATGCTTTGGAGACGTATGAAAGATCAGCCGCAATGACCCTGGTGATGTTGAGGGTGAGCGCCCTAGGAAGAGGGTTCCTACCAAGGTGATGTGGTATTCTCCTATAATACCATGATTGAAACGTTTGTTCCAAAACAAAGAGCATGTCGAGTTGTTGCGATGGCATAAAGAAGATCGTAAGAAAGACGAAATGTTGAGAGTACCCGCGGATGGGTTGCAGTGGAGAAAAAATGAGAGAAAGTGGCCGGAGTTTGCAGATGACGCAAGGAACTTATGGTTTGGTGTAAGTACAAATGGCATTAAACCTCTAGGGGAGCAGAGCAGCAGTCATAACACCTGGGATGTGAATCTATGTATCTATAACCTTTCTCCTTGGTTGGGAATGAAGAGGAAGTTCATTATGATGCCAGTGCTCATCCAAGGCCCTACGCAACCCGACAACGACATTAATGTGTACCTAAGACCATTAGTTGAAGAACTTTTACAGTTGTGGGATATAAAAGGTGTACGTGTGTGGGATGAGCACAAATAGTAGGAATTTGACCTATGAGCGTTGTTGTTTGTAACCATTAATGATTGACCTGCTCTTAGTAACCTTTCAGGACAGACAAACACGGGATACAATGCACGCACGCACGCACTATTTAGATGAGACTGAAAGTACATAAGTGGATAAATGTAAGAAGAATGTGTACATGGGACATCGTCGATTTCTTCCGATCATGCATCTCTTAAGAAAGAAAGGCAAACATTTCAAAGGTGAGGCAGATCACCAGAAGAAGCCTGGCCACCGTACTAGTGATGATATATTTGATATGGGCAAGGATTTAAAAGTAATCTTTGGAAAGAGTCCTGGCAGACAATCTGTTCTGAATGACGCTGACGGACACGCACCCATGTGGAATAAGAAATCTATATTTTTGGAGCTACCCTATTGGAAAGTCCTAGAGGTCCACTCTGCAATCAACGTGATGCACGTGATGAAGAATCCTTGTGTGAACCTGCTAGGATTCTTGGGCGCATATGGGACTACAAAAGATACACTAGAGGCACGGGAGGACCAACAACGTATGAACGAAAAATACGACATGCAACCAAAGTAGTATCAAGGTCCTGCCAGCTACGGTCTTACCAAAGAATAGAAGGAAATCCTTTTTGAATGCCTGAGCAGTATGAAGGCCCCGTCTGGCTTCTGACCGAATATAAAGGAAATAATAAATATGGTAGAGAAAAAAAAATCCAAAACCTAAAGTCTCATGACTGCCACGTGATTATGACGCAATTACTTGCGGTTGCATTGAGGGGGCTTCTACCGAAAAATGTTCAATTAGCCATTATGAAGCTATGTGCATTCCTCAATGTAATTTCTCAGAAGGTAATCGATCCAGAAATCCTACCAAGGTTACAAAATGATTTGGTCCAATGTATTGTCAGTATCGAGTTGGTGTTCCCACCATCCTTCTTCCATATTATGACGCACGTCCTAGTTCACCTAGTCGAAGAGATTACCATTCTGGGTCCTATATTTCTACACAATATGTTCCCTTTTGAGAGGTTCATGGGAGTCTTAAAAAATATGTTCGTAACCGTGCTAGGCTATAAGGAAGCATCTCCAAGTGCCATGAAACAGAGGAGGTTATTGAGTTTTGTGTTGACTTTATTCCTAACCTTAAGACAATTGGTGTTCCTCAATTGCGGCATGAGGGGAGACTGGGTGGAAAAGGCACGCTAGGAAAGAATTTATAAGTATGGACGGGCATTCTTTCAGTCAAGCACACTACACAGTTCTACAAAATTCCACCTTGGTGGCTCCGTATATCGAGGAACACATGGATATTGTACACTCCAAGTACCTAGAGCAGTCTGACCCCTAGATTAAATGTACACACATGGCGACTTTCAGCGGTCGGTTGGAAACACATCTCATGAATAACACCACTATTGGAGATGAGCTATACTTGTTGGCCAAGTTACCATCTTCGACTATATTGACTTTCAAAGGCTACGAGATAAATGGGAATACATTTTACACGATCGCACAAGATGAAAAGAGCACCAACCAAAATAGTGGTGTCCGCTTTGATGCAACAAACAACAATAGGAAAAATACACATATTATGGTTACATAGAGGAGATATTGGAACTTAATTGACTATGGACCTTCTTTTGAGGTCCCTTTGTTTTGGTGCAAACGGGTCAATATGACATGAGGCAGGGTAAAGGTAGACCCGCAGTACGGAATGACAACAGTGGATCTCAACAATCTTGGGTACACAGGTGGACCATTCGTCCTAGCCAATGATGTGGCACATCTTTTGTATGTGAAGGACATGTCTACCAAACCGAGAAAAATATAAGATAAGGAGGCGAATACATTATACGATGAGTCAAAGCGCCACATAGTTCTTTCAGGGAAAAGAAACATCGTGGGAGTGGAGGACAAATACAAACATGTCAGAAGATTATGAAAAGTTTGATGAAATTCCTCCCTTCACAATGAAGACTGACCCACGCATCATGTTAAATGATGAAGATTCTCCATGGTGCAATCATAAGCAAGGGACACACGCGAAGAAAAAGTTTTATACCCCAAGATCCCACTCTGGGATGTGACCGGCTTCACCGTCATCACTTTCTCTCTAGTGAGTTTCCGTACTCAGAGATAGAAAGTCCCACTTCAGACAACCGGAGGGAATATTTGTAAGAGCTAGGGCATATATGTGTTTTGAGTGTTCCTAGGTGGACACCGAAGCGTCGGAATCCAACTAAAAATCTAGGGCATTTTAGCATTTGAAAAATCATTTTTGAATAATTATTTATTAAGTTATGAATTTTCAATTATTCATGTCCATTTAGTATTTTAATTATACAAAGGAGTTAATCAATGCAATTATGTCCAAACAAAATATGAATGTGTAGGTTATGCTGAGATAAAGAATTTGACATCTTATTTGCTCCATTTTGTAAAGTGAGGGTTTTCACCCCTCAATTATTGAGCTATGGAAGAGAGAGAGTTACTCGAGGTAGAATATGACTAGGGTGAGCTCTGGTAAAAATTGAGCTAAAGAATAATCCATTTGGTACCCAATCATTGACCACAAGATTTTGGAAAAAGGTGTTTTATGATGAATATAGGTACTTAGAGGAATCCAATGGCTTTGTAATTTAACGGGAATGTGCTTGGTATCAATTTGAGCCAGTGTACAAATTTGTAGCTCATTTGAAGAAACTTGGCAATGTTCATAATTCAAACCCTAGAAACGGGAAGAAATGGTTTTTACAAGCTTTGATCAAGTTAAATTGTTCTCCAACTTGTGCCACTTGATGGGGGTGATGCTCATGACCATCTGACAATGTGGTAAAAAAAATTAGATCAATGGGAGAATGTTGCCAATGTAACTTTGTCAAACCCTAGAAATGGGCAGAGTTGGTTTTGGCATACTTTGACTAAGCTAATTTGTTATACTTGATGCACCACTTGGCCTAGATGAAGATTTAGACCATTTTAGCAGGTGTACAAAGTTTGAGCTCATTTGGATATGTTTACCAATGTAAAGTTGCTCAAACTAGAAAATGGACATAGATGGTTTTGAGGGGATTTGATGATGTTATCTTGTTCTCCAAGACATGGGACTTTTCAAGATCATCAAATATGGCATTTGTGACATGCTATAATTTTCTTGAAATTTATGGTGAATATTTCCTTTGTAAATATTTCAAAAGCTTGAAATATCTAGAAAGGATAACTGAGGGTTCTGACCTATGAAAGACCATTTCTGGCCTTAAGGAAACACCTTTAAATATGAATGTGTAGTTTATGTTAAGACTAACAATTTGACATCTTATTTGCTCCATTTGGCTTAACAGAACTGAAGATATGAATTTTTTTCAAGTCTAAAATAATGTCCTCAATTACTGTATTTAATTAATAAGTGCCAAATTAATTATGCAACTTCCTATCAAAATGGTACTAGTTCATAGAAATATTCAAGATGAATCCACAGAAATTTGAATCAACTCATTTGGTTTAGTTTTCAAATTGTTATGCATTTTACAAGAATTAATTTCAATATGTAAAATTGAATCTGTCAAATAATTTCTTCAAAATGAAAATTAATTGAAAGACACCTTTAGTCCCGGTTGCAACCACCAGCCGAGACAAAGGTTCCTTCTCCCGGAAAAAATTTGGGCCACCGAAAAGGACCTTTAGTCCCGGTTCGTGGTTGGAGCCAGGACTAAAGGTTGGCCTTAGTCCCGTTTCATGGCTGGAGCCGAGACTAAAGGTCCCGCATATATAAGTGGTGTCCCGGGGCCAGCCAGTGCCTGGGAGAACAGATCGAACCACGCCGCCAGGCCGCTCGTCTTCAACCTCCGACCGCCAAGATCGCCTCCGCCGCCTGTTCGCTCCGTTCCTCCTCCAAGCTCACCGTCCGCACCATTGGAATCGCCGTGAGCCTCTCCCTCGAACCCCGTCTCTATTTTCTCTATTGCATGATGTAGCCATCATACCACCTGCACCTGAACCCGCCGTCGACTGCGCTCACTGTCGCTGATGCTTCGATGACCATTTGGTCCCGGGCGCGCGTCCATCGTATTCACCATGCCGCGTAGATGTCGTAGGTGCCAGCCGCGCATCGCCTAGGCCATCACAGCCGCATGCCCTTGCGTGCCCGAATACCGGTCGCTGGTCATCGTCTCCGGCCACCACTGGCCCGACCACCACCCCCATCGAATGCGTGCCGGCGAGAGCTCTCCAACGAGCGCAGCCGCACCTCGAATGGTGGCATGTAGGCCAAACCCGCAGCTCACCGTCGCATCTGCCCCGCCGGCGGCTTAACTCTGGTGGGTTTGACCACATTTGACCGGGGGTTTGACCACCTCGAGTCAAGTGGGCTATCCCCCTGTTTATTATTTAGTTTAGGTTTAATTAAATTGGTTTAGTCACTGTGATACTGACATGCGGGTCCCACTGGTCAGTTTGACCTAGACCCCACACGTCAGGTTTGACCCTAGCTGACTCAGTTGACTACTGATGTCAGCATGATGTCATGTTGATGCAGTAACTAGTTTTCTGGATTTTGGATAAATCAGGAAATGATTTATTTATTTCAGAAAATACCCGAACTTTGAAAAATCATATAAAATAAACCGTAACTCAGATGAAAATAATTTATTTATGAAAGTTCTCAGAATAATCCAATGAATCCATTTAGCAATCCCTTCATCTGTCACATGCCCCTAGCATGCTGAACATGGAACCGTCCTCCTCTCTTCATCTGTCCGGAAAATACCAAACACCGGGAAAACTCCTCCGGATGTTTTCCCTCTCCGTCGGTAACGTGTAGTACCACGTTAGAACACCCCTAGCAATGCATAAGCTCATGTATCATATTGTTGCATTGCTATGTATTGATTGCATCTTCCGAATTGTTCTTCTCGATACTATGACTCAGTTTTTGCTTATTGAATGCATTCTAATTTAAATACTAAATTGTTTCATCTTTCTTCTGGATTAGTTAAGCTATGGACGATAACAGAGACCATGAACAGGATATCATCTTCGACATTATACACTCCTCCCAAAACCAAGAGAATGAACCAGATGACGGCTCACAATTCCTGAACGACTCCGGTGAGGGCCTTGAGGAAGAACCAAGAGACGAAGGGCAACAAAGAATGATGGCGAAGAAATTGTTGGACAATTAACAAAGTTCGGCGAGGTGTGTATATATATATATATATATATATATATATATATATATCGGAGTAATGGGCCACGGGTAGCCTAACTCGAGTCCCTGAGCCTTTCAGGATTTTGAGCCGGCTTCGCCCCACGAGATCTCAGAATGAAGCGCCGCCTTCCGGTGGCCGGCTGGCTCAACGGCCGGCTGCCCGAAGACGGCCATGCGCCAGCAGACGGCACCAAGACGGGCCGACTCCTAGCAGACGGCCTCCATAGAGGCCGGTTTCTAGCAGGCGGTCGTCCGATGCCCTCAGAGTCTACGCTGTTCATCAAGAGGACAAGACAGGGTGAGGCTACAGTGTAGTCCCTCACCCTGGAATCCCGGACTTGGCATGGCCACAAAGCCCGTCTGACAGCGGAGATCTTCGCACGGCGCGGCACTGTTGCCACTCCCCTTGACGTCACTCCTGACAAGCGGAGCCCTGTTCCCACGACGGCCTGTCGGTACGGCCTGTAGGCGGCGGGCCCTACCAGGCAGTGAGAGCCCGGAAGACGGCGGAAGCCAGACCAGCCGGACGTGAGAGAGGCCGGCTTCCAGCAGGCGGCCAATTCCTCCCTCGAGGCCCGTGCACCATTAACCAGATAAGACGTGATGTGGCTATAGTGATCTCCCACCAGGCGGTAGGACTGTAGCCACACTCCCCTAACCAAGCCTGCGTCATTGACATCACGACTATAGTGATCAGCCACCACCTGCATTCCGCCAACAAGGGGGCGGCCTGTCGGCTCCGTGCAGGCCCGGTCAGTGGGCCCACCAGTGGCAGGCCCACCACCGCGGAGAAGCCGGCGACCAGAGACACTGACAGCCGGGTCTGCCACCCGACCAGATTACCATTGTTCCCCTGGGGGGTAGGCCTATATAAACCCCCCAGGGCACCCATGCAAAGGGTTCCAAACCTGTTAGAACTAGCTTCCACCCTAGAGGAAGAAGAGAGCTAGCCCTGCCTTCTTCTACCTCTAGCATATAGCTTGAGGAGCACCATTGTATTCACTAGTGCCTTAGTGATCATGCGGGGACCCCGCAGAGCAGGACTAGGGTTGTTATCTCCTAGGAGAGCCCCAAACCTGGGTAAAGTGCGCTGGCGTACGTGTCTACGCCTCATCCCGCTTCCAGGCACCGGTGACGTTCTACTCTCTCCCACCATGATAAGCCATCCTTTGGCATATGTCGCGCCCTACCCCCGACATTTGGCGCCCACCGTGGGGCGAGGTGCTCCATCATCCAGAGATCTGCTCTGGATGGGAACCTTGTTCCTTCCTGGCGAGCGCAGCCAGCCCAGCACGCCCGACGGCGTCAGCCTTGACGCGCTGCATGGCGCAGAGATCGCCTGCGCGGCGATCTGCCTCGCCGACCTTGTGGGCGAGATCCGCCTCTCCGACGAGCCTGCATCCAATGCAGGCACCGACTGCCCCGAGAGCCGCCTCGTCAGCCTCCTCGACCAGCTTCAGGTCGCCAGTGAGCCTGCTGTGGACTGGGAGTCTGTTGGCTCCACTGACCTGATGATTGTCGACTCCGACAAGACATCACTTGACACATTCCCCACCAACGTGGTGGTCTACGATGAGCCACCTCCTCATGAGCACATCGGCGGGAGCACCATCACGGAGGTGCTTGTCATCCACAGTGGCGAGCACTCGGACAGAGGCGCTCGATATCCACTCGATGCGGCGCTGCGAGACTTGTTAGCGCCCATCCCAGAAGACGCACACGCTGAGACGCTGGAAGCACGCCGCGTCCAGCTCGTCGAAAGCGCCAACCGACTGGCCAGCATGCGACACCTCTCGGAAGCCTACTGGCGCGATATAGACGGAGCCGTCGGCAGCACACCGACTCCTGAGGGGCCTAGCCGCATCGGTTCGATCCGAAGCATGGCGCGACCATCACCAGCATGTTCAGGATGGATCGTCCCGTCTATGCCACGCCTGCGGAGAACATCCGAGCTGCCCAGGCGGTGACAGATGAGCTGGACAAGTACGAAGGCGACGAGCGTCATCACATGACGGAGTGCATCCAACAGCTCCTTGGCGCGGCCATCGAGCAGCATGAAGCCGGCTGCCGCGCCGAAGCGCCCGTCCGGCGGAACGATGAACCGCCTCCTCGCCAGGATCATGGCGTGACATCCCGGACACCGACTGGTGGTGTCCGCGGTAGAAAAGGCAATGAGCCGGCTGCCAGCCGCACTCGGACTCACCTCTCCATCGAGCGTGATGCAGACGGCCGCCCCCGAGCTGTGGAGCGACAAGGCGCCCTGCTTCCCCCTCCGCCTCGCGGGGAAAGGCATCCCACTCCGCCGCCTGTCTCGCACCCGACACTCGGCGACCGCCTTGGCCGCCGAGAAGGAGTCGGAGAGAACGACGCCCGCCATCGGATTGATCGCCTCAACCGCTCCTTGGTGCTAGAAGAAGAATATGCGTTGGGCCCGCCCTGTTTCGGCCCACGAATTCGAGATGAGCCTTTCCCTCGAGGGTTCATGCTCCCAACAGATATGCCCAAATACATAGGCTCCATGAAGCCGGACGACTGGCTGGTCGACTACTCCACGGCCGTCAGCATAGCGAACGGCAACAAGCGCGTTGCTTTGAAGTACGTCCCGCTCATGCTCCAGGGCACAGCCCGGACTAGGCTTAACAGCCTGAAGCCCCGCATCATCAACAGCTGGGTTGATTTCACTGATGCCTTCATCCGCAACTTCACCAGCACGTACAAGAGGCCTCCCAAGCCCCGTCAGCTCTCCTTGTGCGCCCAAGGGCCCAACAAATCGACTCGCGACTATCTCACGTGCTGGGCTGAGCTACGTAACTCCCGCGAAAGCGTGCACGAGGTGCATGCCATCGAATACTTCACCGCTGGGTGCCGAGAGGGCACCCTCCTCAAGCACCGGCTTCTCTGCGACGAGTTGGCGACTCTCGACGAATTGCTGATCATTGGCGACAAATACGCCACGACCGACTCCTCCATGAAGGTGGAGATCCAAGTCGACGCAACCGACAAGGTAGCCCCGCAGGCTCCTTGGACTCCGGCTTCTGACACTAGTCGGCGACAACAACCAAGCGACAACAATCGCAAGGCCATGTAGCCGGCTTCCACCAGCCAGCAGGTGGCGACAGCTGAGGACCAGAAGCCGGAAGGGCAGCCTCCGCCAAAACATCAGAAGGGCGGCAAGCCCAATTGGTTGCCCGCCTTCTCGTACGAGCAGACTCTTGATGCACCCTGCAAGTTCCATAGTGGTGTGAAGCCGTCCAACCACACCACTCAGAAGTGCCATTGGGTCACCAGAATCGCCAAGGGAGATGGACTCCTGCCTCCTCCGCCTGTCGGCCCGCTGCCTCCTCCTCCTCAGCAGCCGGCGGTTCGGCTAGTCGGTGCCATACAAGATGAGTATCCAGAGGTGCACGGAGCCTACGTTGTGTTCACCAGTGTGGCCGATGACAGACGCAACAGACGGCAGCAACAACAAGAAGTACAAGCAGTGGCATCAGATACTCCAGAGTTCATGCACTGGTCTGAGAAGCCCATCAGTTGGAGCAGGGCCGACCACCCAGAGGTGATGCTCTCTCCTGGTTCTTATGCCCTGGTCTTAGATGCCACCTTCGCAACAGAGAGGTGGGCAGCTCGTTTCTCCCGAGTCCTGATAGGTGGCGGCAGCAGCATCAATATCCTGTACAGTGACACAATGGAGAAGTTGGGAATCAAGCAGAAGTAGCTTCACCCCAGTCGGACTGTATTCCATGGCATAGTCCCTGGCATTTCCTGCTCACCAATCGGCAAGACCCAGATCGATGTTCTCTTCGAGGACAAGAATCACTTCCGCCGAGAGCCAGTCTGGTTTGAGGTGGTGGACCTTGAGAGCCCCTACCATGCGCTACCTGGCCGGCCTGCTCTGGCCAAGTTCATGGCGGTCCCCCACTATGCTTACCTCAAGATGAAGATGCCGACTACCAAGGGAATCCTGACCATAGTCAGAGACTACAAGAAGTCGTCCGCCTGTGCTGCAGGCAGCAGCCGACTGGCCAAGTCCCTTGTGATTGCAGCTGAAAAGCGGCTCCTTGACCGGGTTGTGGCGATGGCAGGCAAGCAGCCGGAAATGTCACCCATCCCCAAGGAGTCGGAAGTCGAGGGCTCGTTCAAGCCGGTGAAGGAGACTAAGAAGATACCCTTGGACCCGGAGCACCCGGAGAGGCACGTTGTCATAGGTGCAAACCTTGACAGCAAATAGGAAAGCGAGCTTGTCGATTTCCTCCGCGAGAATCGGGACATCTTTGCATGGTCTCCTAAAGACATGCCGGGTGTTCCGACGGATTTCGCCGAGCATAAGTTACATGTCCAACCTGACGCAAGGCCGGTCAGGCATTCCTTGCGCCACCTGTCAGAAGAAAAGAGAAGAGTCGTTGGAGAAGAAATAGCCCGGCTTCTAGCTGCCAGCTTAATCATGGAAGTATTCTTTCCGAAATGGTTGGCCAACCCAGTTCTTGTGCTGAAGAAGAACAAGCAGTGGCACATGTGTATTGATTATACCAGCCTCAACAAAGCTCGCTCCAAAGATCCCTTTGCCTTGCCAAGAATTGACGAAGTGATAGACTCCACAGCTGGATGCGAGCTGTTGAGTTTTCTGGATGCATACTCGGCGATAGGCTGGATGCAAGCTGAACCCAGCCAATAGGCTGAAGACCGCCTTCATCACGCCATTTGGATCCTTCTGTTACCTGACCATGACGTTCGGCTCGAGAAATGCTGGCGCCATGATTCAGCGTTGCATGCAGAAGTGCCTCCTCAAGCAACTCGGAAGAAACGCCCATGTTTACGTGGATGGTGTGGTGGTGAAGACGGAGAAGCATGGCACGCTGCTGGAAGATCCCAAGGAGACATTTGAGAACTTGCGTCAATTTCAAATCAAACTCAAACCAGAGAAATGCGTCTTTGGAGTACCAGCCGGCCAGCTTCTTGGCTTCCTGGTCTTAGAGCGCGACATAGAGTGCAACCCTGTGAAGATGAAGGCCATCGAGAAGATGGAGGTGTCCACCCGACTGCTGGACATGCAGAAGTTCATCAGCTGCCTGGCATCAATCAGCCATTTCATCAGTCGGTTTGGTGAGAAGGCTCTTCCTCTGTACCAGCTCATGAAGAAGACCACTTTTTTTGAGTGGAACGACAAGGCGAACAAAGCTTTCCTCCAGCTCAAGAAGATGTTGACCACTCCGCCTATCCTGGCGGCCCCGACTGATAAAGAGCCCATGCTTCTCTACATTGCCGCCACCATTCTGGTGGTCAGCACAGTCATAGTGGTAGAGCGCAAGGAGGAGGGCAGAACACTGCCAGTCCAAATGCCGGTGTATTACTTGAGTGAAGTGTTGTCCGCCTCCAAGCAAAACTACCCCCACTATCAGAAGATGTGTTATGGCGTGCACTTTGCCGCCAAGAAGCTAAAGCCCTACTTTCAAGAGCACCCAATTACTGTTGTCTGCACTGCTCCGCTTGCTGAGATCATTGGAAGCCGAGATGCTTCAGGCCGAGTGGCCAAATGGGCCATAGATCTGGCCCTGATACGTCCGTTTTGCATCATGCTTTTATATCAATATTTATTGCATTATGGGCTGTTATTACACATTATATCTCAATACTTATGGCTATTCTCTCTTATTTTACAAGGTTTATCATGAAGAGGGAGAATGCCGGCAGCTGGGATTCTGGCTGGAAAAGGAGCAAATATTGGAAACCTATTCTGTACAGCTCCAAAAGTCCTATTTAATGATGTGGTTAGGTTTACCTTAATACTTATTTTGTAGTTGCGGATGCTTGCAGTAGGGGTTAATCATAAGTGGGACACTTGTCCAAGAAAGGGCAGTACCCAAGCACCGGTCCACCCACATATCAAATTACCAAAGTACCGAACGCGAATCATATGAGCGTGATGAAAACTAGCTTGACGATAATTCCCATGTGTCCTCTGGAGATCTTTTCTCATTATAAGAAATTGTCTAGGCTTGTCCTTTGCTACAAAAAGGATTGGGCCACCTTGCTGCACTTTATTTACATTATTTACTTGTTACTCATTACAATTTATCTTATCACAAAACTATCAGTTACCTACAATTTCAGTGCTTGCAGAGAAAACCTTACTGAAAACCGCTTATCATTTCCTTCTGCTCCTCGTTGGGTTCGACACTCTTACTTACCGAAAGGACTACGATAGATCCCCTACACTTGTGGGTCATCAAGACTCTTTTCTGGCGCCGTTGCCGGGGAGTGTAGCGCTTTTGGTGAGTGGAACTTGGTAAGGAAACATTTATATAGTGTGCTGAAATTTTCTGTCACTTGTTACTATGGAAACTAATCCTTTGAGGGGCTTGTTCGGGGTATCTTCACCCCGACCAGAAGAGCAAAGAGTTGATCCTCAACCTACTGAACCTACTGAAAATATTTACTTTGAGATTCCTTCGGGTATGATAGAGTAACTGCTAGCTAATCCATTTGCAGGAGATGGAACATTGCATCCTGATTTACACCTTATCTTTGTGGATGAAGTTTGTGGATTATTTAAGCTTGCAGGTATTCCCGATGATGTTGTCAAAAGGAAGGTCTTCCCTTTATCTTTTAAGGGAGATGCATTGACATGGTCTAGGCTATGTGATGATACGTGATCTTGGAATTATAAATGATTGAAGTTGGAATATCACCAGAAGTTCTATCCTATGCATCTTGTTCATCGTGATCGTAATTACATATATAATTTCTGGCCCTGCGAAGGAGAAAGCGTCGCTCAAGCTTGGGGGAGGCTTAAGTCAATGTTATATTCATGCCCCAATCATGAGCTGTCCAGAGAAATGATTATTCAAAAATGTTATGCTCGTCTTTCTCCCAATGATCGCAACATGCTCGATACTTCCTGTGTTGGTTCTTATATGCTAAAGACTATTGAATTCAAATGGGACTTATTGGAAAGAATTAAATGCAACTCCGAAGATTGGGGTTCCGACGATGGTAAGGAGTCAGGTATGACACCTAAGTTTGATTGTGTTAAATCTTTTATGGATACCGATGCTTTTCGTGGATTTAGCGCTAAATATGGGCTTGACTCTGAGATAGTAGCTTCTTTCTGTGAATCTTTTGCTACTCACGTCGATCTCCCTAAGGAGAAGTGGTTTAAATATAATCCTCCCATTGAAGTAAAAGTAGTTGCACCTATTACAGTTGAAGAAAAGCCGTCACTTATAGTGATCCTATTGTTCCTACTACTTATGTTGAGAAACCTCCTTTTCCTGTTAGGATAAAGGATCATGCTAAAACTCCGGCTGTTATTCGTAAGAGTAATACTAGGACTTATACACGTCCTGAGCAAATCAAAGTTGAACCTAGTATTGCTATGGTTAAAGATCTCTTGGATGATGATTTAAATGGGCATGCTATTTATTTCTGTGGTGAGACTGCTAATATTGTTAATCCCGATGCTAAGATTCATAGAACTGTTGTAGGCATGCCTGTTATTTCTGTTAAAATAGGAGATCATTGTTATCATGGTTTATGTGATATGGGTGCTAGTGCTAGTGCTATACCCTATGACTTATTATATAAATAAATTATGCATGATATTGCACCCACTGAAATAGAAGATATTGATGTTACTATTAAGCTTGCCAATAGGGATACCGTTAATCCAGTTGGGATTGTTAGAGATGTTGAAGTGTGGGAAGGTTAAATATCCTGCTGATTTTCTTGTTCTTGGTTCCCCACAAGATGACTTTTGTCCCATTATTTTTGGTAGACCCTTCTTGAATACTGTTAATGCTAAGATTGATTGTGAAAAGGATACTGTTACAATTGGCTTAGAGGGTATGTCTCATGAGTTTAATTTTGCTAAGTTTCGTAGACAACCTCGTGATAGAGAATCACCTAGTAAGGATGAGATTATTGGTATTGCTTCTATTGTCGTGCCTCCTACTGATCCGTTAGAACAATATTTGCTAGACCATGAAAACGATATGTTTATGAGGGAAAGAAGGGAAATAGATAAAGTGTTCCTTCAACAAGAACCCATTCTGAAACATAACCTTCCCGTTGAAATTCTAGGGGATCCCCCTCCACCCAAGGGTGTTACCGTGTTTGAGCTCAAACCATTACCAGGTAATCTTAAGTATGCTTATCTTGATGAAAAGAAAATATATCCTGTTATTATTAGTGCTAACCTTTCAGAGCAAGAAGAAAAAAGATTATTGAAAACTCTGAAGAAGCACCGTGCTACCATTGGATATACTCTGGATGATCTCTAGGGCATTAGTCCCACATTATGCCAACACAAAATTAATTTGGAGGATGATGCCAAACCAGTTAGAGATCATCAACAATGATTGAATACTAAGATGAAAGAAGTGGTAAGAAAGGAGATACTAAAGCTCCTTGAGGCAGGTATAATTTATCCTGTTGCTGATAGTGATTGGGTAAGCCCTGTCCATTGTGTTCCTAAAAAGGGAGGTATTACCGTTGTTCCTAATGATAAAGATGAATTGATCCCGCAAAGAATTATTACAGGTTATAGGATGGTAATTGATTTCCCTAAATTAAATAAAGCTACTAAGAAATATCATTACCCTTTACCTTTTATTGATCAAATGCTAGAGAGACTATCCAAACACACTCATTTCTGCTTTCTAGATGGTTATTCTGGTTTCGCTCAAATACCTGTGTCAGCTAAGGATCAATCGAAAACTACTTTTACTTGCCCTTTTGGTACCTTTGCTTATAGACGTATGCCTTTTGGTTTATGTAATGCACCTGCTACCTTTCAAAGATGTATGATGGCTATATTCTCTGACTTTTGTGAAAAGATTTGCGAGGTATTCATGGATGATTCTCCGATTATGGATCCTCTTTTGATGATTGCTTGAGCAACCTTGATCGAGTTTTGCAGAGATGCGAAGATACTAGTCTTGTCTTGAATTGGAAAAAGTGCCACTTTATGATTAATGAAGGCACTGTCTTGGGGCACAAGATCTCCGAGAGAGGTATTGAACTTGATAAAGCTAAAGTTGATGCTATTGAAAAGATGCCATGTCCCAAGGACATAAAAGGTATAAGATGTTTCCTTGGTCATGCCAGTTTTTATAGGAGGTTCATTAAGGACTTTTCTAAAATCTCTAGGCCTCTGACTAATTTATTGCGAAAAGATATTCCTTTTGTCTTTGATGATGATTGTGTAGAAGCATTTGAAATACTTAAGAAAGCTTTGATCACTGCACCTATTGTTCAACCACCTGATTGGAATTTACCCTTTGAAATTATGTGTGATGCTAGTGATTATGCTGTAGGTGTTGTTCTAGGGCAAAGAGTTGATAAGAAATTGAATGTTATCCAGTATGCTAGTAAGACTCTTGATACTGCCCAGAGAATTTATGCTACTATTGAAAAAGAGTTCTTAGCAGTTGTGTTTGCATGTGATAAGTTTAGACCTTATATTGTTGACTCCAAAGTTACTATTCACACTGATCATGCTGCTATTAAATATCTTATGGAAAAGAAAGATGCTAAGCCTAGACTCATTAGATGGGTTTTCTTGCTCCAAGAATTTGATTTGCATATTATTGATAGAAAGGGGCTGAGAACCCCGTTGCAGACAACTTGTCTAGGTTAGAGAATGTTCTTGATGACCAACTGCCTATTGATGATAGCTTTCCTGATGAGCAATTAGCAGTCGTTAATGCTTCTCGTACTGCTCCTTGGTATGCTGATTATGCTAATTACATTGTTGCTAAATTTATACCTCCTAGTTAAACATACCAGCAAAAGAAAAAGTTCTTTTATGATTTAAGACATTACTTCTGGGATGACCCACACCTTTATAAAGGAGTAGATGGTGTTATTAGACGTTGTGTACCTGAGCATGAACAGGAACAGATCCTACGCAAGTGTCACTCTGAATCATATGGAGGACACCACGCTGGAGATAGAACTGCACACAAGGTATTGCAATCCAGTTTTTATTGGCCTACTCTCTTCAAAGATGCTCGTAAGTTTGTCTTATCTTGTGATGAATTTCAAAGAATTGGTAATATTAGTAGACGTCAGAAATGCCTATGAATTATTCTCTTGTTATTGAACCGTTTGATGTTTGGGGCTTTGATTATATGGGACCCTTTCCTGCCTCTAATGGTTATACACATATTTTAGTTGCTGTTGATTACGTTACTAAGTGGGTAGAAGCTATTCCAACTAGTAGTGCTGATCATAACACTTCTATTAAAATGCTTAAAGAAGTTATTTTTCCGAGGTTTGGAGTCCCTAGATATCTTATGACTGATGGCGGTTCACATTTTATTCATGGTGCTTTCCGTAAGATGCTTGCTAAGTATGATGTTAATCATAGAATTGCATCTCCTTATCATCCGCAGTCTAGTGGTCAAGTAGAGTTGAGCAATAGAGAGCTCAAATTAATTTTGCAAAAGGCTGTCAATTGATCTAGAAAGAATTGGTCCAGAAAACTTGATGATGCATTATGGGCCTATAGAACTGCATACATAAATCCTATGGGTATGTCTCCATATAAGATGGTTTATGGAAAAGCTTGTCATTTACCTCTAGAACTTGAACATAAAGCATATTGGGCTATTTAAGAGCTCAACTATGAGTTCAAACTTGCTAGTGAGAAGAGGTTATTTGATATTAGCTCACTTGATGAATGCAGAACCCAAGCCTATGAGAATGCCAAGCTATTCAAAGAAAAAGTCAAACGCTGGCATGACAAAAGGATACAAAAGCGTGAGTTTAACGTAGGTGACTATGTGTTATTATTCAACACTCGTTTAAGATTTTTTGCACGAAAACTTCCCTCTAAATAGGAAGGTCCTTAAGTTATCGAGGAGGTCTATCGTTCTGGTGCCATAAAAATCAACAACTTCGAAGGCACAAGTCCGAGAGTGGTGAACGGTCAAAGAATTAAACATTACATCTCAGGTAATCCTATCAATGTTGAAACTAATATTATTGAAACCGTAACCCCGGAAGAATACATAAGGGACACTTTCCAGAACGTTCCAGACTCCGAAAAGGAATAGGTATGTGGTACGGTAAGTAAACTGACTCCAAAACAATTCTAATGGCAACTTTTATCAGTTTTGGAATATTTAAGAATTTTAGGAAGAAATAAGTAGTCCGGGAAGGACACGAGGCCTCCACGAGGGTCGAGGGCGCGCCCACCCTTACTGGGCGCGCCCCCTGTCTCGTGGCCACCTCGTGTGCCTTCCGGACTCCGTTTTCTTGCACGTTACGTATTTTGGTTGGTAAAAATTCATTATATAATATCCCGAAGGTTTTGACCACTCTATCACGCAAATATCCTCTGTTTTCGTTTTGAGTTGTTTTCTGTTAGAGATCTAGAGCATCATGGCGTCTCCAAGCGCTCCCAAGGACAAGTTTTTTGAGAGGGTTATCAACCCCTATCTCGCGGAGGTGCTGCAACACCTCAAACCATTGAGATGCGTGAGGGGGTGCTGCACATCCGCGATGTGGAGGGACCAAGGCATACCGGAAGCATGGAGACAAAGCTCGAAGCCGTGGAGCAGCAAGTTTTCAAGTGCCAAGGGATGGTGGAGCGTGGACTCAACGCCAACCAGATGATGATTATGGAGTTCACCAACAACCACAGGCTAGATGCCAAGGTCATTGGGGAGACCATCTTCAAGCTTCAAGAGAAAATCGAGCACCTCCAAGCCCAGATCTATGACCTGCAAAACTAGAACTGTGAGTATGAATATAGATTCAAGAGGATGAGTTTGGCTGCAGATTTAAGGATCCCGGAGACTCGATCATCCTTCTATGATGGTGAGCCTACGCCTTGGAAGATGGACGACAAGCCTACATCATCAACAACTCCTACTTCACCACCCCCAAGGACATAATTACATGGGTATGGGCACTCCCCTTGGCAACTGCCAAGCTTGGGGGAGGTGCCCTGGTATCATATCACCATCACACTCCTATCTTTACCGTTTTATTTAGTTCGACCCTTTTAGTAGTATTTTGATCTAGTAGATTGAAGTTTTAGTATCAAGTAGTCTTGAGTTTTGCTTTGTGATCTCTTTATGTATTCGAGTCCATGAGCTATCTATAATAAAGATTAGTGTTGAGTCAAGGGCTTTGCTATCTTGCTATGATCTTGAGAAAGTAGAGAATAAAAGAGTTCATATTGATCATATGGTTAGTGATGACTTCACACATAGAAAGTATGAGGCATAAAAGTTGTTGAGAGTTGATAAACGTAGTTTTGGTCATCGTTGCAATTAATAGGAAGTAATAAGGAAAGAGAGGTTTCACATACAAATATATTATCTTGGACATCTTTTATGATTCTGAAGCACTCATTAAGTATGACATGCTAAAAGAGTTGACATTGGACAAGGAAGAAAACGTAATGGTTTATGTTTTCTGACATCTCAGTTAAAGTATATTGTCATTGACCTTCCAAACATGTTGAGCTTGCCTTTCCCCCTCATGCTAGCCAAATTCCTTGCACTAAGTAGAGATACTACTTGTGCTTCCAAATATCCTGAAACCCAGTTTTGCCACGAGAGTCCACCATACCTACCTATGGATTGAGTAAGATCCTTCAAGTAAGTTGTCATGTTGCAGACAATAAAAATTGCCCTCTAAATATGTATGACTTATTAGTGCGGAGAAAATAAGCTTTATACGATCTTGTTGTGGAAGCAATAAAAGCCACGGACTGCATAATCAAGGTCCACATACAAGTGGAAATATAAAGTGACATTCTTTTGCATTAAGATTTCATGCATCCAACCCTAAACGCACATGACAACCTCTGCTTCCCTCTGCGAAGGGCCTATCTTTTACTTTATGTATTTACTTTATGCTTGAGTCAAGGTGATCCTCACCTTTCCCTTTTTCATTTTATACTTTGGCAAGCTCCTCGTGTTTGAAAGATCTTGATACATATATCCAATTGGATGTAAGTTAGCATGAACTATTATTGTTGACATCACGTAAAGGTCAATACGTTGGGAGGCAACACAATAAGCCCCTATCTTTCTCAGTGTCCAGTTGAAACTCTATAACCACAAGTACCGTGTGAGTGTTAGCAATCGTAGAAGACTACATGGTAGTTGAGTATGTGGACTTGCTGAAAAGCTCTATTTTTGACTCTTTCTGATGTTATGATAAATTGCAATTGCTTCAATGACTGAGATTATAGTTTGTTAGGTCCCAATGAAGTTTCTGAACCATACTTGACATTGTGAATTGGTTGTTACTTGAGCATAAGAAATCATATGACAAAATCAATTTATGTTGCTGTTATAAGAATGATCATGATGCCCTCATGTCCGTATTTTATTTTTATCGACACCTCTATCTCTAAACATGTGGACATATTTTTCGATTTCGGCTTCCGCTTGAGGACAAGCGAGGTCTAAGCTTGTCTGAGTTGATACGTCCATTTTGCGTCATGCTTTTATATCAATATTTATTGCATTATGGGCTGTTATTACACATTATATCTCAATACTTATGGCTATTCTCTCTTATTTTACAAGGTTTACCATGAAGAGGGGAATGCCAGGTAGCTGGAATTCGGCCGAAAAGGAGCAAACATTGAAACCTATTCTGACCGCTCCAAAAATCCTGAAACTCCACGAAACTTATTTTTGGAATTAATAAGAATTATTGAGAGGAAGAAACACTGAGGGGGCCACACTGCCAGAGGGTGGGGTGTGCCCACCCCACTGGGGCGCACTGCCTCCTGGACCCCTCGTGGCCCTCCGTGTCCATCTTCGCTATATGAAGGCTTTTACCCGAAAAATCGTGGGCAAGCTTACGGATTTAACTCCGCCGCCACGAGGCGGAACCTTGGTGGAACCAATCTAGAGCTCCAGCAGAGCTGTTCTGCTGGGGAAACTTCCCTCCGGGAGGGGGAAATCATCACCATCGTCATCACCAACGATCCTCTCATCGGGAGGGGGTCAATCTCCATCAACATCTTCACCAGCACCATCTCCTCTCAAAACCCTAGTTCATCTCTTGTATCCAATCTTGTATCCAAACCACAAATTGGTACCTGTGGGTTGCTAGTAGTGTTGATTACTCCTTGTAGTTGATGCTAATTGGTTTACTTGGTGGAAGATCATATGTTCAGATCCTTAATGCATATTATTACTCCTCTGATTATGAACATGAATATGCTTTGTGAGTAGTTACATTTGTTCCTGAGGACATGGGTGAAGTCTTGCTATTAGTAGTCATGTGAATTTGGTATTCGTTCGATATTTTGATGAGATGTATGTTGTCTCTCCTCTAGTGGTGTTATGTGAACGTTGACTACATGACACTTCACCATTATTTGGGCCTAGAGGAAGGCATTGGGAAGTAATAAGTATATGATGGGTTGCCAGAGTGACAGAAGCTTAAACCCTAGTTTATGCGTTGCTTCGTAAGGGACTAATTTAGATCCATATGTTTAATGCTGTGGTTAGGTTTACCTTAATACTTCTTTTGTAGTTGCGGATGCTTGCAATAGGGTTTAATCTTAAGTGGGATACTTGTCCAAGAAAGGGCAGTACCCAAGCACCGGTCCACCCACATATCAAATTATCAAAGTACCGAACGCAAATCATATGAGCGTGATGAAAACTAGCTTGACGATAATTCCCATGTGTCCTCGGGAGCTCTTTTCTCATTATAAGAAATTGTCCAGGATTGTCCTTTGCTACAAAAAGGATTGGGCCACCTTGCTGCACTTTATTTACTTTATTTACTTGTTACTCGTTACAATTTATCTTATCACAAAACTATCTGTTACCTACAATTTCAGTGCTTGCAGAGAGAACCTTACTGAAAACCGCTTATTATTTCCTTCTGCTCCTCATTGGGTTCGACATTCTTACTTATTGAAAGGACTACGATAGATCCCCTACACTTGTGGGTCATCAGGCCCCCTACACCATCTACTACCAGCCTTGCACCGCCATCAAGTCACAAGCTACTGGTCGACTTCCGCCGACCGGGCCGAGACCAGATCATCGCCAACAACGCCAGACTCTACCCATTGGCGGATGCACTTTGATGGTTCAAAGATGTGCACCGGTCTGGGAGCCGCATCGTCCTCACCTCTCCCAAAGGCGACAAGCTCAGATATGTGTTGCAAATCCACTTTGCCGCCTCCAACAACGTAGCTGAATACGAGGCACTCATACGTGGGCTCCGGCTTGCCAAGGAACTCGGCATTCGCCGGATCCTATGCTATGGTGACTCCGACTTGGTGGTCCAGTAGTCGTCAGGCGACTGGGACGCCAAGGATGCAAATATGGCAAGCTACCGCTTCCTCGTGCAGCAACTCAGCGGATACTTTGATGGGTGCGAGTTCCTCCATGTGCCAAGAAATGACAACGAGAAAGCAGATGCCTTGGCACGGATCGGCTCCACTCGGCAAGCAATACCAGCCGGCGTCGCTCTACAACGCCTCCTCAAGCCGTCTGTCAAGCCGTCACCAGAATCAGACTCCATCTTCGTGCTGGCCCCTCCTGAAGCAGTCGGATCTGACTTGAGAGCCCCAGAAGCCGGCACGGGGACTTCGGCAGGCGGCCCGGGCACTGCAGCAGTCGGCCCGGGGACTTCATCAACTCAATAGGCGACAGCCAACTCCAACCTGCCGCCTCCCAGCCCAACCGCCCTTATACAAGTTGCAGTCGTGGCAGTCGAAGAAATAGCAGCACCTTAATGGGCTCAGCCCATCCTCAACTTCCTGGTGAACAAAGAGCTACCGACCGATGAGATCCTAGCCCGACAGGTGCAATGACGGGCAGTAGCATACACCATCATGAACAAAGAACTGGTGCAGCGCAATGTCACTGGTGTGTACCAGCGTTGTGTGGAGCCGTACCAGGGCCAAGCAATCCTCAAGGATATCCACCAAGGCGAATGTGGTCACCACGCGGCTTCAAGATCACTTGTTGCCAAAGCTTTCCGCCATGGTTTCTTATGGCCGACTGCTCTAGAAGACGCCAAAGAGTTGGTCCAGAAGTGTAAAGGGTGCCAGAAGTTCCGCTCCAAGCCACACTTGCCGGCTTCTGCGCTCAAGATAATTCCCATTGCCTGGCCCTTTGCCGTCTGGGGGCCGGGCATGGTGGGGCCATTCAAGACGGCTCGCGGCGGCATGACTCATTTGCTTGTCGATGTGGACAAGTTCACCAAGTGGATAGAAGCAAATCCAATCAAAAAGCTGAATGGGCCGACTGTCGTGACTTTCATCGCTGACATCACCACTCGGTACGGCATACCACACAACATCATCACCGACAACGGCACAAACTTTGCCAAAGGAGCCTTGGCTCGTTTTTGCGCGACACAGGGCATCCGACTAGACTTAGCGTCCGTTTCCCATCCGCAGTCAAACGGCCAAGTAGAGCGAGCAAACATCCTCATTTTGTCGAGCATCAAGCCCCGACTAGTCGAGCCTCTCGAGCGTTCGGCCGGCTGCTGGCTCGATGAGCTGCCGGCCGTCCTCTGGAGCCTGCGCACAACTCCAAACAACTCAACCGGCTTCACGCCCTTCTTCCTCGTCTACGGTGCCGAAGCCGTCATCCCGACGAACATAGAATTTGACTCCCCACGAGTCACCATGTACACCGAGGCGGAGACCAAAGAAGCACGAGAGGACGGTGTCGATCTGCTGGAAGAGGGGCGGCTGTTGGCACTTAGCCTATCCACCATCTACCAGCAGAGTCTGCGCCGATACTACAACAGCAAAGTCAAGCCAAGATCCTTCCAAGAGGGAGACCTTGTGCTCTGGCTGATCCAGCGAACAGCCGGCCAGCACAAGCTCTCGGCACCTTGGGAGGGCCTTTTTATCGTCAGCAAGGCGCTTGGCAACGGTTCCTACTATCTAATCGACACTCAGAAGCCCAGGGCATGCAAAAGAGATGACTCAGGCAAGGAGGCGGAGAGGCCATGGAATGCAAACCTCCTCCGAAGATTTTACAGTTAAAAGCAGTATGTATCACGCTACCTTTTGTATTAAGTACGAAAACTCCGGGTCCCCCAAGAAGAGCTCGGGGACTACCCTCTTTTATCTATATGATAAGTGTTCTGCCTATGAATGTGGTGTTTTATTATTCTGCCTGGCACCGGGTTCCATCAGTCGGCCTGGAGGCTCGCCACCTTCTGCTATGTGTCGTTTCCTGCAGTCGGACAATTAGTGTGTCGGCACCCAAAAACTTCTCCTATCAAAAGCCGCAGCTCGCAGAGCGACTGTACGGTGGACAGGGGTTGCAAAGCGGTGCCCGCACGAAAAATGGCTAAGGAAAAATGCGCACATAGCCAGGGCCGGCATCCCGCCTCTCTGACTGGCTGCCGAGCAGCCGGCCGACCGGCTTCTACTTCCCTTGCCAACACTCCAAATGGCTAAGTACTTGCCTTCCCGTAAATAGCTAAGTACTCGACCTAGCAGCAGTCCGCAGAGCGGCTGTTTGGCTGGCAAGAGGGTAGCCAGGGGAAGGCGACAAAGGAAAAAAAAGCAAGGAGTAGAAAGCAAGAAAAGTCAGAAGTCGGCAAACAAAGCATAAATTGCGACAAAGGATATTTACATAGCAAAATGCCCATTGGCCAGCATTCAACAGAGTTTGATATACACCCCGCGGGTGGAATTGTGCGAATTTAATCAAAGTTTGTCGAGACTGATAAGCAGAAAAATAAATACAATAGCCTAAGGAGCAGCAGAGGGTTCCAGCTGAACGGTGGAGTCAGCGGTGCCGGTTGGAGCAGCAGAGGGTTCCGGTTGGACGGCCATGTCGGTAGCACCAACTGATGCAGCAGGCGGCTGGATGGCGGTGTCTGCAGCGTCGGTTGGTGGAGCGGACGGCTGGGCAGCAGAGTCGGCAGCGCCGGTTGGTGGAGGAGACGGATGGTCAGTCTCCGCCTGGTCACCCCCAGCAGCAGTCGGCGCGCTTGAGCGCGGTCGTTGCTCAAGGCACGGTCAGGTTGAGGCCGACCATCCGTTCCGACCTCCGGGGCGTCCTCCTCGCTTTCCTCGTCCTCCGCCTCCTCCCCTTCATCGCTGGAATCAATCACCTCGGCCGAATCCTCGCTGTCCTCCGGGTTCAGCCCGAAGTACTCCAGCGGCGCCTCGGCGCCTTCGTCAACTAGCTCCGGGACGAAGACGCTGGTGTCCGTGTAGTCGGCGGTCGTTGCTGCCCGCTTGGCAAGGCCGTCCTCCACCGCTACCAGCTCCTCCTGTGCCTCTAGCCAAAACGTGGTCAGCTGGGCTAGATCTAGCCCAGGATACCACGCCTTGACGAATTCCAGAGCCTGGCGCACTCCAGCCCGGGCTGAGGAGCCCTTCCAGGCTTCCAGGCGACCGGCCGCCACCTCCAGCCAGTCGGCAGTCCGACTGGGAGTGCGCGGAGCCGACACGCCTGGCCAGAGGGCAGAGATCGCCTGGGCCCCGACGCATTGAAGATGACGCAGCATCTGGTGAGCTGGCTGAAGGCGGGCCTGGATGCTGAGGAGTTGCTCGTTGAGGGTCCGGGGGGCGTCAGCGGCAATCTGCACGCCTTCCGCCCTCCGCTCCTAGCGATAAGCCTCGATGGCCTGCTTCACGGCGATGGAGTGGCCTGGGAAGAAGTCTATTTGGATGAAGGGCAAGGAAGCCAGAAGTTAGAAGCCAGCAGTTGGTCTGAATAGAGGCCAGCGATTCAAAGAAAGGAAAAAGAAGAAGTTTACCGTCGACCATTTCCTCGATGATGCCGAAGCCGGTAGTCAGCTGCGCCTCCTTGTCGGCCCAGGCGGAGCGCTCGGTCTCGAACTCAGTGAGGAGGTCGGTCTTCCTCGTCTCTGCCTCCTTCTGAGCCGTCTTGAGACGCTCCGGCTACTCCGACAGCTACGTGACCAGCCGGTCACGCTCCTCGGCCAGCTTGCTGCACTCCGCCTCCTTGACACGCAGCACGGTGTTGGCCTCGCCCAGCTGCTGCTGCAAGGCGGCATTGGCCTCTGCAAAAAGAGAATAAGAAAGAGCGCCAGCACTCAGCAAGGAAGGGATGCAGTTGCCGGGGAGATCCGAGCCGACTGCTCAGCAGCCGGTCCGAATCTCGGGGACTACAGCCCGCGGGTGCGCTATTGCGCCCCCGCAGAGAAAGAAGTCATCAATAGTCAACAAGAGAAATACAAGCATCGGGAAGATCCGCTTGATCGCCAGCGATCAGCCCGAATCTCGGGACTACAGCCAGCTGGTGCGTCCAGCCTTGGAGAAAGAAAGACAAGACTTACTCTGGCTCTCAGACAAGTTGGCGGTCTGCTTCTCTAGCTCCCGGACTCCGGAGTTGAAAGTGGCCGCGTGAAGGTTGGTAATCCTGCAATAGGGATGCCAGACGAAGTTAGCACTTAGTGCTTGCAAGTTAAAGTTCCAGACCGCCTGCTCAGCAGCCGGCCCGAAACTTGGGGACTACACCCAGTGGGTGCGCTGGCGCACCCCCACCAAGGAATAAGAAGATCAAAAATAAAGAAGGGAGAAGCTTACTCGGATGGCTGCTCATGAGTTCAGGAATGCCTCGTTGCACCGCTTAAGAGCGTCGGCTTCGGGCCGGAGCTTGTCCTAGACGTCGAGGGCCGCCTGGTTCAAGGCTCCCGTCCCGCCTCCGCGCACCCAGCCAGAGGGCGCAGCACTGGTTGCCTCGATGTCCGGGACCGACGAGCTCGCGGCGCCGGCCTCCAGCGGTCGCGGTGCTGAGACAGCCTTCGCAAGACGGCGGTGCAAGGGTGTGCGGACCTCAGGAGTTGGGCCTGTCACCACCTCGTTCCCGACTGGTGGCACCAGTGGGGAGGCCAGCTGCCTATCTTGCACTCTGCCGGTCGGCAGTGGCGGAGGCACGATGACGTTCGGCATGGCAACGTTGCTGCCCTCCCTCTCCATGACCGGGTGCTCGTCACCGGCTCCCCCAGTCGTTGCCACAAACTCCGGCAGAGGTGGTGCGGAATTCAGGGGAGCCACAAGCAGGGGCTCCTGGCGGCACGTGGCCTCCGCAAGCCGCTCCTTTGCCGCGGCGTCAGCCTTTGCCTGCGCCAGCTTCCTCAGCGCAGACGCCTCCGCCTTGTCAGCCTTCGCCTTCTCCAGGCGGGCGGCTTCCTGCTCCTTGCGCACCCCCCGCGCGTTTCGCTCCTGCGCCTCCTGGAGGTCGGTGGCCAGATCGATTCGTCGGGTGGTGTTGGAAGTCTCCGCCGACCTGATGACCGAGGCGGCGGCTGACTTGTTGAGGGTGAGCGGGGCCCTGAGATAAGAAAGCCATGCAAATAAAATTGTTAGGCCAGATTGGCAAGAGATGAAAACGCAAGAGAAATACTTACACCGACACCATGGGCGGAGCCTTCGGCTGCCTCTGGAACGTGGACACCTTTGTTGTGGCCTGTTTCCGCATGGTCGCCGCGGCCGGGTTCTTGGGCTTCTTCGGCACGCTGCCGAAGAGGGTGGCGCCCTGTTTCTGCTTGTGCTTGGCTCCTCGAGCAGACGGCCTAGCGGAGGGGCCCGCGCCTATGTTAGCGGTGCTCCGGGCAGGGTGCGGCTCGTCCTCCTCCTCGTGGTCGTCGTCAGGCCAGGTCTCCACGCCGCCCCTTCCTCGAAGCCACCTGCTCCATCGCTGCCGCCTACGGCGTCGTCCTCCAAGGCGGCCGCCCCCAAGTCGGGGTCGTCCTCGTCGCTCACCTCCCGGTCCGGCTGGTAGTCACCACCCGGCCCCACGATGGCGGCCGTCGCCGAGGACATGTAGATCTGCGCTCCAAAGAAGGAACAACTTCATACCAAGATCAAGACTAAAGCAAGAACTAAAAAGAAGAAACTAAGAGACTTACGACAGGCAGCGGGTTGTCACGGGAGTACGGCTGCTTCCCGAACCGCCCGGACCCCTTCGACACCTTGAGGTCGGAGATCTCGGTCACCATCCGGGCCACCTCGGCAGTCACCATCTCCTTCGTGCACATCCGGCTCAGGTCGCGGTGCCCGCACATCCGACAGATCATATGAGGATGGCCTTGGAGCGGGAGAACCCGACGCTCGATGAAGGCGATCAGCAGGTCTGAAGCCATGAGACCCTCCACCTCCGTCAGCACCCGGAGCCGGCTGATGGCAGCGGCCGTGTCTGCCGACACGGGCTTCAAATTGTAGCCCCAGTAAGGCCGAAGCCCAACAGGGGGGCCAGCCACGTAGGGCGGCAAGTTGATGAAGTCGACTGCCGGGTCGACGTTCTCCACATAGAAGTACGATTGCTGCCACAGTTTCACCGACTATGACAGCTTGATGACCGGGAAGGTGTTCTTCTTCGATGGCCGGCGCACGGCGACGAAGGCGCCACACTTAGCCGCCGTATCCTTGGTGGAGGTGCCCAGTTTGGCGTAGAAGAAGGCTCCCCACAGCTTGATGGTGGGGAGGATGCCAAGGTAGCCCTCGCACGCTGTGACGAAGGCGGACAGCAGCGTCACGGTGTTGGGCGTTAGGTTGTGCGGTTGGATGTGGTTGAACTCCATGAATGAGCGGAGAAACCCGCTCATCGGGAGGCCGAAGCCGTGGAGGAAATGCGAGCAGAAGACGACCCGCTCGCTCCCCTGCGGCGCCGGCGAAATCTCCTCCCGTGGCGGCACCCGCACCTTGACGAAGGACGCGTTGGGCATCCACCACGTGGCCCGGAGAAAGGTGAGGTGATCCTTGATCACCGTCGAGCCGTCCAAGTCTCCTTCTTGCCCGCCATGGCGTTCGAGCGGAGCTGCTTGGGGAGGAGGAGCTCGACGACGGCAAGCTGCGGCGGCGCTACGGCGGGCACGGAGCAGCAGCAGCAGAGAGAGGAAGAAGAAAGAGTAGGGAGGAGGGCGCGCGTGCTCCGCCGCTCCCCTGCCTCCCCCCTACTTATAGCCCTCGGGCTGCGAATCCAAGGGGGCGGGACGTGGGATCATGGGATTAACTGCGCCCACAACCCCACGACCCCCAATTACTACGCAGAGTTACTGCACAGTAACTCCCACGGGAATAGCAACTGCCCGCCTCGGCCGCAGCGGATCCGCCCGATTGCCGAGGCTCGGTGGTGGCGGCCCCGACCCACTGTCACGTCCCATCAAGAGCGTGGGGTGGCAGGCTGACCAGGCTGACGTGCGCCGCGTGGCGGGCGACAAGCCTGGGGAAGCTTAGCAGGCTCGACATCTGTTTCCCGCCTTGGCGTTCGAAATCGGCGGAAGAGCCCGCCTTGTCAAATCAGGCTCCGGTAGCCGGCGCGTCACAAGGTGGACCAAGCATTCGATCGGAGCCCAGCGAGGAAGGAAACTGATGAGGCTTCAAGGCCTGTCGGCCGTGACGCCTCACCATCTTCGGGGACTACTGTCGGAGTAATGGGCCACGGGTAGCCTAACCCGAGTCCCTGAGCCTTTCAGGACTTTCAGCCGGTTTCGCCCCACAAGACCTTAGAATGAAGCGCCGCCTTCCGGTGGCCGGCTGGCTCAATGGCCGGCTGCCCGAAGACGGCCAAGCACCACCAGACGGCACCAAGATGGGCCGACTCCTAGCAGACGGCCTCCATAGAGGCCGGCTTCTAGCAGGCGGTCACCCGGTGCCCTCGGAGTCTGCACCCTTCATCAAGAGGAAAAGATGGGGTGAGGCTACAGTGTAGTCCCTCGCCCTGGAATCTCGGACTTGGCATGGCCATAGTGCCCCATACAGGCGGAGATCTCCGCATGGTGCGGCACTGTTGCCACTCCCCCCTTGACGTCACTCCTGACAGGCGGAGTCCTGTTCCCATGATGGCCTGTCGGTACAGCCTGCAGGCAGCAGGACCTACCAGGAAGTGAGAGCCTGGAAGATGGTGGAAGCCAGACCAACCGGACGTGAGAGAGGCCGGCTTCCAGCAGGCGGCCAGTTCCTCCCTCGAGGCTCGTGCACCATTAACCAGATAAGACGTGGTGTGGCTATAGTGATCTCCCACCAGGCGGCGGGACTGTAGCCACGCTCCCCTAACCAAGCCTGCGTCATTAACATCACGACTACAGTGATCAGCCAAGAACTGCAGACCCCGGGCAAAGGGCGGCCTGTCGGCTCCGCATTGACCGGGCGGGCGGGCTCACCAGGCGGCGGGCCCCAGCTGCCGGGGGAGAGGCCAACGACTAGAGACACTGACAGTCGGGTCTGGCACCCGGCCAGATTACCATTGTACCCCTGGGGATAGGCCTATATAAACCCCCCAGGGCACCCATGCAAAGGGTTCCAAACCTGTTAGAACTAGCTTCCACCCTAGAGGAAGAAGAGAGCTAGCCCTACCTTCTTCTACCTCTAGCATACAGCTCGAGGAGCACTATTGTATTCACTAGTGCCTTAGTGATCATGCGGAGACCCCGCAGAGCAGGACTAGGGGTGTTATCTCCTAGGAGAGCCCCGAACCTGGGTAAAGTGCGCCGGCGTACGTGTCTACGCCTCATCCCGCTTCCAGGCACCGGTGAAGTTCTACTCGCTCCCACCATGATAAGCCATTCTTTCGCATATGTCGCACCCAACCCCCGCAATTATATATATATATATATATATATATATATTAGGTCTTTGGTGATCATTAGATGTATTAATTGATTTGTATATACATATATATATATATATATATATATTAACAAATATTTATTCTTTTAGCCCTCTAGATTGAGCCAATCTTCTAGAAGGGTACGAGGTCGGCCCAAAAAGTTGGCCGATGGCATAAAGAAACAACATCGATGAAGTGGCAGAAGATGGCGAACTGATTGCTCCTCAACAGAATGACCGTAAATTTATAAATCGATGTGGAGTTATTGTTAGGGACAACGTCCCGATCGCCGTTCAAGAAAGGAATAAACCAAAGGAAGATCGAGCAGTTAGTTATGTCGACAAAAGATCTAAAAATTTGCTTTGGGATACGCTCATGTCACATTTCAACCTACCAGAGGGTCTCACAAATGGCCAACCTTTGAAAGTCAAGCAGTATGCTCTTAAGAAGATGGCCACACAATTCCCCAGCTAGAAGAAAATATTATATAGCGAGTATATCAAGGCAAAAAGGAAGACTCCATAATTCATTGGAGCACTAGAGAAGGTAAATGATCACTGGGACTTATTTGTGAAGTACAAGTAATCGGATGCAGCTAAGGAAAGGTCGAGAAAAAATAAGAAAAATGCTGCCAAAAAAGAGTATCACCATGTTCTAGGGACAGGTGGCTACAAGAGAGTCATGCCTAAGTGGGAAGCAGTTGAGGCCAAGATGCTTGCTGATGGGGTCATTCCAAAAACATCAGATTGGCCTGAGAGGTCCAAGAATTCGTTTTATGCGCATGGGGAAAAGTTGGACCCAGCGGTAGGGGAGATCATTGAAAAGGCATATCTTAAAACAGCCTCGGATGCTTTACTTGAAGCAATAGAAGATGGTCGAAAGGCATTGTTCCAGCCAGAGAGAGAGAACGATGAGCTTACAATCGCCCTCGGGAATCCTGTACACGGATGACGAACACGAGGCAAAGGCGTTGTTCCATGGGTCTTGGAGTGGAATGACACTTATAGAAGCCATCAGAGGAAAAAGAAGCAGGATGCAGACCAACTTTAGAAGGTAGAAACAAAGAACGCAGAGTTGGAACGCATGTTACAGCGGCAGCAGGAGCAGATCGACACAATTAGCTAGCAAAAGGGCACCTCCTCGGCAGGAACAACCAGATCCATCATTGGATAGTACCATCCCATCTATGCAGAAAAGCAGCATGGGTTCCACGGGGGTTGATGTCTACTACACAAATTTCTTCTTGTAGACTCGTGTTGGGACTCCAAGCGCGGAATTTTGTAGGACAATAGCAATTTTCCCTCAAGTGGATGACCTAAGGTTTATCAGTCTGTGGGAGGCGTAGGATGAAGATAATCTCTCGCAAACGACCTTGCAACAAAATAACAAAAAGTCTCTTGTGTCCCCAACACACCAAATACAATGGTAATTTGTATAGGTGCACTAGTTCGGTGAAGAGATGGTAATAAAAGCGTAGTAATGATAGTAGATATTGATTTTTGTGATAGGAATAATAAAAAAGACAGCAAGGTAGCAATTGATAAAACAGAGCACAAACGGTATTGCAATGCTTGAAAATGAGGCCTAGGGTCCGTACTTTCGCTAGTGCAATCTCCCAAGAATGCTAATATAATTGGATCATATAACCATCCCTCAATGTGCGATGAAGAATCACTCCAAACTTCTTATCTAGTGGAGAACATAAGAAGAAATTATTTGTAGGGTATGAAACCACCTCAAAGCTATTCTTTTCGATCAATCTATAATAGAGTTTGTACTAAAATAACACCAAGCTATTCTTTCCGATCGATCTATCCAAGAGTTCATACTAAAATAACACCATATGATACACATCAACCAACTCTAATGTCACCTAGATACTCCAATGTCACCGCGAGTATCCGTGAGTTGATTATACGGTATTGATCAAACAATTTCAGATTCATAATACTCAATCCAACACAAAGAACCTCAATGAGTGCCCCAAGATTTCTACCAGAGAAACAAAGAGGAGAACATGCATCAACCCCCATGCATAGATTACGCCAATGTCACCTCAGGAATCTGCGAGTTGAGTGCCAAAACACATATCAAGTGAATCAATATGATACCCCATTGTCACCACGGGTATTCATAGCAAGACATACATAAAGTGTTCTCAAATCCATAAAAGTATTCAATCCGATAAAATGATATATCAAAGGGAAAACTCAATTCATCACAACAAAATAGAGAGGGGAAAACACCATATGATCCAACTATATTAACAAAGCCCGCGATACATCAAGATCGTGCCATCTCAAGAACACGAGAGAGGGAGAAAGAGAGAGATAGAGAGAGAATAAACACATAGCTACTGGTACAAACCCTCAGCCCCAAGGGTGGACTACTCGCTCCTCATCATGGTGCCTGCCAGGATGATGAAGATGGCCACCGGTGATCATTTCCCCCTCCGGTAGGGTGCCGGAACAGGTATATATTGTTTTTTCATGGCTACATAGGTTTGTGGGAGCAAAAATTCTGATCTTTCGACTCCCCTAGTGTTTCTGGAATATTTGGGAATTTATAGGGTGAAGAGGCGGTGCGGGAAGCCACCGAGGTGGGCACAACCCACCTGGGCGCGCTTGGCCTCTTGGGCGTTCCCTGGTGGGTTGTGTTCCCCTCGGAGCCCCCCTCTGGTACTTCTTTGGCCCATCAGGTGTCTTCTAGTCTAGAATTTTTTTCCAAAAAGTTTCTCTGTGTTTGGACTCCGTTAGGTATTGATTTTCTACGAAGTAAAAAACAGCATCTGGCACTAGGCACTATGTCTATAGGTTAGTCCCAAAAAATGATATAAAGTTGCTATAAAATGATTGTAAAACATCCAAGAATGATAATGTAACAACATGGAACAATCAAAAATTATAGATACGTCGGAGATGTATCAGCATCCCCAAGCTTAATTCCTGCTCATCCTCGAGTGGGTAAATCATAAAAACATAATTTTTGATGTGGAATGCTGCCTAACATGTTCATCACATATTCGTTTCTTTTGTTGCATGGACATTTGGACTTTTATATGGTTCAAAGCAATAGTCTAGTTTCGACATGCAGATTTCAATACTCAACCATATCAACAAGCAACCATGTCTTTAAAAATATCAACACTAAAGAAAGTTGTCCCTAGCCCATCATGCTCAATCATTAATCCATTCATGAAACACACTCGCATATTAGCTACATCCAATTCTCAAGTATGATCATAGTTCTCCCTAGTTGGTGTTTTATAAGAGAAGATGAAGACTCAAGTTAAAATAAAAATTGCATAAAGTAAATAGAAAGGCCCTTCGCAAAGGGAAGTAGGGATTTGTAGAGGTGCCAGAGCTCAAAGCAAAAATTGAGAGATAATTTTTTTGAGAGGCATACTTTTCCCATCAACGAAAACGACCAAGTAATTCCCAACACTTTCCATGCTAGATATATCATAGGCGGTTCCCAAATAGAAAATAAAGTTTATTCCATTTTCCACTATTCTTTCACAATCCATGGTCGTATCCACGGGTGCCTTCCATACCAGCACTTCCCAAGGAACTTATCATTTGACTACATAAAGTAAATTTATTTTTTATTTTGGGACTAGGCATCCCTATTACTGCCGTACTGTCGTGCAATGACAAGTGAATAATCACTCATCTTGAGAATAACACATCTAGCATGGAAAATATTGGCCACCCCCTGCCACTTCATGAGCGGTACGAGGACACAAAAAGGAAATTCATTTTGAAAATTAGGGATGGCACATACAAATTTGCTTAGAATGGCATAGAAATACCGCATATAGGTAGGTATGGTGGACTCATATGGAAAAACTGGGTTTAAAGGTTTTGGATGCACAAGTAGTATTTCTACTTAGTACAAGTGGAGGCTAGCAAATAGATTGAGAAGCAACCAACCAAGAAAGGAAAAATCACATAAGCGAGCATTAAGCATAACTAAAACCGAATAATGCACCACAAGTAGGATGTAATTTCATTGCATAACTCTTGACTTTCACGCTTGCATAGGGAATCACAAACCTTAACACCAATATTCTTACTAAAGCATAATTACTTACCAACATGACTCACGCATTATTATCTTCATATCGCAAAACTATTACAAAGAATCAAGTTTATTTTGTCCAATGATCTTCATGAAGGTTTTTGTTATATCCCTCAAGAATATCTATCACTTTGGGACTAATTTCATAAGTTGCAATTGCTTTTTACAAGCTCAAGCAAATTTAAGTGAAGAACACGAGCATAAAATTTTCTTCTCTCAAAATGATATAAGTGAAGCATGAGAGAATTTGTTCAAAAAATTACTAACTCTCAAATAAATCTAAGTGAAGCATGAGAGTTTTTCTTCAAAAAATTTAAAGCACACCGTGCTCAAAAAGATATAAGTGGAGCACTACAGCAAATGACAAACTACTCCAAGAAGATATAAGTGAAGTTCCAGCAAGTAGTTAAGTAAAGGGGTAGCTAATTAAGGACTCTCTCTTATTTAAAACCTTTCAGATCTAAGTATTTTATTAAAACAGCAAGCAAAATGAAAATAAAATGACATTCTAAGAATAGCACACATCATGTGAGGAAGCAAAAAACTTAGGCTCAACAAATACTAACTGATAATTGTTGAAGATGAAAGGTGGGATGCCTACCGGGGCATCTATCGGTGTTAAAACCGGCAGATCTTGGGTAGGGGGGCCCAAGCTGTGCGTCTGAGGATCAATGGTAACAATGAATGAAGGGACACAATGTTTACCCAGGTTCGGGCTCTCTTAAAGGAGGTAAAACCCTATGTCCTGCTTGATTGTATTCAATGAGTATAGGGGTTACAAGAGTTGATCTACCTCGAGATCGTAATGGCTAAACCCTAGATGGTCTAGCTTATGAGTATGATGATAGCCTCTACGGACTAAACCCTCCGGTTTATATACACACCGGAGGGGCCTAGGGTTTGTACAAAGTCCGTTCACAAGGGAAGGAAAAAGTACATCCAGACTCTAATCTTGCCATCCACGCACATAGGAGTCCTACCCGAACACGGAGGATGGCCTTTAGCTATCACGACCCATTCAGTCTGGCCCGCATCCTCGAGCCGGACACCTGAGGACCCCCGAAACCAGGACTCCCTCAGTAGCCCCCAAACTTGCCTTCAATGACGATGTAGTATGCAGACTCATGTCTTCGGCTTTGCAAGGCGAGTTCTTCACCATACTCCGGATTGATGATAGTCCGGCATCGGCTTCTGAGCCCAGTCTTTATGATTCCTTCCTGTCGTCGCCTCAATTTCCATGCATTGAGTGAATGCGAATGGTCTGTAACTTTCTACAATTTAACCCTTTACCAGGCGTGGGTGGTGTCTATATAATGAAGTTAGATCCCCAATGCCACCTCACATTGCCCAAAGACCACCGGAGCAGACCACGAAAAACTTCAAACCATGGCAAGGGCCCCTAACTCCCCCTTGCGCCCCCATGGCCCTCAAGAGGGGGATTGGCGAAGCTGCTCAGTATCCTACCTTCAGCTGAGTCGACTTCAGATACAAGGATATCTCCCCCCCCACGGATCTAGTCCCCGTGCGGGCGGGATTAGCCTCTAAGGGCGATGATGTGTTAGCAGAGAACTTCCCAAACCCCAGCCAAGAGGAGAGGGTGTGCTTCATTCCATTCCTTCTGCGCAGCGTATGATTCCCAATCCACCCCTTCCTCAGGGGCATATTGGAATTCTATGGGATCCAACTGCACAATCACACACTAGGTTCTATTTTGCACATCTCAGGTTTTGTTGCTCTCTGATTTGTTTTTAGGCTGTGAGGCTCATTTCGAACTATGGAGAAAGTTCTTTTGCCTCGTCCCCCGTCATAAAGGCGGCGGGTCTATATTCGAAGTGGGTGGCACCAAAGTATGGCGCATAGCCGGATCCGTCTACCCTATTGGAACTCCAAAAAGGGGGCCGAAGAGTGGTCTTCGAAATGGTTTTACATCAAGGATGTTCCCCTTGCGGACCCAGTTCGGCGCGGACTCCCCAAATTTTCCAGCGCTCCTCTGAAGAAGCTACTCAACTGGCGCCCCAAGTCCCCCAAGCAAGAGATAGTGAGGAGGTAATGTGGCTGGTTAGCAAGGTCAGACTACTTGCCCATTACGGACTCTCCATCACTAAAGTCATGGCCATATCAATAAAATGATGTATCCAGCCTCTCCAATCCAGAGTAGCCCCTTTATGGTGCTATAACAAGGAGGACGACGCGTCTCGTTGTAGGCGAGGGGGTCCGGATAACCAAGCCGCTTTGGCTGCCATGCTGGCCGACCTATATAAGGGGGAGGAAGAAGAATTCGCCCACTTGAATTGTCAGGAAGGTTTTTCTATGTATAACCCCATCGAATGGGTAAGATGATCATTTATGAGCATTTATTTTTTCCTTATCGTTGGGATTCACTAATCAAACTACTTTGGTTACCTTTAAGCAGACTTGGAGGAAGGTAGTCGAAAACATCCATTGCCCCCCCCTCAGCCAGAGGACCATGCTCGCAACGAAGACCCCGGATTCCATGAGGATCCGGATATATTTGTAGAATTTGATGATGGAGTTTACTACCAGGCGAGCCTTGATGACTCGGAGGTAGCTATTATGGCCGACTACCCCGGCCTCTACCCTTTCTTAAGGTAAGTGTTCATAAATCATTCTAAAACATAGATACCTCCACTCGCATCTCACCCACCGCACTGAACCATGTTTTATAGGATCGGCGCTCAGCAAGCCATACCCAAGCACGGGCAGCGAAAAGAAAGACAACGACTTCACGGGGCAAGCGTGTGAAACGAAAGGGGATCAAAAGCGCCACTAAGGCTCCTCCATCACCAAAGAGGTACATTCCTCACTTCATGCCTAGGGATAAGGCCGAATTATCATTTTCTTCCTACTATCATCTTAGGAGAGGTACACGGCGGACCGTACCAAAGATCCCGGCCAGTCGAGCTACAGTAAATCCGGTGCCGAACCCATCAGCTAGGACGGGGGCTCATACGGGGCGCCGCCGACTCATCCGCCTCAAGAGGATTCAGATAATGTATCCATCACAAATTCTAAACTAGAGAGCGCGATGAATCATCGATGTCTGAAGGAGACCCTGCGCACTTCAGCCTTTCCTGAGAAGGAGTTTGCCGCTCTTAGTGCCGTGGATGCCTATATCCGGGCCACTCGGGATGGACTCGCTGCATTGCTCACCTATTTTCAAAAGATATACATATAACAGTTTGTGTAATTTTAATAGATATGTGCCAGTAGTCCCCAAGACTTAAAGCGGTAGAGACTAACCGATTTCAGGATCGTTATACCCGCAGGTTCTCAAAGAGAATAATATCGCACTGTCCCAGGAGCTCGAAACAAACCGGACACAACTCAATGTTGCTGTCGCGGAGCTTGAAGAAATGAGGAGCGCTCCCATGACCGGGGCAAAATAAAAAACTGGAGGAGAAAGTGAATAAGCAAGCCGAAGAGATAAAGAGCTTAAAGGCTCAACTCTCAGATGTGCAGAAGGAGAACCAAAAGTTGAAGGGCAGCATATTCGGTATGACTCTTGAACCATCCGGAGGACTTGCATAATCCTATACAGAATGTTATAATGTGGTTCTTGCAGGTCTGTTAACCGGCCGTCACGAAGTGTCCGGGTTCCAAGGCGACGTTCTAAAAGAACTATCAAAAGTGCATGAGTGGGCCCGGAAAGCCATGAAGAATATGGTCAAAGCCCTATGGCCTTCCGATGCCCCTCCCGAAAGTATGGGGGGTTGGCGGATTTGTTCAAGGGTGCTCGACGTCGTTTCGAGTTATGGAAGACGTGTGCATGCCGAGAAGGTGCGCCAGAGGCGTTGGCAATGGTGAAGACGCGCTACACCGGACTTGATCCAAATCATATGGCCCAAGATGGGCCTCAGGGGCCAGATGGAAAAGAAGTTCCTGTAAGCTTGGTATATGACCAAGTGATGATAGAGGCAAAATATTCATAAGAAGACTGTAAGCTAGATAGTCTTATAGATCGTGTAGAAAAAGAGTAGACGTTTGATTCTATGTAACAATTACTTTATCACCAAACTTTTATCTTCGACCGAACTTGTAAAAAAATTGTCATCGTAGGCCTTCGACTTTAACCTCCGAACCAAGAAGTTGGAGTGTTTCTGGATACTATGTTGAATAAGAATCATTTAGTATGTGCGGAAACCAGGCAATCCGGTTGTATTTCTCAAACAGGCAAAAAGTGTTTGGGGAGTTATGTTCTATTGCTGCTTAACGTAAGAAACATCTTCCAAGGAAAATAGTTCTATTAGGGCTTCCTTTCCTTGGGTCAACATGCTGAATCATGCATGCCTAGGCTCGTATCCGAATTACAGGCAGCCTATTCCATCTTTATTGCAAACGTAAAATAGTCTGTCGTTATGTGCAGACCAATTATTCCCTTAAGAACTCTAGCTTTCGGCTTCACCCGTCTGAGGTACAGATCTGGATAACCTGGTTGTAACAATCGCAGAGGTACTCCCTTTACACCCTAGCCAAACAATCGGGGACGTAGGGTATAAGCACAGGAGCAAGGCAACCTAGCTTGGCAAAAACTTAAGTGATAGAGGTGCATATAATGGCAAAAGATGTATAAAACAATCGACATATACAATGTAAGCTGTAAGCTCTTAATAATAAGCTTCATTAGAGAAGCCCCCACGTATGGTGGGGTGTATACATTTAAAGATGTTTACCCCTAATAGTGCGGTAAATCCGAACATACCCTGGGATAGAAAAGGAAAACAAGAAAGGAGGGGATAAAGGAAGAACCTAGTCAAAGTAAAACATAAAAAGTCTAAACTATGTGTAAAATCTTTGGAGCCACGCAGCGTTCCATGGGTTCGGCTCAAGGCGGTTATCCGCTGCATTGCGAAGACGATAGGATCCTCCTGTAAGGACTTCATCTATAATGAAGGGGCCCTCCCATTTTGGTTTGAGCTTGTCCTTTTTCTTCTCTGGGAGGTATAAACAAGTTCTCCGACATTGTATGTCTTAGCCCGCACATCTCTGCTTTCGTAACGCCTGGCCTGTTGTTGATAAAATGCGGAACGAGCCTTTGCAACGTCGCGCTCCTCTTCGAGTCCGTCTAGGTCATCCTGCCAATCTAGCTCGGCTTCTCGCTCTTCATACATGCGCACTCGAGGTGAGTCATGAATAATGTCGTGGGGCAATACCGCTTCTGCACCGTACACCATAAAGAAGGGTGTGTATCCGATTGTTCGATTGGGCATGGTCTGCAGCCCCCAGAGTACGGAATCGAGTTCCTCAACCCAGTGCTTATATGATTCTCGTAAGGAGCGCACCAGTCTAGGCTTAATGCCACTCATGATCAGACCATTGGCCCGTTCAACTTGGTCGTTTGTTTGAGGGTGGTATACATATGCGTAGTCGAGTTTAATGCCCAACTTTCACCTCATTGGCTATGAAATTGGAGCCATTATCAGTGATGATACTATGCGGAACACCGTAACGTTGTACCACGCCAAATATAAAGTCAATCACTGGCCCTGGCTGATTTTACTAGTTTACCCTCTATCCATTTAGTGAATTTGTCTACCATCACCAGCAAATATTTCTTTTTGTGGCTTCCCCTTTAAGGGGGACCAACCATATCAAGCCCCCAGACCACAAAGGGCCAGGTAATGGGGATTGTTCTTAAGGCAGTGGGAGGCATATGACTTTGGTTGGCAAAAATCTGACAGCCCACACAGCATTGTACAAGGGCTTGTGCATCTGCTCGGGCCGTAGGCCAGAAAAAACCTGTCCAGAAAGCGTTGCTAATGAGGGCCCAAGCTGCGGCGTGATGACCACCCAGACTAGCATGTATTTCTGCCAAGAGTTGCCTTCCCTCCTCTTCAGAGATGCACCTTTGGAGGACTCCGGTAGCGCTCTTTTTGTACAGTTCACCCTCGTGCACTTTGTAGGCTTTAGAGCACCGAACTATGCAACGAGATTCATTCTGATCATCGGGAAGCTCCTGCCTACTAAGGTAGGCCAGGAAGGGTTCGGTCCATGGAGCGATAACAGCCATGATCTCATGAGCAGAGGGTCTTATTTCGATATCTGAACCCCCGATGGTATTTGCGTTGTGTTTGGCTGCTGGGGGTGTGACCAAGTCCCTACTAGATTCTCTGCTCTCACCCTGCCATACTATGGATGACTTGAAGAGCCTTTCCACGAAGGTGTTAGGTGGTACAGGGTCGCGCTTAGCGCCCATGCGAACAAGGATGTCGGATGCCTGGATACTATCTTGAGCGACATGATGGAATTCAAGTTCCTCAAATTGAGCTGATATTTTTAATATGACATCTCTGTATGCCACCATTTTTGGATCTTTTGCATCAAACTCTCCATTGACCTGGGATATTGCGAGGTTTGAATCGCCGCGTACCTCGAGGCATTGTATACCCATGGAGACAGCCTTGCGAAGACCGTGTAGAAGCGCCTCATATTTGGCTGCATTATTGGAGTATGTGTACATGATTTGTAACACGTAGCGGACTGTGTCCCCGGTGGGGGATGTCAAGATGATGCCAGCCCCCAGTCCGACTAGCATTTTGGAGCCGTCAAAGTACATAATCCAGTTGGAGTATGAAGTATACTCTTTAGGGAGTTCGGCCTCCGTCCATTCAACGACGAAGTCGGCTAGCACCTAGCATTTAATAGCCCGGCGTGGCTTGTATGTGATTTCCAACGGTAGAAGTTTGATGGCCCATTTGGCTATGCGGCCAGTGGCGTCCCTGTTGTTGATAATGTCGTTAAGTGGTACTTCCGATGCCACTGTGATCAAACACTCTTGAAAATAGTGTCGTAGTTTTCGGGATGCCATGAAGACCGTATAGGCTACCTTTTGGTAGTGGGGGTATCGGGATTTGCATGGTGTGAGGACCTCCGATACATAATAAACTGGTTTTTGGGTGGGGAATTTATGTCCCTCTTCCCCTTGCTCGACAACGAGTACAGAATTGACTACCTGGTTAGTTGTTGAGATATACAGCAACATAGGCTCGCCAACGCCCGGGGCAGCCAGGATTGGGTTACTTGCGAGCAGGGCCTTGATTTCTTCTAATCCGGATGTGGCAGCATCCGTCCATTCAAGGCTATCAGTGCGTCTTAGTAGCTTGTAAAGTGGTAATGCTTTTTCTCATAATCTGGAGATAAGGCGGCTTAAGGCCGCGACGCACCCTGATAATATTTGGACTTGCTTTAGGTCTGTTGGTATACCCAATTGTGACAAAGCTCAGATCTTTGCTGGGTTTTCTTCAATTCCTCTATGGGACACAATGAACCCTAGTAATTTTCTGGGCTGGAACTCCGAAGACACATTTTTTCCGAGTTGAGCCATATGTCGTATGTCCGGAGGTTGTTGAAGGTGAGTCGAAGATCGTCCACCAGTGTTTCGACATGTTTTGTCTTGATGACCACGGCGTCCATGTATCCTTCGACTGTTTCGCCGATTTGTTTTTCCAAGCATGTTTGAATCATACGTTGGTAAGTGGCCCCAACGTTCTTGAGCCCAAAGGGCATAGTATTGAAACAGAAAGGGCCGTACGGAGTGATGAACGTTGTTGCAGCTTGATCTGATTCCTTCATTTTAATTTGATGGTATCCGGAATAGGCGTCGAGGAAGCACAATGAATCGTGTCCTGCAGTCATATCAATGATCTAGTCAATGCGGGGTAACGGGGAAGGGTCTTTAGGGCAGGTCTTATTGAGGTCTTTGAAGTCGACGCAAAGGCGCCAGGATTTTTCCTTCTTTGGTACCATAACCAAGTTGGCTAACCAATCCAGATGTTTAATTTCCCTAATAAACCAGGCCTCTAGCAGTTTGGCTAGCTCTTCTCCCATGGCTTGATGCTTGGATTCGAAAAATCGCCGCAGTGTCTGCTTCACCCCTACAAAAAAATACACTTCCGTGATGATACGTGTTTGTCACAGTAGGTCACGTTCTCTGTCATGCATGTACATCCATGATGATTTTATGACAGAATCAAGATAGTCATTCCTGTGTTGTCGTAGAAGTGTTCCATGACATTACCAAAATTATCATCACGGAAGTGTCCACTTCCATGACGATAAATTGCGCGTCATAGAAGTGCTTTCGTCAAGGGTGGCTAACACGTGGCATCCACCGCAACGGCTCACCGTTAAGCTATCGGGTCCGGTTTTGGATCTGATAACCCATTAACAGCCCCGACCAATGGGAATTTTCCACGTGTAAAATCATCATTGGCTGGAGGAAACACGTGTCGGCTCACCGTTGGGACAGATGTCATCCACTCATTGGACCGAAGGCGCCTATGATACATTGACACATGGCATGGCCCAACAGAGGCCCATTCATGTGAAAAGGTCAGCCCGTTTGACTTGGTCAAAAGGTGGCAGGCTGGCCCATGAAAAGCCTGTTAACGACCTATTCGCATATAGCCCATTTACAGCCCGCTAACCCAGGCCCCCTTACGACCTATCCGAATTAGGCCTGGCCATCCAATATGATTCCTGCCTGTTTTAACTTCTGGCCCATGTATGGCCCATGACGTCTTTCGGCCCATATGAGGCCCTTTTTAACTCTTGGCCCATTAACGGCCTGTGGTGAAACTGGCCCGTAATGAATAGTGTATCACTTTATACCCATTAACGGCCCATTATTCCAATCGGTCGTTTCCAGCCCATGTTATCTTTCGGCCTTCTCAAGGCCCATTTATTCTTGGGCTCATTTCCAGCATTCGGTTACTTACGGCCCGTTATTGTAATTTTCTACTTGTGGGCCAAATTCAGCCGTGGTTACATTCGGCCCGTTTGTGGCTCGTTAACCTGTTGGGCTGTTTTCATGTCAAAAAAACCGTTGGGCTGTTTTCATAGAGTTATCAAAATACGGCCCGTTATGGTCCACGAATAGTATGACCCATGATTGGCGAAATGATTATACGCCCCATAGAAGGCCCATGGATCCTACCGCCCGTAGAAGGCCCATGGATCATACGACCCGTACAAAGTCCATGGATCCTACGGCCCGTAGAAGGCCCATGGATCCTACGGCACGTAGAAGGCCCATGAATCCTATGTCCCGTATAGAAGACCAATGGATCCTACGGCCCATAGAAGGCCCATGGATCATACGGCCCGCAAGAGGCCCATGGTTACAACAGTCCATGTGTTGCCATGATTATTGTGGCCTAGTTACCAAAAATAGGTTATTGTGGCCACTAGAAAAATGTGGAAAAAGAACTGAAGTGACTACAAGCAAACAACTAAACAAGACAATAAGGAAATAAATAAGCAAGCAACTAACGCTAGCCTATTACCGCTATTACACATATTACATCCACTAGGCATCAAAGTTCGCCACCAGTGCAAATATAGGGAACAAAGCAGCATATTACATACACTGGCCGTCAAAATTGGCCACCAGTGCAAATAAACGTGGCAGTAAAACAAGAGCCTAACTGAAACAACTTCATAAGAGCTCAATAAATGTTATCCTGGGTATCCACCATGCTGGCAATAAGCTTAGCAAGCTTATTAGCTTTGTCCTGTTTGGCGCTAGAATCCTCCAACGCTTGTTGTTGCACCAGAAAGTAAGCATCTGAATGCTCCAGGGACTTCCGCACTCCTTCCACTTCTTGTCGCAACACAGCTGATCGATGTCTTTTAACTTGTAGTTGAGACTCAAGAAACCGAACCGATTCAGACAGTGAGTTTGAATAGCTTGTGCAAGCGGTAGTGGCTAGTAACTCGAACACTAAACCAAGACAGGACTTTGGGGTTGTCTCACTGTCTTCAAGATAGTCTTCCTTAGCTATTTTATCAACTTTGTTGGAGACCAACAAGGATGTCTCACTATCTTGAACCTTATTTGCATTACTTCCTTTACCATTGCTTAATAAGGCACTCTTCCCCAATATTCTGTCAGCATTATCAAAGAAGAAACAAGCAGACACATAACAGGTTTAGCATGTATTAGTATATGAAACTCATTTCGATGAACCAGTTCATTAGTAAGGTGGACAGGATTAAACTACCAAGTCTTCTATTGCCAACTACTAGTACATAATAAAAGCATCAAACATACATATATCTGTGTCCTATGGTCACTGCATTGTCTTGCCAAATCAAAATAGAGACACGGTTCAAATCATATCAGTTCAAGACAAAGCAGCAGTGAAAGAATACAAAGTGTGGGAAACTACATGGCACAACAAGATTTCAGATGGGTACCACGGGTCTACATGTACAACAACACTATTGGCTCTATTGTGATGCTAGTAATGTGCATGATATGAGAAGTCAACTGTATACACAATTGAAATTGAAATCAACAGAGCTATTGATAAGAGCAAACCTGTTAAAGAAACATGCGTGAACATACCTGCTGTGCTATTGGAGTTCCGATTGGATCCTTCAATTTAAAAATTGTATGTGTAAATACAGTGATACAAGAGCAAAGCAGTATGCACGATAGCAATGGAATCTTAAATTAGAACAATTGTTCTTCAGGTTTAAGCACTTGTTCTACATGAACAGAGTACAGTAAGACGCAAGAATATAGTACTTAAAAATATAAAATGTTCTCATAGACCTTACCACATTCTTGGTTCGGGACCAGTACAGAACAAGGCGTCCCTAGTCATCGTCCAGTAAATGTGACTCAGGAGAACGTAAAGGAATTTGATGAGTTTCTTTGCCGGTGAAGTACGCTTTTCTTGTAATTCGATCATCGCCACCAAGCATTCTTGAAGATAGCAGAGGTATTAGCACAGGTTACCTCATCCTGAGTTTTCAAATCGGTCCTTCTCTATAGAGAAAAATGGGAAAATTTGATGTATTATAACCATCATGGAGGTAGGACGTATGGGACAAAGCAAAGTAATTGCCATGAATAACATTACTTAAACTCCTAGACAAACACCTGCAACTGGCATTTTCCTTCATCTTCAGTGTAATATTTCCAAGATGGGAAGATACGCACATATGATTTAACAACATCAAATTCGATAGATGCTAAACTACGACTGGCTGGTTGTGCTTCCTCCACAGGAATAGGCGTACTAACTGGTGGAGTTGGGGTTCGCCGTGGTAGTACTGGCCCTTTGGGCACTGGAGCTGCCTTACTAACTGCTCTTGTTTGGGAGCTCTGTGGTGGAGATGGTACTGTGTCAATAGGAACTGGGTTACTATCCGCTGGGGTTGGGGCTAGATTGGGTGAAGCTAGTTCTCTGTCCATTGCAGTAGGGGGTACAATCTGCGAGAGTCTGGGTTATGTGTGGTAGGGCTGGTTCTCGTGCATGTACAACCGGGGTGCTATCTCCACCAAGAGGTAGCACTATTTTATTTGAAGACCGTGTTTTTACTCTGCTAGATACTGGCATCACCCGCTCCAATTCAGATGGCTGATAAACAGGAAACATAGTTGAATGTACAGACATTGTATGAGAGACAAATGCAATAGATAGTGTGGAAAACAGAGGGCATGAAATAGTTGTCATGTATATTGTTTAACTAAAACGGATAACATGACATAATTTCACATATATGATGTCTATCTAAACTGGATAGCATAGCATAACATAATTCAAAGATATGATGAATAACTAAACAGGATCGCATGACATAATTCACATACATGTTATCTAAGTAATCAGGATTGCATGATTTAATTCACATATGTGATTTATATGCTAAATAGAGGGCATTCGATATGATGTCTGAACTAAGAACATGGTGTTGAATATTGTGTATATGATGCTAAACTATGCAATGCAAGACACCATATGCATGATATGAGGAGTATAATCGTGCCTAGTTAGAGCATACACCTCGGTGGGGGATCTGTCTCTAAATCCATCTCTGAGGAGCTATCGGGACCCAACAAGAGATCTGCTTCAACAGGTAGCACTATCTGCTCTGAAGGCCTTATTTTCACTCGAGATTTTTCCATCTCCCACCCAAATGGTTGATTCATAGGAAGAGTAGTTTAATGTAAAAACATTGTCGACAAATGGAAATGTAATGAAGAAAAGGATGGGCAAGATATCATTCAAATATGCGATGCCTGGTTAAACAGGATAGCATTGCACATTTCACATATAGTATGGCTGGCTAAAAGACATGCGACTGCATAATTCCCATATATGATATAGAAACTAAACAGGTGGCATTACAGAACATGTCTAAACTAAGAAGATGACATATATTATGTCAAAAGTGGGCACTGCAAGGCAACATATGCATGATATGACTAACATCATCATGTCAAGGTGAGCAAACACCTAGGGGGGTAAATAGGAGTGGCCAGCTGCGTCTGAATCTGCCTCAGAATAGATATCTTTCTCCGGATTACAATCTGGAGAGGGGGGGGAGGGTTTGCCATTGAACACACCATGGAGCAATGTCTGCATGACATTGTATTGCAGCGCAAAACTCTTCTCTTTTTCTCTACATGTTCAGCATGACTGTGTACAATATCTGACATGCACACGAAAAAAATATGGTGAGATTATGTAAGGAGAGCATGCAGAAATTTGGAGTGATGGTAACAACCAGTGGATGGATCCAAAAATAATGATAGAAGGGTGATGATTGCTTTACTATTTGTTTCCCACCCAGGATGAACAACATAGGCATACCCTAGGTGAACCAGATATTAGACAGAGATACTATTCATTGCTGCCTCGATATGTGCCCCACAACTAATTTAGAACTCAAGTTTGAACATTAATTTGGACCTGACTTGGAGTCTAAGAGGTGAACAGGACAATAAAGTAGCAGGTAATTTTAAGCAATGCATAACATAAGTAGAAACCAAAGAGTGCGACCTCTCTTGTGGACCCGTGTACTCCTCAGGTTCATCTGCTGAGTCGATGATGGTGATGCCGTTGCGGTGGGTGCCGGCGGCAGGGAAGGGGATCTGAGGCGACGAAAGACGGTCAGGAGTCGTGATGTCTGGTTTGGTGGATGCTTCTGTCGATGGAGAAGCTCAGGTGAGGTGGACGACGTCGCGGCAGGAGCAGGACAAACCACACAAAGTTCCCTTTGACACATACCTGTAACTCAAGTAATTCTGTAAGGGATCATTTCGCTTGCATGATTCTAAAAACGTAGGGATAGGAAAAACACCGGAATAGGATAGGAATGCACATGGTAAACAGAGCATTTGTAAACACATGATTTCTGTCAACTTGGGTGTTTGGTTCACAGGAATTGGAAGAGCAGAGGAATGCAAAGAAACATGGCCAAAATAAAGTGAAACCATATGAAAGTGTGTACAGTTAGTCACGGAGTTGAATGGATTTGATCGCGGCTATAGGAGCAGGCCGCCTTTTAGGCCACCGCCATCTGAAGAAGTTCCACAGCCTTTCGAGCCTTGACCGCCGCAGGAGACTCACCTGTTACCGGGAGAGCCACCAGCCGTGATGCTGTGGGAATCATGTTGTCCAACGGGTTAGAGAAGTGAATTGGAGGTGTTGAGACTCGCTAAGGCGGGTTTACGTCACGGGGGGGGGGGGGTCTGCTATGCCAGGTCGAACTGTCGCTCCAGTCCTAGGCGCCTCAGGGGCCCGGGTCACGCCGGCCAGGTTACTTGGTCCTGCCCCGGGTGTATTGAAGAGATTCCTTGTCTCAAACTCCAAAGGTACACAACTCTGGTATCTCCTGTGAAAAAAGGTGTTTGATGCATTCTGATCCAAGCTTAAGCGAAAAATTTCTGCTTGAATCAGTTGTGATTCTGCATCCAAGGCGGCTCGCTCTATTGCCATCCTAGCATTCTCAGCATTAAGATCCTACATGGCATGAGCTATCTCATCCCGCAACTTTGTAATGTCCACATTATGTTGTGCTTGATTCGCGGGGTATATCCACAGTCAGCAAAGTTTCCAAAGCCTCCAAGAGTTCGGATAAAACTTGAGCCGATGGGTGCACAGGGTCACCTGCCCCAGCTGTCGCAGTGGCCGTAGCACCAGAGGTCATAGCCGCAATGGTTGATGAATTCAAGACTTGTTGCATACTAGCCATGAAGATAGCTGCCCTGATCGGTGACTCATAGGAGTCCGGAATACTGTCACTATCGGAACAGCCCCCAGGCCCGCTGTCCTACAATTGATAGATCGAATTGGTCTCGCCGGTTGAGGACTCCTCATTTGAGTAGATGGTTGTTTCTCCACCGGACACAGATCCGCCCTCAAGATCCACTCTGTGAGTAAAACCCACAAAAGCATGCATCACGGCAGCTTGAACCTTGGCTGGTCGCACGCGCTGAGTCGTCTCGATGATGTCGGTGCAGGTGTCCGGCTCAGGCTCCGACTCGTTGATTTTGCTGATGAAGATGTGGATTCCGCCGAAGGGGACCCGGTACCCGTATTCAATTGAATTGGCCTCGGGGCCCCGGCTTGCATCGTCGATGTAGATTTTGCTGCGGAGACTCTTGGTCATACGGCCCATGGTGTATCCCTTGATCCCTGAGAAGCTGCTCTTCAAGAACTCAAAACCACCGTGCTCTGGCCCCACGGTGGGCGCGAACTGTCGTGGATTTAAGACGGCAGATGCCCTAGCAAAAGGACTTAGGTGTGGAGCCATCACAACTAGGTTAGCTTAAAGGGGTTGAACATGACAAAGGACACATAGAGTTTACCCAGGTTCGGCCCCTCTCAATTAGGTAAAAGCCTACTCCTACTTTTGGTTGTATTGCTTGGGTTCCGATTACCAGGGAGCAAATATGCTTGACCTAGTGCATGATTGATTGTTTCTTGAGTTAACCCGCTGCTGGGTCACCTGATGACCCACAAGTATAGGGGATCTATCGTAGTCCTTTCGATAAGTAAGAGTGTCATACTCAACGTGGAGCAGAAGGAAATGACAAGCGGTTTTCAGTAAGGTACTCTCTGCAAGCACTGAAATTATCAGTAACAGATAGTTTTGTGATAAGGTAATTCGTAACGGGTAACAAGTAACAAAAGTAAACAAGGTGCAACAAGGTGGCCCAATCCTTTTTGTAGCAAAGGACAAGCCGGTACAAAGTCTTATATAAAGTAAAGTGCTCCTGAGGACACATGGGAATTATCGTCAAGCTAGTTTTCATCATGCTCGTATGATTTGCGTTCGTTACTTTGATAATTTGATATGTGGGTGGACCTGTGCTTGGGTACTGTCCTTCCTTGGACAAGCATCCCACTTATGATTAACCCCTCTCGCAAGCATCCGCAACCACGAAAGAAGAATTAAGGTAAACCTAACCATATCATGAAACATATGGATCCAAATCAGCCCTTAAGAAGCAACACATAAACTAGGGTTTAAGCTTCTATCACTCTAGCAACCCATCATCTACTTATTACTTCCCAATGCCTTCCTCTAGGACCAAACAATGGTGAAGTGTCATGTAGTCACCGTTCACATAACACCACTAGAGGAAAGACAACATACATCTCATCAAAATATCGAACGAATACCAAATTTACATGACTACTTATAACAAGACTTCTCCCACTGTAGCGAACAGACCTCAAACGGTCAAGTCTCTATGCACCAATGCCATCCCTGGATCGGTAATGCTGACACGCACAGTACTCTAGGAATTATCACAGAGTTTCAATCACACACTTATTACATCGAGTCCTCATAAAGAGTATGATTACACAAAAATATCATAGATGAAGGCCATCTAAACTAGATAATTGTGGAAGCTTCGAAGGTAAATGAGTCCATCAACTCCAACGGCATAGCTGAGTGCAAAACAACAACCTATCGCACCTTATTTGTTGTCTGAGTAGTCTGCAACATGAGACGTTGCAGCCATGTAGGTCAGCAAATTGAATATGCTGGCAGAGTTACACTGTAAAGCAATGAAATCCAAGAACTATATCTACATGCAATATTTTGCTGGTGGAGGCTGTAAGTTTAATGGTTTTGCATAAAGCTAGTTTTTCCCTACAACAATGGATTAAATTTATTTAACTACTCCCAAGTTGACCAATATTTGAGAAGGTAAACCCAACTCAAATCCCAATTAAAAGTATCATCATTAACCCAATTCAAATTAATTAAAGTAATGTGATGAGATCACATCAATAGATTCAAGTACTAGATACTCAAGATGTCCATAACCAGGGACACGGCTAACCATGATTAGTTTATACACTCTGCAGAGGTTTGCGAACTTTTCCCCACAAGACTCGACCGCATCCATGATCGGATGATCGAGACATAGTCTTTCTGAAGCATAAACTCTCTACTCAGGGCGGACCGGTACACCTAGTTTCCCCTACATCTGCTAGTCCACCTCTTCAAGAGCTCACGCGACTTACTCCACTATGCCAGAGCCCATAATGGCTTGTGGCTGCACACGGAAGTTTCTAGCATGAATAATCTTGTGATCCCTTTGAGCCTGGGTGGCGAACCATAGGAAAAATCACACGGGTACTCCAGGATTTCCCAAAAACAGGCAACACTGGGTTCCCCAGGTGCCTCAACCAATCCACCCAGATGTATATTAAAGTTGCCACCTTAATGTTATCCATGATTAAATAACTCTCAAACTTCCATGTGTGAATCACGAACCAATCCCCGTCTACGAGCATGGCTAACCAATAATAAGCTTAACGTATATTCTCAGGGTGATAAAAAGGTATTAGGTTCCTACCTCAAGAACTACAACCAAACCACTTGTTCCCAGTCCTACTCATGCAAAATATTTGTGGGGCAATACTAATGCATAGTAAAAACTGGGTAAAGAAGAGTATGATCAAAGTGTAACCTGCCTTGCTGACGATCTACAAACTCTAGAGATTCATAGTAATAACCTTCGCACTCCGGGTAATCTAGCGTAGATAAACAGTAGCATACATAAGCAATCACACAAATGAAACAACGAGAAAACCGAGAAAAGATCCAAATCAAACACGAAACGAGCAGACGTCTTAAGCTAACAAAAGACAAACCTAACGAAAATATTATCATGTGGATTAGATCTTAACAATAGGTACATGTGATTAGCTACGATTTGCAAAAAAGAATCAACTCAAACGAAGAAATGAAACTCCAAATACGAACGAAACAAGATCGTTTACTAATCTGGACTAACCACAAATTTTACAGTACCAAAATCATGTTCAAGTTGGTTAACTAGAAAGAACAGAACGGTATGAAGATTTAGGCGTTGGTTTCATCTAATTTGGATAAACGGGTAAAAAGTTATGCTAGTTTAAAGATCAGGGGCTAATTCGTAGTAAAACTATTCGCGCATAGGTCCCTGGCCAAAAATAAACTAAAAAGAAAAACCTACGGCACGAGCGTTTGCTAACAGAACAAATCTAACGAATATCGTCTGTTAAAACGAACTAATGAACGGACATTCGCTAAATAAGAAAAACCGAAGCTAAACCGATCTAAACTGAACCGAAAATTACACCCAAAAAACCGGAGTTTAGCCGGTTCATACTGGTTCGACGGCAACGGCGGCAGCGACGCGGCGGCTCGGCACCGCGGGCGATGTGGGGCGACGGCAAGGGGCGGTGGCGGCAGCAGCAGCAAAGAAGAAGCAGTGTATGTGTGAGAGGCGGCGGCGCGCTCTCGTCGGGCAGCTGCCATGGTTGAGGGCTTCAGCAATGGATTGCATGAGAGGCGGCAATGACGGGGTCCAGGGGGCCCCAGGTGCAGCTTATAAAGAGGGGGGGCTCGGCCTCGGGAGGCGGAGTCCCGGGCGGCGGCGGCTCCTCCCGTGTCCTGGCCCGACTCGGGGCAGGCAGCGGCGGCTTGGGCCGGCTGGGCTTCGGCCCAGTTCGGTGGCCTAGAAACTTTTTTAAACAATTTCACCATAAGGAAAAATCCCAAATAAATATAAAAAAATCTAAAAATTCCAAAAACAATTTTCATCGTCCAAACCTAATATTTAAGACAAGATGAACATTTTTCTGGAATAATATGCAATTTTCAAAAATGCAATATTTTTCTAATTCAAATAAAATAGCAAATAAAATACCAATAAAATCATAATTTGATTTTTAAAATTCTTTCTCCAATATTTCTCTTTGATGAAGAAGTCATATTATCTTCTCTCATATATTTTTAATATTGAAAAATAATTGGAGAGAAAAATAATAAAATCAAATTGATCCTTTTCTTCAAATTTGAAATAAATTCAAATATGAATTTTGTGAAACCTCCAACTCTCTCCTTTGGTCCTTGAGTTGCTTAAGATTTCTAGGATCACAACAAAATGCAAGAATAAATATGATATGCATATGATGATCTATGTATAACATCCAAATTGAAAAATTGGGATGTTACAAACCTACCCACCTTAAGATGAATCTCGCCCTCGAGATTCGGGTTGGTCAGCAAAAAGGTTTGGGTGGTCTCTGCGGAGATCTTCCTCTCGCTCCCAGGTGGCTTACTCCTCGGTATGGTGGCTCCACTGAACTTTGCAAAACTTGATAACCTTCCTGCGAGTAACTCGACTGGAAAACTCGAGAATCTTGACTGGCTTCTCTTCATAGGTCAAACCATTGTCTAACTGAATTGCTTCCAGTGGCACTGTATCTCTCAAAGGAATATCGGCCATCTCTGCGTGGCACTTCTTCAGCCGGGAAACGTGGAACACATTATGAACTCCTGACAATCCTTATGGCAATTCCAGCTTGTATGCAACTTCTCCCATGCGTTCCAAAACTCTATATGGTCCCACAAAACGTGGTACTAGCTTTCCCTTAACTTTAAAACGTTTAACTCCTCGAAGTGGGGACACACGAAGATATGCTCTGTCTTCAACTTCGTAAACTATCTCCTTGTGTTTAATATCCGCATAACTCTTCTACCTAGACTAGGCTACCTTGAGTCTGTCGCGAATCAACTTAACCTTCTCTTCCGAGTCTTTGATTAAGTCTGGTCCGAACAACTGTCGATCTCCAACTTCATCCCACAATAATGGTGTCCTGCACCTCCTTCCATACAAAGCTTCGAAAGGGGCCATTTTCAAACTGGCTTGATAACTGTTGTTATAAGAGAACTCTGCATATGGTAACTTGTCATCCCAACTAGATCCATAATCTAGCACACAAGCTCTTAACATGTCCTCCATAATCTCATTGACTCTCTCGGTCTGTCCATCTATCTGTGGATGAAAGGTTGTACTGAACTCTAGCTTGGCACCCAAAGTTTCATGCAACTAATTCCAAAACTTTGGCGTAAACTGGGTTCCTCTATCTAATACAATGGTCCTCGGAACTCCATGCAGACATACGATCCTGGTCATGTATATCTTGGCCAACTTAGCACTCGTATAGTTGGTCTTCACCGGGATGAAATGAGCTACTTTCGTCAAACGATCGACTACAAACCAGATAGAGTCATAGCCTGAACGAGTCCTGGGTAATCCAGCGATAAAGTCCATGCCAAGCTTATCCCAGTTCCATTCAGGTATCGGCAATGGCTGTAGCAATCTAGCTAGCTTCTGATGCTCTGCCTTGACTCTCTGGCATACATCACATACTGCTACATACTCGGCAATATCCTTCATTCCTGTCCACCAAAAACTTTCCTTCAAATCCAGATACATCTTAGTGTTTCCTGGGTGAATCGAGTATGGTGAATCATGGGCCTCCTGCAGAATCAACTTCCTGATCCCGGGGTCATTAGGCACACATATGCGATCCTCAAACCATAAAGTGTCGTTCTCATCTTCACGAAATCCTTTAGCCTTTCCTTTACTCATCCTTAACTTTATCTCGGCAATCTCCTTGTTAGTCTTCTGGGCTTCTCTGATCTTACCCAAAAGAGTGGACTGAATTTCTAATGCTGCAACATAACCTCTCGAAACTATCTCCAAGCATAGCTCTCGAAGATCATCTGCTAACTCCTTAGGTAATCCTCCGGTTATGAGCGTGTTAACAAAACTCTTGCGGCTCAACGCATCTGCTACTACATTAGCCTTTCCGGGATGATAGTGCAATTTCATACCATAATCCTTGATGAGCTCCAACCATCTCCTTTGCTTGAGGTTCAATTCCTTTTGCGTGAAGATGTACTTCAAACTCTTATGATCTGTGTATACATCACAATGGTTTCCGATGAGAAAATGTCTCCATGTCTTCAGCGCATGCACTACGGCTGCTAACTCCAAATCATGCGTAGCATAATTCAACTCATGAGGTAGAAGCTATCGTGAGGCATATGAAAAAACCCTTCCTTCCTGCATAAGTACAGCTCCAAGTCCTCGACGTGAAGCGTCGCAATGTACTTGGTAATCCTTACATTGGTCTGGGAGAATCAACACTGGGGCTATAACCAAATGTTTCTTCAACTCCTGCAAACTGGTCTCACATTCCTCTGTCCATTTAACCTTGGTGTCCTTATTCAATAACTCCGTCATGGGCTTTGCAATCTTGGAGAAATTCACAATAAACCTCCGGTAATAGCCTGCGAGTCAGAGAAAACTCCTGATCTCTCCAACTAATGTGGGTGCCAACCACTTAGTGATAGAAGCAACCTTGGTAGGGTCTACTGCTATTCCTTCCCCTAATATAACATGTCCGAGAAATCCAACTTCCTTTAACCAAAACTCACATTTGCTGAACTTGGCATACAACTGATGTTCCCTGAGCTTCTCAAGAACCAAACACAAATGCTCCTTATGCTCTTCTTCATTCTTTGAGTAGACCAATATATCATCAATGAACACCACGATGAACTTATCCAAAAACTCCATAAACACTTTGTTCATCATATTCATGAAATAGGCAGGTGAGTTAGCAGACCAAATGACATAACGGTATAATCATATAGCCTGTACCTTGTGGTAAAAGCTGTCTTAGGTATATCCTGCTCTTGGATCTTCAACTGGTGATAACCTGATCGAAGATCGATCTTAGAGAAAACTTTAGCTCCTTGCAACTGGTCAAACAAATCATTCATCATTGGCAGAGGGTATTTGTTCTTGATCGTCACCTCATTCAGCGCACGATAATCAACAACCATCCTTAAAGATACATCCTTCTTCTCCACTAGAAGAACTAGGGCTCCCCAAGGTGATGAACTTGGTTGAATGTAACCTTTCTCCAGTAACTCCTTTATCTGCGTCTTAATTTTCTCCAGATCCTTTGCGGGCATCTGATACGGTCTCTTTGCCATTGGTCCGATGCCTGGCAATAGCTCAATCAATAACTCAATGTCTCGATCCAGTGGCATGCCTGGTAACTCTTCTAAAAATACATCGGGGTAATCCTTCACCACTAGTACTTCCTCCTATACAACTCCTGATAAGGAATTCACCGGAGTCCTCCTTGGCGCATGTCGGGATAAATACTTGATCCTCTTTCCTTCTAGGGTGATGAGAAGAATTGATTTACTGGCGCAATCGATGTTTCCTTCAAACTTGGATAGCCAATCCATTCCTAGTATCACATCCAATCCTTGTGACTCCAGAACAATTAGGTCGGTGGGGAAAACATGTCTGCCTATGGTTAGTGGCAACTGATAGCATCCCCTACTAGCCATATACTCCGCTCATGGGGAACTTACTAACATAGGTGACTTAAGGGCTACGGTTGGCAGGTTATACTTATCCACATACTGGCCCACTATACGTCCTCCTTGGCACAAGTTGCGAAACTCGTGCTTCTTCATGCTCATAGATCCTGCTGAAACATGGGCGGTGCGGAAAGCCTACTGAAACTGATCCCATGTAACAGTGTCAATGGGGTAAGTGGCGGTGAAATTCTCCCACCATGATGCTGCGGGTCCATCAAGGTGATGTGCGGCAAAGCCCACTCTCTCCGCATCTTTGCATACTGCAATGGTCAGCTCTCTTCCAATCTTGCGGAGCCAATCATCTGCAACAATCGATTCGGTGCTACTAGAGAACACCGGTGGATTCAACCTTAGAAAGCAGGCTAGGTGGTCAACAGGGGGTGGTGGTGGGTTGTTGTTGTTGCCTTGGTTCTGGTTCTAAACTAGTATCTTCATCGAGGCATTCTGCTGCTGGATCAACTGAGTGAGCTCCGGTGGGAAGGCAAATCCATTGTCACGTCTCGGAGGCATCTTATGGGTTAGAAGGGGTGAGAAAACAGAATAGAATGAGGTTTAAGAGAGATTCGCTACCCATATGCTCATGAGACAAACACAATCAATATCACTTCATTCAATAGCACAAAAGATCACGCAATCGGTCTAACCTATGATTACAAACTCGATTCTTGCTAACTACTTGGAGGGAATACTACTAGTTACAATGGTGGTCATCTAGAAATTTTCATCAGAGGAAGACTCCATGATATCTTCTCCAGCTTCGTCAACGTAGTCATCATCGCTGTCATCATTTGCATCACTACCCGTGTCGGTGTCGTCCAGGATGATGTAGTCCTCTGAACGGATCTCTAGTACTCACTTCATATTCTCCACTGATATTCCCATCTTCCTCTTCAGGTGTTCATGCTTCTCCAGTAGTATGGCAATCTCTTCCTCGTATCCATCGCGTGTAGACTTGAGTTCCTCTTCTAGCTCATTATTTCTCTTCACCAGTTTCTTGATCTTATTCATGTGGATAATTTGTTGATTCTCTTGTCGACGAATATGATCTCCCATCTCTTGAATGTAGGCTTCAATTGATCCATCCCTCCTGGTTCGAATCATCTCCCATTTGTCATCTCGACGGCCACATATTTTATAAACGGTATTCTCTAGCTCCTTGTGGTACACTTCGCATATGCGCCCAAAAGTGATATGGGCTGCCATGCTCTTTCCTATGCTCCAGCTTGGTGCATCCAGGTAGAAATCAATAGGCTCCGTTGTTGGTGCAAATGTCCTCCCAGGTACCCAAACTTTGATCTTCCAGCGCTCCTCTTCCGGTACAGATGTAGAGAAAGTCCCCGTGAAGCTTGGTAGTCCGATGTTGAAATACTTAGTGACTTCCTTCAGGTGGCGTCCGGAAGGGGTGTCGTCATCCGGCTAAGTGAACTTGTTCCCGGGATCCACCATCTATAGAGTAGAAAGAGAGGAGAATTAGAAATGAGTAGAGAAGGGAAATCATGTGGCTTATTCTAGTGGTCGCGTCCTACAGTCAGCGTGTGCTCTGATACCATCTTGTAGCGACCGGATCACAAACAGTCAAGTCTCTGTGCATCAGTGTCATCCCTGGATCAGTAATGCTGACATGCAAAGTACTCGAGGAATTATAACAGAGTTTCAATCACACACTTATTACATCGAGTCCTCATAAAGAGTATGATTACACAAAAATATCATGGCTGAAGGCCATCTAAACTAGATAATTGTGAAAGCTTCAAGGGTAAATGAGTCCATCAACTCCAACCACATAGCTGAGTGCAAAACAACGACTTATCGCACCTTATTCGTCATCTGAGTAGTCTGCAACATGAGACATTGCAGCCATGTAGGTCAGCACATTGAATATGCTGGCAGAGTTACACTGTAAAGCAATGAAATGCAAGAACTATATCTACATGCTATATTTGGCTGGTGGAGGCTGTAAGTTTAATGGTTTTGCATAAAGCTAGTTTTTCCCTACAACAAAGGAATAAATTTATTTAACTACTCCTAAGTTGCCCAATATTTGAGAAGGTAACCCCAACTCCAATCCCAATTAAAAGTATCATCATTAACCCAATTCAGATTAATTAAAGTAACGTGATGAGATCACATCAATAGATTCAAGTACTAGATACTCAAGATGTCTATAACCAGGGACATGGCTAACCATGATTAGTTTATACACTCTATAGAGGTTTGCACACTTTTCCCCACAAGATTCGACCGCATCCACGATCGGATGATCGAGACATAGTCTTTCTGAAGCAATAACTCTCTACTCCGAGTGGACCGGTACACCTAGTTTCCCCTACATCTGCTAGTCCACCTCTTCAAGAGCTGACACGACTTATTCCACTATGCCAAAGCCCATAATGGCTTGTGGCTGCACATGGAAGTTTCTAGCATGAATAATCTTATGATCCTTTTGAGCCTGGGTGGCGAACCATAGGAAAAATCACACGGGTACTCTGGGATTTCCCAAAAATAGGCAACACTGGGTTCCCCAGGTGCCTCAACTAATCCACCCAGATGTATATTAAAGTTGCCACCTGAATGTTATCCATGATTAAATAACTCTCAAACTTCCATGTGTGAATCACGAACCAATCCCCATCTACGAGCATGGCTAAGCAATAATAGGCATAACGTATATTCCCGGGGTGATAAAAAGGTATTAGGTTCCTACCTCAAGTAGTACAACCAAACTGCTTGTTCCCAATACTACTCATGCAAAATATATGAGGGGCAATACTAATGCATAGTAAAAACTGGGTAAAGAAGAGTATGATCAAAGTGTAACTTGCCTTGCTGACGATCTGCAAACTCTAGAGATTCGCAGTAACAAGCTTCGCACTTTGGGAAATCTAGCGCAGACAAATAGTAGCATACATAAGCAATAACTCAAACGAAACAACAAGAAACCCGAGAAAAGATCCAAATCAAACACGAAACGAGAAAATGCCTTCAACTAACAGAATTCAAACCTAACAGCAATATTATCATGTGGATTAGATCTTAACAGTAGGTACATGTGATTAGCTACGATTTGCAAAAAGAATCAACTCAAACGGAGATACGAAACTCCAAATACGAACGAAACAAGATCGTTTACTAATCTGCACTAAACTCAAATTTTTACAGCATCAAAATCATGTTCAAGTTGGTTAACTGGAAAGAACAGAACGATACGAAGATTTAGGCGCTGGCTTCATCTAATTTGGATAAACAAGTAAAAAGTTATTCTACTTTAAAGACCAGGGGCTAATTCATGGTAAAACTATTCGCGGATAGGTCCCTGGCCAAAAATAAACTAAAAAGAAAAACCTATGGCGCGAGCATTCGCTTACAGAACAAATCTAACGAATATCGTCCGTTAAAACGAATGAATGAACGAACGTTTAATTAGAAAAACTGAAACTAAACCGATCTAAACGGAACCAAAAAATAAATGAAAAAACTGGGGTTCGGCCGGTTCATACCGGTTCGACGGCGACGACGGTCAACGGCGGCGGTGACGCGGCGGCTCGGCGGCACGGGCGACGTGGGGCGATGGCATGGCGGAGGAAGGTGACGGCATGGGGCGATGGCTATCTTGGCGGCGAAGAAGAAGAAGAAGCAGAAGCAGCGGCGCTTAGGGAGCGGAGGCAGCGGCGCGCGCGGCGTCGCCAGCGTGGCTGCGGTTGAGGGCTTCGGGCGGCGAGGTTGCGGCGAGAGGCGACGGTGGACTGGGTCCAGGGGTCCCCGGGTGCAGCTTATAAAGGGGGGCTCGGCCTCGGGAAGCGGAGTCCCGGGCGGCGGCAGCCTCCGTGTCTGGCGGACTCGGGAAGCGGCGGCGGATTGGGCCTACTGGCTTGGCCTAGTTTGGTGGCTTAAACTTTTTAAAAACAATTTCGCCGCGAGGAAAAATCCTAAATAAATATTTAAAAGATCTAAAAATTCCAGAAACAATTTTCACTGTCCAAACCTAATATTTAGGACAAGATGAACATTTTTCTGGACTAATATGCAATTTTCAAAAATGCAATATTTTCTAATTCAAATAAAATAGCAAATAAAATACCAGTAAAATCATAATTTGATTTTTTAAATTGTTTCTCCAACATTTCTCTTTGGATGAAGAAGTCATATTATCTTCTCTCATATATTTTTAATATTGAAAAATAATTGGAGAGAAAAATAATAAAATCAAATTGATCATTTTCTTCAAATTTGAAATAAATTCAAATATGAATTTTTTGAAACCTCCAACTCTCTCCTTGGGTCCTTGAGTTGCTTAAGATTTCTAGGATCACAACAAAATGCAAGAATAAATATGATATGCATATGATGATCTATGTATAACAACCAAATTGAAAAATTGGGATGTTACACCCATGTCCTCAGGAACAAACGTAACTACTCACAAATCATATTTATGTTCATAATCAGAGGGGTATTAATATGCATAAAGGATCTGAACATATGATCTTCCACAGAATAAACCAACTAGCATCAACTACAAGGAGTAATCAACACTACTAGCAACCCACAGGTACCAATCTGAGGTTTTGAGGCAAAGATCGGATACAAGAGATGAATTAGGGTCTGAGAGGAGATAGTGTTGGTTAAGATGTTGAAGAAGATTGACCCCCTCCCGATGAGAGGATCGATGGTGATGACGATGGTGACGATTTCCCCCTCCCGGAGGGATGTTTCCCCGGCAGAACAGCTCCACGAGAGCCCTAGATTGGTTTCGCCAAGGTTCCGCCTCGAGACGGCGACGCTTCATCCCGAAAGCTTCCTTATGATTTTTTCTAGGGCAAAAGATACCTTATACAAGAATATGGGCATCGGGGGCCTTCCAGGTGGCCCACGAGGCAAGGGGTGCCCAGGGGGTAGGGCGCGCTCCCCACCCTCGTGGACTATGGGTGGCCCCCCTCTGGTGCTTTCTTAGCCAAATATTTTTAATATATTCCAAAACTAACTTTCGTGGAGTTTCAGGACTTTTGAAGTTGTGCATAATAGGTCTCTAATATTTTCTCCTTTTCCAGCCCAGAATCCCAGCTGCCAGCATTCTCCCTCTTCATATAGACCTTGTAAAATAAGAGAGAAAAGGCATAAGTATTGTGACATAATGTGTAGTAACAACCCATAATGCAATAAATATCGATATAAAATCATGATGCAAAATGGACGTATCAACTCCCCCAAGCTTAGACCTCGCTTGTCCTTAAGCGGAAGCCAAAATCGAAAAATATGTCCACATGTTTAGAGATAGAGGTGTCGATAAAATAAAATACGGACATGAGGGCATAATGTCATTCTTAGAACAACAATATATATATATATAGGGTGGGTCTATTATGATAACACCCTTAAGACCTTATTCTGCAACCAAAATGCCTTATTCTGCACACCACCAACAGATCGCGCCGCCGCCCCTCCCCTCCCGGCCTTCTACCGCGGCAGCGGCCTGGGCGAGCCGCCGCCCCTCCCCTCCGGGCCTTCTTCCGCGGCGGCGGCCTGGGAGTGATGCCACCCCTCCCCTCCCCGCTTTCTCCCGTGGCAGCGGCATGGGAGCGACACCGCCCCTCCCCTCCTGGCCTTCTTCCGCGTCAGCGGCCGGCAGCGACGCCGCTCCTCCCCTCCTGGCCTTCTTCCGCGGCGGCGGCCAGGTAGTGACGCCGCCCGTCGCCTCTCGGCCATCTTCCGCGACAGGCACCGAGCAACACCATCCTATCGGCCTTCTTCCACGGCAGCAGCTCGGTAGCGCCGCCACCGAACTCCTCCGGGCCTGCAATTAGCTGTACTTCATCAGATGTGGATTGGTGCTGCCTCGACATCAAACCAATTTGAGCAAGAAGGAGTGTGAGCAAGGTTGCTTCATCCACGGTAGCTTCTTGGAATAAGTCTGCAACAAACTTCAGAGCAAATCCTCCTTCCCCGTTCACCTTGAGCAACGTCCAGACCGCCCATGAACTTCTGAAGGGCAAGTGGACTGCACAGGCGAACGTGAAAGTTGTGCAGGCGGACGAGAAGGGAACTTCCTCCTGTAAACGCAAGAAATCACTGCATCACGAGGTAAGCAGTACACTTCCTCAACCATCTCAGTGTAGTTATCATAGACAAAGCAGTACAAGCAGTACAGCGCGCGATTATGCAGTACAAAACCTATGCAGTGCGGTTGCTTCAGTTCGTTGTGGGGGAAAATGCAGTACGCTTGTATAGGTTCATTACGGATAACGATGTAGTGTGGTTGCTTTAGTTCACCTTATGGGTGATGCAATCGAGATGCAATGCTTCGGCGATACCATTTTGAACACATTGCGTTCACATGATTCAGCCATTTAACTCGACAATGCAGCTTGGTCATTTTGTGTGCGGGAGATGACGTTAATGGATACAAAATGCCGCGATAATTTACAAAGACCGAGAACAACAACTTTCGGAAGAGTGGATATTCTTCCGAAGAGATATCTTAGGCTGGTTACCCTCGAGATTCCTCGTGGATTCTTCACGACGACAAACAGGTGCGATACTCTCCACAAGAAGATTTTTTCCAGGAAGAAGATGTAGTTGAAGATGACGATGATGTCACATTCGTCTGGGAAGGCACTCACCAACGCGATGATGAAGACGATGAGGATGAAGATGAGCCGATAACAGTTCTCAACCCGGAGTATAAGCACAAGTTCACTACGTTTGGACAGCATGTCCGAACAGACAATGATGACGCAGTTGAACACGATGTTGCAGCAGATGATGATTATGTCTATGATGATGTGCCACTCCTCCAAAATTTTCAAACCAATCCACCGAGACATCGTCACAACACTGGATTACCACCACGTCCACCTGCCGCACCCCAAAACAGAGCTCAGCGTCCACCTGCTGCACCGAAAAATAGAGCTCCAACCAGACGTGTTGCATCAACTTCGACGCTGCGACCACCAACGGTGCCTCGGTCAAAAGTAAACAGTAGGTACAAATCCTCCACACTGTTACCGCCGTGAGATCCTCAACTACACACATCTGCTATAACCCCGCCATGTCCAATACAACCCGGCGAGCTACAAACACCATCAGGCAAACGACTCTACACACATGTAAGTTTATGGTCTGAAAAAAATAGTTGCAGTCCATTCAGATAACATTGCAGTGCACACTGATATTTCTTGTGAGGTTTGGCTAGGAACATTGCAAATGCTTTATTAAACTCGTATGCACTCCTCGTATTTAAAAAATAGAACAAAACAAATTATCTCATAGAGCATTGCAATTAATGCAGGATAAAAACATGCCGCTGAACCTCGTACCTGCTGCTGGAATGAAGTACACCACGTACGAGAAGGCATGGGACTTTTACAACAATTATGCAAGATGTGCAGGGTTTGGTATACGCAAGAGGGAAAAACACAGGACAAATGCCTACATTGTCTGCTCAAGAGAAGGGGTGCACAAGCAGGCTGTGTCAGATTATCACCAGGTACGTCAGAAGACATCAAAAAGGATTGGCTGCAATGCAAAGATTAGAGTCAAAAAAAGGAAGCAATCACAAGATGCTAGAAAGCCCCAGGATGCTTTTGCACATGCGATCGCACAAAAAGGACGATCCTTTGATAGACCAGTTAGTGAAAGACATGCAACTGGACAACCACACACATTCTCAGATGATGTCGACGTTGTCGCGTATGTCCGGTGGTCTGCAGTACATGGGACATACTAGCCGCGACTGGGTATACAAGTAAGCACGTAACAGAGCATATCTCTTGAGCATTCTGTCTGTAATTATTCTTTATTTGATGAGATAAGTTCGCATTGTCTCTGAAAATGCAGGAAACAGAAGTTTGCCAGAGAAGAGTCTGAAGATGATGTCAAGAAACTTCTAGATTTCTTCGAGAAAATGCAAAATATAAACCCAGAGTTCTTCTATGATTATGAAATTGATGCAGATAACCGTGCAAGAAATGTCTTTTGGGCGAACGCAAGTTGCAGAGGATCGTATGAAGATTTTGGAGACTGCGTTACATTTGACACAACGTATAAAACTAACAAATTCCACATGCCGCTCGGAGTGTTTGTGGGGGTGAACCATCATCTACAGAGCACCATATTTGCTATTGCACTCGTGCGAGATGAAACAATACCATCACATGAGTGGGTTTTCAAAACCTTTCTGAGGTGTATGAACAACAAGCCGCCAATCTGCACGCTCACAGGTACAAAAAATAAAAAACACCTGCATACTTACAATGTATATTATGCAGTCATCTAGAACACAGAATGTAGTTTAAGAAAAGGAGAAATCTCATAAACAGCCATAACCACAGTAATGCAGCTAAAACAAAGTACGCTACCAAAGAAATGCTGTGCACTACAATGTATGGCACGACTACAACAAATAAAATTAAAGCAGTAAAACTACAGACATGTGATAGACTGATAGAGGTGTCAATTTCACTCGCACTTCCATAACTCGCCTAAAAATTGTACAGCCACTAAACTATCGAAAAATACACCCGCAAAAATTTACATGGAAGACATGGCAACTTGACGAACAGCATCACCTTTCATTTAAAAAATGCGATTCAAAAAATGACAATTATACCCGCAATACAATGAATTCAAACCTACAGCAACAGTAATTACAATATTCAAACACGCCTGGACGGGCAAAATCAAAAAAAAATCAACAAGAACAGAGGAGAGGATGAAGCTCACCCGCCCGCACAATCAAAATAACAAGAATTAAAAACTAACTCCTAAAACTTAACAAATTATAGAGTGAACGGACCGATTAAAACGAACGCAATCAAAGAATTCCTACTAAATAACAGCATTCGAGCACACAAAAAATCGCATCTGACGCGAACACGAACGAACAGAGAAAGCTCGTCCGCCAAATCCCTCGATTTGCAAGCACTCTAGTATATTTTCCTGTAAATTAGAAAGAATAAAGCTAAAATGAGATGCAGACACAAACTGAATCATCCCGCGACACCCGATTCCACATAGAAAACGCGGGCGGAACACCGGAAAATGAAGCAGTTCTCCCGTGAAGCATTGCAGTGCCCAACGTAAAGAAGATGCAGTGCACTTGCGTTCAGCGTGCAGTGCGGAAGCGGTGTGCAGAATAGTTATTCTGCTAATATTAGCATAATAGACCGTCTGTATATATATATATATATATATATATATATATATATATATATATATATATATATATATATATATATATATATATATATATATATATGGAAAATAGATACTACCACCTAGTGGTAGTTACCACCACCCTAGCTGCCCTCCGATCTCTTCAGATCTGAGCGTTGATTAACGGGTTTGGTTTCACAAGTTTCCAGACTTTCTCTACCCGAGAAAATGACCAGCCCGTACCCCCACCCCACCCACCCGATTTATGTGGGGAGATAATTACCATATAACTACCTCCAGTAACACGACCAAGCTATGTATCAAAATATATCCACCGGCCGCTGGCGTCAGGTATCCTTCCTTCTCTAATTTTCTAAACGCAGATTAATCTTTGATCTATCCTTCTCTTGTTTGCTAGATTTAGCATATGTATATGCATACTAGAATCGATCTAATGCTGGTGCATGTAGGATTTGGATTGCTAATTTAGAAGAGAAGCATTCATGGATGCATGCAATTGACCAACGACCGTGCATCAGGACGCATCAACTAACTGTACAAACATAATGTACATGACATTCTCCATACTACATGCGTACATATATATACTCCCTTACAAAAAAATATGTGTCCACTAACGAATCTGTAACACATAGTCCCGTCTGAATTTTCTAAAAAAAAAAGTACTCCTATCAAAACAAAAATACATACAAAGTCAGCAACTCCATAAATATCTCGTTTATATAATATGCACAACAGTCCACCGTAGATACTACATACACCATTCTAAAATAAGAAGTATATTTCTTCATACTACAAGACACATATACTCCACCCTCCATAAAAAAGCATATATACTCCATGTTCTAAGAAATACATACTCCATCTTGGTGGTTCCCAATACTAAGTTCAAAATTAATATACTACATACTTTTTTTCTTGGCAGTTCATACAATATACTACATACTAAAAAAACTAGATCTACTTCAAAAAGATATACTACATACTCTCTGTGAAAAACAATTATATGTACACATGCACATACTCCATGTGAAAATTTATAAATATACTCCATAATATAGCAGTATGGTAGTATGTAGTATGTACCATACTTTTGAAACGAACTATAAATTACATACGAAATACTACTTTTTGACACACATATATATTTTGTACATTCACGTAAAAGAGTATTAATACTCCAGCTTGGTGTTAATAATCCGTACTCAAATAATCAAATGCTTATACTTCACACTCCAATTTTACTTATTAGTGCATACTCCATACTACGGATGTTACATGTTAAAACTCCATACTACAGGTATACATGGGGAGTGAGTATATTCTATGTGGTTCTAAAAAAGACAATATATTTCGTACTATAATAGAAGAATCAAAAAAGAGTTATACGTTCCCATACTATCTTTTTCCAACAATAACTACTTGTTAAAAAAAGAGAGATAAATACGTACTCTGGATAAGAAAATTACCATCTACGGTGCTTATCAAGAATAATCAGCACCACTTAAAGAAAAAGAATAATCAGCTTCACGTTTACAGGCTTATCCGATGAAAATATTGTTGTACGCACCCAAGATTGAGGAGATCGTTGCAACAGCCTGCCACCCGCTTGCCGGATTATTTAATAATAAAAACTGAATTAATTTCTGCCTACTAAATTGCATTGGCACCCATTAACAGTATCCATTACCCGGTTGATTTGATGCCACATTTGAGGGACGGGGAAGAGGGACACGTGGAGGTCAAAGAAGGTGATGGTAACTACCACTGCTTGTAGATATATATATATATATATATATATATATATATATATATATATATATATATATATATATATATATATATATATATCTGGTTATTCTGTTACGCTGTAACAGAATATTATTCTGTTACCCTTTTTGAACTGACGGTTTTAGGTGGTTGTACTGATGTCTTCGAAGCGGTTGAACAGATGCTTTCAATTGTGTTTAACAGATCGTCTTCTTTAGTTCAAAAACTTTTTGCAATTTTTTTGTCGGAACGGGTCATGTAATATATCATTGGAAAACTCTTGGCAACCATATTTCAAGTATATTTAACGTTTTGCAAAATCATTATGGTTTAAGAGCAGTTTTGAAAAAACTGTTTTTTTTTTCAAAACTGAAAACGTGAATCGTATTTTGGACTCAATTTTCAAACGGTTTGTCGGAATTGAGCAAATAAGATGGCGTTAGAAAGCTGGTGAAAATCCGCATCTTACACATATATATTTTTTTCTAATTCTATATGATTTAAAAGTAATTTAAAAAACGGTGAAATTCTGGGCGAAACGTATTTTCATGATTTTTTGCAAAAGGTTTGTCGGATTGACGCAAATGATACGGCGTTGGAAAGCTACGGAAAATGTGCAACTTTTTCGTATTGAAATGTGTTTCTAATTCCTTACGGTTTAAAAATAAAATCGAATACAGTCAAATTTGATTTTGAAAGCGATTTTTTTTAAATGTTTGTCGAAATGGGGCAAATAATATACCGTTGGATAGCTATTGAAAATGCGAAACTTAGTCAAGTTGAACGTTTTCTCATATTTGCAGCCGTTGAAGAGTAATTTGGATTACGGTGAGACCCATCATGGTGTTTTTCCTTCAAAACAAACAGAGTACTCGTACTGATATATTTGTGTATTTGTATTGAGGTATTTTTCACAGTAGTTTTGAATGGTTCCAAAAAAAGTACTTGAACGGATGTCTATATGATTTTGTACTGAGCATGTCCTAGACTTCACTTTGTATTTATTTAAAAAGTTTTCAATATGGCAAGACACATCCTGTTGTTTTCCCGTCTAATAAACAAAGTACTCGTACTGATACATGTGTGTGTTTGTACTGAGCTATTTTTCACAATCCAGAATGTTCAAGGGGTTGATCACTTGAACTTGTAGAAATGTAACTTTTAGGTTTAGCTTAAAATGTGTTTCGACGTGTCATGATCACCGAACTTGCATGGTTTATACTTGAATTGGCTGAATTTTCTTCTCCAAGAAATGTTTTTGTGTTTTATGATAGTAACCGTTGATGCAACAATCCATACCGAATTTGATATGCCCTTTGAACTGATTATAAAATTCATACTGAACTGTTGGACATATGATAACACATGAAAACAATTACATAATCATCCACGGGTTGTACATGTTGCAAACAATTATCAAATGGTAAGCTACAGTCTGTACACTTCTTTTCTAAAATGTATTTAAAAAATTCACACAATCTTCTATGAAACAGAGGAAAGATTTTTGTTTGTAATACAACATAAATGTTTGCTTAAACATATGTTGCACATCCTCGCAACCGGCAACGAAGCATGCCGTTGTACTGTCAAGGCAAGTACTAGTCATCAGTACTAAAAAATTGTACAAGTATATATTGCGACATTCTACTGTTCCATATCAGCAAGATATTGAAGATAAGATTCCAAACGATCGTTAGGAGCATTTGAACTCAGAGATACTAGTCATGGAGCTCCTTCAAATCGGTGGCACTGACGGGGTGTTAGAGGATGGTCGTGAGCCTGCAAATCCAGTGAGGGAACTGAAACCAGCAGTAGCAGAGTACTTTGTCAACCCAGGATTGCATATACACGTTTGTTGGAATGGAGCAGTGAAGTCTCACTAGCAGTACTTCTCATGTAGTAATACATGGACTTGCTGTTAAATATACATGGACCTGCTGTAAAATACACATGGAACTGATCGTTTTCTAACCTGAGAACTGCAGAAAATTAGCAAAAGTGAGCCACCAAATTCTATATAGAAGTGCAGAAATTAAGACATCAAAAGCTTAAACAAAGTAGCTGGAGGTTTTTTAACACATCAGCATTTGAACTTCTAGTTGTTCTTGTCCTCGGAACAAAGTACCTTCATTTTTACCACCGCAAATAAACTCTTAAATACTTATGGCAAGCATATTTGAACTGATGTATCCTTTTTCTAGCTATTGAATTGCTAACCACCACAAATGAACTCTTAACTACTTATGAGTTTTTAAATGCATAATACAACGGGAAATGGGTTTCAATCATATGCTAGAAGATGCCCCATGCAAAAACTAGAAATATGAGTGAGATAGAAAGAGTTGTACAAGAGTTGTTTCAACAAGAATCTACTCAACCTACAAAGACTACACCCACCGATCCATGTACCACTCGCTCCCTCATGTCCCCAACTCCATAATATGTACTAGCAGCTAACCTTAATACTGCAGACTTGTTGATCAACATCTGCCCACATTCCACTTATTGAATGAAGCCATGAATGTGTCCCCGAGAATAAAACAGACCAGATGAGAGGACGGCACACGAGATTGAGTTTGGTTCAGGTGTTTGTAAGTTAGTGAAACATGTGACGAAGAACTGAACTCAAAAATCAAGATTTTTGGATATGGAAGAAGGCGTCAGACATTGGGTGAACCTGCTACCCCTACTCCTGTGGACTGGCGGCTCTGGTGTAGTGGAGCTGATGGAGGCGTGGTTCACGAGCAGCGGCTTGGCGCACCGGGATTTGGCTGCTATAGGGGATCCGCTACCCCTACTCCTGTGGACTGACGGCTCTGGTGAAGTGGAGCTAATGGAGGCGGGGTTCACGAGCAGCGGATGGGCGCGCCAGGATTTGGCTCTATAAAGATGAAGTGCAAATCACATTAAAGGTGAACTAAATATCTTCCTAGCAACCTCGTCCAATTGCATTACTCATAACATGATCTATAGAGACTTACATCCCAAATAAAATACATGCAGAGATGGGCGGCCACTAGCTTGTTTATATCTGAAATTTTAAGAAGCCAATGAACTTCAGCATGACAAGTAGATCAATACATCATGCAACTTACGTAGTTGCTTAACTCTAAACACATGGTCAAAATTTGAGTCACTTAAGAACTATAACAATAAAGCATTACCACACTAATTTACTTGTTTCACTATTAAAAATGGATTTCAAACACAACTTCTAAGCAGACAGTGCTTACTTTTGCTCTCCCACTTGGAGTGAACAGGCAAAAAGAGAATGCATTACTTGCGCTAACAATCCGGAAATCCAATGAACACAAAAAACATTAGAATTATTCCGATACCTCAGGAGAATGGCTCTGCATATGTTGCTTTTTAGATGCGTCGGTTGGACTGATCTCCTTCTCCCATCTGGACGGATAAATTGTAGAACTTGCATGTCGACATCGCAAAACTCACACTTTGGACGAATCTCCTTCTTCCATCTGGACTCATAGTTGTAGAACTTCCATCGGGCAACTCACGAAACAAGCACGAATACAACGATATCAACGAGAAATCGTGAGGGGGAGGCATGGTCGCAACGGTGGATGAACTTGCACGAATACAACATGGAAAAGCTTATGTAATTGGACTTACAACCGGCAAGTAGATGAAATGAACAGAATACAAATATCCATTGTACTATACACAAATAACATGGAAACACAGATGCAATCGAACTTATGACTGAAGCTACTTTGTAAGTTGTACTGATCAGTACTGTTAATTTGTTGTACCGATGAGCACTAGTACTGATATAGCTAACACAGAGAAATTTTCATCTAGTGGACTTTAACATTATATTAGAAAAAGCGAGCTACAAAATAAACAACTAGATTATAATAGAAGCATTGGCTTATATTAGAAACATCAGAACATAGACTCACTACTTTGGTGAAATGGCAAATACGTACTACATCTGCAGAATTTGTAAAAATCTGGTGTTCCTTTTACCTCCTTGTCGCTCTTCTTATCTCAGGAGGAAACGGCCTTGGCGAATCGAATGATGTGTTATAAACTCTAAATCTGTATAGAGGACAGGATGGGTCTCAGGCTACTTAGAAAATAGAAATACTAGCACTGAACATTTTTCCACTTGTAAGATAAACATAAAATAGAAGTACTAGCACTGAACTAGCAGGATTACCTAAAACATAGTATTTCTAGTCTGAGCAGAAGCATCTATGAAACCAGATTGCATGTCTAACCACAAACCAAGACTAACATGTACTGTTTTGCTTAGTCTGGGATGGACTGTCAGAATTTACAAAGCCACTTAATTACCATGAGTGCACACATGATTTTTGGGGATTTCCTCAAGATTATGCACAATAAAGCATACAGACTGAAAAGAACAGACAAGATGAACTGTAAACCAAAATAAATGGCTTCCGGGTTCCCCACATAACAACTAAAACTTCAGTACAACTACACATTTTATTGATGCACTACTACTTAAACAAGGTAAATCAATAAAAAAACTGAACCGACAAACTTCTACTTAATATCATTTGTGCATGTTCATGGCGGCAAAGGATCAACCTGTCAAGCATGTAGCTCGTGTGCGGGATGGAAATGCCCTTAGTGGTGGACGCAAATGCTCATGTGTTGGACGCAAGTTCCCCATATATATGTCCCTGTATGAACTTACAGATTTCCATTTCTTTCTTTACATATAAAAAACCCAATGATTTTTTGTAGAATGAACACCTACTATTTTTACCAATTGAATTATTAAAGCATTGAAAAGTGAACTTTTATTGAGTTGTTTTACATAGCTAACAGTGGACAAAGATAAAAATTATGAGTTCCCTTAAACATAACCAAAACAAGCATTTGAATTGGTTATGTACCTCCACTCAAAGAGAGCTTGGACTTGCTACTATTCTTTCTCTACTATGGATGTGTGAACCTTCCAAAATTAAATCCAAAAATGTTGTGTACACACATTGTTTCCTGTGTACCAAACGACCATATAAAATATAAACCAGTATGTTTATCAGTGCATTTGTATCACAAAGAAATCGAAGCAGCAGTAAACATGAGCAATGGACAGTGAGAGAGAACTCGTGTGGGAGAAGAGTGCATGCCTTGCATCACCGAGCAAAAGGACCTTCACGGAGGAAAGTTGAAGCCGACATCCATGTACTGTTGCTCGCGACAAACTCGGCCATCCTAATGCCATGGGGTTGGACTGAGGATGGCACACATACGAACGAGATGAGATGATCCAGCAGCAAAACTAGACTCTTCCTGACTTAATGGAGTGTGAACTTTGAAATTCTCTGCAACCAAAGTTGAAGAAGTCTTAATTGACCAAATAAAGCAAAGGAGCAAAACTCCTATATTACAGACTGGATACCAGTGTAGATAAATGGTTAAAAGAAACAAGTGTGGGGTTTCTTTTCCTAAACGTATCAGCATTTTTTTTGACAACCAAGATGTGGCCCAAGAATTGTGCACCTTCAGTCTCATTCAGAGTCACTGCCACAATTAATCTACATCTCTTCACCATGGGCACGTGCAAGGAAGCACTCAGCAATTTGTAGCAAGCTTTTACTACCACACAAACAAAAACTCCTAGCTCGGTAAGACGACTTGCGTAACGGAGGATTCTCCATTTTCTCACTTGTCCGGATGATTAAGGAACATTAGATTTGTATGACTGTGTGCAGCAAGTTAAACTCCATTACCTAGCGCACTACTTTGTGTGACGTAGGGTTGTACGGACACACTCAGCATCAGGGAATTTCCAACTTGTGCAAGATCAAACTACATCCGTTCTCAGCAGTAAGTTTTGAAAATTTCCCAAAACGAAAACGACAATGAACGGACACCATGAGCAACCTCTACTAGACAAGATGAACTTTGCTTTTTTTTCATCCAATGAACTAAAAGGCGCTGCAATTTTTCTAAACTTCCTTGATATGAACTTGTAGCCATACGCATGTCTCGTTATAGGAGAAAAGGCGGAGCGGCGCTGTAATGAACTGATATATCTCCATAATAGAATAATTGCACACACAGACCAAAGAATGCATGAGATGCCCGTGGAGCTTGGGATCAATGGTGGAATTCTCAAAAACAAAATCGGCAATCAACAACAACTATAATCTATATATATATAAAGATAAAGTGTAAAAAGGAAAGGTGAAGACCACCATGAGTCTTGTATAATGTATAAAGATAGGCCCTTCGCAGAGGGGAGCGGAGGTTGTCATGTGCCTTTATGGATGGATGTACAAAATCTTAATGCAAAATAACGTCACTTTATATTGTCACTTGTGATAGGGACCTTTATTATGCAGTCCGTCGCTTTTATTTCTTCCATATCACAAGCTCGTATAAAGCTTATTTTCTCCACACTAATAGATCATACATATTTAGAGAGAAATTTTTATTGCTTGCAACAATGACAACTTACTTGAAGGATCTTACTCAATCCAAAGGTAGATATGGTGGACTCTCATGGCAAAATTGGGTTTTAGGATATTTGGAAGCACAAGTAGTATCTCTACTTGGTGCAAAGAATTTGGCTAGCATGAGGGGGAAAGGAAAGCTCAACATGTTGGATGATCCATGACAATATAATTTATTTTGGATATAAGGAAACATAACCAATTACGTTGTCTTCATTGTCCAACATCAACTTTTTAGCATGTCATATTTTAATGAGTGCTCACAATCATAAAAGATGTCCAAGATAGTATATTTATATGTGAAAACCTCTCTTTCTATATTACTTTCTATTAATTGCAATGATGACCAAAACTATGCTTGTCAACTCTCAACAACTTTTATTCATAATGCTCTTTATATGTGAAGTCATCACTCTACATAAGATCAATATGATCTTTTTATTTCTTTTTATTTTTACTTTTTCTTTTATTCCCTCAAGATCATAACACGATAGCAAAGCCCTTGACTCAAAACTAATCTTTATTATATATAGCTCACGGACTCGATTACATAGATAGGGATCAACACAAAAACTCAAAGCTAGACCATACTAAACTTTATTCTACTAGATCAAGATATAACCAAAGAATCGAACTAAGAAAAACGGTAAAGATAGAAGTGTGATGGTGATACGATACCGGGGCACCTCCCCCAAGCTTGGCAGTTGCCAAGGGGTGTGCCCATACCCATGTATTTATGTCTCTTTCTTCGGTGGTGGTGATGATGGAGTTGTTGATGATGTAGGCTTCTTCCTCAATTTGCGCTTGAGGATAGAATTTTGCTCCCTTAGGTCATCGATCTCCTGCTCAAGGCTTAATATCTTTTTGCATAGTTCCTGTTTGTTCTCCTACAAGAGACGAAAATGGGTAAACTCGATCTTAGGATTCTTTGCTCTATCAGGGAGGCTTGACTTTTTAAACTCCACGTGCATATCCCCAGGTTGAGGTAGTGGGACTTCATCTTCATCCAAGCTCGTTTCGTCCTTTCTCATTGGATCGTAGTCTTCTTCTTCCTATGTGGTCCAACCACAATGCTCCGAGTTCCCGTAGACCTTGGGGTCTGCAAGGTAATCAGCCACATAGCTTTCTCCCTCTGAATCCTGGGATGACATATTGCTCTAATCTGCGGCAAAAACAACTCAAAACAAAAACAGAGGATTTTGTCGTGGTACGATGGTCAAAACCTTCGTGGGATTATATAATGAATTTTTACCGACCAAAAGAAGTATCGTGTAAGGAAACGGAGTCCGGAGGGCACACAAGGTGCCCACGAGGCAGGGGGCGCGCCCTCCACCCTCGTGGATGCCTCGTGTCCTTTCCGGACAACTTCTTATTTTCCTATTTTCTTAAATATTCCAAAACGGAGAAAAATTGCTATTATAACTGTTTTCGAGTCAGTTTACTTACCGTACCACATACCTATTCCTTTCCGGAGTCTGAAACGTTCTGTAAAGTGTCCCTTATGTACTCCTCCGGGGTTACGGTGTCAATAACATTGGTTTCAACATTTATGGGATTACCTGAGATATAATGTTTGATTCTTTGACCGTTCACCACCTTCAGATTTGTGCCTTCGAAGTTGATGATTTTTATGGCACCAGAATGATAGACCTCCTCGATAACGTAAGGACCTTCCCATTTAGAGAGTGGTTTCCCAGCAAAATCTTAAACGAGAATTGTATAGCAAAACATAATCACCTACATTAAACTCACGCTTTTGTATCCTTTTGTCATGCCATCTTTTAACTTTTTCTTTAAACAATTTAGCATTCTCATAGGCCTGGGTTCTCCATTCATCTAGTGAGCTAATGTCAAATACCCTCTTCTCACCGGCAAGTTTGAAATCATTAATGAGCTCTTTAATGGACTAATATGCCTTATGTTCTAGTTCAAGAGGTAAGTGACATGCTTTTCCATAAACCATTTTATACGGAGACATACCGATAGGGTTTTTATATGCAGTTCTATAGGCCCATAATGCATCATCAAGTTTCTTGGACCAATTCTTTCTAGATCTATTAACAATCTTTTGCAAAATTAATTTAAGCTCTCTATTACTCAATTCTAGTAGACCGCTGGACTATGGATGGCATGGAGATGCAATTCTATGATTAACATCATATTTAGCAAGCATTTTACGGAAAGCGCCATGAATAAAATGTGAACCTCCATCAATCATTAAGTATCTAGGGACTCCAAACCTCGGAAAAATAACTTCTTTAAGCATCTTAATAGAGGTGTTATGATCAGCACTACTGTACCCACTTAGTAACGTAATCAACAGCTACTAAAATATGTGTATACCCATTAGAGGAAGGAAACGGTCCCATATAATCAAAGCCTACTAATATTACCAATTCTTTGACATTCATCACAAGACAAGACAAACTTACGGGCATCTTTGAAGAGAGTAGGCCAATAAAAACGGATTGCAATACCTTATGTGTAGTTCTATCTCCCGCATGATGTCCTCCATATGCCTCAGAGTGACACTTGTGTAGGATCTGTTCATGTTCATGCTCGGGTACACAACGTCTAATAACACCATCTACTCCTTCTTTATAAAGGTGTGGGTCATCCCAAAAGTAATGTCTTAAATCATAGAAAAACTTTTTCTTTTGCTGGTATGTGAAACTAGGTGGTATAAATTTAGCAATAATGTAATTAGCATAATCAACATACCATGGAGCAGTGCAAGAAGCATTTATGACAGCTAATTGTTCGTCGGGAAAGCTATCATCAATAGGTAATGGGTCATCAAGAACATTTTCTAACCTAGACAAGTTATATGCAACGGGGTTCTCAGCTCCCTTTCTATCAACAATATGCAAATCAAATTCTTGTAGTAAGAGAACCCATCTAGTAAGTCTAGGTTTAACATCTTTCCTTTCCATTTGGTATTTAATAGCAGCATGATCAGTGTGGACAGTTACTTTGGAATCAACAATATAAGGTCTGAACTTATCACAAGCAAATACAACTGCTAAAAATTCTTTTTCAGTGGTAGCATAATTTCCCTGGGCGCTGTCTAGAGTTTTACTAGCATACTGAATAACATTTAATTTCTTATCAACTCTTTATCCTATAACAGCACTTATAGCATAATCACTAGCATCACACATGATTTCAAAGGGTAAATTCCAATCAGGTGGCTGAACAATGGGTGCAGAAATCAAGGCTTTCTTAAGTATTTCGAATGCTTCTACACAATCATCATCAAAGACAAAAGGAACATCTTTTTGTAATAGGTTACTAAGAGGCCTAGAAATTTTTGAGAAGTCTTTAATGAACCTCCTATAAAAAGCGGCATGACCAAGGAAACTTCTTATACCTTTGATGTCCTTAGGACACGACATCTTTTCAATAGCATCAACTTTAGCTTTATCAACTTCAATACCTCTTTGAGAAATCTTATGCCCCAAGACAATACCTTCATTAACCATAAAGTGGCACTTCTCCCAATTCAAGACAAGATTAGTTTCTTCACATCTCTGCAAAACTTGATCATGGTTGCTTAAGCAATATCAAAAGAAGTTCCATACATGGAGAAATCATCCATGAAAACCTCAACAATCTTTTCACAAAAGTCAGAGAATATAGCAGCCATACATCTTTGAAAGGTAGCAGGTGCATTACATAAACCAAAAGGCATATGTCTATAAGCAAAGGTACCGAAAGGGCAAGTAAAAAGGGTCTTTTCCTGATCCTCTTTTGACACAGGTATTTGAGAGAAACCAGAATAACCGCCTAGAAAGCAAAAATGTGTATGTTTGGATAATCTTTCTAGCATTTGATCAATAAAATATAAAGGTAATGATCCTTTCTAGTAGCTTTATTTAATTTGGGGAAATCAATTACCATTCTATAACCTGTAACAATTATTTGTGGGACGAATTCATCTTTATCATTAGGAACAACAGTAATACCTCCCTTCTTAGGGACACAATGGATAGGACTTACCCACTGACGATCAGCAACAGGATAAATTATACCTGCCTCCAGAAGCTTTAGTATTTCATTTCTTACCACTTCTTTCATCTTAAGATTTAACCATCGTTGGTGATCAACAGCCGGTTTAGCGTCTTTCTCCAATTTTATTTTGTGCTGGCATAGAGTGGGACTAATGCCCTTAAGATCATCAAGAGTATATCCAATAGCTGCACGGTGATTCTTCAGAGTTTTCAATAATTCTCTTCTTCCTGCTCTGAAAGGTTAGTGCTAATATTAACAGGATATATCTTCTTTTCATCAAGATAAGTGTATTTAAGAGTATCAGGTAATGGTTTAAGCTCAAACACGGGATCACCCTTGGGGGAGGAGGATCACCTAGGATTTCAACAGGCAAGTTGTGTTTCAAAATAGGTCCATGTTTAAAGAATACTTCATCTATTTCCCTTCTTTCATTCATAAACATATCATTTCATGGTCTAGCAAAAATTGTTCTAAAGGATCATTAGGAGGCACGACAATAGAAGAAAGACCAATAATTTCATCTTTACTAGGCAATTCTTTATCATGGGGTTGTCTACGGAATTTAGCAAAATTAAAATCATGAGACATGTCCCCTAAACCAACAGTAACAATATCCTTTTCGCAACCTATCTTAGCATTAACAGTATTCAAGAAGGGTCTATCAAATATAATGGGACAAAACTCATCTTGTGGGGAATCAAGAACAAGAAAATCAGTAGGATATTTAACTTTCCCGCACAAGACTTCAACATCTCTAACAATCCCAATTGGTGAAATAGTATCTCTATTGGCAAGCTTAATTGTAACATTAATATCTTCTATCTCAGCAGGTGCAATAGCATGCATAATTTCTTTGTATAACGAATGAGGTATTGCACTCACACTAGCACCCATATCACATAAGCCATGATAACAATGATCTCCTATTTTATCAGAAACAACATGCATGCCTACAACAGGTCTATGTTTATTTTTAGTATCGGGTCTAGCAATTCTAGCATCTTCATCATAGAAGTAAATAACATGCCCATCAATATTATCGACCAAGAGATGCTTAACCATAGCAATACTAGGTTCAACTTTAATTTGCTCATGGGGTGTAGGTGTTCTAGCCTTACTCTTACGAACCGTAGTTGAAGCTTTAGCATGATCCTTTATTCTAACAGGCAAAGGTGGTTTCTCAATATAAGCGGTACGAACAATAGGATCAACATTATAAGTGATAGTCTTTTGTTCAACTTTAATAGGTTCTACTACTTTTACTTCAATGGGAGGATGATATTTAAACCACTTCTCCTTAGGGAGATCAACATGAGTAGCAAATGATTCACAGAAAGAAGCTACTATCTCACAGTCAAGTCCATATTTAGTGCTAAATTCATGAAAGGCATCGGTATCCATAAAATATTTAACACATTCAAACTTAGGTGTTATACATGACTCCTTACCTTTGTCGAGTTCCCAATCTTCAGAGTTGCGTTTAATTCTTTCCAATAAACCCCATTTGAACTCAATAGTCTTCATCATAAAAGAACCAGTACAGGAAGTATCGAGCATGGAGCGATTATTGAGAGAAAGCCGAGCATAATATTTTTGAAAAATAATTTCTCTTGAGAGCTCATGATTGGGGAATGAATATAACATTGACTTAAGCCTCCCCCAATCTTGAGCGATACTTTCTCCTTTGCGAGGCCAAAATTATATATATAATTACGATCACGATGAACCAGATGCATAGGATAAAACTTCTGATGAAATTCCAATTTCAATCGGTTGTAGTTCCATGATCCAATATCATCACATAGACTAAGCCATGTCAATGCCTTTCCCTTCAAAGATAAAGGGAAGATTTTCTTCTTGATAACATCCTCGGGCACACCTGGAAGCTTAAATAATCAACAAACTTCATCCACATAGAGTAGGTGCATATCGGGATGTAATGCTCCATCTCCTGTAAAAGGATTAGCTAGCAGTTTCTCTATCACACCCATAGGAATTTCAAAGTAAACATTTTCAGTAGGTTCAGTAGGTTGAGGAGCAACTCTTTTCTCTACTGGTCGGGGTGAAGATACCCCGAAAAAGACCCTTAAAGGATTATTTTCCATAGTAACAAGTGACAGTAAATTTCAGCACACTATATAAATTTTTCCTTACCAAATTCCACCTACCAAAGGCGCTTCACTCCCCGGCAACAGCGCCAGAAAAGAGTCTTGATGACCCACAAGTATAGGGGATCTATCGTAGTCCTTTCGATAAGTGAGAGTGTCAAATCCAATGAGGAGCAGAAGGAAATGACAAGCGGCTTTCAGTAAGGTACTCTCTGCAAGCACTGAAATTATCGGTAACAAATAGTTTTGTGATAAGGTAATTCGTAATGAGTAACAAGTAACAAAAGTAAACAAGGTGCAGCAAGGTGGCCCAATCCTTTTTGTAGCAAAGGACAAGCCTGGACAAACTCTTATATAAAGTAAAGCCCTCCCGAGGACACATGGGAATTATCGTCAAGCTAGTTTTCATCATGCTCGTATGATTCACGTTCGTTACTTTGATAATTTGATATGAGGGTGGACCGGTGCTTGGGTACTGTCCTTCCTTGGACAAGCATCCCACTTATGATTAACCCCTCTCGCAAGCATCCGCAACTATGAAAGAAGAATTAAGGTAAACCTAACCATAGCATGAAACATATGGATCCAAATCAGCCCCTTACGAAGCAACCCATAAACTAGGGTTTAAGCTTCTATCACTCTAGCAACCCATCATCTACTTATTACTTCCCAATGCCTTCCTCTAGGCCCAAACAATGGTGAAGTGTCATGTAGTTGACGTTCACATAACACCACTAGAGGAAAGACAACATACATCTCATCAAAATATTGAACGAATACCAAATACACATGACTACTTATAACAAGACTTCTCCCATGTCCCCAGGAACAAATGTAACTATTCACAAATCATATTCATGTTCATAATCACAGGGGTATTAATATGCATAAAGGATCTGAACATATTATCTTCCACCGAATAAACCAACTAGCATCAACTACAAGGAGTAATCAACAGTACTAGCAACCCACATGTACCAATCTGAGGTTTGAGACAAAGTTCGGATACAAGAGATGAACTAGGGTTTGAGAGGAGATGGTGCTGGTAAAGATGTTGATGAGATTGACCCCTCCCAATGAGAGGACCGGTGGTGATGATTTCCCCCTCCGGAGGAATGTTTCCCCGGCAGAACAGCTCCGCCGGAGCCCTAGATTGGTTCCGCCAAGGTTCCGCCTCGAGACGACGGCGCTACATCCCGAAATCTTCATTATGATTTTTTTCCAGGGCAAAAAGGCACCTTATACCAGAAGATGGGCGTCGGGGGGCTTCCAGGTGGCCCATGAGGCAGGGGCGCGCCCCCACCCTCGTGGACTGTGGGTGGCCCCCTTCTGGTGCTTTCTTCGCCTAATATTTTTAATATATTACAAAACTGAGTTTCGTGGAGTTTCAGGACTTTTGGAGTTGTGCAGAATATGTCTCTAATATTTGCTCCTTTTCCAGCCCAGAATCCCAGATGTCGGCATTCTCCCTCTTCATATAAACCTTGTAAAATAAGAGAGAAAAGGCATAAGTATTGTGACATAATGTGTAGTAACAACCCATAATGCAATAAATATTCGATATAAAAGCACGATGCAAAATGGACGTATCATCACCCCTTTATATACAGGTTGATGCCCGGCGGCTTACAGAGTCTCGGCCGTCTCACACAAATGTGACCAGCTCAGTTTCTAACTAAGCTTGCCTTACAAAACAAGTCATCTCCTGACGGTTCACACCTTTGGGCCTTGAGTCGCCTCCGGGCCTTGGGCCTTCAATAAGCTTGATCCATGGACTGCCATCTTCATACTTAAGTCGCCAATGGCATGACCTGACCCCTCCTGGGCAGGTCATACCTAGGAGTTATATCCCCAACAGTAACAGTGATAGCAATGATTTTGTAGCAAGTCTAACAGTAATGACAACAGTAGTAACTTAGCGGGAACAATATAAGAGAAATTCGCAGGCATTGGATCAGTATATCCATTGGATGATATACATCATATAACAGTCATAACCTATGGCGATACGACACTAGCTCAAGTTCATAAATATAATGTAGGCATGTATTTCGTAAATAGTCATACGTACGTGCTTATGGAAAGAACTTGCATGAAATTTTTGTCCTACCCTCCCGTGGCAGCGGGGTCCTATTGGAAACTAAGGGATATTAAGGCCTCCTTTTAATAGAGAACCAGAACAAAGCATTAACACATAGTGAATACATGAACTCCCCAAACAATGGTCATCACCAAAAAGTATCCCGACTACTGTCACTCTGGGATTTACGGATCATAACATGTAATAGGTGAATATAACTTGCAAGATCGGATCTAGAACATAGATAATGGTGATAACACAAACGGTTCAGATCTGAAATCATGGCACCCGGGCCCAAAGTGACAAGCATTAAGCATGGCAAAGTCATATCAACATCAATCTCAGAACATAGTGGATACTAGGGATCAAGCCCTAACAAAACCAACTCGATTACATGATGAATCTTATCCAACTCCTCACTGACCAGCGAGCCTACGAAGGAATTACTCACTCCTGGTGAGGAGGAGCATGGATTTGGCGATGGAGAAGGGTTGGTGATGACAAAGATCGAAGATCCCCCTCTTTGGAGCCCCAAACTGACTCCAGATCTGACCTCCTGATGAAGAACAGGAGGTGGCTGTGGCTCCGTCTCGTGAAACGCGATAGTTCTTTCTCCCTAATTTTTTCTCCGAAAATGTGAATTTGTAGCGTCGGAATTAGGGTCTGCGGGGCCACTAGGTGGGGACAACCCACCTGGGCGTGCCAGGAGGGGGCACGCCCTGGTGGGTTGTGCTCACCCAGGGCCCCCCTCCGGTGGTTCTTGGCTCCGGTATTTTTCTTTTATTCCATAAAAATTATCCAAAAAGTTTCGTGCCATTCCGAGAACTTTTATTTCTGAACAAAAAAACACCATGGTAGTTCTACTGAAACAACATCAGTCCGGGTTAGTTTCATTCAAAACATGCAAATTAGAGTCCAAAACAAGAGGAAAAGCGTTAGGAGAAGTAGATACGACGGAGACGTATCAGTCCCTTACGAAGTAGCGCATAAACTGGGTTTAAGCTTCTGTCACTCTAGCAACCCATCATCTAATAACTACTCCACAATACATTCCTTTAGGCCCAAATATGGTGAAGTTCCATGTAGTCGATGTTCACATGACACTACTAAGGAAATCACAACATACATATCATCAAAATATCGAACACATATCAAGTTCACATGATTACTTGCAACATGACTTCTCTCGTGACCTCAAGAACAAAAGTAACTACTCACAATTGATAATCATGCTCAAGTTCAGAGGGGTATTAAATAGCATAATGGATCTGAACATATAATCTTCCACCAAATAAACCATATAGTAATCAACTACAAGATGTAATCAACACTACTAGTCACCCACATGTACCAATCTGAGGTTCTGGTATAAAGATTGAACACAAGAGATGAACTAGGGTTGAGAGGAGATGGTATTGTTGAAGATGTTGATGGAGATTGACCTCCCAAAGATGAGAGGGTTGTTGATGATGGTGGTGGCCTCGATTTCCCCCTCCGGGAGGGAAGTTCCCCCGCGGAATCGCTCCGCCGGAGGGCAAAAGTGCTCCCGCCCAAGTTCCGCCTCGAGACGCCGGCGCTCCGTATCGAAAGTCCTCTCCTATTATTTTAGGTCAAAATGACCTATATACTAGAAGATGGGCACCAGCGGTGGGCTGGGCTGAGCACAACCCACCAGGGCGCGCCAGGGGGGCCTGGCGCGCCCTGGTGTCTTGTGCTCACCAGGTGGCCCCCCTTGGTATTTATTTGCTCCAATATTTTTTTATATTCCAAAATATTTCTCCATAACTTTTCAGATCATTTGGAGATGTGCAGAATAGGTAACTCTGATGTAGCTTTTTCAGGTCCAGAATCCAGCTATCGGCATTCTCCCTCTTTGTGTAAATGTTGCATATTACGAGAGAAAAGGCATTAGAATTACTCCATAAAGCATTATTATGCATAAAAACATTATAATTAATAGCGGTAAATCATGATGCAAAGTGGACGTATCAACTCCCCCAAGCTTAGACCTCGCTTGTCCTCAAGCGACAACCGAAATCGAAAAACATGTCCACATGCTTAGAGAGAGAGAGGTGTCGATAAAAACAAAATACGGGCATAGAAGCATCATGCTTATTATTATAACAGCAAAGAACTTTAACATAAAACTTTATCACATAACTTTATCATATAACTTCTCATGAACAACTAACAATTCATCACATCATTGAAGTAAAATCATAAACTCTATTGAAAACTAACAAACTATGTTCTCAATCAACTTTGCAATTACCATTCATCATATTTCCAGGACAGGTCTCGTATCGGAGCCTGTTGGCAAGTCCACATACTCAACCATCATTTAATCTTCTATGATTTCTAACACTCACCGTATACCCATGAGCAAAAAGTTTCAACCAGACACATAGAAAGATAGGGGCTTATAGTTTCACCTCCCAAGGTATTCACCTCAAGGGTGATGTCAACAATAATAACTCATGCTCACCCACACCCAACTGGATATATGTGCCTAGATCTTTCCTCACCACATGATGCTTGCAAAAGGAGAAAATAAAATGGAAGAGGGAATAAAACTTTGACTCTTGCATAAAAGTAAATACATAAAAGTAAAAGATAGACCCTTCGCAGAGGGAAGCAAAGGTTGCCATGCGCTTTTAGGTTTGTATGCCAAATCCCTTAATGCAAAAGAATGTCATGCTATATTGCCCCTTATGATAGCAATGTTTATTATGCAGTCCATCACTTTTATTACTTTGCCATCACAAGTTCATACAACGCTCAATTTTCTCTTACACTAAATGATCAAACACATTTAGAAGCAATTTTTATTGCCTTATTGCACCGATGAAAACTTAATTGATGGATTACTCAATCCATAGGTAGGTATGGTGGACTCTGGAAATAAGATTTTGGTTTAAGGGTTTTTGGATGCACAAGTAGTATCTCTACTTAGTGCAGAATTTTTTGCTATCAAAGATATTGACCAGGCCCACATGTTAAAGGATCTATGACAATATAACTTCGATGTGAATATGAACAAACATAAATCATTACTTTTCTTCCTTGTCCAACGTCAACAATTTTGTCATATAATAATTAATGGGGGCTCACTATCGGTGTCAAAACTGGTGGATCTCAGGTAGGGGGTCCCGAACTGTGCGTCTAAGGCTAATGGTAACAGGAGGCAGGGGACACGATGTTTACCCAGGTTTGGGCCCTCTCTATGGAGGTAATACCCTACTTCCTGCTTGATTGATCTTGATGATATGAGTATTACAAGAGTTGATCTACCACGAGATCGTAGAGGCTAACCCTAGAAGCTAGCCTATGATTATGATTGTTCTTGTCCTACGGACTAAACCCTCCAATTTATATAGACACCGGAGGGGGCTAGGGTTACATCAGGTCGGTTATAGAGAAGGGAATCTTCATATCCGAATCGCCAAGCTTGCCTTCCACACAAAGGAGAGTCCCACCCGAACACGGGACGAAGTCTTCTATCTTGTATCTTCATAGTCCAACAGTCCGACATAAGCATATAGTCCGGCTGTCCGAGGACCCCTTAATCCAGGACTCCCTCAGTAGCCCCCAAACCAGGCTTCAATGACGATGAGTCCGGCGAGCAGATTGTCTTCGACATTGCAAGGCGGGTTCGTTCTCCAAATTCTCTAGCGCACCTATTGTGACGAGCAGTGTCTGGCTTCCCATTTAATGTTACACTCATCGGCTTTTGTACCTTAATAGTGTCAGCCTCCACGTGTCAAGTGAATGCAAGAAGCCGGAGCATTTTTACACTTGCCACCCTGACCATGTAAATAAATCGTCTATTAAAGAGACGGGGATCCTCAGATCCAAATCACACCATCTTCACCAAGCGAGGATTCATCAGAGTGCGCCCGAAAAAACCATCCCATCATGGCCGGCCACCGCAACTCTTCCTCTCGCCCTTATAGCGCCAAGCCAGGTGATTGGGAGAAGTGTACCGTATCCCACGGACAATTGGTGAAGTTGCAGACCCAGGGGTTTCTTCCACCTGCATATCTTGTCCCCGTTCGAGCCGGATTAGCCACCTTTGACGGCAGGGAGCAAGCGGAGAGTTTTCCCAACCCATCCAGGGGGAGCGAGTGTGCCTTGTCCCTTACTTGCTGAGGGGCATCGGATTTCCAATCCATTCATTCCTCCGCGGGCTCCTGGAGTACTATGGCCTCCAGTTGCACAATTTCACCCCTACCTCCATCCTCCACATCGCAGGTTATGTCGCCCTTTGCAAGTTATTTCTAGGTTGCAAAAGCTCATTTCGAGCTATGGAAGAGGTTGTTCTGCCTCGTCCCTCGCAATCAAGAGGGATCAATATTCCAAGTGGGCGGGGCCGAAATATGGCGCATCGCCGGGACCGGATACCTGTCCGGCACTCCGAAGAAGACATCCAAATATTGGCCTTCCAAGTGGTTTTATATAGAGGACGTCTCCCTTCGTAACCCTATCCGAATGGGTCTTCCTGAGTTTACAAATGCCTTGTTGAAGAAACACCGTAGCTGGCGTCCTCGGAGCCCCAAGGAGGAAGATAGAAGAGAGGTCCTTCAATTATGGGTGGGATAAAAATGCTTGCCAAATCTGGATTGACAATAATCAAGGTTATGTCAATATGCATAATGTGGGGGGTGCAGCTACTCCAGTATCGGGGGCGTCCCATGTGGCACTTCAACGGAGAAGACGATGCCACCCGCTGCGGTCGGAAAGGTCCGGACTCCGCCACTGCTCTGGCGAAAATATTGTCCGATTTATACAAAGGAGAAGAAGAGGAGTTCATCCACATTAAGCCACGGGATGGGTTTTCTATATACAACCCCCTAGCTGGGTGAGTTTCTATCTCTTACTCAACTCTATTCATTCCCGCAGTCTTTCATCACAAATATTTACCTTGCTAGTCCATAACAGGAAATGCGAAAAGCTATGAGGGAGATCCACAGCCCATTTCCACAGCCAGAGGACCACAACTGGGCCCTCGACCCCGGACTCGAAGAAGATCCGGACATATTTGTGGGGCTTGGCGACATGGTGTTTTACCAGGCGAGCTGTGACGGCACCTTGGTGGCCATCATTGCCGACTATCCCGGCCTCCTCCCTGCATCACATGTAAGTAAAACAGGAGACTTATCTTCCGAAAAGGATTCACTCTTTCCACCTTACCCATCGCACATATATTATGCTATAAAGGGAAGGCCATCGGCTCGCCATGCCAAACCCGTGGCGACTCACCAACAAGGGGCGCCCAGGCCGGGTAGGCTTCCAAAAAGGAAAGCGAGCAAAGACATGGCCGAGCCGCCATCGAAGAGGTATGGTTTAAAACATGCTACGTGATTGTTATCTTAAAATATAACAATATCCGCTGTGTCTTGGCAGAAAGAACATTTGCCAGACTGTATCTGGGGATCCTGCCAGGCACACCTCTACCAGCCGGATTCCAGAACCGGCCTCGAGGGTGGAGGCTAATGTGAGGTCGACATCGGACGGTCCTCCTACAGAGGATTCGGATAGAATATCCGCTACAAATTCCAAGGTGGAGAGCGCTATGAATCATCGGCGTCGGCGGGCCGAACTCCACGACCCTGGTTTTTCTGAATAGGCTTTCAATGCCTTCAAATCAGGAGATGTGTACATCTGAGATGCTCAAGATGGGCTTGCTAGAGCCACAAACCAATATTTAAAAGATATACGGGTAAGCAAAATCTGATAATTATGTATATCAGTAGCCCCTGAGACTTGAAATAGTTGGTACAACTGATTTAAGGATCATTGTATGAACAAGTTCTTACTGAGAAGAATACCCATTTGTCTCAAGAGCTGGAGATGTGTCAAGCCTAGCTAAGGGCCGCAGCTGCCGAAATGGAGGAATCCAAGAAGGCCGCATCTGGTAATATTTCTCGCGATCTAGAAAAAATATAATTACATGTTCCATTTGGTCTTCGGCATGTTGTAGATCTAACAATAGATTCCGTAGACAATCCCGGAGTGAATTCAGAGATCCTACAAGAGGATGAACAAAGAGCTCAATGACAACTAGAGGCTAGCGAGCGTGTACTTACACGGGTCAGGGGGGAAAACGATCTCCAGGATGCCGATACCCGGCTGAGCGTAGAATTGAAAGATGTTCGGGCCCAGCTAGCTGACTCCATGAAGGAGAATAGAAGGCTTCAACACGGCATTTTTAGTATGTGCTCAAACGAACCTTTATATAGTTCGGTGAATAAACGGGCTAACAGAGTTATGTCTGTAGGTATGCTGACTGGTCGTCCCGAAGAGGAGATGCCCTGATCCTCAGGCGATCTTCTACAAGAGCTTTCGCAGCTGCACGAACAAGTTCGGCAGGTGATGCAGGGTGTCGCCAAGGCCTTGCGGCCATCCTCCTCCCTGCCAAGAAGCATGGGGGAGCTTGCACAGCTACTCAAGGGAGCGTGGCGGCGTTTCCGACTATGGAAGATATCCGCCTATCGACAAGGTGTGAGGGAAGCTTGGGCCATGGTAAAAACACGGTATACCAAGCTCGATCCGAATCACATGGCCCGGGTCGGACCTATAGGGTCAGATGGGAATGAGATTCCCGTTAGTCTGGTATATGACCAGGTAGGATTAGCCGCAAAGTATTCCCAACAGGATTGTAGGCTAGACAGCCTGTTGGATGGCATAGAAGAAGAAGTATGTGAGTCTAAGTGACTATGTACTTCAATTGACATATTTGTCCCTAGCCAGATTGTAAATAATTTGTCATGGTGGACCTTTTCGCTTCAGCCTCCGGACCCGATAGTCCGGAGTGTTTCCGAATACCCTCTCAATTATATAAACCGGGGTACGCGTGGAAACCAGGCGTAGGGGTCATGATTGCTCGAACAAACAAGTACCCAACTAGTTATGTTATATTACATGGATAGTGAGAAACATCTTCCAGAGAGAATAGTTCCGTTAAGGGTTCCTTTCCCTAGGTACGCATGCATTAATGTGCTTGTCCAAACTGCGAGCAAAAATGCAGTATATGCAACATCTGGGGGTTTGTATTGTAATAGGTAAAAACATCTTTAGTTCACCGACCGAATATTCCCTTAAGAACGCTAGCTTTCGGCTTCACCTAGTCTGAGGTACACGTCCGGAGTACCTGGCAGTAACAAACGCAGAGGTGCTCCCCTTATGCCCTAGCCGAACTAACAGGAACATAGGGCACAAACACAGGAGCTAGGCAACCCATCCTGGCCAAAACTTAAGTCATATCGATGGATAGAATGGTGAAGAAAACGTACATATGGGAAAGGGACACATATGCAGTGGGCGTGATGCCCGGAAGATAATTATATTAAGCTTCTGCATAAGAAGCCCCCAGGTAAAATGAGTGCACATGCTTGAGGATTAGCGCATGACGAGTGTGTAGTCGAGTCATACTTAAAGCCTTAGAGCCATAAAAAGAAAGGGAGAGGATATAACTAAAAAGTTAAAAAAAAGGCGGAGGGAAGGAGACGAACAAAGAGTTCGGTGCTAGGCGTAGAATCTTCGGAGTCTGGCCGCGTTCCATGGGATCGGCTCGAGTCGATTATCTGATGCATCACGCAGGCGGTACACTCCTCGGTGAGAACTTTATCAGTGATGAAGGGACCCTCCCACTTGGGCTTGAGCTTGTCCTTTTTCTTCATCGGTAGACATAGAACGAGTTCGCCAATGTTATAAGTTTTGGCTCGTACTTCTCTGCTTTGATACCTGTGAGCCTGTTGCTGATAAAATGCGGAACGGGATTTTGCGACGTCGCGCTCCTCCTCCAGGGCATCTAAACTGTCCTACCGATCAAGCTCGGCTTCTCCCTCTTCATACATGCGCACTCGAGGTGGGTCATGAATAATATCACAGGGCAATACCGCCTCTGTGTCGTACACCATGAAGAAGGGTGTGTATCCAGTAGTGCGATTTGGCATGGTCCACAGCCCCCATAGTACAGAGTCAAGCTCCTCGACCCAGTGTGTGTCTATTACCTTCAGAGATCGCACTAATCTGGGTTTGATGCCGCTCATAATAAGACTGTTTGCTCCTTCGACTTGACCATTTGTTTGAGGGTGATAGACAGAGGTGTAATCGAGCTTAATGCCCATGTTGCCGCACCAAGTTTTCACTTCATCGGCTATGAAATTGGAGCCATTATCGGCGATGATGCTGTGGGGGACACCATAGCGGTGCATGACCCCTGATATGAAGTCTATCACTGGTCCGGATTCGTCCAATTTAACTAGTTTGGCCTCCATCTATTTGGTGAATTTATCCACCATGACCAACAGGTATTTTTTCTTATGGCTTCCTCCTTTAAGGGATCTCACCATAACGAGCCCCCAGACTGCAAAGGGCCAAGTTATGGGGATTGTTTGGAGAGCGGTGGGTGGCATATGGCTTTGGTTGGCGAAGAGCTGGCAACCGACGCAATGTTGGACGAGGTCTTGTGCGTCTGCTCGGGCTGTTGGCCAGTAGAAACCTGTACGGAAGGCCTTGCTTACAAGGGCCCGAGCTGCGGCGTGGTGGCCGCCGAGTCCAGCATGAATTTCGGCCAAGAGCTACCGCCCTTCCTCTTCGGAGATACATCTTTGAAGTACTCCGGTAGCGCTTTTCTTATAAAGCTCTCCCTCATGGACCTTGTAGGCTTTAGAGCGCCGCACAATGCAGCGTGCCTCATTTTGATCCTCTGGGAGTTCTTGCCTACTTAGGTAGGCTAATAATGGTTTGGTCCATGGGGCGATGACAGCCATGATCAGATGGGCCGAAGGTGTTATTTCGGTGGCAGAGCCTCCGATTATGTCAGTGTGTTCGGGGTCTGGGGTTGTGGTCGGATTCGGACTAGTATTGCCGGTCTCCCCTTGCCACACCACGGATGGCTTGAACAGCCTTTCCAAGAAGATGTTAGGTGGGACGGGGTCACGCTTAGCGCCGATGCGGGCAAGGATATCCGCCGCTTGATTGTTTTCTCGAACCACATGATGAAATTCAAGCCCCTCGAATCGAGCTGACATTTGGAGGACGGCATTACGATAAGCCGCCATTTTCGGATCCTTGGCATCGAAGTCTCCATTTATTTGAGATATTGCAAGGTTCGAATCCCCATGCACTTCTAGGCATTGGATGCCCATGGAGACAGCCATCTGAAGACCATGCAACAAAGCCTCATATTTGGCTGCATTGTTGGAGTCTGTGTATAGTATTTGGAGTATATATTGGACTGTATCTCCAGTGGGGGATGTCAAGACAACACCCTCTCCCAGACCAGCCAGCATTTTAGAGCCGTCAAAGTGTATGATCCAATTGGAGTATGCGCCATAATCTTTAGGGAGTTCGGCTTCTGTCCATTCGGCAATGAAGTTAGCCAGTACTTGCGATTTAATGGCTCGCCGTGGTTTATACGTAATATCAAACGGGAGGAGCTCGATGGCCCACTTAGCAATCTGGCCCGTGGCATCGCAGTTATTTATTATATCGTTGAGTGGTACATCAGAGGCCACCGTGATTTTACACTCTTGAAAGTAGTGTCGTAATTTCTGGGATGCCATGAAGACCGTGTATGCTATCTTTTGATAATGTGGGTACCGTGACTTGCATGGTGTGAGGATAGTGGATACATAGTATACCGGCTTTTGAAGCGGGAACTTATGTCCGTCCTCCTCTCGTTCGACGACGAGCACTGCACTTACAACTTGGTGTGTTGCAGCTATATATAACAACATGGGTTCGCCAATATTTGGTGCGGCCAGGATTGGGTTGCTGGCCAGGAGGGCCTTTATTTATTCCAGTCCGGCCGTCGCTGCATCCTTCCACTCGAAGTGTTCGGTGCGTCGAAGAAGGAAATAAAGAGGTAGTGCCTTTTCTCCCAATCGGGAGATAAAGCGGCTTAAGGCAGCCATGCATCCAGTTAATTTCTGGATTTGTTTGAGGTATGTTGGGGTAGCCAAATGTGACAAAGCTCAGATTTTAGCCGGGTTTGCTTCAATTCCTCTATTAGAAACGATGAAGCCCAGCAGCTTTCCGGCGGGAACGCCGAAAACACATATTTTCCGGATTGAGCTTGATGTCATATCTTTGGAGGTTGTCGAACGTGAGCCTCAGGTCATCTATTAAAGACTCAACGTGTTTGGTCTTGATGACCACGTCGTCCACGTATGCCTCAACTGTTTTGCTAATTTGTTTTTCCAGGCATGTCTGAATCATGCGTTGGTAGGTTGCACCGGCATTTTTTAGCCCGAAAGGCATGGTGTTGAAGCAAAAAGGGCCGTATGGGGTGATAAATGCCGTTGCGGCTTGATCGGACTCCGTCATCTTGATTTGATGGTATCCGGAGTATGCGTCGAGGAAGCACAATGAGTCGTGTCCTGCGGTAGCGTCGATGATTTGATCGATGTGGGGGAGGGGGAAGGGATCCTTGGGGCAAGCCTTATTGAGGTCCTTGAAATCGACACATAGGCGCCAGGATTTATCCTTCTTTGGTACCATCACCAGGTATGCTAGCCAATCCGGGTGTTTTATTTCTCTGATGAATTCGGCTTTGAGTAACTTGGCTAGCTCCTCTCCCATAGCTTGTCGTTTAGGCTCTGAAAAGCATCGTAGTGTCTGCTTGACCGGCTTGTATCCCTTCAATATGTTGAGACTATGCTCGGCAAGCCTGCATGGGATCCCTGGCATATCTGAAGGGTGCCAGGCAAAAATGTCCCAATTCTCGCGTAAGAATGCCTGCAGTGCGGCATCGATTGTGGGGTTAAGCTGTGCCCCGATGGATGCTGTTTTTGTAGAGTCTGTTGGGTGGACTTGGAATTTGACTATTTCATCCGCTGGTTTGAAAGAGGTGGACTTGGATCGCTTATCGAGTATCATGTCATCCCTATCCATTGTGGAGCGTAATGAAGTTAATTCTTCAGCCGCGAGGGCTTCAGATAATGCCTCAAGGGCCAGGGTGGCGGTTTTATTTTCGGCGCAGAGTGCTATGTCCGGATCACTGGCTAGAGTGATGATTCCGTTGGGCTCGGGCATCTTGAGCTTCATGTACCCATAATGGGGTATAGCTTGGAAGCTCGTGAATGCGTCCCGCCCTAAAAGGGCGTGGTATCCACTACTGAACGGGTCCACTTGGAATGTTATCTCTTCGGACCTGTAATTTTCCGGCGTGCCGAATACCACATCGAGTGTGATTTTTCCCGCACATCGTGCCTCCCGACTAGGGATAATTCCTCGGAAGGTCGTGCTGCTTTGCTCAATGCGGCTCTTGTCTATTTCCATTTTGTTGAGAGTTTCCTCATAGATGAGGTTTAATCCGATGCCGCCGTCCATGAGCACTTTAGTAAACCGGAAGTCATCCATAATTGGACTAAGGACCAAAGTGGCTGGTGCTCGGACTGTTCGGAATTGAGGTTCGTCACTGGCATTAAAGGTTATAGCCGTGTCGTTCCAGGGATTTATTGCTGCAACATGGCAGACTTCGGCAAGGCCGCGGAGTGCTCTCTTGCGCCTGTTATTCGAGGCGAAAGTCTCAAAGACTATCAATATTGTATTGTTGTTTTCTGTGGGATGATGCTCTGCAGTATTGTTAATGAGGAGATCCTTGCCGCTCTTGGCCACCTGCCGAAGTATCCAACATGCTCTAAGGCTGTGTGTTGGTACGGTGTCCGGTGTGGTGTGAATTTTGCATGGCCTATTGAGCCATCCCTCCAATACGGTTTCACGCCCTGTAGTGGACTTTGGTTTCTTTGTGATTGCATCAGGTGACTTGCGAAAGTGCACCCTTTTGGTTCAGATGAGGGGTTTAGTGAGAGCCAGAGGATCCCAGAATGTTGCCTGGGTTTTCCAGGCGCTTTCCATCGCACAGTACTTCTGTACTATGGCCGCCAAGTCAGCGAAGTGTGATATGTCACGGTGACTTATGGCGTTAAGGATTCCCTTGTCCGTGCAATTTTTGCAAAAGAATGAGATTGCGTCTTCCTCGTGACAGTCCTTAACCTTGCTCATTATAAGGAGGAATCTAGCCCAAAAGTGATGTACTGTCTCTTGGGATTATTGTCTGATGTGGGAAAGATCGCTTGTATCTGGGTGGGTGGGTGGATTTAAGTCCGAACCCTGACCCGATCCGGGACCCAAAGGCTGAGGAGCTTCCAGACTTGGTAGTTCGGGTTCCGGGATGTTACCCAATTTTTCTGGCTCGTTGTCCGATTCTGAATTCAGAGTTTGGGTCATGTCCTCCCGCGAGCGAGTATCCAGCTCAGAGAACTCGGGAATCCGGAAATAGTTCGTCCTCAAAATAGAGGAAGAGTTGCTGCATTGTTCCTCCAGCACCGCTATTTGATGGGTGATTGGCGGAAGTTGATCTCTCTTTGATCGGGTTTAAGCCCAATCCGATCATAGTCCATAGCAACTCCCAAAGCGGCGATGCGATCCAGGAGCTTGTTCAAGGACGAAAGTTCCATTGGATCCATCCGCTCGGTGTATTCTGAGCTGACGTGGAGGCTGTTTTCGATGACTCGAGAAGTCATCATCGGCATGGCGGCCGAACGAGCGGTCATGATGAAGCCGCCTAGTTGGAGGGTTTGGCCTGAGGCCAGGGTTCCCCCGGAGGCAATGTTGTCCTTGATAACAAGGCGAGCCATCAAACCTTTTTTCGACGTCACAGTGGAACTCTCAATGAAAGCACCAATGTCGGTGTCAAAACTGGCGGATCTCGGGTAGGGGGTCCCGAACTGTGCATCTAAGGCTAATGGTAACAGGAGGCGGGAGACACGATTCTTACCCAGGTTCGGGCCCTCTCTATGGAGGTAATACCCTACTTCCTGCTTGATTGATCTTTATGATATGAGTATTACAAGAGTTGATCTACCACGAGATCATAGAGGCTAACCCTAGAAGCTAGCCTATGGTTATGATTGTTCTTGTCCTATGGACTAAACCCTCCGGTTTATATAGACACCGGAGGGGGCTAGGGTTACATCAGGTCGGTTACAGAGAAGGGAATCTTCATATCCCAATCGCCAAGCTTGCCTTCCACGCAAAGGAGAGTCCCACCCGGACACGGGACAAAGTCTTCTATCTTGTATCTTCATAGTCCAACAGTCCGGCATAAGCACATAGTCCGGCTGTCCGAGGACCCCTTAATCCAGGACTCCCTCACTCACAATCATAAAAGATGTCCAAGATAGTGTATTTGCATGTGAATCTTCTCTTCCCTTATTAATTCTTTCATGAATTGCATCATTGACCAATGCTATGTGATAACCCACAAGTACAGGGGATCGTTTGTAGCCTTTTTCGATAAATAAGAGTGTCGAACCCAACGAGGAGCTAAAGGTAGAACAAATATTCCCTCAAGTTCTATCAACCACCGATACAACTCTACGCACACTTGATGTTTGCTTTACCTAAAATGAGTATGAAACTATTTGGTAGGTGAAACGATAAGTTTGTAAGAATAAAACTAGATGTACTTTCCAAGAATAAAACTACGAGTAAAATGCAAGACAATAAAAGTAGATAGCTTTTGTCAATAAGAAATTCATTTGTCCCTAGGTGATCGATAACTAGACCAGCGATCATTATTGCAGTTTTATATGAGGGAGAGGCATGAGCTAACATACTTTCTCTACTTCGATCATATGCACTTATGATTGGAACTCTAGCAAGCATCCGCAACTACTAAAGATCATTAAGGTCGTAAAACCCAACCATAGCATTAAGTATCAAGTCCTCTTTATCCCATACGCAGTGACCCCCAAACTCGGGTCTGTGCTTCTGTCTCTCACACCACCCACCATAAGCGAACCATTAACATATTGCAACATCCTATAGCGAGGATCCCTCCATTTGCGCGACATGGAGGGCATCGTTGGACAACACCAAAATAAAATATACAACTCAAACCAATCATGATCATCTACCAACCCATAGGAAAAAACGGATCTACTCAAACATCATAGGATAATCGTAGATCATTGGGAAATAATATATGGAGTTGAGCACCATGTTTAAGTAGAGATTACAGCGGGGAGAAGAGGTGTTACACCGCTGCACAGAGGGGGGAAAGTTGGTGTTCACAGTAGCAAGATTGTTGATGTAGATCGTCGTCACGATCCTTACCCCGGCGGCACTCTGGCGCCACCGGGAGAGAGGGGGAGAGAGCCCCCATCCTTCTTCTTCCTTGGCCTCCCCCTAGATGGAAGAGAGTTCCCCCTTTGGTCCATGGCTTCCATGGCGACGGAGGGGCGGGAGATCCGTAACTCCGATTGCGCTGAGATTTTAACATGATTTACTTTTATTTTGTTTTACATTTTAGTAATCTTTTATATCTATCTCTATCATCTCTCATCCTTGCAAGTGACCGTGAAGGGATTGACAACCCCTTTATCGCGTTGGGTGCAAGTGTTTGATTGTTTGTGCAGGCGCATAGATTGAGACTTGCGTGTACCTCCAACTGGATTGATACCTTGGTACTCAAACTGAGGGATACTTATCTCTACTTTGCTGCATCACCCTTTCCTCTTCAAGGGAAAAACCAACGCAAGCTCAAGAAGTAGCAGGAAGAATTTCTGGCGCCGTTGCTGGGGAGATTCTACATCAAGCCTACCAAGTACCTATCATAAACTCTCATCTCTTGCATTACATTGTTTGCCATTTACCTCTCGTTTTCCTCTCCCCCACTTCTAAAATGTTTTCAGACAAACACAAAAAGATTTGCCTTTTTATTCGCCCTTCTTTTGTTTGTCTTTTTCGTTTGCTTTTTGTTTGCTCGTGTAATAGATCGTTTGCCTTGTCACGATGTCTCAAGAAAATAAGTTGTGTGAATTTTCCAATACTAATAATAATGATTTTAGTACTCAGATTGCTCCCGCCACTAGTGCAGAATCTTATGAAATTAATGCCGCTTTGCTGAATCTTGTTATGAAAGATCAATTTTCCGGCCTTCCTAGTGAAGATGTCGCATCCCATCTAAATACTTTCGTCGAATTGTGTGATATGCAAAAGAAAAAAAATATGTGGATAATAATATTGTTATATTGAAGCTATTTCCGTTCTCTTTACTAGATCGTGCTAAAACTTGGTTTTCATCTTTGCCTAAAAATAGTATTGATTCATGGAATAAGTGTAAAGATGCTTCTATTTCCAAGTATTTTCCTCCCACATCATCTCCCTTAGGAATGATATAATGAATTTTAAACAAATTGATCATGAACATGTTGCACAATCTTAGGAAAGGATGAAATTGATGATAAGAAATTGCGGTACTCATGGTTTAAGTTTAGGGATGATCATACAAAAAACTTATGCCGGATTGAATTTTGTATCTAGAAATCTTTTAGATTCCACCGTGGGAGGTACTTTTATGGAAATTACATTAGGAGAAGCTACTAAACTCCTAGATAATATTATGGCAAATTATTCTCAATGACATACCGAAAGGTATTCTACTAGTAAAAAGTGCATACGGTTGAAGAAATTAATACTTTTATTGGAAAGATGGATGAACTTATGAAATCGTTTGCTAGTAAGAGTTCTCCTATTGATCCTAATAATATGCCTTTGTCTACTTTGACTGAGAACAATAATGAATCTATGGAAGTGAATTTTGTTGGTAGGAACAATTTTGGTAATGACGCTTATAGGGGTAATTTTAACCCTAGGTCGCTTCCTAGTAATTCCTCTAATAATTATGGTAATTACTACAACAATTCTTATGGAAATTATAATAAAATGCCCTCTAATCTTGAGAACAATATTAAAGATATTATTAATTCCCAAAAAGTTTTCAATATTATGGTTGAAGAAAAATTGCTCAAGATTGATGATTTGTCTAGGAACATTGATAGAATTTCTCTTGAGATTGATTCTTTGAAATTTAGATCTATGTCACCCAACCATGATATTGATGAATCCCTGAAAGCTATTAAATTTCTATTGATGGGTGTAAAGAAAGAACCGATGGGATGCGTGCTAAGCGAGATTGGTTTGTGAAAGCGCGTTCTTCTAGTTTTTGCAAGAATAATGATGAAGAACTTAAAGTGATTGTTGTGAATCCTGTTGAATCTTTGTTTTATAATATAAATCTTGATAAATAAGGGATTGGAGATGAGTCAACTTTAGCTATAAGGCGTCCCAATGATTCAGAGTTTAAAGATCTTAATGCAAAATTTGATAAAAGTGGGATTGGAGAGGTCAAAACTTTAAGTAGCGATGAACCCACCATTTTAGATTTCAAGGATTTTAATTATGATAATTGTTCTTTGATAGATTGTATTTCCTTGTTGCAATCCATGTTGAATACTCCTCATGCTTATAATCAAAATAAGGCTTTTACTAAACATATCATTGATGCTATGATGAAATATTTTGAAGAAACACTTGAGTTGGAAGTTTCAATCCCTAGAAAGCTTTATGATGAGTGGGAACCAACTATTAAGATTAAGATTAAAGATTATGAGTGCCATGCTTTTTGTGATTTGGGTGCTAGTGTTTCCATGATTCCAAAAACTTTATGTGATATGTTAGGTTTCCGTGAATTTGATGATTGTTCTTTAAATTTGCATCTAGCGGATTCCACTATTAAGAAACCTATGGGAAGGATTAATGATGTTATTATTGTTGATAATAGCAATTATGTGCCCGTAGATTTCATTGTGCTTGATATAGATTACAACCCTATATGTCATATTATTCTTGGTAGACATTTCCTTAGAATGATTGGTGCAATTATTGATATGAAAGAAGGAAACATTAAATTTTAATTTTCGTTAAGGGAGGTCATGTAACACTTTCCAAGAAAGAAAATTAAGTTGCCATATGAATCTATTATGAGGGCTACTTATGGATTGCATACCAAAGATGACAATACCTAGATCTATGTTTTCTGCCTAGCAAGGGGCGTTAAACAATAGCGCTTGTTGGGAGGCAACCCAATTTTATTTTTATATTTTTTGTTTTCAGTTTTGTTCTAGAATAAATACACATTATTACCTCTGTAGTAATTGTGTTTTGGTCTTTTAATTTAGTGTTTGAGCTAAGTAAGACCTTTGTGATACTTTGGTATATCGTTGATTTGATCATGTTGAAGAACAGAAACTTTTGCGCTCATTGCCAGAATTTTAAAAAATCACAGAAGTGTGATAAAATCCTGCATTTTTACACAAGATTTATATATGAATGGCCTCTGTTGTACTAATTTTTCGGAGTTTTTGGAGTTACAGAAGTATACGAAGTTTACAAATTACTATAGTCTATTCTATTTTTGAGAGATTCTGTTTTATATGTGTTGTTTGTTTATTTTGATGAATCTATGGGTAGTATCGGGGGGTATGAACTAGGGAGAAGTTGGAATATAGTGGATATTACACCAATATAAATAAATAATGAGTTCACAACAATACCAAAAATTGGTGATTTATTTTCTTATACTAACGGATCTCATGAGTTTTCTGTTGAGTTTTGTGTTGTGGAGTTTTCAAGTTTTGGGTAAAGATTTGATGGACTGTGGAATAAGGAGTGGCAAGAGCGTAAGCTTGGGGATTCCCAAGGCACCCCAAGGTAATATTCAAGTACAACCCAGCATCTAAACTTGGGGATGCCCCGGATGGCATCCCCTCTTTCCTCTTCTATCCATCGATAAATTTACTAGAGGCTATATTTTTATTCACCGCATGATATGTGTTTTGCTTGGAGCGTCTTGTATGATATGAGTATTTGCTTTTTAGTTTGCCACAATCATCCTTGTTGTACACACCTTTTGAGAGGGACACGCATGAATCGTGATTTATTAGAATACTCCATGTGCTTCACTTATATCTTCTGAGCTAGGCAATTTTCTCTAGTGCTTCATTTATATCTTTGTAGAGCACGGCGGTGGTTTTATTTTATAGAAATTGTTGAACTCGCATGCTTCACTTATGTTGTTTTGAAAGTCTCTAAATAGCATGGTAATTTGCTGAGATTATGAATTTAGTCCTAATATGATGGGCATCCAAGAGGGATATAATAGAAACTTTCATATAAAGAGCATTGAATACTATGAGAAGTTTGATTCCTTGCATTTGTTTTGAGATATAAAGATGGTGATATTAGACTCATGCTAGTAAGTAATTGTGGATTGGTAGAAATACTTGTGTTAAAGATTGTGATTCCCGTAGCATGCACGTATGGTGAACCGTTATGTGATGAAGTCGGAGAATGATTTATTTATTTATTGTCTTCCTTATGAGCGGCGGTTGGGGACGAGCGATGGTGTTTTCCTACCAATCTATCCCCCTAGGAGCATGCGTGTAGTACTTTGTTTTGATAGCTAATGAATTTTTGCAATAAGTATGTGAGTTCTTTTTGACTAATGTTGAGTTCATGGAATATACGCACTCTCACCCTTCCACCATTGCTAGCCTCTCTAGTACCGCGAAAGTTTTGCCGGTGCATTAAACCCACCATATACCTTCCTCAAAACAGCCACCATACCTACCTATTATGGCATTTGCATAGCCATTCCGAGATATATTGCCATGCAACTTCTACCGTTCCGTTTATTATGACATGCTTCATCATTGTCATATTGCTTTGCATGATCGTAAGATAGTGATACGTCTCCAATGTATATATAATTTTGTATTGTTCCATGCTGTTATATTATCATTCTTGGATGTTTTACAATCATTTTATAGCAACTTTATATCATTTTTGGGACTAACCTATTGACATTGTGCCCAATGACAGTTGTTTTTTGCTTGTTTTTTACTTTGCAGAAAATCAATACCAAACGGAGTCCAAACGCAACTTTTTGGAGTTTTTTTATGGACCAGAAGACACAAGTTGGGCCAAGGAAGTACCAGAGTGGGACTACGAGGGGAGCACAACCTACCTGGGCACGCCTGGGGGCCCAAGCGCGCCCTGGTGGGTTGTGCCCACCTCGGCCGCCTCCCGCACCGCCTCTTTTCTCTATAAATACCCTGAAAATCCAAAAACCCTAGGGGAGTCGACGAAATGCAATCCCAGCCGCCGCAAATTCAAGAAACCACAGATCCAATCTAGACACCATCACGGAGGGGTTCATCATCCTCATTGGTGCCTCTTCGATGATGCGTGAGTAGTTCATTATAAACCTTCGGGTCCGTAGTTAATACCTACATGGCTTCCTCTCTCTCTTTTGATTCTCAATACAATGTCTCTTGGATATCTATTTGATGTAACTCTTTTTGCGGTGTGTTTGTTGGGATCTGATGAACTTTGAGTTTATGATCAGATCTATTTTATTCATGAAAGTTATTTGAGTTTTGATCTCTTATATGAATGATTACTTATAGCCTCGTATTTCTTCTTCGAATCTTTGGTTTAGTTAGGCCGACTAGATCAATTTTTCTTGACATGAGAAGAGGTGCATTGTGATGGGTTCGATCTTATGATGCTCAGTCCTAGTGACAGAAGGGGCAATGACACGTATGTATCCTTGCTATTAAGGCTAACAAGATGGGGTCTATTCCTACATGAATAGATCTTGTCTACATCATGTCATCGTTCTTATTGCATTACTCTGTTTCTCCATGAACTTAATACACTAGATGCATGCTGGATAGCGGTCGACGTGTGGAGTAATAGTAGTAGATGCAGGACGAGTCGGTCTACTAATCTTGGACGTGATGCCTATATAATGATCATTGCCTGGATATCTTCATAATTATTTGAAGTTCTATCAATTGCCCAACAGTAACTTGTTTACCCGCCATATGCTATTTTTCTCGAGAGAAGCCACTAGTGAAATCTACGGCCCCCGGGTCTCTTCTTTATCAAATTTGCCTTTGAGATCAATTTTTATTTGCTTTTATTTTGAGATATATTATTCCAAAAAACCCAAAATACCTTGTTGCACTTTTCCTTTATTTATTTATTTTTTTTGCTTTATTGCAAGATCTATTTATCCAATCTATCATAAGGCTTGCCAATTTCTGGCGCCGTTACCCGTAGAGGGATTGACAACCCCTCATAAGCGTCGCATTGCAAGTATTTGTTCTTTGTGTGCAGGTACCGTTCACATAGTGTTGCTTGGTTCTCCTGCTGGTTCGATAACCTTAATCTCATCACTGAGGGAAATACCTACCGAAGTTGTGTTGCATCATCCTTCCTCTTTGGGGAAATTGATGTAGTTCAAGCCGCATCGGATAGCTAGCATGATGTTTTCATGGCTTGTATGTTCTTTGATGTCATTACTACGCTAGATCATTGCACATCCCGGTATACCGCCGGAGGCATTCATATAGAGTCATATTTTCTGTCTAGAATCGAGTTGTAATTCTTGAGTTGTAAGTAAATAAAAGTGTGATGATCATCATTATTAGAGCATTGTCCCATGTGAGGAAAGGATGATGGAAGCTATGATTCCCTCACAAGTTGGGATGAGACTCCGGACTTTATAAAAAATAAAAGTGGCCAAAAGAAGCCCAAACAAAAAAATGAGAGAAAAGAGAGAAGGGACAATGCTACTATCCTTTTACCACACTTGTGCTTCAAATAGCACCATGATCTTCTTGATAGAGAGTATCCTATTTTGTCACTTTCATACTAGTGGGAATTTTTCATTATAGAACTTGGCTTGTATATTCCGATGATGGGCTTCCTCAAATTGCCCTAGGTCTTCGTGAGCAAGCGAGTTGGATGCACACCCACTTAGTTTCTTTTTGAGCTCTCATACACTTATTGCTCTAGTGCATTTGTTGCATGGCAATCCCTACTCACTCACATTGATATCTATTGATGGGCATCTCCATAGCCCGTTAATATGCCTAGTTGATCTGAGACTTTCTCCTTCTTTTTGTCTTCTCCACAACCACCATATTCTATTCCACCTATAGTGTTATATCCATGGCTCACGCTCATGTATTGTGTGAAAGTTGAAAACGTTTGAGAACATCAAAAGTATGAAACAATTGCTTGGATTGACATCGGGGTTGTGCATGATTAAATACTTTGTGTGATGAAGATGGAGCATAGCCAGACTATATGATTTTGTAGGGATAACTTTCTTTGGCCATGTTATTTGGAGAAGACATGATTGCTTTATTAGTACCCTTGAAGTATTATTGTTTTTATGTCAATGTTAAACTTTTGTTTTGAATCTTATGGATCTGAATATTCATGCCACAATAAAGAATATTACATGGATAAATATGTTAGGTAACATTTCACATCAAAAATTCTTTTTTTATCATTTACCTACTTGAGGACGAGTAGGAATTAAGCTTGGGGATGCTTGATACGTCTCCAACGTATCTATCAGTTTTTATTGTTCCATGCTATTATATTATCTGCTTTGGATGTTTTATAAGCATTAGTGTGCTATTTTATATTATTTTTGGGAATAACTTATTAACCTAGAGCCCAGTGCCAGTTTTTGTTTTTTCCCTTGTTTTCGAGTTTTATAGAAAAGGAATATCAAACGGAGTCCAAACAGAATAAAACTTTCGTGATGATTTTTCTTGGACCAGAAGATACCCAGAAGACTTGGGGAGAGGGCCAGAAGAGTCCAGAGGGCTCCACAAGCCCTTAGGGTGTGCCCTAGGGGCGGCACCCCCTGGCTTGTGGGCCCCTCGGGAGTCCATCGACCTTCTTCTTAGCTCTGTAAATCCTAAAATACTCCCAAACCACCAGAAGCGTCCACAAAAATACTTTTCCGCCGCCGTAACCTTCTGTTCCCGTGAGATTCCATCTTGGGGCCTTTTTCGGCACCCTGTCAGAGGGGGATTCGATCACGGAGGGCTTCTACATCAGCTCTATTGCTCTTCGATGAAGCGTGAGCAGTTTACCATAGACCTATGGGTCCATAGCTAGTAGCTAGATGGCTTCTTCTCTCTCTTTGATCTTCAATACAATGTTCTCCTCGATGTTCTTGGAGTTCTATCCGATGTAATATTCTTTTGTGGTGTGTTTGTCGAGATTCGATGAATTGTGGATTTATGATCGGAATATCTATGAATATTATTTGAGTCTTCTCTGAATTCTTATATGCATGATTTGATATCTTTGTATTTCTCTTCGAATTATCGGTTTGGTTTGGCCAACTAGATTGGTTCTTCTTGCAATGCGAGAGGTGCTTAGTATTGGGTTCAATCTTGCGGTGTCCTCACCCAGTGACAAAGTAGGGGTAGCGAGGCACGTATTGTATTGTTGCCATCAAGGATAAAAACATGGGGTTTTCATCATATTGCTTGAGTTTATCCCGCTACATCATGTCATCTTACTTAAAGTGTTGCTCTATTCTTATGAACTTAATACTCTAGATGCAGGAAGGAGTTGGTCGACGTGTGGAGTAATAGAAGTAGATGCAAAATCATTTCGGTCTACTTGACACGGATGTGATGCCTATATTCATAATCATTGCCTTGGATATCGTCATAACTTTGCGCTTTGCTATCAATTGCTCGACAGTAATTTATTCACCCACCGTATGTTTTCTTTCAAGAGAGAAGCCTCTAGTGAAACCTATGGACCCCAGGTTTATTTTCCATCATATATTTTCAGATCTATAAACCCAAAAATACCTTCTGTAATTTATTTACTTTTATTTAGTTTTATGTTTTAGTAGTCTTTTATATCTATCTCTGTCAGATCTCATCCTTGCAAGTGACGGTGTAGGGATTGACAACCCCTTTTATCGCGTTGGGTGCAAGTGTTTGATTGTTTGTGCAGGTGCATAGATTGGAGACTTGCGTGTACCTCCTACTGGATTGATACCTTGGTTCTTAAACTGAGGGAAATACTTATCTCTACTTTGATGCATCACCATTTCCTCTTCAAGGGAAAAACCAACGCAAGCTCAAGAAGTAGCACTTCTTCTTCTTCCTTGGCCTCCCCCCTATATGGGAGGAGAGTTCCCCCTCTGGTCCATGGCCTTCATGGCGGCGGAGGGGCGGGAGCCCCTCCGAGATTGGATCTCCCTCTCTGTTCTCTTCTATTTCGCGTTCCTATTTTCTGGCCGAAAACTGGTTCTTATATTCTCGGAGATCCATAACTTCGATTGCATTTAGATTTTAACACGATTTTTTTTCTGGATATAAGCTTCCTTGCGCCCGAAGTAGAGCTCCAACCGACTTACGAGGAGGGCACAACCCACCACCACACGCCTGGGTGGCCTGGCGCGCCCAGGTGTCTTGTGGTGGCTGTGGGCCCCCGTTTGCGTTGATTCCACCTCCCAAAAAACACAAATATTCCAAAATTATTCTTCGTAAATTTTTATCACGTTTGGGCTTCATTTGATATGGATATTATGCGAAACAAAAAACAAGCAGAAAACAGGAACTGACACTCGGCACTGGGTCGGTTAGTCCAATAAATCATATAAAATGTTGCCAAAAGTATGTAAAAGTTAAATAATATTGGCATGAAATAATAAAAAATTATAAATATGATGGAGATGTATCAGCATCCCCAAGATTAATTCCTGCTCGTCCTCGAGTAGGTAAATGATAAAAAAATATAATTTTTGATATGGAATGCTACCTAGCATAATCTTGATCATATATCTAATCATGGCATGAATATTAAGACATAAGTGATTCAAAGCAATAGTCTATAATTTGACATAAAGACATCAATACTCAGGCATCCCAACAAACAATCGTGTCTTTCAAAATATCAACACTAAAGAAAGCTATCCCTACAAAATCATATAGGCTTGTCATGTTGTCTTCTTAACACAGAGTATTTATCATGCACAACCCCCGATGACAATCCAAGCAATTGGTTCATACTTTTTAATGCGCTTTAGCTTTTTCAAACCTCACACAATACATGAGCGCGAGCCATGGATAACACTATGGGTAGAATAGAGTATGATGATAGGGGTAAATATAAAGAAGACAAAAAGGTAAGAAAGTCTCACATAGACGCGGCTAACCAACGGGCTACGAAGATGTCCATCAATTGATATCAATGCGAGGAGTAGAGATTGCCATGCAACGAATGCACTAAGAGTTGCAAGTGTATGAAAGCTCAATATGAAAACTAAGTGGGCCTTCATCTAACTCTATAATGAAAAATTCCCACTAGTATATGAAAGTGACAACATAGGAGACTCTATATATGAAAACATAGTGCTACTTTGAAGCACAACTTTGGAATTAGCATGCCCCTTCTCTCTTTGTCTTTTTTCTTTTTTTCTTTTCTGTTTTTTCTTTTTCCTTTTTTTCCTTTTTTCTTTTTCTTTTTTTCTCCTTGTCCGGAATCTCATCCCAACTTGTGGGGGAATCATAGTCACCATCATCCTCTCCTCACTGGGGAAATGCTCTAATAATGAATAATGATGATGATCACACTTCTATTTACTTACAACTCAAAAGAAATAAACATTACAACTCGACACGTAGAACAAAGTATGACTCTATATGAATGCCTCTGGCGGTGTACCAGGATGTGCAATGATCTAGCGTAACAACGATATCAAAAAAATGGACAAGCCATGGAAATATCATGCTAGCTATCTTACGATCATGCAAAGTAATATGACAATGAATGTCAAGTCATCAAAACGGAAGTAGTGGAAGTTGCGTGGCAATATATCTTGGAATGGCTATGGAAGGGCCATAATAGGTAGGTATGGTGGCTGTTTTGAGGAAGATATAATAAGGCTTATGTGTGATAGAGCGTATCATATCACGGGGTTTGGATCCACCTGCAAAGTTTGCACCGACTCTCGAGGTGAGAAAGGGCAATGGGCGGTGCCGTAGAGGCTAGCAAATTGTAGAAAGGTAAGAGTGTGTATACTATAATCCATGGACTCCCATTAGTCATAAAGAACTCATGTACTTATTGCGAAAGTTTATTATCCCTCGAAGCAAAGTACTACTACGCATGCCCTGATGTCTACTACACAACTTGTTCTTGTAGACTCGTGTTGGGCCTCCAAGCGCAGTGTTTTGTAGGACAGTAGCAAATTTCCCTCAAGTGGATGACCTAAGGTTTATCAATCCATGGGAGGCGTATGATGAAGATGGTCTCTCTCAAACAACCCTGCAACCAAATAATAAAAAGTCTCTTGTGTCCCCAACACACCAAAGACAATGGTAATTTGTATAGGTGCACTAGTTCGGCGAAGAGATGGTGATAAAAGCGTAGTAATGATAGTAGATATTGATTTTTGTAATAGGAACAATAAAAAACAGCAAGGTGGCAATTGATAAAACGAAGCACAAACGGTATTGCAATGCTTGAAAGTGAGGCCTAGGGTTCGTACTTTCACTAGTGCAATCTCTCAACAATGCTAATATAACTGGATCATACAACCTTCCCTCAACGTGCGATGAAGAATCAATCCAAAGTTCCTATCTAGCGGAGAACATAAGAAATTGTTTGTAGGGTACGAAACCACCTCAAAGCTATTCTTTCCGATCAATTTATCCTAGAGTTCGTACTAAAATAACACCAAGCTATTCTTTTCGATCGATCAAACCAAGAGTTTGTACTAAAATAACACCATATGATACACATCAACCAACTCTAATGTCACCTAGATACTCCAATGTCACCGCGAGTATCCATGAGTTGATTATACGATATTCATCAAACAATTTCAGATTCATAATACTCAATCCAACACAAATAACCTCAAAGAGTGCCCCAAGATTTCTATCAGAGAAACAAAGACGAGAACCTGCATCAACCCCTATGCACAGATTACCCCAATGTCACCTCGGGAATCCGCGAGTTGAGTGCCAAAACACATATCAAGTGAATCAATATGATACCACATTGTCACCACGGGTATTCATAGCAAGACATACATAAAGTGTTCTCAAATCCATAAAAGTATTCAGTCCGATAAAATGAAATCTCAAAGGGAAAACTCAATTCATCACAACAAAATAGAGAGGGGAAAACGCCATATGATCCAACTATATTAACAAAGCCCGCGATACATCAAGATCGTTCCATCTCAAGAACACGAGAGAGGGAGAGAGAGATATTAAACACATAGCTACTGGTACAAACCCTTAGCCCCGAGGGTGGACTACTCCCTCCTCATCATGGTGGCCGCCGGGATGATGAAGATGGCCACCGGTGATGATTTTCCCCTCCGGCAGGGTGCCGGAGCGGGGCTAGATTTGTTTTTCGTGGCTACAGAGGCTTGCGGCGGTGGAACTTCCTAGGGTTATTTCTGGGGGTTTCTCTATTTATAGGATATTTTGGCGTTAGTTTCACGCGAAGATGGGCCTCGAGGTGAGCACAAACCTCGGGGACAATCTGGGCCCCTCAGCCACGCCGTGGTGGGTTGTCCCTCCTCGTGGCTCTTCTGGCCTCCCACAAAGCTTCGGGGGTCTCTTTTGTTCCAAAAAATCATCAAAAAGTTTTAGCTCATTTGGAGAACTTCCATTTCTGCACAAAAAACAACACCACAATAGTTCTGCTGAAACAGCGCCAATCCGGGTTAGTTCCTTGCAAATCATACCAAAATCATATATTTTTTTGGTAAACATGGCATGAATACTTCATAAATTATAGATATGTTGGAGATGTATCATGCCCCTAGGGGGATAGATTGGTAGGAAAAGACCATCGCTCGTCCCCGATCGCCACTCATAAGGAAGACAATCAATAATAAATCATGCTCCAACTTCATAGCATAACGAGAGACTATGTGTGCATGCTTCAAGAATAATAAACCTTAACACCAATATTCTTACTAACCAAAACCATTTACTAGTACCTCCCACATATACCATCTCTATATCGCGGAACTATTGCAAGGAATCAAACATATCATATTCAGTGATCCACAAGTTTTATTTAGGACTTTATGGCTAACCATGCAAATGACCAATTCTTGTTGACTCTCTAAATAGATATAAGTGAAGCGTGAGAGTTCAGTTCTGAGCATTCTACGAATAATGGTTTTCTATGTGAAGAGAAACAAGCAATCCAAACTTCAAATGATATAAGTGAAGCACATGAAGCATTCTATAAAGTCATACTCAAAAGATATAAGTGGAGTGCAATGAGTATTCTATAAATCAACCATGGACTGTCTCATACCAACATGGTGCATAAAAGGAAAATGAAAACTAAACACAAAAGATGCTCCAAGATCTAGGCATATCACGTGAACGAAACAAAGACGAAAACATACCGATACTAGTTGAAGAAAGATGGGATGCCTTTCGGGGCATCCCCAAGCTTAGACGCTTGAGCCTCCTTGGACATTTACTTGGGTTGACTTGGGCATCCCCAAGCTTGAGCTCTTGCCTCTCCTCCTTCTCCTCATCTCGAGACCTCGTCGATCTTTGATCACTTCATTCACACAAAACTTAACAGAAAGCTCGGTAAGATCCGTTAGTATAATAAAGTAAATCACTACTTTAAGTACTATTGCAAACCAATTCATATTTTGTTTTTGCATTGTAGCTACTGCATTATAACTTTTCCATGGCTTATACCACCGATAGAATCAATAGTTTCATCAAAACAATCAAAACAATGCATCAAAAACAGAATCTGTCAAAAAACAGGACAGTTTGTAGTAATCTGAACTTTGACCGTACTTCTGGTACTCCAAAAATTCTGAAAACTTAGGACAAAATGAAAATTTTGTATAGCAATATTGTGCAAAAAGTTTCAGAAACTTTCTACGTTCCAGTAAAAAATGTAAAATCACACACTACAACCAAAGTTTCTGTTTTTGCACCACACATACCAACAAGCAATCTAATCATCCTAAAGGCAAATCTTGGCACATTATTTTTATGATATAATGGATTTGTACAAGGGATAATGATTTTTGTTGACAAGTTTCTATAATCGAGATTCAAAGTTTCCATGGGCATGAACAAAGTTCAAGGATGTCCCCCGCTTCCATGGTGCTCGTCTTTCTCAGTTTCACTTTTCTTTTTGTGAAGTTTTAAGTTTCCCTCTATATTTCTTGTTTTTAAACTTTATAAAAGCACATAACAAAATAAAATGACTCTCTAAAACTACCGGGTTGTCTCTGAAAGAACATGCGGTGCCCCCATGTTTGGTTTTGGTAATTTATGACAATCACTATGGACTAATGGTTGTCTTGAGTTATATTTGAAGGATTTGTCCATAGGCTTTTTTTGAAGTCCATGTGTTGGTTTCAAGGAGTTTATGACTTGACCAAGGTGCTATTAAGGAATTATCCAAAGATTGGTCATGCGAGTGTTGAGCTTATTGCAAGCATGTCTTGAAGAAGAAGGTTGTGTGATCATTAATGTTTACCTTCAAGACATCATCCAAATGAAGAGAGCTGCAAAGATTCAAGGTTGATCAAGACTAAGTCAAGAGTGAATCAAGTTGATCAACTCACAAAGCGTAAAGGATGTACCGAGAGGGATCAAGTGATCCCATGGTATGGTAAGCATTGTCCATTGCACTTTGTGTACTAAGCCATGTTCTATGTGAGAGTCTATGTGGGGTTAGGTTCGTGTCCATGGGCTTGCGTCAAGAGGAAGATATCATACAACCCATGGAAAGGATGACATCAAGTGGTGATCGTCATCAAGATTGTTGTGTGCAAGTTCAAGTGGAGCATCACAAAGAGATCAAGTGCTTGAAGCTTGCCATCCATTGTGGTGTCAATGGACTTGTGAAGATGTGCCGAAGAGTGGCTCACCCATAGTGGAGTATGGGGGAGCAATCATCTAGTCTCCATCGACCCAACGCAATCAAGAAAGGTGGTCCATCTTGAGGAGGACAAGATCGTCATCATCTAGCTCAAGTGGATCATGTGCAAGGCAAAGGTTTGTCCTTGATAGGTTTTCTATTTTACCGGTCTCATGGTGGTAGTTGGGAGACCGGGTTATAGGATCGATAGCCGTACTATCAAGGGGGGCTCTCAAGTGAGTAGCTTGATCGTATCATTCATCGAGAGCTCAAACCATTGCATCCTTGCATCATGTTTCTTGGTTCTTGTTTGGTTCTCTTTGTGAGTCTTAGAGCTTATGGTCATCTTGATGACAAGCTTGAGTTCATCGAAAACGGAGTTTGCATGCATCTTCTATGATGTTTTCGGTGTTGGGGGTTTTACCGGTCTTATCCGAGGAAGAGTTCTCACCATTTTATTTTGGGCCTTTTCTCATTTGATTCTTATTGATTTTTCTCTCAAGATTGTGTTAGCCCTTGTCGCTAGCTTTCCAACAAACTTGGTTTCGTTGAATTCAGAGTCCGTTTGCAGAAGTTGTGTCAGTTTTGGTGTTCTGAAAAGGCTGCAGCGGTACTACCGCGGACAGAAGCGGAAGTAATTTTTTACTACCGCTCTTGGGAGTGGTACTACCGCTTGGAGCAGTACTGCCGCAGCTACTTCCATGGCTACTTCCGCTCGGGACCAAAAACTCGTGTTTCCTCTCTTGTTGGGCTGTTTTGACCGTGCTAAGCGGTAGTACCGCTTGTGCATGACCTGAGCACATAACGGTTGGATTCGGGAGGTCCTATAAAAGGGGGTCTTCTTCCCCAATGAACCTTATCCTTTGAGCTCGTGTTCTTCCCCCATTGTTGACCTTCTTCGAGCTTGCTAATTCTCAATCCCTCCATGGATTCTTGCTAGTTTTTGAGGGAAAAGAGAGAGGAGATCTAGATCCACATTTCCACCAATCACTTTCTCCTCTATGTGAGGGGAACCCCTTGGATCTTGATCTTGGAGTTCTTGGTGTTCTCCTTCTTGTTCTTCCTCTCATTTCCCCCCTAGCATTAGTTTCTTCGGTGGGATTTGAGAGAGAAGGACTTGGGCACTCCATGTGCCCTTGCCATTGCATTTGGTGCATCGGTTTGAGTTCTTCACGTAATACGTGGAAGTTACAAGTTGAGAAGCTTATTACTCTTGGGTGCTTGGTACCCTTGAGCTTGTTCCTCTTGGGTCCTTGGGCGCCCTAGACGGTTGGTGGTGTTCAGAGCTCAATCATTGTGGTGTAAAGCTCCGGGCAAGCATCGGGGTTTCCAATTAGGTTGTGGAGATCGCCCCGAGCAATTTGACGGGTTCCGGTGACCGCCCCCAAGGGTTGCCAAAGTGTACGGGTTTGGTGACCGCCCCCAAGGGTTGCCATTTGTACGGGTTCGGTGACCGCCCTCAAGGGTCCCTTAGTGGAATCACAGCATCTTGCATTGTGCGAGGGCGTGAGGAGATTACGGTGGCCCTAGTGGCTTCTTGGGGAGCATTGTGCCTCCACACCGCTCCAAATGGAGATTAGCATCCGCAAGGGTGTGAACTTCGGGATACATCATCGTCTCCGCGTGCCTCGGTTATCTCTTACCCGAGCCCTTTACTTATGCACTTTACTTTGTGATAGCCATATTGTTTCTTGTCATATATCTTGCTATCACCCAAGTAGTTTTTCTTGCTTAGCATAAGTTGTTGGTGCACATAGGTGAGCCTAGTTGTTGTAGGTTTTGTGCTTGACAAATTAACCGCTAGGTTTATTCCGCATTTGTTCAAGCATCAACCGTAATTATTTTAAAGCGCCTATTCACCCCCCCCCCCCCACCCTCTAGGCGACATCCACGATCTTTCAGTCTCGCTGGCAGCGCTTTCTTTTAATCCATTAAGATTGTGTTTGGTTGAGCTTTTGCAGCCAACTTCTGGCTTATCAAAGCTATAAGCTAATTGAAGGGGGAGAAAAGAGAAGCGGAAGTTGCAAAAGCCAGAGCTTACCCGTAGTGTATTTTCACATCAGGGAAGTCCCCAACTTCAACCGTGTGTTTTTAGCTGTCCCCTAGAAGTTCTGTAATATTTACCCACGTTTGCCACTCACAAGTCAAAAACGATTAGGCCTATTCCTCCCGAGCAATACATCAAGCGGCACAGACCACCCCTTGTCCTCCCCATCCACCCGAGTGGCAGCTAGGGTTCCTAGCCACTGCCAACGTCGCCAGCGGCCCTCCACCACTGTGTGCCCAGCCGCCGGCGCCATCTCCCGCACCCCCTCCCAGTCGCAACCCCTCCCTCCTCCACTGCCCACTGGAGCTCCTCCCTTCGCCTCCCTCCCCGTCACGACCTCGTCACTCCTCCACCTCCACGCGTCTAGCCGTCGGCGGCGCCTCCCGCAATGCCGCGGCGACCTCCTCCCTCCATTCTGCAAGGTATTGCTCCCCTTCCCTTCCCTTCCACTCCCCTATTCCCCCTCCCACCTCTTGTACAAGTACAAAGAGGATGAATTTTGTTGTCTATTGATGATGTAAAGTGGATGAAATATTGATGGGATGATGCGTGTTTCTTGTCATATTGTTGTATATTGATGTCAAGTGGATAAAATTTTGATAGTATCATTGCACATAGTCATGTGTTCCTGTATAGTGGCTATTTATGGATGAATACTTGCTGCATTTTCCTCTACATTGCATGATTGCTTGCTGCAGATTGCTATGCAATTGCTTGCTGGACCATATATATTTATCTACTGCTATGTCATTTTTTTTCTTGACTGGAGTATGACTGAAAAGGCTGTGTGGGGTGATGCCCATTTGAAGAAACTCATTGATATATTGAGAGAAGAGGTTTCAAATGGAAATATACCATTAGGTTATTTAAGCAGGAAGGGATGGAAAAATGTTTTGGAGAAATGGGAAGCAAGAACGGGAAAGAAGTATCCCAAGGATAAATTCAAGAACAAATGGGATGCAATAAATAATGAGTATGTTTGGTTCATGGAGTTGAAAAATGAAGCTACTGGACTTGTATGGAATGATGCAAAGGGGACCGATGATTGCTCAAAAGAATGGTGGGATGAACATCTTGTGGTAAGAGTTTGCTTTTTTCAATTAGCATGCTTTATATGATTGCATTACCAAACTTGCACTCTTATTATTATTTCAGAGATGCCAAGAGAGGACAAAAAAGAAATGCAACCATTTGAAGTTCAAAAAATAGGGACCAAAGCACCTTGAATATTTACATGTCATATTTCAAAATGTACATGTCACTCGGGCTAGTGCTTCTTATGCTGGTGATATTTCCTCCGATGAATCAAGTGATGGCAATGTCGTTTTGTTGGATAAACCAGATGATAATGCTGAAATAAAATTGTCCTCTTTGAAGAAACCAAATGCAAGCACGAAGCGCAAGGAACCCTCTAATGTAAATGAGGGGAAGGATAAGAAGAGTCCCTTCTTACGGTTTTACAAGCAGACATGTGAGAAAATAGAAAGTAGAGTCGACAAGATAACTTCAAGTGTGGAGGCATCATCAGTGCCAACCAACCATGTCCCTACCATTTCAGAAGTCATGAAGATGGTGAAAGAATGTGGTGTCCAAGAAGAAACTGCTCTCATGCACACTACCGTCACTCTTATGGTGAAGCTTTACTTTGGGGAAATCTTCAATGCTCTTGAAACGAAAGAAGGGAGGCTTGATTATCTGAAGAGGGAGCATGAGAGGGAGATGTTGAAGCACGTGTAGGCTTATGGTGTGGATCATATGTGTTGTGAACCATTTGCTTATGTTGTGAACCATATTTACTTATGTTCTATAACCATTTGCTTATGTTCTGGAACCATTTGCTTATGTGTTGTGGTTTGATTGTGAACAATATTTGCATATGTTGTACAACAGTATACATATTGTTTAAAGTATTTCTTAAGCTCTTCCCCATGAGTATTTTAACATATTCATGTTCCTGTGTAGATGGATTCAAGGATGGAAGAAGTGGCTAAAAAAGGGCTAGGAGGGATTGAAAGTTCTAGTTGAACTTGGGAAGTAGGCTGCTATCATGGGAAACCTAGGTAACCTCTATGTTGAGCGGTACTTGAACAAAATATACATATTTCCTCAGCAAACTGGACTTCAATGGGTCATGGAGTGTTATGGTCAGCCCCAATACTTTTATAAAATGTTCGGATGAGCACTGATGTTTTCATGGCACTTCATGATTTTCTTGTCTCTACATATGGTTTAACATCAACCACTAATGTTTACTCAATTGGGTCACTAGCCATGTTCTTATGGATTGTTGGAGGCCCTCAATCGTTTGCTCAAGTTGAGAACCGTTTTGTACTGTCACTTTGAACAGTTCATACAAAGTTTAAGGAAATTTTGTTATGTTTGCGCAAGTTAGCAAAAGATATCATCAAACCGACAGATCCTACTTTTAGCTATGAGCATGAAAGGATTAAAGATGAACTTTTCTGGCCTCATTTCACAGGTCTTATTGGTGCAATAGATGGATCACATGTGCTACTTTCAGTACATGCGGATGATGCGGTTAACCATAGATGTCGGCATGGTTTTACATCTTAGCATGTGCTTGCAATATGTGACTTTGACATGAGGTTTACCTTTGTCGTTGTGGGTTGGCCGGGATGTGCACATGACACAAGGATCCTTAATCATGCATTATCACATTTCTTTTCATTTCTTGTACCTCCCAAAGGTATGACATACCAACAAAAAATCCCATCAGTAATTCTATTCTTATGTGCGACGCTAATTTGTTGTACATTTTCAGGGAAATACTATCTTGTGGACTCTGGGTGTCCAAATCGAATGGGATACCTTGCTCCTTTCAAGGGGAGTACATACCATCTATTGAATTCTGTCTTCGTCGTGACCGTCCACCTCAAGGGAAGTATGAGGTGTTCAACTTTCTACATTCATCCCATCAAAATGTTTTTGAACGTGCTTTTAGGATGCTCAAGCAGAAGTGGCGCATATTGAAAGGGGTCCCAAGTTTCTCACCTCATACACAGAAGCATATCGTCATTGCATGGCATTGCATAATTTCATTCGTGATAGCAAGTTGCGTGACAATTTTTTGATAAAATGCCGATGATGAGTATGTACCTCCAGTGCTACGATGAGAGGTGGCACCAACACAAGCAAATCCGGTTGAAGAGGAGGAGAATGAAGATAGCATGAACAATATTCGTAGTAGGATAGCTGATGCTTGTCTAGCGATGGTAGCATAACTTTAGCTATGTTGACAGGGGTCATCGTCATGTGAACCATATGTGTTTTGCATGGTGCATGTTGTAGGATCGGAAGTATGTCTAGAGGGGGGGGGGTGATTAGACTACTTGACAATTTAAAGGTTTAGCCTTTTGATTAGGACAAGTTTTTAGCAAGTTCACAATGATGACCAAGTCAAGTATCACCCTACGCATGCAATTCTTGAGTTATGGCAGCGGAAAGTAAATTGCACATGTAGTAAGTAGAGGAGGAGAAGAGCAAACGCAGTTTGGAGACACGGAGATTTTTCTCGTGGTTCCGATAGGTGGTGCTATCGTCAATCCACATTGATGGAGACTTCAACCCACGGAGGGTAACGGCTACGAGAGTCCACGGAGGGCTCCACCCACGAAGGGTCCACGAAGAAGCAACCTTGTCTATGCCATCATGGCTTACGCCCACGGAGGACTAGCCTTACTCGGGGTAGATCTTCACGAAGTAGGCGATCTCCTTGCCCTTACAAACTTCTTGGTTCAACTCCACATCTTGACAGAGGCTCCCAAGCGACACCTAACCAATCTAGGAGGCACCACCCTCCAAAAGGTAATAGATGGTGTTGGTGATGATGAACTCCTTGCTCTTGTGCTTCAAATGACAATCTCCCCAACTCTCAACTCTCCTCACTGATTTGGCTGTGGTGGAAGAAAGGATTGAGTGGAAAGCAACTTGGGAAGGCTAGAAATCAAGTTTCATATGGTGGGAGTGGAGCAACTTGATATCAACACAAGGGTAGGTAGTTTCCTTCTCAGAAATGTAAGGTAGGAGTGGTAGTTCTTTCTGATGGCTCTCTCCATGAATGAAGAGGAGGTGGAGGGGTATTTATAGCCTCCACACAAAATCCAACCGTTACACACATTTGACCAATCTCGGTCAGACCAAAGTTGACAACTCGGTGAGACCGAAAGTTCAAATCTTGTGAACGTTGGGATTTTCGGTGGGACCGAAAATACAATCTCGGTTAGTCCGATTCTTCCAAAGACTAGGGTTTGCCATTCTCGGTGGGACCGACTTTATCATCTCGGTGACACCGATATGATTACTGAAGGTTCTGAAGGTTGGCAACACTAGTTTCGTGAGACCGAGTTTGGAATCGGAAAATCCAAATTACTAGGGTTTGGCTATATGGCTGAGGTGGTTCATCTCGGTGTGGTGAGTTTATGGAATCGGTGGGACCGAGATTACTTATGAGTATATGTTGGAATGAAAGATTGCTGATAGTTTGAGAGATAGATCACTAAGCATTTTGAGCAACCAGATCATCATCATAACCTCATCCCTTTTAATAGTATTGGCTTTCCTATGGACTCAATGTGATCATGGATCACTAAACCAAAAATGGAGTCTTGAGCTTTTGCCAATGCTTTCCTTAGCATTTTGAGGGTCCACATCAACAGTCATTGCCATACCCATATCAACGAACTTTCTGAAATATACTCAAGAAACAATTAGTTCAATGATATATATGTTGTTATTAATTACCAAAACCACCCGGGGATTAGTTGCACTTTCAATCTCCCCCTTTTTGGTAATTGATGACAACATATAGATCAAAGCTTCGACAAATGATATAATCAATGAATGATATCGTCGCTTTGGGAAGTATGTGATAAGCAAGAGCTCCCCCTAAATTTGTGCATTATTTAAGATTTGCGTTTGAATGCAAATGCACAATCGATTAGGATCATGGGTCACTCTTCCATGTCACATACATCTTGGTGGAGCGCACAAAATGATAAGAATGAGTAACATGCACCCAATCACCAAGACATGAGTAAATGATCATACAAGATATGAAATAGCATATGATAAGCATTAAGCACACATTAAGCATAGTATGATCAAGCACTCATCAAAGTAGAGCAAACGTAGTATCAAACACACGAAATTTCTCGGAAAACTCAAAAGTATCTCAAAGAAAACCGCAAACGAAAGAGCAAAAGCGAGCACTCTCTCTCTCGAAGTCCTATGATCTATACAATTTCTCCCCCTTTGGCAACAAGTTACCAAAAAGTTCGAAAGGTATAGAGCTAAGCGTCACTAGGGACTCTGTGGCGGCTCTATGCAGGTTGATGGAGTGGAGATAGCTGCATCTGCAAAGGCTTGGCTGAAGTCTGTGGAGCTGGAGGAGTGGACACTAGAGCTGGAGCTGGGCCCGATGGAGCTGTGGGAGGTGCTGATGTAGTAGCCACAGGGTCATCCTTTGGAACAAAGAATCGATCTGGTCTTGTGGGAACTGAGCAGGCTGCTCATAGTCATCTGGACCAAATCACCTTCCATCTCCTTCATGAGCTCTGCCTTCTCCTTTTGGCTTCCTCAATATCTGCCTCAAGCTTGTTGACAAGACTTGCACTTGATCGACTTGACATCCAGAGCATGGAACTTGTCTTCAACTATCCTCTCAAGACTCTCCCGAGACGCACTATGCTGGCCAGCGTAGTTCAATCCTCCGGGTAGCTTCAAGAAGTTGTTCTCCAACGCTCTTGGGTTTTGTTGCTTCTTCTTCTGCTTCCTTCTCAGCTTTGGCTTGTTTGGCAGCTTCAGACTTAGCTTGACCTTCAACAGATGTGGGATCATCCTCTGTCATCACAACTTCATTATCCTCATGTTCTGGCTGCAGTGGCAAGTGGGGTCTATCCAACAAGTAGGTGCCCGTGCCAAACTTGGCATTGATGAGCATCTGAATGTGCAGGGCAAACCCACATGACCTCTTCTGGTCTGCTGCTGTCCTCTTGATAGTCTCAACTATCAGGTCCATCACCTTGAAAGGTGCCTTCTGATCTAGAATATGCAGCATGTTGATAGAATAGCCTCTTATCATGCGATGGTCTCCTGACTTGGGCATCAAAGTATGCCTCAGAATAGTGTTAGTGGTTGGGAGACCTGCCTGAAGATGATACACTGAGCCAAGCTTCCATATCTCTACATCTTTGGTTGGTACCTCATTGTACATATTTTTCATAGACTCATGATTTTTCTTTGGAATTCCATAGACATCAACATCATCATCTCTTGATACTGGAGCATTTAGCAGTGCTCTCCACTCTTCAATTGTTGAAGAGAATCTTTGGCCTTCAGTCATCCATACAATTCTGCCATCTGGATAGAAGTGTGTTGTGGCATAGAACTGCATGATCATCTCATCATTCCATGCTGTCAGTTTCTGACCAACAAACTCTGCAACTCCACATGCAGTGAAGCTCTCATGCACATGTGGGAAGTAGTCTCTGTGCTCTTCACTGTCAATATATTCCCAGTCAACATATCTTGTGTCGGCAACAATTGGCTTCTTGTCCATGAGCACTGTCTCATAGAAATCTTGTTGCTCTCTAGTGTGGAATCTTGAGTCAACAGCTGTCCTTCTCCTGGTGGCATATGGATCAACTTGCCTCCATAGCCTGAGACCTTTGTCCTTCCTTTCCTTCATATTTTCTGCTCGAGGATGAGCATCATTGTGGACTGGCAGTTTCTGTCTGAGTTTCAGCAACACATGTGCCTCTTCATCTGACTCAGCTGGTGGCACATTGTCCTTCTTCTTCTCTGAAGCAGGAATATTTCTCACTGTTTTCTTGGGCTTGGCAGCAGGCTTGGCTTGAGCTGCCTTTGCTGGAGCTGATGGCTTAGATTTGGTAGGTGCTCCTGCCCTGATGGCATCTCCCATCAACTTAGACTTCTGAGGAGGGGGCTGGGGTGCTTCCTCATCAGAATCATCATCAGCTGCTTCATCATGTACTATCCTCTTCCTCTTGGAAGTTTTCTTTATCTTGCTGGAGGTTTCCTCTTCCATGCTCAACTTCTTGGCAACTGTGGACTTCTTCACTTTGCTGGTGCCTTTCTTGGTATGTTGCCCTTGATAGTCTTTGGCAACCACTTTCCTCTTAGGTTTAGAAGTGATCTCTTCCTCAGCAACAAAGTCAGAATCCTCTTCATCAGAATTTCTCTTCTTCCTGGCCCTGGTGGCAGCAGGAGGCAAACCACTTGGGGTGCTCCTCTCACCATCATCAGAAAAGCTGCTGGCTTCAGGACTAGTGCCTGCCTCTGGAATCTCAACTGGTGATTCAGACTGTTCGCTGTCACTTGCATCGGACATATGACCGACAACCCGTGAATAGAATAGGTATAGGCGTAATAGAAGAGTTATCACAAACTGCGAAGATTTTGCAAAATGAATGAGTTCAAACTTCAGTTTTAGGTTTTCACAGAATGCATTTCGGTCTCGACCGAGTCTAAAATTCGTGAATCCAAGTGTCTAAAGAACCTTTCACACCACTTTCGGTTGGACGAAATGGGTTTCAGTCTAGCCGAGAACACTAGGGTTTCACTAAATCCTCATTTCGGTCTTACCGATTTGCACAACTCGGTTGGACCGAAGGTGCAAAGGCAATGGCCAGAGGCCAAATCGGTCAGTCCGAAAATGTAGAATCGGTCACACCGAGATGTGTTCGGCGGAAACCTAACCCTAAAATTTTCACTCGAATTTTGTTCTAAGAACTAATCTGCTGGATAGGAAGATTTCAAACTTGGCAAGAAGCTAGGCAAAGCCTATCGTGCATTGAATCAGAGGTTGAAGCACGAGAGGGATCGAAACTCACCCAACTTGGTGGATTTTCACTACGGCGGCAACGGCGCGATGAGATAGACCGTTGACGGCGACGGAGACCCGCAGCGAGGGCGCACAGGTGACGGCGGAGACGATCCGGAGACCACGGCGACGGCAGCTAAGGGTTTGGGGGCGAGACGTTTGAAGGAATAATCAACACGCGCTGCCCTCAGGTATATATACCCTTCAGCTGTCGGTGGGACCGAGTTGGAAAACTCGGTGGCACCGAGATGGTTAACTGCAAGCAGTTACTCACATCGGTCACGCCGAGATTTGCAACTCGGTTTCACCGAGGTGAAAACCTAGATCAATCTAAGTGATTTCGGTCTGTCCGATTTGAGTAGATTGGTTTGACCGAAAGTACTTAGAAGGTTTTGGAGTTTAAGCTTTTTGACGGATCGGTGGCTCCGAGTGCTCCTCACTCGGTCTGTCCGAAAAAGACTTGATCAAAGTTTGTGATATAAGCATGAATAGAGTTTGAGACAAGAAAGCATAGATAGCTAGGGGAGGAACTTAGGCATTCTTGTCCATCCATTTGGTCAAAAAGAAAAATCCAAAAGACCAAAGCAACAAATGGATGTCCTCGAATGGATAAAATCATGCATCCAACATGCTCACACAATAAGATAGCAAATGAAATATGTGTCAAACATGCACAAACAAAACTCTAGCAACTAGCACACAATTTGGCAATGACTAGGTCATCTATATATGAGTATATTGACTTAGGAGTCAAATGAGAACATTTGATCATAGGTCATACTCATCCTTTAAGCACAAGTGGGGTTACCACTTTTACATAAAGCATTAATGTGTTCACATCATTTGAAGATGCTTTAGCTCAATTCTTAAGAGCAAAGCTCCCCTTGATGTGAGAACCCTTTAAAGGGTCAAACTAACCTTGGGTTGTCGAGAAGACTTCATGTAGATGTTGAAGATGTGGATGCTCAATGTTGATGAAGATCATCAAGAGTTGGGAGCAATCCTTTGGATTCGGGCACTTTCAATACCTACATGGGTTAGTCCCACAAGGAACAAACAAGGATATCCATGGACATAGATTGAAGTACACAATAGATGATGTCCATGAAAGCAATGATTACCTTGTCCCTTGACTTACCAACAAGAGGGTTTGTGACTCCATGAACTAGTGCAAGATGTGGAAGTTGATTGCACAAGTTCTTTGCCAAAATGAATGTGAGTGAAGTATGTTGGCGGAGTCACCCTCAAGAACTCTCTAGTTCTTCTTCTTCGGGATCCACATCATCTTGATGGGAATCCTTGGGGTAGTAGTTGAGCTTGACGAAGTAGAACTTGAAGTTTCCTTGGGAACCCACTTGACCATGACCTTGGGTGCTTCAATGAATGCATCAATCTCCTCTTGAAGCTTGTCCTTGCCTTTTAGCTTGTGGTCTTGTGGTGGAAGGTCATCTTGAGCTTGTTCCACTTTGGAAGAAGTAGGATCATACTTCTCCTTTTGAGAAACAAACTTTGGAGTGGGATATTGACCTTCTTCCCATTCAACACCCTCGGCGTTGAACTTTCGCTCAAAACCAATTCCTTGATTCTTCCGTGTCTTCCTTGCTTGCGAACAATTTCCTCAAAGTTCTTGCTTCCGCAAGGCTCTTGTAGACACCTTTCTCTATAATCCCTTTCAATAAACTATTTTCTTGCTCAAGTGAAACTTGGCTTGAAACATTGTTAGTGGAATCAAGAGAACTACTAGGAGTAACAACATTGGATTTAGCATGGTTATTGTTACTACTAGATGAAGAATTTTTCTTATGCTTGTCATGCTTAGTTTTAATTGGTGGCAAGAAATTAGACAAGAGAAGTCGTTTGGCAAGATATGAAGAACTCTTCTTTCGAAGATCGTCATTGATAGCTTTTAGAAACTCATGTTCTTGCTCAAGATTGAGCTTCTCGAAGCGTAGCTTCTCATGAGATCTTAGGAGCTCTCTATGATCTTCTTGAGTTGTTTCATGAGCTAACTTAAGAGTGTTTAGTTCTTTAGTTAGGCGCTCAATCTCCTTCATAGCATTGTCATTCGACTCTTCTCGACTATAAAGACTACTAGCATGTTCATCATTACTAAGCTCACTAGATTTGTCATGTAAAAGCTCATCTTCACCAAGCAAGTCATCCTCATCACTATCAAAGTCAATAAATTCAGGGTGTGATACCTTGGGGCCTTTTGCCATGAAGCATCTTCCAATTCCCTCATTTGGTGAATCAAACAAGTCATAGGAGTTGGAGTTGGAGGACACGAGAGCAAGACCGCAACACCTTCATCTTGATGTATTCGGAGTTGGAGTGATAGCTTCTTTCAGAGTGATTGTCGGAGTCGGAGCCGGAGACCCATTCACCAACATGAGCTTGATGTTTTCTTCTTGTGTAGCTCCTTGATGACTTGTCTTTCCTTTCCGAATCCTTGCTTCTCCGAGAGGATCTTCGTTCATAACAATCATCTCTACTCCTTCTCTCTTTCCGAGGTGACTCTTCTCTTGAGCTTCTTCTTCTTGGAGATTCTTCTCTTCTCTTGTGGGGAGTCGAACACTCATTTGAGTAGTGTCCGGTCTTCCACAATTGTAGCAGTTTCGATCACGACTAGAAGATCTCTTTTCATCATATGATCTAGACTTTGAGCTTCTTTCCTTGCTTCTACTCTTGTAGAATTTGTTGAAGTTCTTCACCATTAGGCTTATCTCTTCATTGGAAACCAGCTTGTCACTTGAGGTTGTGGGAGCTTCAACTGTAGCTTTGTAAGCACCACTTGACTTGTTGTGAAGCTCTTCCTTATCTTTAAGTGTCATCTCATGAGCAACAATTCTTCCAATGACTTCGTAGGCTTGAGATTCTTGTAGTTTGGCATCATTTGGATCAAAGTGCACAGGTGTCATACTTTCCATCCAAAGCTCGAGAATCTTCTTGATGATGAATCGGTCGGTCATTTCTTCGCTTCCTAAGCCGGCAATCTCATTGGTGATGAGAGCAAGCCTAGAGTACATTTCAGCGACTCCTTCACCTTCCTTCATCTTGAACTTGTCAAGTTGACCTTGAAGAACATCTAGCTTTGATTCCTTCACGGACTCGGTACCTTCGCATTTCACCAAAGTATCCCAAATCTCTTTTGCATTCTCAAGACGGCTGATCTTGTTAAACTCCTCGACACAAAGCATTGAAGAGAATGTCACAAGCTTGAGCATTGTTCAGAACATCCGCAACTCATCACCGTAGCTTCAGCGATCCGGAACTTTTCCTTCCTCAAGAACTCACCTTGCAAGCCAACACAAATAATGCCCCATGCGGCGGGGTTATGTCCAAGAATATGCATTTTCATTTTATGCTTCCAACTAGCAAAATTTGAACCATCAAAGTAAGGACCTCTACGAAAATTACCCTCACTAGACGCCATACTCTCCTAGGTTGTGAAACCAAGCTTATGGAGTCCAATGCAATGGAAACCAATCCAATGGAGACCAAAGCTCTGATACCACTTGTAGGATCGGAAGTATGTCTAGAGGGGGGTGATTAGACTACTTGACAATTTAAAGGTTTAGCCTTTTGATTAGGACAAGTTTTTAGCAAGTTCACAATGATGACCAAGTCAAGTATCACCCTACGCATGCAATTCTTGAGTTATGGCAGCGGAAAGTAAATTGCACATGTAGTAAGTAGAGGAGGAGAAGAGCAAACGCAGTTTGGAGACACGGAGATTTTTCTCGTGGTTCCGAAAGGTGGTGCTATCGTCAATCCACGTTGATGGAGACTTCAACCCACGGAGGGTAACGGCTGCGAGAGTCCACGGAGGGCTCCACCCACGAAGGGTCCACGAAGAAGCAACCTTGTCTATGCCATCATGGCTTACGCCCACGGAGGACTAGCCTTACTCGGGGTAGATCTTCATGAAGTAGGCGATCTCCTTGCCCTTACAAACTTCTTGGTTCAACTCCACATCTTGACGGAGGCTCCCAAGCGACACCTAACCAATCTAGGAGGCACCACCTCCAAAAGGTAATAGATGGTGTTGGTGATGATGAACTCCTTGCTCTTGTGCTTCAAATGATAATCTCCCCAACACTCAACTCTCCTTCTGATTTGGCTGTGGTGGAAGAAAGGATTGAGTGGAAAGCAACTTGGGAAGGCTAGAAATCAAGTTTCATATGGTGGGAGTGGAGCAACTTGATCTCAACACAAGGGTAGGTAGTTTCCTTCTCGAAATGTAAGGTAGGAGTGGTAGTTCTTTTGATGGCTCTCTCCACGAATGAAGAGGAGGTGGAGGGTATTTATAGCCTCCACACAAAATCCAACTGTTACACACATTTGACCAATCTCGGTCGGACCGAAGTTGACAACTCGGTGAGACCGAAAGTTCAAATCTTGTGAACGTTGGGATTTTCGTGGGACGAAAATACAATCTCGGTTAGTCCGATTCTTCCAAAGACTAGGGTTTGCCATTCTCGGTGGGATCGACTTTATCATCTCGGTGACACCGATATGATTACGTATGTTCTGAAGGTTGGCAACACTAGTTTCGTGAGACCGAGTTTGGAATCGGAAAATCCGAAATTACTAGGGTTTGGCTATATGGTGAGGTGGTTCATCTTGGTGTGACTGAGTTTATGGAATCGGTGGGACCGAGATTACTTATGAGTATATGTTGGAATGAAAGATTGCTGATAGTTTGGGAGATAGATCACTAAGCATTTTGAGCAACCAGATCATCATCATAACCTCATCCCCTTTAATAGTATTGGCTTTCCTATGGACTCAATGTGATCATGGATCACTAAACCAAAAATGGAGTCTTGAGCTTTTGCCAATGCTTTCCTTAGCATTTTGAGGGGTCCACATCAACAGTCATTGCCATACCCATATCACTGAACTTTCTGAAATATACTCAAGAAACAATTAGTTCAATGATATATATGTTGTTATTAATTACCAAAACCACCCGGGGATTAGTTGCACTTTCACATGTGTTTTGTAATAATATTGTGGGGCAAAATGGTAGTTCAGTTACCTACAAATGTATATATATCACTGCTTTATATAGTCAATCAACATATAAACAAACTCACTCAGGTCTTAGGGGCATTACAGACAATTCACAGTCGTTTTAACCAAACAGCCTCTAGCTTTTCCACAACAACATTTTCATAGCAGCTTCTCCACATCAGCTTTTCCACAATCTGTAACTCAACCAAATACAACCCAAGCTAGGCATAAAGTTCTCAAGTAATGGATCCACCCGGATACCAAAGGTATATCAAAGCCAATTTTAATTAACAATGATTTGGCATTTAGCAGTGAGCACAAAGCAACATATATCATGCAATGACGAAGTCTAACTCTCTTCCTATTCATCGGCATGTCATACAAGAACAATTCATGCACATCAAGTAAAGGCCAATACATAGCGTAAGAAGTTTCTTGCAATTTTATTGTGTTGGAAACATAGAGGTGGAGATATAGTTCTTCTCTCGTAATAATTGCAAGTAGGAGCAGCAAGCACATGCATATTATATTCCTCAAAATTATCATGTGCAATAGTAAAACATAACCCATCAATGTAATCCTTAATAAGTGCAAACTTCTCCGATATAGTGTAGTTTGGAGAATTCAAAAAGATATAGGACTATCATGTGTGGGTGCAATAGCAAAAATTTCATTCTTAACATAAGGAACTATAGCAAGTTCATCTCCATAAGCATAATTCATATTGGCATCTTGGTCACAATCATAGCAAGCATCAAGTTCATCAAAAAGGGATATTTCAAGTGAATCAATGGGATCATAGCAATCATCCTTCGGTAAGAATGAAAGGACATTAAACAATGTATGAGTTGAAGAGTTACTCTCATTAGAAGGTGGGCATGGGTAGCTAATCCGTTCTTCCTCCGTTTGTTCTTCGCTCTCCTCATCATATTTTTCATCCAATGAGCTCACAGTTTCATCAATTTCTTCTTCCATAGACTCCTGCAAAATATTAGTCTCTTCTTGGACAACGGAGAAGTCCTCAATATATGGTTTAATATAAGCATTAGAAGAATAATTTTCATAGCAATATTTAAGTATGGCAAAAATTTCAGATTTGTAAAGAGTAGCATCATACTTTTCGATCAAAGAAGCAATTTCATAAGCACCCTTAAAAGCAACAAAATTCTTCAATTTGTTCAATAATATAATAATTATAAACACCCTTGACATAATAATATAAGATTCCATTATCACTAAACTCACATTGGTAAGGAAGGTGTTTCTTTGGGTCTTCAGAACAACAAGTAAAAACATATAATTTGCATAAATTCCAAGCATAGAATTGCATAGTATTAATTTATGTCGTCAAAGTTTCCCTTTTTGAGATAAGCGGTGTTGCAAAAAATGAGCATGCTCATCTAATGATTTTCCCTCAACTAAGCTAGTTTGGTTTTCAGCACGAGCACATAGTGATCAAAGATGATCCAAGTAAAAAGCTTCAGCAGTATGATAGATTTTGAGTGGTTTCAACCATTGGTTTAGTAGGTATAACTTTCTTTGGGTATTTTACCCATAACTAGAGATAGAAAACAAGAGCACAAAATAAAAAGTACTTAGTGATAAAGCAAACAAGCACACACGAGAATATTCACCCCACGCTATTGCTCCTCGGCAACGGCGCCAGAAAAAGGTCTTGATAACCCACAAGTATAGGGGGATTGTTTGTAGCCTTTTTTGATAAATAAGAGTGTCGAAACCCAACGAGGAGCCAAAGGTAGAAAAACTATTCCCTCAAGTTCTATCGACCACCGGTACAACTCTACGCACACTTGATGTTTGCTTTACCTAAAACAAGTATGAAACTATTTGATAGGTGAAAGGATAAGTTTGCAAGAATAAAACTACGAGTAAAATGCAAGACAATAAAAGTAGTTAGCTTTTCTCAACAAGAAAGTCATTTGTCCCTAGGTGATCGATAACTAGACAGATGATCATTATTGCAATTTTATATGAGGGAGGGGCATGAGCTAACATACTTTCTCTACTTGGATCATATGCACTTATGATTGGAACTCTAGCAAGCATCCGCAACTACTAAAGATCATTAAGGTCGTAAAACCCAACCATAGCATTAAGTATCAAGTCCTCTTCTCCCATACACAATGACCCCCAAACTTGGGCTTGTGCTTCTATCACTCACGCCATCCACCATAAGCGAACCATTAACGTATTGCAACACCCTACAGCAGGGATCCCTCCATTTGCGGGACATGGAGGGCACCATTGGACAACACCAAAATAAAATATACAACTCAAACCAATCATGATCACCTATCAACCAATAGGACAAAACGGATCTACTCAAACATCATAGGATAACCATAGATCATTGGGAAATAATATATGGAGTTGAACACCATGTTTAAGTAGAGACTACATCGGGGAGAAGAGGTGTTACACCGCTGCGTAGAGGGGGATAAAGTTGGTGTTGACAGTATCAAGGTTGTTGATGTAGATCATCGTCGCGATCGTTGCCCCAGCGGCACTCCGAAGCCACCCGGAGAGAGGGGGAGAGACCCCCCCTCCTTCTTCTTCCTTGATCTCCTAGGGAGGAGAGTTCCCCCTCAGGTACATGGCCTCCATGGTGGCGGAGGGGCGGGAGCCCCTCCAATATTGGATCTCCCTCTCTGTTCTCTTCTGTTTCGTGTTCCTGTTTTCTGGCCGAAAACCATTTCTTATATTCCCGGAGATCCGTAACTCCGACTGCGCTGAGATTTTAACATGATTTTTTTTCGGATATAAGCTTCCTTACGCCCGAAGTAGAGCTTCAACCGACTTACGAGGAGGGCACAACCCACCACCACATGCCTGGGCTGCCTGGTGCACCCAGGTGTCTTGTGGTGGTTGTGGGCCCCCGTTTGCATTGATTCCACCTCCCAAAAATCACAAATATCCCAAAATAATTCTTCGTAATTTTTATCGTGTTTGGACTTCATTTGATATGGATATTCTGCGAAACAAAAAACATGCAGAAAACAGGAACTGGCACTAGGCACTGGATCAATAGGATAGTCCAATAAATCATATAAAATGTTGCCAAAAGTATGTAAAAGTTGTATAATATTTTTTTTGCGGGGAAAAAGTTATATAATATTGGCATGACACAATCCAAAATTATAGACACGATGGAGACGTATCACTATGTTTGTCAACTCTCAATAAATTTTACCACTTGTACTTTTCCTTATGTGATGTCATTACCTACCATAAGATTAGCATATGATCTTTTTTATTATTTCCCTTTCTTTTTATTAAAACAAAAAAAATAAAGAAACCAAACTCAAACTACTATTTATTATATATCTCGCACACGATTACATAGATAAATAGATCACTAAGCAAGCACTCGAAAATAAATCGAATTAAACTTTTATTCAACTAATTCTTAGGATAATTAAAGACTGAACTAAGATAGGTAAAGGCAAAGAAAGTGTAGTGATACGGTACCAGGGAACCTCCCCCAAGCTTGGCACAAGCCAAGGGGAGTTGTAGGATCGAAAGTATGCCTAGAGGGGGTGATTAGACTACTTGACCAAATTAAAATCTAGGCTTTTCCCAATTTTAAGTCTTGGCGGATTTTAGCAACTTAGCACAAGTCAAGCAATCAACCTACACATGCAATTCTAAGAGTATAGCAGTGGAACGTAAATCATTGCACATAAAGGTAAAGGGGAGGAGTTTGGAGGGAGCAAACGCAATGTAGACACGGAGATTTTTGGCATGGTTCCGATAGGTGGTGCTATCGTACAGCCACGTTGATGGAGACTTCAACCCACAAAGGGTAACGGCTGCGCGAGTCCACAGAGGGCTCCACCCATGAAGGGTCCACGAAGAAGCAACTTTGTCTATCCCACCATGGCCATCGCCCACAAAGGACTTGCCTCACTTGGGTAGATCTTCACGAAGTAGGCGATCTCCTTGCCCTTACAAACTCCTTGGTTCAACTCCACAATCTTGACGGAGGCTCCCAAGTGACACCTAACCAATCTAGGAGATACCACTCTCCAAAAGGTAATAGATGGTGTGTTGATGATGAATTCCTTGCTCTTGTGCTTCAAATTATAGTCTCCCCAACACTCAACTCTCTCTCACAGATTTGGCTATGGTGGAAAGATGATTTGAGTGGAAAGCAACTTGGGGAAGGCTAGAGATCAAGATTCGTGTGGTTGGATTGGAATGTCTTGGTCTTAACACATGAGTAGGTGGTTCTCTCTCAGAAAATGAGTAGTGGAAGTGTACGCATGTTCTGATGGCTCTCTCACAAATGGAGAAGGGTGTGGAGGGGTATATATAGTTGTCGGTGTCAAAACCGGCGGATCTCGGGTAGGGGGTCCTGAACTGTGCGTCTAAGGCTAATGGTAACAGGAGGCAGGGGACACGATGTTTTACCCAGGTTTGGCCCTCTCGATGGAGGTAATACCCTACTTCCTGCTTGATTGATCTTGATGATATGAGTATTACAAGAGTTGATCTACCACGAGATCGTAGAGGCTAAACCCTAGGAGCTAGCCTATGATTCTGATTGTTCTTGTCCTACGGACTAAACCCTCCGGTTTATATAGACATCGGAGGGGGCTAGGGTTACACAGAGTCGGTTACAAAGAAGGAGATCTAACATCCGAATCGCCAAGCTTGTCTTCCACGCAAAGGAGAGTCCCATCCGGACACGGGACGAAGTCTTGAGTCTTGTATCTTCATAGTCCAACAGTCCGATCAAAGTATATAGTCCGGCAGTCCGGATACCCCCTAATCCAGGACTCCCTCAGTAGCCCCTTAACCAGGCTTCAATGATGATGAGTCTGGCATGCAGATTGTCTTCGGCATTGCAAGGCGGGTTCCATCTCCGAATACTCCAAACTAAATCTCAAACACTTAAATCGTGTCCGGCTCTATAAGACGATTTTCACATACCACCGTAAAGAGAAAAATATTCCACAAATATAATCTGCTGACAACTTTAGATAACGTGACATCACACCATGGTCGAGTCATGATTCGAACCGTTTTCCCACAACCAGCCACCGCACATATTGCGAGGCGGCTTCCTCGGCACGTCTTGTCGAAGCAGAGATCATGTCCCCTTATCACGGGACTCTCATCAATACGGGTACGGGTAACCCAACCGCGCCATCAATCGTGGAGCTTTAGAAATAAGCAATCTTTAACGGGCAAGTGGGGAGGCGCATAGTTTCTACCGCCTTTATAAAGAGATAAGGATTCTCCTCTTCCACCCACGCCTGCTTCCTTCTTTGCTCATCCATTCTTGCATGCTCGAGCTCCAGCGCCCTAGTTCTCGCCTTCTCCGCACAGCCAAACATGTCCATAGCGGGAGGCAAGTGGGTGGCCTCCTCCGTCAAGGAGGAGAACATTACGAAGCTCCGGGCGGCCGGATACTTGGCCGCAGATATTGCGCACTGACTCCCGGACGCAGGGCAGATCATTCCGACTCTGGGACCCCACGAGAGGGTCGTGTTCCTCGCCCACTTCGTCCGCGGACTGGGATTCCCCCTCCACCCATTTTTCCGCGGGCTCCTATTTTATTACGGGCCTATCGGATTTTAGGTTCCGGCAGACCCTTGAGGTTCGAACACTGGGGTGCGCGCGGAGATCACACCCTTAGCCTACCCATGTTTCACCGCCTCGCTAGGATCTAAACTACTCGAAGAACAACACAAGTGACACAAGATTTATACTGGTTCAGGCCACCATTGTGGTGTAATACCCTACTCCAGTTTGTGGTGTGTGGATTGCCTCTGGGGCTGATGAGAAACAGTACAAGGGAAGAACAGCCTTGCGAGGGTCTGTTCTTGGTTGGTGCGATGAACTATTAGGAGGGTTCAGTCGCCTCTCTGTGTGTGTGTGTGTGTGTCTTTCTATCCTTGTTCTCTCGATGCCTCTCTCTCTCTCTGTGTCTTTCTATCCTTGTTCTCTCGATACCTCTCTCTCTCTCTCTCTGTGTGTGTCTTTCTATCCTTGTTCTCTCGATGCCTCTACCCTGTGGGTGGCTAGTCCTATTTATAGGCAAAGGCCCCGGGCCTCTTCCCAAATATTGAGCGGGAAGGGCGCCAACAATTGGCCATTTTGAAGGGGAACATCTAGTACACTTATCCTGACTAAAGTTGGTCCTCGCCTGCCAAAAGACCCTAACAATGACGCTGGCTTGGGCTCCACGATGACCTCCGCTCTGCCGTCCTGCTGGTCTTGGTCTTGTTGCACCGAAATGGTTACCTTTGCTTGATACCCTTGCCTGCGCTTGCCCCCTTTGCACCAAAGGGGAAACAAGAACTCTGCGCAGGCCGGCGCCCGCCTGGCCTTGGTCGTCATGGCTTGCGTCACGGGCACCTCGTGAGGTACCCCGCCTTGATCTCTCCGCCTCCTCACGAGCCAGCCTGACGAGGCCGCGCCTGAGGAAGCCTCCTGTCGTCCGCCCCGCGAGGCTTGGCCCCTCGTGAGGGTCTTGAGCATGTGTTGATGAAGACGGGTCGTACTGGGCCACTCCTTGAGCCACGCTGCAGGCCACAGGTAGGCAAGTCTAGGTACCCTCGTTCCCAGAACGCCGATAGTAGCCCCCGGGCCCAAGGCGCGCTTGGACTTGGCTTAGCAGAGAAGCGAAGAGGCAAGTGCGAAGCACCGTAGGGCCCAATAGCCTGCGGCCTTGGGCGCCGCGTGGCGGTTGATTGGATGTGGGCGTCCTGGCTCCCCCATGATGCCTCAGCAACTGCATGATTTGACAAGTCCCTGCATGCAAAACGGGTTATGATTACCTGTGATCATGGAGGTCGACGGTTGGCCTCCTTGGCTATATGCACGGAACGGCGCGAGCCCTTCCAATCCATCTCTTCCCGCTACTCTTCGTCTTCCCCTTCGTCCTTGCTCCTCCCTTCGCCAATGGCACCGATCCGTCGGTTTTCTACCGAAGAGAAGGGGAAGGTCCCCCGAGAGAGTCCTGTCCCGCTTCCTTCGAAGAAACGGCTCGTCTCTTGCCACAGGGAAGGAGGTGATTGGCAGGAGGTGTCGAGGCCATGGTTCGAGTGGCCGCCGCCGGGGTTCCCACTGCCCTTGTACGCCTAGATCGAGGGCCCTGAAGGTGCTGGCGCCGAGCAGCATCGCCAGAGGCGCCGTCGCCGCCGGCGGATCACAGCGATGCGTGTCGTTCCTCCTGGGGTTCACGCCATGGGCTCTGCTCGCGAGCTTGTGCTTCATGCTGCCATGCCTCTTCGGTCCTGGATTCGCCTCCCTCCTTCCTTCGCCTTCGAGATCCCGCCGAGGGGGCCTATCGAGCTTTGGCTGCAGCATGCTGGCTGTAGTGCCCCCGCGACCGAAGCGGAGGTTGATGTCGTCGCTCCGGGCAGGTCTACCTGACCCGTGGCTGGGGCGAGATCGCCCGGGTTGGCAGGATGGGTGGCGCCATCTCAATCCACCTCGAGTATGATGGCGCCTCCCTGATGTTCTTCAAGGTCTTCGACGCGGAGGGGCACCGGCTGGAGTGCTGCCCTGAGGAAGGCGGCCGGGATCCTGCTGCGGCGAGGACTAGGCTCGTCAACCACTTCCCCAGCAGCTCCTTAGGCAGCGGAGGCGTCGGAGGATCCAGCGACTCCGCCGAGCTCCTCGCGACCCCGGAGACGAGTGACGACAGCTACGAGCCCTCGAGCTTGCGTCGCTCCCGGAGCAGGGTGGGCTCGTCGGGCCGCCGTCACCACTGCTCTGTATGGGGTTGGCGCCCACGGCTGACGGCCCACTGTTGATGATGGCATCTCTTGCAGAGGCGCGCGTAGTTAGCACTCTTTAGGATCTGCTCCTTTTATTCCCTGCGAGGAATCGAAGAACACACCCCGCGGGGGTTTGTAAGATGTTTGTAGTTCCGTTTGTTAATATGATCCTTATCATGAAGCGGTGAGGGGTGCTCATCCCGTCTTAGCTTAGTTCCTCCTTTCGAACCTCGCAAGGACTTGACGCTCTGTGCTGACAGGTCCCGGTCCCAAGGCAGGCTTCAGCCGTCGCTGGTATGCCAGGTCGCGATGCCGTGGTCAAGGCCAGGAGGTGAGCGGCCCGGGGTCCAGTAAGAGCCCCTGAGTCGCGATGCTCAGGAGGTCCCCTTTAGCGCTCAAGCAGCCATCACTGGGCGAGAAAGGAGTGCGACGTTGCTAAAAACGGAACTGCATTAGGTGCATTGTCGGCGCTGTGACAGCTAGTGATTTCGGAGGGTGACTTATCTCAGGGGTCGGAAACCGTTCCCTGGCGCGGCGCCGAGCCCGCGTGTTGGCAGCCAAGGAGTTGCCTGGCGAGGTCCCCCACGTGCCTCTTCCCTCTCGTCTTTGCTCCCCTTGGTGCTCTACGTCCTCAGGTCCCGGCCCTCGAGCGGGGCTCAGCCGTCGCTGGTATGCCAGGTCGTGATGCCGTGGACAAGGCCAGAGGGTGACGGCTGGAGAGCCGGTAAGAGCCCATGAGTCGCGATGCTCAGGGGCCCCCCCTTTAACGTGCAAGCAGTTCGCGTGGACGAGAGCGAAGGAGACGCCGCGGAGGCCCCCGCCGGACGCTGCTCCTTAAAATGATCTTGCGAGTTTATCATGAGAAAAACGAGGGTTTGCCGTTAGAACTGCCCGCCAGCTGTTGGTTGCTCTAGGAGGGTGATGAGGCACTGAAGGCTTGGTGAGGTGGTGCCCTGCGGGGTTGCCGCGGCCAGAGCTCAGCCGTCCAGGTTTGTCGATGTTGCAGGGACGGACCCATGCGCAAGCGTCATGCCGTGAGGGAGCAGCTCCATCAGTTGGTGTCAATCGAGCGGGCGATTAGGTCGAGCACCTTAGTCATGAAGGAGCAAATCCGTTTAGATAGGCACAAAAAGAAACGATCACCGTTAGGTCGGGCCCGAGCGACTTTGGGGATGATGCAGCCTGAGGGGCGTCCCCGATAAAGTAAGCTGAAAACATGAATAAAAGGGGATACACGCCGCAGGGACGGACCCATGCGGCCTGGGAATGATGCAGCCCTGGGGGGCGCTCCCAGCTGAAAATGAAACTCGAAGGATGTCACCTGATGATGCTGGAGATGGAGGCATGCTGAAGTAGCGGATCGCGTGCGCTGCGGGAGATGATCTTCACGAGCCTCCAGGTCCAGGGGCCTCGGGAGGCTCCAAGGGTGCTGGCGACTCCTCGCGGACCATCTCCATCTCCGCCAGGACTGCGGAATGCCTGACCGCCTGAGCCTCCAAGATGCTCCTCATGAGGCGCTGACGCACAGCAGCCTCGTTCGGCAGGCCGTGAGGCATGCGAACATAGCTATGAGGTGGGCCTTCGCAGCGCCCCATGCGTGAGGACCAGAGGCGCTCCTGAGAGGCGGCTCGGTTGAGTCCTGGTATGTCGATGCAGACGCGCAGTCCACCATCCTCGCCTGGATGGGGAGCTACGGCGGGCAAGCGGCGGCTGCCACTCATGACTCTTGACTCCTGCAACTCCTGAATGATCCCACCGATGAATTCCTGAGGGTTTGGCCCTCCTTGCCTTGCTTCCTCCTGAGGGAAACGTGCGTTGAAGCACGCCTCCAAGTGGTGCCCGAGCGCCTCCCTCGTAATTTTAGCAAAGTCGATGGCCCTCTAGAAGAGAGCCCCCAAGCCCTGCTCGAGGAGGGCGCCGGGTGCGCCTTCCTATGCGACAGAAGAGGTGCCCCCTGAACGGGCACGAACCCTGAGGGGCCTGCCTTCCGCGGGGTCGGGCCAGGCGATGTCTTCTTCTCTCGATGCCTCTACCCTGTGGGTGGCTAGTCCTATTTATAGGCGAAGGCCCCGGGCCTCTTCCCAAATATTGAGCGGGAAGGGCGCCAACAATTGGCCATTTTGAAGGGGAACATCTAGTACACTTATCCTGACTAAAGTTGGTCCTCGCCTGCCAAAAGACCCTGCGATGACGCTGGCTTGGGCTCCACGATGACCTCCACTCTGCCGTCCTGCTGGTCTTGGTCCTGTTGCACCGAAATGGTTACCTTTGCTTGATACCCTTGCCTGCGCTTGCCCCCTTTGCACCAAAGGGGAAACAAGGACTCTACGCAGGCCGGCGCCCGCCTAGCGCCCGCCTGGCCTTGGTTGTCATGGCTTGCGTCACGGGCACCTCGTGAGGTACCCCGCCTTGATCTCTCCGCCTCCTCGCGAGCCAGCCTGACGAGGCCGCGCCTGAGGAAGCCTCCTGTCGTCCGCCCCACGAGGCTTGGCCCCTCGCGAGGGTCTTGAGCATGTGTTGATGAAGACGGGCCGTACTGGGCCACTCCTTGAGCCACGTTGCAGGCCGCAGGCAGGCAAGTCTGGGTACCCTGGTTCCCAGAACACCGACAGGGCTGGATTTTCATGATCTGGCCCCTAACTTCATCCTCAACATCTCGGCGTTTATCGTCGTGTGTGAGGCTTTTCTCCGCATCAGGCCCCACTTTGACCTGTGGCTAAAGATCTTCAACATGAAGCCAAAGATAGTGGTCGGCCAGCAGGCGGAGTGCGGTGGCGCCATGGTGGGCAAGATGCCCAGCGTCACCTGGCTCGAAGGCTCCTTTGCGGAGATCGTGAAGGGGTGGCAATCGGGGTGGTTCTACATCACCAAGCCGCGCGACGCCAACTGGGTTGCGGCCCCTGAATTCCGATCCGGCTCACTTCCTGGCAGAGGAAGGGCCTGCGGTGCATCCGCGGAGCTGACCGGACTCAAGAACTGCATCAAAAACATGATAACCAAGAATATCAAGATGGTCAATGTTGTCCGGGTCATGCTATTTCGCTAGATTCTCCCATGTTAGATACGGGCATTCAACCTGTGGGAGTTCAACGCGGCCCAATACTAGACACTGCAAGAGCTTTTTGACACGATGCACAAAGATAGCTGGAAGGTGTTGTTCAAGGCCAGCGAAGTTTCTCCTCCCACCTCTGAGGACCGCGGACTCAGCGCCAGGCGCCAGGCCAATGCGGTAAGCATTCTACATTTCGCAAGATGTGCCTTTCCTCAGTATATTCATGGGAGAAAATTAGGCCATTGTGCTGATTTTAACAGGAATATGTGGCGACGGCGGAGCAGATCGACTGTGCAGCTCCATTGCCTGAGGACCCAGCAGATGAACTCCTGATGGAGATGCTGGTTCCAACACCCTATGAGGTGCCGGAGAAGAAGGCCAAGAAAAAGGCCATAGGGACCAGAAGAAGTTCCCGGTGCAACATGGTGCTGGACTCATCGTCCGAAGACACCGGGGCGCACTCCTCCAATGATAATGAGGAGGAGGAGGAAAACCCTCTCCCCCAAAATGAGGGGGAGAAGAAGAGGAAGGCCACCCCTTCCGGGGAGGCCGAAGGGTCCAAGAAGGGACAGACCCTCCCTCCGGACCACTCCATAACCACCGCCTATAGCGAGGAGGAGTGGCTACCCAGGGGCAAGCCCCTGGCAAGATCGTAAGTATCCGCACCTTGTAATAATTTTTGTGCGACTTAACTTCACAGTTTTTTATAACGCCGAGCACGCATATGCAGTCCGGCCAGGTCCCATCCTTAGGTATCCTCTTCGGATGGGTCTCTGAGTGATTCGGCAATGAATTCGCTCCCGACGGCCACCTCCCCTCGGCCTGCGGATGCCACAGAGGTGTTGTCCCAAAGGGTACCAGAGCAGGGGGAGGCGGCTCTGGAGACGCCCCAAGGCGAAATTCCAGACGCCATGCACATGGGGGGTAAGATTCCCATAGATTATGCTGACGAGAGCCGCAGCAGGTTGGGCTCCCAGCCGGACACTGCACCGGAACCTCCAAAGGTTTCGGATTCGGGTGGGCAGCCCCTCGCTAGGGAGGGCGAGCCGGCCGTGCCGATGACCTCCGTCGCGCCGGAGGCGTCGGATAGTCTGCTTGAAGTGCTTCGCGGCGCTTCCATTGATGAAGAGCACCGTACTCTTATGAGTACGGTGATTCAGAAGGTTCGGTCCGCCAAAAGCGGATTGACTGAAGCCTGCATTAGCCTCCTAATAGGCTTTGAGGTAAGTAGTCAAAAGTGTGAGAATTATCACCCAATAGACAGTAGCCCCTGATACTCTGTTTGGTGTTCGGAAAGAAAAGACAAACGGAGGGTCAACTCTAAACCACAGGAATCTAACAGTATGTGTCTATGTGAATAAGCAGGCGGGGTTGCTTGCCGCTGCTACCCGCACAGCAGAGGTCGCCAGACTCGAACGGGACCTGAAGCGGGCCGAAGAGAAGCTCAGCCTCACGAAGAGGCAGCTCGAAGAGAACAAAGGTGAGTGATACCCCGTCTATGTGTCATATATAGAAGATAAAAATTGGTGACGCTAACTAAAAGCGTCATGATTTTTTAATAGGGGCCACGACCGAAGTGGCGGCCCTGAAGAAAGCGCTATCCGAGGCCGAATACAAGGCGGCCACGGAGCGTATTGAGCGTGAAAAGCAAGATGCTAGGGTGGGAAAGGTACAGCAAGAGCTCCAGGAGCTCGGCAAGAAGTGCGAGTCCTTGGAGCGTGACTTCAAGATGCAAGAGTCTGAGCTTGCAAAGACCTATCAGAGCGCGAAAGACACCAAGGCCGAAGCCCAAAAGGCCCAACAGGAAATCCAGGCGGACAAGAAGATAGCGGCGGGTAAGGCATTCATTATGCAAAGCAAGCATGTGGAGGAGACATTGCTTTTACTTACCCGAATTCGGAGCTCTCCAGGGGCATTCGCAGATCTGCCACACAGCATATCGGATGCCACGGAGTTCTACCGTGCCGAAGAGGGGAGCTCGACGGAGAAGCTGTTCTGGTCCCAGTATATTGGAGTCGAACACCCAATGCCTCTGAGTGACCAACTGAAGCAATTGGTTGAACTCCATAGGGCGGCCAAAGTGGCCATGAAGGACTTCATAGTCTGGATGTGGCCTGGTGAGCCCCTGCCCGACAGCTACTTTAAAGCGGATGGTAAATGCCTGTCCGCGGCTTGAAGTTATCAAGCGATCCGTTTGTATTGAGGGTGCCCGCCGGGGCTTTGCCCGTGCGAAGATGCATTGGGCCAAGCTGGATGCAGAGAAGCTCGTGAAAGATGGACTGCTGGAGGGCAAGGCGCATCGCTACCCAAAGAAATATTATGATGGCGTTATGAAAGGCGCTCGTCTTGTGGCCGATGAATGTACCAAGGACACAATCTTTGAGTGAATGTACTCATGCCGTCTTTGTAATATGAAAATGAATTTGTTTGTGCTATATGGCGCTTTGTTGATTTAAAATATTACCTTCTGTGCGGCTGTTTATAAAATTCTGAAAGTATGCCAGTCGTCGGCTCCCGCGCCCACGTAACTAGTACTGTGATGTTCGTGGAAAACCCAAACACTCTTTATCCAAATTTTTGGTCCTTTAAGGAGGTGTTTGGCGCAGCGAACAAGGCAATCAGACTATGCGGATTTATAACTCTCACTTAGCCATAGAATTCTACAATTTTAAATTTTGGCGAAGCCCCTAGAATTCGGAAAGCCGAATTGGGGCGCTATACACGCCTAAATCGGACAAGGCCGATTCCTCGCCTGAAGTGGAAAAAATCTTTAAGGATTTAAGACCTCTCGAATAGCGACCAGCTCTCACTGCATCATGACAGTCAGTTTTCGGCTTTCTCTACTGAGGTGCTCGTCCAGAAGAACCGGGACACAATCGCAGTAGTTCTCCCTGCGCTACCTTAGCCGATATAACGGAACGTAAGGTACCAAAACAAGGGAGACAGGCAAACCCAACTATTGACCCAAGACATGATTCGGAGCTGATGCATATAATGCTATAAGTTCGGGGTGCCGCACTATAGAAAGTGTTCGGACTTATCTTGCCGTATTATGGGGCACCATAAGAAGCCGCTGGCAAACTGAACGTACCAAAGTGTACGGATTCAATATTAGATAAACATTTTTTAGGGAAAATGTGAAGATAGGAATAATAAGCTGACGCTATATATTATTTCCCATTGTTAAATAATACGCCCAAGCGTATGTGTACAATTAATCGTTAGCGAATAAATAGGACTATTTGACATGTCCTATCCAAGGGTGGGCCGCATGCGGGTATGTAAAACAGGTATAATGATCATTGACAGATACCACCTGGGTATTCCCTTTGTGCGCAAAGCCTTTTGCCTCCTTGGTTTTCACTCCTGTGATAAGTCCGATGATCCGGTTCTCTGAAAGGGCTGCCCGAAAGTATAGGGTCCTGAAAGAGAAAGAAGGTTATTAAAGTATGCGGGTCTTGTGGCGGTCGAACCGCACTGTGGACTGCATCACCGTTGCGCCTCCGCCTATGCCCATGGTATTTTGAGTGCGTAATTGTGTACGCGCGGCACAAATGCTGCCTGAATGGGGCTAGGGCGGAGGCCGGACTGCTAGTCGTGCTCTTGGCATGCCTGGCGATCCTATTGCAGAGTACTCCGGACTCACTTGACGGTGTTCGGGGTTGTTGTCGCTGAATTGGCGGTCTGCCGGAGAAGGCTGCTTTGTACTTCTGCCGCGAGGGCCGCCGTGTGCTCTTCTATACGGAGAGAGCGGTATGTGCTTCCATTGACTGTTATAACCCCGCGAGGTCCTGGCATCTTGAGCTTGAGGTATGCATAGTGTCGTACCGCATTGAATCGAGCAAATGTGGTTCGTCCAATCAGTGCATGATAGCCACTACGGAAAGGGACGATACCAAAGATTAACTCCTCGCTTCGAAAGTTATCCGGGGATCCGAAGACCACTTCCAGTGTTATGGAGCCCGTACACCGGGCCTCTACTCCTGGAATTACACCTTTAAAGGTGGTTTTGGTGGGTTTGATCCTTGAAGGATCGATGCCCATTTTGCGCACTATGTCCTGATAAAGCAGGTTCAGGCTACTGCCACCGTCCATAAGGACTCGTGTGAGGTGGAATCCGTTGATGATTGGGTCAAGGACCAATGCGGCTGAACTGCCATGATGGATGCTGGTAGGGTGGGCTTTAGGGCCTCCTCCTCGAGTTGAGGTAACAACTTGTGCTTTGGGGTAACCTTTGGTGTGGCGCTCGAGTCCGTATTCCTCGGCTGCCAGGACCTCAGTCCATCTGTCTATGAGCAGATCTTGATCAGCTCGGAGCTGCTGCTGCTTCTTTTTCAGGATTCTTGCAGTGGCCATAAGCCGGCGCTTGAAGCGCTCCTGCTCTACGGGATCCTCAGGTATGCTGAATTCATCGTCACCGAGGCTCACCTCGTCTTCGGAGGGGGGCATGTAGTTGTCCTCCTCCAAGTATCCGTCTGTCGCCTGTTCATCTAGGCTAACCTGCCCGTCCTCCTGTCCAGCCTGCTCGAAGGCAGGTTGATCGGGAAATTATTCATCTTCGCCACCATCCGGATTGTTTTCATCTCCTGTGCCGGCATTGCTGTGGCGAGGCTTAGAGCGGCGCCGATGACGCCCATGCTTTGATTTATTCCTTAAGGGGTTATCCTCTATTGCCTCATCGCCATTGGTTTCTTTGGGGCTGTCCACCATATATATATATATATATATATATATATATATATATATATATATATATATATATATATATATATCATACGAGGAGGTGGCTGTCCAATGTCCCGTGGGCGGTGGTTCCTGTTCTTCTCCTGCATCGTCGTCCACATCGTCGATCTCTTCGGAGTTGAAGTCAAGCACGTTGGTCAAATCATCAACAGTGGCAATGAAGTGGGTGGTGGGTGGGTAACGAATTTCCTCGTCGCCTGCTTCCCACTCGAGCTGGACATAGTTCGGCCAAGAGTCTCCTGACAAAGAGAGAGACCTTAATGAATTCAGCATGTCGCCGAAGGGCGAGTGCTGAAAGATATCCGCAGTGGTGAACTCCATTACCGGAGCCCAATCGGATTTGATGGGCCCAGGTGCGTACGGTCCGGAGCCTACAACCGGACGCACGTCTGGGGGTCCGGCGACACAGATTTCCTTGGAGGTGGAGTCTGTGTTCGGCTCTACCGCCGATGAGTATGCAGCCTCCGAGGCGGGGTCCATCCACCCGTCCTCGGACGACGTGATCTGCCCCGGATTTAGGTCCGGAGCTACTGCAGGTGCGATATCCTGAATATTGTCTGACAGCAGATCTAAGTCGTGCTCGTCGTGACTGTTCAACGCTCCTAGCGTAGGCCTGAATCCGTCGAAGATCAGGTCTTCGCGGATATCGGCCGTGTAGTTCAAGATTCCAAACCTGACCTGATGGGCAGGGGCGTAGCCGTCGATCTGCTCCAGATGGCCAAGTGAATTGGCCCGCAGTGCGAAGTCGCCGAACACGAAGATCTGTCCGGGGAGAAAAGTCTCACCCTGGACCGCGTTGTTGTTGATGATTGAAGGAGCCATCGAGCCTTGCTGTGACGACACAGAGGAACTCTCAATGAAAGCACCAATGTCAGTGTCAAAACCGGCGGATCTCGGGTAGGGGGTCCCGAACTGTGCGTCTAAGGCTAATGGTAACTGGAGGCAGGGGACATGATGTTTTACCCAGGTTTGGGCCCTCTCGATGGAGGTAATACCCTACTTCCTATTTGATTGATCTTGATGATATGAGTATTACAAGACTGATCTACCACGAGATCGTAGAGGATAAACCCTAGGAGCTAGCCTATGATTCTGATTGTTCTTGTCCTACGGACTAAACCCTCCGGTTTATATAGACACCGAAGGGGGCTAGGGTGATACGTCCATTTTGCATCATGCTTTTATGTCAATATTTATTGCATTATGGGCTGTTATTTCACGTTATGTCACAATACTTATGGCTATTCTCTCTTATTTTACAAGGTTTACATGAAGAGGGAAAATGCCGGCAGCTGGAATTCTGGGCTGGAAAAGGAGCAAATATTGAAGGACTATTCTGCGCAACTCCAAAAGTCCTGAAACTCCACGGAATACCTTAAAATAAATAAAGAAAAATCGTCGCCAAAGATGAAGGCCAGGAGGCCCACACCCTGCTCACGAGGGTGCCCCCCCCCCCCGGGCGCGCCCCCCTACCTCATGGGCCCCCTGGTGGCTCTCCGACACCCATCTTCTCCTATATGAAGTCTTTCGATGAGAAAAAATAGGGAAGAACTTTTCGGGACGAGACTCCGCCGCCACGAGGCGGAACGTTGGCGGAACCAATCTAGGGCTCCGGCAGAGCTGTTCTGCCGGGGACACTTCCCTCTAGGAGGGGGAAATCATCACCATCGTCATCACCAACGCTCCTCTCATCGAGAGAGGGCAATCTCCATCAACATCTTCACCAGCACCATCTCATCTCCAAACCCTAGTTCATCTCTTGTATCCAATTCTTGTCTCCAAGTCCAGGATTGGTGCTAGTTGGTTGCTAGTAGTGTTGATTACTCCTTGTAGTTGATGCTAGTTGGTTTATTTGGTGGAAGATCATATGTTCAGATCCTTTATGCACATTATTACCCCTCTGATTATGAACATGAATATGCTTTGTGAGTAATTATGTTTGTTCCTGAGGACAAGGGAGAAGTCTTGCTATTAGTAGTATGAGATTTGGTATTCGTTTGATATTTTGATAAGATGTATGTTGTCTAACCTCTAGTGGTGTTATGTGAACCTTGACTACATAACACTTCACCACTATTTGGGCCTAGAGGAAGGCATTGGGAAGTAATAAGTAGATGATAGGTTGCTAGAGTGACAGAAGCTTAAACCCTAGTTTATGCGTTGCTTCGTAAGGGGCTGATTTGGATCCATATGTTTCATGCTATGGTTAGGTTTACCTTAATACTTTTGTTGTAGTTGCGGATGCTTGCAATAGAGGTTAATCATAAGTGGGATGCTTGTTCAAGTAAGAACAGCACCCAAGCACCGGTCCACCCACATATCAAATTATCAAAGTATCGAACGCAAATCATATGAGCGTGATGAAAACTAGCTTGACGATATTCCCATGTGTCCTCGGGAGCTCTTTCCTATTATAAGAGTTTGTCCAGGCTTGTCCTTTGCTACAAAAAGGATTGGGCCACCTTGCTGCAATTCATTTACTTTTGTTACTTGTTACTCGTTACAATTTATCCTATCACAAAACCATCTGTTACCACTTATTCCAGTACTTGCAGAGAATACCTTGCTGAAAACCGCTTATCATTTCCTTCTGCTCCTCGTTGGGTTCGACACTCTTACTTATCGAAAGGACCACGATAGATCCCCTATACTTGTGGGTCATCAAGACTCTTTTCTGGCGCCGTTGCCGGGGAGTGAAGCGCCTTTGGTAGGTGGAATTTGGTAAGGAAAAAATGTATTTAGTGTGCTGAAATTTTCTGTCACTTGTTACTATGGAAAGTAATTGTTTGAGGGGCTTGTTCGGGGTATCTTCACCCCGTCCGGTTGAGCCAAGAGTTGCTCCTTAACCTACTGCACCTACTGAACCTATTGAAAATGAAACTGCTTTTCAGGTTCCTTCGGGTATGATGGAAAAACTGCTAGCTAACACTTTTGCAGGAGATGGAACAAAGCATCCTGACGAACATCTACGCTTTATGGATGATATTTGTGGACTATTTAACCTTGCAGGTATACCCGATGATGTTGTTAAGAAGAAGGCTTTCCCTTTATCTTTGGAGGGATACGCATTGACATGGTATAGGCTATGTGATGATACGAGATCATGGAACTATAAAAGAATGAAATTGGATTTCATCAAAAGTATTACCCTATGCATCTTGTTCATCGTGATCGCAATTATATATATAATTTTTGGCCTCGCGAAGGATAAAGCATCGCTCAAGCTTGGGGAGGCTTAAATCAATGTTATATTCATGCCCCAATCATGAGCTCTCAAAATTGACAATTCTCCAGAATTTTTATGCTAGGCTTCCTGATAATAATCGCAACATGCTCGATACTTCTTGTGCTGGCTCTTTTATGATGAAGTCTACTGAATTTGGATGGAATTTATTGGATAGAATTAAACGCAACTCTGAAGATTGGGACCTCGACGAAGGTAAGGAGCCAGGTATGACACCTAAGTTTGATTGTGTTAAATCTTTTATGGATACCGATATTTTTCGTAAGTTTAGCACTAAATATGGACTTGACTCTGAGATAGTAGCTTCTTTTTGTGAATCTTTTGCTACTTATGTTGATCTTCCCAAGAAGAAGTGGTTTAAATATCATCCCCCCATAGAAGTAAAAGTAGCTGCACCTATTAAAGTTGAAGAAAAGATTGTCTAGTCCATGCCATACCAACCATTGAACTTTCTGAAACATTTATCTTGAAGGAGTATTAGTTCAATGAGCTATATGTTGTTATGAATTACCAAAACCACCCGGGGATTAGTTGCACTTTCAATCTCCCCCTGTTTGGTAATTGATGACAACATATAGATCAAAGCTTCGACAAATGATAATATAAATGAAGTACATCGTCGCTTTGATAAGTATGTGATAAGCAAGAGCTCCCCCCCAAATTTGTGCATTATTTGAAATTTGCTTTTGAATGCAAATGCAATCAATTAGGATCATGGGTCACTCTTCCATGTCACATACATCTTGGTGGAGTGCTCAAAATGGTAGTGTATAAAATATGCACTCATCATCAACAAGATATGAATGATCATACATGAGAGATAGAATATCATCATTAAGCACAAGCACTAAAGTATGATTTGATCAAACATATGATCATAGAAGTATCTCACGCAAAAGCATAAATATTGTATCACCCAAACAAGCAAAGCAAATAGAGTAGCAGGCGAGGCAAAAAGAAGCAAACACTCCCTCTCTCTCTCTCTCTCTCTCTCAACGTACGATATATACACTTTCTCCCCCTTTGGCAACAAGTTACCAAAAAGCTTGAAAATGCATAGTGCTATACGGCTCTAAGCATGATCTCCGGGAGCTTCAGAGTGCGAAGGTGGCATGGAGAGGAGTCCTGCAACGAATGCATCCGAAGAGGTATGAGGAGCTGGTGGAGTTGCAACTAGAGGAGCAACTAAAGCTGTAGTTGCAGGTGCTAACACTGTAGGTCTGGGATCAGTAACAACTGGCACAACTGATGACCTTGGTCCCCTTGGGACTTGCTGAAAAGCATCTGTTGTAGGTCCCTCATCCCTGTCTTCAAGATCTTCTTGAATCTTCTCCACAATTGACTGTATTTCTGTGACCTTCATATCTAAGTCATGAATTTTTGTCTCAATTATCCTCTCAAGACTCTCTTGATTTTGAGTCAGGGTGGCCAATCCTTTCTCAATCCTCAAATTAGCTTGAATGATATAACCAAGTTGATCTTGCTTGGACTTCAGAAATATCTAGGATGCCTCTTAGCGCTTGGTGTCTTGGCTACCTTCTCTGCTTTTGCTTTTTCTTTCTTCTCCTGAGCCTACACAAATGTGGGATGTGATGGATCCATGACAACTACATTGTCTTCAAACTCTGGCAGCATGGGAAGATATTCCTTGTCCAAAAGATACATGCCCTTGCCCATCTTGGAGTTGATGAGCATCTGAATATGTGGAGCATAGCCACATGATCTCTTTTGGTCTGCAGTAGTCCTTTTGATAGTCTCTACTATCAAGGACATCACCTTGAATTTCTCTGGCACATCAAACATATGCAGCAGATTTATTGAGTGCCCTCTAATCATCCTATCATCTCCAAACTTGGGCAGCAAAGTGTGTCTGAGTATTGTTTGATTGTTGGCAGACCTGATAGCAGATAGTAAACTGATCCAAACTTATGAGTGTCCAAGGCAGCATCTAGAATCTCCTTGTACATGTGTGCCATAGAGTCATGTCCTTTTCTTGGCTTGGCATACACATCAGTGTCCTCCTCATGCTCTTCTGGGGCATTGATCAGCTTTGCCCACTCAGTAACAGAAGATTGGTACCTAGTACCCTCAGTCATCCAAACAATTTTACCATCAGGGTAAAAGTGTGTTGTAGAGTAAAACTGCATGATCAACTCATCATTCCATTTAGTCAATTTTTGACCAACAAATGTGTCAACTCCTGTTGATCTGAGACTCTCATGGACTCCTAGGAAATAGTCAGCATTGTTGTTAATGAACTTCCAGTCAACCCATCTCATATCACTCACCATTGGCTTCTTGTCCAGGAGCACAGTCTCATAGAAGTCTTATTGTTCCTTTGTATGGAACCTGTAGTCAACATCGGTCCTCCTTCTTATGGCATATGGGTATGTCTACATCCAGAGCTTGAGACTTGCATCCTTTCTTAGCTTCATGTTCTCAGCCACAGGATGGGTGTCATCATGATCAGGGATCTTAGGCTTCAATTTCCTAAGCACTTGCCCTTCCTCTTCTTCTTCCACTTCAGGCACTAGGGCCTTGTTCTTTTCAGCTGCTGGAATGTTCCTAGTGGATCTCTTGGGGGCTTGAGTAGCAGCCTTGGGGGAAATCTTGGGCTTTGATGGAGCAGCCCCTGACTTGATTGCATCCCCCATCAACTTCTGAGTTTTTGTAGGAGGTGCATCTTTCTCTTCTTCCTCCTCATTTGGGTCTCTGATCATAGAAGATCTGCCAATAACTCTGGCCATGGTCTTTTTGACCCTCTCCTTCCTCTTCTCGCCCTCACCAACCTCTTTTGGTTCAAGTGTGAACTCATGGTTTCCTGGGTTGCTCTGGCTTTGGACATAGGAACCTTTCTGGCTGGAGCTTTCTTCTTCATCCTTGGCTTGGTGTTAGCAGCAGTGCCAAGCTCTTTCTTGTCACCTTTCCTTTTGGAAGAGACTTCCTCATCAACCTTAAAATCCTCATGTTCAGAATCTGATGTCTTCTTCTTCCTCTGCCTAGTTGCTGCTTTTGGTAGGTTGCTGGGAGTGCTTCTGCTCCCATCATCATAGCTGCTGTTAGAGGGACTAGTGCCCTCACTCATCTGAACCTGTTCCTTAGACTTATTTTGGCTGTCACTGTAATCAGACATTGCTGAAAGCTGAAGGTTGACCCTGTGAATAGATATAGACGAGAAAATCATAGATAGATAGAGGGAGTACTTAGGCATTCTTGTCCATCCATTTGGCAAAAAAAAATCAAAACAACAAATGGATGTTCTCGAATGAAGAAAATTATGCAACCAAGATGCTCACACAATAAGATAGCAAATGAAATATGTGGCAAAGCATGCACAAACACTATAGCATCTATCAAGAAATTGGCGATGACTAGGTCATCTATATATGAGTATATTGACTTAGGAGTCCAATGAGAACATTGGATTATAGGTCATACTCATCGTTTAAGCACAAGTGGGGTTACCACTTTTACATAAAGCATTGTTGTGTTCACACCATTAGAGTTGCTTTAGCTCATTTCTTAGAGTAAAGCTCCCCCTAGATGTGATATCCCCTTTTAGAGGGATGAACTAACATTGGGTTTTGTCGATGATGGCTTCATGTAGATGTTGAAGATGTGGATGCTCAATATTGATGTAGATCATTTGGAGCAATCCATTGGAGTGAGTTGCACTTTCAATACCTACATGGGTTAGTCCCGCAAGGAACAAACAAGGATATCCATAGACATAGAGTGAAGTACACACAAGATGATGTCCATGAAAGCATTAGGTTACCTTGTCCCTTGACTTACTGACAAGAGGGTTTGTGACTCCTTGAACTAGTGCAAGATGTGGAAGTTGATTGCACTTGTTCTTGCCAAAATGAATATGCATGAAGTACGTTGACGGAGTCACCCGCAAGAACTCTCTAGTTCTTCTTCTTCGGGACCCACATCATCTTGATGGGAATCCTTGGGGTTGTAGATGTACTTGATGAAGTAGAACTTGAGGTAGACTTGGGAACCCACTTGAGCAAGGCCTTTGGAGCTTCTTCAAATGCATCAATCTCCTCTTGAAGCTTGTCCTTGCCTTTTAGCTTGTAGTCTTGTGGTGGAAGATCATCTTGAGCTTGTGTCCCTTGAAGGAAGTAGGATCATACTTCTCTTGTTGAGGAACAAACTTTGTCTTGGGGTATTGATCTTATTCCCACTCAACTCCATTGGCATGGAACTTTCATTCAAAACCAACACCTTGATTCTTCCGGTGCCTTCCTTGCTTGCGTACAATTTCCTCAAATTGATTACTTCCAGCAAGGCTCTTGTAAACACCTTTCTCTATAATTCCCTTCAATAAGCTATTTTCTTGCTCAAGTGTAACTTGGCTAAGTGAATCATTAGTGGAATCAACAGAACTACTACAAGCAACAATATTGGATTTAGCATGATTATTGTTACTACTGGAAGAATCTTTCTTACTCTTGTTACTAGATTTTACTTGTGGAATGTAAGTAGACAAGAGTAAACGCTTGGCAATGTAAGAAGAACTTTTCTTCCGAAGATCATCGTAGATGGCTTTTAAGAACCCATGTTCTTGCTCTAGGTTGAGCTTCTCAAAGCGTAGCTTCTCATGATTTTTTAAAATTTCTCGATGATCTTATAAAGTAGTTTCATGATCTAACTTAAGAGTGTTTAGTTCTTTAGTTAGACGCTCAATCTCCTTCTTATCATTACCATTCGTTTCATCTTGATTAGCATGATTAATAGCAGTTTGATCATAGTTTTCGTCACTAGCATTGTCAACAGGTAACTCATCATCACCTAGCAAATCATCTTAATCACTATTGAAATCAATATATTCGGGGTGTGATACCTTGGGGCCTTTAGCCATGAAGCATCTCCCAAATCCTTCATTTGGTGAGTCAAATATGTCATAGGACTTGGTTGACTAATAACCCACAAGTATAGGGGATCAATTGTAGCCTCTTTTGATAAGAGTGTCAAACCCAATGAGGAGCTAAAGGTGGAACAAATATTCCCTCAAGTTCTATCGACCGCCGATACAACTCTACGAACGCTTAATGTTCGCTTTACCTAAAACAAGTATGAAACTAGAAGGACTTTGTAGGTGTTGTTGGATAGGTTTGCAAGAATATAAAGAGCGCGTAATAAAAACTAGGGGCTGTTTAGATAAAGACACAATAAAGTTAGTATAGCGAGTGTGGAAAAGTGGTGGTAGGAGTTGCGAAATTGTCCCTAAGCAATGGACTACTTTACTAGACCGATAGCAAGTTTTATGTGGGAGAGGCCACTACTAGCATGTCATTGATAACCCACAAGTATATGGGATCGCAACAGTTTTCGAGGGTAGAGTATTCAACCCAAATTTATTGATTCGACACAAGGGGAGCCAAAGAATATTCTCAAGTATTAGCAGCTGAGTTGTCAATTCAACCACACCTGGAAACTTAGTATCTGCAGCAAAGTGTTTAGTAGCAAAGTAATATGATAGTAGTGGTAATAGTAACAAAAGTAAAGACAACAAAAGTAATGTTTTTTGGTATTTTGTAGTGATTGTAACAGTAGCAACGGAAAAGTAAATAAGCGAAAACCAGTATATGGAAAACTCGTAGGCACCGGATTAGCGATGGATAATTATGCCGGATGCGGTTCGTCATGTAACAGTCATAACATAGGGTGACACAGAACTAGCTCCAGTTCATCAATGTAATGTAGGCATGTATTCCGTATATAGTCATACGTGCTTATGGAAAAGAACTTGCATGACATCTTTTGTCCTACCCTCCTGTGGCAGTGGGGTCCTATTGGAAACTAAGGGATATTAAGGCCTCCTTTTAATAGAGAACCGGAACAAAGCATTAGCACATAGTGAATACATGAACTCCTCAAACTATGGTCATCACCGGGAGTGGTCCTGATTATTGTCACTTCGGGGTTGCCGGATCATAACACATAGTAGGTGACTATAGACTTGCAAGATAGGATCAAGAACACACATATATTCATGAAAACATAATAGGTTCAAATCTGAAATCATGGCACTCGGGCCCTAGTGACAAGCATTGAGCATAGCCAAGTCATAGCAACATCAATCTAAGAACATAGTGGATACTAGGGATCAAACCCTAACAAAACTAACTTGATTACATGATAAATCTCATCCAACCCATCACCGTCCAGCAAGCCTACGATGGAATTACTCACGCACGGCGGTGAGCATCATGAAATTGGTGATGGAGGATGGTTGATGATGACGACGGCGACAAATCGCCCTCTCCGGAGCCCCGAACAGACTCCAGATCAGCCCTCCTGAGAGAGATTAGGGCTTGGCGGCGGCTCCGTATCGTAAAACGCGATGATTTCTTCTCTCTGATTTTTTTCTCCCCGAAAGCCAATACATGGAGTTGGAATTGGCGTCGGAGGGCCACCAGGGGGCCCACGAGGTCGGGGGCGCGCCCAGGGGGCACACCCCCACCCTCGTGAGCAGGGTGTGGGCCCCCTGGTCTTCATCTTTGGCAAGGATTTTTTATTGTTTTTTCTAAGCTGTTCTGTGGAGTTTCAGGTCATTCCGAGAACTTTTATTTCTGCACATAAAACAACACCATGGCAATTCTGCTGAAAAATACGATCCGGTTAGTTCCATTCAAATCATACAAGTTAGAGTCCAAAAGCAGAGCGACCAGACCTCAATCACCGATCTCGTACTCGATGTCATCCTGGATCGATGCCGACACCACACAAGACTTGGAGGATTTATAACGAATAGCAATCACACACTTATTACATCGAATGTCTCAAGAGAGAACTTATTGAAATAAATATGGCTTAAGGCCATCTAAAAACGATAACAGCGGAAGACTTGGAAGATAAGCGAGTCCATCAACTCCAACGGCATCACTGAGTATAGAACCACGACCTAAAAGCAACTTACTCGTCATCTGAAAAGTCTGCAACATGAAACGTTGCAGCCCGAAAACGGGTCAGCACATGGAATATGCTGGCAATGTAACACATAGAGAATAACAATGGAATAAGCTATACTACATGCATATTTGGCTTGTGGAAAGCTCTATGGTTACAGTTTTGCAAAAAGCCAATTTTTCCCTACTACAAAGGAATAAATTTATTTAGCTATCATGGTGGTTGTTAAACATTGAGAATGGTTGACAGCATTCTCAATCCCAATTAAAAGTACTCATTAACCCAACAATATTAAATTAGAGTAACATGCTGAGATTCGCATGATATCCAAGTACTAGATACTCAAAACGTCCATAACCGGGGACACGGCTAACCATGACTAGTTTACACACTCTGCAGAGGTTTGCGCACTTTTCCCCACAAGACTCGATCTCCTCCGTTGGTTTTCTCGCACTACATGATGTTTGAGAAACGGATGACCGAGACATAGTCTTTCGGAAGCGCTAGCACCTTACATGTGGGTAGACTGGTACACCTACTTTCCCCTACATCTGCTAGTCTACCCATAAGAGTTCGCACGACTTAATCAACTATGCCAGAGCCCATAATGGCTTGTGGCTGCACACGTAAGTTTCTAGTTTGAAAAATCTCATGATCCCTTTGAGCCTGGGTGGCGGTCCGAAGAAATACAGGCAAGTCCTGATAGAAACTAGGTGCCTCAATCCACCCAGATGTGTGTTTAAGTTGCCACCTTAAATAAACCATTAATTAACAAACTCACATCTATCATGGATAAACTCACCCAATCCACGTCTACTAGCATAGCATGGCATAATAAGCAAACATAGAAGTAACTCCCAAAGGTTTGATAATAAAACAGGTAATAGGTACTACCTCAACTATTTCCCATAACCCACAATTTAATTAGATCCTAATCATGCAATGTTTGAGGATTGATCTAATGCGTAAAAACTGGGTATGAGAAAAGGTATGATCAAAGTGTTACTTGCCTTGCTGATGATCCGCGAAACCTAGAGACTCAAAGTAACAGGCGGCCCACATCGGGTATTCTATCACAGACAAACAAACAAGCATACAATAAGTACTCAACTAATGCATAGGTAAAACTCGAATAAAAGATCTAACCTGAAAGTTCAACTTAAGAACTCCGGTTTGCAAAAAGAATCAAATCAAACAAAGCAACAAAAGTCAAACGGCGAAAGAAAACAACTTCGTTTTACTAATCTGGATCTAAGTCAAATTTTACAGAAGCAAAAACTTGTTTAAGTTGATTATTCGGAAAGAGGGTTTCAAGACGAAACTCCAAGCGCTTTAATCGCCTGATTTCGATAAATGAGCGAAAAGTTAAACTAAAACGAAAATCGGATCAGGAATCGCGATCAGAAAAATCGCGGATTAAATCCGAGAAAAGAAAAACGACGAACGGGTTAACGAACGAACGTTCGTTAACTAAACTAATCTGACGAACACGTTCGTTAAAACGAAAGAACGAGCGAACGCTCGCTAAATAACTAAACCGAAAAAAAAACGATCTAACAAAAAACCCAAGAAAAACCGCTCGGTTTTTATAAAAAAAACCGGCGGCACGTGGATCGAGGCGGCGATTTAACCTCGGCGTGGCGGCGAAGTCGGTGAGGTCGGCGGCGCGGCGGCGGGCGGCGGCGGCGGCGGCGATTCTCTGCGGCTAGGGTTAGGGTTCGGCGCGGGCGGGCGACTTGGGCGGCGGCGCGCGGCTGGCGGGTGGCGGCCGACGGGCCTGGGGGCGCCGGGGGTGGCGCTTATATAGCGCGCCCCCGAGCGGAGTCCCGCTTGGGCACGGCCCAGAGGCGGTTCGCGTTTTTTTTTAATAATTCCGCGTAGAAGAAAAATACAAAGAAATACTAAACGGACTCCAAAAATCCCGAAATAAATTTTCCCCGACTTCTAAAATCAAGCCGGACAAAACGAACATTTATTTGGGGCCTAAATGCAATTTTGAAAAACGTGCATTTTTCCTAAATTCAAATAAAAAGTGAAAAACTCCAAAATAAATCTTATTTGATTTTTTTATTAAATCTTCATTATTTCTTTATTTTGGGAAAGTCATTTTATTCCCTCTCTGAAATTTTGGTAGTAGAAATAATTGAAGATAAAGTAAATAAAATCAATGATCCTATTTTCAAAATTTGAGAAAACTCAAATAAGAAAATAACGAAATCCCCAACTCTCTCCGTGGGTCCTTGAGTTGCGTAGAATTTCTAGGATCGAGCCAACAATGTAACAAAAATATGATATGAAATGATGATCTATGTATAACATTCCAAATTGAAAATTTGGGATGTTACAAACCTACCCCCCTTAAGATGAATCTTGCCCTCGAGATTCGGGTTGGCTAGCAAATAGGTGAGGGTGGGCCTTGAGCAGATCTTCCTCTCGCTCCCAGGTGGCTTCCTCCTCGGTGTGGTGGCTCCACTGAACTTTGCAAAACTTGATAACCTTACTGCGGGTAACTCGGCTGGCATATTCCAGAATCTTAACTGGTTTCTCTTCATAAATCAAATCATCTTTCAACTGAATCGCTTCTAGAGGCACTGTATCTCTCAGTGGTATATCTGCCATCTCTGCGTGACACTTCTTCAACTGTGAAACATGGAACACATCGTGAACACCTGACAATCCCTCGGGTAATTCCAACTTGTACGCTACTTCTCCCATGCGTTCCAGAACTTTGTATGGTCCCACAAAACGTGGCGCTAACTTCCCTTTAACTCCAAAACGCTTTACTCCTCGAAGCGGAGATACTCGAAGATAAACTTTGTCTCCGACTTCGTATTCCGTCTCCTTGTGTTTTGAATCTACATAGCTCTTCTGCCTTGACTGAGCTACCTTGAGCCTGTCGCGAATCAACTTTACTTTCTGTTCAGATTCCTTAATCAAATCCGGTCCAAACAACTGGCGGTCTCCAACCTCATCCCACAACAATGGGGTTCTGCACCTCCTTCCGTACAAGGCTTCGAAGGGGGCCATCTTCAAACTGGATTGATAACTGTTATTGTAAGAAAATTCTGCATATGGCAAGTTATCATCCCAACTTGATCCATAATCCAACACACAAGCTCTAAGCATATCCTCCAAAATCTGATTGACTCTCTCGGTCTGTCCATCTGTCTGTGGGTGGAAAGCTCTGCTAAATTCCAGCCTGGTTCCTAATGTTTCATGCAACTGTTTCCAGAACTTTGAGGTGAATTGGGTTCCTCTATCTGATACGATACTCCTCGGAACTCCATGCAAACATACAATCCTTGTCATGTATATCTTAGCCAATTTGGCACTGCTGTAGGTAGTCTTTACTGGAATGAAATGAGCTACCTTCGTCAAATGATCGACTACCACCCAAATCGAGTCATAGCCTGAACGAGTCATGGGCAATCCCGTGATGAAATCCATGCCTAGTTTATCCCACTTCCATTCGGGTATAGGCAATGGCTGCAACAATCCTGCTGGCTTTTGATGTTCTGCCTTCACCCTCTGACATACATCACAAACTGCTACATACTCTGCAATATCCTTCTTCATTCCGGTCCACCAGAAAGTTTCCTTCAAATCCAAGTACATCTTGGTATTCCCAGGGTGAATCGAATATGGTGAATCATGTGCTTCTTTCATAATCAACTTCCTGATCTCCGGGTCATTGGGCACATAAACACGGTCTTCAAACCGTAGGGTATCGTACTCATCCTCACGAAATCCCTTAGCCTTCCCTTCGCTCATTTTCTCCTTGATAGTAGCAACTTCCTTATCTGTCTTTTGGGCTTCTCTGATTTTATCCATCAATGTAGACTGAATTTCCAATGCTGCTACATAGCCTCTCGGAACTATTTCCAAACATAGCTCATGAAGGTCCTCGGTTAACTCCTTGGGTATTTCTCCCGTCATTAGTGTATTGACATGGCTCTTACGGCTCAACGCGTCTGCTACAACGTTAGCCTTCCCGGGGTGATAATGCAATCTCATATCATAATCCTTAATAAGCTCCAACCATCTCCTCTGCCTGAGATTTAACTCCTTCTGCGTGAAGATGTACTTCAAACTCTTGTGATCCGTGTACACCTCACAATGATTTCCAATGAGAAAATGTCTCCACGTTTTCAGTGCGTGCACTACGGCTGCTAACTCCAAATCATGAGTAGCATAATTCAACTCATGAGGCTTAAGCTGTCGTGAAGCATATGAAAGAACTCTTCCCTCCTGCATAAGCACTGCTCCAAGTCCTCGACGTGAAGCATCGCAATACACTTCATAATCCTTGGTCTGATCTGGCAGAATCAATACTGGTGAGGTAACCAAACGTTTCTTCAACTCTTGGAAACTAGCCTCACACTCCTCACTCCAAATGAACTTGGTATCCTTCTTCAACAATTCTGTCATAGGCTTTGCAATCTTTGAGAAATTTTCAATAAATCTCCGGTAGTATCCTGCGAGTCCAAGGAAACTCCGGATTTCTCCAACTGTTGTTGGTGCTTCCCAGTTTGTCACAGTGACAGCTTTAGTGGGGTCTACTGCGATACCTTCTCCGGATATAACATGTCCGAGAAATCCAACTTCCTTCAACCAAAACTCACACTTGTTGAACTTGGCATATAGCTGATGTTCTCTGAGCTTCTCGAGTACCAAACGCAAGTGCTCCTTATGTTCCTCTTCATTCTTCGAGTACACCAAAATATCATCAATAAACACCACGACGAACTTATCCAAAAACTCCATAAACACCTTGTTCATCATGCTCATAAAATAGGCTGGGGTGTTAGTCAGACCAAATGACATAACGGTATACTCATACAGCCCGTACCTGGTGGTAAAAGCCGTCTTCGGTATGTCCTGCTCCCGAATCTTTAACTGATGGTACCCTGATCGCAGATCGATCTTTGAAAACACCTTAGCTCCTTGCAACCGATCAAACAGATCATTGATCATTGGCAGCGGGTACTTGTTCTTGATTGTTACTTCATTCAATCTGCGATAATCAACAACCATTCTTAACGTTCCATCCTTCTTCTCCACTAGAAGTACTGGCGATCCCCAAGGCAAAGAACTTGGGCGAATAGAACCTTTATCCAACAACTCCTTAATCTGCTTCTTAATTTCCTCCAAATCTTGGGCTGGCATCCTGTACGGTCTCTTGGATATCGGCCCAGTGCCTGGCAGTAGTTCAATTAAGAACTCAATGTCTCTATCCGGTGGCATGCAGCAACTCTTACGGAAATACATTGGGAAATCCCTTACCATCGGTACTTCCTCTGCACTGACTCGATAAGGAATTTACATGTGCTCTTCTCGGCTCATGCCGTGATACATACTTGATTCTTATTCATACGGTGTCGTAAGCAAAATTTTCTTACTGGCGCAATCAATGTTTCATCCATACATCGACAGCCAATCCATACCAAGAATTACATCCAAACCTTGGGATTCCAATATAACTAAATTCGTTGGGAAAACATGCCTTCCTATACTTAATGGCACTGAAAGCATCCTTGATGACCATAAACTCAGCTCGGTGAACTTACTAGCATGGGTGTCTTAAGAGTCTTAGTGGGCAGGCTAAACTTATCCACAAATCCCTTGATATGTATGAATGCGATGCACGAAGATCAAAAAGAACAAGCTGCGATAAATGCCTTAACCAAAACTTACCTATTCTGCGTCGGTGAGCTTCAACCTCCTCCACGGTGGCGTGGTTCACATCCTCTGTTGAAAGGGTTCGGCTTCTTTCCTGAGCTTCCATTGCCATTTCCATTTTGGGCTTCAGGACAATCATTTGCATAATGCCCCGTCTTATGGCACTTATAACAAGTGATATGACTCAGGTCTACCTTGGATGGTGTTGACGGGTTGGTGCTGCTTTGTCCATTGCTTCCTCCATTCCCATTTCCATTCTTTGTGCCATTATGATTGTGCGAGCTGCCTCCTCCGTGAGTATCTTGAAAGTGTCCTCGACTTGGGGTAAGCGTAGCTGCTGAGCTCGAATGTACTTCCCTGTCCATACTTCCTCTTCGATTGTCAATCTGCTGTTGCTTTCCCTCAATCATAAGAGCACGATCTACTAACTCTGGTAGTTATTGAAAGTGGCTACCATCAACTGCATGCTCATCTCATCATTCAGTCCTTCTAGAAACTTCTCCCTTAGTGCATCCGTAGCAACGTCATCCGGGGCATAACGTGCTAGCTTCTCAAATCATCCACATCTTGCCAACCGTCCGTCCTCCTTGGCGTAAGTTGCGAAACTCACGCTTCTTCATGGCCATAGCTCCTGCTGAAACATGGGCGACTGGAAAGCTTCTTGGCCGATTCCATGTGGCGGTGTCTCTGAGGTAAGTGGCTGTAAAATTCTCCCACCATGCTGTTGCGGGTCCGTCAAGCTGATGTGCGACAAACTTCACCTTTTCTCCATCTGTACATCCTGCAGTGGTCAACTCCCTCCCTATCTTACGGAGCCAATCATCTGCTACTATCGGCTCGGTGCTACTGGAAAACACCGGCGGATTCAGCCTTAAGAAACGTGCCAGATGGTCAACAGGTGGTGGTGGTGGTGGGTTGTTGTTGTTGTTGCCTTGGTTCTGTACCAATGTTTGAATCAAGGTATTCTGCTGCTGAATCAACTGACTGATCTCCGGCGGAAGAACAAACTTGGGGTCGCGTCTCGGAGGCATCTGAGGGTTTAAAGAGGAGAGGAGAGTTAAGAATAGAATGAGGTCTAGTGAGATAACACTACCCATTTGCACATGAGACAAAAGCACACAATATCACTCCAATCAATTCAAACAAGGGCATACAACGGTCTAACTCTCGTTACAAAAGTGCTTGGACTAAAACTAATTAAATGGTGGAAAATTCTACTACTGTTATGGTGGGCAACTAGAAAAACTGCTCCGATGCAGATTCCATGATATCTGCTCGAGCTTCATCAACATAGTCATCATCGGCGTGCGTCGGGATCCGAGTCGGTGTAAATCGATGATGATATAATTATCTGGACAAGTAGGTTCATCCTCTTCTCCTCTGGTCTTGATCCTCCCATGAATACTCCAATCTTCTCCTTAAGGTCACCGTTCTGTCTTACTAGAGCGATGATTTCTTCCATATAGTCTTTACGTGTAGCCTTGAGTCTTCTTCTAGCTCCTTGATCTTGGTCATAGCCTTCTGTAGCTCCTCCATATCTGCACACATCTGATTCTCCTGGCGTCGGATGTGTTGGTTTAACTCCTGATTATAAGTTGCGATTGATCTGTCCTTCCTGGTGGTGATCATCTCCCAATGCTCATCTCGGCGCCCACAAATCTGGTAGATAGTATTCTTGAGATCGTTGTGGTAAACTTCTCCAATTCGTCCCATGGCGATGTGAGCTGCCATGCTCTTTCCTAGGCTCCATGTTGGTGCATCAAAGGTAAACTCTATTGGCTCCGTGATTGGCACAAATGTCCTTCCTGGAATGTAGACTTGAATCCTCCAGCGCTCCTCTTCGGGTAAAGTGGCGTTGAAGGTCCCGGTGAAGCTTGGTACTCCTATGTTCAGGTATCTAGTGGCTTCCTTCAAGTGATATCCAAAAGGTGAGTTTTCATCTGGTTGTGTGAACTTGATCCTTGCATCCGCCATCCTAAAGAATAGAAAAGATGAGGAGTCAGAAATGAGAAGAAAGAGTAGTGATCTAGGGCTTTAGCTTAGTGGTCGTGTCCTCACGGTCGTGTGTGCTCGATACCACCTTTGTAGCGACCAGGACCTCAATCGATCGATCTCGTGCTCGGTGTCATCCTGGATCGATAATCTTGACACCACACATACTTGGAGGATTTATAACAGAATAGCAATCACACACTTATTACATCGAATGTCTCAAGAGAGAACTTATTGAAATAAATATGGCTTAAGGCCATCTAAAAACGATAATAGCGGAAGACTTGGAAGATAAGCGAGTCCATCAACTCCAACGGCATCACTAAGTATAGAACCACGACCTAAAAGCATCTTACTCGTCATCTGAAAAGTCTGCAACATGAAACATTGCAGCCCGAAAATGGGTCAGCACATGGAATATGCTGGCAATGTAACACATAGAGAATAACAATGGAATAAGCTATACTACATGCATATTTGGCTGGTGGAAAGCTCTATGGTTACAGTTTTGCATAAAGCCAATTTTTCCCTACTGCAAAGGAATAAATTTATTTAACTATCATGGTGGTTGTTAAACATTGAGAATGGTTGACAACATTCTCAATCCCAATTAAAAGTACTCATTAACCCAACAATATTAAATTAGAGTAACATGTTGAGATTCACATGATATCCAAGTACTAGATACTCAAAACGTCCATAACCGGGGACACGGCTAACCATGATTAGTTTATACACTCTGCAGAGGTTTGCGCACTTTTCCCCACAAGACTCGATCTCCTCCGTTGGTTTTCTTGCACTACATGATGTTTGAGAAACGGATGACCGAGACATAGTCTTTCGGAAGCGCTAGCACCTTACATGTGGGTAGACCGGTACACCTACTTTCCCCTACATCTGCTAGTCTACCCGTAAGAGTTCGCACGACTTAATCAACTATGCCAGAGCCCATAATGGCTTGTGGCTGCACACGTAAGTTTCTAGTTTGAAAAATCTCATGATCCCTTTGAGCCTGGGTGGCGGTCCGAAGAAATATAGGCAAGTCCTGATAGAAACCAGGTGCCTCAATCCACCCAGATGTGTGTTTAACTTTCCACCTTAAATAAACCATTAATTAACAAACTCACATCTGTCATGGATACAATCACCCAATCCACGTCTACTAGCATAGCATGGCATAATAAGCAAACGTAGAAGTAACTCCCAAAGGTTTGATAATAAAACAGGTAATAGGTACTACCTCAACTATTTCCCATAACCCACAATTTAATTAGATCCTAATCATGCAATGTTTGAGGATTGATCTAATGCGTAAAAACTGGGTATGAGAAAAGGTATAATCAAAGTGTTACTTGCCTTGCTGATGATCCGCGAAACCTAGAGACTTCGAAGTAACAAAGCGCGCACCGGGTATTCTATCGCAGACAAACAAACAAGCATACAATAAGTACTCATCTAATGCACAGGTAAAACTCGAATAAAAGATCTAACCTGAAAGTTCAACTTAAGAACTCCAGTTTGCAAAAAGAATCAAATCAAACAAAGCAACGAAAGTCAAACGGCGAAAGAAAACAGCTTCGTTTTACTAATCAGGATCTAAGTCTAATTTTACAGAAGCAAAAACTTGTTTAAGTTGATTATTCGGAAAGAGGGTTTCAAGACGAAACTCCAGGCGCTTGAATCACCTGATTCCGATAAACGAGCGAAAAGTTAAACTAAAACGAAATCGAATCAGGAATCGCGATCAGAAAAATCGCGGATTAAATCCGAGAAAAGAAAAACGACGAACGGGTTAACGAACGAACGTTCGTTAACTAAACTAATCTGACGAACACGTTCGTTAAAATGAATGAACGAGTGAACGCTCGCTAAATAAACGAACCGAAAAAAAACCGATCTAACGAAAAACCGAAAAAAAACCGAAGAAAAAACGCTCGGTTTTTATAAAAAAACGGCGGCACACCGATCGAGGCGGCGGCGAAGCTCGGCGGCGGCGGCGGCGACAAAGTCCGGCGAGGCTCGCAGCGGCGGTAGTCCGTCGGCGGCGGCGGCGGCGGCGGCGGATCTGGCGGCGGCTAGGGTTAGGGTTGGTGCGGGCGACTTAGGCGATTAGCGAGCGGGCTGGTGGTGTGGCGGCCGACGGCCTGGGGCGCTGGGTGGCACTTATATAGCGGGCCCCCGAGCGGAGTCCCGCTCGGGCACGGCCCAGAGGTGGTTCTCGTTTTTTTTTTAAATAATTCCACGCAGAAAAAAATAAAAAGAAATACTAAATGGACTCCAAAAATCCCGAAATAAATTTTCCCCGACTTGTAAAATCAAGCCGGACAAAACGAACATTTATTTGGGGCCTAAATGCAATTTTGAAAAACGCGCATTTTTCCTAAATTCAAATAAAAAGCGAAAAACTCCAAAATAAATCTTATTTGATTTTTTATTAAATCTTCATTATTTCTTTATTTTGGGAAAGTCATTTTATTCCCTCTCTGAAATTTTGGTAGTAGAAATAATTGAAAATAAAATAAATAAAATCAATGATCCTATTTTCAAAATTTGAGAAAACTCAAATAAGAAAATAACGAAATCCCCAACTCTCTCCGTGGGTCCTTGAGTTGCGTAGAATTTCTAGGATCGAGCCAACAATTCAACAAAAATGTGATATGCAATGATGATCTACGTATAACATTCCAAATTGAAAATTTGGGATGTTACAAAAACAAGGGCAAAAGTGTTTGGAAAAGTAGATACGACGGAGACGTATCAACTCCCCCAAGCTTAAACCCTTGCTTGTCCTCAAGCAATTCAGTTGACAAACTGAAAGAGAAAAAGAAAAACTTTTGCAAATTTTGTTTGCTCTTGTTGTTGTAAACATGAAAAGCCTGCATTCAAGTTTCAGCACTTATTATGAACTAACCATACTCACAATAACACGTAGGTCTCACAATTACTCATATCAATAGCATAATCAGCTAGCGAGCCATAATGATAAAACTCGGATGACAACACTTTCTCAAAATAATCATAACATGATATAACAAAATGGTATCTCGCTAGCCCTTTCTGAGACCGCAAAACATAAATGCAGAGCACCTTTAAAGATCAAGGACTGACTAAACATTGTAATTCATGGTAAAACAGATCCAGTCAGGTCATACCCAATATAAACCGATTATACTGAATGCAAACGACAGTGTGCTCTCTAGCGGGTGCTTTTTAATAAGAAGGGTGATGACTCAACATAAAAGTAAATAGATAGGCCCTTCGCATTGGGAAGCAAGGATTTGTAGAGGTGCTAGAGCTCGGTTTTGAAATAGAGATAAATTATATTTTGAGCGGCATACTCTCATTGTCAACATAACAACTAAAAGACGACGATATCTTCCATGCTAAACAGATTATAGGCAGTTCCCAAACAGAATGGTAAATTTTATACTCCCCCTCCTCCACAAGCATCAATCCATGGCTTGCTCGAAACAACGAGTGCCTCCAACATTCAACGGGTCCCCGGGGGAGTTTTGTTTGCAGTTATTTTGATTTAATTTGCATAAACCGTGGGACTGGGCATCCCAAAGACCAGCCATTTTCTCGTGAATGAGGAGCGGAGTCCACTCCTCTTGAGAATAACCCGCCTAACACGGAAGATAAGGGCAACTCTAGTTGACATATGAGCTATTTGAGCATGCAAAACAGAATGTTTATTTGAAGGTTTAGAGTTTGGCACATACAAATTTACTTGGAACGGCAGGTAAATACCGCATATATGTAGGTATAGTGGACTCATATGGAACGACTTTGGGGTTTAAGGAGTTTTGGATGCACAAGTAGTATTCCGCTTAGTGCAATGAAGGCTAGCAAAAGACCGAAGCGACCAAGCTGTGAGAGCGACAACGATCGTAAACATGCATTAAAATTAATTTACACGAATACAAGCATGAGTAGGATATAATCCACCATGAACATAAATATCATGAAGGCTATGTTGATTTGATTCAACTACATGCGTGAACATGTGCCAAGTCGAGTCACTCAATTCATTTAAAGGAGGATACCATCCCATCATACCACATTATAATCATTCTAATAGCATGTTGGCACGCAAGGTAAACCATTATAACTCATAGCTAATCAAGCATGGCACAAGCAACTATAATCTCTAAATGTCATTGCAAATATGTTTACTTCATAATAGCTAACTCGGGAACGATGAATCATCATATTTACAAAAACAAGAGAGGTCGAGTTCATACCAGCTTTTCTCATCCCAATAAGTCCATCATATATCATCATTATTGCATTTCACTTGCACGACCGAACGGTGTGTATAATAATAAGAGTGCACGTGCATTGGACTAAGCTGGAATCTGCAAGCATTCAATTCAAGAGAAGACAAGTAATATGGGCTCGAAGTTAAATAAACAATCATGCATATAAGAGCCACTAAGTGTTTTCAATATAGTCTTCTCGACCCCCAAAAGAAAGGAAAAGAAAATAAAACTATTTACACGGGAAAGCTCCCAACAAGCAAAAGAAGAACGAGAAATATTTTTGGGTTTTCTTTTAATTACTACAGCAAAGAAATAAACTACCACTAATTTTTTTTGGTTTTTTCTTAAGGTTTATCAAACACACAAGAAGAAAGCAGGAAAAAGAAAATAAACTAGCATGGATATTACAGTGAAAGAGTATGAGCACCGACATCTAGCAATGAGTGTGTGTGAACATGAATGTAATGTCGGTGGGAAATACGTACTCCCCCAAGCTTAGGCTTTTGGCCTAAGTTGGTCTATTGCCGAGGATAGCTGGCGGATTCCGTAAGGTGGCCCAGGGTCATCTTGTGACGCAGCGGCTATCGCCGCCTGAGCTGTAGCATGGCGTCGAGCAGCCTCCGCCCTCCTCTCGTACTCTTCTACCTCCTCTCTAGTAATAATATATCTTCCTTTTGTCTGAAAATCAAAGAAGGCAGGAGCAGGAAGAGCAATATGGACTACATGACGTTTGTTAAAGATTAGTCGATACTGGAGAGGTGGTTCAGTCCTCTCAACAAACTGGTGGGAAACCATAGAATCAAAATCTAAATAAGAAGGGGGTAACTCCATATCACCCTCACGAATGTCTATCTCAAGAAATATAGCTAAAGGGTTGCATAAATTCCTCCAAAGAAATCTCCGTTATGTCTATTCTGATGCAACATGTGAGCTACAATGGATCCCATATGATAAGATTGGTCTCCTAACACAGCACTCCTGAGAATGCTTAGATTAGGGACACACATGTGACATGCTTCATCCTTAGCAGTTATGCATCTACCTATGAAGAGAGCAAAATAATGTATAGCAGGGAAATGAACGCTCCCTATAGTGGCTTGTGTTATATCTCTAGATTCCCCCACAGTTATTTTAGCAAGAAAGTCTCAATATTCAGATTTAGGGGGATCCCTGACATTACCCCAAGATGGAAGTTTGCAAGCAGAAGTAAAATCCTCTAAGTCCATGGTATAAGATTTGTCATAAAGGTCAAACATGACTGAAGGAGAATTACGCGAAGATGAAAACTCAAACCTCCTCACAAATGAACTTGTGAGATCATGATACTGGGGGCATTTGTCAGCTTCAAAATCCTCAAGACCGGCATTACGCAAATATGCACTAAATTCTTCTTTGATTCCCACTTGATTCATAAAATTTTCTGATGGCCATTCATAGGGCCTCACAGGAGCGTCTCTTGGTGGTTCCTTGTCAGCATCACGTATTGCAAGTCTGGGACCTTGCTTCCTTGAAGAACCACCTTGGAACATCCTCCTAAACATATTGTTTCCTCTGAAAAATTTCGGAATTTTTTTAGTAACTTCAAATAAAAAGTGAACCAACTTCAATACAATTGATAGCAACAACTCCCATAAGTGCCTAGGGCCTATATAAAGTAATGGAACTACTTGGAACCATATAAATTTGACATGCAAGCTCAAGAACATGGTCACCTATGCAGCACAAATTTGCAATGAATAAAGCACTAGAACAAAAACTAATTGGACCAATGGAGGAGTCACATACCAAGGAACAATCTCCCCAAGCAGTTTTGCGAGAGGTGCTTTGAGCAAGGAGATCGAAAATCACAACAACGGGGGCTGGAACTCGTGCTTGAGTTGGTTTTTCGTGTTTGTGTGAAGCAGAGGAAGAAGATGGGTGCAAAGATAAGTGGAGGAGGGCCACCGTGGCCCCACGAGGCAGGGGGGCACGCTCCCTCCACCCTCGTGACCAGGTGGCAGCTCCCCCCGTGGTAATTTTTGCACAGTAAATCCTCAAATATTCCCGAAAAAATCATATTAAATTGGCATGGCATTCTGAGGACTTTTATTTTCGGGATATTTTTATATTGCACGGATAAGTCAAGAGACAGACAGAAAAAATACTATTTTACTTTATTTCTACTAAATAACAGAAAATATAAAGAGGGTACAGAAGGTTGTGCTTCTAGTTTCATCCATCTCGTGATCGTCAAAATGAACCCACTAACAAGGTTGATCAAGTCTTGTTAACAAACTCATTCCGAATAATCACGGAACCGGAGAAATTTCAAATAACACTAAGTTACCTCAACGGGGATACAAAAATCCCCAACAATAAGAATATCATACTTTTTCTTGATAGTAGGGAGAGGGAATTCAAAACCTCCAAATATAATCGATGGAATTTTTCCAATAGAGTTGATACTATAAACTTGAGGTTGTTTCCTCGGAAAATGTACCGTGTGCTCATTGCCATTAACATGAAAAGTGACATTGCCTTTGGTGCAATCAATAACAGCCCCTGCAGTATTAAGGAAAGGTCTTCCAAGAATAATAGACATACTATCATCCTCGGGAATATCAAGAATAACAAAGTCCGTTAAAATAGTAACGTTTGCAACCACAACAGGCACATCCTCACAAATACCGACAGGTATAGCAGTTGATTTATCAGCCATTTGCAAAGATATTTCAGTAGGTGTCAACTTATTCAAGTCAAGTCTATGATATAAAGAGAGAGCATAACAACGACACGGCTCCAAGATCACATAAGGCAGTTTTAACATAATTTCTCTTAATGGAGCATGGTATAGTAGGTACTCCTGGATCTCCAAGTTTCTTTGGTATTCCACCCTTCAAAGTGTAATTAGCAAGCATGGTGGAAATTTCAGCTTCAGGTATCTTTCTTTCATTAGTAATGATATCCTTCATATACTTAGCATAAGGATTTGTTTTGAGCACATCAGTTAATCGCATGCGCAAAAAGATGGGTCTAATCATTTCAGCAAAGCGCTCAAAATCCTCATCATCCTTCTTCTTGGATGGTTTCGGAGGAGAAGGCATGGGTTTCTGAACCCATGGTTCCCTTTCTTTACCATGTTTCCTAGCAACGAAGTCTCTTTTATCATAACGTTGATTCTTTGATTGTGGGTTATCAAGATCAACAGCAGGTTCAACTTCTACATCATTATCATTACTAGGTTGAGAATCAATATGAACATTATCATTAACATTATCACTAGGTTCATGTTCATCACTGATTGTGTTTGACATCGAAAATAGAGATATCATTCGTTCTCGGTGGTTCAACAATAGGTTCACTAGAAGTTTGCAAGGTCCTATCATTTTCTTTTCTTCCTCTTAGAAGAACTAGGTACATCAATAGTATTTCTCGAGAATCTTGCTCGATTCTCTTAGGGCGACCTTCAGGATACAAAGGTTCCCGAGTCATTCTACCATTCTAGTAGCCACTCTAACAAAGATAATCATTTTCTTACTATTCATTTCATCAAGCACTTCTTTCTGAGCTTTAAGTACTTGTTCTACTTGAGTGGTAACCATAGAAGCATGTTTGCTAACAAGTTTAAGTTCACCTCTAATATCAGCCATATAATCACCCAAGCGTTTAATCATAAAGCTATTCTGTTTTAATTGTCTACCAAAATAAGCATTAAAGTCATCTTGCTTAAACATAAAGTCATAAAACTGATCCAAGCACTGACTAGCAATTTTAGTAGGAGGGACTTCAGCTTTATCATATGTATAGAGAGAATTTACCTGTACTACCTATGTCGGGATATCGAGAGGTTCTTCAGTAAATAAGTAATTGAGATCATATACTTCCTCAACAGGCGGTAAATTAAGACCATGTATTTCTTCAATAGGAGGTAAATTCTTAACATCTTTAGCTTTAATACCTTTTTCTTTCATAGATTTCTTTGCCTCTTGCATATCTTCGGGACTGAGAAATAGAACACCTCTCTTCTTCGGAGTTGGTTTAGGAATAGGCTCAGTAATTGGCTCTGGAGCTGGCTCAGAGGGTGGCTCAGGAGGTGCCCAATTATTTTCATTTGTCAACATATTATTCAATAAAATTTCAGCTTCATCCGGTGTTCTTTCCCTGAAAAGAGAACCAGCACAACTATCCAGGTAATCTCTGGAAGCATCAGTTAGTCCATTATAGAAGATATCAAGTATTTCAGGTTTCTTAAGAGGATGATCAGGCAAAGCATTAAGTAACTTGAGAAGCCTCCCCAAGCTTGTGGGAGATTCTCTCCTTCAATTTGCACAAAGTTGTATATTTCCCTCAGAGCAGCTTGTTTCTTATGAGCAGGGAAATATTTAGCGATAATAAATCATATCACGGGACTTTGCACACAACCAGGATCAAGAGAATTAAACCATATCTTAGCATCACCCTTTAATGAGAACGGAAATATTTTGAGTAAATAAAGGTAGCACGATCTCTCATTATTAGTAAACAGGGCAGCTATATCATTTAACTTAGTAAGATGTGCGACAACAGTTTCAGATTCATAACCATAGAAAGGATTAGATTCAACCAAAGTAATTATATCTGGATCAACAGAAAAATCATAATAATCCTTATCAGGAACACAAATAGGTGAAGTAGCAAAAGCAGGGTCGGGTCTCATTCTATCTCTAAAAGATTCTTTACTCCATTTAACTAGCAACCTCTTAAGTTCATATCTATCCTGGCAAGCAAAAATAGCTGCAGAAGATTCTGCATCAAAAAGATAACCCTCAGGAATAGCAGGCATATTCTCATCATCACTATCATCATCGTATTCAGGTGCAATAATCTCTCTTTCTCTAGACCTAGCAATTTGCTCATCAAGAAATTCACCAAGGGGCACAGTAGTATCAAGCATAGAAGTAGTTTCATCATAAGTATCATGCATAGCAGAAGTGGCATCATCAATAACATGGGACATATCAGAATGAATAGCAGTAGCAGGTTTGGGTGTCGCAAGCTTACTTATAACAGAAGGAGAATCTAGTGCAAGGCTATATGGCAGTTCCTTACCTCCCCTCGTAGCTGAGGGCAAAATAGTAGTTCGATCATCTTTCAAGTTCTTCATAGTGTCCAACAGATATAAATCCCAAGTGACTCAAAGAATAGAGCTATGCTCCCCGGCAACAGCGCCAGAAAAAGGTCTTGATAACCCATAAGTATAGGGGATCGCAACAGTTTTCGAGGGTAGAGTATTCAACCCAAATTTATTGATTCAACACAAGGGGAGCCAAAGAATATTCTCAAGTATTAGCAGCTGAGTTGTCAATTCAACCACACCTGGAAACTTAGTATCTGCAGCAAAGTGTTTAGTAGCAAAGTAATATGATAGTAGTGGTAACGGTAACAAAACTAAAGACAGCAAAAGTAATGTTTTTGGTATTTTGTAGTGATTGTAACAGTAGCAACGGAAAAGTAAATAAGTGAAAACCAGTATATGGAAAACTCGTAGGCACCGGATTAGCGATGAATAATTATGCCGAATGTGGTTCGTCATGTAACAGTCATAACATAGGGTGACACAGAACTAGCTCCAGTTCATCAATGTAATGTGGGCATGTATTCCGTATAGAGTCATACGTGCTTATGGAAAAGAACTTGCATGACATCTTTTGTCCTACCCTCCCATGGCAGCGGGGTCCTATTGGAAACTAAGGGATATTAAGGCCTCCTTTTAATAGAGAACCGGAACAAAGCATTAGCACATAGTGAATACATGAACTCCTCAAACTATGGTCATCACCGGGAGTGGTCCCGATTATTGTCACTTCGGGGTTGCCGGATCATAACACATAGTAGGTGACTATAGACTTGCTAGATAGGATCAAGAACACACATATGTTCATGAAAACATAATAGGTTCAGATCTGAAATCATGGCACTCGGGCCCTAGTGACAAGCATTAAGCATAGCAAAGTCATAGCAACATCAATCTCAGAACATAGTGGATACTAGGGATCAAACCCTAACAAAACTAACTCGATTACATGATAAATCTCATCCAACCCATCACCGTCCAGCAAGCCTACGATGGAATTACTCACGCACGGCGGTGAGCATCATGAAATTGGTGATGGAGGATGGTTGATGATGACGACGGCGACGCATCCCCCTCTCCGGAGCCCCGAACGGACTCCAAATCAGCCCTCCTGAGAGATTAGGGTTTGGCGGCGGCTCCGTATCGTAAAACGCGATGATTTCTACTCTCTGATTTTTTTCTCCCCGAAAGCCAATATATGGAGTTGGAGTTGGCGTCGGAGGGCCACCAGGGGGCCCACGAGGTAGGGGGGCGCGCCCAGGGGGGCACGCCCCCCACCCTCATGAGCAGGGTGTGGGCCCCCTGGTCTTCATCTTTGGCAAGGATTTTTTATTGTTTTTTCTAAGGTGTTCCGTGGAGTTTCAGGTCATTCCGAGAACTTTTATTTTCAGCACATAAAACAACACCATGGCAATTCTGCTGAAAACAGCGTCAGTCCGGGTTAGTTCCATTCAAATTATACAAGTTAGAGTCCAAAACAAGGGCAAAAGTGTTTGGAAAAGTAGATACGACGGAGATGTATCAGTCATCCCTGACTTCGAATTCTATGCACTTATGATTGAACTATTAGCAAGCATCCGCAACTACTAACGTTCATTAAGGTAAAACCCAACCATAGCATTAAGATATATTGGCCCCCCTTCAATCCTGTATGCATCAATTTCTATGCTAGGTTGAAGCTTCTGTCACTCTTGCCCTCCAATACATAGTCATATCAGCATACAACTAACCCTATGGTGTGATCCACGCGCGCTCTCATATGATGGGCACCAAAGGACGACAACATAACCACAAGCAAATTAAACCAATCAGAGCAATTCACCAATTACGAAAGGACAACGACAATATACTCAAACATCATAGGATGGCAACACATCATTGGATAATAATATGAAGCATAAAGCACCATGTTTAAGTAGAGGGTACAGTGGGTTGCGGGAGAGTGGACCGTTAGATAGATGGGGGAAGGTGATGGAAATGTTGGTGAAGATGACAGAGGTGTTGGTGTAGATCGCGGTGGTGATGATGGCCCCGACAGCGTTCCAGCGCCACCGGGAGAGAGGGGGAGAGAGCCCCCTTCTTCTTCTCCTCCTTCCTTGACCTTCTCCCTAGATGGGAGAAGGGATTCCCCTCTAGTCCATGGTCTCCATGGCATGGGAGGGGCGAGAGCCCCTCCGAGATTGGATCTGTCTCTCTGTCTCTCTCTGTTTCTGCGTTCCTAATTCTGGCCTTTCACCGTTTCTTATATTCCCGGAGATCCGTAACTCCGATTGGATTGAAACCTTCAACACGATTTGTTTCCGGATATTAGCTTTCTTGCGGCGAAAGAAGGGCAACAACCGCCTTACGGGGTGTCCATGAGGGTCAGGGGCGCGCCCCCTGCCTCGTGGGCCCCTCGAGCATCGTCTCGCGTTGATTCTTCTTCCCAAAATTCATAAATATTCCAAAAAAAAATCTCCATCCGTTTTTATCCTGTTTGGACTCCGTTTGAAATGGGTTTTCTGCGAAACAAAAAATATGCAACAAACAGGAACTGGCACTGGGCACTGGATCAATATGTTAGTCCCAAAAATAGTATAAAAAGTTGCCACAAGTATATGAAAGTTGAATAATGTTGGCATGGAACAATCAAAAATTATAGATACGACGGAGACGTATCAGCATCCCCAAGCTTAATTCATGCTCGTTCTCGAGTAGGTAAATGATAAAAAAGATAATTTTTGATGTGGAATGCTACCTAGCATAATCTTGATCATATATCTAATCATGGCATTAATATTAAGACACGAGTGATTCAAAGCAATAGTCTATCATTTGGCATAAAAGAATTTAATACTCGGGCATCCCAACAAACAATCATGTCTTTCAATATATCAATGCTAAAGAATGTTATCCCTACAAAATCATATAGTCTTGTATGCTCCCTTTTCTTAACACAAGGTACCCCTCATGCCCATCCCGGTGTCATCCAAGCAATTGTTCCATACTTTTTACGCGCTTTAGCTTTTTCAACCCTCACACAATACATGAGCGGAAGCCATGGATATATCACTACAGGTGGAATAGAGTATGATGGTGGAGGTTGTGTGGAGAAGACAAAAAGGGAGAAAGTCTCACATCGATGCGGCTAATCAACGGGCTATGGAGATGCCCATCAATTGATGTCAATGCGAGGAGTAGGGATTGCCATGCAATGGATGCACTAAGAGTTATAAGTGTATGAAAGCTCAAACTGGAAAGTGAGTTGGTGTGCATCCAACTTGCTTTCTCATGAAGACCTCGGGCATTTGAGGAAGCCCATCATCGGAATATACAAGCCAAGTTCTATAATAAAAATTCCCACTAGTATATGAAAGTGACAATATAGGAGACTCTCTATATGAAGAAAATGGTGCTACTCTGAAGCACAAGTGTGGTAAAAGGATAGTAACATTGCCCCTTCTCTCTTTTTCTCTCATTTTTTTAATTTTTTTTGCTGGGCTTCTTTGGCCTCTTTTTTTTATTTTGGCTTCTTTGGCCTCTTTTATTTTTCATAAAGTTCGGAGACTCATCCCAACTTGTGAGGGAATCATTGCTTCCATCATCCTTTCCTCACGTGGGACAATGCTCTAATAATGATGATCATCACACTTTATTTACTTACAACTCGATATCTAGTACAAAGATATGACTCTATATGAATGCCTCCGGTGGTGTACCGGGATGTGCAATGATCTAGCATAGAAAAGATATCAAACAAATGAACAAGCCATGAAAACATCATGCTAGCTATCTTACGATCATGCAAAGCAATATGACAATGAATGCTCAAGTCATGTATATGATGGTGATGGAAGTTGCATGGCAATATATCTCGGAATGGCTATGGAAATGCCATAATAGGTAGGTATGGTGGCTGTTTTGAGGAAGATATAAGGAGGCTTATGTGTGATAGAGCGTATCGTATCACGGGGTTTGGATGCACCGGCGAAGTTTGCACCAACTCTCGAGGTGAGAAAGGGCAATGCATGGTACCGAAGAGGCTAGCAATGATGGAAGGGTGAGAGTGTGTATAACCCATGGACTCACATTAGTCATAAAGAACTCATATACTTATTCCAAAAGTTTATTGCCCTCAAAGCAAAGCACTACTACGCATGCTCCTAGGGGGGAGGTTGGTAGGAGTTCACCATCGCGCGCCCCCGACCTTCACGCAAGGATAAACAATCAAAATACAATGCGCGCCAATTCGGTTACATAGTTAGGAGACCGTACGTGCATGCTTCGGGAATCACAAACCTCAACACCAATATTCTTACTAAACACAACCATTTACTAGAACCTCCCACATATTATCATCTCTATATCGTAAAACTATTGCAAGGAATCAAACATATCATATTCAGTGATCTACAAGATTTATGTAGGATTTTATGACTAACCATGTGAATGACCAATTCCTATCATCCCTCTAAATAGATATAAGTGAAGCAAGAGAGTTTAATTCTTTCTACAAAAGATATGCCCACGCTCTAACAAATATAAGTGAAGAAAAATAGCATTCTACAAATGGCGGTTTTCTATGTGAAGGGAAACAGGCAATCCAAACTTCAAATGATATAAGTGAAGCACATGAAGCATTCTATAAAGCCATACTCAAAAGATTTAAGTGAAGTGCAAAGAGCATTCTATAAATCGACCAAGGACTATCTCATACCAGCATGGTGCATAAAAAATGAAAACTAAATACAAAAGACACTCCAAGATTTGCACATATTGCATGAACGAAACGAATCTGAAAACATACTGATACTTGTTGAAGAAAGATGGGATGCCTTCCAGGGCATCCCCAAGCTTAGATGCTTGAGTCTCCTTGAATATTTACTTGGGGTGCCTTGGTCATCCCCAAGCTTGAGCTCTTTCCTCTCCTCCTTTTCCTCATATCGCGACCTCCTTGATCTTCGAACACTTCATCCACACAAAACTTCAACAGAAAACTCGGTAAGATCCGTTAGTAATAAAGCAAATCACTACTCTAAGTACTGTTGAAAACCAATTCATATTTTGTTTTTTAATTGTAGCTACTGTAATATAACTTTTCCATGGCTTAATCCACTGATAAAAATCGATAGTTTCATCAAAACAAGCAAACTATGCATCAAAAACAGAATGTGTCTTAAACAGGACGGTCTGTAATAATCTGAACATTCACCATACTTATGATACCCCAAAAATTCTTCCAAAATTAGTAAAAATAAACAATTTGTATAGAAAGACAGTGAAAAAAGTTTTAGAACCGTTTGACGTTCCAGTAAAAAATGTAAAATCGCGCACCACAGCCAAAGTTTCTGTCCTGCACCGCACAAACCAACAAGCATTGTAAACATCCTAAAGGCAAACCTTGGCACATTATTTTTATTTTAAAACTTTATAAAAGCACACAACAGAAATAAATGACTCTCTAAAACTTCCAGGTTGTCTCCCTGGCAGCGCTTTCTTTAAAGCCATTAAGCTAGGCATATAGTGCTCATAATGGATCCACCCGGATCCCAAGGTATATCAAAGCCAATCTTAATTAACAATGATTTGTAATTTAGTAGTGAGCACAAAGTAACATATATCATGCAACAATGAAGTCTAACTCTCCTCCTATGCATCAGCATGTCATAAAAGAACAATTCATGCACACATAGTAAAGGCCAATGCATAGTATAAACAGTTTCTTGCAATTTTATCGTGTGGGAAACATAGAGAGGTGGAGATATAGTTCCTCTCCCATAATAATTGCAAGTAGGAGCAGCAAGCACATGCTATATCTATCAAAATCATCATGTGTAGTAGTGAAACACAACCCATCAATATAATCCTTAATAAGGGCAAACTTCTCTGATATAGTGTAGTCGGGAGAATTCAAAAAGATAATAGGACTATCGTGCATGGGTGCAATAGCAACAACTTCATGTTTAACATAATGAACTATAGCAAGTTCATTTCCATAAGCATCATTCATATTGGCATCATGGCCACAAGCATAGCAAGCATCATCAAAAAGGGGTATTTCAAGAGAATCAACGGGATCATAACAATCATCACAGCAATCATCCTTCGGTAAGCACGAAGGGGAATTAAACAATGTATGAGTTGAAGAGTTACTCTCATTAGAAGGTGGGCACGGGTAGCTAATCCGCTCTTCCTCCTTTTGTTCTCCGCTCTCCTCATCATCTTTTTCATCCAATGAGCTCACAGTTTCGTCAATTTCTTCTTCCATAGATTCCTGCAAAATATTAATCTCTTCTTGGACAACGGAGACTTCCTCAATAAATGCATCAATATCGGCATTATATTCATAATTCTCATAACAATATTTAAGTATAGCAAAATTTTCAGATCTGTAAACAGCATCATCAAGATTTTCACACGTTTTAAACAAAGATTCAATTTCATAAGCACCCATAAAAGCAATGAATTCTTCTATTTGTTCCACATCATAGTAATCATATATACCAGCATAAGAAGCTAAGGTTTCATTATCATTAAATTTGCATGAAAAGGAAAGGTGTGGAGCCTTCATCCTAGAGCAACAAGTATAATTATATCTCAAGCATAGTTGATGAGCATACCAATGCAACATATGAATTTGATCCTATAATAGTTTCCCTTTTTGTGTCAAGCGATAATCCCTAAAGTATTCACGTTGATCCAATGTGTCTCCCATAACAGGATTGAATGGGGTTTTCTCAGGATTATCAAAGTAGTACATACTATCTTTCACATAATGAGCATCGAGGGTTTTAGGAGGTTCCCCATCTCCATGAGTAGCAAGTAAACCTAATTTTTTTGGTATTTCGTGTTCCATATCCATAACTAAAGATAGAGAACAACTTAAAACAGCAAATAAAATCTACTTCGTGATGAAGCAAACAAGCACACATGAGAATATTCACCCCACGCTATGACTCCCCGGCAACGGAGCCAGAAAAAGGTCTTGATAACCCACAAGTATAGGGGATCAATTGTAGCCTCTTTCGATAAGTAAGAGTGTTGAAAGTGCAACTAATCCCCGGGTGGTTTTGGTAATTAATAACAACATATATATCATTGAACTAATCATTTCTTGAGAATATTTCAGAAAGTTCAGTGATATGGGTATGGCAATGACTGATGATGTGGACCCCTCAAAATGCTAAGGAAAACATTGGCAAAAAGCTCAAGACTCCATTTTTGGTTTAGTGATCCAAGATCACATTGAGTCCATAGGAAAGCCAATACTATTAAAAGGGGATGAGGTTATGATGATGATCTGGTTGCTCTAAGTGCTTAGTGATTTATCTCTCAAACTATCAGCAATCTTTCATTCCAACATAAACTCATAAGTAATCTCGGTCCCACCGATTCCAAACCCAGTCACCGAGATGAACCACCTCACCATATACCCAAACCCTAAAATTTCGGATTTTCCGATTCCAAACTCGGTCATACGAAATTGGTGTTATAAGCTTTTGTAACCTACGTACTCAAATCGGTGTCACCGAGATGAGAAAGTCGGTCCCACCGAGATTGGCAAACCCTAGACTTTGGAAGAATCGGACTAGCACCGAGATTGTATTTTCGGTCCCACGAAAATCCCAACGTTCACAAGATTTGAACTTTCGGTCCCACCGAGTTGTCAACTTCGGTCGACCGAGATTGGTCAAATGTGTGTAGCAGTTGGATTTTGTGTGGAGGCTATAAATACCCTCCACCTCCTCTTCATTAGTGGAGAGAGCCATCGAAAGAACTACCACTCCTACCTTACATTTACGAGAAGAAAACTACCTACCCTTGTGTTGAGATCAAGTTGCTCCATTCCCACCATATGAAACTTGATTTCTAGCCTTCCCAAGTTGCTTTCCACTCAATCCTTTCTTCCACCATAGCAAAATCGGTGAGGAGAGTTGAGTGTTGGGGAGATTATCATTTGAAGCACAAGAGCAAGGAGTTCATCATCACCAACACCATCTATTACCTTTTGGAGGTGGTGCCTCCTAGATTGGTTAGGTGTCACTTGGGAGCCTCCGTCATGATGTGGAGTTGAACCAAGGAGTTTGTAAGGGCAAGGAGATCGCCTACTTCGTGAAGATCTACCCGAGTAAGGCTAGTCCTCCGTGGGCGTAAGCCATGATGGCATAGACAAGGTTGCTTCTTCGTGGACCCTTCGTGGGTGGAGCCCTCCGTGGACTCTCGCAGCCGTTACCCTCCGTGGGTTGAAGTCTCCATCAACGTGGATTGACGATAGCACCACCTATCGGAACCACGAGAAAAATCTCCGTGTCTCCAAATTGCGTTTGCTCTTCTCCACCTCTCATTTACTATACGTGCAATTTACTTTCCGCTGCCACAACTCTAGAATTGCATGTGTAGGGTGATACTTGACTTGGTTATCATTGTGAACTTGCTAAGAATCTACTCGAATCAAAAGGCGAAACTTTTAAGTTGTCAAGTAGTCTAATCACCCCCCCTCTAGACATACTTCCGATCCTACAAGTGGTATCAGAGCTTTGGTCTCCATTGGATTGGTTTCCATTGCATTGGACTCCATAAGCTTGGTTTCACAACCTAGGAGAGTATGGCGTCTAGTGAGGGTAATTTCTGTAGAGGTCCTTACTTTGATGGTTCAAACTTTGCTAGTTGGAAGCATAAAATGAAAATGCACATTCTTGGACATAACCACCGCATGGGGCATTATTTGTGTTGGCTTGCAAGGTGAGTTCTTGAGGAAGGAAAAGTACGGATCGCGAAGCTCTGCGGATGAGTTGCGGATGTTCTGAAACAATGCTCAAGCTTGTGACATTCTCTTCAATGCTTTGTGTCCCGAGGAGTTCAACAAGATCAGCCGTCTTGAGAATGCAAAGAGATTTGGGATACTTTGGTGAAATGCACGAAGGTACCGAGTCCGTGAAGGAATCAAAGCTAGATGTTCTTCAAGGTCGACTTGACAAGTTCAAGATGAAGGAAGGTGAAGGAGTCATTGAAATGTACTCTAGGCTTGCTCTCATCACCAATGAGATGGCAGGCTTAGGAAGTGAAGAAATGACCGACCGATTCATCATCAAGAAGATTCTCGAGCTTTGGATGGAAAGTATGACACCGTGTGCACTTTGATCCAAATGATGCCAAACTACAAAGATCTCAAGCCTACCAAGTCATTGGAAGGATTGTTGCTCATGAGATGACACTTAAAGATAAGGAAGAGCTTCACAACAAGTCAAGTGGTGCTTACAAAGCTGCAGTTGAAGCTCCCACAACCTCAAGTGACAAGCTAGTTTCCAATGAAGAGATAAGCCTAATGGTGAAGAACTTCAACAAATTCTACAAGAGTAGAAGCAAGGAAAGAAGCTCAAAGTCTAGATCATATGATGAAAAGAGATCTTCTAGTCGTGATCGAAACTGCTACAATTGTGGAAGACCGGACACTACTCAAATGAGTGTTCGACTCCCCACAAGAGAAGAAGAATCTCCAAGAAGAAGAAGCTCAAGAGAAGAGTCGCCTCGAAAGAGAAGGAGTAGAGATGATCGTTATGAGCGAAGATCCTCTCGGAGAAGCAAGGATTCGGAAAGGAAAGACAAGTCATCAAGGAGCTACACAAGAAGAAAACATCAAGCTCATGTTGGTGAATGGGTTTCGGCTCCGACTCAAGACGATCACTCGAAAGAAGCTATCACTCCAACTCCGAATCTGAGTCAAGATGAAGGTGTTGCGGTCTTGCTCTCGTGTCCTCCAACTCCAACTCCTATGACATATTTGATTCACCAAATGAGGGAATTGGAAGATGCTTCATGGCAAAAGGCCCCAAGGTATCACACCACAGTTTATTGACTTTGATAGTGATGAGGATGACTTGCTTGGTGAAGATGAGCTTTTACATGATAAATCTAGTGAGCTTAGAAATGATGAACATGCTAGTAGTCTTTATAGTCGAGAAGAGTCGAATGACAATGCTATGAAGGAGATTGAGCGACTAACTAAAGAACTAAACACTCTTAAGTTAGCTCATGAAACAACTCAAGAAGATCATAGAGAGCTCCTAAGATCTCATGAGAAGCTACGCTTGAGAAGCTCAATCTAGAGCAAGAACATGAGTTTCTAAAAGCTATCAATGACGATCTTGAAAGAAGAGTTCTTCATATCTTGCCAAACGACTTCTCTTGTCTAATTTCTTGCCACCTATCAAAACTAAGCATGACAAGCATAAGAAAAATTCTTCATCTAGTAGTAACAATAATCATGCTAAATCAAATGTTGTTACTTCTAGTAATTCTCTTGATTCCACTAACAATGTTTCAAGCCAAGTTTCACTTGAGCAAGAAAATAGTCTATTGAAAGGGATTATAGAAAAGGTGTCTACAAGAGTCTTGCGGAAGCAAGAGCTTTGAGAAATTGTTACAAGCAAGGAAGACACCGAAGAATCAAGGAATTGGTTTTGAGCGAAAGTTCAACACCGAGGGTGTTGAATGGGAAGAAGGTCAATATCCCACTCCAAAGTTCGTTTCTCAAGAGGAGAAGTATGAACCTACTTCTTCCAATGTGGAACAAGCTCAAGATGACCTTCCACCACAAGACCACAAGCTAAAAGGCAAGGACAAGCTTCAAGAGGAGATTGATGCATTTATTGAAGCACCCAAGGCCATGGTCAAGTGGGTTCCCAAGGCAACTTCAAGTTCTACTTGACAAGCTCAACTACTACCCCAAGGATTCCCATCAAGATGATGTGGATCCCAAGAAGAAGAACTAGAAAGTTCTTGAGGTGACTCCGCCAATATACTTCACTCACATTCATTTTGGCAAGGACTTGTGCAATCAACTTCCACATCTTGCACTAGTTCATGGAGTCACAAACCCTCATGTTGGTAAGTTAAGGGACAAGGTAATCATTGCTTTCATGGACATCATCTATTGTGTACTTCAATCTATGTCCATGGATATCCTTGTTTGTTCCTTGTGGGACTAACCCATGTAGGTATTGAAAGTGCCGAATCCAAAGGATTGCTCCCAACTCTTGATGATCTTCATCAACATTGAGCATCCACATCTTCAACATCTACATGAAGTCTTCAACGACAACCCAAGGTTAGTTTGACCCTTTAAAAGGGTTCTCACATCAAGGGGAGCTTTGCTCTAAAGAAATGAGCTAAAGCATCTTCTAATGATGTGAACACATTAATGCTTTATGGAAAAGTGGTAACCCCACTTGTGCTTAAGCGATGAGTATGACCTATGATCAAATGTTCTCATTTGACTCCTAAGTCAATATACTCATATATAGATGACCTAGTCATCGCCAAATTGTGTGCTAGTTGCTAAGTGTTTTGTTTGTGCATGTTTGACACATATTTCATTTGCTATCTTATTGTGTGAGCATGTTGGATGCATGATTTTATCCATTCGAGGACATCCATTTGTTGCTTTGGTCTTTTGGATTTTTCTTTTTGACCAAATGGATGGACAAGAATGCCTAAGTTCCTCCCCTAGCTATCTATGCTTTCTTGTCTCAAACTCTATTCATGCTTATATCACAAACTTTGAACAAGACTTTTTCGGACAGACCGAGTGAGGAGCACTCGAGCCACCGATCCGTCAAAAGCCTAACTTCCAAAACCTTCTAAGTACTTTCGGTCAAACCGATATACTCAAATCGGACGGACCAAATCACTTGGATTGATCTAGGTTTTCACCTCGGTGAAACCGAGTTACAAATTTCGGCGTGACCGAAGTGTGTAACTGCACGCAGTTAACCATCTCGGTCCCACCGAGTTTTCCAACTCGGTCCCACCGACAGCCGAAGGGTATATATACCCGAGGACAGCGCGCGTTGATTACTTCTTCAAAACGCTCCGCCCTCAAACCCTTCGCTGCCGTCGCCTTGGTCTCCGGATCGTCTCCGCCATCACCTGTGCGCCCTCGCCGCGGGTCTCCATCGCCGTCAACGGTCTTTCTCATCGCGCCGTTGCCGCCGTAGTGAAGCTTCACCGCATTGGGTGAGTTTCATCCCTCTCGTGCTCCAACCGCTGATTCTATGCACGATAGGTTTTGCCTAGTTTCTTGCCAAGATTGAAATCCTTCTATCCAGCAGATTAGATCATAGAACAAAATTCGAGTGAAAATTTTAGGGTTAGGTTTCCGCCGAACACATCTCGGTGTGACCGATTCTACATTCTCGGACTGACCGATTTGGCCTCTGGTCATTGCACTGCACTTTTCGGTTAAACCGAGTTGTGCAAATCGGTAAGACCGAAGTGAGGATTTAGTGAAACCCTAGTGCTCTCGGCTAGACCGAAACCCATTTCGGTCCAACCGAAAGTGGTGTATGTGGTCTGTTTAGACACTTCGGATTCACCGAATTTATAGACTCGGTCAGACCGAAATGTATTCTGTGAAAACCTAAAACTAAAGTTTGAACTCATTTTTTTGCAAAATCCTCTGCGGTTTGTGATAACTCTTCTATTCGCCTATACCTATTCTATTCACGGTTGTCGGTCATATGCGATGGAAGTGACAATCGAACAGTCTGAATTGCCAGTTGAGATTCTGAGGCGGTGACAAGTCCCAAAGCAAGCAGTTTTTCAGATGATGGAGAGAAGCACTCCAAGTGGACAGCCTGCAGCTGCCACGGGCCGTGAAGAAGAGGAATTCGATGAGGAGGATTCGACTTTGTTGCGAGATGAGGAGATAACTTCTAAGCCAAAAGGCAAGTGGTTGCCAAGGGATATCAAGGGCAACAGTCAAAGAAAGGCACAAGCAAGGTAAAGAAATCCACTGCTGCAAAGAGGCTCAAGATGGAAGAAGAAACCTCCAAAGAAGATCAAGAAAACTTCCAAGAGGAAGAGGCTAGTTCATGAAGAAGTCGATGATGATGATTCGATGAGGAAGCACCCAGCCTCCTCGAAGCGAAGTTGATGGGAGATGCCATCGAGGCAGGAGCACCCACAAAAGCTAAGCCATCGGTTCCAGCAAAGGCAGCCCAAGCCAAACCTGCTGCCAAGCCAAAGAAAACTGTGAGGAACATACACCTTGAGAGAAGAAGAAGGACAATGTGCCACCGCAGAATCGATGAAGAGGCACATGTTTTGCTAAAGCTCGACAGAAATTGCAGTTCATAATGATGCTCATCCTCGAGCTGAAAATATGAAGGAGAGGAAGGACAAAGGTCTCGAGCTATGGAGGCAAGTTGATCCATATGCCACCGGGAGAAGGACAGCAGATTGACCCAAGATTCCACACCGAGAGCAACAAGACTTTTATGAGGCAGTGCTCATGGATAAGAAGCCAATTGTTCTTGACACCAAATATGTAGACCGGGATTACATCGACGGTGAAAGCACAGAGACTATTTCCCACATGTGCATGAGAGCTTCACTGCTTGTGGGATTGCAGAGTTTGTTGGTCAGAAACTGACTGCTTGGAATGATGAGATGATCATGCAGTTCTATGCCACCGCACACTTCTATCCAGATGGCAGAATTGTATGGATGACAGAAGGGCAGAGATTCCATTCAACTGTTGAAGAATGGAGAGCATTGCTGAATGCTCCAGTATCAAAGGATGATGATGTTGATGTCTATGGCATTCCAAAGAAGAATCACGAGTCAATGAAGAACATGTACAATGAGGTACCTGAGAAGGATGTTGAGATATGGAAGCTTGGTTCAGTCTATTATCTTCAGGCAGGTCTCCCAACCACCAATACCATTCTGAGGCATACTTTGATGCCCAAGTCAGGAGACCACCGCATGATAAGAGGGTATTCTATCAACATGCTGCACATTCTAGATCAGAAGACACCTTTTAAGGTGATGGACCTGATAGTAGAGACTATCAAGAGGACAGCGACAGACTGTAAGAGGTCGTGTGGGTTTGCTCCGCATATTCAGATGCTCATTAATGCCAAGTTTGGCACGGACACCTACATTGGATAGACCCCACTTGCCACTGCAGCTGAACACGAAGATAATGAGGTTGTGATGGTGAGGATGCTCCCACATCCGTCGAAGGACATGCTAAGTCTGAAGCTGCCAAACAAGCTAAAGCTGAGAAGGAAGCGGCAGAAAAGCCCAAGAGCGTTGCGAACAACTTCTTGAAGCCACTCGAGAGAATTGAGCTACGCTGGCAAGATAGTGCGATCTCGGGAGAGCCTTGAGAGGATAGTTGAAGATAAGTTCCATGCTCGGGCGTCAAGTCGATGAAGTGCAGTCACCGTCAACAAGCTTGAGGCGGACATCGAGGAAGCTAAGAGGGAAAAGGCGAGAGCTCATGAGGGAGATGGAAGATGATCTAGTCCAGATGACTATGAGCAGCCTGCTTCAGTAGTGCCCACAAAGCCTAGATCATTTGCTATTCGATGGAGACCCTGTGGCTACTACATCAAGACCTACTACAGCTCCGTCGGTTCGGCACCAGCTCAATATCCACTCCTCCAGCTCCACAGACTTCAGAAGCTTTTGCAGATGCAGCTATCTCCACTCCATCGACGCAGCAGAGAGCCGCCAGCAGAGTCCCGAGTGACGATTAGCTCTATACCCTTGAACTTTTGGTAACTTGTTGCCAAAGGGGAAAATTGTATAGATCATAGGGCTTCGAGAGAGAGTGCTCGTTTTTGCTCTTTCGTTTGCGGTTTTCCTTGAGATACTTTTGAGTTCTTTGAGACATTTCGTGTGTTTGATACTACGTTTGCTCGATCTTGATGAGTGCTTGATCATCTGTGCTTAATGTGTGCTTGATGCTTATCATATTCCATTCATATCTTGTATGATCACTTACTCATGTCTTGGTGATTGGGTGCATGTTATTTATTCTTATCATTTTTGCGCTCCACCAAGATGTATGTGACATGGAAGAGTAACCCATGATCCTAATCGATTGTGCATTTGCATTCAAACGCAAATCTTAAATAATGCACAAATTTAGGGGAGCTCTTGCTTATCACATACTTCTCAAAGCGACGATGTTATTCATTGATTATATCATTTGTCGAAGTTTTGATCTATATGTTGTCATCAATTACCAAAAGGGGAGATTGAAAGTGCAACTAATCCCGGGTGGTTTTGGTAATTAATAACAACATATATATCATTGAACTAATCATTTCTTGAGAATATTTCGAAAGTTCGATGATATGGGTATGGCAATGACCGATGATGTGGACCCTCAAAATGCTAAGGAAAACATTGGCAAAAGCTCAAGACTCCATTTTTGGTTTAGTGATCCAAGATCACATTGAGTCCATAGGAAAGCCAATACTATTAAAGGGGATGAGGTTATGATGATGATCTGGTTGCTCTAAGTGCTTAGTGATTTATCTCTCAAACTATCAGCAATCTTTCATTCCAACATAAACTCATAAGTAATCTCGGTCCCACCGATTCCAAACCAGTCACACCGAGATGAACCACCTCACCATATACCCAAACCCTAAGAATTTGGATTTTCCGATTCCAAACTCGGTCATACGAAATTGGTGTTGCCAAGCTTCAGAACATACGTACTCAAATCGGTGTCACCGAGATGAGAAAGTCGGTCCCACCGAGATTGGCAAACCCTAGACTTTGGAAGAATCGGACTAACAGAGATTGTATTTTCGGTCCCACGAAAATCCCAACGTTCTAAGATTTGAACTTTCGGTCCCACCGAGTTGTCAACTTCGGTCCGACCGAGATTGGTCAAATGTGTGTAACGGTTGGATTTTGTGTGGAGGCTATAAATACCCCTCCACCTCCTCTTCATTCGTGGAGAGAGCCATCAGAAAGAACTACCACTCCTACCTTACATTTCTGAGAAGAAAACTACCTACCCTTGTGTTGAGATCAAGTTGCTCCATTCCCACCATATGAAACTTGATTTCTAGCCTTCCCAAGTTGCTTTCCACTCAATCCTTTCTTCCACCATAGCAAAATCAGTGAGGAGAGTTGAGTGTTGGGGAGATTATCATTTGAAGCACAAGAGCAAGGAGTTCATCATCACCAACACCATCTATTACCTTTTGGAGGGTGGTGCCTCCTAGATTGGTTAGGTGTCACTTGGGAGCCTCCGTCATGATGTGGAGTTGAACCAAGGAGTTTGTAAGGGCAAGGAGATCGCCTACTTCGTGAAGATCTACCCCGAGTAAGGCTAGTCCTCCGTGGGCGTAAGCCATGATGGCATAGACAAGGTTGCTTCTTCGTGGACCCTTCGTGGGTGGAGCCCTCCGTGGACTCTCGCAGCCGTTACCCTCCGTGGGTTGAAGTCTCCATCAACGTGGATTGACGATAGCACCACCTATCGGAACCACGAGAAAAATCTCCGTGTCTCCAAATTGCGTTTGCTCTTCTCCACCTCTCATTTACTATACGTGCAATTTACTTTCCGCTGCCACAACTCTAGAATTGCATGTGTAGGGTGATACTTGACTTGGTTATCATTGTGAACTTGCTAAGAATCTACTCGAATCAAAAGGCGAAACTTTTAAGTTGTCAAGTAGTCTAATCACCCCCCCTCTAGACATACTTCCGATCCTACAAGTGTCGAACCCAACGAGGAGCCAAAGGTAGAACAAATATTCCCTCAAGTTCTATCGATAACCGATACAACTCTATGCACGCTTAACGCTCGCTTTACCTAAAACAAGTATGAAACTAGAAGGACTTTGTAGGTGTTGTTGGATAGATTTACAAGAATATAAAGAGCACGTAAATAAAAACTAGGGGCTGTTTAGATAAATACACAATAAAGTTAGTATAGCGAGTGTGGAAAAGTGGTGGTGGGATTTGCGAAATTGTCCCTAAGCAATTGACTACTTTACTAGACCGATATCAAGTTTTATGTGGGAGAGGCCACTACTAGCATGTCATCTCTAACTTGGAATTCTATGCACTTAAGATTGGAACTATTAGCAAGCATTCGCAACTACTAACGTTCATTAAGGTAAAACCCAACCATAGCATTAAGATATATTGGTCCCCCTTCAATCTCGTATGCATCAATTTCTATGCTAGGTTGAAGCTTCTGTCACTCTTGCCCTCCAATACATAGTCCTATTAGCATACAACTAACCCTATGGTGTGATCCACGCGTGCGCTCATATGATCGACACCAAAGGACAACAACATAAACACAAGCAAATTAAACCAATCATAGCAATTCACTAATTACCGAAAGGACAACGAAAATATACTCAAACATCATAGGATGGCAACACATCATTGGATAATAATATGAAGCATAAAGCACCATGTTCAAGTAGAGGGTAGAGCGGGTTGCGGGAGAGTGGACCGCTGTAGATAGATGGGGGAAGGTGATGGAGATGTTGGTGAAGATGACGGAGGTGTTGGTGTAGATCGCGGTGGTGATGATGGCCCCGGCGGTGTTCCGGCGCCACCGGGAGAGAGGGGGAGAGAGCCCCCTTCTTATTCTTATTCCTTGACCTTCTCCCTAGATTGGAGAAGGGTTTCCCCTCTGGTCCATGGTATCCATTGCGTGGGAGGGGCGAGAGCCCCTCCGAGATTGGATCTGTCTCTCTCTGTTTCTGCATTCCTCATTCTGGCCTTTCACCGTTTCTTATATTCCCGGAGATCCATAACTCCGATTGGATTGAAACCTTCAACACGATTTGTTTCCGGATATTAGCTTTCTTGCGGCGAAAGAAGGGCAACAACCACCTTACAGGGGTGTCCATGAGGGTCAGGGGGCGCCCCCTGCCTCGTGGGCCCCACAAGCATCGTCTCGCGTTGATTCTTCTTCCCAAAATTCATAAATATTCCAAAAAAATCTCCATCCGTTTTTATCCTGTTTGGACTCTGTTTGATATGGATTTTCTGCGAAACAAAAAATATGCAACAAACAGGAACTAGCACTGGGCACTGGATCAATATGTTAGTCCCAAAATAGTATAAAAAGTTGCCACAAGTAAATAAAAGTTGAATAATATTGGCATGGAACGATAAAAAATTATAGATACAACGGAAATGTATCATTGACACAAGTGCAAGACCGTCAACACCTTCATCTTGAGTATATTCGAAGTTGGAGTGATAACTTCTCTCAGAATTGTGGTCGGAGTCAGAACCGGACACCCGTTCACCAACATACCCGTTCAAGAACATGAGCTTGATGTCTTCGCTTTGTGTAGCTCTTTGATGACTTGTCTTTCCTTTTCGAATCCTTGCTTCTGCGAGAGGTTCTTCACTCATAACGATCATCTCCACTCCTTCTCTCTCCTGGAGGTGATTCTTCTCTTCTACTTCTTTTTTTAGGTGAGTCTTCTCTTCTTTTGTAGGGAGCCGTACACTCATTGGAGTAGTGTCCGGGTCTTCCACAATCATAGCAATTTCGCTCACAACTAGAAGATCTTTTGTCATGGTAGGATCTTGACTTGGAGCTTCTCTCTCTGCTTCTACTCTTGTAAAATTTGTTGAAGTTCTTCACCATTAAGCTCAATTCCTCATTGAAGACTTGTTTTTCGCTTGATGTGGCAGGAGCATACATGAGGCTTTATATGCACCACTAGACTTGTTGTGAAGCTCTTCTTTATCCTTGAGTGACATCTCATGAGCAACAATTCTTCCCATGACTTCCGTAGGCCTGAGATCTTTGTAATTGGGCATGATTTGGATAAATGTGCACACAGTATCATATTTTCCATCCAAGGCTCTTAGGATCTTCTTGATGATGAATCTGTCAGTCATCTCTTCACTTCCTAAGCTGACAATCTCATTTGTGATGAGAGCAAGCCTAGAGTACATTTCAGCGACACCTTCACCATCCTTCATTCTGAACTTGTCAAGTTGACTTTGAAGCACATCCAACTTGGATTCCTTGACAAACTCAGTACCTTCGTGCATATCAATCAAAGTATCCCAAATTTCCTTTGCATTCTCAAGACGGCTGATTTTGTTGAATTCTTCGGGGCACAATCCATTGAAGAGAATATCGCAAGCTTGAGCATTGTATTGCAGCATCTTCAACTCTTCCGCAGTTGCTTAACGATTTGGTTCTCTCCCATCAAAGAATTCACCTTGCAAACCAGTACACACAATAGCCCAAACGGCGGGGTTATGTCCAAGAATATTCATTTTCATCTTATGCTTCCAACTAGCAAAATTAGTACCATCAAAGTAAGGACCTATACGGTGGTAATTTCCCTCGTTAGACGCCATACTCTCCTAGGTTGTGAAACCAAGGCTATGATCACCAAAGCTATGGAAATCAAGGCAAATGGAGACAGAAGCTCTTATACCACTTGTAGGATTGAAAGTATATCTAGAGGGGGGTGATTAGACTACTTGACCAAATTAAAATCTAGCCTTTTCCCAATTTGAAGTCTTGGCAGATTTTAGCAAATTAGCACAAGTCAAGCAATCAACCTACACATGCAATTCTAAGAGTATACCAGCGGAATCTAAATCATTGCACATGAAGGTAAAGAGGAGGAGTTTGGAGGGAGCAAACGCAATGTAGACACGAAGATTTTTGGCGTGGTTTCGATAGGTGGTGCTATCGTACATCCACGTTGATGGAGACTTCAACCCACGAAGGGTAACGGTTGCACGAGTCCATGGAGGGATCCACCCACGAAGGGTCCACGAAGAAGCAACCTTGTCTATCCCACCATGGCCATCGCCCATGAAGGACTTGCCTCACTTGGGTAGATCTTCACGAAGTAGGCGATCTCCTTGCCCTTACAAACTCCTTGGTTCAACTCCACAATCTTGACAGAGGCTCCCAAGTGACACTTAACCAATCTAGGGGACATCACTCTCCAAAAGTTAATAGATGGTGTGTTGATGATGAACTCCTTACTCTTGTGCTCCAAATTATAGTCTTCCCCAACACTCAACTCTCTCTCATAGATTTGGCTATGGTGGAAAGATGATTTGAGTGAAAAGCAACTTGGGGAAGGCTAGAGATCAAGATTCTTGTGGTTGGATTGGAATGTATTGGTCTCAACACATGAGTAGGTGGTTCTCTCTTAGAAAATGAGTAGTGGAAGTGTAGGCATGTTCTGATGGCTCTCTCACAAATGAAGAAGGGGGTGGAGGGGTATATATAGCCTCCACACAAAATCTAACTGTTACACACAATTTACCAAACTCGGTGGCACCGAATAGTGAAACTCGGTGAGACCGACTTGGTTCAAAATGTGAAGGTTAGGCTTTTCGGTGGGACCGACAATATCAACTCGGTGAGACCGATGCACTAGGGTTAGGGAAAAACCTCATCTTGGCGATACCTATCACGTGAACTTGGTGTGACCAATTTTAGTAATAAGCAAACAGAGACTTGGTCAAGCAAACTCGGTGGGACTAATCGCTCATCTCGGTTAGACCAAAACATTACGAAAAGGAAATGGAGAGTTTGCACTGCGAACTCGGTGGGACCGATCGCTCATCTCGGTTAGATTGAAATGTTACGAAGGGAAATAGAGAGTTTGCAATCCCATCTCGGTGAGACCGAGATCCCTATTGGTAAGACCGAAATGATTAGGGTTTGTGGATATGGCTATGTCAAGTGAACTCGGTGGCACCGGATAGATCAAATCGGTGGGGCCGAGTTTGACTTTAGGTTTAGTACATATGTGGAAATGAGAAAGTGCTTGAGGGTTTTTGGAGCATACCACTAAGCATTTTGAGCAAGCAAGCCATTAAGCAACACCTCATCCCCTTTTAATAGTGTTGGATTTTCCTATGGACTCAATGTGATCTTGGATCACTAAAATGAAAATGTAGTCTTGAGCTTTTGCCAATATGTGTCCTTAGCGTTTTGAGGGGTCCACATCTCTAGTCCATGCCATACCAACCATTGAACTTTCTGAAACATTTATCTTGAAGGAATATTAGTTCAATGAGCTATATGTTGGTATGAATTACCCAAACCACCCAGGATTAGTTGCACTTTCAGGAGTGCCCATACTCATATACTTAAGTCTCCTTTGGTGGTGAAGATGATGATGGTGGTGGTGATGAGGTAGTAGCGAGCTTGTCCTTTCTCCTCGGCTTACACTTGAGAATGGAATTTTCCTCCGTCAAGTTATGAATCTCCTGCTCTAGCATTAATATCTTCTTGCTTAACTCCTGCTTGTTCTCCTGTAGAAGACGAAACGGGATAAACTGGGTCTTAGGTTTCTTTGTTTTATTAGGGAGACTTGACTTCTTGAATTCCACATGCATGTCCCCGGGTTGGGGTACTGGGACTTCCTCTTCATCTGAGCTTGTCTCCTTCTTTCCCTTCGGATCATAGTCTTCTTCTTCCTCCATGGTCCAACCATAATGTTCCACATCTCCGTAAACTTTGAAGTTTGCAATATAATCAGCAACATAGCTCTCACCCTCCAAGTGTTGAGAAGACATAGTTTCAGATCTGTCAGAAAACAGCAAGAAATAAGAACAGGAGATTTCTTTGTGATACGATGGTCAATATGTTTGGGGGTATATAAAGATTTTTTTTATCTTGGGAAACTAGCAAACGAGAGGAAAACGGAGTCGGGAAGGTTCCCTAGGTGGGCACAACCCACCTGGGCGCGCCCTGGTGTCTTGTTCCCTCCTCGGTTGCCTTCCTGGTTATTTCTTATTTTCCTAATTTTTGTAATATTCCAAAACTGTCAGAAAATATTTTTGCGAATTTTTCGGAGTCCGCTTACTTATCGTATCATGTACCTCCTCTTTTTCAGGATTCTGGAGTGTTCAAAAAGGTTTCTTTTATTTGTTCCTCTGGTGTCATGGTTTGAATAATATTGCTTTCAACATTAATAGGCGTACCTGAGAAATAGTGTTTAATTCTTTGCCCATTGACCACCTTTGGGTTAGTACCTTTTTAATTTTGATAGCTCCAGAGCGACAAACCTCTTTGACAATATATGGTCTTCCCATTTGGAAAGAGGTTTTCCTGCAAAGAATCTAAAATGAGAGTTGTACAAAAAACATATTCCCCAACTTTGAATTCTCGCTTTTGGATTCTTTTGCCATGCCATCTTTTAACTTTTTCTTTAAATAATTTGGCATTTTCATAAGCCTGGGTTCTCCATTCATCTACTAAGCTAATATCAAATAGCCTCTTTTCACCGGCAAGCTTGAAGTCATAATTAAGTTCTTTAATTGCCCAATATGCTTTATGTTCTAAGTCAAGAGGCAAATGACAAGCTTTTCCATAAACCATTTTATAAGGAGACATACCCATAGGATTTTTATAAGTTGTTCTGTAGGCCCAAAGTGCATCATCCAATTTGTTAGACCAATTCTTTCAGGACCTATTACAGTTTTTTGTAATATTAGTTTTATTTCTCTATTGCTAAGTTCAACTTGACCACTAGATTGAGGATGATAAGGTGATGCAATTCTATGGTTAACATCATATTTAGCAAGGATTTTTTCGCAAAGCACCATGAATAAAGTGTGAACCACCATCAGTCATTAAATAACTTCTTTAAGCATTTTTAATGGAAGTGTTATGATCAACACTACTAGTTGGAATAGCTTCTACCCACTTAGGAACATAATCAACAGCAACCAAAATATGTGTATACCCATTAGAGGAAGGGAAATGTCCCATATAATCAAAACCCCAAAACATCAAATGGTTCAACAGCAAGTGAATAATTCATAGGCATTTCCTGACGATTACCGATATTACCTATCCTTTGGCATTCATCACAAGATAAAACAAACTTACGGGCATCCTTGAAGAGAGTAGGCCAATAGAGGCCATATTGCAGTACCTTGTGAGCAGTACTATCTCCCGCCTGATGTCCTCCATAAGCTTCGGAATGACATTTTCGTAGGATTTGTTCCTGTTCATGCTCATGTACACAACGCCTAATAATACCATCTACTCCTTCTTTATAAAGATGTGGGTCATCCCAAAAGTGATGTCTTAAATCATAAAAGAATTTTTTTTTCTTTTGTTGGTATGTGAAACTAGGTGGTATATATTTAGCAACAATGTAATTAGCATAGTCAACATACCAAGGAGTGTTGTGAGAAACATTTATTGCAGCTAGTTGTTCATTAGGAAAGCTATCATCAATAGGTAGTGGGTCATCAAGAATATTTTCTACCTAGACAAGTTATCAGCTACGAGGTTCTCATCTCCTTTTCTTTCAATAATATGTAAATCAAATTCTTGTAGCAGGAGAACCCACCTAATGAGTCTAGGTTTAGCATCTTTCTTTTCCATAAGACATTTTATAGCAGCATGATCAGTGTGAACAATTACTTTGGAATCAACAATGTAAGATCTGAGTTTATCACAAGCAAACACGACTGCTAAAAATTATTTTTCAGTAGTGTCATAATTTCATTGGGCACTGTATAGAGTTTTGTTGGCATAATGTATAACATTTAATTTCTTATCAACTCTTTGTCCTAGAATAGCACCAACAGCATAATCACTAGCATCACACATAATTTCAAAAGGCAAGTTCAATCAGGTGGTTGAACAATAGGTGCAGAAGTTAAGGCTTTCTTAAGTGTTTCAAAGGCTTCTACACAATCATCATCAAAAACAAATGGAACATCCTTTTGTAAAAGATTTGTAAGATGTCTAGAAATTTTTGAGAAGTCTTTAATAAACCTCCTATATAAACCAACATGACCAAGGAAACTACGAATACCTTTTATATCTTTAGGACATGGCATTTTCTCAATTGCATCAACTTTAACTTTATCCACCTCAATACCTCGTTCAGAAATTGTATCCCCCAAGACAATACCTTCATTAACCATAAAGTGGCACTTCTCCCAATTCAAGACAAGATTATTTTGCTCACATCTCTACAAAACTGATCAAGGTTGCTTAAGCAATCATCAAAAGAAGTTCCATAAACAGAAAAAATGATCCATGAAAACCTCAACAATCTTTACACAAAAATCCAAGAATATAGCAGTCATACATCTTTGAAAGGTAGCAGGTGTGTTGCATAAACCAAAAGGCATACGTCTATAAGCATAAGTTCCAAAGGGACAAGTAAAGGTGGTTTTCTCTTGATCAGGTTGTGAAACATGTATTTGAGAAAAACCAGAATATCCATCAAGAAAACAAAAGTTTGTGTGCTTAGATAGTCTTTCTAGCATTTGATCAAAAAAAGGCAGAGGGTAATGATCTTTCCTAGTTGCTTTTATTTAATTTTTTTAAATCAATTACCATCCTATAGCTAGTGACAATTCTTTGTGGAATTGGTTCATTTTCATCATTAGGAACAACAGTAATACCTCCCTTCTTAGGGACACAATGAATGGGACTTACCCATCTACTATAAGTTATGGGATAGATTATACTTGCTTCCAGAAGTTTTAATATTTCAGTTCTTACCACTTCTTTCATCTTAGGATTCAAACATCGTTGGTGATCAATAGTTTAGCATCAAGTTCCATTAATCTTGTGCTGACAGAGAGTGGGACTAATGCCCTTAAGATCATCAAGAGTATGTCCAATAGTAGCTCGGTGCTTCTTCAGGATTTTCAATAATATTTCATCTTCATGTTTTGAAAGGTCAGCACTAATAATAACAAGATATATCTTTTCTCATCAAGATAAGCATATTTCAAAATGTCAAGCAATTGTTTTAATTCAAACACAGGATCACCTTTAGGTGTAGGAGGACCTCCTACAATAGACAAATTGTGTTTAAGTAGAGGTTGTTGTTCAAAGAATATTTTATCTATTTCATTTCTTTCACACAAGTGCATATCATTTTTATGGTCTAGCAAATATTATTCTAAAGGATCAGTAGGAGGCATGGCAATAGAAGAAAGATCAATTATTTCATCCTTACTAGGTAATTCTTTATCACGAGGTTGTCTACTAAACTTATATAAATTAAACTCATGAGACTCATCACCAAATCTAGCACTAACAGTTTGTTTATGGCAATATATAGTGGCATTAACAGTGTTCAAGAAAGGTCTACCAAGGATTATCATCTTGTGGGGAACCAAGGATTAGAAAATTAGTAGGGTATTTAATTTTCCCACACAAGACCTAAACATCTCTAATGATCCCAAGTGTGTGATGGTGTCTCTATTAGCAAGTTTAATAGTAACATGTATGTCTTCTATTTCAGTCGGTGCTATACCATTCATAATTTCTTGGTATAAGGTAAAAGGAATAACACTCACACTAGCACCTAAATCACATAGGCCATGATAACAATGATCCCCTATTTTAACTGAGACAACAGGCATGCCAACAACAGGCCTATGTTTTTCTTTTTCGTCGGGCTTAGCAACTCTAGCAGCTTCATCACAAAAGTAAATAACATGCCCATCAATATTTTCTAGCAGGAGATCTTTAATCATAGCAAAACTAGGTTCTACTTTGATTTGTTCTAAGAGTCTAGTTGCTTTAATATTTCTTTTGCGAACCACAGTTGAAACCTTAACATGTTCCTTTATCCTAACAGGGAAAGGTGGTTTTTCAATATAAGCAGTAGGCACAGGTGGATCAACATTGTAAACGATAGTTTCATCTTTAGCTATTACCGGTTCTTTAATAGGGGGGTGATATTTAAACCACTTATCCTTAGGGATATCAACATGAGTAGTAAATGATTCACAAAAAGACGCTACTATCTCAGAGTCAAGTCCATAGTTAGTGCTAAACTTGTGAAAAGCATCGGTATTCATAAAATATTTAACACAATCGAACTCGAGCTTAATACCTGACTCTTTACCTTCGTCGAGTTCCCAATCTTCAGAGTTGTGTTTAATTTTTTCTAAAAGATCCCACCTGAATTAAATAATCTTCTTCATAAAAGAACCAGTACAAGAAGTATCAAGCATGGATTGATCATCACGAGAAAGCCGAGCATAAAAATTCTGAATGATAATTTATCTAGAGAGCTCATGAGTGGGGCATGAATATAACATTGACTTAAGCCTCCCCCAAGCTAGAGTGATAGTTTCTCCTTCACGAGGCCAAAAAAATAATATATAATTCCGATCACGATGAACTAGATGCATTGGATATTTTTTGGTGAAATTCCAATTTCAATCGATTCCAGTTCCAAGATCCAATATCATCACACAACCTATACCATGTCAATGCTTTTACCTTCAAAGATAAAGGGAAAACCTTCTTAGATTCATCTCTGGATAAACATGCAAGCTTAAATAATCCACAAATTTCATCCACATAGATCAAGTATCAGGATATGTCCGGTTCCATCTCTTGCATAAGGATTAGCTAGCAGTTGTTCTATCATATCCGAAGGAATTTCACAACCAATATTTTTAGCAGGTGCAGTAGGTTGTGGGGCAACTAATTGTGCTTCCGGTCAAGGTGAATATACCCCGAACAAGCCCCTCAAAGGATGATTTTCCATAGTAGCAAGTGACAATAAATTCCAGCACGTAGTATAAAAATTTCCTTACCAATTTCCACTTACCAAGAGCGCTTCAATACCCATCAACGACACCAGAAAAGAGTCTTGATGACCGACAAGTAGAGGGGATCAATCGTAGTCCTTTTGATAAGAGTGTCGAACCCAACGAGGAGCAGAAGGAAATGACAAGTGGTTTTCAGCAAGGTATTTTCTGCAACCATTGAAATAGTCGGTAACAGGTAGTTTGATAGCAAGATAATTTGTAACGTACAAGTAACGGCAATGGTAAATAAAGTGCAACAAGGTAGTCCAGTCCTTTTGTGGCAAAGGACAGGCCAGAACGGTCTCATATAATAAGCAAAGTTCTCTTGAGGGTACATGGGAATTTCATCTAGTCACTTTCATCATGTTGGTTTGTTTCGTGTTCGCTACTTTGATAATTTGATATGTGGGTGGACCGGTGCTTGGGTGTTGTTCTTAATTGAACAAACCTCCCACTTATGATTAACCCCCTCGCAAGCATCTGCAACTACAATAAAAGTATTAAGATAAAATCTAACCACGGCATTAAACATTTGGATCCAAATCGGTCCCTGACGAAGTAGCGCATAAACTAGGGTTTAAGCTTCTCTCACTATAGCAACCCATCAACTAATAACTACTCCACAATGCATTCCCTTAGGCCCAAATATGGCAAAGTGATGTCTACTACGCAACCTTCTTCTTGTAGACGTTGTTGGGCCTCCAAGTGTAGAGGTTTGTAGGACAGTAGCAAATTTCCCTCAAGTGGATGACCTAAGGTTTATCAATCCGTGGGAGGCGTAGGATGCAGATGGTCTCTCTCAAGCAACCATGCAACCAAATAACAAAGAGTCTCTTGTGTCACCAAAACACCCAATACAATGGTAAATTGTATAGGTGCACTAGTTCGGCGAAGAGATGGTGATACAAGTGCAATATGGATGGTAGATATAGGTATTTGTAATCGGAAAAACAGCAAGGTAACTAATGATAAAAGTGAGCGTAAACGGTATTGCAATGCTAGGAAACAAGGCATAGGGTTCATACTTTCACTAGTGCAAGTTCTCTCAACAATAATAACATAATTGGATCATATAACTATCCCTCAACATGCAACAAAGAGTCACTCCAAAGCCACTAATAGCAGAGAACAAATGAAGAGATTATGGTAGGGTACAAAACCACCTCAAAGTTATCCTTTCTGTTCTATCTATTCAAGAGTCCGTAGTAAAATAACACAAAGCTATTCTTTCCATTCAATCTATCATAGAGTTCATACAAGAATAACACCTTAAGACACAAATCAACCAAAACCCTAATGTCACCTAGATACTCCATTGTCACCTCAAGTATCCATGGGCATGATTATACGATATGCATCACACAATCTCAGATTCATCTATTCAACCAACACAAAGTACTTCAAAGCGTGCCCCAAAGTTTCTACCGGAGAGTCAAGACGAAAACGTGTGCCAACCCCTATGCATAGGTTCATGGGCGGAACCCGCAACTTGATCACCAAAACATACATCAAGTGGATCACATGATATACCATTGTCACCACAGATAAGCACGGCAAGACATACATCAAGTGTTCTCAAATCCTTAAAGACTCAACCCGACAAGACAACTTCAAAGGGAAAACTCAATTCATCACAAGAGAGTAGAGGGGGAGGAACATCATAAGATCCAACTATAGTAGAAAAGCTCGCGATACATCAAGATCGTGCCATAGAGAGAACACGAGAGAGAGAGAGAGAGAGAGAGAGATCAAACACATAGCTACTAGTACATACCCTCAGCCCCGAGGGTGAACTACTCCCTCCTCGTCATGGAGAGCGCCGGGATGATCAAGATGGCCACGGTGAGGATCCCCCCCCGTGAGGTGCCTGAACGGGCTCGAGAGGTTTTGGTGGCTCTGAGAGGCTTGCGGCGGCGGAACTCCCGATCTATTGTTTGCTTCGATGGTTTTAGGGTATATGGGAATATATAGGCGAAAGAAGTGGGCCGAGGGAGCCTCGAGGGGCCCACGAGGGTGGAGGGCGCGCCCAGGGGGGGTGGGCGCGTCCCCTATCTCGTGGCCTCCTCAACGCTTCCCAGGCTTGCGCTCCAAGTTCCCGGGATTGCTTCTGTTCCAAAAATAACTTTTCCGAAGGTTTCATTCCGTTTGGACTCCGTTTGATATTCCTTTTCTTCGAAACACTGAAATAGGCAAGAAAACAACAATGCGGGCTGGGCCTCCGATTAGTAGGTTAGTCCCCAGAAATGATATAAAAGTGTAAAGTAAAGCCCATAAACATCCAAAACGGGTAATATAATAGCATGGAACAATCAAAAATTATAGATACATTGGAGACGTATCAAGCATCCCCAAGCTTAATTCCTGCTCGTCCTCGAGTAGGTAAATGATAAAAACAGAATTTTTGATGTGGAATGCTGATACGTCTCCAACGTATCTATAATTTTTTATTGTTCCATGCTATTATATTACCCCTTTTGGATGTTTATGGGCTTTATTTTACACATTTATATCGTTTTTGGGACTAACCTACTAACCGAGGCCCAGCCCAGTATTGTTGTTTTTTCTACCTATTTCAGTATTTCGAAGAAAAGGAATATCAAACGGAGTCCAAACGGAATGAAACCTTCGGGAGCGTGATTTTTGGAATGAACGTGATCCAGAGGACTTGGAGTGCAAGTCAAGAAGCAGCCGAGGCCTCCACTAGATAGGAGGGCGCGCCCCCTGTCTCGTGGGCCCCTCGGGCGACCACCGACGTACTTCTTCCTCCTATATAAGCCTATGTACCCCGAAAACATCCAGGGAGCCAACGAAACACAATTTCCACCGCCGTAACCTATCCGCGAGATCCCATCTTGGAGCCTTTGCCGGCGCTCTGCCGGAGGGGGAATCGACCACGGAGGGCTTCTACATCAACACCATAGCCCCTCCGATGAGTTGTAAGTAGTTTACCACAGACCTTCGGGTCCATAGTTATTAGCTAGATGGCTTCTTCTCTCTTTTTGGATCTCAATACAATGTTCTCCCCCTCTCTTGTGGAGATCTATTCGATGTAAACTCTTTTTGCGGTGTGTTTGTCAAGATCCGATGAATTGTGGGTTTATGATCAAGTTTATCTATGAATAATATTTGAATCTTCTCTGAATTCTTTTATGTATGATTGAGTTATCTTTGCAAGTCTCTTCGAATTATCAGTTTGGTTTGGCCTACTAGATTGATATTTCTTGCCATGGGAGAAGTGCTTAGCTTTGGGTTCAATCTTGCGTGTCCTTTCCCAGTGATAGCGAGGCAGCAAGGCACGTATTGTATTGTTGCCATCGAGGATAAAAGATGGGGTTTATATGATATTGCTTGAGTTTATCCTCTACATCATGTCATGTTGCTTAAAGTGTTACTCTGTTCTTATGAACTTAATACTCTAGATGCAAAGCGAGAGTCGGTCGATGTGTGGAGTAATAGTAGTAGATGCAGGGCGAGTCGGTCTACTTGTCACGGACGTGATGCCTATATACATGATCATGCCTAGATAATCTCATAATTATTCGCTTTTCTATCAATTGCTCGACAGTAATTTGTTCACCCACCGTAATACTTATGTTATCTTGAGAGAAGCCTCTAGTGAAACCTATGGCCCCCGGGTCTATCTCTTATCATATTTGCTTCCAATCTACTTTTATTTGTATCTTTACTTTTTACATCTATATTATAAAATACCAAAAATATATTTATCTTATCATACTATCTCTATCAGATCTCACTTTCGCAAGTGGTCGTGAAGGGATCGACAACCCCTTTATTGCGTTGGTTGTGAGTTCTTTGTTTGTTTGTGTAGGTGTGTGGGACTTTCGAGGAGCCTCCTACTAGATTGATACCTTGGTTCTCAAAAACTGAGGGAAATACTTACGCTACTATTGCTGCATCACCCTTTCCTCTTCAAGGAAAACCAACGCAAGCTCAAGACGTAGCAAGAAGGATTACTGGCGCCGTTGCCGGGGAGGTCTTCGCTCAAGTCAAGACATACCAAGTACCCATCACAAACTCATCTCCCTCACATTTACATTATTTTCCATTTGCCTCTCGTTTTCCTCTCCCCCACTTCACCCTTGCCGTTTTATTCGCCCTCTCTTTCCCAATCTCCTCCTCTCTCTTTCGCTTGCCTTTTTCTGTTTGCTTGTGTGTTGGATTACTTGTTGCCATGGCGCAAGATAATACCAAATTGTGTGATTTCTCGAATACCAATAATAATGATTTCCTTAGTACTCTGATTGCTCCTCTTAATGATGTTGAGTCTTGTGAAATCAATACTGCTTTGCGGAATCTTGGTATGAAAGATCAATTCGCCTGCCTTCCTAGCGAAGATGTCGCTACTCATCTAAACAACTTTGTTGATTTGTGTGATATGCAAAAGAAGAAAGATACGAATAATGATATTGTTAAATTGAAGTTATTTCTGTTTTCACTTAGAGATCGTGCTAAAGTTTGGTTTTCGTCTTTGCCTAAAAATAGTATTGATTCTTGGAACTAGTGCAAAGATGCTTTTATCTCTAAGTATTTTCCTCCCGCTAAGATTATCACTCTTAGGAACGATATTATGAATTTTAAACAACTTGATCACGAGCATGTTGCCCAATCTTGGGAAAGAATGAAATTGATGATTCACAATTGCCCTACTCATGGTTTGAATTTATGGATGATTATACAAAAAATTTATGCCGGTTTGAACTTTGCTTCTAGAAATCTCTTAGATTCAGCCGCGGGAGGCAGGTTTATGGAAATCACGTTAGGAGATGCTACAAAACTTCTTGATAATATTATGGCTAATTATTCGCAATGGCACACCAAAAGATCTTCTAGTAAAAAGGTGCATGCTATAGAAGAAATCAATGTTTTGAGTGGAAAGATGGATGAACTTATGAAATTATTTGCTACTAAAAATACTCCTCTTGATCCCAATGATATGCCTTTGTCTACTTTCATTGAGAATAATAATGAATCTATGGATGTGAATTTTGTTGGTAGGAATAGTTTTGGAAACAATGCTTATAGAGGAAACTTTAATGCTAGACCGTTCCCTAGTAATTCCTCTAATAATTATGGAAATTCCTACAATAATTCTTATGGTAATTTTAATAAGATGACCTCTGATTTTGAGAATAGTGTGAAAGAATTTATGATTTCTCAAAAGAATTTTAATGTTTTGCTTGAAGAAAAATTGCTCAAAGTTGATGATTTGGCTAGGAACGTTGATAGACTTTCGCTTGATGTTGATTCTCTTAAACTTAGATCGTCTCCTCCTAAGCATGATATCAATGAGTCTCTCAAATCCATGAGAATTTCCATTGATGAGTGCAAGGAAAGAACCGCTGGATTGCGTGCTAAGAAAGATTACTTTGTAAAGGCGTGTTCTTCTAGTTTCCGTGAAAATAATGATGAAGATCTTAAAGTTATTGATGTGTCTCCTATTAGATCTATGTTTTGCAATATGAATCTTGATAATTATGGGACTGATGATGAGTCAACTTTACCTAGAAGGCGTCCCAAGAATTCGGAGTTTTTAGATCTTGATGCTAAATTTGGTAAAAGTGGGATTGGAGAGGTCACAACTTTAAATAGTATTGAACCCACTATCTCGGATTTCAAGGAATTTGATTATGATAATTGTTCTTTAGAAGGTTGTATTTCCTCGTTGCAATCCGTTGTTAATTCTCCTCATGCTTATAGTCAAAATAAAGCTTTTACCAAACATATTGTTGATGCCTTGATGCAATCTTATGATGAAAAACTTAATTTGGAAGTTTCTATACCTAGAAAACTTAATGATGAGTGGGAACCTACTATAAAGATTAGAATTAAAGATCATGAGTGTTTTGCTTTGTGTGATTTGGGAGCTAGTGTTTCCACGATCCCGAAAACTTTATGTGATATTCTAGGTTTCCATGATCTTGATGATTGCTCTTTAAATTTGCACCTTGCGGATTCCACCATTAAAAAGCCAGTGGGAAGGATCAATGATGTTCTCATTGTTGCAAATAGATATTTGGTGCCCGTAGATTTTATCGCTCTTGATATAGATTGCAATCTTTCTTGCCCTATTATTCTTGGTAGACCTTTCCTTAGAACGATTGGCGCGATTATTGATATGAAGGAAGGGAGTATTAGATTCCAATTTCCATTAAAGAAAGGCATGGAGCACTTTCCAAGAAAGAAAATCAAATTACCTTATGAATCTATCATGCGGGCTACTTATGAATTTAGTGCCAAAGATGGCACTCGTTAGATCTATCTTCGCTTTTATGCCTAGCTAGGGGCGTTAAACGATAGCGCTAGTTGGGAGGCAACCCAATTTTCTTTGTGTCTTTGTTTTTGTTCCTGTTTAGTAATAAATCTTGCATCTACCTTCTATTTAGATGTGTTTTTATCTTTTAATTATTGTTTGTGCCAAGTAGAACCTATAGGATAACCTATGATGATAGTCGATTTGATTCTGCTGAAAAACAGAAACTTTGCACGCACGAATTTAGTTTTGTTAAATCACAGAAACATGCTTTTGCGTTGATTATTCTTTCTGCTGATCAAAAGACAAATTTTCCAGGACTTCCTATTTTGGTAGGATTTTTAGAGTTCCATAAGTTTAATTTAGTTACATATTGATACAGACTGTTCTGTTTTTGACAGATTCTGTTTTTCGTGTGTTGTTTGCTTATTTCGATGCATCTATGGCTAGTAAAATAGTTTATAAACCATAGAGAAGTTGGATTACAGTAGGTTTAACACCAAAATAAATAAAGAATGAGTTCATTGCAGTACCTTATGTGGTGGTTTTGTTTTCTTTCACTAACGGAGCTTATAAGATTTCCTGTTGAGTTTTGTGTTGTGAAGTTTTCAAGTTTTGGGTAAAACTTTTATGGACTATGGAATAAGGAGTGGTAAGAGCCTAAGCTTGGGGATGCCCAAGGCACCCCAAGATATTCAAGGATAGCCAAAAGCCTAAGCTTGGGGATGCCCCGGGAAGGCATCCCCTCTTTCGTCTTCGTTCATTGGTAACTTTACTTGGAGCTATATTTTTATTCGCCACATGATATGTGTTTTGCTTGGAGCGTCGTGTATTATATTAGTCTTTGCTTTTTAGGTTACCACAATTATCCTTGCTGTACACACCTTTTGGGAGAAGCCTACTTGATTAGAATTTGCTAGAATACTCTATGTGCTTCACTTATATCTTTTGAGCTTGATAGTTTTTGCTCTAGTGCTTCACTTATACTTTTTAGAGCACGGTGGTGACTTAATTTTGAAGAAATTACTAGTCTCTCATGCTTCACTTATATCTTTTTGAGAGTCTTTTAGAACATCATGGTATTTGCTATGGTTATAAAATTGGTCCTAGAATGGTATCATAGGAAGTGAATTGGATGCTATGATCAATTTGATACTTGATAATTGTTTTGAGATATGGAGGTAGTGATATTAAAGTCATGCTAGTTGGGTTATTATGAATTTAAAGAATACTTGTGTTGAAGTTAGCAAGTCCCGTAGCATGCACGTATGGTTAAAGTTGTGTAACAAATTTGAAACATGAAGTGTACCTGGCTTGTGCATCCTTATGAGTGGCGGTCGGGGACGAGCGATGGTCTTTTCCTACCAATCTATCCCCCTAGGAGCATGCGCGTAGTGCTTGATTTTTGATGACTTCTAAATTTTTGCAATAAGTATATGAGTTCTTTTGACTAATGTTGAGTCCATGGATTATACGCACTTTTACCTTTCCACCATTGCTAGCCTCTTCGGTACTGTGCATTGCCCTTTCTCACCTTGAGAGTTGGTGCAAACTTCGCCGGTGCATCCAAACTCCGTGATACGATACGCTCTATCACACATAAACCTCATTATATCTTCCTCAAAACAGCCACCATACCTACCTATTATGGCATTTCCATAGCCATTCCAAGATATATTGCCATGCAACTTTCCACCGTTCCGTTTATCATCATCATGACATACTTTACTTTTGTCATATTGCCATTGCATGATCATGTAGTTGACATCGTATTTGTGGCAAAGCCACCATGCATTATTTTTCATACATGTCACTCTTGATTTTCCCGGTACACCGCCGGCGGCATTCATTTAGAGTCATATCTTGTTCTAGTTTTGAGTTGTAAATCATATGTTGTAATCAATGAGAGTGTGAAGATCATCATTATTAGATCATTGCCCAAAAAGAAAAGAAAAAGAAAAAAAGAAAAAAGAAAGGCCCAAAAGAAAAAAAAGAAAAGAAAAAAAGAAAATAATAATAAAAAAAGGGCAATGTTACTATCTCTTTTTCCACACTTGTGCTTCAAAGTAGCACCTTGTTCTTCATGTAGTGAGTCTCATATATTGTGCTTCAAAGTAGCACCATGTTTTTCATGTAGTGAGTCTCATATATTGTGCTTCAAAGTAGCACCATGTTTTTCATACAGTGAGTCTCATAAGTTGTCTTTTTCATACTAGTGGGAATTTTTCATTATAGAACTTGGCTTGTATATTCCTACGATGGGCTTCCTCAAATGCCCTAGGTCTTCGTGAGCAAGCAAGTTGGATGCACACCCACTAGTTTTATTTTGTTGAGCATTCATTTATAGCTCTAGTGCATTCGTTGCATGGCAATCCCTACTCCTCATGTTGACATCAATTGATGGGCATCTCCATAGCCCGTTGATTATCCTCGTCAATGTGAGACTTTCTCCTTTTTTGTCTTCTCCACACAATCCCCATCATCATATTCTATTCCACCCATAGTGCTATATCCATGGCTCACACTCATGTATTGCGTGAAGGTTGAAAAAGTTTGAGATTATTTAAGTATGAAACAATTGCTTGGCTTGTCATCGGGGGTATAAAAGTTGGGAACATATTTGTGTGACGAAAATGAAGCATAGCCTAACTATATGATTTTTGTAGGGATGAACTTTCTTTTCCCATGTTATTTTGAGAAGACTTGATTACTTTGATTAGTATGCTTGAAGTGTTACTATTTCTTTTATCAATATGAACTTTTATTTTGAATCATTTGGATCTGAACATTCATGCCACAATAAAGAAAATTACATTAAGAATTATGCTAGGTAGCATTCCACATCAAAAATTCTCTTTTTATCATTTACCTACTCGAGGACGAGCAGGAATTAAGCTTGGGGATGCTTGATACGTCTCCAACGTATCTATAATTTTTTATTGTTCCATGCTATTATATTACCCCTTTTGGATGTTTATGGGCTTTATTTTACACATTTATATCATTTTTGGGACTAACCTACTAACCGGAGGCCCAACCCGTATTGCTGTTTTTTTTGCCTATTTCAGTATTTCGAAGAAAAGGAATATCAAACGGAGTCCAAACGGAATGAAACCTTCAGGAGCGTGATTTTTGGAACGAACATGATCCAGAGGACTTGGAGTGCAAGTCAAGAAGCAAACGAGGCCTCCACGAGATAGGAGCCCCCCCCCCCACTATAGTGCGTGCCCCCTGTCTCGTGGGCCCTGAGGGAGTCCTGGACTAGGGGGTGTCCGGATAGCCGGACTATCAATATCCGCCGGACTCCCAGACTACGAAGATAGAAGATTGAAGACTCCGGCTCGTGTCCGGAAGGTACTTTCCTAAGGCAAGCTTGGCAATACGGATATGCAGATCTCCTACCATTGTAACCGACTCTGTGTAACCCTAGCCTCTCCGGTGTCTATATAAACCGGAGGGCCTTAGTCCATAGGACGAACATTACATCTCAACAATCATACCATAGGCTAGCTTCTAGGGTTTAGCCTCCTTGATCTCGTGGTAGATCTACTCTTGTACTACCCATATCATCAATATTAATCAAGCGGGGCGTAGGGTTTTACCTCCATCGAGAGGGCCCGAACACAGGTAAAAACATTGTGTCCCTCGTCTCTTGTTACCATCCGCCTAGACGCCTTACGCCGGGACCCCTAACCGAGATCCGCCGGTTTTGACACCGACATTGGTGCTTTCATTGAGAGTTCCTCCGTATCGTCACCGATAGGCTCGATGGCATCTTCAACCATCAACGCTGTCCGTGGTGAGACTTTTCTCCCGGACAGATCTTCAGATTCGGCGGCTTTGCATCAAGCGGGCAATTCTCTTGGCCATCTGGAGCAGATCGAAAGCTACGCCCCTGGCCATCAGGTCAGATTTGGAAGCTTGAACTTCACGGCCGATGACCGCGGAGACTTGATCTTCGACGGACTCGAGCCACATCCAAGCGCGCCGCACTATGACGATGGGCATGATCTAGCTCGGCCGCCGGACAGTGCTTTGGAGGCCGCACTCGAACCCGCTCTGGCCACTAGCCCGGAGCCGATTGCCCATGACGGGGGCAGGTGGATAGACGTCGCCCTAGGGGCTTCAACATCTACGGCGATGGAGCCAAATACCAATCTCGTTGTTGGGGAACGTAGTAATTTCAAAAAATTTCCTACGCACACGCAAGATCATGGTGATGCATAGCAACGAGAGGGGAGAGTGTTGTCTACATACCCTTGTAGACCGAAGCGGAAGCGTTGACGCAATGTAGAGGAAGTAGTCGTACGTCCTCCCGGTCCAACCGATCCAAGCACCATTACTTCGGCACCTCCGAGTTCTTGACACGCGTACAGCTCGATGACGCACCCTCGATCTCCAATCCAAGAGAGGCTCCGGGGGAGTTCCACAAGACGACGGCGTGGTGACGATCTTGATGTTCTCCTGTCGCAGGGCTTCGCCTAAGCACCGCTACAATATGATCGAGGTGTAATATCGTGGAGGGGGGCACCGCACACGGCTAAGGAACGATCAATGATCAACTTGTGTGTTCTAGGGTGCCCCCCTACCCCCGTATATAAAGGAGTGCAGGAGGGGAGTGCCGGCCCTCTACTATGGCGCGCCCTGGGGAGTCCTACTCCCACCGGGAGTAGGATTCCCCCTTTCCTAGTCCAACTAGGAACCCTTCCATGTAGTAGGAGTAGGAGAGAAGGAAAGGGAAGATGAGAAGGAGAAGGAAGGAAGGGGCGCCTCCCTAGTCCAATTCGGACTAGTTCAAGGGAGGGTGCGCCACCCTTTGGCCCTTTCTCTCCTTTCCCAGGGCCCAATAAGGCCCAATACTTCTCCCCGGCGAATTCCGTAACTCTCCCACTCAAAAATACCGAATCACTCGGAACCTTTCCGAATCCGAATATAGTCGTCCAATATATCGATCTTTACGTCTCGACCATTTCGAGACTCCTCATCATGTCCCCGATCTCATCCGGGACTCCGAACTCCTTCGGTACATCAAAACTCATAAACTCATAATATAACTGTCATCGAAACCTTAAGCATGCGGACCCTACGGTTCGAGAACAATGTAGACATGACCGAGACACGTCTCCGGTCAATAACCAATAGCGGGACCTGGATGCCCATATTGGTTCCTACATATTCTACGAAGATCTTTATCGGTCAGACCGCATAATAACATACGTTGTTCCCTTTGTCATCGGTATGTTACTTGCCCGAGATTCGATCGTCGGTATCCAATACCTAGTTCAATCTCATTACCGGCAAGTCTCTTTACTCGTTCCGTAATGCATCATCTTGCAACTAACTCATTAGTTGAAATGCTTGCAAGGCTTAAGTGATGTGCATTACCGAGAGGGCCCAGAGATACCTCTCCGACATTCGGAGTGACAAATCATAATCTCGAAATACGCCAACCCAACAAGTACCTTTGGAGACACCTGTAGAGCACCTTTATAATCACCCAATTACGTTGTGACGTTTGGTAGCACACAAAGTGTTCCTCCGGTAAACGGGAGTTGCATAATCTCATAGTCACAGGAACATGTATAAGTCATGAAGAAAGCAATAGCAACATACTAAAACGATCGGGTGCTAAGCTAACTGAATGGGTCATGTCAATTAGATCATTCAACTAATGATGTGATCCCGTTAATCAAATAACAACTCTTTGTCCATGGTTAGGAAACATAACCATCTTTGATTAACAAGCTAGTCAAGTAGAGGCATACTAGTGACACTCTGTTTGTCTATGTATTCACACATGTATTATGTTTCCAGTTAATACAATTCTAGCATGAATAATAAACATTTATCATGAAATAAGGAAATAAATAATAACTTTATTATTGCCTCTAGGGCATATTTCCTTCAGTCTCCCACTTGCACTAGAGTCAACAATCTAGATCACATCACCATGTGATTAACATCGATAGTTCACATCATCATGTGATTAACACCCATAGTTCACATCGCCATGTGACCAACTCCCAAAGGGTTTACTAGATTCAGTAATCTAGTTCACATCGCTATGTGATTAACACCCAAAGAGTACTAAGGTGTGATCATGTTTTGCTTGTGAGAGAATCTTAGTCAATGGGTCTTTCACATTGAGAGCCGTATGTATTTTGCAAATATTCTACGTCTACAATGCTCTGCACGGAGCTACTCTAGCTAATTGCTCCCACTTTCAATATGTATCCAGATTAAGACTTAAAATCATCTGGATCAGTGCCAAAACTTTTATCGACGTAACCCTTTACGATGAACCTTTTGTCACCTCCATAATCGAGAAACATATCCTTATTCCACTAAGGATAATTTTGACCAATGTCCAGTGATCTACTCCTAGATCACTATTGTACTCCCTTGCCAAACCGGGGCAGAGTATACAATAGGTCTGGTCCATAGCATGGCATACTTTATAGAACCTATGGCCAAGGCATAGGGAATGACTTTCATTCTCTTTCTATCTTCTGCCGTGGTCGGGTTTTGAGTCTTACTCAATTTCACACCTTGTAACACAGGCAAGAACTCTTTCTTTGACTGTTCCATTTTGAACTACTTCAAAATCTTGTCAAGGTATGTACTCATTGAAAAAAAACTTATCAAGCATCTTGATCTATCTCTATAGATTTTGATGCTCAATATGTAAGCAGCTTCACCGAGGTCTTTCTTTAAAAAACTCCTTTCAAACACTCCTTTATGCTTTGCGAATAATTCTACATTATTTCCGATCTACAATATGTCATTCACATATACTTATCGAAATGTCAGTAGTGCTCCCACTCACTTTCTTGTAAATACAAAGCTTCACCGTAAGTCTCAGATAAAACTATATGCTTTGATCAACTCATCAAAGCGTATATTCCAACTCCGAGATGCTTGCACCAGTCCATAGATGGATCGTTGGAGCTTGCACACTTTGTTAGCTCCTTTGGATCGATAAAACCTTCTGGTTGCATCATATACAACTCTTCCTCCGTAAACCCATTCAGAATGCAGTTTTACATCCATTTGCCAAATTTCATAAATTGTGGCAATTGCTAACATGATTCGGACAGACTTAAGCATCGCTACAGCTTGAGAAAATCTCATTGTAGTCAACACCTTGAACTTGTCAAAACCTTTTGTGACAAGTCGAGCTTTGTAGATAGTAACACTACTATCAACGTCCGCCTTCCTCTTGAAGATCCATTTATACAATATGGCTTGCCGATCATCGGGCAACTCCACCAAAGTCCACACTTTGTTCTCATACATGGATCCCATCTCGATTTCATGGCCTTAAGCCATTTTGCGAATCTGGGCTCATCATCGCTTCCTCATAGTTCGTAGGTTCATCATGTTCTAGTAACATGACTTCCGCACAGGATTACCGTACTACTCAGTGCGGATCAGTACTCTGGAAGACCTCACGAGGTTCTGTAGTAACTTGATCTCAAGTTTCATGATCATCATCATTAGCTTCCTCACTAATTGGTGTAGGAATCACTGGAACTGATTTCAGTGATGAACTATTTTCCAATTAGGGAGAAGGTACAATTTACCTCATCAAGTTCTACTTTCCTCCCACTCACTTCTTTCGAGAGAAACTCCTTCTAGAAAGGATCCATTTTTAGCAACGAATATCTTGCGTTCGGATCTGTGATAGAAGGTGTACCCAACAATTTCCTTTGGGTATTCTATGAAGACGCACTTCTCCGATTTGGGTTCGAGCTTATCAGGATGAAACTTTTTCACATAAGCATCGCAGCCCCAAACTTTAAGAAACAACAGCTTAGGTTTACTGCTAAACCATAGTTCATACGGTGTCGTCTCAACGGATTTAGATGGTGCCCTATTTAACGTGAATGCAGCTGTCTCTAATGCATGATCCCAAAACGATATTGGTAAATCGGTAAGAAACATCATAGATTCTACTATATCCAATAAAGTACGGTTATGACGTTCGGACATACCATTATGATGTGGTGTTCCAGGTGGCATGAATTTGTGAAACTATTCCACATTGTTTTAATTGAAGACCAAACTCGTAACTCAAATATTTGTCTCCACCATCAGATCGTAGAAACCTTATTTTCTTGTCACGATGATTTTTCCGCTTCACTCTGAAATTCTTTGAACCTTTCAACTATTTCAGACTTATGTTTCATCAAGTAGATATACCCATATCTGCTCAAATCATATGTGAAGGTCAGAAAATAATGATACCCGCCACGAGCCTTAACACTCATTGGATCGCATACATCAGTATGTATTATTTCCAATAAGTCAGTTGCTTGCTCCACTGTTCCGGAGAACGGAGTCTTAGTCATCTTGCCCATGAGGCATGGTTCGCAAGCATCAAATGATTCATAACCAAGTGATTCCGAAAATCCATTTTTATGGAGTTTCTTCATGCGCTTTACACCGATATGACCAAAACGGCAGTGCCACAAATAAGTTGCACTATCATTATTAACTTTGCATCTTTTGGCATCAATATTATGAATATGTGCATCACTACGATCGAGAGCCAACAAACTATTTTCGTTGGGTGTATAACCATCGAAGGTCTTATTCATGTAAACAGAATAACAATTATTCTTTAACTTCAAATGAATAACCGTATCGCAATAAACATGATCAAATCATATTCATGCTCAACGCAAACACCAAATAACATTTATTTAGGTTCAACACTAATCCCGAAAGTATAGGGAGTGTGCGATGATGACATATCAATCTTCAAACTACTTTCAACACACATCGTCACTTCACCCTTAACTAGTTTCGCTTATTCGCAACTCCCGCTTGAGTTACTACTCTTAGCAACTGAACCAGTACCAAATACCAAGGGGTTGCTATAAACACTAGTAAAGTACACATCAATAACATGTATATCAAATATACCTTTGTTCACTTTGCCATCCTTCTTATCCGCCAAATACTTGGGCATTTCCGATTCTAGTGACCATTCCCTTTGCAGTAGAAGCACTTAGTCTCAGGCTTAGGTCCAGACTTGGGCTTCTTCACTTGAGCAGCAACTTGCTTGCCGTTCTTTTTGAAGTTCCCTTCTATCCCTTTGCCCTTTTTTTGAAACTAGTGGTCTTGTTAACCATCAACACTTGATGTTCTTTCTTGATTTCTACCTTCATCGATTTCATCATCACGAAAAACTCGGGAATCATTTTAATCATCCCTTGCATACTATAGTTCATCACGAAGTTCTACTAACTTGGTGATGGTGACTAGAGAACTCTATCAATCACTGTCTTATCTAGAAGATTAACTCCCACTTGATTCAAGCGATTGTAGTACCCAGACAATCTGAGCACTTGCTCACTAGTTGAGCGATTCTCCTCCATCTTTTAGCTATAGAACTTGTTGAAGACTTCATATCTCTCAACTCGGGTATTTGCTTGAAATATTAACTTCAATTCCTGGAACATCTCATATGGTCCATGATGTTCAAAACATCTTTGAAGTCCCGATTCTAAGCCGTTGAGCATGGTGCACTAAACTCTCAAGTAGTCATCATATTGAGCTAGCCAAACTTTCATAACGTCTGCATCTGCTCCTGCAATAGGTCTGTCACCTAGCGGTGCATTAAGGACATAATTCTTACAGGCAAAGAATGAGGATAAACCTCGGATCACGGATCGAATCCGCATCATTGCTACTAACATTTTTCAACACAATTTTCTAGGAACATATCAAAGTAAACATATGAAAGCAACAATGCAAGCTATTGATCTACAACATAATTTGCAAAATACTACCAGACTAAGTTCATGATAAATTTAAGTTCAATTAATCATATTACTTAAGAACTCCCACTTAGACAGACATCTCTCTAGTCATCTAAGTGATCACGTGATCCAAATCAACTAAACCATAACCGATCATCACATGAGATGGAGTAGTTTTCAATGGTGAACATCACTATGTTGATCATATCTACTATATGATTCACGCCGACCTTTCGGTCTCCGTGCTCGAGGCCATATCTGCATATGCTAGGCTCGTCAAGTTTAACTCGAGTATTCGCGTGTGCAAAACTGGCTTGCACCCGTTGTAGATGGACGAGAGCTTATCACACCCAATCATCACGTGGTGTCCAGGCACGACGAACTTTGGCAACAGTGCATACTCAGGGTGAACACTTCTTGATAATTTTTAGTGAGAGATCATCTTAAAATGCTACCGTCAATCAAAGCAAGAATAAGATGTATAATAGATAAACATCATATGCAATCAAAATATGTGACATGATATGGCCATCATCATCTTGTGCCTTTGATCTCCATCTCCAAAGCATCGTCATGATTTCCATCGTCACCGGCACGACACCACGATCTTCATCATCTTGATCTATATCAATGTGTCATCACATGGTTGTCTCACCAACTATTGCTCTTGCAACTATTGCTATCGTATAGCGATAAAGTAAAGCAATTATTTGGCACTTGCATCTTATGCAACAAAGAGACATCCATAGGGCTTCTGCCAGTTGCCGATAACTTCAACAAAACATGATCATCTCATACAACAACTTATATCTTATCACGTCTTGACCATATCACATCACAACATGCCCTGCAAAAACAAGTTAGATGTCCTCTACTTTGTTGTTGCAAGTTTTACGTGGCTGCTACGGGCTTAAGCAAGAACCAATCTCACCTACGCATCAAAACCACAACGATAGTTTGTCAAGTTGATGCTGTTTTAACCTTCGCAAGGACCGGGCGTAGCCACACTTTCGGTTCAACTAAAGTTGGAGAAACCGACACCGCTAGTCACCTGTGTGCAAAGCACGGCGGTAAACCAGTCTCGCGAAGCGTCTGGCGTAATGTCGGTCCGGGCCGCTTCATCCAACAATACCGCCAACCAAAGTATGACATGCGGTAAGCAAGATGACTTATATCGCCCACAACTCACTTGTGTTCTACTCGTGCATATAACATTAAACCATAAAACCTGGCTCGATACCATCGTTGGGGAGCGAGTAATTTCAAAAAATTCCTACGCACACGCAAGATCATGGTGATGCATAGCAACGAGAGGGGAGAGTGTTGTCTACATACCCTTGTAGACCAAGCGAAGCGTTGACGCAACGTAGAGGAAGTAGTCGACGTCCTCCCGGTCCAACCGATCCAAGCACCGCACTCGGCACCTCCGAGTTCTTGACACGCGTACAGCTCGATGACGCACCCTCGATCTCCAATCCAAGAGAGGCTCGAGGGGAGTTCCACAAGACGACGGCGTGGTGACGATCTTGATGTTCTCTGTCGCAGGCTTCGCCTAAGCACCGCTACAATATGATCGAGGTGTAATATCGTGGAGGGGGGCACCGCACACGGCTAAGGAACGATCAATGATCAACTTGTGTGTTCTAGGGTGCCCCCCTACCCCCGTATATAAAAGAGTGGAGGAGGGGAGGGCCGGCCCTCTACTATGGCGCATACTGGGAGTCCTACTCCCACCGAGTAGGATTCCCCTTCCTAGTCCAACTAGGAACCCTTCCATGTAGTAGGAGTAGGAGAGAAGGGAAGAGAAGAAGAAGAAGGAAGGAAGGCGCCTCCCTAGTCCAATTCGGACTAGTTCAAGGGAGGTGCGCCACCCTTTGGCCCTTTCTCTCCTTTCCCTTGGGGCCCAATAAGGCCCAATACTTCTCCCGACGAATTCCGTAACTCTCCCACTCCAAAAATACCGAATCACTCGGAACCTTCCGAACTCGAATATAGTCATCCAATATATCGATCTTTACGTCTCGACCATTTCGAGACTCCTCATCATGTCCCCGATCTCATCCGGGACTCCGAACTCCTTCGGTACATCAAAACTCATAAACTCATAATATAACATCATCGAAACCTTAAGCGTGCGGACCCTACGGTTCGAGAACAATGTAGACATGACCGAGACACGTCTCCGATCAATAACCAATAGCGGGACCTGATGCCCATATTGGTTCCTACATATTCTACGAAGATCTTTATCGGTCGGACCGCATAACAACATACGTTGTTCCTTTGTCATCGGTATGTTACTTGCCCGAGATTTGATCGTCGGTATCCAATACCTAGTTCAATCTCGCTACGCAAGTCTCTTTACTCGTTCCGTAATGCATCATCTCGCAACTAACTCATTAGTTGAAATGCTTGCAAGGCTTAAGTGATGTGCATTACCGAGAGGGCCCAGAGATACCTCTCCGACATTCGGAGTGACAAATCCTAATCTCAAATACGCCAACCCAACAAGTACCTTTGGAGACACCTGAGAGCACCTTTATAATCACCCGATTCGCCAGACGTTTGGTAGCACACAAAGTGTTCCTCCGTAAACGGAGTTGCATAATCTCATAGTCACAGAACATGTATAAGTCATGAAGAAAGCAATAGCAACATACTAAAATGATCGGGTGCTAAGCTAACTGAATGGGTCATGTCAATCAGATCATTCAACTAATGATGTGATCCCGTTAATCAAATAACAACTCTTTGTCCATGGTTAGGAAACATAACCATCTTTGATTAACAAGCTAGTCAAGTAGAGGCATACTAGTGACACTCTGTTTGTCTATGTATTCACACATGTATTATGTTTCCAGTTAATACAATTCTAGCATGAATAATAAACATTTATCATGAAATAAGGAAATAAATAATAACTTTATTATTGCCTCTAGGGCATATTTCCTTCACTCGTCCCCTGCGAAACTCGTGATCCCGAGACGCCGGACTCCTCGCCGGACTCCGAGCCTCCCGCGCCCCTGCCAATTAAACCGGATTGGGCGCCGGTTATGGAATTCACCGCCGCGGACATCTTTTCAAGACTCGCCTTTTGGCGATATCCTGAATTCTCTGAAGCATCTCTCGCTATCAGGAGAATCCTGGCCGAACTATGGCCAGGACGGTTGGAGTTCGGACGACGAAGAAATTCAGAACCCACCCACCTCCCACTTTGTAGCCACTGTCGAGGATCTAACCGACATGCTAGACTACGACTCCAATGACATCGACGCTATGGACGATGATGCTGAAGACGATCAGGACCCAGCGCCCACAGGGCACTGGAAGGCCACCTCGTCATATGACGTCTACATGGTGGATACCCCAAAAGAAGGGGATGGCGAAAAAGCAGCGGAGGAAGATTCTCTAAAGAAGCGGCCAAACGCCGCGGCGTCGTGGCGCCGCTCTAAATCCCGCCACAACAAGAATGGAGATTCCGCGCGGAGATAATAACACTCCGAGAGTGCAAGACGATCCCCTCCTGCAAGACTCAAGACAGAGGACGCAGAAGCAAGCCCCGCGACAGGCGGCGCATTTAAGGGTTGAGGATGATAACTATATGCCTCCTCCAAGACGGCGAGCCTCAACGATGATGAATTCGTCATACCCGAGGACCCCGTCGAACAAGAGCGCTTCAGCGCAGCTCATAGCCACGGCAAATAGCCTAAAGAAAAGGCAGCAATGCTTCAAGCCGATCAAGATCTGCTAGCCGATCGATGGACCGAGGTCCTCGCGTCAAGAGTATAAACTCGAACTCCCTCCAAAAGTTACCCAAGACGCAAGCTGCTCCCCGATTAGAGGAGGAAGCATACATACCTTTATCACCAGCGCACGACATGGCTGACCAACCACCCCGTGGTCGCGACAGAGAGGCATTCAGACCCCCAGCCAAGACCGTACCCCGACATCGATCCAAGAGTACGAAGCCAAAAGGGAACGCGCCAGACTTGCGAGACATCTTGGAGGACAAAGTAAGACAATCCAGATCCATCTATGGATCGCGTGGGCGCCCTACGACCCACGACGAATACCGTCGCGCCGGACATAACGCCGGCCGGGCCGAACATAGCAGACAACGCTCCCTCAAGCTGCGTCGCGATATTGCTCAATACAGGGGCGCCGCACACCCGTTATGCTTCACTGACGAAGTAATGGATCATCAGATCCCCGAAGGGTTCAAACCCGTGAATATCGAATCTTACGATGGCACAACAGACCCCGCGGTGTGGATCGAAGATTATCTTCTCCACATCCATATGGCCCGCGCGGCGGCAATCTCCACGCCATCAAATATCTCCCACTCAAGCTTAAAGGACCAGCTCGGCATTGGCTTAACAGCCCGCTGCAGAGTCGATTGGGTGTTAGGAAGACACGAGGCCGTTCCTTGATAACTTTCAAGGTACATACGCATGCGACCACCGGCGCCGATGACCTAAGCCACATTATTCAGCAGCCAGACGAATCGGCCGGACAATTACGACACGGTTCTTGACAAAGAAAAAATCAAATCGTCGATTGTCCGGATGCGGAGGCCCTTGCAGCCTTCAAACATAACATCCGGACGAATGGCTAGCCCGACACACAGGGCGGGAGAAGCCAAATCCATGGCAGCCCTCACATCGTTAATGACCCGCTTTTGCGCGGAGAGGATAGTCGCTAGCCCGCAAAGCAACAATCTCTGCAAAAATTCGGCAGTCCGGACTCTAAGGACAATCACGGCAGTCACGTCGAATCAAAACAAACGCCAGATAACGGCGATGACAAAGAGGATACGGCAGTCAATGCCGGATTCCGAGGCTCAAACCCGTCAACGGAAGAAGCCATTTAAAAGAACAACTCGAGCCCGTCCAATGCGGATGAATACTCGACCGCTCATGCGGATACATGGCACCCCGAATAGCCGCCTAATCACACCAATAGAGATTGTTGGGTGTTCAAGCAGGTAACAAGTTAATTGCGAACACAATGATAAGGGGCTAAATAGCGGCGACGAGGAAGAGACCCGCCACCGAACAACAGAGGATGAAGGGTTTCCCCCGCAAGTGCGGACGGTGAATATGATTTACGCGACCCATATACCCAAGAGGGAGAGGAAGCGCGACTACGGGGCGTCTATGCGATGGAGCCGCGCCCGAAGTTCAATCCATGGTCCTCCGTCCGATCACTTTTGATCGACGAGACCATCGACCAGCATACGCCATGGCGGATTCGCCGCGTTGGTCCTAGACCCAATCGTCGATGGATTTCACCTCACAAGAGTCCTCGATGGACGGCGGCAGCAACTTGAACTCGCTTTACCGTGACACACGGTCGCAAAATGGGCATAGACCCATCCAGATCAAACCTACTAAGACAACCTTTAAAGGTGTCATCCCAGAGTGGAAGCCAATCAGACAGGCTCACACACCGAAGTGGTCTTCGATCCCGGATAATTTCCAAAGCGAAGAGTTAATCTTCGATATAGTCCCGTTCAGAAGCGGCTATCATGCCCTCTTTCGGATGAACCGCGTTGCAAAGTTCAACGCGGTGCCGCATTATGCATACCTAAAGCTCAAGATGCCAGCCCTCTCGAGTCATTACGGTCAATGGGAATACGGGCGCTCCTCCGAACAGAGGAACATACTGGCGCTCTCGCGCGTAAGTCTGAGCAGCCTTCTCGGCAATTCTCTAGTCCGCAACTAAAAAGCCGGATGCATCAAAGCGCCCGAGCAACACTAACCAAGACCACTGGCGCGATCGAGCATCGCCAGAGTAATCGGCCCACCACCCTCGCCAGCATGATCACAAGAATAACACTCCGCGTACATCATTACGCTTTGGAGATACCATGGGCGCAGGGGAGGGGCTTAACCACAAGGATTAAAGAGTGCGGCTCGACCACACCAGGGGCTCATGCTAGCGCCCCCCTTGGTTTTATTCTTATCTTTTCTTCTCTTTTTTTATATACAGGACTCCACTAAACAGAAGCCCTGTCCGACGGCGAACTTGCCGAACTCACGAGGCAATAGTCAGGGATCAAAGAAGGCTGCGACAAACACTCAGGTGGTCTCCATTACGAGCACTAAATTCGATTAAATGCACCAAGTCTGCAGCTTATCCCTGGAGGGGGACATGTCAAAATTAGTCCAAATCCCTTGCTTACCGCGCTATTTGTATCAGTCCGCTTTATTAGCAGACCTCCTTTCATAAATAACGCAGCACTTCCTTTTTGCAAGTTCATTACCTTTTCATTGCAATTGCGTTATCTTTTATAAATGTTCATTATATGACATCTTGCACCCATATACTTTGGTACGGCCGAATACACCAGGGGCTTCTGTTCCCCAGATTATGGTGTGATTAAGTCCGAACACTTTCATAAGTGCGGCACCCCGAACTTATAGCATTATATGAATCAGCTCCGAATCATGTCTTGGGTCAATAGTTGGGTTTGCCCGGCTCCCATGTTTTGGTACCTTACATTCCTTCCAGCCGGCTAAGGTAGCATCGGAGAACCATCTGCGATTGCGCCCGGTTGAGCCGGGTTAACGCCTCGATGGAGAAAGCTAAACCGACTAGCATGATAAGGCGAGAGATCGGTCATTGTTCGAGAGGTCTTTTCGGGTCCCTAAAGACTCATGCCGCTTCGAGCGAAGTTCCGGATGATGTCCGACGAAGGCGTGGATAGTGCCCCGGATTCGGTCTTCCGAATACCAGGGGCTTCGCCGAAATTTAAAATTATAGAATTCTATGGCTAAGTGAGAGTGTTCAAGCATTATAAGTCCGATCACCTTGTTCGTCGTGTTGAGCGCCTCCCTAGATGGACCCAAAGATGGGAACAAGAGTGCTCAAGTTTATCACCGAACACCCCAGCACTCGTGGCTTGGGGGCTGAAGCCAACGACTTGCCATCTCTCGATTTAACAAACGGCCGCATGAAGGTAATATTTTAAATTCAACAAAGCGTTGCTCATGGCGCATATAAACGAAGTTTTCAGCGCCGAGGATAAACACACAATGAGTTCACTCAAGGATTACATTAAGGGGCACTCATCCGCAATATCGCGGGCTCCCTTCAGACAACTTTATAATATTGTTCGGCGTCGATGCTCCTTGCCGGCGGCGCGGATCCGTGAAGCTTCTCCGCATCCAGCTTGCCCCATTGCACCTTTATGCGGGCAAGGGCCCGACGAGCGCCTTCAATGCAAAGGAGCGCTTGATCACATCCAGCCTGGGCATGCATCCACTAGCCGCGCGACTAGGCCAAAGTAGCTGCCGTGCATGGCCTGCCCGAGCCACACCGGACTGTGAGGCCCTTCATGGCCTCCTCGGCTACCTTGTGGAGTTCGACCACCGCTTACCGGTCGCTTAGGGGCACCGGATGGCGGCCTCAGCGTCTTGAGACCGAAGACCTTCTCCGTTGAGCTCCCTCCTCGCCACGATAGAATGCAGCGGCATCGACGCTTTCTGCGGCAGATCTGCAAATGCCCCGGAGAGCTCGAATTCGGTAAGTATCCGAGAATTTACATTAACATGCTTGCTCGCATGAAAACGCCTTACTCGCCGCTATCTTCTTCATGTCCTCTACTTCCATATGGGCCTTCGGGCCTCGGCCTTGGCGGACTCGGCCCTATCGAGAGCGAGGCAAGCTCGGACTCTCGAGTCTTGAGTCACGCCCAAACTCTCATGTTTTTCCATGAGAGCACGGAGCTCTTGCCGAACTTCCGCCACCGGTGCCGCTTGCTTTTCTCGCTCGATCCGTTACGTGGCGCATTATGTTCGCCACGGACACAAGATCCTTCGTGGCTGCCACCTCGTTAGTGGCCCTGCATTATATATATTATCCTTGTTAATCTTGTTTGCAACCAAAACCCTTTTCTGTAAGGTACTTATTTAAAGTGGTGTTATTCACCTTCTTTTTCCTTGAGCTGCCTCTTGGCATGGCCGAGCTCTTGCTCCGACCGCTCAAGATCTTTCTTCAGCGCCTCGACCTTCGCCGTTAAGGCGGCAGAGGTCAACAGCGCAGCCTGCAAACCCATATCGACATATTTTTTAACAACCCTGCGTATATCTTGTTAGATCCTTAGTCCGGCTTTTCTTTCCGAACACGGACTAAGCATCGAAACTACCGTCTATGCGGTATTATATTACTTAATTTTAACCTTCTTACCTCAAAGCTCGTTAGAAGGCATTGCGAGCTTCAGTCGGCCCGCCCTTGGCGAAGCTAGACCTTCTCAATCACCGCACTCATAAGAGTGCGGTGTTCTTCGATGGAGGCGCTTTGAGCGCCTCAAGAAGTTATCCGTGCCTCCGTTGGGCGGAGGCCGCCGGCGTCATGATCTGCCCCTCTTCGAGGGGGCTGCTTGCGGACTCTGAGCCGCTACGGTTCCGAGTAGAGTCCGCACAAAGTCCGGGCTGCCGGACGGCGCCCGAGCCTCCTCCTGGCGTGTCCCCCTGTGGGATTCCGCCTCGTCGTCCTCGGCGCTTGGGGTAGAGGCAGTCGGGATGGAATTTACATCCGACGGCGCCAACGACCCGCTCATCGAGTCGGGAAGGTCGTCAACGGCCGGACTAAAGGAACAATGCGGCATTAGAAGGACACTACATGACCTACAATATACGGCATATGAATGATCCGGATACTTACGATCCTGCCGGACGCCGGGCCCTTGGAGGCCACTCGTCCTCGCCAACGCTGATGTTGGCAAAACTGTCCGGGGATAGTTCTCCCCTCTTGACCCTTCGCCGCCCGGTTGGGAGGCCTTCCTCTTCCTCTCCTCCTTCGGAGAGAGTACTCCTCCTCCTCCTCGCCGTCTTGGGAGGAGTCCTCGTCGTCGTCGTCGGACGCTTTGATTCTGGGAGCTCTTGCGAGTCCCGCGGCCACCTTCTTGGCCTTCTTCTCGGCACCACGTGCGGTGCGGAACCAGCAACCTTGCTAAGCGGGCATCCACTAGTTCTTCTGGCATGGGAGCTGGGCTGATAGCACCGGGCCTTTTCCATCCATCTGTCAAAGGAAGAGGTAGATTAAAAACCTCGCTAGAGTCAATCTAGCTACTATAAGTGTCCCGTAATGGGGTCGAATCACTTACCTCGTCGATCGAAGATCGCGAGCTGAATCCACGGTCTTGATCGCGGATGCGGGGCTTGGCGCCCTTGAACACCCTCCAGCGCGCTTTCAGACGCGTTGTGTCGAAGAGCGCGCTTAACATCTGGTGATGTTCGGATTAAACTCCCACAGATTAAATGCCCGTTCTTGGCATGGGAGAATCCACGGAGGAGCATGACTGGACCACGCCGACGAGCCGAGCCTATTGCTCACCAGCTTCTTGATGCAGGCTCAAGTCCCGTCACCTCCACCGGATCACCCCACCGCAAGCCCTTCTCTTTCCGGAGGTGAGCTGCATAGGGATTCCAGATCTAAATCCGGGGGCCGCCGCCCATGTGGGCTTGCGCGGCTCGGTGATATAGAACCACCCGATTGCCACCCCTGACGGAGTCCACGAAGGTCCCTTCTAGCCAAGGGACGTTGCCAACTTGCCCAACATGGCGCCTCCGCATTCCGCTTGCGTCCCCTTCACAACCTTCGGCTTGACGTTGAAGGTCTTGAGCCACAGGCCGAAGTGGGGCCGGATGCAGAGAAAGGCCTCGCACATGACGATAAACGCCGAGATGTTGAGGACGAAGTTCGGCGCCAGATCGTGGAAATCCAGGCCGTAGTAAAACATGAGCCCCCGGACGAATGGATGGAGCGGAAAGCCCAGTCCAGCGGAGGAAGTGGGGAAGGAAAACAACCTCTCATGAGGCCACAGGGTAGGAATGAGCTGCCCCGCATCGGGCAGCCGATGCGCGATGTCGTCGGAAAGGTATCCGGCGTCGCGCAGCTTGGTGATGTCCTCCTCCTTGGTGGTGGAGGCCATCCATTTGCCTCCCCCTCCGGACATGTTCGGAGAAGGGTCGAGGCGGGATGCGCGAGCTTAGGCGTTGGAGCTTGAGTTCGCAGGGGTGAATGAGCAAAGGAGGAAGAAGGCGTAGGTGAGAAGGTAAATCCTTATCCCTTATATATAGGCGGACGGAAATATGCGTCCCTCACCGGCCTGGTAAAACTCGCTTATCTCCCAAGCGCCACCATCAATAGGCGCGGTTGGGTTACCCACGCACGTATTAATGAGAATCCCGGAATAAGGGGAACACGATCTCTGCTTCGACAGGACGTGCCAAGGAAACCGCTTCGCTAAACGTGCTGAGGTGGTATGGTAATTCAAACAAAGGCTTGGTGGCAGTGTGATATCACGCCGTATAATGCGTCAGCAGATTGGATCAGTATATGTGTTTTATTCTCTCTACGTTGGAATGTGGAATTTATTTTGCAGAGCCGGACACTATCCTGGTGTTCATTATCTTCTCCGAATTATTCAAGGAGGGGAACCCGCCTTGCAATGCTGAACATTATGCACGCCGGACTTATCGTCATTGAAGACCGGTTCAGGGCTACCGAGGAGTCTGGACTAGGGGTGTCCGGACAATGGGACTATCAATATCCGCCGGACTCCATCTACGAAGATAGAAGATTGAAAACTCCGCTCGTGTCCCAAGGTACTTTCCTTGGCGTGGAAGGCAAGCTTAGCGATACGGATATGTAGATCTCCTACCATTGTAACCGACTCTGTGTAACCCTAGCCCCTCCGGTGCCTATATAAACCGGAGGGCCTTACTCCATAGGACGAACATTACATCTCAACAATCATACCATAGGCTAGCTTCTAGGGTTTAGCCTCCTTGATCTCGTGGTAGATCTACTCTTGTACTACCCATATCATCAATATTAATCAAGCAGGGCGTAGGGTTTTACCTCCATCGAGAGGGCCGAACACAGGTAAAAACATTGTGTCCCTCGTCTCTTGTTACCATCCGCCTAGACGCACAGTTCGGGACCCCCTACCCGAGATCCGCTGGTTTTGACACCGACAGGCCCCTCGGGCGGCCACCGACGTACTTCTTCCTCCTATATAAGCCTACGTACCCCAAAAACATCCAGGGAGCCAACGAAACACATTTTCCACCGCCGTAACCTTTTGTATCCGCGAGATCCCATCTTGGAGCCTTCGCCGGCGCTCCGCCGGAGGGGGAATCGACCACGGAGGGCTTCTACATCAACAACATAGCCCCTCCAATGAGTTGTGAGTAGTTTACCACAGACCTACGGGTCCATAGTTATTAGCTAGATGCTTCTTCTCTCTTTTTGGATCTCAATACAATGTTCTCCCCCTCTCTTGTGGAGATCTATTCGATGTAAACTCTTTTTGCGGTGTGTTTGTCATGATCCGATGAATTGTGGGTTTATGATCAAGTTTATCTATGAATAATATTTGAATGTTTTCTGAATTCTTTTATGTATGATTGAGTTATCTTTGCAAGTCTCTTCGAATTATCAGTTTGGTTTGGCCTACTAGATTGATCTTTCTTACCATGGGAGAATTGCTTAGCTTTGGGTTCAATCTTGCGGTGTCCTTTCCCAGTGGCAGCAGGGGCAGCAAGGCACGTATTGTATTGTTGCCATCGAGGATAAAAAGATGTGGTTTATATCATATTGCTTGAGTTTATCCCTCTACATCATGTCATCTTGCTTAAAGCGTTACTCTATTCTTATGAACTTAATACTCTAGATGCAGGCAGGAGTCGGTCATGTGTGGAGTAATAGTAGTAGATGCAGGCAGGAGTCGGTCTACTTGTCACGGGCGTGATGCCTATATACATGATCATGCCTAGATAATCTCATAATTATTCGTTTGTCTATCAATTGCTCGACAGTAATTTGTTCACCCACCGTAATACTTATGCTATCTTGAGAGAAGCCTCTAGTGAAACTTATGGCCCTCGGGTCTATCTCTTATCATATTTGCTTCCAATCTACTTTTATTTGCATCTTTACTTTTTACATCTATATTATAAAATACCAAAAATATATTTATCTTATCATACTATCTCTATCAGATCTCACATTCGCAAGTGGCCGTGAAGGGATTGACAACCCCTTTATTGCGTTGGTTGTGAGTTCTTTATTTGTTTGTGTAGGTGTGTGGGACTTTTGAGGAGCCTCCTACTGGATTGATACCTTGGTTCTCAAAAACTGAGGGAAATACTTATGCTACTATTGTTGCATCACCCTTTCCTCTTCAAGGGAAACCGATGCAAGCTCAAGACGTAGCAAATGCTACCTAGCATATTTCTCAATGTAATTTTCTTTATTGTGGCATGAATGTTCAGATCCAAATGATTCAAAATAAAAGTTCATATTGACATAAGAAATAGTAATACTTCAAGCATACTAATCAAAGCAATCATGTCTTCTCAAAATAACATGGCTAAAGAAAGTTATCCCTACAAAATCATATAGTCGGGTTGTTGCTCTATCTTCATCACACAAAGTATTTAATCATCCACAACCCCGATGGCAAGCCAAGCAATTGTTTCATACTTTAGTAATCTCAAACTTTTTCAACTTTCACGCAATACATGAGCGGAGCCATGGACATAGCATTACATGTGGAATAGAATGGTGGTTGTGGAGAATACAAAAAGGGATAAGATAGTCTCACATCAACTAGGCGTATCAACGGGCTCTGGAGATGCCCATTAATAGATATCAATGTGAGTGAGTAGGGATTGCCATGCAACAGATGCACTAGAGCTATAAATGTATGAAAGCTCAACAAAAGAAACTAAGTGGGTGTGCATCCAACTCGCTTGCTCACGAAGACCTAGGGCATTTTGAGGAAGCCCATCATTGTAATATACAAGCCAAGTTCTATAATGAAAAGTTCCCACTAGTATATGAAAGTGACAACATAGGAGACTCTCGATCATGAAGATCATGGTGCTACTTTGAAGCATAAGTGTGGTAAAAAGATAGTAGCATTGTCCCTTCTCTCTTTTTCTCTCATTATTTTTTTTCCTTTTTCTTTTTTTTTCCTTTTCCCCCTTTTTTTCTTTTTCATTTTTTTTCTTTTTGGACCTTTTCCCTTTTTTTGTTTGGCCTTTCTCTTTTTTTTTTCTTATAAAGTCCAAAGTCTCATCCCGACTTGTGGGGGAATCATAGTCTCCATCATCCTTTCCTCACTGGGACAATGCTCTAATAATGAAGATCATCACACTTTAAGATTACAACTCAATATTTAGAACAAGATATGACTCTATATGAATGCCTCCGGCGGTGTACCGGGATATGCAATGAATCAAGAGTGACATGTATGACAATTATGAAGGTGGCCTTGCCACAAATACAATGTCAACTACATGATCATGCAAAGAGCAATATGACAATAATGATGCGTGTCATATAAACGGAACGGTGGAAAGTTGCATGGCAATATATCTCGGAATGGCTATGGAAATGCCATAATAGGTAGGTATGGTGGCTGTTTTGAGGAAGGTATATGGTAGGTGTATGGTACCAGCGAAAGTTGTGCGGTACATAAGAGGCTAGCAATGGTGGAAAGGTGAGAGTGCGTATAATCCATGGACTCAACATTAGTCATAAATAACTTAAGTACTTATTGCAAAAATCTACAAGTCATCAAAAACAAAGTACTACGCGCATGCTCCTAGAGGGATAGATTGGTAGGAAAAAGACCATCGTTCGTCCCCGACCGCCACTCATAAGGAAGACAATCAATAAATAAAATTGTGCTCCAACTTCATCACAAAGCGGTTCACCATACGTGCATGCTACGGGAATCACAAACTTCAACACAAGCATTCTTTAAAGTCATAATCACCCAACTAGCATGACTATAATATTACCACTTCCATATCTCAAAACAATTATCAAGTGTCAAATTGATCATAGCATCCAATTCACTTTCTATGATAGTTTTTATTATACCCAACTTGGATGCCTACCATTCTAGGACCAATTTTATAACCAAAGCAAATACCATGCTGTTCTAAGAGACTCTCAAAATAATATAAGTGAAGCATGAGAGATCAAAAATTTCTTCAAAATTAAGCCACCGCCGTGCTCTAAAAGATATAAGTGAAGCACTAGAGCAAAAACTATCTAGCTCAAAAGATATAAGTGAAGCACATAGAGTATTCTAATAAATTCCAATCAAGTGGGCTTCTCCCAAAAGGTGCATACAGCAAGTATGATTGTGGTAAACTAAAAGGCAAAGACTAATATCATACAAGACGCTCCAAGCAAAACACATATCATGTGGCGAATAAAATATAGCTCCAAGTAAAGTTACCAATGAACGAAGACGAAAGAGGGGATGCCTTGCGGGGGCATCCCCAAGCTTAGGCTTTTGGCTATTCTTGAATATCTTGGGGTGCCATGGGCATCCCCAAGCTTAGGCTTTTGCCACTCCTTATTCCATAGTCCATCAAATCTTTACCCAAAACTTGAAAACTTCACAACACAAAACTCAATAGGAAATCTCATAAGCTCCGTTAGTGAAAGAAAGTAACAGCACCACTTAGGTACTGTAATTAACTCATTCTAAATTCATATTGGTGTAATATCTACTGTATTCTAACTTCTCTATGGTTCATACCCTCCGATACTACTCATAGATTCATCAAAATAAGCAAACAACACATAGAAAACAGAATCTGTCAAAAACAGAACAGTCTGTAGTAATCTGTATAAAACGTATACTTATGGAACTCCAAAAATCCTACCAAATTAGGAAAACCTAAGAAATTTGTGCACCAATCCAGAGAAAAAATAATAAGATCAAAATCACGTTTCTGTGAATTATCAAAACTAATTTACTAGGTGCAAAAGTTTCTAATTTTCAGCAGGATCAACACAACTATCACCGTAAGCTATCCTAAAGGTCTTACTTGGCACTTTATCGAAACAAAAGCTATAAAACATGATTAATAAAGTAGCATAATCATGTGGACACACAAAAACAGTAAGTATAAATATTGGGTTGTCTCCCAACAAGCGCTTTTCTTTAATGCCTTTCTAGCTAGGCATAATGATGACAATGATGCTCACATAAAAGATAAGAATTGAAACATAACGGGAGCATCATGAAGCATATGACTAGCACATTTAAGTCTAACCCACTTCCTATGCCTAGGGATATTTTGAGCAAACAACTTATGGGAACAATAATCAACTAGCATAGGAAGGCAAAACAAGCATAACTTCAAAACTTTAAGCACATAGGGAGGAAACTTGATATTATTGCAATTCCTACAAGCATATGTTCCTTCCTCATAATAATTTTCAGTAGCATCATGAATGAATTCAACAATATAACCAGCACCTAAAGCATTCTTTTCATGATCTACTCGCATAGAAAATTTACTACTCTCCACATAAGCAAATTTCTTCTCATGAATAGTAATGGGAGCAAACTCAACAAAATAACTATCATGTGAGGCATAATCCAATTGAAAATTAAAATCATGATGACAAGTTTCATGGTTATCATTATTCTTAATAGCATACAAGTCATCACAATAATCACCATAGATAGCAACTTTGTTCTCATAATCAATTGGAACCTCTTCCGAAATAGTGGATTCATCACTAAATAAAGTCATGACCTCTCCAAATCCACTTTCATTAATATAATCATCATAAATAGGAGGCATGCTTTCATCGTAATAAATATTCTCATCAAAACGTGGGGGACTAAACATATCATCTTCATCAAACATAGCATCCCCGAGCTTGTGGATTTGCATATCATTAGCATCATGGATATTCAAGGAATTCATACTAACAACATTGCAATCATGCTCATCATTCACATATTTTATGCCAAGCATTCTATGTAATTCTTCTTCTAGTACTTGAGCACAATTTTCCTTCTCATCATACTCATGAAAGATATTAAAAAGATGAAGCGTATGAGGCAAACTCAATTCCATTTTTCGTAATTTTCTTTTATAAACTAAACTACTGATAAAACAAGAAACAAAAAGATTCGATTGCAAGATCTAAAGATATACCTTCAAGCACTCACCTCCCCGGCAACAACGCTAGAAAAGAGCTTGATGTCTACTACGCAACCTTCTTCTTGTAGATGTTGTTGGGCCTCCAAGTGCAGAGGTTTGTAGGACAGTAGCAAATTTCCCTCAAGTGGATGACCTAAGGTTTATCAATTCGTGGGAGGCGTAGGATGAAGATGGTCTCTCTCAAGCAACCCTGCAACCAAATAACAAAGATTCTCTTGTGTCCCCAACACACCCAATACAATGGTAAATTGTATAGGTACACTAGTTCGGCGAAAGAGATGGTGATACAAGTGCAATATGGATGGTAGACATAGGTATTTGTAATCTGAAAATATAAAAACAGCAAGGTAACTAATGATAAAAGTGAGCGTAAACGGTATTGCAATGCTAGGAAACAAGGCACAGGGTTCATACTTTCACTAGTGCAAGTTCTCTCAAGAATAATAACATAATTGGATCATATAACTATCCCTCAACATGCAACAAAGAGTCACTCCAAAGCCACTAATAGCGGAGAACAAACGAAGAGATTATGGTAGGGTACAAAACCACCTCGAAGTTATCCTTTCTGTTCTATCTATTCAAGAGTCCGTAGTAAAATAACACAAAGCTATTCTTTCCGTTCAATCTATCATAGAGTTCATACTAGAATAACACCTTAAGACACAAATCAACAAAAACCCTAATGTCACCTAGATACTCCATTGTCACCTCAAGTATCCATGGGCATGATTATACGATATGCATCACACAATCTCAGATTCATCTATTCAACCAACACAAAGTACTTCAAAGAGTGCCCCAAAGTTTCTACCGGAGAGTCAAGACAAAAACATGTGCCAACCCCTATGCATAGGTTCATGGGCGAAACCCGCAAGTTGATCACCAAAACATACATCAAGTGGATCACGTGATATCCCATTGTCACCACAGATAAGCACGACAAGACATACATCAAGTGTTCTCAAATCCTTAAAGACTCGATCCGACAAGACAACTTCAAAGGGAAAACTCGATTCATCACAAGAGAGTAGAGGGGGAGAAACATCATAAGATCCAACTATAGTAGCAAAGCTCGCGATACATCAAGATCGTGCCATAGAGAGAACACGAGAAAGAGAGATCAAACACATAGCTACTGGTACATACCCTTAGCCCCGAGGGTGAACTACTCCCTCCTCGTCGTGGAGAGCGCCGGGATGATGAAGATGGCCACCGGTGAGGGATCCCCCCCTCCGTGAGGTGCCAAACGGGCTCCCGAGAGGTTTTGGTGGCTCTGAGAGGCTTGCGGCGGAACTTCCGATCTATTGTTCACTTTGATGGTTTTAGGGTATATGGGAATATATAGGCGAAAGAAGTCGGTCGGGGGAGCCTCGAGGGGCCCACGAGGGTGGAGGGCGCGCCCTCTATCTCGTGGCCTCCTCGACGCTTCCCTGGCTTGCACTCCAAGTTCCTGGGATTGCTTCTATTCCAAAAATAACTTTTCCGAAGGTTTCATTCCGTTTGGTCTCCGTTTGATATTCCTTTTCTTCAAAACACTGAAATAGGCAAGAAAGCAGCAATACGGGCTGGGCCTCCGGTTAGTAGGTTAGTCCCAAAAATTATATAAAAGTGTAAAGTAAAGCCCATAAAACATCCAAAACGGGTAATATAATAGCATGGAACAATAAAAATTATAGATACGTTGGAGACGTATCATAAAGTGACATGTAGTCGACATTCAGATGACACCACTAAGGGAATCACAACATACATATCATCAAAATATCGAACACATATCAAGACACATGATTACTTGCAACATGACTTCTCACGTGACCTCAAGAACAAAAATAACTACTCACAGTTGATAATCATGCTCAAGATCATAGGGGTATTAAATAGCATAATGGATCTTAACATATAATCTTCCACCAAATAAACCATATAGTAATCAACTACAAGATGTAATCAACACTACTAGTCACCCACAGGTACCAATTTGAGGTTACGGTACAAAGATTGAACACAAGAGATGAACTAGGGTTGAGAGGAGATGGTGTTGTTGAAGATGTTGATGGAGATTGGCCTCCCAAAGATGAGAGGGTTCTTGATGATGGCCATGGCCTCGATTTCCCCCTCCGCGAGGGAAGTTCCCCTAGCGGAATCGCTCCGCCGGAGGGCAAAAGTGCTCCTGCCCAAGTTTCGCGTCGAGACGGCGGCATTCCATCCCGAAAGTCCTCTCATATTTTTGTAGGTCAAAATGACCCAATACGAGAATATGGGCACCGAAGGTGGGCTGGGTTGAGCACAACCCACCAGGGCGCGCCTGGGTCGCCCTGGTGTCTTGTGCTCACTAGGTGGCCCCCCTTCGATAGTTATTTGCTCCAATATTTTTTATATATTCCAAAATATTTCTCCGTAAATTTTCAGTTCATTTGGAGATGTGCGGAATAGGTAACTCTGGCTTAGCTTTTTCAGGTCTAGAATTCCAGCGGCCGACATTCTCCCTTTTTATGTAAACATTGCATATTATGAGAGAAAAGGGCATTAGAATGACTCCATAAAGCATTATTATGCATAAAAACATTATAAATAACAACGGGAAATCATGATGAATAATGGACGTATCACCCATCTTGATAATCGTTCTGAATTCCTGTGACGGATCCTCTGCAAGGTTCGTGTTCAACCGTGGGACTCGCCGATTGTGATGTTCATGTATTGCATCGTGGCATTCGATACACACGTCGATATGGTGCGTTAGGCTGCTGTAAAGTTTTGGTGCTGTGATCCCTCAATGGCACCCCACGTCAAGTTGTGTCTCGCGTGGTGATGGTTCTTCGATCTGCTAGCTAGGTCATGACCTGTCCCGAGCGTCCATTTTCTTTTTTGTCATATTCTTTTACCCATTACTTGTACGTTTTTTGCCAACTTGTTCAGGTTTTTCGATCTGATTTTTCTTATAAAGTGGAACATTTTTTCTTTGAATGAGATCAAATTCAAGTGGGGAGCTCCCGTTTCCCCTCCATGACTGTTAAACAGAATACAATTTACTCTAAAGCTAAAGCAATCTCTAGCTATAGCATGCGCAAGGCCATTAGCTTCCCTACTATTGTGTTCAAACCCCTTCCAATCTCCCTTGTAGTATCAGCACAGTGAGCATAAACAGTAGCCGCCGGATCCCACCATTTGTCACGACCAAACGCATCAATAACCTCCAGATTATCCGACCCCACATAGCTAATGCATCTGCCCTAGTAGCATAATTTACATATGGAAAGAACCCACTGAAAGCAGCTACAAAAATTCCTTTATATCACTTATGATTGCTCCCATCGCTCCCATGCAAACATCTTCATGAAATGCAGCATCTACATTCAGCTTAATAAAACCCACATCTGGTTTATTCCATCCCTTCGGATGATCAACTACTTATGTCTCTTCCTGCCATTATTTATGCGAGTATGAGTTGATACCATTCCTAAAATTGACAGGACACGGAACACTCTCCCCATGTGTCATATGTCTTCTCATCCACAACAAATACCAGCAGGATGCTAGGATAACTTCCTGAAGCTTAACCGCTTGGAAGCTTTCCAGGTCACATTGCGGCAACCGAAGCAAGTCCTTCGGGTCAAGGGATCCCGATCGTTCCATCAATGTTGCATTCTGGATAACTTCCATGATCCCTATGCCACTCCATATCTCAACAGTCGGTGCACATTGAAAACAAAGATGCTTGACGTACTCAACACCCTGTCGACATTGAGTATTGTCTGTCAGTGCAATATGCCAGTTAGTCAAAATTGATTTAAGAGGCAACAATTTTTGGAGCACTCGCCAACCATTTTTTTACTTTGCTTGGGACATTTATTAACTTCCATAATATGTTCCAAACTGGATTCAAACGGGGTGAACAATAAGGACCCCGGAGTCTTCTCATGTAGAGCATCATGGGCCGCCATGAGGCCCATGGCGAGCCGACCTTGGGGTCCTTGGGCCGGCCCACCAGGCCGACAACTAACATGGCGAGGCACCCTTGTGTCAACTGTCACTGTCGATCAGATCCTGCGCGAGCTTCCTATCGAGGTCATGTAGGTTATGATAGAATGTTATTCGCCAAGCTATTTCACATGGAGCATATCATGGCAGTGGCCCCGGTGTGGTTGTGGATGTGCAGGTCGATTATCGTTGGTGAAGAGTGTTAGCGGCCAATTCCACGCCGCTTGCGCGGCCATCCGATGGTCGTGGCGGTACTCAAGGTAGGAGGATATGAGAGTACTCATATTAACTGAAGATGGCCCATGGATATAATATCATTGATTCAGTAGGGATGGAATCCCCCCTACCTGCTGGGGCATATCTAAGCATTTGGTTGATTTCGTGTGATTTTTTTGAACATATTATTATAGTACAAAATTATAATTGCACTTTTTATATATATTTTTACAAAAGTGATTCAAATCTATTATAAAAGGTTCTAAGAAATACAAAACACCCCAAACATAATAAAAATTGCATCGAGCTCCCTAAATCATCAAACGTTTACCTATGACGTCAGAATGAGCCACGCGCCGCTGTCACCGTTCGCATACCAGAACCGATCCGACCTTATCGATATAGACGATAAGTCTTCATGCACTTGCCATGCGTGCCAATGTCCTAGGGCCACGATGGTAGCCGTTGAACCCTGAAGCTGACCCGAAGAACCTCACAGCTAACCTCACCTAAGTTGTAACGGTCATACGGTGTAATTATGAATGGATACATAGTAAGTGACAAGTATGGGTATTTTACATATATATATATATATTGATTGTTTTGGAACTGGCTTGTTAATTTATTTTTTTAACGCGGTACAGACGCAGTCCGCTCGTACATATGCGCATACACTCATTCATATGAATGCACATACACATACTCTATCACTATGAGCACCTCTGAGAGATTGAGTCGGCGCATCATGTTGTGATTGACGAAGTCGCCACAGACGCCTTTGTAGTCGATGGGAAACATCTTCTCCCACTAAACGCGCATCACCAGAAGGCCTGGTATAAATACAAAAAAAAAGCAAGCATCAATGTCAAGTATAGAATTTAAATCTTGATGGGTTGAAGGTGCCACTGTCCTCCTAACCATCTAACTATATGTAGGTTCGTGCCTTGTTAATTAATCCAATTTAGGGTGCTTCCATCTTTCATTCATAAAATGGTGTCGGCCATTGAAATAGTTGTAACAAGTGTGCGGTGTGCCTTTTGCACCAAGCCACCAATGCCGTCAAGCACTTTTCGCTATTTTTTATCTCCTAATTCTGTCAATTTGACACATTCATAGCGCAAGTCTGCATGCCTAGTACCTAATTTAATTTTTATCTGTAAAATTTGATTTGATAGTGCTCTTTTCTTTTCCAGGTGGCCTATGAATCTGGGTGCATTTTAGCTAGCTAGGTTCCCCACTTATTTTCCTTTTATCGGTAATTTTTACTCTTTATTCACTTTTTGCCCTTTTTTTACATTTTATGGTTCCATATTATGCACCCATTACCTATATAGTGTGCCAAGATTTGGTTGATAATCATCAACTTAATTCAGTAGTGGCCATTACGGATAGATATGAGATTTGTTGTCTCTGTATCTGTATCTATGCCACCATAAACAGCTAGCTCCTTATCCAATAATCCACTTGTTGTAAGCAAAAAGCACCACTAACGCAAGAGCACATCTATCAGGTGTTGCATATTTAGATTTAGCCTATCCTCCCAATCCATTTTTTTTAGAAAAGGAGGATGACCTCCGGCCTCTGCATCTGGACGATGCATACGGTCATTTTATTAATTATTCGCACAAAACCTTACAAAGTCATATAACAGCAAGACTAAAGCCACCGTCTAAGCAACAACTGTCGCTACACCTATCCAATTGATGAAGGGGCGCTGATAGCCTGGGCCTAATACCAAATGTACATCGCAGCCAAACCTAAACATCTAAGACACGAGGTCCCAACCAGACGCTTTGCTGGTATGGGGCACCTACCGATCCGGCGCACTCCTCAACCAGGGCCTTTGCGGGTATGAGGTGTTGGGGAACGTAGTAATTTCAAAAATTTCCTACGCACACGCAAGATCATGGTGATGCATAGCAACGAGAGGGAGAGTGTTGTCTCGTACCCTCGTGAGACCAAGCGAAGCGTTGGCGCAACGTAGAGGAAGTAGTCGTCGTCCTCCGGTCCAACCGATCCAAGCACCGTTACTCGGCACCTCCGAGTTCTTGACACGCGTACAGCTCGATGGCGCACCCTCGATCTCCAATCCAATATAGGCTCCGAGGGGAGTTCCGTCGACCTGACAGCGTGGTGAAGATCTTGATGTTTTCCTGTCGCAGGGCTTCGCCTAAGCACCGCTACAATATGATCGAGGTGTAATATCGTGGAGGGGGGCACCGCACACGGCTAAGGAACGATCAATAATCAACTTGTGTGTCCATGGGGTGCCCCCTGCCCCCGTATATAAAGGAGTGGAGGAGGGGAGGGCCGGCCCTCTACTATGGCGGCATGGGAGTCCTACTCCCACCGGAGTAGGATTCCCCTTCCTAGTCCAACTAGGAGTCCTTCCATGTGTTAGGAGTAGGAGACTAGGAAGGGAAGAGAGAAGGGAAGGAAGGAGGGGGTGCGGCCCCTCCCCCTAGTCCAATTCGGGCTAGGCCATGGGGCGCGCAGCCTGCCCTAGGCAGTCCTTCTCTCTTCCCAGGCCCAATAAGGCCCAATACTTCTCCCGGCGAATTCCGTAACTCTCCGTACTCGATAAATACCGAATGACTCGGAACCTTTCCGAACTCCGAATATAGTCGTCCAATATATCGATCTTTACGTCTCGACCATTTCGAGACTCCTCGTCATGTCCCGATCTCATCCGGGACTCGAACTCCTTCGGTACATCAAAACTCATAAACTCATAATATAAGCATCGCCGAAACCTTAAGCGTGCGGACCCTACGGTTCGAGAACAATGTAGACATGACCGAGACACGTCTCCGGTCAATAACCAATAGCGGGACCTGGATGCCCATATTGGTTCCTACATATTCTACGAAGATCTTTATCGGTCAAACCGCATAACAACATACGTTGTTCCCTTTGTCATCGATATGTTACTTGCCCGAGATTCGATCGTCGGTATCCGATACCTAGTTCAATCTCGTTACCGGCAAGTCTCTTTACTCGTTCCGTAATACATCATCTCGTAACTAACTCATTAGTTGCAATGCTTGCAAGGCTTAAGTGATGCATTACCGAGAGGGCCCAGAGATACCTCTCCGACATTCGGAGTGACAAATCCTAATCTCGAAATTCGCCAACCCAACAAGTACCTTTGGAGACACCTGTAGAGCACCTTTATAATCACCCAGTTACGTTGTGACGTTTGGTAGCACACAAAGTGTTCCTCCGGTTAACGGGAGTTGCATAATCTCATAGTCATAGGAACATGTATAAGTCATGAAGGAAGCAATAGCAACATACTAAACGATCGGGTGCTAAGCTAACGGAATGGGTCATGTCAATCAGATCATTCAACTAATGATGTGACCTTGTTAATCAAATAACAACTCCTTGTTCATGGTTAGGAAACATAACCATCTTTGATTAACAAGCTAGTCAAGTAGAGGCATACTAGTGACACTCTGTTTGTCTATATATTCACACATGTATTATGTTTCCGGTTAATACAATTCTAGCATGAATAATAAACATTTATCATGATATAAGGAAATAAATAATAACTTTATTATTGCCTCTAGGGCATATTTCCTTCAGTCTCCCACTTGCACTAGAGTCAATAATCTAGATCACATCACAATGTGATTAACATCGATAGTTCACATCATCATGCGATTAATACCACATAGTTCACATCGCCATGTGACCAACACCCAAAGGGTTTACCAGATTCAGTAATCTAGTTCACATCGCTATGTGATTAACACCCAAAGAGTACTAAGGTGTGATCATGTTTTGCTTGTGAGAAAATCTTAGTCAACGGTCTCATCACATTCAGAGCCGTATGTATTTTGCAAATATTCTATGTCTACAATGCTCGCACGGAGCTACTCTAGCTAATTGCTCCCACTTTCAATATGTATCTAGATCGAGACTTAGAGTCATCGGATCGGTGTCAAAACTTGCATCGGCGTAACCTTTACGATGAACCTTTTGTCACTTCCATAATCGAGAAACATATCCTCATTCCACTAAGGATAATTTTGACATTGTCTAGTGATCTACTCCTAGATCACTATTGTACTCCTTGCCAAACTCAAGTAGGGTATATAATAGATCGGTACACAGCATGGCATACTTTATAGAACCTATGGCCAAGGCATAGGGAATGACTTTCATTCTCTTTCTATCTTCTGCCGTGGTCGGGTTTTGAGTCTTACTCAATTTTACACCTTGTAACACAGGCAAGAACTCTTTCTTTGACTGTTCCATTTTGAACTACTTCAAAATCTTGTCAAGGTATGTACTCATTAAAAAAAAACTTATCAAGCGTCTTGATCTATCTCTATAGATCTTGATGCTCAATATGTAAGCAGCTTCACCGAGGTCTTTCTTTGAAAAACACCTTTCGAACACTCCTTTATGCTTTGCAGAATAATTCTACATTACTTCCGATCAACAATATGTCATTCACATATACTTATCAGAAATGTTGTAGTGCTCCCACTCACTTTCTTGTAAATACAGGCTTCACCGCAAGTCTCAGATAAAACTATATGCTTTGATCAACTTATCAAAGCGTATATTCCAACTCCGAGATGCTTGCACCAGTCCATAGATGGATCGCTGGAGCTTGCACACTTTGTTAGCTCCCTTTGGATCGATAAAACCTTCTGGTTGCATCATATACAACTCTTCCTCCAAAAACCCATTCAGGAATGCAGTTTTTACATCCATTTGCCAAATTTCATAAATCGTGGCAATTGCTAACATGATTCGGACAGACTTAAGCATCGCTACAGTTGAGAAAATCTCATTGTAGTCAACACCTTGAACTTGTCAAAAACCTTTTTGCGACAAGTCGAGCTTTGTAGATAGTAACACTACTATCAACGTCCATCTTCCTCTTGAAGATCCATTTATACAATATGGCTTGCCGATCATCGGGCAACTCCACCAAAGTCCACACTTTGTTCTCATACATGGATCCCATCTCAGATTTCATGGCTTCAAGCCATTTTGCGGAATCTGGGCTCACCATCGCTTCTTCATAGTTCGTAGGTTCATCATGATCTAGTAGCATGACTTCTAGAACAGGATTACCGTACCACTCTGGTGCGGATCTTACTCTGGTTGATCTACGAGGTTTAGTAACAACTTGATCTGAAGTTTCATGATCATCATCATTAACTTCCTCACTAATTGGTGTAGGTGTCACAGGAACAGATTTCTGTGATGAGCTACTTTCCAATAAGGGAACAGGTACAGTTACCTCATCAAGTTCTACTTTCCTCCCACTCACTTCTTTCGAGAGAAACTCCTTCTCTAGAAAGGATCCATTCTTAGCAATGAATGTCTTGCCTTTGGATCTGTGATAGAAGGTGTACCCAACATTTTGGGTATCCTATGAAGACGCACTTCTCCGATTTGGGTTTTAAGCTTATCAGTATGAAACTTTTTCACATAAGCATTGTAACCCCAAATTTTAAGAAACAACAACTTTGGTTTCTTGCCAAACCACAATTCATATGGTGTCGTCTCAACGGATTTAGATGGTGCCCTTTTTAACGTGAATGCAGCTGTCTCTAATGCATAACCCCAAAACTATAGTGGTAACTCGGTAAGAAACATCATAGATTGCACTATATCCAATAAAGTACGGTTATGACTTTCGGACACACCATTACGCTATGGTGTTCCAGGTGGCATGAGTTTGTGAAACTATTCCACATTGTTTTAATTGAAGACCAAACTCGTAACTCAAATATTTGTCTCCACGATCAGATCGTAGAAACCTTATTTTCTTGTCACGATGATTTTTCCACTTCACTCTGAAATTCTCTGAACCATTCAACTATTTCAGACTTATGTTTCATCAAGTAGATATACCCATATCTGCTCAAATCATCTGTGAAGGTCAGAAAATAATGATACCCGCCGCGAGCCTTAACACTCATTGGATCGCATACATCGGTATGTATTATTTCCAATAAGTCGGTTGCTCGCTCCATTGTTCGGAGAACGGAGTTTTAGTCATCTTGCCCATGAGGCATGGTTACAAGCATCAAGTGATTCATAATCAAGTGATTCCAAAATCCCATCAGCATGGAGTTTCTTCATGCGCTTTACACCAATATGACCTAAGCGGCGATTACCACAAATAAGTTGCATTATCATTATTAACTTCACATCTTTTGGTCTCAATATTATGAATATGTGTATCACTACGATCGAGATCCAATGAACCTTTTTCATTGGGTGTGTAACCATATAAGGTTTTATTCATGTAAACAGAACAACAGTTTATTCTCTTACTTAAATGAATAACCATATTGCAATAAACATGATCAAATCATATTCATGCTCAACACAAACACCAAATAACATTTATTTAGGTTTCAACACTAATCCCGAAAGTATAGAGAGTGTGCGATGATGATCATATCAATCTTGAAACTACTTTCAACACACATCGTCACTTCACCCTTAACTAGTTTACATTTATTCGCAACTCCGTTTGAGTTACTACTCTTAGCAACTGAACCAGTACCAAATACCGAGGGGTTGCTATAAACACTAGTAAAGTACACATCAATAACATGTATATCAAATATACCTTTGTTCACTTTGCCAATCCTTCTTATTCGCCAAATACTTGGGGTAGTTCTGCTTCTAGTGACCAGTCCCTTTGCAGTAGAAGCACTTAGTCTCAGGCTTAGGTACAGACTTGGGCTTCTTCACTTGAGCAGCAACTTGCTTGCCGTTCTTCTTGAAGTTCCCTTCTATCCCTTTGCCCTTTTCTTGAAACTAGTGGTCTTGTTAACCATCAACACTTGATGTTCTTTCTTGAATTCTACCATCATTGATTTCATCATCATGAAAAACTCGGGAATCATTTTCATCATCCCTTGCATACTATAGTTCATCACGAAGTTCTACTAACTTGGTGATGGTGACTAGAGAATTACATCAATCACTATCTTATCTCGGAAGATTAACTCCCACTTGATTCAAGCGATTGAAGTACCCAGACAATCTGAGCACATGCTCACTAGTTGAGCAATTCTCCTCCATCTTTTAGCTATAGAACTTGTTGAAGACTTCATATCTCTCAACTCGGGTATTTGCTTGAAATATTAACTTCAATTCCTGGAACATCTCATGGTCCATGATGTTCAAAACATCTTTGAAGTCTCGATTCTAAGCCGTTAAGCATGGTGCACTTAAACTATCAAGTAGTCATCATATTGAGCTAGCCAAACATTCATAACGTCTGCATCTGCTCCTGCAATAGGTCTGTCACCTAGCGGTGCATCAAGGACATAATTCTTACATGCGACAATGAGGATAAACCTCGGATCACGGATCCAATCGCATCATTGCTACTAACATCTTTCAATACATTTTCTCTAGGAACATATCAAAATAAACATATGAAAGCAACAACGCAAGCTATTGATCTTACAACATAATTTGCAAAATACTATCAGGACTAAGTTCATGATAAATTTAAGTTCAATTAATCATATTACTTAAGAACTCCCACTTAGATAGATATCTCTCTAGTCATCTAAGTGATCACGTGATCCAAATCAACTAAACCATAACCGATCATCACGTGAGATGGAGTAGTTTTCAATGGTGAACATCATTATGTTGATCATATCTACTATATGATTCACGCTCGACCTTTCGGTCTCCGTGTTCCGAGGCCATATCTGTATATGCTAGGCTCGTCAAGTTTAACTTTGAGTATTCATAAGTGCAAAACTGGCTTGCACCCGTTGTAGATGGACGTGAGCTTATCACACCGATCATCACGTGGTGTGCGGGCACGACGAACTTTGGCAGCGGTGCATACTCGGGAGAACACTACTTGATAATTTTAGTGAGAGATCATCTTAAAATGCTACCGTCAATCAAAGCAAGATAAGATGCATAAAGGATAAACATCACATGCAATCAATATAAGTGATATGATATGGCCATCATCATCTTGTGCTTGTGATCTCCATCTCAAAAGCACCATCATGATCACTATTATCACCGGTAGCGACACCTTGATCTCCATCGTAGCATCGTTGTCGTTTCGCCATCTATTGCTTCTCGACTATCGCTACCGCTTAGTGATAGAGTAAAGCAATTACTGAGCGTTGCATTTCATACAATAAGCGACAACCATATGGCTCCTGCGGTTGCCGATAACCGGTTACAAAACATGATCATCTCATACAATAAAATATAGCATCATGTCTTGTCCATATCACATCACAACATGCCTGCAAAAACAAGTTAGACATCCTCTACTTTGTTGTTGCAAGTTTTATGTGGCTGCTACGTGCTTAAGCAAGAACCAATCTCACCTACGCATAAAAACCACAGCGATAGTTTGTCAAGTTGATCTTTGTGTTAACCTTCGCAAGGACCGGGCGTAGCTACACTCAGTTCAACTAAAGTTGGGCCGACACCGCTAGTCACCGTGTGCAAAGCACGGCGGTAAAACCAGTCTCGCGTAAGCGTCTGGCGTAATGTCGGTCCGGGCGCTTCATCCAACAATACCGCTGAACCAAAGTATGACATCTTTGGTAAGCGATGACTTATATCGCCCACAACTCACTTGTGTTCTACTCGTGCATATAACATCAAACCATAAAACCTAGGCTCGGATGCCACTGTTGGGGAATGTAGTAATTTCAAAAATTTCCTACGCACACGCAAGATCATGGTGATGCATAGCAACGAGAGGGAGAGTGTTGTCGTACGCCTCGTGAGACCGAAGCGAAGCGTTGGCGCAGCGTAGAGGAAGTAGTCGTCGTCCTCCGGTCCAACCGATCTAAGCACCGTTACTCGGCACCTCCGAGTTCTTGACACGCGTACAGCTCGATGGCGCACCCTCGATCTCCAATCCATAGAGGCTCGAGGGGAGTTCCGTCGGACGACAACGTGGTGGCGATCTTGATGTTTTCTGTCGCAGGGCTTCGCCTAAGCACCGCTACAATATGATCGAGGTGTAATATCGTGGAGGGGGCACCGCTGCAGCTAAGGAACGATCAATAATCAACTTGTGTGTCCATGGGTGCCCCCCCGTATATAAAGGAGTGGAGGAGGGAGGGCGGCCCTCTACTATGGCGGCATACAGGGAGTCGTACTCCCACCGGAGTAGGATTCCCCTTTCCTAGTCCAACTAGGAGTCCTTCCATGTATTATGAGTAGGAGACTAGGAAGGGAAGAGAGAAGGGAAGGAAGGAGGGTGCGGCCTCCCCTAGTCAATTCGGACTAGGCCATGGGGCGCGCAGCCTGCCCTAAGCGATCCTTCTCTCTTTCCTTGAGGCCCAATAAGGCCCAATACTTCTCCCGGCGAATTCCGTAACTCTCCGGTACTCGATAAATACCGAATGACTCGGAACCTTTCCGAACTCGAATATAGTCGTCCAATATATCGATCTTTACGTCTCAACCATTTCAAGACTCCTCGTCATGTCCCGATCTCATCCGGGACTCGAACTCCTTCGGTACATCAAAACTCATAAACTCATAATATAACTGTCATCGAAACCTTAAGCGTGCGGACCCTACGGTTCGAGAACAATGTAGACATGACCGAGACACGTCCCCGGTCAATAACCAATAGCGGGACCTGGATGCCCATATTGGTTCCTACATATTCTACGAAGATCTTTATCGGTCAAACCGTATAACAACATACGTTGTTCCCTTTGTCATCGGTATGTTACTTGCCCGAGATTCGATCGTCGGTATCCAATACCTAGTTCAATCTCGTTACCGGCAAGTCTCTTTACTCGTTCCGTAATACATCATCTCGTAACTAACTCATTAGTTGCAATGCTTGCAAGGCTTAAGTGATGTGCATTACCGAGAGGGCCCAGAGATACCTCTCCGACATTCGGAGTGACAAATCCTAATATCGAAATACACCAACCCAACAAGTACCTTTGGAGACACCTGTAGAGCACCTTTATAATCACCCAGTTACGTTGTGACGTTTGGTAGCACACAAAGTGTTCCTCCGGTAAACGGAGTTGCATAATCTCATAGTCATAGGAACATGTATAAGTCATGAAGGAAGCAATAGCAACATACTAAACGATCGGGTGCTAAGCTAACGGAATGGGTCATGTCAATCAGATCATTCAACTAATGATGTGACCTTGTTAATCAAATAACAACTCCTTGTTCATGGTTAGGAAACATAACCATCTTTGATTAACAAGCTAGTCAAGTAGAGGCATACTAGTGACACTCTGTTTGTCTATATATTCACACATGTATTATGTTTCCGGTTAATACAATTCTAGCATGAATAATAAACATTTATCATGATATAAGGAAATAAATAATAACTTTATTATTGCCTCTAGGGCATATTTCCTTCATGAGGCCCTCATAAGCCACCTGTCACGAGTCCATCTTCAGAGCTATACTGTTGCATCTACCTTGCCAGGTCTCTCTGCCATCGACGCCACCACGACGCCAGACAACGTCTTCCTCCTGCGCGAGTCCATCCTCCCACGTCAAAGTCCGAATCTGCACTGCGCCATACCGTCAAGATCCGTCGCCATCAATGGATGGATGTGAAGCACCGCTCCACCAAAGAAACCGTCCGCTGGTCTCGCGAAGCAAGGTGCAACACCAAGTAGAAGGCCCAAGTCGCACCGCCACCACACCACCAGCAACCCCGCCACCAAGAGCTGTTCCCAGCCGCCGCCTTCAAGAAGGAACACGACACCAGGGTGCCGTCGACGCCCAGAACAGGGGAACAAAAGCTTTCACCATAGCTCGAGGAGGAGGCGGAAGGGAGAGGATCCACCCCAAAGCCTCTAGGAAGGGGATCGGCGCTAAAGGCGTCGACTTTGGGGAGGCCGCCGCGCCAGCCAGGGGTTTCCCCCGGACCCTCACCCGCACGCCAGATCCGCCAGGCCGGCAATAGGGAACGCCGAAAGCAGCCGCCAAGGATCGGTGCCAGCACGGATCGGGACAGATCGGAGCAGGGGCGGATCTTCTACATGGAGCCATGACGGATTGCGAGGAGCCGCCACTGCGGTAGCGTCCGCAGCCCTCACGCCACCCACGCGGCCGTGGGAGGCTGCTGCCAGTCCCACCAGCGCATCCGCGGCCGCACCGCGCCCACCGGCCGGGGCCGCCGCCCCGGGGGACCAAGGCCCTCTAAAGGAGAGGAGGCGCCAGATGCCGCCGCCACCATCATTGGGGCCGAGCACCCGCGCCTTGGAAGCCCTCAGGTGGCAGCGGAGGGAGGGGAGGAGAAGGGGAAAACGCGGCGGCGGCGCTAGGGTTGGCCCCCGAGTCGCCTCCTACTCTAAATATCTTATGATCTGATCACCTCGAGCTACAAATTACATTTTCACCACAAAACAACTTCTGCTTATGTTGCTACTAACTAGTCATACTGATGTACTCCCTCCGTCCGGAAATACTTGTCGGAGGAATGGATGTATCTAGACATATTTTAGTTTTAGATACATCCATTTTTATGCATTTCTTCGACAAGTATTTTCGGACGGAGGGAGTACGTGGTTAAAGTACAAATTAATTGTGTGCCGTATGCAACCCCTTTGATTTAATTTTGTTTCCCATTGAATTTGTAGGAGCTGAGCTATCAGTTTTATTTTCTTATAAGTTATATACTATGTATTAGTGGATTTGTGACCGAAGAAGCAGGCCTTTGCAATCCATCATTTTGCCCATTCTCGTAGTTCCGAGTCTTTTGTTTATTTTTCCGCAGGGATTTCTGAATCCTGGCAAGGATGGTTTCCAATACGATGAAATATAATCATGCATATCTCTGTTCCTACCTTCTTGAATTTTGTGAATCACAGAGTCACTTGGATTATGCACCGTTCCTCAATAATTCTTTAGTATATACTCCCTCCGTTCCTAAATATAAGTCTTTGTAAAGATTACACGATGGACTACATACGAAGTAAAATGAATGAATCTACACTCTAAAATGTATCTATATACATCCGTATGTGGTCCATAGCGAAATTTGTACAAAGACTTATATTTAGGAACGGAGGAAGTATCAATGTAAATTATTAACAAACATCCCTCGTAAAAAAAGGAGTTCGATGATGGCAGTAGTAGTAGTACTATTTTTTTTATCAGTTTTTTCAGTACTAGTACTATACTCCTTCAGTTCCATAATATGGTGCGTATAATTTATTTTGAAAACTCAACTTTGCAAAATTTGACTAAGTTTATAGAGAAAAACTATTCATATCTACAATATCAAATATATAAAATATAAAACTACGTATAACTCAATTTTTTTTAGAACTCAACTTTACATGTGCGCAACTTGTCGCAACCTGGGAGTTTTTCCTTTTTCGTAGATCCGTTTATTCAAAACGTTTTATCTCTTAAACCGTGCGTCCAAATCTCGAACCGCTTTCGCCATTGGATTCCTCGCGTCGAGATCTTCAAAACTAGATCCCATGTTGATAGGTTTTGACGAACTTTTTTTTCATGAAAAAACCGGATGAAAAAAAACGACGAAAAAACCGAAACGGGAACACGGTTTTTTTTCTTTCCGAAAGAGGCACGCCCGTGCCTCTGACGAAATCACAACCGTGCCTCTCGCGGAAGCAAAAGCGTGCCTCTCGCGAAAGAAAAAAAAACAGAAAACGCGTTTTTTCCTTTTCCGAAAGAGGCACGCCCGTGCCTCTCATGAAAGCACAACCGTGCCTCTGGCGGAAGACAAACCGTGCCTCTCGCGAAGAAAAAAAAAACAGAAAACACGTTTTTTCCCCTTTTCGAAAGAGGCACGCCCGTGCCTCTGGCGAAAGCACAACCGTGCCTCTCGCGGAAGCAAAACCGTGCCTCTCGTGAAAGAAAAAAAACAAAAAACGTGTGTTTTTCCTTTCCGAAAGAGGCACGCCCGTGCCTCTCGCGGAAGCAAAATCCTGCCTCTCGCGAAAGAAAAAAAACAGAAAACACATTTTTTTCCGTTTCCAAGAGGCACGGCCGTGCCTCTCGCGAAAAAAATGCATTTTTTTTTGCGAAAAGATTTTTTTTTAAATTTTTTTTTGATCGAAAAGCTAGGGAAGACAGGTAGAAAACCAAAACGTAAAAATCTCGAAAAAAAAACCGTTTAAAAAGCCGAAAACGCGTGTGTAAAAATAAATAAAAAAATTCGAAGGGAGCGCCCAGAGCACGACACATGGCGAATGACTGTGAGCGTGCCAAGTGGCGCTGATCGTTGCGAGGCTCCAAAGGAGCGCTCGTTAATTAGTTGCTCCCGGAAGAGAGGGAGTACTATAGAGTCAGGAAAAAAATCGAAAAAGGAAATTAAACACTTAATACTACCGAGCCCATGAAAATAGGCAACCGGAAGCAGGTAGTGGGCCGTAATATAGCCCACTCGCCGCTTCCACAAGCGGCCCAGCATCAACTGCCCTTCTCTCTCTTCTTCTCCCCACTGGAGTCTGCATTTGGAGGGAGCGGAAGTGAAGTCGCGCGCCCAGTCCCCTCCATTTTCCCGCCTTCCCCAAACCCTAGTCTCCGAGGCGATTTTCGATCCATCCCACCGAAGAAGAAGACGACGGAGAGGATGCGTGGCGGCACGGTGCAGATCAACTGGCACGACCTGCAGCCGGTGCTCACCCTCGACTTCCACCCCGTATCCCGCCGCCTCGCCACCGGCGGCGGAGACCACGACATCAAGGTCCGCCATTCTCTTTTCCCTGCACAGGAGATCCGAATCTCGTGACTGTGCCGTGCCTCCTCGGTCCGGCCTGAGGCTGATTTTCTAGCTGGGGTTGCAAGGATAGTCTGTGAACTTCACGCCCCCACTTATCCCCTCCGATTTCATGGCGTTTGGCTTGCAGATCTGGGCGATAGCGTCGGATGACTCGGAGGAGAAGCTCCCCACCGCTTCCTACGTCAGCAGCCTCTCGTCTCACAGCTCCGCCGTCAATGTTCTCCGCTTCTCTCCTTCTGGTAGGTGGTAACGTAATTTCATAATATCTTCAATGTCAGCGTAGGCAGCATCTATTTGTTATTTTCATTTCATATGAGAAGTTTCTTATGTTTTCTTTCCTGGGGAAAAATGAAGATAAAATAAACACCCAATGTATTTTTTGTTTGATACGCTTAATTGACCCCATCTTTTGCACTGGTTACATGCAGGTGAAAATCTGGCGTCCGGTGCTGATGGTATGTTCAATTTTGCACCGACACCTATTCGTTTCGCTGTTATGGAAGGCACCAGTTCTCCCAATTCAATCAAGGAAGAAATTTATTGGTTGTTCCCATACGGAGGGTTTGAAGTTCACAACATAACCAACACAATAGAAAACAGCCAGAAAAGTATCCACCACTCTGCTTGGTCCTGTAGTAAGCATGTTTGTCACGAGCTCTACTCAAAGGCATGCTTGTGTACAAGCATCACTTGGTTGAGCATTTACATCTGTTGTAGAAGTACAACTTAACTCGTCCTACTTGAAGCTATCGTTGTTGTAGCTAATTGATCGGGTGAATTTTGTGTGTCCTAGGTATGTAAACTGGCTTCTTCGGTAATTGACATCTGATGGTTTAAATTTGACCGAGAAAAGTAGGAAAATTTCTACTGCGGCATTTGAATTATATTTACATGTTTGGTTGTACAAGTTAGGGTATAAAGTTCTACCAAACTAAGACCAAACTGGAAAGCTGCTGAACGCTGTTCAGCCAATCACCAAATTAACCTGGCATGTCTTTAATTTCGCTCCCATCTCTCAATAGTTAGGTCTTAATTGTTGAACATGTTATTTCCAACAATCTGTATGCACCAAGGTGCTAGGTTTGCAACCTTTATAACTCAAGGCACTCTAATATTTCATTGAGATCATGAAATGCTTCACACACCAGAGATTAACAGTTATATTGAGAGAATAATTCTTGCGCCTTTGTGTGATAGGTGGTGGTATTATAATTTGGACATTGCACTCCACTGATGACGGCGAGGCTTGGAAAATACACAAATCCTTATTGTGAGATATACCATCTGAAAATAATGGTTCCTTGAAGCAGCACTCTTGTTTTGATGCATGCTCAATTATTTTGGCCTTGTTTGTATGGTAGGTTCCATCGCAAGGATGTTCTTGACCTGCAGTGGTCGAGTGATGGGTCATACCTTGTTTCTGCTTCAGTTGACAACAGTTGCATAATATGGGATGCTAATAAAGGTAATTTCTACCAAAAACAGGTGATTCGATGTTTGCACCATCTTGGCTTCTGTATCATATGCTTGATATGCAACATCATTCTCAGGTGTGGTGCTACAGATGTTGGAAGGCCATTTGCATTATGTTCAGGGGGTGGCATGGGATCCTCTGGGTCAATATATTGCCTCTTTGAGCTCTGACAGAACTTGTAAAATTTATGCAAACAAGCCTCAAGGCAAATCCAAGAATACAGAGAAGATGAACTTTGTTTGTCAGCATACACTAGTGAAGGCAGAACTTCAAAATCATGACGAGTCTAAGGTTCGTCTGATGTACTTTAACTGCCACATCCTTTTGATGTGCATTGAACAAGTAAGATAATCCTTTATCTTGCAGCCACCAGTTAAAACTCATTTGTTTCATGATGAGACATTACCATCTTTCTTCCGGAGGCTGGCATGGTCACCGGATGGGTCTTTTCTGGTACTGCCAGCAGGTATAATTATTTTACCACGTGCACACAATTTAGCTTACCTTCACCACATTCTCTATTCCGTTAACAAGTTTTGCTCTCTTCTTTATCTTAACCAGGCCTGTGCAAATACTCATCTGAAGTGATCAACACTGCCTATATTTTGTCAAGGAGAGACTTGTCAAGGTAGCACATTTAATACTTGAAATGACATCTCTATGATCCCACCTTTAAAATACTAGTAAGGTACACGTGCATTGCATGCATGAGATTTGACAACCAAATTATGAATAAATACCACACTATAGCATGTAAGCTTTGAGTCATATATGCATGATGTAGATGTTCGTTTAATTCTTATAGTTCATCTCATTTAAAATCAATTAGTTTTTATAAAAAAAGCTAATCTATTTTAAGATTCATGGAATTGTGCGTTGTAAAGCATAAAATAAAAACAAATAATGGCAATTCATCTAGAAAAAAAGGCAATTATGATACGGAAGATTCTAGAACAAGGAGAAGTGCTTGTGTTTTGAGGTTTGTGCATTATGCTTAAGTTCAACCATGGAGTCTTCTAGATTGTACATGTGGCAGAATCTGGTGGAATGTAGATGATATCCAACGGCCAATAGTGCTCGGATTTGCCATCTCTGCACCGTTGGATTGGCTTCATCCAACGACCATCTTTCAAAGTTATTCGCACACTATATAGGGGTATAGAAATGACTCCATCCTTTGAGTTCAGCTGGTACCTACAGTAACATAATGTAAAAAATAAAGCATTAAATAAGCTCTATCACTGTTTTGTTCCTTCACATTACACGAACATACAATCAGAAGTAAAGTTGAAGAAGGCTGTACATAATTTCAGAGGCGCTTCTGGAAATTAGATCGACTTGCTTCATCTAAAAATCAGTTATAGGATGGAACTAACGTTCGAACCTTTGAGAGCTCTTTGATTCCCTAGTTGTCTTAGAATGCTATAAATAATTGTGTGGTTTCTGGATACACGCTAAATTTTTAATATCTTATTTCTCGAGCGTATAACTTATTCCAGTATACATAGTTTTGTACTCCCTCCGTTCCGATTTACTCGTCGTGGTTTTAGTTCAAATTTAAACTAAAACCACGACGAGTAAATCGGAATGGAGGGAGTAGTTCTTTATAGGATACTAATTTGTTTGGCCCTGCAGGCCTGCAATACAACTCCCTGGTGCAAGTAAAGCTGTAGTAGCAGTTCGTTTTTGCCCTATTGTTTTCACCCTACGTGGTTCTCAATCAGGTAGCTTCATTGGCTTGCAACCCCGCTAGGAGGTTCTCATGGTCTTTACTGATCTGTTACAGTGAAATTGAACTACTTCTGTACTGTTGCAGAAGGTTTATTCAAGCTTCCTTACCGAGCTGTTTTTGCCGTTGCCACTTTCAACTCTCTGTATGTCTATGACACCGAAAGTGCTGCTCCAATTCTAATACACGCTGGTCTACATTATGCCGCCATTACGGATATTGCATGGTGAGTACAACAGTTTTTTGCTTCTAGAGTCTTCTCCATTGGTTAAACAGGAACTCGGTCTATTTGACATTTCTACTGGAACTGGAAATTTATCTTTTCCTTATTCTGCCAGGTCTCCTGATGCGAAGTACTTGTCATTGTCATCGCGAGATGGTTACTGCACTATTATTGAGTTTGAGAATGAGGAACTAGGGCAGCCACATGCCCTCTCAGGTATTTTCTATATATTCCATTTTCTGTCTTCTCTCTTTCTGGGAGGGCGGTTTGCAGACAGTTTCTTATCATGACCCCAATGATTGGTGCATCTTACCTTATGATGCAACAAAGGTTGACGAGTTGACCAGTCGACGAGTCGTTCCGAGGCTGAGACTCATAGACTATGTGTGACTAATCGACACTGAAGTTCCGACTCATAGACTAGTCGATACTGAAGTGTAGTTGGCCCTGGAGTTTAGACTCATAGACTAGTCTTGACTAGTCCTTGGACTCGTAATCCATGGATGCAACTCCCTTTGGTTCATGGTTTAAGACAAATGTGCATAATTTTATGCTGCTAGATGCTAGTAAGATGGACAGTTGTCCATCATGGCATGCATTTACTTGAAAATGCTCTTCTAACAGTTCAATTTTCTGAAAATCTCACAGGAAAAAAAGAAGTTACAGAGGGAGATGTCACATGCAGAAATACCAAGCGACCAACAGTAGATAGCATGGAAGTTGATGTCAGTACCCGCAAAATTAAGAAGTCAGTCAGCCCTGTGGGTACAGTGACACCTCCACCAGTGTTGGCCGAAAATAGCACATTGAGTAAGCCTACTTTGAAGCAATTTACTCGAGTTGCAATCAACTATGTGTCTGAATTGGTCAAGATTATGACATCTTGTGTAGTACTGGACAATCACTTTTACGTTAAAGTGTAAGAAATTTTGTTTGTGCCCATGTTCTCCTTCAGCTCTAGCCCCAGAATTTCCCTTCTGATCATGGTACACACTGAGGAACCACATGGAAGAATGGTTTTGTTTCTGAACACATTTAGTTATGAGTAACATGCAACCGCTAGCCGTTCTGACATTGGTCATGTGTAATTTTGTTAAAATAATTCCTACCACACACATAAGTCGTCCATACACAATGCCAAGTTGCCAACAATAACAATCACATTTAATAGACCAAATAGTCTTCCAATGTGTTTATTTCAGTTAAGTGTCAGTATATACGCTCATATGAAAATTGTATATGCATCAAGGACCAAGGGTATGGATATCATTCTAAACAGGGTAGTAACTCTGCTTAATAGTCTAATAGAGAGTTTCAGTCTGAATCTGCATCCTGCATACATTGGCTATCTTTGTTCCTTCTTGCATGCACTTTCCCTGTGGCGACCGTCCTTTCATGGTTATTCTTCTATACTCTTCAGGAATGAAGGAAGGAAATGTGGCCTGTGAACATGCAAAGCCAAAGGCAAACAACATGGATGTTGATGTTGGTGCCAGCAAAGCTAAGACGGAAGCCAGTCCTATGTCTGTAGAAGTGACACCGCCACCAGTGTCAGCCCAGAAGAGTGCATCGAGTAAGCCTACTAAGAAGCGAATTACTCCTATTGCAATTAACTAAGTAGCAGAAGTAGTTAGAATCATGATATCCTTTGTATTGACAACAAGTACTGGAAACTACAAATTAGGTTACTCTGTAAAGAAATGTAGCCTGCTGCTGTTTTCACCTTCTGCCGTAGTCCCAGAAATCCACTCTGCTCATGGCACGTATGGATCAATTTTATGGGCAGAAAGATCATGTCTATTTGCGAGCACATTTTGTTAAGAAGTAATATTCGCTAAGTGTCTTTTCACTGTTTGTTGTGTGATATTTTGTTAAGGAAATCCATTCATAGACATAAATTGCTCATATGTATACTTATTCGCTAAGGGTCTTTTCACTGTTTGTTCTGTGATATTTTGTTAAGGAAATCCATTCATAGACATAAATTGCTCATATGTAACTGCTGACAGCAATAGTTTGCATATTGATTCAATCAAATTGGGTCTCCGACGCCCTTATTTCAATCACACGAAAGAAGATACAGTCTTTATCAAAATAATAAATGCATGAAATCAGTGTGGGTATGGATTTGATCATTGCCTCGAGCTGCTGAAGTGTCATCAGTACAGGCAATCTTGGGCAGATTGTGCCATCGTCTTAGAACTTGGTAATGCGTCCCTTTGATTTTGCAGACGATTCTTCTTTGTTGTCTGCCTCTTCAAACCTGATATCTTCATCTTCTGAAAGGACCTCTATCTTCTCGCCGTGGGGCCCTGACTCGATCTTCTCATCAACATGGATGTGTCCGGTGACGTTGATGACCTCTGAATCCTGCTTTGCTTTGCTCTTCTGTTTCTTGTTCCACATCCAGGTGCTGTGGTTTCCTGCTGTGGCTGTGCCTGACTCTTTGCCGACGGCCTCTGATTCCTTAACCACCTCTTGGAACTTGACGTCCTCGTCAACTGTCAGCCTGACGGCCTTGGATCCCCCAGGGCCTGACATGGCTGATTTGTGGACATGGACATGGTCGCTGAAGTTCAATACCTCTGCCTTCCTTTCTGTCTTCCTCTTCTTTTTCTTGTGCAAGCAGAAGGCAGCTAGGCATGCAAGCAGGAGGAGCCCGCCTAGGGAGACGAACACCACGATGATGACCATGTGGTGTGGAGGGCTAGGTGGAGGTGTTGGCGGGCTGATATGTGGCGGAGGTGGGGCTAGTGGGCGTGGTGGAGGTGGGCGAATGGGCGGTGATGGTGGGGGTGGAGCACGACGAGGTGGCGGTGGTGAGGGTGGAGGTGGAGCACGGCGCGGCGGAGGTGGGGGCTGAGTTGGCGGAGGTGGAGCACGGCGCGGAGGAGGCTGGGTTGGTGGCGGGGGAGCACGGCGTGGAGGCGGCGGGGGTCGAATGGGTGGCGCAGGCTGCCGTGGTGGTGGTGGGGCTTGAGGGCGCGGCGGGGGTTGAACGGGTGGCGCAGGCTGTCGTGGCGGTGGAGGCGCTTGAGGGCGTGGTGGCGGCCTTGGACCTAAAGGGCTTGGTGGCGGCCTTGGACCGAAAGGGTTTGGAGGAGCGTAGGTGTTGGGTGGAGGGAAGAAGGGGAAGGGGAAGCCGAGGCCTGGAGGGTTTGGGTTGAAAGCCATTGCCGGATGAGCTAGTTGATGATGCTCGCTCTGGGACAATGCTGCTGCTGCTGCAGGTGTAGTGAGAGGAGGTGGTGCAGTGTGTTGTGGTGGTGAGCATGAGCATGCATGTGGTTATATATGTGCGTGTGTTGTGGGAGGGAGAGAGACGAGGAGTGTGATGTGGTTTGAAGATTTGAGTGACTTGGCTGCAATGCTACGGCTTGAGCTGGGGTACGTTGCTTCTAAACAATCCGTTCCTTGGCATCGAAGCCCATGTAGCTGGCCGGCGGCCCTTGTTCTCTCTCTTTTTTGCCACTTTGGTCCTCATTCGTAGATCCTAATGAAATCCTACCTACACAGCCACACTACACGCCGATATGTGTAGCTATCATTCATGGCTTTATTCTGAATTAGCGTAGCATATAGATCATCATCATCTTGTGTCCATGACAAAAAAAGAAATGAAGAAAGATGGATGTATATCTTGCTTGAAGCTCATGTGATTATTTCGGCCAAGTGGCCACACCATAGATCCTTTGATTTCCGCCCAGGTCCAGAGGTTGTGCGCTGATGACATCCCATCAGCCTAACATCATCTCCTGCTACTGACAAGATATAGCTTGTAAGCATGCGAAAACCGCATATCAGATACTTGAGTGTGTTGGAAGGCCATCTTCCGAAAGGCCACGAGTGGCACTATGCCCTCCAGGATTTCATGCACGATTCCTCACCTATCTATATCAGTTACAAAGCGACTCCGGCCGTGTGTATGTTCACATGTTGAGGCCGGGACAAGTCTTCCCCGATCTAAAACAGATCCGTTACAAAACGTGTGAAGTGATCGGCGAGCACCCTTGCTACACCCCCAAGGAACTCCTATTTCTGATAGATGAATGCCGAGCTGAAACTGTGACGCTGATGTTTGGATGAATATGCTTTAACTGACACGGCAATTGTTTCTGAAATCGTTTTGCTGAAGTTTACTTGAGAAATGGTATCTCAGGGCAGGGCATGTACTCAGATTTTATTTCTTTGACATTTTTCTCCCGCATTTCTACTCTACATATCCTCAGTAAAGTTGCTGAACTATATCACGATGAGTTGGCCTGTTTCATGATCTCTTGCAGTAATATAATGCAGAGGCAGAAGGAAAAAAGTAGTTAGTCGAACAATAAAAGGGGCAAAAATTGATCAGACAAACGAAACGATCTGAATCCAGGGCCATGCAAAATCCAGGTCGAGAATCGGCTGGCGTCATGTTTTTTTGACAGCTCGGCTCACTTCATGTTTTTACGCAAGAGTTCACCACTTACTTTATCTTTTTAGGTAAATTACTTATTTTGTCTCGACACGAGATCACGAACAGCAACTCAAAAAAATAAATAAATCACGAACAGCTTGCTAAAGAAGCGGCAGGCCCCAGTTCAAAAAAAAGAGAGGCAAGCCCCAGCTGAAAAAAAGAAAAGAAAAACCCCGGCAAGCACCAGCTCATTTTTTTGAGCAAAAGCCCCAGCTCATAAAAAAGGAAAAAAAGTAGCAAGCCCAGCACAGTGGCACATCACTAATTACGTCTTCGGCCTGCTTGGCCCAGCTAATAGCATCGTACCCCTAAAAAAGAAGAAGAAGAAGAAGAAGAAGAAGAAGCTAACAGCATCGTCTTCCTTCCCGCCGGCCACCGCACGAACTTTGAGAGGATTCGAGAGTCGAGAAGATCAGAACGATGAGCGATAGCGCGTTCGACGCGTTCAAGTAGCACGTGTCGGCCGCGTGCAGCCCGCGGCTTTACATCACGCTGGTGCGCGGCCTCCCCGGCACGCGCCGCCTACACCGCCGCACGCTCGAGGCCATGCGCCTCCGCCGCTGCCACCGCACCGTCGAGCACCTCACCGTGCCCCCCTCCTCGCCTCCTCGGCATTCTCACCCAGTTCAAGCGCCTCGTCGCTGTTGAGACCCAGGAGATGTACGACGCGCGGAGGCACGCCGACGTGCTGCGCCGCGCGCCCAGGCCGCCGCTGGTCGTATGGCACCATCCTCCGATGCCGACCGCGCAGTAGCCTCACTCACTCATTCTGGTAAGCTCCTTCCTCTATGGATTCTCGCTCTTCTCTCGTCTTCCCCGTAAGAGAACAAATGTCTTGATTGTCTTGACTGCTTGCGCGTGCGGTGTTTGATGCAATGCCTCCCTCAAAGGCCTGCTTCTATGAGACTATGGTTAATGTTTTTGGTGTTACCGTTTGGTATTTTGATCATCAGTTGGAGCAAATCACTTGATGTGTGTCTAAAGCCGTGAAAACTCTACAAGATAGAACTCTCAATTCTTTAGTGTAATTGCTTGAAGCCATGAACTATGATATGCAAGTGTGCTGTAAGTTGGAAAATGCAATTTCTGAGATCGAGTTTAAACTTGAGAATGTAATTCCAGACTCTTCGACACAAGTTTAAACATGATTTAGAATGCATCTTATTTCTGGTCATACACCTGTAAGGTAACTAACTTTCAAAGCTAATTGCTCCGTATGATGGGCTGGTAGAGGCTCTTCTCTAAATTTTGTGGCTACTATACGTAGGCATACGAAATGTTCTATGCTTAAATAATCTCATGATGTTACATAGAACACATTGCACACTAGATCTGAATGACTACCTTGTAAAATTTGGATAGCTTTTGTGTCAGATGTTTGATGTAAACATCTTAAAAAGTGCTGTACATGACTGCCGGCCATCACTAAAAAATAAAAATGTGTGAACATGTTTGTACATCTTGTTGTGAACTAGACATTTGCTGAAATCCTTAGTTGATGATAATTTTTCTTTTAATTATTTGGGTGTCTTCAGACTATCCTGGTTTAATGAGTGGTTGCTTCAATGAGATCTCCTGATTCGTGTGGAAAAAAAACATGGCATTAATATGGTAGAACAGAACTGAAAAAATGCGCATTAGGTCAGATGAAAAAACAGAAGTGCAGCCAGGGAAATTTCATTTCAGACAACTTCTTGTTTGACAAAGATTTCAGACAACTTCTATTATTGACGAATGACATTGAGACAACATATGAGAAATAAGTGCAGCCAGAGGAATGTCATTTACAACTTCTATTCTTGACAAATGACATCGAGATAAGATATATGAGAAACATTGATAAGTTTGGGGAGTATGACTCTAGGAGTGTTTGCAAAGATCGGAAAATATCAAGTTACTAACATATGTATTGCAGTCACTCTTGTAGTAAACAATCATTTTCTTTGAGTGCGCAAAGCTGGGATAATCTTTGCTTACATATCTTATGAGTTGTAACTATATAATGTTGAAGGCATGCTCTTGAAGGAATTTGTAGGATAGAAAGAAGTAACAAGACCAATAATATTGTAGGCTAGCTGACCCTTCTGAAAAAGGGACATGTACATACAGCGATACATCAATTACCGGACATTCTGTTTCATCAGTGCTGATCAGAATCCAAACCGTTGAAAAGGAGAGGGATCGTCATCCTGAGATGCTACGACCATGCGACCTCAGGAGTGTATTACTAGCCAGCCTAGTACAGTTGGAAATCAGAGTCCTAATTCAGTGTTTGTTCTCTTGTATTATGTTTATTTACATCTTTGCTAGGCTTTACGTTTATATTCCCATGACATCAATGAAATGAGAACTTGCATTGGTTAAACAAAAGATATACATAGATTCAACATTTCCAATTTGCGAGTTTATCTATAGCAGTAACAATTGTAGCGACCAAATTTCCCATGCATCTTAGGAGACGTGGTAACAGAAAGACACCGATTTTGAGGCGCCATGGGGTCCAATTTACTGAAATTTTCTGAAGTGCCATGGTCTTCTCTAAATTAATCGAACCATCAGAAACTGTAATCTGAATTTCTTGTGTGCTGTCTATTCCATGCACACCAAAGGGAATTACTAGGTTGGATCGAAATCGCCAAGTGGCAATAACTGCTTGCTTGAGTTTTCAAAGTGAAACTCCATTGTAGCATTGGAATGATCTAATTGTTGTTTCGATATGGCCAGTTTTGGTAAAAGAAAAAGGTGCTGCTAACATTCGGCCTATACTTGCAAGATATGTTCCAGCCAACAAACCTGAAGAATGCTATAAAAAGGAAAGAATTGAAGGATGGTCCTCGGCCGGTTTTCAATGAACACAGAACAAGTACCATATGCATATGGTCCATGGAACATGCAGTACGATTAAAAGGCAGCCATGGGTTTCACCTAGCGATATATGTAGAAAGAAAGAAAGGCGGGTGCCGATGTTGCCAATTCCAGGAGCTTGGAAAGGAGAAATGATGGTTTGTCTATGCAGCAAAGCAACTCAGTACAGCCCGGTAACGCTGGGTGCGGTGCGTCTTTCGTTCCTTGTTTCAGCTTGCTTGGGCGATGTCAGGCCAGGCTCTGCTACTTTTGAATAGCCTAATCGAGCTGCGCGATTTGGAGCCCCCGAATTTAAATGCCACCAAAAGGCCGCACAATCAATAACGGAAGGAAAGGTCTGACTATGTATGTTGTCCTTTCGGCGCTTGTTAAGGTATGTACTCTATTTTTTATCTTTATAAGGCACGGAGCGATCCAGATCGAAGCCTGGTGAGAGTATCCAAAGCTACAAAAATCAAATTTCAAAGTTGTAAAAATTCCATTTTTGTGTGTGGATGTTCGCACCACATGTTTATACGATCATCAAAATTTTCAAATCCAAACTCAATCTATACATATCGAAAAAAAAAGACAAATCTGGATGTAATAATGTCTTTTGTGTTTTCGTCTTTTTATTATGACACTACTATTCTCGAAACAAACTTTCGCCCTGCTTTTATATATAAAAAGCAACACA